>OY041609.1:2500000-5000000 GCA_955876795.1 Eupithecia tripunctaria | reverse complement strand
ACATATTTATCCATCTAAAGATTCTTTCATCAAAAGCCAAATGCCAAATTGTATCATTCTGTGACGATAACATTTTTTTGGTAATGCAAATAATACACCGTAAAACAAAAGCGCAAAGGGGTTTTACATAATACTGTAAATGTATTTGATTTGAGATTAATCTGATGTTCATAAGTTAAGGCTTTCATCATATTCATCATCATCATCATCAGCCTATATTAGTCCACTGCTGGACATAGGCCTCCCCTAATGAGCGCCATAGCGCCCATCATCATATTACTCAGGTGTTAAGGTATTATTTATTATATCAAGAAAAGTTATTGCCAAAATTTTAAGTGGAACTAATCTTTACTAAGAAATTACCTTAGCAAACCCCACAGACAAAAAATACTTTTTGATACGGTAGAAAATGCAAAAAGAAAGGCAATTTCCTTTTCCCCGATCACATGTCGACGTTTTTCATATATCGATATGGGATGTTCCCTTTATTTTATATTAAAGCGATAAACATGTCGATTGGTAGATTCGCGCTTGGCCGCCCTCCCTTTGCATCTTAGGAGCTACTCTGAAACAGTCAGATTCCTGTAGTCAGTCGTACGGTGTAGCACTCTCATTACGCTGCTGTCTGTTGTCAAGAAACAAACAGATAAAAAAACATTCCAATTAAAATTCTATTAGGCAGGTACACACTCATGATCATCTTTCTTTATAAATCTGTCTGCGACAGCATGCGTCGAAATCCCTTTTACTTGTTTTCTCTTATAAAATTACAAGAACACGTACAAAAAAGCAACATTTGTATGCTGTATTTTTTTATTCCTACGTCTCTTCTTCAACAGTTGAAGTCAAAACTTTAGATAAACAATACGGAAAAAAATCCGGCGACAACGCATAGAACGACGACACGTCGACGTTCAAATCAGTGGCTAAATTACGGCGTGATCAATATGATCATACATAAATTCACCGATGAGTTTCACGGTATCCCCCATCCATCTGGTAGCATAACCTCGCTTCAAATATGCAAGTCATGAGAAAACGCTTATCACGGCTTAGATAGCGCCCGGAGATCGGAAGATAGATAGCGGGATGAATTACGGTGCCGTGTAACATATTGAAGAAGTGTGCTTGATTAGCTTTGAATTGTGCGTGACTTTACAAAACTTGTTTATACTCGTACATTATGGACCCTTAATATCTCAACTCAAGCAATCATTTCAGAATGTTTTATTCTCTAGTTATGGCATTGTCATATTTCCATATCGAATAGGACGAGGTGACAATTTAATAAAAAACTTTACAGTTTACGTGAAAGCATTTTCGAACGAAATTCTTTCATTTATCTTGCATTGTTTTTTATCAAATGATGTTACTTTTCTCAGTAAAACCAGTAAGTGTTTTTTGAAACCACCAATATAACACCTTTGCAATCCCTCTTATCGCTAAGAGGCACTTCCCCTTCTAATGCAGTTCCTCACCATAAATAAAGTGTTGACCATTCCTTAGGGTTCGCACGTCAAGGGTATCAGTTCGACAATGGCATTAAAAATGAGCCTCGACCACTGTCAGACCTGATCAATCGTTTCACTGCACACGGGAATGGATTGAGTAGCCGTTATTTGCACAATCTGGGTTCCTATCAATCAGTTTTGGGGTAACGTCTATATCCGATCCAAATGGATATGCAACAATATTTTTTTTTTTTATGTAAACCTATATAATAATAATGTTTGACAATACACACAGCATTAACTAGCCCTAAGCTAATCAGAGCTTGTGTTATGGGTACTAGATAACTGATATACATATACAATACACTACATAGATAAATATTTTTTATTATACATAGAAAACATCCAGAACGCCCTGAACAAATATCTGCAGATCGTACACACATTTTGTCCCGAGGCGGGAATCGAACCCGCAACCTCCTGCATCGCAGGCGGACCTTCGCCCACCTCGCCACGGAGGTCGTCGCTTTATGGACTGTCGCTATATGTACTGCTTACCGCTAGCGTGTAAACATTTTATAGAAGCTTACACAAAAACGATTTTTTCTGTAGGTATTGAAGTAAACAGACAAAGATACATACAGTACCAAATTGACGCATTAGTTAAGTCAATCAAAGGGTTCAAAATTAAACTTCAAAGACATTCCTTTTTAATGCATGTAGAGTGTTGTTCATTGCAGAACCTCGTTAGAAGTTCACGTCTTCACGTGTTCAATTGTCGTGACAAATCGCACTCATAAACTCGTGTGAGCTCCTTCCTTATTATGCACTCCTGGTACTTATGCTCCAAACTTTTCGAGCAATTAAAAGGGTGGGTGACATTTTATGCGACAAGATGGGTTTCTTCAGTGCCTCTAGGAGAAATGCCGTAGATTTGTGTGTCGTCTCTCTACTAATGTTTAATATAATGATATTTTAGTTTGTATTTTTATAAATATTAGATTAGAATGCGTATTCCCCAGCGGTTGTGTACTACTGGGGTAAACGTATTCTTGATTGGAGATCGCGACTCGGCAAACGTAGTGTAGGACGCCCTCCGGCCAAGTGGGATGACGATCTGCGAAAGCCTGCACGCAGATGCTAGATGCGTCAAGCTGAAGACAGAGCGCTATTAGGCTCATGTCCAGCAGTGGTAGTCCACAGCTAGACAAAAGATCATGATGATGAATGCGTATGCGTGGATGATACATTTATGACGGGTTATTGGAAGTAAAACCAAATCATTAGTCATCAAAGAACAGAAAAGAGGTACAAAAGTACTTTACCTCTAACACCAGTCGTACCGCTACTTTTTCTACCCTTAACATCAATTAAAAACAAACCTCCTCGTCGCCGACTCAAAATAAACACACCAACCGTCTGTTTTCCTTTAATTAGCATATCACTGTTGTCTTGTACGCTCCGTTGTTCTTCATTTCCATATGTAAAAATGATACGAATCCCATTCGTGCAATATCCTTCAGGCTTCCGCAATATGTGTCGCAAGAAACGCTCCCCTACAAATTATGCACGCATTAATTTGCCATATTAATTTGGCAGTAAAACTCGAGGAATTCCCAAGTTCTGCGTCCCAAGCGGCCGCTTGTTCACACAATCGGTTGTACACGGAGCTTTTATGGGCCTTCAGCTATTGAAATACCTATGCCCCTTTACCGGGGGATTTGTGTGTGCTATTGCTAATATTAAAGTTGTAAAACCCCCTACGTGAGGTGTATTGTTCTTGCAATGTTTAATTAACGCGTATTTTAGATCTATACGTGTTTAATCATTTGTTTTTTGTTCAAACTAAACTCTTGTTGATTGATTTGATAGTGATTATCCATTTTAGCTTTCTATCCTAATAATCTACTAGTCTATTTAATATTACACCCTTCTTCTCCAATGTACGTATTGATGTGATTTCAATTTGGGTTGGGTCAATTCAAAACAGTTTATAGTCCCTTCAGCAAACTTTTATTTATTCAGGCTCTAATAATATCAGTACCGTTCAAATTAATCTATATTTGATATCAAATAGAACGTATGAATATGGCCGATAGCAAACAATTAGAGGCATGTAAGGGGAGCTCCGATTAAGTTATAACCTGATATATGCGGGCTAAGGGTAACCTGAGTCAGGGAGATTAAGATTCATCGGAACTTGGAAGGCCCTTACATGTAACAAACATTGTTCCGTCTTGGGATAGCAAATACATTCTGAAACCAGTAGGATCAGTGAAAACAAATACGTTATGCTTGTATTCCGTTATGTATACAAATCTACCAATGTCATAAGCTGTAAATCTATCCACAATACAAAATAACCTAGCACGAAATAATAATTACAAAATAATTGATTTTGTTTTAAAAAAACTATAAATAAATAGACTTCAATTATATGGATCCCCTTGTCAGAACTGGACCAAATTAAAACGAACCACGCACCAGATTTCATATTAAAAAAAAATTGAAAATCCGACCCAACAAAAAGTTATGAGGTAACAAACATAAAAAAATTTAATTAAAATATAGTCGTATTGAGAACCTCCTCTATTTTGTTTAAGTCGGTTAAAAAGTATTGCTGCTATGCCGTGCTGTTTTGAAAAGCAGCAAAAAATCTTTTAAAACTTGATCAAAAAACCAAAACAAATGAGTCCGTATAGAATACTAGTCACTGAGATCTACCTACTTTAAAATAAGTATCGACTACGAGCAACAATACTGGTTTCTCATTACTGCAATGTGCGAACACAGAAACAAACATTGTATTGTGGGTGTCTTGGCGATGTTTGGCGAAGGTAGCGAATGTTAATTTAGTATTCACCCTTGCAAGCCAATATTAATATTTTGAAGGAGACTGCTTTGTAAGAATAACATTCATTTAGTAAGTACCTTCTGTTTGTAGATTTGATTTCTAATTGATTTGTTATGATGGAATGTCTAATAGACTAGGTACCTACATATTTTTTCAAAAGCTAGTACTTCAATAATTCTTCTACCTCATTCAATTTTAATATCCAACTCTATGAATCTTTCGCGATTTTTCTATGATTTGATCGATTTGCGATTTGATCTATGAACATCGATTAGTTTATTGCATTTTATACAAAAGATCAGGATGTTCTATTAACCTTTCTCAAAGTTATAACAAGGGATGCAAAAGACTCAAAACTAAACCAATACATTCCCCCTAACAAAATTGTGGAAGAACCCACCCACCCACATTTAACAATGAAGAAGCTTACCACAACGAAGATCTTCCTTACTAAACTAATCTGAAGTAACTAGTAAAAGGAGGTACCTAATACGCCCGGCACGCCCACGTCCCATAACGCCACTGACCGCTGGATGGCCGCACTATTAAAGTGCTAAGAGGGACATTAGAAACCCCAAGGGCCTTGTCATTCGAATAATTTAAGGGTATAATTGTTCGTGGGAAATGCCAACCGCTTGATTCTAAGGGACTTATAGAATGACCACAATGATTCTGAACCTCAAGTATCTGATAACAATATTTATCTGAAATTGGCAATAATGCCCATGAAATTTCTTAGTAGGAAACTTAATACAAATTTCGTCACATACGTGATTTTTCATTGTTTAATCAAAACAGAGATTCTATTTCATTTTTATGAATCTCGAGGAGTCGATGGTTTCATTTCAGAGATTAAGCAAAACAGAAAAGAAATTGAACGGACTGAGTAAGCATCAATAAATTGAACCTATGCAGAACTGTAACAAAGCGAAAAATCTTTAAAGCCTAATAATTCAGACTGGGGTGCTCGATAAGCAAGTTAATCCCGAAGACAAATAGAGCACGATCATTGTGACCAGTGCCCAGTGGGGCGGTGAGTGATGCGTTTCTTTTGTCTCGCTCCACCACGCCTGGAGACAATGCAGACGACTCAGCATTCGAATTAAATTGGGGAAAAACCTCCTGTATGGTTGTAATAGCCTGGTATTTTCATTGCTGAAAACCTGCAACAAACAGAAAAAATAAATGTCCTATCTAGCAGTACATGTATCACCTAGATAGTATTTAGGAGTTACAGTTCAATATTTTTAAACAAAGCTATTTTCATTGACACCAAAAATTTTCCGTTGAGCCCCCGCCTGGAAGAGGTCAAGGTCAAGTTATTTATTTATTAAATAGGAACGCCAACAGTGTATAAATCAAGCATTCTTAGTCTTAACTTAGTATCTATTCAGGTTCTTCATCATCATCATCATCATCATCATCGGGCAGGTTCTAATATATACGCTTATAATAGGCGGACACAACAATGTTTAAAAAATACCTTCCTAGAATAGAACTACATAAACTATACTAAATTAATAAATGTGATTAAAGTTAAAGATATAAATATAGGCTACACTTATGAAACATTAATAAACCATTAACAAAAATAAATAACATTTTTTTTATTTATAACATAATAGAGATCTATCTAAGGAGCAATAGGTTCATGCCGGGTATGTTCCAGCACTTTAAACTTCAATTTATTGAGATTATCACTGAAAATATCTATACCAGGAACTTGTTTGACAGTATAGTTATATAGTTTACAGAGCTGAAGTTAAAGTCTAAAAGAAAAATCGTAAAACAATAACCATGCCCGTGGTCGGTATTGAAATAAAAACAATTAGTCCACGATGGGCAAAAAAGTTTGTGCAAACTGTATTCACTTGCTTATTGAAGGTACATTGAACGATTTGAAGAGACTTTGATAGTATAATACTATAAAACCTACTTAAAAAATAATCAGCTAACAAATATTTCAACAAAACATCTAATTTTGCAAATTCGGACCCTTCTACCCGAGGACGTCTGAATCCTGAATGTCCAGCACATTAAGCACAGACCACAAGGCGGGGGTCGGTTTGTCAATCGGGGTGCCTTTATTTAAAATCATCGCCTATTGTGTCTAAGAAATTTGCAGTTCCAATAAATCTTATAATCAGTGGACCGCCTTTATCTGAGATCACCATTGTGTGGTATTGAAATAAATAAGGTGATCAAGTTCAAAAAGATAAAAGAATATTATTTTAAGCAATAAGATAAGTTTTTGCAAATAAATAAACCAGAACATCACACATAATCCAAAAAAGTTGCAACGAAAGCTCCTAAATCCCCTGTTTTATTTCTTGGCAGTTTCCAGTATTATCGGCAAATCTACCAGGCAAACACGAGTCGGGAGGATATTCGCTGAGATTTGCGAACAGACTATCGGATAAATTGACCGGTAATAATAAAATGTAAGGGGTAAGAATGTAGATGGCTATTTAGATAATTGTTGGCTGACCGTGCGTCCAGTGTATTGGAAGAGAAGATCCGGGGGGTTTTATTGCCACCCTGACTGGCCCGAGGTGGTCATTTATGGGAAAACTATCAACGTCTGGATTGATGACGTCGCATTTCTTTGATTCCCATTTGGGAGGCGAGATATTGATGTGTTATTTGACGTCTGATGTAAACGCCTACTGCCGTTTGCTTACTGTGTCGCTATTTTTATTTCCAAAACTTTGAACATTTTCTTGGGATACGCGTTTATTGTGTAAACTTTGCGTCGTGAAGAGCTTGGCGTGTCGAGACGTGACCGCCATAGCAGTAAGTTCGATGTTTAGCGGCACCTGCTGACAATCGTCTCATAATATTCGGCTTAGCACACCCGCCATGCATACTCGAGTCCTGGGGAGGAGAACAAACAGTGATTTTATTGATTCTGAAGGGCTGCGGGATGTAAAATTTGATTGCGTAGGCGGTTGAGTTTCAATAGAGTATCTATCTGCTATAGCAGAGATTTTTATTCCGTAAAAGAGATAGGTACCTTCTGAGAGACCCAATGTCTAAAACAAAGCTTGCTAAAACGACAACACCGAAAGATAAGCTAGTCCCACAAAGACTTCGTATCTACAAAGGACTGGATGTTTGTCGATCTGATTATACGTTTGCGAACTGGGTGGGCAGTTGACCGTCATAATTTGGGCCCAGAATGCGTTCAGTGGTGCATAAAATATTTGGAAGGGACGGTGGAAAGCGCAAACGGTGAAAACGTACCATTACACTTCACACCTGCTTTTTGTTCGGTCAAAAGAAAACAGAGAAATAAACATTCAGTTTGCGAACGGTATTTAGCATGTTGAAGGTAAACAAAACGCTAAGGTTGGATTGCTCTGTTTTGAAGAATTTTATCTGTTTCATTCGTCGTGCTTTCATCATATTTCTTTTGTCGTGGTTATTCGTATTCGTTAAAGTAGGTATGTAGCTATGTTGTGACAAAAATAACAATACAAGTTCGTCACCGAACCGAAGCTTAGTCAAATACTTGTAGCTAAGTACCTTCTTCATAATAAAGACAATTGAATTATGCCCCACAAACCGTTTCAGCACCCAATAATAACAAACTCAAAGCAATAAAGCCACACTCGTGATACATTGCGTAAAATAATATTATCCTACCCGTACTTATAAACGAAAAATCAACATAAAGTGAATAAAAGAAAATTATGAATCGCTAGAAAATAAATTACCGAGTTTTGGCGGCAAAATAACATCACATTTGAATGCCTTTTATGCTTTATGGCCCCGTGGGCCCGTAACTATATGAAATAAGGGCTTGTGCTGTTTTATGGGACATGGGAACACGTACGAGGCATAATTTCTGAGTTGTTGTTGCAAATTCTTGTACTTGAGAATGGTTTACTTTTTTAGATTGGTGTGGACTGCAAGAATTAAACAAAGAAAATAAACTTTTCTGGAAACTTTTCTTTTATAAAGGAAACATATGTAATAATTATGGTTTGAGCTCAGCTACAATTATAATAATAATAATAATAATAATATAATAATAATAAATCTTGAGAAACGAATCCTCAGACACGAGATCCATTTTACATAGGTACACATACACAGTAATGATAATAATAATTACAGGTAATTTATGCACTAATACAAATATATACAGAAAAAAAGATAGATAAATAGGTACCTATTATTAAATTTTTTTTGACGTAGGTACCCATGTACCTACGTCAAAAAAAAATGTAATAATTTAAAAATATTCTAGGTGGCAATAGCCACCCACCGTTTGTACGTATCGGACAAAATTAGACGATCCGCCATACTCCTAATAATTGAGTTTTTATTAAGTTTGAGTTTATTATTGTAACTGCTCGAATTCATACTTTTGACGACCTCGGTGGCGCAGTGGGGAAAGGTCCGCCCGCGACGCAGGAGGTTGCGGGTTAGACTACCGCCTCGGGACAAATATAATTTACAGGACCTGCAATTATTTGTTTCGTTTTTACTTGGTGTTTACATACCTATGGTAAAAAAAACTATCTTTTGTAAGATATTAGAATTTATCATTTAGTTATCTAGTAGGTACCGTAAACCTAGATCTGCTCACTTTGGTTGGAGCTAGATGAGGATTGTCCAGTATTATTTATTTACTTTAAGTATTTATTTATGTATTTACTCTTTATATTCATCATCATCATTATACTCATCGTTAAAATATTGTATAAAAACCATGAAGTGCGATAAGGCCGCCCATTGTGCAACTTTGTTATCTCTCTTTTCCTGTATTTGTGTATTTTATTTTTGGTGTGCAATAAAGTGTATTGTATTGTATTGTATTATGAAGTTATAAATATCCAGTCTCAGATAAGCTCTCCTTATATAATTTATAAAATAATGATGCCGCTAAATTTCAGAGCACACCCTGTATCATCAATTACAGAGCCTTGTCACACACCAGCCACTTAGATCAGAATAAATTTCCCATAATTACATTATCGGAAAAAGTAACCGAGGCCTCACCTACCGTTTTTTCTCAGCCCACGTCGGCAGCCCATAATTCCTAATGACATGCAATAACCGTACCCCCAATTTTCGTCATAAACCCCCCATAACAATATCGACATCAGCGAAATTTTTCCGCCATGATATTTTTTATTTGAGAATAAGTAACACTTTCCTCTGTAATCAAAATTTCGTGAGCTGTTTACGTCCACTCAATTTGCTGCGGTGATTTTGATTTCACTGAGTGGAATACTAAAGTAGATACCGTGGTTTCTACATCTTCTTTATTTTGAAGGACATTCTACAATAATCTTGTTCGTATAGTACTTAGCATAACATATAAAAACTTTTTTTCGAATAGCCGAAATATTGATAGAAATATTTTAATTCATTATTTTATTATATCAAATATGGATCCATACCTTATTAATTATTAATTATAATCACGCCTCGTTCGACGAATGAGCAAGTTATTAACAGTTGTGCTTCTCTAACACCTTCATGGCTAAGATGCAGGTGCCTGTCTCCGTCGCCGTGTAGCAGCTGACCAAGACTGGGCAGTGAATGCGTTAAAAAGCTTTGGCAGCATTATTATTTTTAATCTATAACATATAAATATCTATCTTTTTATAACTTCTAAAATTTGCAAACAAATCCCATTTTTCGAAACAATTTATTCACTGTGTCCAGTGTTGTGGAAACGTAAAAGTATATTTAAATTCAGTACGTCCAGGGATGTGATGTTTCAATTGTCACCATCCTTCGTAATCCATTTATGGAAGGGTGTTTTTATTATTTGGATCTTTTTTCAATATCATATATCTACTAGGGATGTTTGCTGTGTTGGAAGGTTGCAACATTTTTTGAGATTTTAAGGCCTTATAATTTTTTTTTCCTCTGATTTACTCCTGTGATTTGTAATAAGTTTTAAGGCTTTCACTGCCCAGGGTCAGTAGTGCAATGAATGAAGGGCTCGGGCGCACTAACGACCCGCAGTGGCTCTCCTTTAACCTTGAGTCGTCGTAGGCATTTAAGGTGGTAAACATGCTAAGACTGAATTCTGAATTCAAAATTATGTTCCTGGTATATTCAAACAATCGGCTCCACACCCTTCTCCATATTCTCATCATCATCAAGAAAATCACGTGCAAATCCTACTTATAAACAAAAGAATTTACTCCCTCAAGTGCCCGATAAGAATCCCTTGGCTTTCAGGTCACGTATGGGACCCACCTCCCGAGTTTATGACTAATGTTGGGATTACATACAGTCACACCTCATGAAGACACTTTACATTCAAATCATACTGCTTCCTGACCCTGATTAATACGCGTTTCTTAGGGGCTTTGGGTGCGGCGTCTTTTTGAAGCGATAAGTACCTTTTTAACAGTGATGATGAGGTAAATTGTAGTAGGACGTAAAATAACCGTTGTTACGAAACAGCTTGCAATATTTAGTAAAAATAGATAGATTCATACAATGATACATACATAGATCGTCTCTGGATTAAGACCACATGAAATTACCAAAATGTATTATGGATAACTCCTTTATTAAGACCGGACAGATACAAAATACCGTAAAAAAGAAATGCTGAGAATTTCACAGAGACAACACAACTATTGATGGATTACTTAGAAAATACTCGTATCAGGGCGACTTTCAGAGTCATAGCCGCGCGACTTTGCTATTCACACCACACACACGTAAATACTGCAGTTACTGCTTACAGTTCCTACTCGTCTGAAGACTCGACCTTAATATCTGATGCGTACTTGTGTACGCCGGGAGATTGAACAAGATTTATGAAGAAAACGCTTATGAGATCTCACGAAGAAAGCGTGTTTCCTTTTTGACATGACTACGAGTACCTATCATTAGCGCCTCGAAAACTTCTTGTTTTTTGCGACTGCTATTTATTAATTTCTAACATAAAACTTTTATAGTCATATACTAATATTATAATGAGGAATAATTTGCTTGTTTAATTGTATTGAATAGGCTTCGAAACTACTAGAACGATTAAAAAAAAAACATTATTAAAAGGGCTACTTTTCAGAGAGAAAGGTAACAAAGGTAAACAAAGGCTTTATTTTATTTTCCCATGGAAACGCAAACTACACGGATGAAACCGCGAGGCACTGTGAATCTTCAATATATTTATTTATATTTTTCCTTTCTCCAAACTCAACATTAGCTTGCTTTAAAGTCTGAGTCGATTAAAACAAACATTTGCACTCGGTTCTCTCATTTGTAAGACGTCTGAGTCCGCCAAAGACAAATTAATAACAAGATAAAGAAACTCGTCGGGTCTTGATTCATTAATTAAAATAATTGTATTTGCGCGGTTCCCATTACCTTTTGCGTGATTGTAATACACAACTGTGTATTACAATCAATGTATTAGGTTCTCTCCAGATAAAATAAAAAAACTAAAACTAAACTAATTTAGTTAAATTAGTTCATTTTATCTGGAGAGAACCTACTGTGGTTTTGGTACCAGGTAACAATTTAAACTGAGTACATTACCAATAAAAATAAATCAGAGCGAGAAGCTGTGTGGTGCTGGCTTAGAATTTGCACGACCCCATGTCTTCCGGTGGGTGTCGTAAGAAGCGACTAAGGGATATCCACTGAGGGCAGCAGTGCCCCCTGCAGAATAATTCTACCACCGAACTGGGATCCCCTATCCGCATGCCCAGCGTGGGGATTATATGCATTACCCCCATTAGATGAAGGCGCCAACGCGATGGCAACAGTCTGCAATTAGCTCCATTGTTTTACCTGTAAATTCTAACGTGTTCTAACTTGTTTATATAATTTGATTGTAATTTTCTTTGCTAGTAAAAATATTACTTAGTGTTAGTAGAACTTGTTACTGTAACTCTTTGTTTTCAAGACAATGTTATGTAATGAAAATAAAACTGTTTTAAGAATGTGAAGTTCTCCTTCTGCCTAAAAGCTTTTTAATGTTATTCTTATTCTGTGTTGGGTGCTCACTGTCGCGCGGGTGCTATAAGAACCGCCTGATTGCCTAAGAAAGGGGTCGAATCAAAAAGTTCCCAGGAAAAATTTTCCCAATTCCAAAGTAAAGGATACCCAACGCGGCAAAGTTTCCGAAGATTTTTCACTTTCAACGTTAATTGCTACCGAAAGTAAAATAAATCTCAGCTACTTTGCTTTCTCGAGGCTTGTTTTAAAGCCTTAAGCTAATCAATTCATTAAATTGTTTGTATTTCGCTGGGTTATAAAATATTGCTTGCTATAACTTTTTTTTCTATTTGTTCCGTTTTCGTTCATAAATTGACAGGGGGTTGGGGTGGATGATGGCTTTTCTGATTGCGAATATAGTATCAGTATAGGAAAAGTTTGTAAATAAAATAGATACAAAATATCACTTCTCCCCGTGTGCTCATAATATTTTATCATAGGTGTAACAAAATATCGGGACAGTAAAAAAGTTCGATTCGGAACGTTATATGCGAAGTTGGTCCTAATGTTTTTTGTTCGGTTTTGATAGATGTCATTCAAAACATTTAGTCGATTGTAGTTTTGTCGTACCCATTCAATTTTTTGCGTTTTATTCTGGAATGATGAAAACTTTTAATAACTTTTCCCTTTCATCTTACCTAACTCGTTCCACTAACAAGTTTCAGTTTGAAATACCTGTAGTTTTCAACATGGAAATGGACTTGTCCAAAGAAAATATTTAACTTGGGACGGAGGGACCTCCGTAGAAAAGATCAACATGTCTCCAACACTTTACCGACACACAATTTAAAAAGTTCGTTCTTCTTTGTTTTGTCCTGAACAAACTCAATTAAGTGCCCTATGGCCTTTGCTCTTGAATAATTTAATGTTTATGTCCACGTGTTTTTGCTACTTCACTCACTTTTAGCGTCAATTCAAGACAAAAATAAGTTAACAAAACCAACATAAGTTTAATCAGTGCCAGTGTTAACCGCTTTGTGAAATTAGAGCGTCTCACTGATAAATCAGTTTTTTACCATAAACACAAACTTTAAACCCAAAATTGTATTTTAATCAACACAGACAAGTACCAGGCAATCAGAGCGAAGTAGGAGGTGGGTCTGAATTAGAATTGAATGTAAATGTGCGGGCTTTATCGGGGCTTATAGTGTTCTGCAAGTGGGAGATAGTTGCGGCCCGTCCACAACTCTACATGTTCCACTTGCCCAGTAGAAGTTGATCTTCAAAACTTCCAAAATTACTACCGTTTTGAATGGATTTGGAGTGTCTGGCTTCGCTGGTCAGATTTGCCTGAGGCGCCCGTATCATGAAGACCTCTTTAACAAATTTTACTGCGTACTAATCCGCCCTTTTCGCTACATACGAACCCTTACATGTCTTGTTCACGGACCAGTTATGAGGTTATAATCCGTAAATAAATCTAGGTTACAAGGGGTAGCTTAACTTGGCTTAAGTAACATAATTAATTTAGCGATATTAGTTTATTAATGGGTCTGGCAGTGTTTGGGTACCTAATTTTGTCAATTTCATGAAAATAAGTATGTAACCTGAAGCGGAATATCGTTAAATATAAAAAAAAATGTTTAGTTTTATATGTGAAGCCCTTATTAATCAATGACTTACCTTATGTAATAATTGATTAAGAGTAGAGTAAAGAGTAAGAATAGTTATATACATAATTATGTCACCGTTACATAGTAAAGACCGTAAATGTATATTTTTTTACCGTTAAAATACGAACTTTCTTTTGATGTGTCGATGTTGCTGGAAGTTTGTTTTTTTTCAAGTGTTCTTAAACTGAATAGAAAAAATAAAAGTTCACTGGTTTTACTCTGTTACAGTGACATAATTTAAAACTGTTAACAAACCCATTTTTGTTTTTTTTGCATTGCTCATGTTAACACATTATAATTAAAACCAAAGGCTTGATAAATGGCCTACTAATAACTTGAAATAAAATCCATTTGATTAAAATACTTGATTCATTAAATTCATGTAGATTTGCAAGGGTTCCATTTAAATCACGGTGACATTGGGCCGCGCCCACATTTCAAACTATCGTTAACTTGCTGTTAGTTAGTTGAAACCGGATAAAGGTATGGTCACACTTTGCAAATAAAAGCGATTGATTTACTTTCTTACTGGTTAACAACACAGCTGCCCAACAATGTTGGTTGACATATATTTGAATGCTCGGTAACAATTTTATGCCTGCTATTAATTTTTAAACGACTTCAAAAACAGGAGGAGGTTCTCAATTCGACTGTATTTTTTTTCTTTTTTACTTGAACTGAACTAGAACTGAACTCTTTTTACTTGAACTGAACTGAACTTTTTGACTGGGTGGTCCGATTTTCATGACTCTTTTTTATATGAAGTTTGGTGCTTCCCGCGTGATCCCATTTCAATTTAGTTCAGTTCTGACAATGGGATCCATGAAAATCCATGAAAAAAACTATAAAAATTGAAGTCGGTCAATAGTTTTTTAAAACAACATTAATTATTAACTAAAAACTTCTTCGTATTAAATTTCTCTGATCGGCGTTGGCGACAGGTGCGTCGACTATTGTGAGCCTAGCCACCAACCCTACATTTTACTTTGACTGACAATTACGGTCACTTGGGTTAACACTTCCACTGTCCCGCCTCTAAGAGGGCAGCTAGTAAGACTGTTAGAGACATATATGACCCTTCTGATTGATACAAAATTCAAATGCACGTATATTTTTATAAGCTGAGATATATAAGATTTATTTATATTCACGTTGAATGTATTGTCTTATTCCTTGTTTAATTCCATCTTTTTGTTAGTTACAAATAAGCCATTTTATCCTCTTAGGTAATGTATTTTGTACTGTATGTTTGTTGTTGTACTATAAAGTATTTTGTAAAGTATTGTATAATTTTTGTTGATCGCTGGCACTCCAACCATGCACCAGCATTTACAGCTGTCAATCCGTCCAAACCGCGCATTAAGGTAAATGGTCCGAGTAACGGGATTGGGCCGGGGAGGAAATAGTAACGGAGTTACACACGTAAGGATAGTCGGGATATGGAGCTAGTTATGGACAATAAAGCAATGTTAATGGATTGTGTTATTTGGGGATCTGAGAATTTGCATTTTGAGAACAAAGATTCTGAGAACGATGCAACAGATTTTAGTTAAGGAAGGAAGTTTTCAAATAGGACTATACAATACTTTACTAACAAAACATCTTTGAAAATTACAATCAAATAATAGAAACAAATTAGAACAAGTATTTACAATTGAAAGAAATGAGCTGACTGCAGTCTGTTACAAACAATCTATAGGTAGCGCAACTGTTTTAATTGTCTTGGATTTGAGCTTTGCTTCCTAAATTTAACGCACATTTTTGGCAGAAGTTCGAGCGGAAATTTTTGCCTTATTTGTTGCGAAAGCTGCCTAAAATCAGCTTTTACTGAAAATGCAGCCTTGCTCAATAAAAATGCCTAATAATATTTAAAAAATTCAATATTCAAAAATATAACAATTTTATGTTTTATTTGAATATCAAGGCAATAGCATGGCATTAAGACGCCAACTTTCTGGATTCAAAAATACTGCCCCTAACAAAGACATTTACACCCAAATTAAACTTTCACCTTCGCTTCTATCAATAAATCGGAGACTCTTTATCTCCGTAAACACTGTAACTTAAGCTCAACTTAACGGAGTTTCATTATATCGTTAGATACTTAGGATTAGGTGGGTTGAATTCGTTGAATTATGGTTATTTGAATTGTGCGAAACAAAATAAATTCAGTGAACGTGCCCTATACCGTTCTGCTCTTTGCATTTTTGAGTGCTTATTTCGGGCGGGATAAAAGTTTCCGTTATTTATGGCCGTTTTCTAAGATTTAATGTGAACTCAAACGGCGATAATGCAAAGTCAGACTGAATATTTTGGAACGTGACGTCATCCAGGGAAGACTTTTGATTTGTATTTGTTTTTATGGTTTATGGGTGGGTGGGTATACAGTTAGTATAGCTATGGCTATGGTTGAAGTATGCCTCAACCTGAACCTCAACAGCCTATATTGATCCACTGCTGGACGCAGGCCTCCTCCTGAAGAGCGCCCCATCTTATGGGGGGTGATGCCCATAATCCCTACGCTGGGCATGCGGGTTGGGAATCGCAGTTTGGTGGTAGAATTGGTCTGCAGTGGGCGCTGCTGCCCACCCCCGGTGAATATCCCTTAGTCGCCTCTTACGTGACCCACGGGAAGAGGTGAGGTGGTGTTCTGATGATTCTAAGCCAGCACCACTCAGCTCAGAGTATAGCCATAAACATAGAAATTTAAAGGTAAACGCCGCACGATAGAGTAGCTTGGATGTCCCTAAGATATAACATCAACTTGTCAGAAATAGACTTCGATCAGGAATTTCGGTAAAAACTATGATCGGATAAACCATACTGTCGACTGTACTAAAATTTCGTGGATGTGAGTGGGAATAATATTAATTATTTATAAAATGCTGTTGGATGTGTTTGGGAATGTTTTTGGATGTGATGGGATTAAGCCAAAACAAACACACAGCTACGGGCTGCGGCGGCTATTTTAAAGGAGTCTTGATAGCTCTTTATGTGTTTTACTGTGAATCGGGAAAGTTATTTTGCACGAGCCAAAACGGTATAAATAATAAATAATTTGATCAATCATTGCATATACAGCCATTTTTCAAGTCCTTTTCATCACAATGCTAAAACAGTCGGTATAAATACTAGCTTTCAAAAAACTTATATCACACAAATTTAAATTCTTAAAAACCTTGCCTACTAACTTTCCGAACCACTAAGCACAGACCTTCTCAAAGTCTACTGAAGCGAGAACACCTGAAGGAAACTTAACTTGAACTGATAAGTCAACACTGTTTTCCTACAAACATAGTAAGGTGCCGTACATACGTAGTAAACCTAAACCTTAGCGTAAACATTTAATAAAATAGAAATTACCTCAGAAAATTGTTTTTACACTAAAGTTGTATTACTAAAAGGAAGGCAGTATTACTTAAAAATAATAATAATAATGTAGGACAATTCACACGGCATTATCTAGCCCCAAGATAAGCAGAGCTTGTGTTATGGGTACTAGATAACTGATACACATAATACAATACACTACATAAATATAAAATGGGCAGAGAGTATTGCTTGATTTGAATAATGTCTCAATGATCCTTCACGCCGCTTGTTCAGTGCCTGTTTTAGTCCACTTTGGTCATCCCGTTGGATTTCCTGTTTAGGTAGGATCAGTTTTTTTCTTCCAAAAATTAAATGACGGCATATTCACATTAAGATTTATTCTGAAGTTTCTTAGATGAAGATTTATAATTCGAACGTCTATCAGCGTTCTCGTCAGCGCGATCTAGATCTTGTTGACTTTTACTAGCGACATCTAGTTCTGAATTAGGTCAACATTTCACAGTACAACACTCGGTCAAACTCTATTTAACATAGGAAAGTTCAAGAGCTCTCATATAAATTCACCTGCCATCGTTAAAACTCCCGCGGCTCCCTCGAACTCTACGCTTTTGTATGAAAATAGCTATGACCGAATAATATTCCAAGTCCGCCATCTTGGATATAATTAGGCTGTTTGCATGCAGCCAACGAGTCTTGTATGAATGTAGCCTATTGTCTGACATCGGACCTCAGGGGCTATATCATTTCGCACCTATCGCTTGAGGGGGTGCAAACGTGCGTTGAAGTAAAAATGTGTAATTTGTATGAAAACACTTTTAACAATTTGTTTCTTTTTGCCATCATAGTTTCTATAATGGTTTTTTATTTTTGATTCTATCGGAACTTTTTTATAACTCCTTAATTTGAATTAGATCTAGGCACAGAAGAAATATGAAGTACTAACCACCTACCTTCTTAAGTGGACATGAAAAATTAAATTCAATAATATTATATAAAAACTTATTTAATTTTCAGACCATAATTATAAAAGCTTCATTCATTATTCAAAAGCATGTTCCGCGCACGTTTCTAAAACATTTACACAAGTATAAAAATAATAACGTTTCTCGTAAAGCTCTCCATTATCCACAGACAAAACAATTCATAATTGCAAACATCCCGCAGCATTAAAGAAATATAAACAGCCGAAACCCTCACACCGCTAACTACCCCTTGTTTGCCAAGAAGTACCATAGAGTACGAAGACTAGACAGTTCCTGTAGCAAGTGTGAACATTCTCCAAAACTTTCAGGCTTCAGTGTGTCTACCATGAGTTGTCACAGTCAAATCGCCTGACGTTACTACAGTAGTTACGTATATACACTATAGTTATCCACAGCGCGTTTTAGTACCCAACTATCCGCTAGAGGCACTTAAGCAGTTTCCATACATTGTTTTTTATTCATACTACAGTCGCTAGCGAGTATAGATTGTCAAAACTCATGGTAGACGCACAGACCAGTCCCTGCATAGGCAGAGTTGTGATGAGTTAAGACTTATGTATCCACATAATCATTATGCAGGCTCAACCATTATGTATTATATGTGTGTAACCATTATGTATTATATGTGTGTAACCATTATGTATTATATGTGTGAGACAACAAGGTAAAAAAATGACACAAAACCCAAAAAGTTAAAAGAAACCAGAAGATAAAGTCACAATTACATTTATAGAATTACCGATTTGCAAAAAAATCTTACAGTTTCTGAAATGGTCAGGTAGTCTACGGTGACAAATCAGATCCTGCCAAAACTTAACTAACCTAATTTGACAGTATTAAAAATTTCGCTATCGTTATGAGAGGGACCATAACGATCAAAACCTTAAGGATGGCATCATTTTATGTTCTGTCAGATTAGTTTAGTCTAGTTTTGGCAACACCTATAAAAACATATCCGTAAACTTAGCTCTAAAAGTGTTTCTTTTAGGTTGGTTGAGCCTTATATATAGAATAGAATAGAATAGAATTTCTTTTATTTCGACACACACTCACAGGTACAAAGAAAAATGAAAACATACAGACAAAAACATATAAAACTAAAACAAAGAACAAGGAGGTCGGTACTAAATTAAACATATATATACTTATCTTATTCAAAATTTAAGTAAGATATGTAAGATTTTCCTTTTATGTGTTTAAGACTCAGGATTCAGACTTAAGCAAATTTTTGTAAAAAAATATCGGCAACATCGATTTTTTTTCAACATACCTGAACAATATACACTCGAGCAAGTCACTTAAAACTTAAATCCAAATCGTTTCATCCGTTTGAGGCATTTAATACTACAAATAGGCACACAATAAACAATCGTCAAACGTATAATTAATCTTCTTCATTACGGATGTAAGTGGGTTAACTACGTATATCCGTAATGAATTCGTCAAACTACGATAGTTTTTATTATAAATCTTTTGTTGATTGTCAGAAGATAAAATGTTAGAAAAATAATAATATTATTAATAATGCTGAATACAATCCACGCAACATTATCTAGCCCCAAAGTAAGCCACAGAGCTTGTGTTATGACAAGGTATCATCAGATATCTGATGAATATATAATTTCAAATTGTAGATAGAACACGCTCTCTTGTAAATCTTTCCTCTTCCTCGTCAGCCAGACCCTGTAACAATATAAAGACGTATAGACACGGTAAAAATATTAATCTCAAGCCTGATAGATATTTATGCATGGTTGGAACCAATTTTAACGGTCTAGCAGACCGTTAAAAGTATGTTGCATGAGGATAATGAGATGTTTACAACGAAAATCACAAAAACTGATATTTTATTAGTAAAATATAGAGTTATTAGTAACAACGTAGGTTTCCTTATCTGGTTGATAATGAATATACCTATCTTGACCTAGTTCGGGCGCACTGGTAGATTAAAACTAGTTAGAATTTTGGTAGTATGATAGGTAATTTGATTTTTGCGTATTTTGCTAGGTATAATAATCATGATTGGAACCAATTTTTGAGACGTGTACTTTTAATACGTTATACACAAATATCAAATAAAATTTTCTGTAACTTCACCTTAAGCATTCGTCTCGTCTCGATCGAATCACCAATTAATTCCAAAGCAATAAAATTATGAGGGCAGATCTTTTAAATATGTAAAGCTCACACATTAAACAGTCTGGGTATATAACCCAGGAATCAAAGATTGGCGAAATCCAACTCTACGTCGATAACCAAAGGTTAAAAATTACGTAGCAGATTTAACAGTCTAGACATGAGTATGGTTTGAATCTTCATACAAGCGGAGAATATTTGATTATGTAAAGAGAATAGTGTAAATGTTTGAAATACTTCGGGGTAAAGTGGAAATGTGGAGTGATATAATATGAGAAGACACGTATTTGTTCACGATTTGAATATTTAATTAGACAGATTGCATAGCAAGTAAAATTTCAACATGGACTTACCGCGCAACCAAGAAAAGGGTTACAGACACTCGATTTTTTCAAACTGTGTAAAGGGAAGTCCAATCAAAGTTCATTAATCAAATAAAGAGCGCAAAACTCAAAGCGCCCCGAAAAGAAGAACGAAAAAGGCATCTCCCAACTCGATCATAACACATTCCCGTGAACGGCAATTATCCAGAGACGTGAAGGAAACCCCGTTGTAAATTAAAAACGTGTGAAAAAGGAGCATTCAAGGGGACACGGGCCGGTTATGACAAATATGTGAGCCGATGGCGTTAATGAAAATGAACCTTTTGGAAAAAAGATGGTATTTGAGCTGTGTTTGCGGAATTGAGAGGTTTTGGTCCTGGGGCACTGTGGACTTTTCATTTGCGAGAGATATTGGATTGGGCATGTATCAGAATAAAACGAGTGAAAGAAAAAAAAAATATCAGATACGCATAGGTACCTACTTAATTATATGCAAAGTAGATGCCAAAATAAAGTCATTATTTACTGAAGTTACATTTAATGTCTTGAGATTTAATTAATAGGAATACCTACTGCAACTTAATGCAATCGCAGACCAGGAGTAAAGTGTGGGCCAGGAGGATTTTTAAATTATACTTTTATGTCTGAAAAACTTCTCGTGGTTCAAGCATTATCTGTTGGCCGACCAAAATAAAGGGGAAAAAATATTTTGATTTGATTATCTTCTTTTGGTCAAAAGATCCGATAAACTAGTCAGAAACTAACGGATCAAACCACCCAAACCAATGCACTACTTACGCAAATTGCCTGATTTTTCCAGCCAAATTTTACCCATTTCGAATTTGCAAATAACCAAACAAATTGTACAGAGAACTTAGCAGACAAATGGTTTAATTAACCTGATGGTGTCGTGACTGATCGCAGTGAATTCCGTAAATTTCCCAGCAATTAGTAGCACTTGCAAATCTCATACCAATTAGGCAAACACCCAAATCGCGCCCTCAAAATTGTTTTTGAATGCGTAGTTTGTTCGTGATTTATCGTGAATTTCGTAATGTATGCTTGTTATTAGGTTGTTGAAAATAACGGTTCGAGATCAATTAAAAGGTGGAGGTTCTTTTCTGTGTTTAATTATCAGCTTTTATTATACCACTGACTTACGCCAAATAAGCGCCTTCTTGGCTTTTCTCCTTACCTACATAGTTCTCGTAACTTGACTTATAATATATTTGCAAAACAATATAAAAAGAGAGGGAATAGTCCTCATTAAGCATTCCCAGTGTCAGCATTGAATACATTATTGTCAGAGCACCAACAAAAGATACAAAGAATGCGTTTCCTATCCACAACGTTGCACAAAACGAAAGAAATCGCCAGAGACATCCTTTTGAATAATTTCTTCCTGGGACAGACATCCAGCTGCCTTGACAGCTAATTAGAGCTTTCTTTGTTAATCCAACTTACCACACCTGAGAAGGAAACCAAATCTGAACCTTAAAGTTTTAGGATCATGGTTGGTTATCCTTCGAAGTTATTCTAAGATTCATTTTCTTGAAAAGAGTGGTGGAAAAATACGATAATCCAGCGTGAATGGAGCATTGTATTGAGCCAGTGTCCAGGAAGGATTTGTACTTTTTATAGCCAAATTTTGCGTTTTATGGTTGGGGGAGGTGACAACTCGACTTTGTTGTCTGTTTTTTGTGATCGTGTGATCACTCGGGGTAGAATATGCTTATTGGAAATTGTACACAATAAAATAACGTCTTGGTTTTAATATTTTTTCATTAGATGGCACAATCAGTTTCGATTTTACATTACTACACTAAATTACTGAACGAAACTTGGCCGAGAAATAATGTAACTGTAGAGACCCCAAATTTCTATATGTAGAGTAAGAGGGGGGGGGGGAGTAGGTGTGTAAAATTGATCCTTGACAATTATTTCTCAGCCCCTCTTTTCTCAATAGCCTGTGTCCAGATCCAGATGCAAACGACTTTGAAATATGAATGATATTTATAACGTCCTGCGAATTAGGGACGGTCAATTTGGGATCTTGTGTGTTTTGTTGTATAAAGTTGGACGAGCATCATTCATAAGGGGGATAACCATGTGTTAACGTAATTTGCTCTTAGTTTTCAAATGAATGCGTATGGGTTTTACATAATGTAGGTACGTTAACATTTTACGTACTTACTTACTACTTTACGCTATGTTCTCTTTGACAATTTATTTCTGTTCATTAATTGTATCAGTAGTAACCACGAAACTAGTAATTTGTTGGATTAAGAAGTCCAAATACTAGGAACACATCAGTTATAGGAGCCCTGATGTATACTTTCTATAACCCACTACTACAAATTCAACTTTGTCGAAATTTCGCAATGTAAAAGAAGTGACCACAAAACAAGAAGCGATCGTCATTATGTCTCAAATTCGGACCGTTTTCACTTTCGATCACACAAACTGTCACCGGGCGCCCAGAAACCGCAAGAGTCAATGAAATCGCGGTGCGTGCAAAACGAGGCCGGGCAGTCAACGTCATAATGCAACAACTTTTTTATCACGATTTTTTATCCGAAGAACTTTTTGTTCAATTGTCGGTAGGTATAAAAATGTTCACTACATTTATTTAGTGCATTTTCATCAGGTCTTTTGCTTTGGCTAAGGTAAGAATATAAGAATACCGGCTGACATTCAATGAGTGAAACACTCGGACTATTATGCCGCTCATTACTTCTTTTTGTTATCAGAATGCACAAAAAATAAATTCTCATTAAATGAACCAGAACAATACAATACAATACAAATACTCTTTATTGCACACCAAGATACAGAAATACAGAAAAGAAAAGAACGTCGATTGAATCATGATGTGACGTGATATTAAGTAAAAAGCGTAAAAAACACCGCTTCAATAGCTTTTTTAAATTGTTTTAAAAAAGCTATTGAAGCGGTGTTTTTTCTTTGTGAATCTGTTACCTACATATCAATATTTAGCATATTTTTTCTTGTTACAGAACTTTTTCTTGCTAAGTGTACATGGGAGTGCTGACGTCCGCGGTCGGACGTGACGCAGCTTGACGAAGGTCACTTTATTGCTGACCTCTGTCTGGCGCTGGGCTCCTGGTCATTCGTTTTGGTCACATTGATTTAATTCGGCCACTTTTTGTGTGGTCAACGTGATTGTGGTTTAATTTACTGTAACTGTAAGTGATTCCTACTTTATAAATAAATTTATTTTATTTATTATTATTAATATTATTCTCAGTGCTGGGCCAAGGCCTCCCATTCCTACTTCCACTTTTAATACTCGTAATCTTGACAGTGTTTATAAACCAATTTAATATTTTTTTTAAAGTCCGTAGGTACTGCGACCATCAAGGTATACATTAGTTCGTTATACTGAATTGATAGTACAGTTACATTTTGGAAAAAATCCGAGAACAGGCAAAAACAAAACAGCTAGCTCAAAATACCAGTCGAACATTTTTATGCTTTTATTTTTCAACCCAACACACGTAAAACTGACCCATTATTGTCACAAACAAACTCTAAACAAACTTTTAACAGGATTACCCCCATTAAAACTGTCCATTCTAATCCTTACGGATCAACCGACTAATGCATGAGATGGACAGCCGTGTCGATGAATATTGAACGTTCTAGAAACGTTTTACTAGCACCAAAACGTATAACGGGGATAAAACCGTTGATTGAAATGAATATCTTGTTAAAATAAACCCGCTTTGTTGTAGAAATTTCCATGCAACTATTAGCTTTTGGACTAGAAGTACCTAATTTTAACCAATACAGCGGGGCAATGCGGCCAGCGTTTTGAGAACGCTTTCGACTCGTATTGTTATGGATCAGTTGAGCTACCTGTAGATGGTTTGCAACAATCTGCAGTTAGCTCATTACTGCAATTGTAAATACCAGTTCAAATTTATTTATATTATATGATTGTAATTTTCTTTTTTAATAACGTTGTATTATAATAATGTAGGTACATAAATAAATTAACCTTGTCATAAATAAAACAAAAGTCAAATTCAACCTAAAAGTGTTACCTTTTGTTATACCTAAACGATTATAATGTAGTTAGCAATAAGTCCTATTTTAATTCTTTTTTTTTTGTATTGATGGTGGAATAAAGACATAATCTAACTATCTATACATCTAAAAAAACTTACTTTGGAAGAACCACTCTAATTTTGATTGGTTCATCGCCAATTACACCGATCCGACACTATCCGCTCCTAGGTTAAAATCCTTCGTATTTGCACTCTGGTCGCCTAAGGTAGCTTTCATCTCGTCTGTTTCAATATTTAATAATCCCTCCATAACGAGCTGCTCCTGAAAAGTTTAAATGGGCTGCGCAGACGTGCCCGTAATATTCTTAATCGCTTGTAACAAACGAGATCTCAAAACTATAGGAGAGAAAGCACGATGGAGATAACTATAGAGATATCATATTTTAAACAATCAAATAATTCATTTTGTCGAACTTTAAAATGCGTCGGCGTACCTATGACCTATCAAAAAGCGCACAACACTACACCACCAATGGCAAAAATGACTAGAAAATATTTTTAATTATAATTTAGATATTCAGTGCAAATTATATCATAAGTTTTTCTATAGTAGCACATTATACATATGTATATTTAATTTATTTTTATTATTCTCTATATAATGTTTTTACAGACGTATACCGAAAAGCAGCAACACTTCTACTTATGAAATCCTGGCGGAAGCCGAGAGAGAGCCCTTGCGTCTACACAAGTGAAAACTTAGAGCAAGGAGTCAATCTTATCGATGCACAAAGGTTTTCGCTACTAAGTACCTACTATATTGTTATTATTGTTTTACATGTATATATTTATAACCTTAGATAAGTGTAATGTAATCACTTTGGTAATCTTTCCTGAAATAAAAACTTTATTATTGGCCAAGTTTGCCTAAATAAAAATGTCACGCTTACTTATATTTTTAAACACATCTTTACTGTGATCAGTAAAACGGCAGTAAAGCTCAACATAATCGAATTCTCAAAACTGCATTCAAAGTCTCAAGTCACCCAGTTTATCAGCCTCCACAGGTTTAATTGTGAAAAGAAATCTTTGCCCTTTGTCAGCGTAGAGGGGTGGCTATTGATTTCTTTTGTTTTATGCTGATTGAGACACCTTCCCCTAACGGTAACACTTTAAAACGAATGGGAAAAAATACGCAGCGCGAACTTTATTAATGGCGGTGGCATAAAAGGGATAGTTCGAATGCTATAAATTGCGAAATGGCATAATTCAAAATGCGAAATTGAAAGTACAGAAATTTTGTCTTCTACATAGGTAGGTATATAATTATATAACATTTAATATTGAGTTCTGGGTATTTTATAAATATCTACTTTGCTGTAGGCTGGGCACCCATAACACAAGCTTTGCTTAGCTAAGGGGTAGATGATGTTCCAGCATTAGTATAGTTTATTATTACTATTATACATATATGTATATTTTATGACATCAAAGCAGTACCTTATTATTTTATATATTAAAAACGAAGAGGAATTAACATAAATTAGTTCACTCTCGTGATCAACACGAGTCGAGAGGTACTTATTTCGATGGTCAAATTCCGTTCTAATGCTTGGGCTACAGTTAGCAGAAAAATAAAAAATTATAAAAAAGAAATTAGGAACAAAAGTTATCAAAACAGTAAATATAACCTATATTCTAACTTTTATACTCGTGCCTGAACGAGGTTTAACCTGTGTTTCAGGCAGAAAGTGCTAACAACTTTTTAAATGAACAATAATCACATTAGGTACCTGCATAAAATGTAATGACAATGCATTTTTTTTTAATAATAATTCATAAGCTTACTACACTAAACTAGATTACATGGGTACCTACTATTGCTAAGTATATCAATATACACTGCAGAAAAACATTACAAATAACATATTATGAGTGAGATATTTAAAGGAAACACAAGTTACGGCTCGAATCTGACTGCTTTATTCAGCACACAGCGGGTAGATCATAAAATAATAATTCGGAAGTACCTACAAATACCCAACACCTCCTTACTTAATTATGACAATAAATCTAGAAAAACCTACTAAGGAAAACTAATGTTTTATGTAGGGTACCTAGATAACAAGAGTTCCGTGTATAACGGATAAGTTACACTTAAAACTATATACTTATGCTAGAGTTGTCTGTTATGACGAGAGCGCAAATTATAGTCTCTTTTTAATAGAGGCGATGAACTGGCCATCTTAAATTCGTTATCTTGTTCTGAACTAGGGTCCGGGCCGTCGTCGTCGGCGGCGCTTCCGGCGTCAGCGACGACGAGGTCCCGCTCCTGCGGTGCGCACGACACAGAGGCCTTAGGACTCGTCGCAACCGGCAACTCTTTACATTTTGCATCTGTGGGATTGTTATTACAAGACAATGAATATCTTTTTCTATTAATAGCTTTAGGTACAATCATTTGGTCAACATGGCGTTTAACAGTACCCTTAGCAGCCGGTAGGTTTACCGAGAAAGACGAAGGTCCCACGCGCTCCTTAACCTGTCCTTCCACCCATTTATTTCTATGCTTACTATACTCGCGAATATATACGGTGTCGCCGAGCTGTACGTGTCGCTGCGTGCCCCCTGCGCGCGCCTCCTGCTGCGCCTGCCGCGCGCACACACGCCGCGCCGCGCCCGCGCCCTCTCCCCCCGGACGCAGGGCGTCCAGGCGCCCTCGCAGCCTGCGCCCCATCAAAGCTACTGCCGGAGCTACGTTAGTTGTGGCATGTTCACAATTCCTGTATTGGAAAAGCATCTTGCTTAAGGCTTGGGTCACGTCTACTCCTTCATTGTAAGCTTTTTTGATACAATTTTTAACTGTACGGACGGCATTTTCTGCCGCTCCGTTACCTTGAGGCCGGTAGGGGCTGGTTGGGGTATAAACTATATTATTTTTAGCAAAATAATCCTTCAACTCACAAGATGAGAAAGGGGGTCCGTTGTCGGTCACTATCTGTAGTGGAAGTCCGAAACGAGAAAACATTTCTCTGAACCTATCTATGACAAACCTGGCAGCAGTACTGTTCATTTGAGAAACTTCTATCCATTTACTGTGCGCATCGACGACTACAAGATAGTGCTTGCCTTTGTACTCTGCAAAATCGGCGTGTAAGCGTTGCCAGGGACGTGATGGGAAGGCCCACGGCGTCAGCGGCGCGTGCGGCGGCGCGTCGCGCTGCTGCAGGCAGGCACCGCACGCGCGGCACGATGCTTCTATTTCCGCGTCCAAACCCGGCCAGTACACATAATTACGGGCGATGCTTTTCATCTTTACTACGCCTAAGTGACCCTCGTGTAGCTCGCGTAATATGTACTGTCTGTACTTAGGCGGAATGACAATGCGATAATTAAAAACAATGCAACCTTGCTCAATAAATAAATTATCCTTTCTATTAAAATACGCTTTCTCTTGCTCAACATCTGTATTATCTGGCCATCCAAATGTTATATTTTTATAAATCACACGCAAAACGGGATCGGTTTGGGTTGCATGAGCGATATCTTTGTGACTAATGGGAAACTCATTCTCAATATACATTAGGTATGATACGGCGTTATCGAGCGCCGATGGTCGACTGCCGCTGCCGCCGCCGCCTGCACTCCTCGCCGCGCTCGCCTCCCGGTCACGCCCTAACGGTAATCGCGATAAACAATCGGCAGCTGCGTTTTGTGCCGAGCTTACCCATTCCACTGAAAAATCATAGGCTGCTAATCGCGCCGCGTAGCGCTGCAATCGACTGGCCGCTGTCTGCGGGATGCCCACCTTATCACCGAAAATGTATGACAAGGGTTTGTGATCAGTGCGTATGATAAAACGCCGGCCGTATACATATTGATGATTCTTTGTAACCCCATAAAATATAGCCAATGCTTCTTTGTCTAATTGGCTGTAGGATTTTTCAGCGCTATTTAACGTGCGAGAAACGTAACAAATGGGGCGTTCAGTCGCGTCCGGGTACCGGTGCGCCAGCACGGCGCCGAGCCCGTAAGCACTGCTGTCCACGCTGAGGACCAGCGGCAGCTCAGGGTCGTAATGAGCCAAACATTGCTCATTGCACATTACCTGTTTTATGTGTTTGAATGCCTGCTCACATTCATGGCTCCATTCCCATTTAACTTTGGCTTTCAACAAACTATACAGGGGCCCTAACATTGTACTTAACATTGGTACAAACTTCCCGTAATAATTCACAAGTCCCAAAAAAGCTTTCAGTTGGTGTACATCGGTGGGACGCGGAGCATTAGCGATGGCATTGACCTTTTTACTATCCGGGTGCAATCCATCCTTATCTATAACGTGTCCTATGTAACATACAGCTGATTTGAAAAATTCACACTTTTCTAGTTTTACTCTTAGGCCGATCGCCTGTAGTCGTTTTAACACCTCGCGGACATTTTTAATATTATCCTCTTTCGAAACTCCCCCTATACACGCGTCATCAAAATAAACTGCAGTCATAGGTACACCCCTAAGTACCTCCTCCATGAGTTTTTGAAATTTTTCTGGAATGCTACAAATACCATAGGGAACGCGAACATACTGGAAGGTACCTACGTGAGTACTTATGGAGGTACACGGCCTGGATTCCGGGGACAAGATTATTTGTTCATAGGCGTGAGCTAAGTCAATTTTGGTAAAAACCCTAGCTCCACGCAGCGAAGCATACAGCTCTTCTATGCGCGGTAGTGGGTATGGCTCGCGTCTAATTTTCGGATTAATTGTTACCTTGTAATCCCCGCAAATTCGAATGCTCCCGCATTTTTTAATAACTGGTACGATAGGCCTGCCATACTCGGAATGTTCCACTTTAATTATAGTACCTTCGCTAACCAGGCGCTCCAGCTCTCGTTCCACGGGCTCCCGCAATGCTAAGGGTACGTTTCGCGCTTTATGAAATATAGGTTCCTTATCCATCAACTTTAAAGAAAACATATTTTTACATGTGCCTATGCCCTCAGCGAAAACATCGGGATATTCGCGTCGTAGTTTTAAAACAACATCATCGGTTCTATTTAATGTTGTGTCGCAGCCAATGTTATTCATTTGAATCTCAATATTTTTAAGTTTTAAATGACGTAACCAAGCGCGACCGAGAAGCGGAGGCCCGCCGTTAGGAATCACAAACAAACGCAGGTCATGCGCCTCTCGTTTCTCCCCCGCGCCGGCATAACAAACAGACACATTAATGTAACCTATAGGAAGTATATTACCACCCGTATAACCTTTGAATTTTAAATTACATTCAAAAAGCTGGCAGTCCTTGAAATACTTCTTGAAATCCTGATCGTTGATAGCAGAGATTTTACTTCCTGTATCCACTTCAAAGTTCATAGGCATGTTATTTACAAAAATTGAAACTACGTACGCTTTATCGTCCTCTCCATCCACCACAATATTGAAGAAATCACTGTCCTCGCTATCTGAATCAATCTCGATGTAAAACTGATTCTTCCTTGGGGTTTTACCTGTAAAACGATCACTCTTATCACCGAATGAACGCGCACTTTTGCACATAGCTTTAAGGTGGCCCCTGGCCCCGCACTCATCACAATTATAACTCCTATAGCGACACTTATCCGGCGCGTGCTGACGACCACATCTCCAGCATTTCTGAAAGGTAGGCCCGCCGCCGCCGCCGCCACCGCCGCCGCGCGCCTGCTGCGCCGCGGGCGCCGCGCCTGCTGCGCCAATCCGGTGCACGGGAGGGTCCAGCCCGCCGCCGAGGACCGCGCTGGCCGCCGCGGCGGCGCCCGCCGCGCGCGCTGAGCCGCTGGTCTCCGCGTGCCTCTCCGCCGCCTCCAGTGCCAGAGCCAATTCTACCGCTCGCTTGTAATCCAAATTTTGCTCCGCGAAAAGTCGACTACGCATCTCGTCACTTGCAAGGCCTGACACGAACTGGTCTCTGAGATTCTCTTCTAGTTTCTCACCAAAGTTACATGTACACGCGAGATGCTTCAAGCTTTGTAGATAAGCACTAAGTTCCTCGCCGAGTGCCTGCCGACGCAAACGAAAAATGTGCCGCTCCGCAATGTCCGATCGCCTGGGTTCTAGATGTTGTTCGACGATGGTGACCAGCTCATCAAATGTTTTGCTTTCGGGCGTGAGCGGAGCACACAGATCACACATCAAATCGTAGGTCGGTTCGCCAACTACGGTTATCAACGTGGCCACGTGCAGTGCTGCTTTTATTTCATTTAATTGGATAAACTGTTTCACTCTGTTTACGTATTTAGTCCACTTTCGCGAAGATAAATCAAAACAGTCAATTTTACCGTACGGCATCGCGAAATTAACTGTTTAAATCGGTAAATCGTCGCCAGTGAGATATTTAAAGGAAACACAAGTTACGGCTCGAATCTGACTGCTTTATTCAGCACACAGCGGGTAGATCGTAAATTAATAATTCGGAAGTACCTACAAATACCCAACATTATGAAATCGGCATACTAAGGCAGATCCATAATAAATAATATAAATAAAAATTTTTTTTTAAAGTAAAATAAAAGAACCATAAATAATAAATAAAAATAACCCAAAAACCTTATTAAGAAGAACTAACATGATCTAAAAAATAAGGAATATAAAATCAAATAAAGTAAACCAATTTATATTTCAGGTACAGTAAGTAGCAAGTAAAACCAAAAGAATAAGGTATGTAGTAGGTAGATAATTTAATACCCTTACTTACTTTATTGAGAGCCTGGACTGATCTTAGACGCATTATTTTAAAATACTTATTTTAATTATAATCCAACTATTTATCTCCATCCTAAATATTATTTTTGTTTATTAAATATTAGGTCCTTACATATGAAATTGGCGTTTTTCGTACTGGCCACTTTAATCACAAATTTCTCCTCTTTGGTAAGGAATTCCAAATTCAAATTTGTACAGCTATAGACTCATGTATTTGTGCTTCGATGATCGTCATTCATTTGTTTTTTTTCTTCTGTTTTTTTCTGTTTGCGTCACTCATTTTACAAAATGGAAAACTTAAAATATCGCATTATTTACGAGTACGAGTTCCGCCGTGGCACTAGTGCTGCGGAAACAACTCGAAGGGTGAATGATGTGTATGGCGGTCGTGTTGCAAAAGAAAACACAGTTCGTTTTTGGTTCCAACGTTTTCGTTCTGGAAATTTCGACCTGCAGAACAAGCCCCGTGGACGGCCTGAGACTCAAGTTGATAATGAAGAGTTGAAGGCTATTGTGGAAGCGGATCCATCGCAAACCACGTCCGAGTTAGCTGCAGGCTGCGATGTTAGTGATAAAACTGTTTTAATTCACTTGAAGCAAATTGGGAAGATTAAAAAGCTTGAAAGGTGGGTACCTCACGAATTGACTGAAGCAAACCGGCAAACGCGCGTCGACTGCTGCGTTACATTACTAAACCGGCACAATAATGAAGGTATTTTAAACCGAATCATTACCTGTGATGAAAAATGGGTTCTTTACAATAATCGGAAGCGCTCAGCGCAATGGTTGGATCCTGGCCAGCCAGCCAAATCCTGCCCCAAGCGAAAATTAACCCCAAAAAAGTTACTTGTAAGCGTTTGGTGGACTAGTGCCGGTATTGTTCATTACAGTTTTCTCAAATCTGGCCAGACTATTACGGCTGATGTCTATTGTCAGCAATTGCAAACCATGATGGAAAAGCTAGCGGCTAAACAACCTAGGCTGGTCAATCGCTCCACGCCACTGCTGCTTCACGACAACGCTAGACCACACACTGCGCAACAGACGGCTACTAAATTAGAAGAGCTTCAATTGGAAAGTCTAAGACATCCTCCGTACTCCCCGGACCTTGCTCCAAGAGATTACCATCTTTTTCGAAATTTGGATAACTTCTTGCAAGGGAAAAAATTCAACTCCGATGGGGCAGTCCAAATCGCCTTCAAAGATTTTATTGATTCCCGTCCGACTGGTTTTTTTAGTAAAGGGATCAATGAACTACCTATAAGATGGCAAAAGTGCATAGAAAATAATGGTTCATACTTTGATTAATTAAATATATTATATTAAAAAATATTCGACTTTTTGTTCCTCCCATACAAAACGCCAATTTCATATGTAAGGACCTAATATTATGTCCGAACGTGAAATCGTGTAGTGAATAACTTTATGCTCTAAGCAAAAAAACTTCCTCAAACCATACATAGATGTCGCTACTGGAAAAATTAGCAGGCGCTATCGAAGCGTTCCGGGTTCTAGAAGTCATGAGAACCATATTTCGCGTCAAGGTATCACCAATCCGCCCCAAGCTGGGTATATAAGTATTTTTTGTTTAGCATTTTTCACACTCGTTGTGAATATTAATGCTATTGCAATTTTAAATGTTGACACTTTCTTTAGTTAAATTGCTGATTACATTTTATCAGGCCAGAGTTTCACAGTAGAGTTGAGTAGAGGCATAAAATTACACTTATTAGTATTACGGTAAATTAAAAACAGGAAATTTTAAAAATTAATCATAGTTTCTGGTATTTACTACGAGTATAATAATAAATTAAGCTATTTTTAACCGACTTCAAAAAAGGAGGAGGTTCTCAATTCGTCTGTTTTTTTTATGTTTGTTACCTCAGAACTTTTGACTGGGTAGTCCGATTTGCATGATTCTTTTTTATATGAAAGCTGGTGCTTCCCGTGTGGTCCCATTTTAATTTTGTTCAGTTCTGACACCCATTGTCAGAACTGAACACAATCCATGAAAAAACTGTAAAAATTGAAGTCGGTTTATAGTTTTTTAAAACAAAATGATTTAATTAAATACCTCTCTCTGTAATAGTTTTATCTTGTATAGTTATGGCAGAGATGCGAAAATAGAGTTTGGTGGCCAAAAAGGGCAACTTCGTATCTCTGCCCAAGCTTTACAAAATAAAACTATAACAGAGGCATTAATCAAACTATATCTATAATAAATAACAAAGATAAAATAGTTGGCGGCGCCACTTTCACTCGTGGATGCGCCACATGATTATATTTAGTTAGATTGCTGATTGTATTAATCAGGAAAGTATCTTCCAAAAATATGAATAGTCATGCAATAAGGTGGTACTTTATCTAACATTAACCTGCTTGTTGTTAATTTTAAAGCACTTTTCGGTTATGATTCTTCAGTAAGTAAACATTATTTTATAATTCCGATGTGAAATTTCTAAAAAAATCTGTTATTTAAATAAATAAATAATGCTGGAAAATTCACACAGCATTATCTAGCCCCAAGCTAAGCAGAGAGCTTGTGTTATGGGTACTAGATAACTGATATACATAATACAAATACACTACATGGATAGATATTTTTTATTATTTACATAGAAAACATCCAGAACGCCCTGAACAAATATCTGCAGATCGTACAAATATTTGTCCCGAGGCGGGAATCGAACCCGCAACCTCCTGCGTCGCAGGCGGACCTTCGCCCACCGCGCCACAAAGGTCGTCCTTTGGATTTATGACATTATTGGCAGCGTCACGCAAACCACGACATCGTCGGTACCTTTCTTTTGTTAAATTCTGTTTTCTTTTCTACAATACATACGTCTTCGTCAAAGATACACATCTGACAAGTGACAACCCTAGAAACACAGTAATCTATTGTAAACCCTAACCCACACAACTAGAGTCGATATTACTAAACAGGCGTTTCGCCGGGGTGCGGTGAGCCAATCAACATTAGTCCCTTTGGCGATCGCGTCTAGGCTCATTTCTCTCGTGATTGACTGAGACTTAAAAAAATTAGATTGCCATTGCCACTTCAACGCGTAAGATACGATCGGCGATTTTTTCCGAAGTCTCACTAATGGGGATCTGTTTTATCTCGAGCCCTTAATGTTCTTATGCGGGCGACAATAATCAGATTTTGACACGTAAATGATCAAGATTGTTTGAGTACTTTGAGCAATTTGGAGAGGCAGAATTAAAGTTGTAGATGTTTGATGTTCAAATTGAGGTAGAGATAAACCATTTTAAAATGCATCACGTTATGACACACTATCAGGTTTTGTGGATGGGATGTTTATTTTTAGAATGGTCGATGTCTAGCTCCGTATGCATTATTAATATTTTTAACTCTAACTTTTCAATGGGTGATAAAAAATGCTTACGATAGTAGTTGTAAATTGTAATCTTGTAAAATAATCGAAGGTATGCCATGCCACCTTCGGTTGAATCGATCAAATCGATCCAAATGACAACATCAAAAAAGCGCAATAACATTTTATTTATGTGCCAGGGTCCAGGGCCAGATTTATTAGATTTAAGAAGAATTAAAAAAAAATAGATATTATGAATAGTATGAAAACCAACCTGATGGTAGGTGACGACGAGATGATGATGTTTCACGAAGGTATAGAAGACACCTATTCACTTTCGTTTTCAAGAGACTCGGGATGAAGTTGGCCAGGAAATAGAGGCAGGCAGCGAGTTTACAATACAAAATTAATCAACAAATGAAATGTATTTCCTAATAAAGTTTCCTTTTCTCATTTCGTTAGGTAACCAGCTGTTGCCGGACTTATTAAGACGCACCTGTCAATCTTCAACTTTCCAATTTTTATTTCGAGGCCCTCCATCCACCCGATTTAGAGTCGTCATTCGTGACACATAAAGAAAAGGTGACAACTTTCAGTAGGTTAGCTCCAGTATCCCGAGTACTGTTTGCTACGAGATTTGCGTTTATTTTATTTTCTATGGAAAATGTGTAAGTTATGCAAACTTCCTGCTTGGAGCGCTGTCACAATTTCATAGAAAATAAAGTAACGCAAACTTTGTAGTAAACAGTATGCACTCAGTATGTAATGGCAATGTAGATACTGAGTCTTATGTAAAAATATCCAAAAATGCCACTGTTTCAAATCACGGAAAAAATAATCGTAGGTACTGGTGTAATCCACATTAATATTATAAATGCGTAATTATAAAAGTTTGTGTGTATGTCTGTTACCACGGTAATAAGTGTAATGCAGATAGTAAACGATCTGACAAACACATTGGTTGATTTTCAAAAAAATACCTGTGAGGGGGTTTAAAATGGTCGTAAACTTTCTATGGAAAATTATTATTCCTTGGTTCGATACACTTAAATCACGGTATAAATTTACTAATATGTAAATAATGATTTACGTACCCACCCCCATAAATTTCTGAAATTTGTATGATTACCATGCGGGCGAAGCCGTGGGGCGAAGCTAGAGTTCACAAGTCATGTTGATTATTCTGACATTTATATAATGTATGTGAGTACAATGTAAGAGTAGTATAATGTAAGAGAGGAGAGACTCGGATCCCATTTTATATGATTGGCATTCCAATGCCGATTTAGGAAGTGGTGAAGTTAGAAAGTGGACAAGATCGTCTGGAGGGAATACAATGTTTCTTGTAAAGGTTTTGCATCTTTTGGTAATAACTCATAAAGGCCCCGTTAGGCATCTCAACATAATGCCAAATCAGAAAACGTAGTGGGGCGTCACTTTTGTTGATTTGCTCCTACTGTTTTTGTTCGTTATTTTCTGTGACCAGTCGTCATCCTACGGTTTGTTCCAGAATATTTATTCAGGACCAGAAGGGAGATGGTCCCGTATTTTTGCCAATTCGAAAGTTGATTGTTTCGGACAATTATACCTCGTTGGAATAAAACAACAATGAGTTCTTTTCGCAAATTTTAGTAAGAAAAACTCAGTGTGTTTTTATTGGTTCTGGCCTATTTATTTATTTCAGTTTCTGCCTACTTGGAACAGGCAATCCAATAAGACATTTTTTTACCTGTATATAACACCGTCTTAAAATATAAAAAATATTTTTGAAAAATTCAGGCCTTCGAAAGTATAAAAATAGAGGTGGGAAATTTGCAGAAATTCGTTGTTTTCAATGTCTGGGCTTTGGTTTTCTCATTATACCCAAATCACTCGAAGACCACATCCTAAACAAACGAATTCTAAATCGAATCCTCTTCGATCTTGCCCACTACATTAATTCGGGGGTGTTCATTAAAAATGCCATCAAATCTCCCGAGGTCTTAACGAAGTGGTGCGCAATTAAAGTCGCCGACGTCAATGACGTCACTGCCCCCTCGTGTTAAGAGCTTCTTGAGTCTTTGAACACCTTGAGATGAATTGAAAAATTGATTGCTGATCGACGTTTAAAGTTTGAATAATAATTTAAACATTATAGAGAAGAATATTTTAAAAGTTAAGTAGTGGTAATCTTTGCAGCAAAATACTAAAAATGAGGGTACTAGATCGATATATCTGCCAATAAAAACTCACTCGCAGAACCTTCAGTTATTCCGCTGTAAATGACTTTAATGTTAATAACCATGATAGATTCAAAAGTTTTATTATAAAAGTAGCTTAAAGCTTCTTTTAAAAGTAGTGGGCGAAAACGTAAAGATGGATTATGATTCGATCAAATACTAAGACAGAATATAACCTTCATAGTTCAGTCCAAGGATTTATTTCAATATAGTATACATATCATTACAGGCACACTTATGCGATACTATGTCTACACTACCATTTTAAGTAGAGTCACCGTCTCTATACTAATTATACGAGAAAACCAATGTAAAAGTTTTTATTATAAGGTATTTATTATTATAATTTATGCTGATTGCGTAAAAAGTTTAAAAAAAATTAGAAAGCTGGTAGGTAGGTACTGGGTACTTTGAACCAGCAAGATATTCTGGTGCAAAATCATGAACCGAACCACGGTAATGTTAGAGACCGAACATAGTTAGTAACCCACATCACATAAGAACGTTCATATTAGGTACTAGTTTCCAAGAAAGACCACATAATTCTCATATCTTGCAAATCTTTATTGCTGACGCGGTCGAGGGGCGTCATGCATCGCATATGCATACATTACATAATATATGTATATAGATACATCTCATTTTAATCTTCCTACAGACAATAGCCGGTCCGTCTGCGATCCGCCACTTATTCCGCTGGCCTAAGCAAACCGACCCCTGTTGGTTTTTCCCGTATTCCTATTTCTTCACTCCTGATTATGTTATTTCATACTTTGGGTAAACAATGGGGCAACCCTTTGCACTATTGCTGGTTTGGACTTTGTGCTAGAAGATATTGTGGAGAAGGAATTTGAGCTACGAACTATTATGTAAAAGACTAAATTCATCGAATAAACTTATTTCTACTCACTATCTCCGAATATATTAAGATACTATAAGCACACACCTGAGCCCCTTTTATGTCGTTTATTGTAAAAGTAATGTTGTATACATAATATCTACCTATCTGTTACACAAGCTCTGCTTCGCTTGGGGCTAGATGATGCTATGTGGATTATCCATCATTATTGGTTACTAAGTCAATGTAAAAAAATCCCTAAAAATGTAGAGTTACACAAGAAAGCTGTGTTTGAACTTTATCTACACTACAGGTAACTTTTTGGACGATTGATTTAAAAATGTGGAATACACTCTTTAAATATTAGGCTAAAAATATTCCCATGGCCTCTCAAATAAATAAACTGCCGCAAAACCGACACTTTCCACTATTTCCCCAACCACTCCAACAGAAGCCTACTCCACACTTTACCAACGTTTCATAAATATTTTTCCGACTCTCTAACCGCTGTAAAAGGTTTTTGTATACGTTGCTTTTTGGCTCCTTTTGGCTGCTAATCTAATATTGACCACCCGGCAGGCTATTGACTTATGTTTGTACTTCTCATCATGGTCTATTTGCATTGCGACGACACGGAATTTGAACGCGCCTATCTATGAACAGAAAATATTGTTCCGTGAGTTCCCTGTTAGTCTAGTCGATTGCTCAACTACGTAAATTTAAAGCTTGGCAATGAGGCTTTCCTGTTATTACGCAACTCATTTTGTTACCTATTGCTTAGTTGCACAAAGTTGAGCAATTCCTTGGCAAGTCCGTACTCTCAAACGACGTAGTTGGATAGTTCTGTACTCAGATGAGAACTAGCATCTATCATCCGCATGTTGAAAATAAACTTCAGAAAATCATTTCAGATCATAAAATTATTATAATCACTATACCCACTTACACTATACCCACATTTTTTTAGGAAATGTGTTCTTTTCCTCTCTCAGTCGCCAGCTGTTAAATGCAACACATAATAATACCTAAATTATTACACGTAAAGGACACTTAAAGCTAAATAAGTAATACATGGTAGGTATGTCTTATCACAAAATACTAGAAGATTCACATTAGATAGGAACCTTTTTTATTCCTTTCAAATATTAGATCGCCCGTTACGTGTCGTATCCGTCTCGTCTCGTCTAAATTGCTCATTACTCATAATAATTTCGTGGAGAATATTTTATTATTCAAAATATCAATTTGCTCCGCTGGCTTTCTTTGGGTAACGCCGTATTTGTTTTATTTAGTTTATTTTAGCTGGATTAATTAATTAGTTGCAAATAAAAAGATCCTTCATACTTTTTGGAGTCAAAGTTCAGCGACCTTTTGCTACGCGTACCAAACTCAAACTAAAGTAAAGACAGACATAAGAAAACCAATTTAAATTCTGGATTTAAATTTAAGATTATGTATTTGTGAAAATATATTCGGTAACTATAAAGACTTTAGCTACACACAAATAGGTAAAAACAATCAAGATTTAAAATAAAATCGTTCGAAACAAAAACAAAACCTTTTTACCAAAAAGGTTTCATAAATTGAGTTGCCTTTTGCGGCTATATAATTTCACATCACGCATCATAAGATTATTACAGTCATTTATTTCAATATCTAAAAGTGTGGGACGAAAGGAACTGGTTCCGGTGGTAACAAAGAGTCCTGTGGTATCTAAATGTTGATCTTTGGTCAGTCGCGCAAAAATTATGTTTTTCGGACACAGCGGCTTACTGGGTCGAATTCAGCCAGAGATTCATTTAATTTTCTGAATAACTCCCCTCTACCCACGAGAGCGTACCAACCTATAAAATGTATATACATTTATGAATGAAGAAGTTTTGCATTATTTATAGGAGATTATTTGTATATTAAGCGAGCAATTTTTCAAGGGATAGGTTCTGTACATACTCGTATGCCTAGCCTAGACGAACTTGAAAAATCTTAGGTAATCTTAGGTATCTCTCTTACTAATATTTTAAGTAAAGTACATACATCCTATATACCTACACTACTAAGAACTCATGTATACGTATTGTTTGTATGTAACCATACATTTTCCTACATGAAGCCAAAAGTATTAAAAACTGAAATAGAAAACGTAATGTTTATTTAAACTGCCAGTTTTATTTTATAACGACTGAAAAATCTCATTACAACCAACTTAATGCTAAAAACGCACTCAAAGGCTTCGTTTTATTTCGCGTCAATTTCCACGAAGCAAAATGACTTCAATTTGAATATGTAATGGCGGCTTAGGATAATCGTCGCTGGCTTACACTAATAAAGGCGCCTGGTCTGTTTTGAACTGGATTCGTTTCAAAAGAATCGAACAGTTCGATTCGTGGGGAGGGTAATTTATTCGAGTGCTCGCCATTTTGCGGTGGGGGCGCCCGTATCGCCGGAAGACGCTTTAAGACATCGATGCTGATTCTTTTTTTATTATACTCCCCTGGTTTCCTTAAAGACGCTAATATAAAGCGGGCATATATAAATAAGCCGACTTTCTTTGTAGGCAGACCCCCCAGAAACAATCTAAATTACATTTTCACGCAACTTCAAATGTCTTATTAATTACGTACGACTTTTCAATGCTATAAATTTTCTTTTAACGCTTCCTCCCCGAAATCGGCTTATACACAACACTGGCTTTGCATACTGATCACTCAATTGTATTGTGAGATAACTTTAAGTTTCCTTTTCTTTATTCCCTTCTTAGGAAATGCAATTATAAATTAGAGCTTTGTTCAATTATGGGGTTCCTTGAAATTCTTAAACTTAAAACACCATGCCTGACTGAGTTTTGTATCAACCTAATCTGCACTGCAATTTCTTGTGTCAAATAATGTTGCCACAAACAGCAATCTAATCAAACCATTATGGTGAAAAAGGTTGCTTTTGATTCAAATTATGAATTTTAAAATTCGAACTAATGTTTATTTTACGCAGACAAACACCCATAGTTGCTCAAAGCCTACATTTTCCATCACATAAACTATCAAAATCCCGCTATTTATTTAAAAACGGAAAAATCTTGTACCTGGCAGAACAGAAGGTCATGATTTACTGGCTTCACACAAACGATACGGGTGTCATCACCTCCGGAATGACCCCGCATCCCTCAAGCTCCCTCAAAGCTAGATAATATAGGGGATAGTGTCTCCCCAAGGATTTGTCAGACAAATGTCTCGCATTGTATCGAAAAAATCGCCTTCTCTGCCCGTTAACGCTATTTATTGGCGATTCGGCCAGACTTTTTTATTAATAAAACGTATATTATGCGCGCAAGTGCGTTTTATGCGAGCCTTTTCTTTGTGGATATTATCGTCCATCTTTGGACATCTAATATAATCGATTTGGGAAATATATTACCTTCTTTTCGTACATTACTTCTGTCTTTTTATAGCTAATATATTATATATTTTTTATATTGAGTAAACAAATTTTGTATGGCATGTACTACTTAAATCTAAAAACCGACTTCTTTTTTTAGGTAAGTATGTTATTACGAGTAGGTAAAGTTTGATATTTTTGTTTACGGTAGGTAAGATATAAAGGTGATGTGATATGAGCATGTTTACCCGATGGGGGCACAAAGTAGTTATGCAAACACAAGATATTGATGCCTGATACCAAAGTTGTGCAAGACAAGAAAAACAAAAGTCACATTCATATAAAATACCAACGTCTGCTAAGAATTCCAGACGCTCAACATTTTTCTTGACTGCTTACCTGTTTTTGTTCTGATGAGTACGTCGCGTTGTGATTCATTTTGTTAAAATCCAGGGCAGATCAATATTTTGCAGATCAGTTTGAAAGATATCAAAGCTAAACATTTAACTTTATTGCGAATAAAATTTTAAACAGTTATAAACAATTTTGATTAAAATAAACATTCCCCAAATCTTATCCCGCAATCACGGGAATTGTCGGGAGTAAAATCATTAATTCTAAACTGAATAACGCATTAAAAGTAACAGCTTGTGCGCGGCTTACCACTTTTCTTGGTACCCAACCCTGTTGGAAGGAAAGGGGTAATCAAAACTGGGGTTTATTAGCCATTCAACATCAATTGAATGCAGATATTGTTTAGGAAGATCGAAGATATTATTGTGATTCAAAGATGTTTTTTTCCACTAAAGATAAATAAATAAATAAATATTATTAAATAATGTTAAATATAAAAACGAACTTATATATATATATGAAAGAGAATACAGGTTGACAAATTGTATTTGCTATCGTAATACCTAATTAATCTTGTCATAAACAGTTTTTTGTAAGTGGCTTTTATTTAAACAGAGTTATTGTAAAATGTTGGCAGCACTGTCAATGTAATAATGACTTTGTAACCAAACAGTCGAACTACTATTCATAAAACATAAGAACTTAAATACATAAATATATCTATGAAAGAGAATACAGGTTGACAAATTATATTTGTTAAAGTAATACCTAATTTAATCTTCTAATAAACAGTTTTTTGTACGTGGCTTTTATTTAAACAGAGTTATTGTAAAAAGTTGGCAGCACTGTCAATGTAATAATGACTTTGTAACCAAACAGTCGAACGATTCGCCGGCTCGTTAAGTTTCTGCGAACGTGTCAGAGCATTTACCGTACGTGCTAAATGTTGCCAGCTCTCTCTCCCAGTGCCAGACAGTTTGTTTTCCGGCACTTTTACATGTTTAATCGGTCCTTAGGGTAAGATCGACGGGACAGCGCAGGTGATCGGGAGACGTGAGACTTTTGAGACTGTGAAGTTAATTTGTTACAATGTTTGTTAGAAAACGATTGCGAATGCTATGGTTAAAAATGTTATTTTTAATAAATGTTTTATTTTTTGTCAACGAACGAGATTCTTATATAAATTTGGGGGACACCTTCGCTCAGCAGTGGGACCTATGTTAGGTGAGGAGAAGAAAATATAAGAGGAGTGTGGAGGTAAATGTGGAAAGCGAAAACATTTTCCGACAATTTCCGCTTCCGATTTAGGTGAACGAAACAATTAAATAATACGTCAAAATGTTTGCTATTTGTGGGAAACACGGGTAAAAATTCTGTTGTTTACTGAAAAAACAAAAACTTGATTTTTACCGCCTCCGGCTCCGCTACCGCTATTCGTCGAAAAAGCACCCTTAATAGTTAAAATAATTTGTAAAACAAAACGTTACAAATGAACTTCCGTGTGTGACAATATTTTCAACATAAAAGCAGGATTCTTTTTTCATGAAACTTATTTTAAAAACATGAACAAGAATAGAAAACCAAGATTTCCTATTTAATAGAACATTTAGCAACAGAGGGTTTCCCACTACATTAAACAAAGTAATTAGCTAAAATCATGCCTCGGAAACATTTTCACCAGTCTACGTATAAACATGGACTAAGTTGGATTTATCTTTGTTTTCTTAAGGAAGTTTCCAATCCCTTGTGTTTGTTTGAGAGCTCAGTGGGATGTTTTTATTCGACATGTGGTTACTCGCGTCAATACTTCGAATGGTTTGTCAAGTGGGTTGAATTTGCGGTTTATGGTTCCGTATATGAATTCACCTTCAATACTCAATAATTATATATATTGTTGTCATTACTTATATCACGTAAATTGTGAGTTTCATTTTCAATGAAAGGTAAATAATATTTTATGCAAATAATTGTATTTAATGCCCAATTAGTTTTTTGTTTTATAGAGTTCCATAAGTTTTTTTAAGCACATACAGATTAATTTTACGAAAATGACACTAGAAACCAATGAATAATATTATCTCCATTTATTAATTTAATCTGAGAATCATTAAACTGCATAGATTTAACTCGTATCGATAATACTAATATATATAATAATATATAATATTGAATATAAAAACGTTACACTGTCCTGCTTAGGTCATATACGATAAATGACTTAACATATAAATATCTTATTCCAATCTAACGACCCAAACAAAAAATCCGTAACGAACATTCAATCAAACCCTAAGCAGATAGCAACAATGAATAAATCCTCATTGTTCCACCAGACTGGTCGGACAACGGGCACAATGTAAAAAGCGGTTTTAATATTTCGCTGGTACATCTCATCTGAATAGGGAGGTGTCCCCCGATTGCGTCTTATCCTCTACGCAAACATTCTTTGTAAGGGCTGTTCATTCTATTCACTCTAGAGGTTATCTGAATATATTAAACGGTTGGTTCTGACTGACTGGAGTAAAAACAACTCGGAAGGTGTTGAACCATAAAATAATGGTCTCTCGCATAACCACATACCTAATATCTGGCTGTAAAACTATAAAGTGGTTTTTTTAACTGGGACAGCACGGCAGCACCCATAACCAGAGAAGATACAGGGGCAATTTTTTTTAATAGAAGAAAAACATTTTGGCATTTCATTTTTTGGTCAAGCGTCTTAAAGTAAGTTGGTGTTTTTTTCTTATTCCAGTCGACTAAGTCCTTTGTAAGGATAATTTAAATGTATCGATTGAAAAAAACTTAGCAAATCAAAAGAAGCGCTATAGCACGATCTGCCCTATCACAGCCAACCATGAGCGCTGGCCATGTTATGTTCTATGATTGGTTCAATTTCTTGCACAAGAAACCCTTGTACTTGAAACTAAGTACGATACTTATAAAGAAAAATGTAGTGTAATTTTTTTGAAAACTCGTCATTGCTTCAAACAGATCGAGAAAGTCGCGGCGGTTTCACTACCTTTTTATTATTTCTGCCGACAACCTCCTTTTATTGCCTCTCATATTGACTTTTTATACGGGCCGCGAATAAATACATTTTGATTTTTCATCGCGTCGACACTCTTTTTATGCAGTTCGTCAGACAGGCGAATTAGTACGCCTGAGGTGTCGTAAAATATTATTTGAGTTTTTAAAACCGGAGCTTTTTATTGGCGTTCCCTTGGAATGAGACGTCAATACACCCACAGTAATATGCGAATGTAATTAAATTATCATGTTCCATATCTATTTCGTTCCATTTATAAATTTTGTTTGCAAATAAAAGATACAGTTTTTGGAATCAGCCCAGTAGTTTTTGAGTTTAATCAAACATAAGAAAAAAAACTTTCCACCTTATATTAGTTTAGATTAACTACGGTCACAATACATCCTTATTTCATGATAAACTTAAGATATGACAGATGTCACATCACTGTCAACTTGAACATAAACTCAAGTAAACTATGGTTAATTTGTAAAGACACTCAAACTTCAGGTGACAAATTAAAACAAAGCACGGGAGTCGTGTGTGTCTTATTAGTCGTACTTTGTTGGGTTCATTTCTAATTCTGTCTCGTCCCGGCATTAAGTCGTTACTGAACCCTTGAGCTTGTACGATTAGAGTGACTACAGTTTTGAGAAAATTCAGGATAATAATTATATTACTGAACTCTTTATAACCAACACATAAGCTATTATAAAATAAACATTCTTATGAGGGTTATGAAACAAAACTTTAATATTATTTGTAAACCATATACTCGCACCTAGGTAGGTGCGAGTATATGGTTTATGCTATTTTGCATTTAACTACAAAATATATTACTATTTTCAAGTACTGCAGTATCAAGTTATAAAAAAATCTAAACTGATCTTTTAAGAGTAAGATTTTTTTTAAATGGTCAATATTCAGGAATTTTTTGGGGTACCACAAAACTACGCTACCCAGTTTACGCTGGTTTAGTGCATCACTCTCGTTACTCGCAAACACTCAGCTAATGGTGACAATTTTGAAAACAAAACTCATGGCCGCACTACAATACTGTAACTTCATTTGTGTAAGACCCGTTTCATGAGTAGATTACAAGTAATTAATTTATAAGAATATGGCGGCAAGGCACGCCTTCGGAATTAGTAGGTAAGTACCTACCTTATTGAAGGGAGAAATGGTTTGACCGTGCTTCTGGTTTGTGTTTTACACTTACACCTAAATTAACTTGGTAACTACTAAGATTGGATGAGTTCACATTTGGTAAAGTTAAAAACTGAAAACGGTTTTTAAAATCAGTTAAATGATACGAGTTAATGATAGTTAATAGAGTGGTCAGCACAGTACAAAATATGCATAGGTCGTTTATGCAATCCTCGTCCTTTTTCTCTACATTTTGTACAGTTCGAGCAGTAAAAAAAAGAGCTGTCTTCTGGAGAGGGCTCGACAGATACGGCATCGTACGACAGATCAATTTGAAGTAAAAACATGAAGAATTGAAAACACAAAAGATCTATTCCGAATGTTTTGTAATTGCTGATAAAATTTAAAAACACTGACGCCCAAATCCTCAATGCGTCGTCTTAATAATTAACTCTGGATTTGAAGACTCGACCTGTTCAGGAAGCTCATTCCACTCATTGACAGTTAGCAAATTATTTTATCTTTTTATTCTAATTCATTTTCATAAATTATAAAAATAATTCTAAATAAAATATGCAATCAAGTTATTTGTAATTTATCTTCATTACTCCTACCAAGCAGTCCATCAAATTAATTCCAAGATCCACCAAAAAATAACAAAAAACTTACCGCAATAATTACATCTTTGTAATGAATTAACGACTTTTGTTTGCGAACTGCGATTATAATAATTAAAAGTGTCATTATAAGTGCCATCAATTCCTTCTCAAAGGAGACATTAGTGTTTTTACTGGCAACCCAGCGGTATTAATGGCAAGTTTGCCATTTAAAACACTTGTAAAATGAAATTTTATGAGATTATCTCGATTTTACAGCAGTAAAAATAGCCATAATTTCGACGTAGTGTTTATATCATTTTCTATGTAAATATTTGTTAATCTTTTCATGGAATTTAAATAAATTGCCATTTTCTCATGTACATTATCATTCGAGTATTTATTCAGTAAACGTTCATATTTTTAGAGTTTTTTTTCAAGTTTTATTTATAAATCCAATTTAAACAAGATTTATGTTAAGTTTAGGTTAACATAAACCTCGTTTTCATACAACATACTCATCACTAAGACTTCAAAGTGTATAAATAGCGCTAATTACCATAAAAAAAATTAAGTATGCCTATCCTAATTTATATATTATGTATTTTTTTAAGTCGAACCCTTTCCCTATTTTCATTCCCCTGTAGAAATAAAATAGAACTTATCGAAAGGCGAAGATCTAAATATTCACTGTAATATAGTATACCTAGAGCAAATTATAACCAAAATTAAACAATAATTCCAAACTTATTCCACCGTTACACGTCCATTACAGCAGGAGCAATGAAAATGTTCTTATCGTCAAAACAAAATGGCTCAGGCGTTTTCTTAAACTGTAATAGAGAAAGTTTAGATACGCGAGTTTTATCAGACTCGCCCTCGAGGATCAATTAAAAGTGGAAGCGGTAGTGGACGTACTGAGGACGGGGGCAAGGTGGGCCCTTGCAACTCTCAAGCTATAAATACGTATACGTATATTATAGCTTGTGGGAATTACGACACAAAAAAATCTGAGGTATTACCCCTAATAAGAGCCTATATGGCGGACCGTTAGAAACGGGTGTTGCAGTTGTCGTTCGTCATCCGTGGCATGCTTTTTTTATTTTTTTTCATTATGTGTAAAATATTGATGTTTTGTGTGTGAAGTTATAATAAGTATTTGTACTTATAGTGTATCAGTTATCTAATACAATACAGCACATTTTTTTTTAATCTGTAATAACGAATTTAAAAGTTTCAAAACGTGTTTACAAATTTATAGAGATACCTACTTGATTACAATTTCTGAAAGTGAAAATCGAATACACCTTTTTATTAATGACAACTTCCTTTTCATGACTTTGAAACTTTCAAATTCGTTAAGAGTGAACTTTCAAAACTAAATAATCTCAAATAGATTTTATACATTAAATTTTGCCTCGTCAATGAGCTCATCCTAAGTACGTCCACTCACGTTTGACAATTACTGTTGTAATAACCAACGTGGAAGAATTCCTAAGTTTTAACGTTTGGCCACGTTTATAAGGAGAGTTCGTAAGAAAATTACAAACCAGAATGTGTTTTAAGTTCACCGGTTTAAATGTTTAAGGACTTTTTCAGAACCAATAAAATAAAACCATGCATATATCAAAATAAAATACGAACACAAATTGTTTTTAAACCACGATCAATTAAAAATAACAGAAAATTATATTACGAGTAATAATAACTATATCTTTGTAAATCATGATTCGATAATAGTCATACCTAATTTATTTAAAAGCCGTAATGAAAGACAAATCGAACTTAAGATAGACCAAGCAAACCACCCGCTCTTAATTAATGACAAATTCACATTCAAAACACGCAATAGATTTAAATCAAAGCATTCCAAGGAAAACAAACATATAAATAACAAGTTGCATCCAAGTTTTAGTTTAATTTTATAATCAAATCGCAGACGGGTTGGGGTAGAACTTTTAGATGGCGAGAATTCGCTTTACGATAATGATCATAATAAAATATGGAAGTTTGGCGATCGTCCTCCCTAAACGTTTTATTGTTAAACGGGTTATCGTTTCCAGCTGATGGGAGAAGGGAAAAACTTACATGTGTATTGAAATTCTTAGAAATACCTTTCTATCGAAACGGTAAAGTTTCTTTCACCACCAAAAATTATTAGTATTTTCTCCAATGAAAGCAAACCGTTCTTGATTTATCGCGCCGACTTTACTTTTAACATTTAGGCCGTCAAATGAATTCGCAATATTCTGGCAGCACAGACACAGCAAACCATGAAATAAGAAGTTGAATTTGACACGCCATGATAAGGGAACCAATCGCTTAAACCTATGTAAAGTATACGCTTTATTTTCTTAAAAGAAGTAAGGTAGGTACCAAGTTACATAAGTATTTTGCTAATGTCGAAAATCCAGTAACACAGTCTTCCCCTAATCACCTTTTGGTACGAAAACACATAAATTCTTGCAAAACTGCCTTTAATTGTCTTGTTCCCGATGTTTACCTAGTAATAAATTGTTATTTATTTGTTTTCCCAACACTTAGAGCTCTCATTCTCTCTGTTCCACCTAGAGATTTATGTCTAAGTACTTAGGTACACAAGCAAAAACTGAAACGAGTTTTGAAACTGGAATCGATGGATTAATAATTCAAACGCATTCAGAACTGGGATCGGAAACCAATTAAAAGAATAGACTCACTGAAAATTGCTCCCGATGCAGACTAATGGGTTTCTATTGTTCTTGGTACCACTATCTGGTTCGCTTTTGTCACGCATCGGACCTCTAAAACTGGACGATTAATAAACCAACCAGACGGCAAACAGAACGGTAGGAGCGCAGCTAAAAAGCCTGCTTGAAAAGACTAATTGAGTTGGAAAGGACCTGCCTTCCACGGCTCGGATGATCGCCTTTCGCTTCAGGAGATAGTGGATAAAACAAACGCTAACCGCCAACGGCCGGACGTGACAATGCCGGCTTAGAGCAAGACACGTTTTACTCCTTTTCTATCCTCACGTCCACACCGTTTCTGACGACGTTATTTTTTAATCAAATATATCCGTGGAGCGGGTGACGGACGATAGGGTCGCCCGACAGTCAAAAACTAAAAGGAAAAAGACTGTTTTAAGCAAATACAGGCGAGACCAAGTTGATTGGTTTTGTTGGCCGCCCTGTTGATTGGCACGGGCGTAAACAATACGGTTGTTTAAGTTTGGTGCGACAATAGACTTCTTTTAAGCAAATAGAGGCGAGACGCGTTGATTGATTTTGTTTTCGAACTAGTAGATTGGCCTGGAGTAGCGTTTGACATGTCCTGAGCACCCCTGAATAAGCCAAATGCTGCAGTTCAAGTTGGCGCGACAATGTTTTTGTTAATTGAGCATTGCGTGTTAGTTTATTTTGAACGTTCGATGAGAGTTAGCTTTTTATGGATATCGAGAGGCTGTATTAAAAGTTACTTGTTTTTACAAGGATATGCTTCTCAGTTTTTACTTGACTTGTAAATCATGTTACATTTGGGGATGTCGTTAAAACACATTTTTTCAGTTGAAATAATCGTATCAAAATCAAAATGCATTGCAGGGATAAAAAACTATTGAACTATTTCGTATCATCTCTACAATTTTTTAATTTTTATAAGATAAAAAGTATATTCTACCTCCAAAGAGGTGCAAAATAACCTGTAAATTTGCAAAGTTCATAAATTGTCCGTAATATTATTCACGGCGAGTAGCCAGGCGCTATAAATCAGGGTCTGCTCTATCTTCCCCCGCTTCCATTAGTGACCGCGTTGGGGAATCATCTTGTGTTTGCATGATTTTGAGGTTTTTTTTCTTCTTCTACCTTGTAGTAGTAACATCTAGCTAGAATTAAAGCTTCGTAAGCTCCAAAAGTTATCACATTGTCAAACAGAATTGTATTAATTTATCAGTTTAAATATTCGTTAAGCAGGTACAAAATTAAACTAATTGGTCTCTGGTGAATCAAATTCTAATTCAAAGTCAAAAATTCTTTATTTCCATAAATACAATAAATGTACACATAGAAAAGACTATAAATTACTATAAAGCAGTGATTACTGATCACCTAATAAGTCACTGAATTAAAACTAATCTAATTATTTCCATAAGCGGGTCTCGATAGGGCCCACACATTTACTTCCCTTGGAGTCGAGACCCTAGGTCCGTGCTCTGCGTTTTTTGTTTATGGCGCATACCCGAGCCAATCTGACAGCAATTCCTATTTTATCATATTTTTACGTTTATCATTGGAATTTTTAAAAATCCTACGTTCAGTTTGTGGTATAAGCTATTTTTTAATACCTCTTTTATAATTTTATCTCATATAGTTTAGGAGGAGATGCAAAAATAGAGTTTGGTGGCCAAAAAGCGCAACTTCGTATCTCTTCCTAAGCTTTACAAAATGAAACTATTACAGAGGCATTAATTAATAGCTTATAATAGATACCACAAACTGAACGTAGGATTTTTAAAAATTCCTGCGTTCAACGTAATAATAAGATATAATAGTTGGGGGCGCCACTTTCGGCCTTAATACTTAAAAACAAAATTATTACTATTTTTAAAATTAGTTTATGGGGAAAAAATACTTTTGAAGAATACGTACACTTAATTCCTACACGAATCGACTACACGAAAAGTAAACCTACTTTTCTTTCAGCACTAGATCACCATAACTTATTTCCTCGAACCATGCGATAGGAAATTGCAGCAAGAAACGGTTCCATTTCCTGGGAGATCCTGACGGGAGAATAGGAGAATCATAAAGGAATATCAGGCAAGCTATAGAACTCTATACATATACCTACTCATTGACGATTGTAAAAGTATGAACCTCTATTTTTAGAAATACAAAAATAATTAATTATGAATGTAAGCGGGTTAACTACGAACCTTGTTTGTGTTGGAAAACACCAACAAAAACTTCCATCACAAACTTACGTTAGGTATCTAGGCCCCATGCTAAGAGCTTGTGTTATGGGTAATCATACTACATAAATATTATAACTAATACTAATGTTTGTTTTCCAGGTATAGTTAACCAATTTATGAAACTGTGACATTTGCTTGTTCACAGATATGAGAGACATGCGGATGGGCTATAACATGTCAAAATATGCGTCTGTCAAAGTGGCTTCAAAGTGTAAATACCAAAATCAGTCCGGTAAATCTGAGATTTTCAAAAATTTGATAAAATATTAATATTTTGTCGCTGACTTGAATTGACACTTTCTTGGTAACTTTTTTTTGAACGCGCTATTTAGGAAACGGAAATATTACCATTCAGGGTTGAATTATGCTACAGTGTAAGCCATCTTAGGAGACAGGTGGACAAAAACTGTATGCGGTAGCGGGTCCCTACGACGATATTATTGTATGCATTCCATGAATATTATTACTCCGACTCTAAAATTGTTAAAGCCGAGAATTAAAATTTTCGGTTGAATTAATAGGGGTTTTAGATTATTTTTGTATCAAAATTATGCACACTTGAGTGGTTGGTCCTTGAATAAATTTATAACTGGTCGAGAATTTTGGGACGCTCATTATGAGTATTTATGTGAGGAGATAAAAATATTAGGGACAGTTTTAATCGGATACGGATGAACACGGTATGCGGACCTTACCTTTTTCGGACAGGAGAACGGTATTTAAAAAAATAAAATATTTATTTTTGTAACGTTGAGCCGGAAAAATCAGGAGTGTTTTCTTTCTCATAACACATGTTTTGATTTAGTAAGGAGTATACGGTCTTTTCCATTTCCAATGCGACGAACAAAAATTACGAATGCATGGATTCTTCTTTTGTTCGTTCTCCCACAACAACTAACATTTATCAAAACCAACAAAGTCAGCGGTTGCTAGGGACAGTTTTTAAACGCCTTAAATTAATTTCCCCTGATTTCCTTTAAGAAGTTGTAACTCCCGAAGTAGGGATAATGCGATGATATATAAAAAAAGGTCCCGCGGAGGCTGAGCTCCTAATAAATTATACCCTCGATAACAATGGGATTTTTTCGCGCCCTTTGTTGCAACTTTTGATATCACCTGAACGTACGGACATACTTTGAAACAAAAATGCGAACGCTTTTTTGGGTGTTTTGGTAATGGCCCAGTTATTAGATGGTACCGTATTTAATCGTAACGTATTTAATTTTAGGCAAAGGTTTTAAATTAAAATATTTCAAAAAGCTAATATGGCTTTTTAGCACAAACCCATAGGTACGATAGGTCGTACTGATACTATAAATTCGAAAGTATTTCTGTGTCTGACTTTTTAATTAATTCTTGCTTCTTTAAATCACGTAAACACACTTGCGAAGCCCCGGGCAGAAATATGTAAACTATAATATACGGCAGAAGCTAGTATACTATAAGCGATCTTCTAATAAAATTTTACTCCGAGCTTAAAATTTCAGAGCCTCAGGCTGTATACAGAAAGAATGCTGGAAACTTATAAGCGCTTACCGGGGCTTGACAGCGCTGGTAAGCCGAGCAGGAAAATATATGAACGCGCGCCGATAAGCACTGAACGGTGCCGACAAGATTCAACACGCGCTGGTCAGCGCTGGGCGCTGCCATCTAAAATTAATAAACAACTGCGACAACAGTTTCCTTTGTGTAGAACGGACCAGCGCTGTCAAGCGCCGGTAAGCGCTTATAAGTTTCCAGCTTTCTTTCTGTATACGGCCTTAGCATCAAGCTTATTATCAAATTTGTTTTCGTCGCTAATGCATGCATAAATCATATCGATACGATAAAATTCATCGGAAGCTAAAAATCATGTTTCAACTGGTTTTCAATTTGTCATTGAATAAAATTAGGCTCACTGACCCACGAGTGAATATGACTCTCAATTTCCCCAACAAATGGACAGTATAAAGTAGCCACTTCGTAAAAAATATCGTTTGAGCTCTTTTTGTCCCGAACTATAAAAAATAAAGCCCTAATATCGTTAAATGTTCCTTTGGGGAGTGACTGGTCAAACGCGGAAAATTCGAAAACTAGGGCTGACAAAATATTTAGATAACCCTATACGCAGTAATATGTTCTACCTCTATAGAATAGGGATATCTATGTATCAGCTATCCATAACACAAGTTTTGCTTTGCTTTGTTTGGGCTAGATGATGACTGTGTGAATTGTCCAGCATTTTTTTCTTGTAGGTAGTATGCATCTTGGTCAAGCTTCGCACCAGTTTTTCTTAAAGAAGTAGTCTAATTACTACTCTTGATTATTTTTATACATTTTTTTACTGGGGAAGGCCCAAAAATAAATCCAGAATTAAATCGTTTGGCTTAATCTCGATTCCAAAAATGTAATAGACTGGTAGACTGCATTTGGTTCAGGGTAAATTTAAAATTACTATATAATTTTTTTATGGGAATATGGATCTTAAAAAGATTTAAGCGACTGCATTTTTTTCAGTCAAGCTAGAACATTCAACATACAAGTAGATACGTATTTGTGGCAGCCCTAACCAATCGAATGGGCAACTGTGGACAATTTATATTGCAATAATCCTGGCGCACATTACAGGCGAGTGGCCGAGCCGATATTATCGGACTAGTTTGAGGACAAAAAACGAGCTCTCATTTATACCGGCTGTAAGCATTTTACACCCTCCGTGGTCTTGCTTTGGACAGTGTGGGATTATATTAGATAGAAATTTGAGACTTCGATCGTCTTTTGTCTGAGGGGCTAGGCAGGCCTACTTCCTAGATTTATCCGACTGAATAACCAATATTTTGTATGACATACCTCAACCTCAACCGCCTGTATTGGTCCACTGCTGGACGCAGGCCTCCTCCTGATAAGCACCTTATCTGCGTTTATCTCATGGAGGCAACTAATAACTATTTATCAAGCTGTTTATATAGTAATAATTTGACTTGTCTAAGTACTATTTTGTAAGTCTAAAGAAATAAACGATTTGACTCTGACTCTGACTCTGGCATGCGGGTTCATCTCAGTTTGGTGGTATAATTGTTCTGCATAGGGCGTTGCTTAGACATCCCTTAGTCGCCTTTTACGACACCCGCGGAAAAAGTTGGGATGGTACTAATTCCAAGCCAGCACCACACAGCTAGATAGCGTTTTGTCTGAGGGGCTAGGCAGGCCTACGCATGCCTAGGTCGTAGTTTGGTAGTTTTATCTGACTGAATATCCAATATTTTGTATGACATATGATTTTTTTTTGTTTGTACCGCAATTTTTCCTCCGATATGGATCGGATACATTTTTAGGCTATAACATTTTGCTTAAGTTCCTCGCTTCTGTAGCGCGTCAGGGATGTTTGTGGAATATCAAACGGATGGTTTTGACGCTATTATCCGCAAAAAAACTGCATCCCTGATCCGCAGAATACGGGACAGTCGCAACGGCATCCTGAGGACGTTATCTGATAGATGTTCCTCATCTTTCTGGGTAAGCCTTATCCAGAGAGCAATTTAATGAGGACTATTTTATTTTAATATTATATTATCTAAGTACTAACATCTAGGTTAATTATTGTATTTTCTTGTACTAACATACTATGGATTTCTAATTGTCCGAAATAAACAATTTTTTTTTTTTTTTTTTTTTTTAAGTCAGCTGTTTAATTGATACATAAGCGATCAGTGCAGTTTCGCGTCTGGTCGTGTCGTTGTTATACATACATACATAATTACCTATGTTACATAGAAATAATTGTATTCTTTTCTTTTATTTACTATGTATTTTTGTTTCTGTTGTTTTTTCTTTGAACTTTTTTTTCTCATTTTTTTTTAACATGTTTTGTACTTATATATTACATTACATGACATATGATTACACAACAAATAAAAATTACGTTTTCTTAAAAAGAAAGAATAAAGAAAATGAATTTACAGTCATGGTCTTCACACACGGCAGCTATAATTTAAAGATGTATAATATAGCACGATATATATCATTACATCGTTCCATAGAATCGTCCATACAGGGCAGCTAGAATGTATATTTTACATGTATGAAATATGAAGAAATGTAATGTACATTAATATACTCGTATACTACATTATAGCTGCCGTGTGTGAAGTCCTTCACAGTAACGGATATCCTCAACGACAACTAACTTTTCAAATAGCCAGTCGGATATCCTCAAGCAAGCAGAGGTTCAATTGTTGAACCTCTGCTCTGCTTCTGCTTCCAACTGTTGGACTTCTGCATGCTTGAGGATATCCGACTGGCAATTAGGTACATAAGTACGTGAAATTAAAATAATATTGGTAATTTAAAAACTGTTTGCAAGCACCCCTATATTTAAAATTAAATTCCCACTCGGTTTTGTATTTGGGACATCTATTGGGATCGGTTTTCTACTTGTATATAAAAATATTTTCAGATCGAAACATATTGCTGTGGTGCGTTTTTTAATTAAAATATTATTTATGATTATGAAATATGCAAAACTCGATTTATTAGATAAATCGAGTTGGACGGGATTCAAAATTTTTATCGTTGATCAGCCATTGCACGAACAATTTCATCTTGAAATCATCAGAGAATACGATCAATAATAAATAAGTTAAGCAGATGAATGAAATACTTACAAACAGTAAAATTGATGTTTACTAGCAAAAGCTTTTCATTGTAAATTAATTGAAAAGTTGACGAACTAACCAGCCAAAAGGATTTATTATTTACTCTACAATTACGTGCAATTCCAAAAAACATCGTGAAAAACGGACCGATTTCGCGACGATATAAAAAATTCAGTCACTTAATCGACCAAACAATGCTTGATCGAGTAAACGATCTACAAAATAGCGGACAATTTGCGTCTGATTGCGAAGTGAGTGCAATTTAATTTATGAACAAGAAAAAAGATGCACTGCGATAACTCGTTTACATTTTTACTTCATAATAGCCAGTCTTTTGCTTCTAGGTAAAAGTAAGAGAAGTAAAAACACAGATGCAAAATAAATATATTTTGTGAAAAACTAGCTTCTGCTTGCTTCTTGGGTTTACATGCGTTTTTTGGAATAAAAGTAACCTATAAGTTAGGTCTTAGGTTTTACAAACGTGCATTTCAGTCTGATCCATTCAGTACTTTTGGCGTTATATATATATAAATAGAAGGATCATAAGTGATACCTTGAAGTCCGGTTCACGTAATCGTAACCGGACTACTGAGACTACTCCCGGTAATGAAAAATATTTTGTTATTATGAAAAAAGGTTAGAAGCGCAAGTTTTAGTTTGATATTTTGTCTCAACTCAATTTAACTTGACGCGCAAGCATCTCCAAGAATGTTCCTCGTTATTTTTCTTCATTCTGGCATGCGGGTGGGTGCATACCCTTACTGACTGTACAGATTTGGTTTGAAAATAATAGAATAGAATAGAATAATTTATTTAGGTAAAGAAAACAATGTTACATTTTGGTTAGTAGTGTCTTAAAGCATGTTAGGTTTATCTAGACATAGAGTTCTCATCTGGCCCATTATTAGGTAAATAATATTTTAATTAAAGTATGTACAATTATATTATCAATGGATCCGGCTGGCACAAGATCGTCAGGGGTGGCGAGATAAAGAAGAGGCCTATACTCAGCAGTGGGTGTTACCGGCTGGATAGATAGATAGATAGAGATGTACTTAAAATAGACAAAAAAGTGTGCTGAAAGCTTATCACACATGAGCTATCAATACTTAGGTATTAACTAGACTTGCATTGAATAGTTTGATACTTGTCCGGCGCAAAGTTGATTTTATCAAGTGTAGGTGATTAACGTAGGTACCACCTGACGCCCCGCTGCACGCCCCGCGTCTCTGTAAACAAGGCCATAGACTAGCTAGACCTAATCAACTTCTTAGGTGACCAGAAAATCATTTAAATTCTAGTGCGTTAGCGTTTTACACAACTGCCAGTTCAATACCTTTACCACGTCCTCGGTACATCTCAAAATATGATGTCTTCTGGCCACGGCCCACAGCCATGTTGACCATCGGTTTTTCTTCTTACATTAAAATCAATGAAATAATCACCTCTCACTGTTATTTGGGTGAATCAACTATTTTACCCACACTTTGGACAGTGTAGAAATATTTTTTTGAAAAATAAAAACATTAATATTCTTTTATTCTAATTTGATTAGGGGATTAGAAATTTCATCTACTTTAACAACCTAGAAGGGCACGGACGTTTATTCATATTTTAGCTATTTTTTACAAGAAACTACAACACAGACCCTCAAAGTCTGTCACCTGAGTTACCGGCACTTAATCTTACATAAATGCTGAATGAAACTCGAAACCATTACTCATTTTAATTTTTTTTTTATCCTGCATGCATAATCAAATATTTTGGTAAAATCAGTCTCCATATAATACTTAAATTTTAGTAGAAAACTAACTGCAATTGGTCTTTTGCGTTACCCTTATCCAAAAACTTATAGCTATTTCTACATTAAACTAAATATAAAAGTATTACAAATAAAAATGAATTATTTAAGGAAGCTCACTAATTGTTAAAATAAGGTACTGGCAATATAAAGATAAAATGGAAAGAAATACGCATTTTACGATCGGATATGTAATGTTTATTTTTGGGACATCAAGTAACTCCAGAGACAAATTTTGGTAACGCTTAAGACATGCTAGAAAAATATTGGTTCAATAAATAAACAGCTTGGAACATTGAATAAACTTAAATCGATAATTTATGATACAAAATCAAAAAACAAACAATAAAACAACAACAGACAAAGAAAATTACAAATTTACAATCAATTATATAAATAAATTAAGCCAAGTATTTACAATTGAAGCAATTGAGTTAAATGCAAACTGTTGCATCCAATCTAAAGGTAACTCAACTGATCCATATCAATACCAGTCGGAAGCGTCCGACTGGTATTGATATGGAGCCCAAGACACTGGCTGCATTGCACCGCTGTATGGCAATGCTGAAGTGCTGCGCCAGATCACTTCGACCAGAATCTCAGATATTTTTTTAAATCCGAAGAGCCTCGGTACCCAACGGACCTAGCGTCTCATGTGTAGGCTCTGTCGCGATCTGCATAATTGCGCCTTTTGAGATCCTCGGCCAAATCTGCCTCTCACGGTTGTTCTTGATAAATGGGAAGACGGAAGTGTGTCGACGCATGTACCATACCACACAATGGATCTCCCTAACTCCTATGGGACTAGTGTCATACCGTCGAGCCTCATACCATTATCACGCAACAGACCATTCGGGTCGAGAATAGCTGGTACCTACTTTAGCGGTGGCCAAGTCCCAACGGTTGATATCGTTATGGCTGGCATGGCGAGATATCCGACCGGCGGGGCCGCTAGTATTCAATAACCCATGATGACCAAGCTCTTTGACAGCAGTAGGTACTAAGGTCTGCATAGAATTGAAAGAGAGTCGATCCTGCCCAGGCATCATAAACGCAGACAGACTACCCAAGGTAAGAGCAAGACTAACTACAACACAACAAGATCTCTTGATGTTTCTTGAACCCACCCACAACAGAAGTCTAGGTTCATTTAAATTAAAATTTTACATAGAGACTGCGGTCTTCGGACAGGCATATTTTGTATGGAGTGAATTTTTCGTATACTGAGTTACCATAAAATTTCATGGAAATTAAAGATTTTCGAGAACATAATTTAACTTTCTTTGGTGTCTATTAATCATAGATGCTATTGCCATATTGATTAAGTGTGTAACTATAACCAATAAACGTACTTTAATAAAAAATGGTCGGGGACAGCAAAGTGTAGGTAAAATAGTTGATTCACCCATTTGAATGATTTAGTATTTCATTTTTATTAACAGTCATTTATCCAGGCAACGTTAGGTAAGTACGGATAGTAAAAACTTATTTTAAACCACATCCTTATAAAATTCTTTTTCTTTTAAATTCAAGGAAATAATCAGCTGTAACCGTTAATTGAATGGTTTAGCACGTATTTCATTTTTATTACTAATTATTTACTATGCATGTAATGTAAGGAAAGTATAGATAGTAAAAACAATTTCTAAGGTCTATTTAAATAAATGCTTAAATGACTTATAAATAAAATATCAAACTGTTTTTTTTTAATTGTTTACAAGTTACACTTACATCAGCGGAGTCTGTACAAGCTCCAAAGGGAGTTTCAGGCTAAGGGGAGTTTCAGCTGACTCATCAAAACAATAAACAAAGTATCAAAGATCAATTCATTTTATTATTATGCACACGACCCTATGATTTAAGCTGCATGTTTTTAAAATCTGTTTTGAGGGTTTATTTAAAAAATGGATAAAAAGAGTTTTTGATTTTTTCATAGTTTAACGCATCCACTGCCCAGCCTCGCCGGTGCAAGTGCAACCCGCAGGGACGCGTAAAGGCCGCTACGCGGTGGTGGATAAAGTGGTCTTGGGCCATGAAAGTGTTAAATCTTTTCTAGGTACATAAGCCAGCCGAGCATAGAGGTAGAGAAAATTGACATCGCATCATACATTACGTAAATTATTGAAGTTGAAGGACTGAATTTCTAACATTTTACGCATTACGACGACCTCTGTGGCACGGTGGGCGAAGGTCCGCCTGCGACGCAGGAGGTTGCGGGTTCGATTCCCGCCTCGGGACAAATATGTGTATGATCTGCAGATATTTGTTCAGGGCGTTCTGGATGTTTTATATATATAATAAAAAATATCTACATATCAATGTAGTGTATTGTATTACGTATATCAGTTATACCCATAACACAAGCTCTGCTTAGCTTGGGGCTAGATAATGCTGTGTGAATTGTCCAGCATTATTTATTTATATATTTGATGACAAACAGACGTAATTTTTTTTTCCTATACAACAGTCCCCGTGCTAGCCTATAGGTAGCAGTTTCGAGTTTCAGTGGGAGAGGCCCTAACTCAACTGGTCAGTAATCTGATCTGTGTCTTCAGCCATACACGAAAGTGTTCGGTTGACAACAGTTGGTCTGGAGGTCTACTTTGATAAACAATGAAATAAAAATAAAGAATTCTAAAATAAGGAGCAAAACAAAAGCAAAAGATGCTGTTCAAAAGGTCCTATCTCTTAAATGGAAATGGGCAGGGCACATCCAAAGGCTGCAAAACGAGAGATGGTCCAAAATAATAATGAATTGGTACCCAATACACAGAAAAAGAAGAAGAGGAAGACCTGCAAAGCGATGTGATGATGACATCGTGAGAGTTGCAGGGAAAACATGGAGCAGAGTAGCTAGAGACCGAGTAAGATGGAAAGAGTTGGAGAAGGCCTTTACCGCAGACAAAGCGGTCCTCACTTGTAAAAATAATAATGAGTAGGTATCTACCTAACTTATTAGACTAGTTATAAATATTAAGATAGTTTTTTTGCATAATAAAACTTAGAATAAGTACCTATGTATATCTAGTGTGTGAGAAAATAAAGGCTATTTTATTTTGTTATTCGTTAGTGTTTCACTTCAACTGTTTTCACCACTAGCTGCATTGTGATTAATAATAAAAAAAAGAAAATAAAAGAACAGATGAGCGGCTAAGATAGTATGAGTGATACACTGCTTCATACTCACAAATACGGTTGTCTGGAATAAAATGCTTTGAGCAATAAGGCTGCTTTGTACGTTTTATATATTATTAGATGTAAGTATTTTTGATTTATTTGTATTCATTCATTTTTTACTAACGAATGCATTTAAATAGTCCAGCAGGAGAACTAAGTAGGTGTTTAATATTAGCATAATTAAAATAAAACTAGCACCGCCTCGCGATTACACCCGCGTAGTTCCCGTTCCCGTGGGATAAAATATAACCTATGTCACTCCCTGAAAAGTAAGCTAAATAATAATGATGAAATAATTTTTAAAATCGTTTTAGTACTATCGGGGCCTATTCAATACAAACAAACAAACAATCAAATCTTTCCTCTTTTATTAGTCTATAGAAGTTTAGATATAGATAATAACAAAAGCTTGGGGCTAGATAATGCTGTGTAAATGGTCCAGCATTATTTATTTATTGTTTGCAACAGTCTGTAGTTAGCTCAATTGTTTCAATTATAAATACTAGTTATAATTTATTTCTATTATTTGATTGTAATTTTCTTTTTTTATTTATGTGGCGGTATATAAAGCAAAATAACTTTATTTCCTAGAACTGAAGATTATCAATCAAGAAGCATTTCCCGGTACAAATTTATCACGAGGTGCTTATTGTGACGGCGGTAAGCACAATATCCAGCGGATATCCGGAGGGGAGCTCAACATCATATTTTTATCATCATTATGTCAAGAAAATATTCGACGTTATGTTTACATGGATAAGGCAGAAATAGGTTGAAACTGTGATTGTGGTTTGATGCGTTTTTAACTGTCTGGTTTTATTTATAGTATCTAAATATTTTGTTTTTAAGAAATAATAGTAATATTATTCGCCAATAGATGTCAGGAAGAGTCAATTTAATACGATAAAGTTGATGATAGTTTACTGAATACACGAATAAAACGACATTTTCTAAAAATAAACCTAGCGAGATCGATTTATCGCCCCCGAAACCCCCTGTATACAAAATTTCATGAAAATCGTATACAAAATTTCATGAAAATCGTTGGAGCCGTTTTCGAGATTCAGATTATATATATATTTATATACAATAATTGCTAGTTTAAAGGCATAAGATTATGTGATTACCTTGAGTTCCTGGCAGAACTGGAACTTTAATTGGTAGCATCTTCACAATTTTTTGATTAATCGACAAAAGAAAATATACGTCTCCAATATCTTCTGATAATCTATCTAACGGACGTATTATTATATTTTTTATAATAATTTATATATTTTTTTAATTATCGGGCCTATGGACCGATTTTGATGATTTTTGAGATAAAGTAGTTACATATTCCGAGAGATTATGACATGTATCGCAAAACTTAAAACACAGTGTAAATGAGTTCGAAGTCGGTTATCACTTATCAACGAATTAGGTACTTGTAAGCTTTGTAGTAGGGTAAATGAATCTTTTGGTTTATCTACCTACTTACCTACCTAGTGGACTACCTATAGGAATTCTAGTCACTTTAGCATAAAAAAGGGGTATACCGAGGAATTGAGATACAAAGAGCTGAATTTTCGTATATTCCTTCAACAGTCTCATAAAATCTGGTGTATAAGTTATTTAAGGTAAAATGTAAAAAATCCTTGGTGGATTGCTAAAGTAACTGGACTATAGACACTACGAAAAACACTCAAGCAAAAATTGGATGGAAATTTATCGATAGTTTTGTTTTTATTATTATTTTGATTAGAATCCCTTGAAGGACTAGGTAAAACTTTATGAATGAAATAAATAATAAAGTTATTGGTATCAGAAAAAATATCGTATCCATACTTTTCCTGTCATGACATGTTTTGGTTCCCGCGTTTTTAACAGGAGGCCTATATTATTGGCTGATTAATGACATATCCTAGATTAAAAGTGAAAAACAAGTAAAAAATTTTATATTTTTAAAATTTCTTATTTACCAAACTTGGAAGACTAGATACCTACTCATCTCAACAATGTTCTAGGTTGTAGTAGATAGGTAATAAGTGACATTTGTATTATGAAGCTCAATTCATTTATGTGGATTGTGGATTTTGCTCCAAACCAAAAAATAACAACTAACAGGCTAAAACTTTTAAATCCATCATGGTTATTAATACTAAACTTATTTACAACCGGATATTTACCATGATTTGAATTTTGAGCTTTCCATGGCGCATGAAACTGTGTCGAAATATTTTAAACTCAAAATTCAAATCATGGTTAATATCCCGGTGTAAATAACTTTAGTAACAGGCTAAAGGTTTCTTCGTCGTTTTTTTACTTTAGACATAATACCGAAGTGACTGAAATAAAAAATACCACTTTATTTCCGCGTCACTGTTATTTTATAATATAATTTGACCTTTTTCTGAGTGTACATTCATTTTAATTATGGAAATAATAGGTGTATGGTGCTGGCTTCGAATTTGCTCCACCCCAACTGTTTCCGCGGGGGTCGTAAGAGGCGACTATGAGATTTCCATCAAGGAGCGGGCAGCAGCACCCCGCTGCAGAACAATTATACCACCAAACTGCGATCCCCAACCCGCATGCCCAGCGTGGAGATTATGGGCAATACACTCCATGAGATAAACGCGAATAAGGCGCTTATCAGGTGGAGGCCTGCGTCCAGCAATAGCCAAATACAGGCTGTTGAGGCCGAGGTATGGAAATTAAGACTGTTTGACTTTGACTTTATTGTAGTGTGCATATTAGATATCCAAAGTAACTCAATAATTAAAGAATTTGAACGTAAGCTACCCTAAAAATCCGCTACGTGTTCATAGTGCGTGTAAAATTTCACAAAAGTCCAACCATTGAGACTCCATATTTAATCAATCGCCTAGAAAGTTCTTACGATCGATATGCCAATCAGGATTTGACTATAACCCGGCAGATTTTAAAATCCAAGATGCCTTTCATCTTGTCTTGTAATACCTGATTTTGAAATTGTCAGGGTTCTGAATTGTCTTGTGGAAAAGGACAAGTTGAGTAGGAGGTAGGCGTGGAGAAACTGACCACGCCCGTTAATGGGCGTGACTGCAAGATATTAAAATTTATTCAGTGCTGAAATGTAAAAGAAAGGATATTCATGGTGTTCTTATGTGGAAGGTGCAGTAGGAAAAGGTAGGAAATATAATATAAAAAATATTCAATATTGCTGATGTACGACGGTAGCAATATTAAAGCAAAAGTGTCCACTAAGTACTTATTTTACAGACTCATCAAATATTAGACAAAAAAGAAATGTTGTGTTTAAAAAAATCTAAACAAAAGATCAATAAATAGCAATTATAACTGGCAATGAATGAAACTTTTAAATAGCAAAATTTAATTTAATAGGTTTCTATGAACTCAACATTTTCATTTACGAACTAGTTTTTTCATGTCTGGTCATATTTTGTAATGGTTAATTTAACACACATTATAATAATATATTATCTGAAAATGAACATACCGGATTATAATTTTTCACTTTAAAAAACCATTTTTATAATTTTCAATGTTTCGGTGAAGACAAATTTTAATTTTAAATTTGTTTTAAAAAAATATTTTAATTTCAAAACGACCAATTACAATAACAAAACAATGTAAAAGTACTACGCCGTAGCAAGTCCGTAGCAAACCGCTACGCGAGGCGGAGCTTCGCGACAAAACCCGAAATTTTCCGAACTGCTACGAAACGTAACCAGATTTCTAGGACCTCTACGCGTACTTACAGTTACCTTTCATTGATTGCTGAGTTCTAAGGACAGAGGGGAAGGGGAGTTCTGGTTTAGTTGGGCAGATTGGGGGTTGGTGAAGGATTTGTTACGTAACCTCAGTCGAGATTCGGAGGCCTCCCGGCAGGCACGTTTGTTACCAGGATAATAACAACAACAACTTGTTTAGCGTAAACAACGACGCAGAAGTTTTTGGAACATTGCTGTGAAGTTTGTAGGACTTGTTGGTAAGTTTTGGTGTTTGTTTATATTTTTTGTTGGCTTGTTTATGTTTTGTTTGTGTATTTGTATTGTGTTGTTTAAATATATTTGTATGCAAATTATTTTTTTCTAAAACTATTTTGATTGAAATCATATTTATTTTTGATAATACTTGTAGTAATTGGGTTTAAACAAGAGAAATCAGATAATTTCAAAATTAATTACATGTATGTATTAAACATACATGTAATTTTTAAATTATCTGCTGGTAAAATACAAATGGGCAAGGTATTGAATGAATACAATTTGTTAGAAATGAAAAAAAAACAGATGTTTTTTTTTATTAAAAATAAAAGTGATATAATGACAAAACAATCAATTAAGTATTCTTTAATTAGAGTTTACATTCATTCATTGTGAGAATTGAGCATGCTCATTAATTAAATCAATCTATTTTATTGGTTTGTTTATGGAAAAGTTTTATTTTTTTATGCACCTAGTAGCTCGTAGTTGAATTAGGTAATATTTATTAGGTCCTTACATATGAAATTGGCGTTTTTCGTACTGGCCACTTTAATCACAAATTTCTCCTCTTTGGTAAAGAATTCCAAATTCAAATTTGTACAGCTATAGACTCATGTATTTGTGCTTCGATGATCGTCATTCATTTGTTTTTTTTTCTTCTGTTTTTTCTGTTTGCGTTTATTTTACAAAATGGAAAACTTAAAATATCGCATTATTTACGAGTACGAGTTCCGCCGTGGCACTAGTGCTGCGGAAACAACTCGAAGGGTGAATGATGTGTATGGCGGTCGTGTTGCAAAAGAAAACACAGTTCGTTTTTGGTTCCAACGTTTTCGTTCTGGAAATTTCGACCTGCAGAACAAGCCCCGTGGACGGCCTGAGACTCAAGTTGATAATGAAGAGTTGAAGGCTATTGTGGAAGCGGATCCATCGCAAACCACGTCCGAGTTAGCTGCAGGCTGCGATGTTAGTGATAAAACTGTTTTAATTCACTTGAAGCAAATTGGGAAGATTAAAAAGCTTGAAAGGTGGGTACCTCACGAATTGACTGAAGCAAACCGGCAAACGCGCGTCGACTGCTGCGTTACATTACTAAACCGGCACAATAATGAAGGTATTTTAAATAATCATTACCTGTGATGAAAAATGGGTTCTTTACGATAATCGGAAGCGCTTAGCGCAATGGTTGGATCCTGGCCAGCCAGCCAAATTCTGCCCCAAGCGAAAATTAACCCCAAAAAAGTTACTTGTAAGCGTTTGGTGAACTAGTGCCGGTATTGTTCATTACAGTTTTCGCAAATCTGGCCAGACTATTACGGCTGATGTCTATTGTCAGCAATTGCAAACCATGATGGAAAAGCTAGCGGCTAAACAACCTAGGCTGGTCAATCGCTCCACGCCACTGCTGCTTCACGACAACGCTAGACCACACACTGCGCAACAGACGGCTACTAAATTAGAAGAGCTTCAATTGGAAAGTCTAAGACATCCTCCGTACTCCCCGGACCTTGCTCCAACAGATTACCATTTTTTTCGAAATTTGGATAACTTCTTGCAAGGGAAAAAATTCAACTCCGATGGGGCAGTCCAAATCGCCTTCAAAGATTTTATTGATTCCCGTCCGACTGGTTTTTTTAGTAAAGGGATCAATGAACTACCTTTAAGATGGCAAAAGTGCATAGAAAATAATGGTTCATACTTTGATTAATTAAATATATTATATTAAAAAATATTCGACTTTTTGTTCCTCCCATACAAAACGCCAATTTCATATGTAAGGACCTAATATTTCAAAAAATCTTTTTTTGTTAATGCTTGCAGTTGCATTATTCACCATCCTTATTTTTTTTTTCTTTTAAATAAGCCCTGTATAAAAAATATTCAAATCTGAACTGGACACGAGCAGCAGTTGATTTTTATTTATTCAGATATTAAAACGAATAATAAATTACCCACATGTTTTATCAAAATAAAATAATGATTTATACCTAACCTAGGTTTTCTTACTTACTTACTAAGAAACTTATTTTAAAATAATCACAATGATTAATATTTTAGAAAAATACGGACAACGATAAAAAAAATCAGAAAAGACCTTTGATCAAACAAGCATTCGAGAGATTTGTAAAAATAATAAGTAACCTAAAAACGGGTAAATAAAACAAGTGCTAGAATACTTTCACACGATCCCTGATTCTAATTTCTAATTTCGATAAACATAACTTAAACTTACACAAATTATATAAATTATTTATTAGACACAATTTCAGTGTTTCAGTACAATATTGAATCCGTAGGGTAACTAGGGTAGGGTCTTTAATGCGCCTAATCTTTCTTACTGGATCCAGGAAATCATCCTCGAAAGTATTTGGTACACGTGGGACTTTAAGATAAATAGAAGAAAATATTACTTAACTAAAAAATATCTAATTGTTCAAAAAATAAAGAAAAATAATATTATACTTACCTAAGTGAAAAATATTTTTCTTATGAAATAATATAATTAAAAATATAATATTTTTAGTAAGTAGTATTTACAATTGAAACAATTGAGCTAACTGCAGACTGTTGCAAACAATCTACAGGTAGCTCAACTGATCCATATCTATACCAGTAGAAAGCGTACCCAAGACGCTGGCTGCATTGCCCATCTACAGCAGTATTGCACAAAAAAAACAGATTGTTAGTAAAATTTAGGAAACGTAATGTGAAAAACACTTCAGCATTCGCCAGCTATTTCGATTACAAGCAAATTAAGTTGCACCCCCTTGTTGTGTTGTCCTCCCTCTGTTTACCCTGTTTACGGATGCGCCACCCCCGGGGTGCCCTTGATTCTGCACCCCTGATGCAATACTTCAACTTATACTAATACGTTATAGGTGGGTAGTGAAGTAATGAAACAGATTCTAAGATATTTTATTAAAAGAACTATAGAAGTTTAACAAACCTTCTTACATCCGAAGTGAGATTCGATGATTTCGTGAAGAATATTTCTTTTTTCTTGAAAAAGTACGTAAAATCTTTTAATTGAATTATAATAACTTATACTTTAATAAGATTTCTGATATAATATCAATATGTAACTTGGAGTCGATTGTTGGCTAATTGTAAATACTACTTTCAATTTATTTATATTATTTGATTGTATTTTTTTTAATTAAACTTTTTGTCTCTGTTCATTTTAAGTAAATGTTTTTCCTTTAAATAAATATGAAAAATATAAACTTGTATGTATATTTTTCTTACATTTCTTATAAAGCTACATTATGTAAGTCATTAAAAAGATATTGCAGCATAATTTTAAATATCCACTTTAGTTTGTTTTTTTACTTATATTTGTGAGTGTTCTATTATTTGCATTTTGAATACGATACAATAACGAAACAAAATAGAAGATTGTATACCGAGTTGAGAAAGTGGCTAATTCCTATCGAGGGTGTCATTTAAGGCACGAGGCGCAGTCGAGGGCAAACTGTAACTGTAAGGCTCCAATGTAGCATCAACGCGTACGCGTACGTACGATTCGTAAATGGTTCTTTTTTCAAATTATTGTTCCGAATACGACAGAGATCTATATACTAAGGCGAGTTTTAAGTAAAAAAAAATCACGTCTGACCTATTATAAAAATAACTATAGCTACCTGCTGATATGAGGAAATTAAGAAAAATAACACGTTCGAAATGGATTTTATACAATGTTCTATCCCGCTAAACGCACAAGAAATGTAATTCCGAGTTTTTCCTCCCGCGCGTTTCAGTACGCCGACAAAGTCAGGTTTTCTACCTTATCTTTGGAAAAGGAATAAGCAACTTTCTGAGCAGGTGTAGTATAAAGAAATAATAAGTGGCGTAAAGAGAATGGATGATGCACTAACGTATGCACGTAATTAACCCTACTGGTGCCAATAACTCAAACTACGTGTCAAACTCATTTTATTAACCACACTTAGAAATCATAAGACATAAGAATTCATTTAAATTTAGATATTATTAATTAGAGATAAGGCAATCGTGTAATTTTTTGACATAACTAAGTGCTCCTTGTGTTCCTATCGTTGAAATAAATGAAATGAAATCAAATCAATACGGAACCTAATTAACAAAAGTCTTGATATTTCTGAGGCCTTAGCACGAATTTAACCTAAATGAAACATAATCCAAGTGTGGCTTTGAATTTGCACCACATGACAGAGCTACACACAGCTTTGCCACGTTGACTGGCAAAGCCAATTCGTTGACCGTAACTACTCAAATATTATAATACTAGCTTACGGATTTAAGGTACTAACAAAAATACTTCTCTATCAATCAATTAAACCAAATCATAGCTCCGAAACCAAAACACCGCCTTCGTTGATTGAACCAATATTTATTTTGGAAATTAGCCCTCCCGGCCCACTGCAATAAATAATATAAATGGAACCATCCCCAAGGGACAATGTCTTGCTATTGTTTAATGTACCCCAATTAATAAGCTGTGCTGTTTAGTTTTTCTAAGAAATTGGAGTCATCTTGAAATACATCTTTTCTTTTAGGTTTTTTTGTTTTTTTTCTGTATGCTAGTTGCAATTTACATGACTTTAGTCTAGATCCATCTAGTGGCAACTTCCCACCACGTCCAACATTGTTCTCGGAAGAGAAAACTTTCAGAAATTAGTTCATAACCACATCCAACGAGCTTTTAAAATTAGTTATCATCAGAACGACGATAAATTAAGTCATGTCATGGCACCTGACCTCATACTGGTTGAGTCGTTCTGCCGTCCCAACGGATTTAGAGAGTGCTCCTGTGTTTGCGAACACACGTGTGCACTATAATATGTCCTGCGCACCAACGCAGCCGGGTAGAGCAGGTGCAATGGCTTCACGTATTTTCTGAGGCATGCAGGTGCACGGCCGACTTTCTAGCTCTGGGCTGCTAATTCGATTTTTTCTCCGAATACGTTGTTTGTTTGTATGTGTGTATGTGATCGAATTTTATATTCCCACGTAGCGGTAAAACTACACGTTCGATTTCAACAAATGAGGTATCGATTGATTCGTCGCAATACCCCGGTGGTTGCTGGGTATATGACGATATTGGGGACCTAATGAGATAGCGGCGTCTAAGTACCTAAGGGTTGAAAATTAGTTGTGTACAATCTTCTTGACGACCTCTGTGGCGCGGTGGGCGAAGGTCTGCGTGCGACGCAGGAGGTTGCGGGTTCGATTCCCGCCTCGGGACAAATGTGTGTACGATCTGCAGACATTTGTTCAGGGTGTTCTGGATGTTTATTAGTATAATAAAAAAAATCTATCAATGTAGTGTATTGTATTATGTATATCAGTTATTTAGTACCCATGACACAAGCTCTGCTTAGCTTGGGGCTAGATAATGCTGTGTGAATTGTCCAGCATTTTTATTTTTTTTAATCTTCTTATAATATAAAATTGAATCGCTAAATGTGTTGGTAAGCGCATAACTCAATAACGCCTGGACCAATTTGGCCAATTTTTTTTTAATGTTCGTTGAAGTTCAAGGATGTTTTTAACGGCGAGAAAAATTCTAATAATTGCCGAGAAAACACATATAAACGTTTCCATAGGAACAACGCGTGCGAAGCCGCGGGGCACAGCTAGTATAATATATATGGAAATATATATTATATTATATAATATGTAAGGGTTGAAAATTAGTTGTGTATAATATAATATGTATAAGCTCAATCCAAGAACGCCATTTTAATTATCTTGTTCGTTGTAGAAATGAATAAATAAAAAATGAAATGAAATAAAATGACAAGTATTTTGAAAAGAGTCCGTCAACGAACAGAATCTGTCAAGTTTTTCTCACTCTGTTTAATTAAAATTAGTAAGTAAGTATCCAAGTAGAAGGTAATTAAATCAAGACATCGTAACTTACACCTGTACACAATCTTCATTTGTATGACAGACAGTATAACAAGTAACGAACACAAAGTTTCCGGAGAGACCCCTTTTAGTGAAGCCGCGACTTGAATAAATAACTTATTTGCATATTTTAATATTAATTTAATAACAGGTAGATAAGACGCGAATTCTTGTTGCAATTATTCGAGTGATATTTTTTTTTTTTAACACATTTAAATACTTAGCTGCGGCCCCGCAGCTTCGCACGCCTACACCACGGGAACTAACTTGTGGGATAAAGAGTAGCCTATGTGTTATGCCCAAGCCTAGAACTATCTGTATACAAAATTTCAGCCCAATCCGTTCAGTAGGTTTTACTCGAAAGAGCAAGAAACATATTTTTGAGAATGAAAAAGATTAGATATATATATTATATTGAAAACGTTAAAAATATTATTTCCTATTTACGAATAAAACTTGAGAAGTACGGTGGCCTCCCTCTTCTTCCGTACTTGTCAACCTTGGAAAACCACAAGAGTATTTCATAACAAAGGCGCATACACGAGTGAAAGGGAGGCCCCACCGATTTTATCTTATTACTAGCTGTGCCCCGCGACTTCGCACGCGTTGTTCCTATGGAAACGTTTAAATCGATTTTTCTCGCCGTAAAAACCATCCTTGAACTTCAACGAACATTTAAAAAAAAATCAGCCAAATCGGTCAAGCCGTTTTCATGTTATGTCGTGACAACGGAAAACGGGTTTCATTTTTATATATATAGATTACGTTAAACACAGTTTTAAAAATCCATCAAACAGTTTGTGGTATCTATTATAAGTTATTTATTAATACCTCTGTAATCGTTTCATTTTGTAAAGCTTAGGCAGAAATAGAAGTTGCACTTGCACTTTTTGACCACCAAACTCTATGTTCGCATCTCTTCTTAAAGTTTATAAGATATAACTATTACAGAGGTATTAAAAATAGCTTATAAAAAATATCACAAACTGTGTTGGCTCGGGTATGCGCCTATTACGCGACTGCGATTTTAAAACGCTCCTTTACAATTTCTACTGTCGCGTCATGAATTATTAACCGGCTCAGTTAGCTTATTACCCTCTTTGACAATCAAGTATTCAGATAAAGTTGTTTGAAATTAATATTTGTTAGCGAATTAGCAAATTGAAATCTTGGAAGGTATACGTTTAAAATATCTATGAGAATATTTTAGAACGGATTTCAATGAAAACATAAATTAAAACGTAATTATTATATATAGGTACCTTTTAAAATGAAACGACAAAACACTAATTTCGACGATGTAAACAATGCAATCTCAAAGGTAGTTCATTGGTTTAGTGTCAACAATCTTTTGCTTAACGGAACCAAAACGAAATGTATTAGATTTACTCTACCTAATGTAAAACAAGTTAAGGCTGATGTAAACGTAAATGGAGAAACGTTAGAAATTATAGAAAGTACCGTATTCTTAGGAATCACCTTAGATAATAAACTTCAATGGGGCCCACACATAGATAAGCTATCGAAGAGACTTAGTTCTGCAGCATATGCAGTCAAAAAAATCCGTGATCTCACAGACGTGGACACATCTAGACTAGTTTATTTCAGCTACTTCCATAGTATTATGTCTTATGGTATACTGCTTTGGGGGAACGCTGCAGATATTAACACCATATTTGTGCTGCAGAAGCGGGCTGTTCGTGCCATCTATAAAATGGGTCCCAGAGAATCCCTACGTGATAAATTCAAAGAAATAAATATAATGACAGTACCAAGTCAATATATTTATGAAAACTTGTTGTATACTCATAAAAATATCAATAGTTTCCCAAAAAATTGCGATATACATAATGTAAATACTAGAAATAAACATAAACTCGCTGTACCCACAACTAGGCTGCATAAAATTAATGTATCATTTAAAAGGCAATGTATACGCTTCTACAACAAAACCCCTACTGAGCTGCAAAAATTATCAGTAAATAAATTCAAACAAATTGTCAAAACTTTATTATGCAAAAAGGCTTACTATAAAATATCAGATTATCTAGATGATAAAAAAGCTTGGGACGGATTTTGCTCCAACTCGAAAAATAACAACTAACAGGCTAAAGGTTTCTTCGTCGTTTCTTTACTTTAGTCTACATACCGAAGCGATCGAAATCAAAAATACCACTTTATTTCCGTGTCAGTGTATTTTTTACTATGATTTGACCTTTTCTAAGTGTACATTTATTGTATTTATGGAAATAAAGCATTTTTGAGTTTGAGTTTTGAGTTTGAGTTCTACGTTTTTTATTGAGGCAACATAGTCTTTTTCGTGGTCTTAAAGTTAGAGGGATTAGTAGCATTTATCAAACAGGAATATAGTCGTCTTAAAAATACACATCAGACATATAAAGATGCATAAAGAGTCCGAATTTAGATATTGGTAGACACCACCAAGTTTTTTTTTTCTAGCATACATAATCTAACACATCTCTACAATTGTAATGGGTAATTTTGTTTCCTTAATTTTATGAAAACATATCACTAAGAATGTGTCCATCGGTACTTTTCTTGTTGTCTCTTAACTCTACCAAGTGACGTTACTACATCCTGTTTTCATGCCCTATTCTACAAACAGTTTGACTCCTGAGCTACCGTCTCAGCTTGTTAGTCCTCAATAATTACATCACATCTTTAGGCGAACATCTCATAGAAGCATTGTTTTCAATAAATTACACGAAGGACAAGAGCAAAGGCCTCTGCAAACAGCCTCAGGTCTCCGTCAACACAATTATTATACTCGGACAGCCACCCTCGATAAACACCCTCTAAATAAATTAACTGGACTGCGAAAACATTTGTACGAATCCCTGGTATTAATTGCTTTAGTTCGAGATGGTAAGTTGGGGAAATTTTGTGAAAATTCTTCACTTTTTGAACGGAACATTATGATTGATTGGTTATTGCCCTAGTAGTCTCGTTAGTATAAAGCCATAGATGGCTTAACGAGACTCCTTAGCTGTTTGGCTGCATCTGGGATTTAGTGATTCGTCATATTATTTGGCTAATTCAATGTTTTGTTGTATGTATACTCCAATTTAAAATGCGATCTACATAACGTGACCTTCGTAATAATTGCCTGCAATTAACACCTGTTTTTTTTGTCCGCAGGACTAAATATGGCACTCCCTGCCCCAGTTCCCAGAGCAAAGAAGCAGAACCACGCCAACATACCCTGCCCCATCGAGAACTGTGCTCGCTTTACATACGGTAAACTACCCGACCACCTCACGAAGATTCACGGCCTTACAGGAGCTGAAAGGGAAGCCTTGAACGAGCAGCAAAGAAAACGCTTCTTTAATGGAGAACTCTGTCAAGTACGGTACTTGAAAGAATCAGCGATCAGAGACCTCTGGGGAAGCGATTACGAGGATCCTACCATCAAAGACAAAATACACCAAAGCTACGCTCTCGTTAAGATCAGGATCATACCTCTCTCAGCCACCCAGCGAACCCGCCCGTTAACAGAGCAGGATGCAAATGTTTTAACAGCTTACAATGCTAGAACTGCGCCACGACCTGCTCGGGTTCAAAGACCGAGGAAGCGGCCGCGGCCTTACCCTGAGCCTGTGGTCAAACAGACTGAGCAATCAAGTGACTCGAGTGAGGAAGAACAAAATCCTTTGCCACCATCACCGCCACCGTCATCTCCATCTTTACCCCCTTCACCGTCTCCTTATGAGCTTCAGCCCGTCGAGCCTCGCCTTCAGGACATATTCGACACCAAAGGCGACGCTGGCTACAAAGCCGTTATAGACGACATGAAGAAATCCATGACCTTGGGGCGTACGCTCGGAGCGAGGAAACGGAAGGTGTATCGAACCTACCGACGGTATGCAAAGCGCCTGATAGCGTACCTTCACCGCCAACATTCACCGCTAGCTTACGATGTGGATGTTCTTCTGTGCGGGGAACGACAGGTCTGTTCGTTTTTGGACAGAGTTAGCAGTGAGCATAAGACTAAAACCTTGAGAAATTATATCGTTGCTGCAATCAAACTTCTTGATTCAAGACTCTTTGCGATTGAAACTGACCCGGGTTGCAAGGAAAAGGTAGCTTCCATGACAAGAGTGTATGATGTCCTTCATGGAAGGTTGAACGAATGTGACAGACTTTTGGCTCAGAAAGCAAGACCTGCAACTGCTGCGAGCTTTGATAGCGTGACTATGGAACCAAGTTTCAATAGTTACGATGATTTAGTATAAAGAATGAACTAAATTTTTTCAAAGTAATTTTGATCTCGTTTTAAGGACTGTAAATGACTGTTATAAAATAACAATATAAGTTGGTTTATAAAATTGTACATCTAGTTTTTGTCATTTGATAACAATTTTAAATTAGTAGCACCAATACAAATAAAATTGTACCAAAAATATTTTGGGTACTGTTTTGGTATCCATTGATGTTTTTTTTTTTTTAATTGGCTAGTTTTGAAAACTAGACTTTTTTGTCACCTAATAACTATTGTTTTTACTATTATTGCCATCTTTCTAGTCATTTTAGTGTTAGTTGTAGGGATAAGTGCAATTAATATAAGTTCTCATTGTAAATTGTAATTGTAACGTGTTTCAAGCAATAAGCTTCATTTCGTAGCAATTTAGTGTAAGATATATAAGCCATTTATATAGTTTATTAATACCGAAGTTTTCAATCGAATATTCTAGAGCATAGGAATGTGATCCATGTTTCATTATTACCTACTTTGTAAATAAATAAATCAAAATAAGACTACTGTTTACTTAAATTCCTACTCGATTACACTAGGCATCACGCTAGTGCATAAAAATGGATGTTTGTTACTTTTTAACCGACTTCAAAAAAAGAAGGAAGTTCTCAATTCAACCATTTTTTTAAATCGTTTATTACCTTAGAACTTTTGACTGAAAATCACCACCCGTCCGATTTTCCGTTCGACCCGTCTGATTCTTTCTGATTTGAAAGCTGGTGCTTCCCGTGTGGTTCCATTTTAATTTGGTACAGTTCTGACAATGAGATCCATGAAAAAACTGCATAATTGAAGTCGGTTTATGGTTTTTAAAACTAAACCAATTATTTACGACAAAAAATTTGAACAGATTAGGCTGGAATTTTGCATAATATAAATGTATTATGCAAAATTCCTGTCTTATTTTGTAGATCTAGAATAAAACATAGGCTATTTTAAAAAAAAACAAAATATTCCATATTAATTACAAATTTACAAAGTGCAAAGCCGCGAGCAGACACTAGTATGTTAGACTCTTCGTAATACAGAATTTATGTGATAATAATTATAGGTATCTGAATGAATACAATATGAATTGCAGTAGGCAGGCAGGTGTGGTGGAGTTAAGTGATAATAATATAACTACGATGTTTATTATTTCCTCAGATACGCAATATAATGATGCAACAACAATCTGTGGCTGTAACCAAAGCCATTTGCTTTCTGAGTCAGCTAGAGCCATCTATGTTGTTGACCTGTAGCTCAAAATAACAATCATTACCAAGAAGCTAAAGAAAAGATTCCGCCAGTCACCGCTAGATGTCTTTCTCAAGGTAACGTACGTAATGGTATCAGCGGAATTCTAAAAATACTCCTACACGCTGCTAGTCGCCTGGTACTTGGCGATCGTAACCGCCTGCTCCAGATTCTCCACCAAGCCGGCCTTTACGTTCCGAGCATACCATTCGTAGCATAACCACCTCGTCCTAGAAACGAAACGAGTTTCTCTGAGGGAAATAATAACGATGGAAAACTGAAGTTTTTGTTAGATAGAGAAATATTTTTAGGGAGAAACATTACTACCACGAAAATATGACTTTAAAATTTTCTTTGGAATACTTGCGTTGTAGATAGTACGCGAGCAGAGTTCAAAAAAGTCTTTCGAAATTTATCGAAAGACTTGGCTCGCGCGAGTCAATTGTTTGCGGGCCGATGTGAGTAATACAATTTTTTTTTAAACGGTTCATTATAAAATGTTTCCGTTTCTAATCTTCTAGCAAATTGTCTGATTATTATGCTTCGTTCCCACGATTCGAAGATGCTGCGTTTGCTATACTTACACTTTTGAATTCATTTCGATTTTGCGGTGTTTTATGAAAATACCACCATGACTAAAGGTACTTGGCCGCCTTGCCGATCGATGAGCGAGCGGGCGTTGAAACAATTCTGTAGGACGATGTTATTTTAAAACTGTTTACTCATGTTCTATTCCGGTACCCATACTCTACCTTGAACCGCTGAAAACATCAACTAGGTACCTATAATGAAAGTTTACTGACTATAGATTACTACTAGCTGTGCCCTGCGGCTTCGCACGCGTGGTAATTTCAGAAATGTAATGCACTAACCTTGTGCATTTGGTGTTTTTACAATAAAAATAAGTGATTCATCAGTTACTTTATACCTAGTTTATTACATCTAGTTTTGAGTGATTCGTACTAAGAAACAATTATTTTCAACTAGCTGCGCCCCGCGGCTTCGCACGCATTGTTCATGGAAACGTTTAAAGGTGATTTTTTTCCCACCGGAACAGATTTACGGGATAAAAAGTAGCCAATGTTTTATTCTAGTATAAGAATTACCTGTATGCAAATTTCAGCCGTTCAGTAGTTTTGGCGTGAAGAGGTAACAAACATCCATCCATCCATACATTCAGACAAACTTTCGCATTTATAATATTTGTGTGATAGAAAATTCACCACCCTTTTTAAAATACTTAAAACTATATAAGGCTATGTATTAGTACTTAAACTGAAAAACATTCCAAATTTCATTTAAATCGGTTTAGTCCTTGCGAGGAGATACGTGATAACAAACTTTCGCATTATTAATATTTGTAGGATTGGATTCTGGACCGCGCTACAGAGTCACAAAAGGTTAAAAATAATCTAAAAGAGATTGCAAAAATAAATTTCAAAAGTATTATTGGATTTTCAATTGATGTCCTAGTTTCTAAATTTCATACTTTTGAAACTAATTTTGAACATTTTGATATGTGCTTTTCAAGAATAAAAATCGGAGACAGTAAAGGTTCATACTACGTAATGATGAACCCTAAAGTTAGCAACCCTTGTGTTATTGTTATAAGAAACCGAACTACTTCATCGAAAAACCCAACGTACCTCTAGAAAAGAAAGCCCAAGAATAAATAAAATGAAAAACAAATATATAATTATGTACATAATAGAGACTTAAGACCGAGTAAATTTAAGCATGATTAGAATTAGTAAATTCTAATTTACTTATATTAGGTTGTATCACATAATTTGCGTCGAATCATCTACAAACAGGATAATGATGATGGAAAGATCATGTCATTCAAGGTGTACCACCTATCAACCGCACTGAGGTAAAAGAATTCTAAATCGATGCCATCTGGCCTGTTTCGCTGTCAATAATAATTATTTCTCATATTCTTTGGATCGTATAAGGCCTTTTAAAATTTCCGAGGATCAAAAATCTTATCTGAAGTATGAATAAAACCTAAAATATCCAAACAGCTAAGGAAATAGTTGAAAAACAACTTATATTTTGGCCACAACAATGAAAAGGAAGGTAAGGATAACTTAATCCTTTTTGATAATATTTTATTTAATTCAAAAATGATAGTAAAAATACCAAAAGTTTATCGAAACAGTGACTCAGTTTTATTAATATCCATTAGATGCCACTAGCGTGAGTGCGTATGCACTAAATTTTATCAACCGCTGCGCAAGCGAAAACTGCAGCGAACAATGCATTATGAACCGATGATGACGTCAGACATTCGGTGCAAAGTGCATGTATAACAACCTCCTCTTGTTTATGGCCTCCTAGTGGTTATTCCTTTTGCAAGCGACACCAAAGGGGCCCTATCCCTGAGCACCCTTCTCTGGGTCATCAACTCGTTCTTCAAGCCTTTAGGTCATTCACCCATAACCTTCATCTCTTGATGTCACTTTTCATTACATTTTAATGTCGTTTTTCATTCTGTCGTCATTTAGATTTACTACAGTTATTATAAGTACGTAAATTACAAAAAAATACTAATGCAAAATTCCAGCAGTAGTAGGACCTTTTGTTATAATGGCTTTACTGTTTTAACTCGTACAAATTTGCATCTACTAGTATTATTTATCCATATTCATTATTTCACTTTTATTAAAATATTTTATTGAGGCATACCTAATTTCCATCTAAATCAAGCTGTAGGTTTTGAAACTTCCAAGCATTTGTCAAATAGAAACGTACTGCATTTGGTCATTTTGGTCGTACCAGGAACTTGTTGTACAAGGACAGCATAATATTAAAGTAGTGAATGCATAATCCTGCATCAAATGTGAATGCAATGCAATATTGATTGAAAACACTTTGCATCTGTAATTTTACAGGAGTGAACTGAAATTGATGCTTGAGAATTCATGAAAACCAAAGGCTCTAACATACCACCTGCAACGTTATTTCTGAAATAGAATCACTGCAAAGTAGTCATGAATCACTTAGTTTTATTGCAAAGCTTTTTACATGAAAAAATATATTGCATCACACTCACAAGAGCATGTGTGAATTCTTTCAGCCTCGTGCCAGTTTGGTGAGTCTGGAATCTATTAATAAGGTGATCGTATTAATGATCGAGGCTGGTGATATATCAGTAATTAACGATTCGTCGTACTCAATATTCTACAAGATTTACGTAAATCTTACTATAATAATAGGCGTCATCAGAGATCCCTAATAAATCATCATCTTTTTCCTATTGCTTTTATTTTCTTATTATTATTTATGTATTATTCTCTCTTCCTACCCTTTTTCTACTTTCTCTTCTCTAGTTCTTAATGTGTTTGTGTTAGTCAATCAAATTCACCAAAATAGCTTTCTTTACCTTAAGCCAAAATAATTTCATAAATAGATATTATCGAAATCTGAAAATAGTTGTTTGATTTGGTTGTGGTCTGCAAAAAAATGCATCAGCAAACGACTCTATCCAGTCCGTTAAGTTCTTACGACTAAAATTTTCGAAATAATTTTCAGCGACTGCGTAAGGGATATTTCTGTCGATCGTCTCTGCGTCTTGTTCCCTCACACTAGTATTTACGCCAATAGCTTTGCCGATGTATAAAACACGTTATTATGAAGGAGTAACGCTTATTTTGTTCTCAACTTTTGTGAGAGAGCCATCTAGTGGCAGCCACGCGAAGTGTGAACTCGTGTTTTGTGTTGTGACATTTTTTGGAACCTATTAAAATGCCTGGACGCCCTATTTGGCAGGTAAGAAGTTTGAGAATAGTGCTATAAGATAATAAAATGACAGAATGTACATGTAATAACATGACCGACAAATAATAGGTAAATCCTTATTTATACTGCCTAAGCAGATGGTATTCAATCGGTTGATTGAATACCTAATAGGATAATATTAAGGACACAAGGATTCCTTCATGACCATAGAGCGATCGTGTTTTTAGCTAATTTATTTTCTGCCTGACATTCCGTTATTTATTTTAGTCTTTGTTGATATTAATGTGACTCACTGTTCAAAGTCATATTTTAGTATTTCAGACTATTAATTGCTAAGAAAGATATAGGCAACCAAACCAAAATTTTCCCTAAATATTTTCTAAAATTCTTCTTCCATGACCGATTTATTTATACTTAGCTTACCTGGAATAGGTATCAGGTAAACATTCTGCTCATTTTTTGGCACCTTGACAAAACTATATCTTCAATCACTCTAAACGATCTTCAATATTGTTAAATGGAAATTCAAAAACTTTGAAGAAAAAACTGGGTCTTAAGTTTTTTTAATGTTTAATCTCTATTTCATTGTTTACATTTCAATTATCAGTCGGATTTATATAAATCAAATCTTCATCGAATACAGTGTATTTTACATTCAATGAATGCGTATTCGTTGATTGTGTAAATAAAATTATTTTGATATTCTTTTCTTGGCTTCTTATCAGTAATTCCTTAGGTCCCTACAACTTACATACCTACCTACCAGGTACATTAGCTTAGCCACTTCCTAGCTTTATTATCCACAAAAGTTAAAACTCTTTAGAAACTTCGCCTCAGTTTTGTGTGGAGTTCAGTTATTTATAAATTAGTATCTAAATTACCTATAAATCTTAATTTAATATTAACGTCTAGACCTTTGTTTTTTCATCTTCAGTATTATCAAACTAATCAACGCTTATTAATTTAAAATGTTTTATAAAACTATTTAATGTTTCGTTGTTGTGTCTTGCTTTTTGCTTGGCAACTGTTTGAGGTCCCCTATCAGATAGTGGCCAGGTAGATTGTGGAACAGCTGTTGCATGAAGCCAAGGAGAATATCTTCGATGGTCTTCGAAAGGATCGGTCGGAGGGATTCGGAAACTGGACGCCAGTTTGCGTTGAGGTATGCGTTTGTACTTTCCTCTGAAAATAGAAATTGCTGTATTATGAAGAGTCCCATTGTTGAAGAAAGGTCTTATAATCCGTTTCTGTAGACAGGGAAAAGGCAACTCCTCAGTCTATTGTAAACTTCCGTAAACTACCAACTTTACTGGTAATAGGTAAGTAATACAATTTGCTATGTAGGTATTGTCAGGTAGATAGACCACTTGGTAGATAAATAGGCCAGTCGGTCTATCTTTCTCACAATACCTACATAGTTTCAATTTTGGTTCTAGTTAGATTTTGATATAACATTAGGTGCATAAATGTTTTGAAATCCATATGTCTGCTATTGAGTTCAAAAAGAGTACATATGGATTTCAAAAAAATAAAGTAGTGTAGGTAATATCAGAATCTAACAAGAACCAAAATTGAAACTATAGCTAAATAAATTTAAACAGAACTAACAACAAGCAAGTTGAAACAGATGACTCATACATAGAACAGAATGAAATTATCATTCAAAATGTACCTAACTTCCTAGTTGTAAATAAAGCAATGAATAAAAAACCATTATGACGATAATGACGAAACGATTGTGATGTGACGCAAAACGACACGAACATGCAAAAAAATTCGCAAGCATCAAACAATAGCGAGAAGTGGTTGTCAAACGTCTGACGACGTTCCATAGCGTCTCAACGTTGCAATTTGTATCACGTTTGTACCAGGCGAGCATAAGTATAAAAGAGAGAAACGTAATCATAATCTGTAGCGCGACCTATACCGGTTTGGAAGAACTAGCTGGTAAATGTGTGAGTAGGATTAGGTTGACTGTGTGCAAGTGACTCACACGACGGCGGCGGTATTTATTATTTCGTCTCGCTACTTCTCAGCAGATGGCGCTACTAGATTCAAATTTACATGATTTAAAGAAAAAAAATCTTACAAACGTTTGTAATTCATTATTAACGAGGCTCTTACCTAAGGATTCGATTCCATCGAATAAATTGTTCATTCGTAATCTCAGGCCACCGATGTTATATTTAACGTGTGCTGTAGTGACATTGAAAAATGTAATATCGTCCTTACTGTAAAGTTTCACCTCACTAACGATATCGATAGTCATGTTTCCTGAAAATAAAGAAATTATGTTAAAACTAATTCAGATAATTAACGCTTTTAATCGACACCAATAAGGGGTGAACTTATTTACCAACGAATGAGCCCTAGTTAACGAAAATAATACTTCAATTGATTGAATAGGAAAGTTATGAACAACAATTATATTATTGGAACGATACAAACTAGGTTCAAACCAGCAAACACCACGGCCGACAAGGGGGATCAACAGAATCTTTCCTTTTAAGTCGTAGGTGCCTTCTATCCTTATTTTTGGGACGCGCACTTTAGTGTAGAAATCGTAAGTTTTTCCATCGACCCTGAAATATAAACGATTTTTTTGTAACCACCACACGAGAAAAAGTTAAATTGAAAGTAAATTGAAAGACCTATGATAATGATCGTAACTCGATCACATTGTAATCACCGGGATTTAGTGGTGGATTTGATAATCGGACTCAAACGTCAAGGTCAAAAAGGTAAAGAGCTCTTTAATTAACACTAAACATAATTTTATATACCCAGGTACCATAGAGTTATACAAACTCGATGCCAGGTACATACAACAGGGTTCTGTTTGTTCGCTAATTTCAAATTAAAGAGTCTCATGGTAAGAAGTTTGTAAGTACATACTTACAAACTTCTTATCATGAGACTCTTTAAAAAAACGCTTTAATCAGATGAAAGGGAACATCCCTTTCGTCTGATTAGAGCGGTTTTTTCATAGAGTCATCGATATAAATTTATCGAATGTTTCTCGAGCGAGAATACCCCGTCGTAACCTGTCGTAACCCCGACTCAGTCGATCGAACAGTTGTGCGATGTACCAGGCGTTCATAAGTTATCAGGAGGCAATACTTACTGGCTTACCAACACTTCTGTTTTGCCAAAACCCGTCACAGTGACGTCATCTAGAGCAGCATTGATGTTCACCGGTCCTTCACCTTGAAGAATTCTAATTTTGGGAATTTTAAGTGGATCCAACGGGGGTAAATCGATTTCTGGAAGACCTGGAATGAAAGGAAATGTTTTGATTGGTGTCTCATTTGATACTTGGTTGGGTCGCATGAGTGTGGTGAAGAAATAGCGCTTTCGCTTTCCGCAAGTTATGTACAAAATGTTTCGTAATGAGGCTATGTGACTAGCCCAGCGACTTGTGCACCTACCAGTCTACTATCTTCGTTTTAGTTAAATGCATGAAGTAATTGTCGAATCTATGATAACATTATGTAATAGATACCAATTTTCATCAAAATATCAAATATCAGTCTCAATATTAACCTAACTATTACTCAAAATTTGTATTAACTAAATCTTATTTCAGCGTAGATACCATTTGATAAGAAGGTACCTAAAATAAACCAGGAATACACAAAGAGATTATTTTGCATGAATGGGTCATTGACAATTTTATCAACAGTCGCAAAGTTGAGTGTCCTTGTGTCCAGTTGACACCGAGGTACCAGGGCCGCAGAATTGCCAAGAGGTGAGCATGTTATTACACAGCGCCCGAACAGCTGAGGTCGTTGCACAACCAGGCAAACAGCATCTTTCTAGCTTAGGTACTCTACAAGTACCAAGGTAACATAGAACTACTTATATTTATGACATTGTGCTAGGTGCCTAATGAAAGTAAGCACCGGCTTGTATCGGTCTAATATAGATAATTCTTCTGGCGATGTAATTGATGTTTACTTGAATACAAATAATTTTGAAAACAAATAGGATTCTTCCTCGTTCTTTCAAAGAATAAGGAAGCTATCAAACAAATTACATTCACTTTTAAACTTACTTAATTGTTTCGATTAGGTTTGAAATATTACTTTTTAAGGTAAATGTATACAAATACCTGGTCCCAAGGCATTGAATAGATTCTGAACAGCATTTCGGGAGCAGTCATCAAATTCTGGGTCACTTTTCGAACAAGTTTTCACGAAATTCGCTGAAAATAAAAATAAATTTGATCAAATTACTGAAGAAATATTTATGAAGTAAGTACCTACTATTATCCCTAAATTTGTTTCTAGTTTCCGTACACAAAGGGTAAAACGGGACCCTATTACTAAGACTGTCCGTCCGTTTGTTTGTCTGTCACCAGACTGTATCTAAAATTCAGGAGTACTCAGATAAACCATGGGTTCCTTTAATACCATAATTAAGTACCCATGAGATAGAAATAACCTTAAAACGTTTCCATAAATACAATGCAGCTACGGCGGTAACTTCTTATACAGTAGACAATAGGTTTATCTAATCATATTATATTAAGAGTAACATATTAAAAAATGTGCCTATTGGGTACATTATAAAACAAAAACTGTACATAAATTGATTATGTAGGTACTATGTATATGGTACCGAATGAACCAAACTCTATTTTGATTTTCTTGTGCTATCCACACAGGTATAAGAAAATAGGGACCAATTTTCCCATTACGTGACATTTTCTTGCATTCCGTGAGAATTTTCCCACAATGTAACACTAACGAAGTCATCAAGTCCTACTTTTGTAAATTGGATTGTGTCATCTTCAGTATCGTATGTCTTTTTAGAGAATAGAGTAGAGTAGAGAGTGAAGAGACTAAAATAGTAGAGTAGATCTTGAAAATAGGGATGGGTAATATTGAAAAAAATACTTGAAAGGTTAAAATCTGTCTGATCAGTTATTTTTTTTTAATTTTATGTACCCAAGGGTCAGCTAATTAAAAAAATAATATGCTCAAATCGAAATTAGGTTTGGTTAGGTAGTGTCAAACAGTTTCAAGGCAACATTGTGTAAACTATGAATAAACAAAATCGTGGAGGACTAAGATATTCTTTGTTTACCATTTTCTCCTTTGGTACTTAAGAGTGTATTGCACAAAATAACTCGAATATCAAGGCTGGACACTGTTGCCCAAGAAACTAAAGTACTCAACACCACCCAACCCGCCCATTGGTACTTCAGGCCGGCACTTCAAGGCTCTGACTGAATTGACAATTATTCATGTATACACAGGCTGTTTGGTATTGGGGCCGACGGTTTTTGATTATAGATTAAAGGGATTGCATTTCTTAAGTGCTAGGTTTGCTGTGATATTTATATATATGTAATGACTGGTCAACGTGTGTCGTCTACAGTATCTTTGCACTTTCATTGCCTCCTGGAGGATTATATTATTCAGTACATAAAAATTTTATGCATTCTATTAAAGAATAACCCCCTTATTCGTAATAGCCTGCTGTTTATACTCGCTAAATCTCGCTCTGTCTTCTTCTATTTAAGTGAATTAGAGTCAATTGCACCTTATTTCTTATTTGATAATAATTATTATTTATCAAGCTGTTTATAAAGTAAAATAATGACTTGTTATATTCTTCCGCTAGTGGACAAAAAATTTAAGTGAATTAGAGTCAATTGCACCTTATTTCTTGTTTGATAGTAATAAATAACTATTTATCAAGCTGTTTATACATATAGTAAAAATTTGACTTGTCTAAGTACTTATTTTGTAAGTCTAAAGAAATAAACGATTTGACTCTGACTCTGACTCTGATATAGTATACTTATTTTGTAAGTCTAAACGTGTTGACTCTGACTCTGACTCTAATAAAAAATAAAGCAGCTAAGTGCCGCACTTGTACACGAAGGGTTCTATCTATGCCATATTTTGATATACTTTCGCAAAAGATATAAGACAAACCCTAAAAAGTCTCTACTATTTACTTGTGTACTGCCCGCGCCCAACGTTGTTTCACAACAGTGGTCGTTGTTCAACTTGGAATGCACCGTCTCGGTGGTCCCTGAATTATTTAATTTATTTTATTTGTATTATTTGTTGATACAATAGTTATCCTTTTAAAAAAAAACTTATTGATTCAATAGAGTCCCGTTTTCACCCTTCAGGTACGGAACCCTAAACACTGAATCAATGAGCGGCAAACACACTATGAGTGATACACTCACAAATGAGCGTGAATAGACCAACTGGCAGCTGGTTACGGAAAGTAAGAGCTTTTTAAAAATAAATAAATGTAGTCAGACAAACCTACGGATGAACGTCAGTGTTTACTTTGGAGCTGTCGGAAGATTTATGACTGGGGCTAAAAATAAATAGCAGAGTTACAAGAAAAATGATTTCTCATAGCTGCCTGGTCGTTGAGAGATCTGGTATAGTTTTTGTAGTCAATAAAGATTTCAGCAATCCAAAATCTTTAGATAGGTATAAAATCTTAGAAGACAAACACAAATGCCAAAGAACGAATGAAGCCTAGAGCTCAAGAATTTATCTTTTATTTTATACCTATCTAAAACTAGTTTATATCCGCGGCTTTGCACGCCTTGTTTCTTTTTGTATATTTAGTTTTATCCCATGGGAACTGATTTATGGGATATTAGGCATCTTTTATTCCAGGCCAAGAACTACCTATATGTATGCAAAATATGAGCCCGATCCGTTCTGCAGTTTAGGTAACAAACATCCATTCGCTTTTAATGTAGTTAATGTTGTAGGAAAATCAGAGATAAGACTGTTATTTCAACAAAAGCCTAAAGGATGTCATCCCGGAAAATACTAACCCCCGGACCCTGTCGATCAGTTCCAACGCACACGTTACCAGGTATTTACGTATCTACGATCTCTAATATTGAGGTAAACGACAGCATTATAATTTTCATATAAGTACTTTAAATATATATATAATACTAAGGCCAAAAATTGGAAGGCTTCCTCCTTCCAATATGCTGTAGATGACTATACCTTTATATACCTAGGCTCATTAAAAAAAATCAGGGACGAGCCGCCACGCCGTTGCAGGAATCAACCAACCATCACAATAGTAGAACGTCTGTAGGTACTTTTGGTAAGCACTTAAAATTAGTGAAGTTAAACCCTCATCACCAATTTTGTGGTTACATTTTTTGAAGAAAAGCGACCTTTACCCATTGCAAAAGCTTCTTGGAATGCTACCTTGACATCGGTATCAACACACAAAACAACATGCAGCTCAAGCTAACTAAAAACAAGACAAAAGACGACGCATAAATCAATTAAACACAGTTTGATCCATCCCTCAATACAAAAATTGCGTTGCGACCTATCTCATCCATTCTATTCTGTATCATATCAAAGTACAAACAACACAATAAATAAAATAGAATACACTGCCCTTTTACTCCACGAAGGAAAGCAAGAAACAAATTAGATGCATAGGTACATGTTAGGAAGTAGGATAATAGTTAAAAAGATAGCTATTTATATATAATAAAATAATGTTAGACAATTCACACAGCATCATCTAAGCCGAGCCAATCTAAGCAGTCTATGAAAACAAAGAATGGAAAAAACATAATCGATATAATAATAATAATAAAGCCATTTATTCCAACTCCTATGATTATGTACAAATTATGTGTTAGTATGATGGATGAAGATGGATGAGGCCTTTACCTAAAAAGGGATCCAACTCACAAAAGTGTAAATATGATAAGTCCCTACTAACCTAAACCTAATCATAAAATAATCGATATACTTACCTAATAACTAAGTAATTTATTGTTCTAATAAGGGATCAAAAAAATTTAATACAAACTTAGGTACGATTTTCATTTATTATGCTATTAAAAAAAGGATTCTGTGTGTAATAAAAATAATAAATTAAGAAAGAATGCTGACCGTTCTTGCATTTGTTGCAATGCAAACAAGACCACGACAGCATAACGCAGACTATAAAAAAACAATCACAACAAGAAATGCTCTTACAAATACATGATATAATGTCTGCAGCTTTATGCAACTTCATTGCAAAACCATCAGCCAAACCATCTGTTTATCTCAAAATTAGCACAATTTGGGTCAATCTCTCCAAAACTGGGGCATCAATCAAAAATAGGACTCACGTTTCGTCTTGAAATATTCCGCCGCGGTACAATGAAGCACAGAGATCACTATTAATAATTTGAATTGCATTTTTAGTTGCAATAGCTAGTCAGGATTGGCCTGAACAGTGTTGAGGTGGGCTGATACTAAAACCACTTTGCCTGTCTCTGGCAGCCTGCTGAGCAGTAAGAGGGGGGGTTGCAATTGTGAACTGAGTAAATAAAGCTTGAACTTAAGTTGCTCAAGCTATTCTTGCTAATATCGTGTAAATATTTGTCAAATTGAATTAGGTGTGTAAAGTTATGTAATGGTTTGAGTCGGATTTGAATGCGGGTTCATGGGTCACATTTTACATAGTGTCACAGGCCTTACTTACTAAACATTCAACTTTCGTAGAATTCTTTTTTTAATTAGTCTTGAAAAATATATAATATAAATAATTTGAAACTAGTATTTACAATTGAAATACTTGAGCTAGCTGCAGACTATTTCAAAAAATCTACAGGTAGCTTAACTGATCCATATCAATAACAGTCTGAAGCATACCCAAGACGCGCTGGTTGAATAGCCTGCTGTATGGCAATGCTGATGCGCTCCGCCTGATACTCACCAGCTCTCGGGTCACGCGTCGCTTCGACCAGACGCTTAGATAATTTTGAAAACAAAAGAGCCTCGATACCCCATGGACCTAGGGTATCGACACCAAGGGGATGATTCGTTTTAATTATTGAATAATCTTCAACGATATATTATTGTTCAATGTTGATTTATAAAGTAGGTGTAGGTAGAGCTAAGCTAGAGTCCGTAGAAAGGCCCAGAGATTTTCGACTACTACGTCACCTGATCTCGTGGTTCGTTATTCCGCGTAAGGGAAGGATATTTGATATCTTATAAATTATCCTTTATGGCTCTTACACGTGGACTGTACGTCTCATATGCACAATCGTGAACTGCAGTTGACTGCAGTTCTAATATTATAAATGCGAAAGTTTGTATGGATGGATGGATGTTTGTTACCTCTTCACGCCAGAACTACTAAACGAATCAAGCTGAAATTTTGCGTTCCGGTAATCCTAATTTTGGTTTCAAACATAGGCTACTTTTCATACCATAAATCAGTTCTCGAGGGATAGAAATCACCTTTAAACGTTTCCATAGTAATAAACCCTTAGTGATAAGTACGGCTTAGGTACTATACCTCAAAAACCTTAGGCTGTGCTGGAAAGTCATGGTCAATGGATTGCTCCATCCAATTATAATGATAATGAATGTTCCATGCACCTAATTATGTAGGTAAGTACTTAGAAAATAAAAGAATATACATATAGCATTGTTTGAATTTCTAATAATCCCCTGCTAAGTATCTTCCCTTGGGAAGACAAATTATTTTGTACATAGGTACATGGAACATTCATCATCATTATCATCGTCATCTGGCCTATCCTATGCTAGTGTACTGCTGAAAGGCCTTCTCTGATAAGCGATTTTAGCTCTTATCTTGGAAATTACTAAGGCACACATTTTAAAATAAATCAAGGTATTATAACACCCCGTACGAAGTCAGCTTCATCAGTTATGCATACCTAATTAAACCTAGAGATAAAACACAGATAAATTATATTTCTTGGTACCTAACTACTTCAAAAGGAACCCTTGTACTTTGAAGGGAACCCTAAAATTACTTCCGATTTTAGTACAAGGACGAGCAAAGAAAGTGACCGCCTTTTTAGACTTGCATATGATTTGAACTAGAACACTTTTAATTGCGACGGTCCTTACAAACTGTTGCATATTATGTGGTGGGATTCATACTAACTGTTCCTTCTCTGTGGCTTGACATGCAATTTACTGTTCCATTCGTTCCGTAACATCAATTCCTCGTTTAACAAAGCATGTGGTAATAATGGAACATACTCTTAATTGTTTTGTAGTAGGTTTTGCGCCTACAATTTTAATTCTGATTACATACCACACCACAACCGCCTGTATTGGTCCACTGCTGGACGCAAGCCTCCCCCAGATAAGCACCATGTTGGCGTTTTTCTAATGAGGGCCCATAATCCCACGCTGGGCATGCGGGTTGGGGATCACAGTTCGGTGGTAGCATTGTTCTGCAGGGGGCGCTGCTGCCCACCCCCCAGTGGATTTCCCTTAGTCGCCTCTTACGACACCCACGGGAAGAGATGGGGCGGTGCAAATTCTGAGCCAGCACCACACAGCTGGCTGATTACATGGCCTGCAGCAAATGTCTTTTTGTCAGCAAATGTCAAATAGATGTTTGCTGTCACATTTGACATTGGCTGTTAATTGATCATGATATTTTTTATCGATTAGCTGCCAATGTATCATCAACACCGATATAATCCTTTTACCGATTATCTGTTGCAAAAAAAAATCAAAGATCCAGTTCAACTAGGCAATCAAAATACTGACACAACACCATCCTAATGCATTGTGTGAAAAAATAACAAATGTTAAAAAAGGGCTGTAATTTTTAATTATGGATTAAAGAAGTTTTGAGGAGCATGTATTTAAACAACCAGCCCAAATCTTCCGGTGTGGTGTAAAAGAATAAAATCTTTATTAATCAGTATCCTTTTTTTTCGAAATAATACGTGGGACTTGGGAACCAAACTACATAACTGAGGTTTATTTTACAGTGATTTAAAACCATTGCGTTAAGTGCTCATAAAAACGTACATAGAGCAAATTTGAATACACGTAGTAAATTTACTATAAAAACAAATAAATAACAGTAAATGATTCAACAAGATCTAAAATAATTTAACGCTTTTGTCTGTTATTAATGTGCTAATAAATCGTTAAGAAAAGTAATTGTATTTATGTAGAGTATATTATTATAGAGTATATTATTCCTTTCCATTTCGAAACTTTTGCTCTACGCCTAGCACTTAGTCTGAAATGAGATATTAATATTAACATGACATGAGTAAAAACATACATTATCTTTCAACATTCGTACGATTACATATCGTCTGATGAATTTTGTCACAATATAATATCAAGCTATGAGGCCTACTGTGAAACGAGACACAAATTGTATCGTTAACTAATGTAACATCTTCGGTAGAGCATTCCGTAAAACGTTAATGGGCAATGAATGGCAAACCCTTCATGAGCACAGGGGTCTACTGATAAGCATTGCATTGGAGCAAATGTTGCAATTTAATAGTATCGATGACAGGCAACAGTTAATACATAGCATAATAATGCTTCTTCACATCATTAATTAATTAAATAAGTCATTGTTAGTATAGGTAATCAACTAATCATAAAAATTTAACTTTGTTATTGATATAATATTTTCCAACAACAACACTGTAATGATTGTTTTTGTTTTAAAAAACTATAAACCGACTTCAATTTATAGTTTTTTTCATGGATCCCATTGTCAGAACTGGAAAAATTAAAATGGGACCATACGTAAAGCACCAGCTTTCAAATAACAAAAGAATCATGAAAATTAGAACACCCAGTGACTGAGGTAACAATGAAAATAAAAATAAAATAAGAAGTCGGTTAAAAATTAATTTATGTTTCACATTTGGCTAATTTGTAGAAAGGTTTCGTGAGGTGAGAGACTGGTATGAAGTTCGCCGAGTCAGCTAGTAAAAAAAAAAAAAAAGCATCGGATCGTAAGTGTATAACTTTGGCAGTGGGTCGATAAAATTGGCGACCAGTGTCTGTTTAAACCTATACCTAGAACAAAGTCGCTCTAGAGTTTTCACGGTAGAGCTAATTTTGCACAACCTCATGATCGTCAGTTACTTACCTACCTAAGTTTATCGGGTCATCTGTGCCTTGCTCAATGCATTTGCTAAATCCTTGTGTACCTAACCTACGCCACTATAGCCTATGGCTATATTTCATTTCCATTGTATTAGGCAGGTAAAGGAGTGACCCACACACATTCAGTAGATTTTGCAATGGTTTGAAGAGGCTGGATTGTTTCTCTCTGACATTTTAAGATGGACATAACTATCTTCTTTATAGACTTTATTAGCTTTTGCCCGCGACTTTACATGCGAAACAAAGCACTAGAGGCCGATTGAAGGCAGTTGTCTCATTGCCAACGATGAACGAGAAGTGAGTAGAGCTAGAAACTATAAACGAGTTCGGGTGCAGCGGGAAGCGAGTGTTTAGTTTCGGTAGTTTTGTCGCTCAGCTATAAGCGATCATGGCTGAGCGAGTATCGCTGAGCGACTGAGTTTGTCAATCAGCGACAAACAAAAGCGGGTTCACGCCGGCGGTGTCAATAGTCAGCGATCAACTATTAAGCTCTATACTCGTAGTTGATCTAATTTAATAAAGAATTTTACTCTTGTTTACACGGAATGTATATCTATTATACGTTTCGTAAACAAGAAAATGGCCGATAGTTAGTCTCTATCGCTACATCGAAGTAGAGTAGGTACTAATTTGCACAAAAAAGAACGAAATGCATATCTGGAGAATTAAATTAGGTCTTTTTGTACATCCCTAGTATATAATAAATCTCCTTGCCAATGATCACTAAGATCTATAAGGTTAAATTAGTCGTGACAAAAAGCAAACAGCAAACAGTCAGCCAGATGTAATTTAATTTTTACACGGATATTCGTAAGTCTGTTGTCTGTCGGTTATTTTCGGTATTACCTACATTTTCGATTTTAAAGATGTGTACACTTTCAAATTATCCTTCTAGGTACATTTTATCACAATTTTAAAAGGAGTCACGTCACAAATTACATAACTTATGGGAAGAAAAAATAATTTTAATGTAATAAATGTAATTATGAATGCGTTGTGGATACAACTGTGTCAGCTAATTTTGTAATTTTTGTCTTTAATACCGTAATGATTAAATTGTATTACCTTACAAATTTAGCCAAACTAAAACGGGAACCACTTAAAGCTTTCAGCCTTGCATAATTACCTTGTAATTACAACTAATTAGAGTAGGTACAAATATAATTATACCTACTAATGTCAAGGCCCTATGAGAGCACCATTCGTCTTGACTTGGCTCCTGTTCAAAATAAACATTGTACGATGGAATATACTGGAGCACTCGTAAACTTTGTGCTCTGTTATAAATTATAATCATTATCATTGCAGGCAGCACCACAGAATCTGTGGTGAAACCCCTGCTACAAATGATAATAAAATTTAATAAATAATAAAATAAAAAGAGCTTTATTTCATTACCAGCTAGTATGTACAATGAATTTATAATCTAAGTAGGTAATATAAACTAAAACTAAACTATTAACATTTACGGAGCAGTTTTTGTCGGACCGCCTTTGGCGATGAAAGCCTCCTCCAAGCTTTTCCATTTCTTCCTGTTCCTTGCTTTCCTAGTCCAGGTGCTTCCCGCTACTTCTCTGATGTCATCGCATGATGAAATATACTAGGTACGTTATAGAGGTAGTTATATACCTACTGTTATATAATAATGGGCACACCAAAGTTATAGTTAAAATAGGCCCCCAGGACCGTGGTCGACAGCACAAACTTAATACTCTGAATTTGAGACCAATGTTGAGTCAGAATTACAAAATAAGCACTTAGACAAGTAATTTTTTTTTCTTTATCAGCTTGATAAATAGTAATTAATATCAAATAAGAAATAAGGTGAAATTTACTCTAATTCACTTCAGTTTTTTGTCCACTTGTGTCCACTTGCGGAAGAAGTGAAAAAGAAACCACTAGCAACTCGAAAGTTTCGAGTCGAAACTAATCACGCAATAGCATATTGAAGAATCAAAATATCTTTTGGGGTATCCGCAGCCCTGTTATAAATGTACTTATACAAAACTGAACATGAAAATACCTACTTTACTTACGGATACTTTAATATCAGGTTGGACTTAACTATATCAATGCTCCTGGTAATTAGATGTATCGTACGTACGCATAAATAAATACATAGGTACATAATCCAATTAACCTACACAGCTAATCTAGCCCACAGATAAGCAGAGCTTGTGTTATGATTGTTAGGAGTACTAGATTACATACCTATACACACACAAAACAAACATGAATACAATTACAAAAACATATTCATTTATTTGATACCAGGGATACATTATGTACTTATAAACACGACGCGCAAAAAGTGGACGCGATAAAAAATATATTCATTAATTTTGTTTTAAAAAACTATAAACCGACTTAAATTTTTATAGTTTTTTCATAGATTTTCATGGATCCCATTGGCAGAACTGAACCAAATTAAAATGGGACCACACGGGAAGCACCAGCTTTCATATAAAAAAGAATCATGGAAATCTGACCACCAAATCAAAAGTTCTGAGGTAACAAACATAAAAAAATGCTTATAGGCTAAGTTGATGCTGTAGATCTACTATATCAAATTATGGAGTTTTTGGTAGTTATCTAGTTTTATAGGACTTGTCATCATATATATAAGGGCAGTGTAAAGCAAAATTGCATAACTAACTGCAACATCCTATATTGGTCCACCGCTGAACTCAGGACTCCCCTTGATAAACGCCTTATTGGCTGTTATCTGATGGAGTGTCCATAATCCCCACGGTGGGCATGATATTCGGGTTGAGGATAGCAAGCAGTTCGGTGGAAGAATAATTGCTCTGCGCTGCTGCCCACCCCTGGTGAACATCGCTTAGTCGCATCTTACGACACCCGCGGGAAGAGTTGGGATGGTGCAAATTCAAATTCAAAAATACTTTATTTTCATAAATACAATAAATGTACACTTAGAAAAGTTCAAACATATTAAAAAATACACTGACACGGAAATAAAGTGGTAAGTATTTTTGATTTCGGTCGCTTAGGTATGTAGACTAAAGTAAACAAACGATGAAGAAACCTTAGTTTAGAGCCTGTTTGTTTTTATTTTTCGAGTAGCTAAATCCGTCCCAAGCTTTTTTAAATCGGCACAACACAACAAACAGGGCATAGGTAACACGGTATATTATTCGGAACGAAACATGTTACCTACACCTTTAAGTATTGAAATATACTAGGCGTGTTTCCACGAATTGAATGCTGTTAGAGTCGACTAAATTCGTAAATGGGCAGCCATGGCCTGCTTAGCCAGATTTAGTGATATTTATCACCAAAAGAGGAAAATATTCAACAAAGTAGGCCGTCACCATTAAAACCAATGCCAAGAAAACCACAAGTTAGTGGTTATTTTATAGTTCCAAAACAGGTTAGTACTTGACCTAGTAAGCAAGTGTAAACATTATATTAATATACTCTACTCGTTTCCACTTTTCAAGTAGATAATTATGATTATCCTATGTCATAAGCTCATGTAATTGATTATCACAATGCACCTACATAATACATCATATAAATATAATACCTAAATGCGAAAAATGTACAGATGATTGGAAGATCTCTTCACGGTAAAAATACTGAATAGATAGGGCTGAAATTTGCATTGTAAACTACGACCTGAGGAGACCGGACATACTGACAAAAAAGAAAAAATGCCTAGTAGTTTAAGCAGTGACCTCATTAACATTCGGTCAATTATTGCATTATTTTTGGTAGTTCAAGGCATGGAATGTAACTAGATTATTTCTTATTGGATATAAATAATCTTTTAACGATACCATAGAAATAATGCAGCGAAGGCGGGCAAAAACTGTTGTAGAATAATTTACAGAATATATTTACTGTATTGAGGATACCTATTTCTATTCCCGCTATAACAACAGATTCTAGAAATAAAATAAGGTAAAAATCTAAGTGTCTCCGAACAATTGGCGTTTTTAGAGTTTCGTTTGAGAAATAGGTTTGAACGACGACGGGACTAAAGCCTCCATCATCATCATCATCATCATCATCAGCCTATACTAGTCCCCTGCTGGACATAGGCCTCCCCTAATGAGAAACCCTCCACGTGCGTACTTGTCCAGTTTAATGTTTGTATCTTAATCAGCTGTCAAAATAAATAAGACCATCTTGTCCATCTTTCGCCTTTCTGTCCAGTTTCTGTAAGGCATTTCTCGTAACACACCCAGATGTAGCGCACTAAAGTACTTCCATTAGTGCGCTTCATTCAGTAGGTATGCCTGGCACTAAACCTCAACAGCCTGTATTGGTCCACTGCTGGACGCAGATCTCCTCCTGATAAGCGCCATAATGGCGTTTAACTCGTGGAGGGTAATGCCCATAATCCCCAGATTGGGGTCCCCACAGTTTAGTGGTCCAAACATGGCACCAAATATTTCTTGTCAAATCCAGAGAATCCAAAAGCCTGTTAATCCTACTATTTTCGCCTGTCTCCTTCGAATCGTCGTTCGACGTTGTGGGACTGGTTGTTATTTTGTAGTTATTTAGGTGATATAACATAGATGATAATGTTATTTGTTTTATATCTATAACTACCAGCCCCGCTTTGTTATTTTGGCCTATATGTTATTGGGTTGCATCGATGATAAATATTATTTGTAGCTAGCCCCGTTGTTGGCTAATTAGAGTAGGTACCTATTATTTTATCTATGTGTCGTAAGAGGCGACTAAGGGATATCCACCAGGGTCAGACAGCAGCTCCATGAGATAAAAGCCAATTAGGCGCATATCAGGAAGGGGGGGGGGGGGGGGGCTCCGTCCAGCGGTGGAGTTGGTGGTGAAGTGAGGATTAAGTGGCACAGCGACCTGTCTATATCTTGTCGTTCCTATCCATCTTCTGAATGTCGTCTTTCGCAGATCATCAATCCATTTGGCCACCAAGCGTCATTCACAGATGATGATGATTTAGGAAAAGTTTACAAAGACCAAGGAAAACTCTTCAAAATATCGGCGACAATTTTAAGAATGAATGAGTTGAACGACCTCTGTATGTCTTTGTGGAAATAGCCGAGACGCAGTTCAAACATAAATTATATTGCGTGACATTACGAGATCATCTGCTTTGACGGTTTAACAGTGTTGCCAGCTTGAATAATGATAGACAAATATATATTTAACAAATTTTATGAATGGCCAAGAGTCCAGCAAGGTCATAAAAAATCTAAATAATAAAGTATTTTTGAGGTTTGGTTTGCATGCATAATTATAAATAAATAAACAATGCTAGGTAATTCACACAGCATTATCAAGCTACAAGCTATGCAAAGATTGTGTTATGGATACTAGATAACTGAAAGACATAATACAATTACACTACATGGAAAGATATTTTTTATTATACATAGTAAACGCCCAACACGCCTCGAACAAATATCTGCAGATCGTATAAATATTTGTCTCGTCGCGGGAATCAAACTCGCAACCTCCTGCCTCACAGGGCGGACCTTCTAGGAATAATAGGAATAATTCTAACGAAAAATCAAAAACCATAGGGACATATAAAATTGGCAGGTTAGGGACTGGCCTAGATTTAGATTTTCTTTAAATCTGCTAAATCGATTTGGTTTTGTTGGTCCTCTATTATGATTTTTTAGAACGAACACTGATTTAAAATTTCTTAAAACATTTACGACACTCTCAATTATTATTATGACCAGATAGATGGGTAGGTACCTAACCTACTTACCAATTCGATAAATCAATCGAACGCCTTGAAAAACTTCTTATATCCTATCTATATCAATGTCTCACTAAAACAGATACCTACCGCTGGCAACACCACCACTCACCACAAACAACTTTATTTATTACAAAAATTTGGAACAAGCACTCATGCACCCATTTAAAATTTATTTGAAAAATGTCCACACTATTTGATTTACGAGGTTACCACGCTTTATCTTAAATTTAAAAGTTTTCATTGCCTCTCGCATCTTTCTATTATTTGTTAAATTCTGTGGTGTACCTAGCGCTCGAAGGCCTGCCTACAGCACAGGTTGCGGGACAACCTGGTTGGAATTTTGATAACCTATATAATCACACTAATATTATAAATCCGAAAGTTTGTATGGATGGATGGATGTTTGTTACCTCTTCACGCCAAAACTACTGAACGGATCTGAAATTTTGCATATAGTTAATCCTAATCCTGGAATCAAACAGAGGCTACTTTTTACTCCATAAATCAGTTCCCGTGGGATAGAAATCACCTTTTAACGTTTCCATAGGATCAACGCGTGCGAACCCGCGGGGCGCAGCTAGTTATGTATATAAATGAATAATTAATATTTTTCCATGTAGGTACGTACGCAACTGTTTAGTTACTAATTGTCTGTGTACTGCTGTGGGACGCTGCAGATATTAAGGGCCATACACTAGCTGATAGGTGTTATTTGGTGTTATTTAGAGGCTTTCTCCTCCTAGAGGAGTCAATGTTATGAACTGAAAAAAATATATGTTACTTATTGACCTTTTATCTGTAAAGTGAACGTACAAAAAAGTTCTACCTGTTCATTTACCATGTGAAAAAAATTCACAAAGTGCAGCTGTTTTGGACTGAAAATTTGTATCTACTTCTATACGACTAAGAATTTTGTACTTTTTTCTTCACCTACATGACGGCAAAGACTTTATCTTTAAGTTGAACGTATGATTTTGTGATGCGATGGTTTTTCACGTAGAAAATAATTATTTTACATTTTTCCGTATGATTAGTGGGCGCTTACCTTTGGAGGTGGTCGCGCGGGCGACGGGAGGCAGTGTCGCGCTGGCTGTCGTACGGGGAGGTTGTGTTCGTCCGCCTCACGCTCACCTACGTGCTTTCGCTTTACTTTGCTTTTCGATAATAATTAATTATATTGGCGCACAGAAGATTTATTTAGTATACACTAGCTGCGCCCCGCGGCTTCGCACGCGTTGATTTTATGGGATCGTTTAAAGGTGATTTATGGGATAAAAAGTAAATAAATAATAATAAATATAATAAATAATGCTGGACAATTCACACAGCCTTATCTAGCCTCAAGCTAAGCAGAGCTTGTGTTATGGGTACTATACTAGATAACTGATATACATAATACAATACACTACATAGATAGATATTTTTTATTATACATAGAAAACATCCAGAACGCCCTGAACAAATATCTGCAGATCGTAGGTACACACATTTGTCCCGAGGCGGCAATCGAACCCGCAACCACCTGCGTAGCAGGCGAACCTTCGCCCACCGCGCCACAGAGGTCGTCAAAGTAGCCCTTATGTTTGATTTCAGGATTAGGATTATATGTATGCAAAATTTCAGCCCGATAAGTTCAGCAGTATTGACGTGAAGAGGTAACAAACAACCATCTATCCATACACACAAACTTTCGCATTTATAATATTAGTGTGATACATCCGCGCATGAACGGTTTATTTAGGGTAAGATAGTTTGTAAAATATTGAAAATGCCGAAGATCAGTAAGCTGAAGAAATCCAGAGCTCTGTAAGCTCAAAAGTTGGAAGAAATTATGTAAGTATAACTACTTGCTACCTAGGTACATTTTATTTTATGCTATTGTTACTAATTAGCAATATTATGTACCTACATTTTTCTTATTTGTATATTTACTGTAGGAGATCGAGGAAAGGGCAATAAGTCGAGAGGAAGAGAGAGAAAATATTCTGCCATCATTATTTATTTACAGATGTATAGTGACCGGCCAAGTTGACATAGTGAAAATGACTATGCAACAGGTAAAACATCCACAATGCTTATGTAATGTTAGGTATGTATTCTGCGACGAAATAATATAAGTAGGTATGACATTCGTTCTAACCCGATTCATGATCATCATCAGAATTTTAGTAAGGTACACTTCGTGAATACACAGCCGAGCAGACTGAAATCTAATAGGATACCTACCATACATAGTCACACCTGTTCCATGTCTCTCCGAAGTGAGGCACTAGGTACATGGTCTAGGTACTGATTGGAGTAAACTGAGAGGTGGGGGACCTCTCCGTTTACTCCAATCCGAGCCAACAATAGGAACTGTACAGCTACCTGCAGCTACGCTCAGAGACACATATCGATACCTCTGGGCTCAAAGGGCGTAAAGGACAAAAGGCGACTTTACAGGACAGGCAAAAACCAAAAACAAAAAGTTTATTTTGACTGTAGTTTTTTGTTTTTGGTGCTATTTAGACAAAACCTAGGAATAAAGTTCTTAGAATTTGTGCTATTTTCTAAAACTGCGTTGATAAACTGTCCCAGTGTTATATTTACTGAAATAAATTTCCTATACGACCAGAGTCAGAGTCAAATCGTTTATTTCTTTAGACTTACAAAATAAGTGCTTAGACAAGTCAAATTAATTTTTACTATATAAACAGCTTGATAAATAGTCCATAAAATTACACAAAAATGACTTACGACTTTTACAAAAAATTCCAACTATGCAAGCACCTTAGTGCGTAAAGCTACTAATTTTGTTCAAAACTGTACAAATTAAGGACGTAATTGACAAATTTAATATTTATTTAATATTAATATAGTCGTGAAGGATTGATTATAAAGCATAATTATTAACAAATTATGTTTTTTTTCTATGTATTGTGTTATTATTGTTGAATTTATCCTAAAATTTCAATGAAAGGCCATTGCTATATAAATAAAACAAAGCTTAAAATAAAATTAAAACTGTTTATTCTACATTTAAAGGCACTTAAATTATTTAAACAATCAGAACACATTATAATAGATATTCACTGGTATTTATCGCGTTTATCTACAATTTTTTCTCAACGTTTCAATAGATTTACATTGTCGTGGTCACGGGATGAATGTAGTACTGGTACCGGCTCTGCGAAGTGGGGGCAGCTTTTTTAAACAAAAAATTCTCATCCTGCTTCGCACAGGCGGCGGTAGTTCAGTACTACAGTTCCAGTACTCTAGTCATTCAGTTACTTCGACAGAGAGTAAATCTGAGAATATACAGGGTGGGGCAAATTTTTGGTCCCTGAAGGGTAGCTACCGATTCTTTTATAGTTAGACGGTTTTATGCTTTGAAGCTTTCTGTTTTATTTTGAAGAAAACAATATTGCCATTTTTAGTTTTTTGAAAAAAAGTACGGTTCGTCCAAAAAATGACATTTGTCAAAAAAAAAACAAGTTGGTCTTAATCGCCTCTATTTCCAACCAGGAACACTCTTCCTATATATTAAAAGGCCTTCAAAATTAGCCTACCAACTTGTGACATTGTTGTTTTCACTTACTCGTTTTTTCATAGAAAATGTATGGGAATTGTTTTTTAATTATTGCCAAAACTTACGATGTAATTTGGTATATTACTTTGGGAAAAGTGTTCCTGGTTAAAAATAGAGTCGATCAAGACCAACTTGTTTTTCTTGACAAATGTCAATTTTTGGGCGAACCGTACTTTTTTTTCGAAAAACTAAAAATAGCAATATTTTTCTCTTCAAAATAAAACAGAAGGTTCCAAAGAACAAAACCGTCTAACTATAAAAGAAACGGTAGCTACCCTTAAGGGGCCAAAAATTGCCACCCTACCCCACCCTATATAATATAGCATAATTCAAGTATGTATAGTAGAACTATACAGCCTACTTTACATCTATGTCGGCACAACACTGCGATGCGCGTTGGTATTAAATAATTTTTACATTCAAGATTGGTGTTTACATCCTTCTTTCACAATAATTAAATTGTGTTTAGTGTGACAGAAATGCAAGGTCGTAAAGGTTCTTTATTTGCGAACTTGAGGTAACTAAATATACAGTTCGAAAGATTATTAAAAACTGAGTAAAACTACATTATATAGTCAATTTCGACCAAATGTCCTTTACGCCCTTTGAGCCCAGAGGTATTGAAAACATATTATTATAATAACAATAAATGTTAAATAATGCTGGACAATTCACACAGCTTTATCTAGCCCCAAATAATATAACATTATTATAATACAAAGTATTAATACATTGCGTGAAATCTATAATACGTTTTTTTTTCATCTTGTAGTGTTCGAGTTATTTGTCAAACATTTTTGATAAGTTTTGCCATTCATTTCCTCAAAATATTTGTTACCAAAAAAAATTTGACCGTGCGTCCTATTTATCCCAGCATGGGACAAATTAGTAAACTGGGCACGACTGAAATCTTTTGAATGAACATAACAAAGAAATAGCCTATTATTTTGTATGTTACAGCCAAAACCAATGACACCAAGATCACTAGAAACATCTAACCAGGATTTTAGACCAGATCCAATTGAAGATGGATTCGAAGTAGAGATAATTAGTGACGAACGACCTCCATGGCTCTGTGGGCGAAAACAGGTTGCGGGTTCAATTCCTGCCTCGAGAATGTTGCAAATATGTGTTCTGGATCTTTTTCTATGTATAAAAAATAGTGTTGTGTATTCTGCTTAACTTGGGGCTAGATAATGCTGTGTGAATTGTCTAACAAAATTTATTTATTTATTATAATGACTTATTGACTCATATTTCAGCATATTTTTTCTCTCTTTTCCCCTCCCTTCCCTTATTTATTATAATAACTTATTGACTCATATTTTAGGATGTTTTTTTTTCCTCTTTTCCCCTCCCTTCCCTTTCATTCTCTTCCGTAATTTACTTGAAATTAATGACTGTTTAATCTAATAGTTCATTGTTCCAGTTGCAGTTGTGTCATTTAATACTCATAAAGCTGTATCGTCAGTTGTTTTTGTCAATTGTGTGAAATATTTCAAGAGGCAAGATTAATAGATAGATAGATAGATAGATAGATAACTCTTTACTGTACCACACAAACATAAAAAACATACAGAAGGAAATGTACAGAATCATGGAAGTAGAAAGAGCGGCCTTATCGCTTTGAGCGATCTCTTCCAGGCAACCTTGGGATGGACTGGAGATAAAAGAACAACATAGACGGTGGCATTTAAAAAAAAACAACTTAAAGGAACAGAAATCGATATGAATATACCTACACTACATACTAGGTACATATACTTAACATGCTTTATACTACCTATACTATACTATAATGAATATGATGTCACTAAACACATACAAAATAATAAAAAAAATATTCTAGAAGAAAGACGGTTGAGGAAATCTAAATTAATGGAAAAATAAAAGATCATTCCAAAATGGACAGGTCATAGATTACGGGAGAAAATGTCGAAAGCCAGACATGACGCCTGATATGTATGTAAGAGAAAAAAATACTTTTCTTAATAATTTAAGAAAAACAATCGAAGACATTCTAGATCTATTCTATTAAGAGACCCAAATTATATATTAGGAGCTATTGAATACAAAAAAAAGCAATTAAAAGAAAATAAAATGAAAGAAGAGGAGAAAATGGAAGAAGAAATAACAGTGACAACTAAAAACATAGATGAACTAATTGAACAGGAACCGATAGGAGCAGAAATGACGTGGATATACAGTAAAAATAAAACAGAAAAACCAAATCAAAAATAGAGACATTGAAAGCTGAGGCAGCGAAATGAAACACGTATAGAAGTCTCACAAATACTACGCGAAAGGCAATTAAACTTTTTGAAATTTTGATATGGGTCTTCATTTGTAACGGTATAAAAAATCCAGTCTGTAACAGTAGTTTTATCTCTTGTTCCAGGATGCTCTTTCTCCTCTTGCTAAGAAATTTATTGTTTTATCAAATCATTCCATCTGTATTTCTGGTTTAATTTTTATATGGGTGTAAAAAACCTAAATACCATGAAACCGTATTTTTTCTCTTGGTCCATTAATGCCCTTTTTCCTCTTGCTCAGAGATTTACTGTTTGTTACCCTACCTTTTACCTATACATTCGTTGATATCCTACTAACATTAAAAATTAAAGAAGTTGAATGTAACAAACATTCAACTACGTGTAGGGATAAAACTTTTGAATTATTGAAATATAGGCTACTTTTCAAGGAAGTAGTTACCTACATCACGTTACGTTATTAGTACGTTTAATAAGTATCTCGTAATAAAACCAAACCAACAGTGATATAAATAGGTTCAAAGTAGGTACCTACCGAGTTCTGTTCCTTGATTAGGTTACTTATACTTACCATCATGGTACCACAAAACTTAGACCAGGAACAAATATTTGCAGTTATTGTAAAAATTTATCTCGTAGTGGGAATCGAATTTGCATTTCTCGCGTATCAGCCGTGCCGCTGCGCCGCCGCCGCCGCCGCCTCCGCCGCCGCCGCCACGAAGGAACACTTACGCGCGAAAACTATTTACCAGGCGGCGGCGCGGCGGCGGCGGCGCGGCGGGGGCTGCGCGGAAGGTGCGGGGCCGAAACGATAGCCACACCCATTCGCTCAAGGTTATCGGCTCCTACTAGCGCCTTAACACCATTTTTACTAGAAATAAACATAAAACCGCTTTACCCACAACTAACTAGGCTTCATATACGAGTAACAGGGCAATGTATACGCGTCAACAAAAAAACCCCTACTGAGCTGCAAAAAATATCAGTAAGTAAATAAATTCAAACAAACTGCCAAAACTTTACTGTGCAAAGAGGCTTACTATAAAATATCAAATTATCGAGAGGATAAAAAAAAATACAGACGAATTGAGAACCTCCTCCTTTTTTGAAGTCGGTTAAAAAAGGGACGGATTTTGCTCCAACTCGAAAAATAACAACTAACAGGCTAAAGGTTTCTTCGTCGTTTTTTTACTTTAGTCTACATACAACCGTTTTAATTTAATATAATAATATTTTATAAATATAATACCGAAGAGGGCGAAATAAAATATACCACTTTATTTCCGTGTCAGTGTATTTTTTTAATATGATTTGACCTTTTCTAGCTGTACATTTATTATATTTGTGGAAATGAAGTATGTTTAAATTTGAATTTGATGGCAAAAAAATCCGCGGGGACAACCTTGATGGAATATTCATGCCATCTACGTAACCTGTTCTGTTAATTTTTCATAAATGCAGATTCTCAGAAAGACAGAAATGGTACAGCACTTGTCATTGTTTGAGATTAACCTTACTTGTCCTTATCACTGTTCCTTTTATGAGACTGACGAGACTTACCTAAACGAATAAACCGATTTGGACGAAGTTTTTTACTCTTTATATGGTGAAGGTAGTGGAAGTAATTCTTGGCTACGCGGTGCAGTCGTTCTTATGTTTTATGGTTCAATGTCAGGGTTTTTCCATAAATTTTTGAAAGTTTAACTTGTGAGAAACAACAAATTAATTTAATTCTATTCCACTCTACCCTGAAACAAAACACTACTAGTTACTAAAAGTAACCTACTATAGTGAAATTGCTATAGCCTATCACAGGGTGCAAGTAACGAGCAAATGTCTGTTTTTTCTTACAGCATTATCTAACCAAAAGTATTAATATGAATGTGTGCTCAATTATTCTAATAAAGACTCATCAATAAATCGTCAAGATTCTATATCTCAATAAGAATAATTCATATTCATTAGCTCAATGAAGCTCGGCCAATAAAGTTAAAAATATCCATCATTGAAAGCAGGCTTATTGAGTGCATGCGTTTGTATACGTCTTTCAGTTTCTAAATCTGTAGCCACAGCTGTTCATATCAATTCATAACAAAATATTTCTTCTGAAATTATTGGAGACGTAAATAAATTGATGGAAAAGAAAACAATTTGGCAAGTAGGTATATACTCGTAGTTTAGTGGGCACTTGGCATTGCCGTTTTCAGAATGAGAATCAATCGTTTTTTGTAGAATACATTAAATACTCGTTGACATGATCCTTCCAGTTCAAGTTTCTTAAATGAAAACATAAAATTAATAACTTAAAACAAGTTTATTAAAAATATAATTAATATTTACAAGCTAAATTAAAGTAATCTCATAAAAAAGACTTAACAAAAATAGTGTTATGTGATTAACCTACATGTTTACAAAGATCAATCAATACTTCTTTGGCAAATTGAGTTTAAAAAAAAAGCAATAAAGTTAAACTTTTCAATTCCACAAATAGTTTTTGGGAGAGCCAACTTAAAGCGAATAATAGAATAGAAACTAGTAGTTTTATAAATTGAAATCATTTTGTTTTCTGTGAGAGCATATTCGAAGCAGCAAAGTATAAAAATAGAATTGAAACTGGTATAGTAGTCCTAATACTGAATGGCGTGTAATTTTTTTTATTTTACATATGACGGGTGTTGCCAAAACCACCATGGCCGGACTGAGAAGCGCCCTTGTTGAAACCCATTTGGAGGTTGAGCTCAGATTGGTGAGCTTTTAGCTGTTCTTCCGTGAATGTGCGTTCGTTCTTATCCGCCATCTTGGGGCCGAGTTGCGGACCAGTCCATTCAGGGTGCTTTTGGGTCTGGAAAATAATTTAAAATTATCAATTTAGAAAAGAAACAGACAAGTTTATTTTTGCTCAAATAATTTAGTTACGACACTCTTTAATTTAGTTTTTATTGGTAAGGTATGCGTGATACTTGTTAGTCTTTTGAATAGATTCTTATAAAACTTAGCTAATATGCCAGAAACCGAAAGCAGAAACAAATGCTACCTTTAATACGTTAGAATTTGTATTGAGGCAGATGCTAATATTTTCTTAAATATTCATAAAATGTGGTATGGTGGGTATGGTGTTTTAACTTACGATTCTTCCTAAAGAGTACAGGCACAATGTGACTTGAGGAATGTTACGCCTCTCGAAGAGATCAGCTGTCTGGAAGATTTCTTCTTCCGGTACTCCGTACTTCTTTATCGCCGCTTGGAACCTGAAAAAATTTATAAAAACCAATTGGTAAAGTAAAACCTGATAGCAAAATCATAGAAAAGTTTGCTAGGGTGAATATTATAGTACATTTTAAACCCAAAATTCGGATCTTATAACTTAAAATTATTGGTGGATACAAAAGTATAATGACTGGGAGAGGGGATCTTTCAAATTAGTTTTTTTCGTGAGTGAATTTCACTTCTAGGCCATATATTTTAATTATTAACAAAAAGGAAAATTTTACCTTAAACCTAAACTATCAATAAACTATCCCAAATCAATAGTGTCAGGAATAGTTAAAGCTAAATGTTTTTACAAACCTAAAAATATTTTCTTCGTAAAGGGTGGCTCAAACTTACCTCTGAATATTCTCCATAAGCTGGAAGTTGGTTCCCCTCTCCTGTATTTTCTTCACTGACCCCGGAGACAATTTGTTGATGAGCTTGCAGAGGATGATTCCGTTCTTGAGGATATCCTCGTAGTCGCCGGAAGGTAGAGGCTCGCCCGTGACTTCCGCGATCCAGTTCAGGACCTCTTGCTCTTGTTCCTTGTTTCTGGGCTGCAAAAGAAAAGGATTTAGAGGGTTGGTTCTATAAGCCACCACCAGAACTTAAGCATGCCATTAGCAACCTTGATATAAATAAAATAAGTTTCAATCTTAGTTGTCCCGAAAAAACCCTCATTTGACATGCAATCAACGCTCAACAATCATATTTTTTTCGTAGTCGTAATAGTCTTAAAGGTTATTTATTTTGGGTTTGTAGAAAACCTAAGGAATTACGTTTCGATCGCTAATGTTATAATTTTATATTGACATGCCCGTTTTGTTTGATAAGGAGGTTAAATTTTCATGGTTGAACTGTTCACATTGTTTTTCGAAAGGTAAGGAGAAATATTTTTTACTGGAAAACGACATCTAGGCAAGTTTATGTCTAAAACACGACCGAAGTGAAAGTTTAGAAAAATAAAACATTTCTTGGTACTTATTAAATAAATATTGTTGGGCAATTCACACAGTATCATCTAGCTCAAGCTAAGCAATGCTTTTGTTATGGGTACTAGATAACTGATATACATAATACAATACACTACATAGATAGATATTTTTTATTAAACGTACAAAACATCCAACCCAATTTAGTTATTACACATTAGGAAGAGCATAAACTCTATAATGATATAACTTCATATACTACGTCTGTTCTTTCTATCAAAAGATTATTTTTTCATAGATTGAGTAAGAATATGATTTATTAGAAGTACCTAACTCTCATGAAAACAACTAAAAATAAACACGAGTCAAGATGCTCTGCGTCCAGAACGCCTACAAAATGTTTACAGTGCGCCGTAATGTGCTTGCTGTTTAGTTTACGATTCACTAAATCAGATTCAAAGAAAATAACTAAAGTAGGTAGGTACTTTCCTACATAATAATTTTAGAAATATGGATCTTTCACCTACATAATCAATAGAGGATTAGTTATCTATTAGAATGATTTTTCTGTATAATTCGGACAGAAACAACTTCATTTAAGGAATTACAGTTCATTTAGTTAATTAATTACACATTTTGCATAAGATTGTAAATAAGAAAAGGATTTTGGAAACGAAAAAGCAGTAAGTTGTTCAAATTAGTTCTGTTTATATGAGGTATTCATTCTTTAGGTAGAGCATGGAAAATAAAGGACTTAAATCGATAACCATTCCACAGTAAATTACCCCGGACTTAGGTAATCGCCGGCCAGTAAGCGACTAACTATCGGCTAGTCTCTCTCAAGAAACATACATTTCTTATTAACAAAAGATATGCTTAAATTAATAGTTGATCGTTGATTATTTATGTTTACACGGCGCTGGCGAGGACTCGCTTTAGATAGGTACTAATTTGTTGTTTGAGTGACAAAAGCTATCAAAGATAATACTCGCTAGTCGCTCAGCGATACTCGGTCAGCCATGCTCGCTTATAACCGAGCCACAAAACTATCAGAACTACACATTGGCTTCCCGCTGCTCGCTAACTCGTTTCTAGTTTCTATCTCTTCGGTTCTCGTTCATCGGTGGCGGTGAGACAACTGCCTACGCACCATAATAACAAAAACATTATTCTTATCATCTGTTTGTTCTTTTATTATAAAAATATAGGTACCTATAACATTATCTTATCTTAGGAATAAGATAAAAAAGTGCATAGATTTTCCCCGACGTCTACATAGTTTTAGGTCTGTGAATTCTGTGAATTTTAATGCTATTTCTGGTTTGATTTCACTAATTTCAACCATATGTTAAAGCCAGAAGATTCTATCTTCTTGCTTGCTTTTTGTCAGACCGGACAGGTGACACATCTATCAACAAGACTTATTACCTAAAGATGCTAGAGCTGTTTAGTTTTTACTCACTCCTTAACTTTGCGGTTTAAATAATACATTAACAATTCTTTCGAATTTACTTTGTTTCTTCAGAATTTGATTTGAAAGGATGGATGTTTGTCCCCTTCGTGCCCAAACCACAGATTAGGTAATGTAACTAGCCCAAACTACCTACAGATATTGTCTACTAATTTAAGTCCGCGGCTTAGCTTGCGTTGTTTCTATGGAAATGTATAAAGGTGATTTCAAGCCCATAACTGATTTATGGTAGTGTGATTCTGAATACTAAATCAAATTAAAATGTTGAATAATGTATCGGTTGCTATCGGTTGTGCTAGATGAAACTACGAGTATACTTTTAAACTAAAAAAATCCAGACATACCCTTCGTAGGGGATTATCTAAGAGGATTATTGGAATAAGCCATTTGTAATGTATTAAGTTTGAGTTGTCTAGTACCCATAACACAAGCTCTGCTTTCTTTGGGGTTAGATGATATTGTGTCAATTGTCCATCATTTATTTATTTTTTATGTATTTATATAAGTTGATATGCAACATACAAAGTTATATGTATTTATATAAGTTGATATGCAAAGCGGGTATTTGGAGTTATGGAACTGGAATAACATCCACAAATTCAGGAAATACGTAAAGTCGCTAGCTGCAACTAGTAAACCATACAATTCTTGAACATGGGCCATAAAATATCCGCTCCAGTGCCAAGTCGTTAGATGTCCAGCATCACCGAAAATAACGCAACACAAACAGTGTGTTAGCACAACTGTCTGGAAACTGTCGGGGGCGCTGATTGCATGTCAAATGATAGATTTTTTAGGAAAACTAAGATTGAAATTTGTATTAATTGTATCAAGGTTACTTTTAGCATGCTTATGTTGCGGTGATATGCTACGTAAGGTGTCCTACACTAAGATACGATATCAATGCTATAAAAATTAAGATCGATCAATTTTATTAATTGACGTGTTTATGTTTTGATAGCGTCACACATTATGGTGGAATAGTCAGCTATGTGCAGGGCAAATGTCATGGTTCCTTAGAACAATTATCTTTAAGTAATAGACTGTTAAATCGCGTTTTATTGCATTGGTGATAGTTAAGAAGTGTGTTAAAAACGATATAATAGAATAAACATACGAATTTAAATAACTTAACCTCGCGCGCTCGTTTGTGTTACTGAAAATATTGCTTTAAAATTACAATGTTTATGTGCTCCTCCTACTTTATACTTCTACTGATGAACTATTTTGCTACAAATCATATCCCATTTTACTAACATTATAAAGCTGAAAGTTTGTGAAATGTGTATTTTATTTTGTCACCAAGGATTTCCAAACTTCTGAACAGATCAACTTTATGTTTATAGGGTGGATTATAACAAAACGTAATGCCAGCCAGTATGCCAGTAAGCCAGTATGAAGTAAACTCAATCTGAATTAGGAATTATGATAACGGTTATCAGAAATAATCAAAGCATGTATTGTACGTATTCACTGCCCAGCCTATGCGGTGCGACCCGCAGGGGCGCGCCGCTGCTACACATGCCGCAGACTGGCACCTGCGTCTTGGGCCATGAAGGTGTTAACTAATGATGCGTTGCTATGCGGATCAACATTGCTATTTAGACAATCCAACAAATGTGTAAAACTGCAGCTCATTTTTTTTTATTAAATAACAATGTTTATTTTAATGGTTTTTCTTTCACAACATACAAAGTTATACCCTATTCTTGTTAACAACAAATCCTGTTATTATAAAGTTCTTTTGAAACATTTACGAGCTCGATAGTTCATTATTTTAACACTTCTATAAATAATTTAAACAAAATTATTTATAGTAAGTGATATTGTATGTAATGGATGTACTGAGTAGTGTTATTAATATGTGGTTATGTGTTTATTGTGATTCAACATGAACATGGTGTTTGTATATCAATGTTTATCTTTTTATGAACTCTAGTAAATTACATTATTAACTTAGCTTTTCGTTAGTTAAGGCTATGTATGATAGAGTACTTGTACCTCATAATTTATTTTATTACACTTATATAAAAACAATTGTGTATCACTGTGTTTAAATCAATAATAAGTACGTATTTTATCTTTGTGTTGAGAAAAGGAGACAAGGATTTTCGCCAATATTTTAACAGTACTGGCTAGCTAAATTAAATCTTTAGTTAAATGAATGAGGAAATTTGCTCTATCTACTAGGAAATTTGTAAATTCTTTAATTGCTTAATCCTTATCAATAACAAATATTGTAACTATCAAGATTACGATTCACCAGACAAAAGATGGTTAATGAACGAACGTTAATGAAGAAATTATAGTTTAATAAAAATGAACGATATATTAGAAAATAGTTGAGTTAAAGTCAGTAAGAATAAATATTGCCTTTACAGTTTAGCAAGAGCATAGAAACCAAAGCGTTTAAAACTATCCTTACAGCCATTATGAATTAGTTAAGTATCACTACAACACTGCTAGGCAGGTTTCCACCGTGGTATCAACAAGTGAACTGAAGAGCAGGATCTGCCCGCCCAAGACGAGCGTGGTGGGGGCGGGCGGCTCTTAACAAACATAGCTAAGAGGAGAAAAGCTGGGCGAATTATTAGCTGCACGACTCTGGGGTGAAAATGAACGAATATGTTGAGTTACTGAAGTTGCCAATTGCCATTTTTCGACGGTGCGGTGTGGTCGCTAAGTGACAAAGCCATTAGTTAAAATAAAAATAGTTATTTATCATGACATGACGTGTAGAAGTACTGTTGGGAATACTTTTAGTGAGACGTTGGGTATGAGCACGTCTCACGTGAGACGTTGGGAATAACTCCTCAACTCTAAATGCAAAACATAAATATATATGTACTTGTGGAAATATCAAATGTAATCTTTTTCTATAATTATATGTATGTATAATTAATTTTGTTATAAAAAACAATATGCCGACTAAATTTCATAGTATTTTCATGAATTTTCATGAATCCCATTATCAGAACTGAACCAAATTAAAATGGGATCACACGGGAAGCATCAGCTTTCATACAAAAAAAGAATCATGAAAATCGGACCACCCAGTCAAAAGTTCTGTAGGAAAAAATGAAACAGTCAAATTGAGAACCTCTTTTTTTACGTCGTTTAAAAAAAGAATACCTATTTCCCTTGTTCACAGCATCACGCGTAAACGCCTAGACCAATTTCGCTGATTATTTTTTGTTGTGCTTGTTATTGTTAGGAGTTCTTATGAAAGAAAAAAATAAGAAAGTTGGAAACATACATTTCCATGAGGGCGGTGCCGGGGGGATGTGGATTATCTAGCATAATTTTTATATTTATTAGAACAAGGACCTATCCTTAAGTTACTTTATGTTAAAAATAAAGTAACATCATTCCACGTGTCATTTATTTATTAGAACAAGGACATCTCCTTAAGTTACTTTATGTTAAAAATAAAGTAACATTATTCCACGTGGCATAACAAGACAAGTTAGTATGAGTATTGTTTGTAGAATTTACAATTAATCTAGGCGTAACAACCATGATTGATTGCAAATTAGCAATAGATATCCATCGATACCTTTAACAATCGCGATGGCAAATCACTTTGTGTTGTGCTCACTTGAATACAAGATTAACCATTGACGCACTAACATTATGGAATATACAGGGTGTCAGAAACAAGTGGACTAAGTCGAAAGGAGTAAAAGTAAAAGTAAAAAAAATTGTTTAGTTTATGCTTTTTTCTTTCTATTCGTGTTCGTTTTACGAGCATGCACACTTTCATTATTTGACATTATAAAATATTTCACAAATGTTATTGCTTGTAAACCAGTGTTTTGTCTTATAATGCAAAAAAAACGCGTTAAAACACGAATATGAAGACAAAGAGTCACATGTTTAATGTTTGTCATTAATACATCTTGGAACAAAATTTGATCCCCTAGCATTACCCTCTTTCGGCTTAGTACGCAATGTTTTGTAGCATCCTGTATAATGATACCTAACACTCACGAACTTAGTATGTACCGGACGTTTGAAGTGTCAATTTATCAGTTTGAAGGACAATGTCTAGTGGAGAGATTAATTTAAGAATCAAAGATAAGTTTCAAGTGCCTAGAAATGTAAAGTTTAAAAGATAACTTTACTGGCTATATTCACGGCAACGGGTAATTGAACAAATATATTCTGTACTCTGGTTGCCTAAAAGTCATAGTAGGTATAGGTATATCTAAAAGTGACAAGCAGCATAGATCAGACGATTCTGTGGATACCTATACTCATTACTCAGCCGCCTTATCTAAATTACTATTGATGATAGACGTTTTTATGCTGAACGATACAAAGATGCCACTTTTTAACCGACTTCAAAAAAAGGAGGAGGTTATCAATACGACTGATTTTTTTTTATGTTTGTTACCTCAGAACTTTTGACTGGGTGGTCCGATTCTCGTAATTTTTTTTATATGAAAGCAAGTGCTTCCAGTGTGGTCCCATTTTTCAGTTCTGATCCATGAAAATTAATGTAAAAAAAGCTGATATAACTACTCGTAGGTAATTATTTCTGATAAACGTTTTTAGTTAGTTATAATAACCAGGCCGTATTGATTTGAACTGTGTAAAACAACTCGACACTGCGCCTACAAATATAACACGGAGCGTCATTTTTATTTGCATCTTCCGTTAGCGTCAATTTTCCACCGGAAACTAGCGATAAATTCTCGTAATAATGTGTTTTTCTTTTCATTCATTATGACGTCATAATAATGTTTACAGCGTAGGTAGCTGTTTTCATTCATGTGGTTCGAAAGCTCTATGGTCATCCTCCACTGCTTTATATTTTGCATGACTTAAGAGGAAATATTATATAAGTTTGTTTTACCTTCCATATATTACAAGCGTGGGTTGTCTTTTCTTTCCCAAATAATTTAGATATTTATGAAATAATTAAAATTAGTTTAGTTTAGGCAACATTGAAATTGACACCACTATCTCAAAAATAAACTTATCTGATTTGAATCAAGATACTGCTGGAAACTACAACAGCTAAGAAATGGTAGACTTAGTATTCGAATAACACAATCATGTAAGTCTCTTTAGCAAAAGTATGCGGCATATTTGACTCACAATGAACCATTGTTATTTTATTTCTCTATCAAGCACTTGATAAGTAATGTTATAGAGTCAGAGTCAGAGTCAAATCGTTTATTTCTTTAGACTTACCAAATAAGCACTTAGCCAAGTCAAATTTTTACTATATAAACAGCTTGATAGCTTGTACTCACTCCCTTTTCTGCTAGCCAGTAAAATTTTCACTGAATATAATTGATCTCTAGCACTTAGTACTTGTTCCACGATATTTTTATAATGTCTTGTGAAAACAAGGCTACAAGATCCCCAAAAAGTAAAGAGCAAAACTCATTAAAAAATATTTGTTCAACACCATTCAAACTTACGAAATCTTTAACATTATATTTTTTTATCATGCGTCTATTCTTTACTCTTTTAAAACGGACTTCACATAAAATGTGAAAATGTTTGTTTGGGAAGCAGAATGAGCTTTCGAGATGGAAAACATCATGGGATCGAGATCAGTCTATTTATAAAGATAATCTCCAGAACAGAACAGCTGCGTAATGGGTACACTGACTTCATAATTTAGAAAAGTTTATGATAAGCTCCTACACGCTGATTTTCTTGCGAATGCAAAGTAGACGACTCATCCATGATCGATTCTACCACATTATACAGGTTGTTATAGAAAGGGTGTTGTACTAAGGCGAAAGAGGGCGATTTTGGACATCGAGGGGTCAACGTTTGTTTTACAATTACATGAATTTCCAAAAATTTTTACGGTTTTGAAAAGAAATAGACACTTTTCTCTTCAATTTTACCTTAATTATTCTCTTCACTTTTACCTTAACCTTTAATTATTATCTTGAATTTAAAAGGTTTTGAATCGTTTTTCATAATTTTTTTGGAATTATCTCATGAAAAAAATCTGGTTTGCTGAAAAACATTTGTGACACTTATTTAACTAACACTATAAACTATTTCACAAATAAATGTGTTTTAGCAAACCAGAGTAAAAAATAAATAGGGTTATTTTTCATAAAACATAGAAAAATATTTGAAATTCAAAAAATTGTTTTTTAAAAGTTGATCGGGGTTATGAATCACCCCCTTTCGGGTCAGTACACATAAGACACGTGAGACAACTTATATTTCAGAACAAATAATTGCAATCACCACAAAGGTTCCGGTCTTGAGCGAAAACATCAACGTTATATCAAACCTCTATTGGTTATTATTATAAGGTCACCCCTGTCCTTGGCGTTATTATTAAAACTAGCTGCGCCCAGCGGCTTCGCACGCCTATCCCACGGGAACCAATTTATGGGAACTATTTTCTATACTAATTATAGTATTATAGGCATATAAATATCTGTATGCAAAATTTCAGGCCGATCCGTTCAGTAGTTTTTGCGTGAAAGAGCAACAAAAATGTTTACATAATATTGCATGTTTACAAACTTTCGCGTTTATAATATTAGTGAGATGTGTGGTTGAGTCACAGATATCGTTGGAGTCCAACTTTTATTTCATTAATGCGTGTTATATTTGTATCAAAGTGTACTTTTTTCATACAGTTATCTATGTTTAAGCTGGTTTAAGCACTGTGTATTGTATTCATTACTGCGGACCTAATTTCAATTCTAATAACGTTTACAAGGATATTTATTGCTTGTAAATAAACATAATTTACTGGATACCTTGTCCTTGAGTTAGAATAAGTATTTTCCTACCTACCTACTCTTAAGTGATGAGTGTACTATGTGCTAGGGAACAAAAGCTTAACCTAGGTACTCGTTTCTTAAAATCTCGTTTTCTAAAACATAAAAATTTGGTAGGTTTTTATCATATACATTTTATGTGAATACTTTAGTTAGTTTCTAGCCTGACATAAACTTATATAAACAATAAAAAAAACTTCTGTAGGATCTCCAGGTTATCTTGGACGGTTATAAATTATTCTATATATTATATTCATTGGAATTTTAGAACACAGACCTTAAATTATTTTTTTAAATATTAAAACCAACAAATAATAATAATATACCTAATCAAAAGAACCACAAGCGTTTTCTAAATAATACGTTACATTTCAAAATTAAATAGAGATACGCGGCCAAAACAATAATTTTAAATTTTCACTTTGTATCGAAAATACCTTATGTTTCTGAGCTTTTCCTCCTCCGACGAATCTTCTCTCCTATTCCTTCACATGACACCACAACTCTTTCTCACTTCACCAATATGATTTATCAAGAACCTAACATTTTCTGTCCAATTCAATACTAAAAAGATCAACAATGCTGGACTGGTGTTTACTATAAAAGTGTAGAGAATTACCGAGCAGACCAGTGTATAAAAAATCATTTTTTATGTCCAGGGCGACGTGCGCTTTGATAAACCCCAGGTAGTGGATTGCGAAACTAAGTAATTCATTTCGCAGCGACAATTGCTTGATAAGCAGGTAGGTAAGGTCTGTGACCTGTTGTTGGTTCCTCTGACATTGGGCTAACATTTATGAATCATTTAAAGGTATTTATTTAGGTTCACACTCGCACGAACGCAAAATTATTAGGATCGAAAATACTTCGACAGATATATGTCATATATAATGAACTGGCCATGTTTCAGCCTGCGATTTCGCACGCGTTTTCTGGGATAAAATAAGATATAGGTACTTATGCTTTGCTTATGCTGTATTTTTTACTACAAATATGCGTAATAATCCGATCTTTCCAGTAGTTGTGGCGTAACAAGAAACAAAAAACAATATATAAAAATTAAAAATATTATAAATAAATAATGCTGGACTATTCACACAGCATTATCTAGCCCCAAGCTAAGCAGAGCTTGTGTTATGGGTGCTAGATAACTGATATACATAATACAATACACTACATAGATAGATATTTTTTTATTATAATATAGAAAACATCCAGAACGCCCTGAACCTGCAGATCGTATAAATGTTTGTCCCGAGGCGGGAATCGAACCCGCAACCTCCTGCGTCGCAGGCAGGCCTTCGCCCACCGCGCCACAGTCGTCAAATACATCCAAACATTGCATTCATAATGTATCGTATCATGTGTATTAGCTAATTTAAGTAATATGCTTTGCTTGGGGCTAATAATACTGTCTGAATTATCCAACATTCTTTATTTATTTATTCATAATGTAGAGTTATAGTAAAGTTATAGAAAGGCTTTTGTACGTAGGTACATGTCCTTTATGATGTCAACTTTTGTGTATTGTTTATAAGGCGACAACAATAAATATTTATAGGGCAATACATGTACCTACTGTAGTAGGTGGTACTTAGACTCTTTTATTTTTAAATATTTTTTTAATGAACTTTGTCCATGACAAGAAGGCTATCATGTCAATCGCTTTGCGTATGTAAGTAAGTAGGTGCCTATTTTTACCTGTTTAAAACTTTCAAGGTGCTTTAAGTTACAAGTAGGTAGAAGTACCTAAAATTACAATCAATTTTGCAATAAGGATATAATAATATACGGAATGAGTGGTGGCACTAAGTGTATCGTAAAAATTTAAACATGATGCGTAATTAGCTTAGGTACATTATAGGTCTTCTCTACCGATTGCCGGTAACTTTTAATGGCATATTGGATGAGCCAATCTGCCTTTTCAGGGCCTTTACACAGTGAAAACTGCTGATTGGATGAATATAATTAAATATCAGGCAGATTTTAAGCCGTGGTAACAAGTTTAGTATACAGCTTTTATCAGAATGCGAATGCATAATATGTATGTTTTACTTCCATTCCTAATCTGCCCAGTCGAAGGCAAAAATGCTAACCAATGTTAAAATTTAATTTTTTTATGTATTTATGTATGTCTAGTATGATTGAATGCGGCCCCATACTAAAGTTCATTGCTCGTGACGTGTGGGCACTAAGGCACGGTAATCTGAAGATTCATTTTTGAGGATATCCCAAGTAAATATTAGAATAAAAATATAATTCTTATATTTACAATGGATTTCCGCAAAGTAACGCCTGAATCTATTAGCTATCCCAAGTATTAATGATGCCAATTTTATAATGCGTTTTGTTAATTTGTCTATTAGGATTAGCCTTTTGCAACTTGCCAACCCTCTGACAATAATCAACAAACCTGCCAGCCAGCAAACGTGCCACAAAAAAAACCTTTCTTTTACCAAGCATAGATTATGCTGGGCCATTCCTCATTTGATTAACAGAACCATATCTTTTCTAGTGTGCCGGCAAACGCGAGCCAGAGAAGGAGCAAGAAGCTCAAGCATGGATAGAGGCAGTCATCGGCGAGCGGTTCCCATCCGACCTTCCCTTCGAGTTGGCTCTTCGCAATGGCATCATTCTCTGCAAGCTGATGAACAGACTCCAGCCAGGCCTGATCACCAAGGTCAACATCTCCGGAGGGGATTACAAGTTCATGGATAACATCAACCAGTGAGTTAATTCGCACTAAGATAAAAAAAACGCAATGTGCCCGTGTGGGTACGTTTTGACCCGTCAGCGCAAGGATTTTGTATGCAATTATGAGTCATCACAATTGCGTGCTCGGCTAGCTAGAATACTGTGAACTAACACCGAGATGCTGACAATGATGATGAAATTTCAACTTAATTCTTACCAAACGATTTCGCTCTACCTTAATTATAAAAACCGGTAAGAGAGGAATAAACAAACTGCGTCTGTTTTTTATGAACACTCTCGACATTTTCGTCAAGAGTAAATAAGTTCATAAGCGTTCTCCTGCTCTTTGGCCACATCTTCATCAGCTAAAGTGTGATGCTGGCTGTTATGGGCTAGGCTCTACCATAAACAAAAATAAAAAGAGCGAATCGAGCCTCCTCGGAATGACAATCGTAAAGTAAAGAGTAGAAATTGACTTTTCTCTATTTATCTCTTCCTATCATGCTATTATGGGTGTTAAAATATCTAATCACCAGACGTGTCCATAATGAGTAGGTACTTAAATTACCCTTACGCCTAAAAACTGAAAACAAAATGCCGACGCACGCACACTATTATATTAGTAGATGACATATGTAAGTATTTTGTCATTAAACCAAACCACGGCGCAGTAACAATACGGAAAGTGACTATCTAGCGATTAAAATCTTTGATTTTACTATACTATATTACACAATTCTCAAAAAGCTATAAAATACATATCTATAAATATTACACATGTCTGTAATTATTATAAACAATAAAGTATATTAGTTGGTAAAGCTAATTTATATGCAAGGAAGCGCTGCATGTAGGTAGATACTTTCGTAGGTAGCTTGTATTGTAAGTTTCCAAGCACGGCTTACAAAGGATTTTAAATACAATTTAGGAGTTAGGTAGGTGTAAAGTACACACATGTTTGTAGGTAGAGGTACGTAGGTACATTATATGTTTCGACGGCCCTATCGCATCGTTGTTACACACAAACGCAATTTCAAAGAAGTTATCAGCTTGTCTGACGCAGCACACCCAATGTCATTATGATTATACTGTGCAAGAGTTGTAGTTTTTTCTTATTCAAACCTTTATGTAAACTTAGGAAATGATCTCCGTTGCAATTGAACACGAGCACCATAAGATAAAATAGGTTTAGATCTATGAATGGAATGTTCAGCTTAAAGCATTCATTGATCCGGTTCAAGCTGAACTTAGTTTAACAAACGGTGAAGTTGGACCAAAGACAATGAAGTATTTATACAGGGTGCCACCGTCGTCAAGGGATTGGGACGAAAGAAAACGAAGTGTCGCTAAACTAACACAGCCTAGATTCTAGACTAAAACATCATTCGTGATAACCATCACTATACTCCAATTCAGAATCGAATATATTTTATGTCAACAAAGACATTCATTAGTGTAAACTTAACAAAAATCTTATAACAATAACATATAACAACAATGTAAAAGAAAGGTTATCAATAAAAACTAAAACACTAACTTCAACAACGCATAATTTCACGTGTGCAGCAAAAAAATGTTTATATTTGACTTCGAAAACGAAAGAGAGGTCAATTAAATAATTAATAAAAAAAATTATGATGATACCAATGTCGTAAAATATCTTCCAAGAATTTTCCTTAGGTTTTATACGACTTTGTATATAATTAATTTTGTTTTAAAAAACTATAACTGACTTAAATTTTTATAGTTTTTTAATGAATTTTCATGTATCCCATTGTCAGAACTGAATCAAATTATTATGAGACCACGCGGGAAGCACTAGCTTCATATAAATAAAAAAAAAACATATAAAAAAGAATGATGAAAATCGGACCAACCAGACAAAAGTTCTGAGGTAACAAAACAAAAAAAAAAATACAGTCGAATTGACAACCTCCTCCTTTTTTTGAAGTCGGTTAACAAAAAATATCCAGGTTTTCGAATCGGAGTATAGCATATTTTTAAATAGAGTCGCAATACCCAAGGCCATCATGATCGAGATTCCTTAGGTCGCTAAAAAACACAAATTGTAAAAAAAAATGTTGGAATTCAGGTTTTTCTACGACTTTGTTTATTGCAGGTTCCAAAACGCCTGCGTGAAGTATGGAGTGCCTGACGTGGACCTTTTCCAGACCACAGATCTTTGGGATCAGAAGAACATTGCCCTAGTCACTTCCACCATCTTCGCTATTGGCAGGACGGTAAGTAAAGCTGCGTACACTGTGTACAGGATGTTGTTGATGCGTAGATAAGCTAGGCTGTGTAGTGCTGGCTTAGAAGCTGTGTAGTGCTGGCTTAGAATTTACGACACCACCCCAACACATTCAGCGGGTGTCGTAAGAGATATTTACCGGGGGGCGGGCAGCAGCGCCCCCTGCTGAACAATAGGGTATATGCATGGATTTTTTTAATTTTTTTAATCGTTTATTTAGGTTAATACATAAACGAAAAAAAATATAACACCCAAAGAAAATTAAATTTTTGAAGTAAAAAACTAAAAGTAAAACTACACTTAGTTTCGGGTGATAAAAACGCTGCAATATTAGCCATTGCATGTTATGACTTTTTTAATGATTAAATTTCACAATAAAAACATCATAAAATACAAAAATATATATACAGATATATTTCTATACCACTAGAGAATACGTAAAAAAAATACTAGCTTTTTTGAAGTCACATGCATATACCCTATTATACCACGAAACTGCGATCCCAACTCGCATGCCCATTGTAGGGAATACGGGAATTACCCATCATGAGATAAACGCCAATAAAGCGCTTATAAGGGGAGGCCTGCGTCCAGCAGTGGACCTATACAGGCTGTTGAGGTTGAGGCGTAGATAAGGTTTTATAGGTCTATACTGTAAACGCTGTGGTCCAATAAATATGACCAAAATAATGTAGGTATGTAGATATTTTACAAAATGAGCCTTGGAAAAGCCAACAATGGCCAGGTGACTAAAAATAAAAGAGAATACAAGCTATGTTTGCAATTCTGAACATGGAAATATCCTTATCAGTATTACTTCTTTAATAAATAAATTATAAATAAATAAATAAATTACGAATACTAGACTATAGACAGAGCGTTTCTAGATATAGGATCAAGGATGGAAGCTTCGCTCGGTCGATTAATAAATATTGTAAACTATCTGCGCCCCGCGGCTTTGCCATCGTGGAAATGTATTAAAGTTATTTACAACGGGATATTTACCATGATTTGAATTTCGAGCTTTCCATATTTCGGCACAGTTTCATGCGCCATGATCACGGAATAACTGAATGTCTTGCGAGCGAGTTGTTAATGGCAGATCTACCCTCATTTTTAGTCTTTTGCAACGAACGTTACCACTACCACCGGTTTCATTTTCGAACGCTACTCGATCACGACACACAACACTAACGGTATAACAATAACTTTAGTATTAATAACCATGATAGATTTAAAAGTTTTATCGTGGAAATGTATGTTTATAACTTTCTTATGTTTTTCTTTCATAAGAACCTTCTCCTGACAATAACAAACACAATAAAAAAGGAATAAGCGAAATCGGTCCAGCCGTTTACGAAGTAAATATAAATCAGTTCCCGTGGGATATAAATCAACTTTAAACGTTTCCATAGGAACAACGCGGCTTTTTGAAGTGAGAACGTCTGAAAAGTGTCACGTTGTTGATGATGTTGTCATGACGACTGATTTCGTCTAACAGATAGCGTTGTTAGCTAATAGATAAAAAAGTTCATATCTGACATTACTGAATATTGTTTTAGTACCTACGTAGTGTAGGGTATGATTCGAAAGAGGTTTCAAACCAGGTATTTAGACCTATGTGTTTGTTGCTCTTTCACACAAAAACTTCTAAACGGATCGGGCTGAAATTTTGCATACAGATGATCTATGCTTGTAATAACCCCTTTTTCCCATAAATCAGTTCTCGTGGGATAACGCGTGCGAAGCCGCGGGGCGCAGCTAGTTTTTACATATTATAGAAAATTACCTGACTCTTTCATAGATCCTCCATATTGTGTGTTATCCTACCGCCACAGGCTCTCTTGTAATATTTTCTCATGTTTCCAGGCCCACAGGCACCCAGAATGGCGCGGCCCGACACTCGGCCCGAAGCCCGCTGATGAAAACCGACGCGAGTTCAGCGAAGACGTTTTGAGAGCTGGCGAAGGCGTCATAGGTAACTCATTAGTTCATGTTGTTACTCACAAGGTTACTGAAACAAAATGAAAAATCAGAAAGAGTTTTTTGGAAAGTTGAAGTCAATTTCCAAAAAACAAACCAAGGACATAAATATGTAGGTATGTATATGTATGGGCCTCGTTAGAAAGCTCAAGATCGCACACTTCGCACAGAGAGCAATGGATAGGTCTATGCTATTCTCTCTGCAAGATCGAAGCAGATATGAGGAGATCTGCGGACCAAGGTGACGGGTGAGTGGCAATGGTCAGTGCACATAGCTCGTAGGTCCGGTTTGAGTGACAACCACGTATCGGTAGGACCAGAATTCCTAGACACCCCACGCGAAGACCTAGTGAAGGTTGTGGGAACTCGCTGGATGCAAGAAGCGCCAAATCAGTCATTGTGAAGATCTTTAGGGGAGGCCTGTGTCCAACAGTGGACATCGATCGGCAGATATATGATGATGATGTATATGTGGGAAAGAAGCGCTCGGTAGTTTACTCGGTAAAATTTGAGTCTACTCTACAACATCCCACTGCTGGGCAAGGCTCCCCCATCCCCCAACTACCTACTCATTCAATTAAAATTTTAAAATTCACCATGAAAACCATAAAGAATTTTAGAATTTAACCAATTACCTTTGTATCCAGGTCTTCAAGCAGGCACCAACAACTTTGCCACACAATCCGGCCAAAGCTTCGGAGCAAGCCGCAAGATCATCTTGGGGAAATGAAAAGTTATTCCTTCAATCTACTCCAACCGTCTTTTGTTCTTATACTTAAACTAATTGAGCAGTTTTGATAAAAACCTGTAGAGACGCTGTCTGTCCTCAAAGATTTAGATAAAACCGGTTGGATATTTTGTGACATTTTTTAAGGTATATTTATTCAATTATGTAAATGAGACGCTATTTGAGCTGATACAAAAGTACAATTGTGATAAAACTCATTTGATTAAAGTATTATTATTGTTTTTTGCAGTTTCATTGGAAATTAGTTAAGTTTGAGGATTTACGAGAAACAGATTTTTAAATTAAAAAGGTTATAAATGAAAAAACAACCATAATTAATTTATTATTTATTAATCAACTCTTATTAGATATCTACTCCAAAAATACGATTATATGTGCAAATAACAAAATTAATCTTATCAATAAATTTTAATTCACTGAGTTTTCAGCACCAACAACGAAATTTAATTTCATGTGACAATAATTCTTTGATAAGTTTTTGAACTTCCTTTTACTTGGAGATTAAGCGTTCACATACAATGTTTGAAAACAAATCCAGCTCTTAACAGCTTCATGCGTTTTTTATTGCGTGCGAGCGAGATAGATGCATATCGAAGCAACGTGCGAGGTCTTAACTATACACAGACTGGCCCCACGAATGAAACGTTGATCATTGTGAGACATGGACGCTAGAATTTAGAACAAAAATGTCCTGGAGACACACCTTATCGTACGCAATGCCATCCAACTTTTCTCACATTTCGCCGCGTTTCGTTTGAGGCGTGAGTCCAGTATGTTTTTACCCGCATATGTCAAAGTTAAACCCTCGAACAATCGTTATGTGAACGCTTAATACATCAATCTCTTTACTCTACCCGATCTATTAGTATTTTATACTTATAAACTCTAAAATTACTATTTTATTTGGAAGAACCAACATAAATGAAGTACATAATTTTGTACCGTAAATAGACATTTTGAAGAAACTATCAATGAAAAAATATAACTACGCGGAATATTAATTTGTGTTTTCCGATACAAATCGGTTTCTATGATTTTAGGTGCTCAGTTTATTTGTACTTCACTTATAAATAACAATGAGTATTGTAAATCTAGGTAGTACGATTAAATGATTCTTATAATTATCATTACATTTATATTAAACACTTCAGATCAAACCAATAAAAAAGAATGAAGCAATCGAAGAGGGAAATTATTACACAGAAAGTACAGGGCCAGTGTACATCAAAAACATGAGTATAATAAGTTTGTTTGAATCTAGTTCGAAAATATGTTGAGGTGATAAGATTCTATACAAAGTCTAAAAAATATTGATATGCATTTATTTATGAGCGACACAGATGAAAATAGTATCAAGACGATCTAAGCCTCTTTATTCATGTCAAAGTAAAAGTAACTGAAGACTACTGTATTACTAGGTAGGTACTTCATTTGGTAAACTTATCCAGATTTAGGCCCTGTCCATTTAACAAAGGTAGGTTATTATGGCACTCAATAAAGACACAGAATTGGCAAAACTTACCATGAAATGCTATACTACTATAACGCATGTAAAACTATAGCTGTTTTAGAGAATCTGGTAATTTAGCACAAAATTTTGATCATATCGATGATAAACAGTAAATAAACTCAAACAGAAGCAATTCACAAAAACATTAACGTTTTCTAACAACCCCTTGTTGAAAAACGTTAATGTTTTTGTGAATAGCGGTGATTGGTTAAATATCACGTCAACCATTTACAATGTCAAATGCATGTTACGATAAGCGGCCTTTACGAGGACGCTTTATTGCGCGCGAAACAGAAAATCGTGCGCGAAAGAGCGTATAAAGATGTTGGAAAGGGAAGGGAAAAAACGTGACAATCGCCTTTTCTTTTGTTTTTTCCTTCTGTTTTGACAAGAACTGACGATATTAATTAGGCGCGAAAGTAAGCTCACGCAATTCCTGTACGCTCCTGAGAACGTTCGATAGAGCATTCGTGCATGTATAGGCCGTGCTATTGTCTTGGAATGCTATTTCAACACCAAGTTGCTTATGATGCCCGTCGCGACATAATTTATGCATAGACTGTTTCGGTCTCGCATTTGTGCGAATATAGTTCAAATGCCTCATGGTTATTTCCTCCCCAATCATGGTGAAAGTCGGTAACAATCCTTAAATTTTTAAGCTTCGTATAAAAACCATATAAATCTAAGATTTCGTTCCGATTAGCTACCGCCTTATTTATAAAACTGACAAAAGTTAGTTGATGAACAAATTGACTGGACGATTTTAAATAATGTAATTAAGGCTTATTATTGCTCGTTTTATTGATTCAAGCGTTTTTAAGGCACATTCCATAATACAATCACAAATTTAGCACCACCTTGTGCGTATTGCTGTTCAACAACCTTCCATTTTGAACTTTATTTACACCGGGACATAATCCTTTTTACAAAGAAGGAAAAAAACAGAGAGCAGTGTAATTTACCCAAGATTTCAGTCATTTTAAGGTTATTATTATGAGTCAAATGAGTTGTCAAAGATTATTTTGATAAGATACGAATCTAATCCTCAATTTGGAGGAAGGAATAAGTTTCAATCCAGTAAAAGCATGAGATACAAGCATAAGTAGCGCCATCTAGCTTCTACGCTAATAACTCTCTCTCTCTCGTAGATATTTCACTCGAAAGGCGATATATTTTAGTACGAGATAAATCATCCTTGCTAGTATAGTACTTATTACTATTTATAACTTTTGAAAAAAAACTTATTTTGACGCTTTTTTTAAACAGTTACCGATCAAAACACTGTAGACACACCACGCGCCCTGTTTATCTGTGCCTGTGTAAATAAAGTCCCCACTTATTATTATGCTTACATGTTATTTACAAGACTAGGTTATGCGCTTTAAATACAAAGCGAATTATTTACATTAGGATGATACACTCTTGGCCTCAAGCGTTAAAATGGTTTCTATTATTTTGTTACGTTTTTTGCGTTGCGACACACTTCTAAACTTACTTATAATTATAAGGTTATCTTTTATGTAATTTGCGACCTATTCACAACATTATAAAGATCAAAGTTAGTTTTTAGCACTCCAATCAAAATACAAGGGTTACTTTTAAGGGCTTTTTAGAAGATGGCGCGGTTGTTTAAGTTTTTAAATGGAGATAATATTTTCAGATTTTTATTACCATTGAAATGATCATATAATTTAACTGCATACGCATGCTTAATAAGTCAGTCCACACTAAAAAATATATAACAGACTTAACAACAGATATAACATTATATTCGCTATCGAAATACCTACACAGAAACTTAAAATGTATTCTGTAGTTTAACGCTATCTGTCGAAGTCAAACTTTATCGATTATGCAAAGCCCTTAACATACCCACAATTCTCCCCTACAAATCCATACAAAACGTAAACAGACCATCGTATACAAAACTGAACCCTATCGCTTGATATTTCGGACCATTATTGCAGAGTGCACCATCCTCGCAATTGTCAAAGATTGACGGCGTTGTCCGGGTAGTATTCTGCGACAGTTCCGTCACCGTTCACTTGATCACGAATCACTATTGTCGGGTGATTTGTTCTGGAAAGGAAAACAGAACTTATATATTTGGTTGTAGGTTTCATTTTGGAGTGCCGAGAGACAGATGACTTGGTTAGTATTTATATTCTACACTTATTCTATGAGTATTTTACTCGCTAAATCACGCTTGGCGCCTGCCAAGCAATATTGGTAACTACAGTGTCACTTTAGCTCTTTCGACATCCAGGGCCTACGATGAAGAGGTTGATTCTAAGGCCGCAACCGCTACGGCTGTATTTTTTGATGTACGCTGAAACTGTATTCCAAAAAAGGTAAGCCATTACCAAAGAGTACCCAGATGTGCCTCGCTTATCATATGGAAGTCAATATTTTACCTTCTTGTAGTCTTACAAGGCTGTCTGGCACTCGACGAATACAATGGAGTCGTTGTCTATATCTGTCCCACGATGCTGGTTCCACGAAAATGCGCTGACGTCATCCAGTGTTCTTGAATGGCACGACAAGTTACCTACTACAGACAGATCTGAACCCTACACTCTTCGCAATAGAAATCACTATCTTACCTCCTCGTAGTCTTACAAGTCTGGCACTCGACGAGTACAATGGAGTCGTTGTCTATATCTGTCTCTACGCTGCATGTTCTACGAAGATGCGCTGACGTCATCTTGTGTTCTTAAATGGCACAACAAGTTCCTACTACAGCCAGATTTGAACCCAACACTCTTCGCAATAGAAATCACTATCTTACCTCCTCGTAGTCTTACAAGTCTGGCACTCGACGAGTACAATGGAGTTGTTGTCTATATCTGTCTCTACGCTGCTGGTTCTACGAAGAAGCGCTGACGAACCAGTGTTCTTGAATGGCACGACAAGTACTTACCTACTACAGATAGATCTGAACCCTACACTTTTCGCAATAGAAATCAGTATCTTACCTCCTCGTAGTCTTACAAGTCTGGCACTCGACGAGTACAATGGAGTTGTTGTCTATATCTGTCTCTACGCTGATGGTTCTATGAAGATACGCTGACGTCATCTTGTATTCTTGAATGGCACAAGTTCCTACTACAGACAGAACTGAACCCTTCTCTTTTCGTAATAGAAATCAGTATCTTACCTCCTCGTAGTCTTACAAGTCTGGCACTCGACGAGTACAATGGAGTTGCTGTCTATATCTGTCTCTACGCTGCTGGTTCTACGAAGATGCGCTGACGTCATCTTGTATTCTTGAATGGCACAAGTTCCTACTACAGACAGACCTGAACCCTTCTCTTTTCGTAATAGAAATCAGTATCTCACCTCCTCGTAGTCTTACAAGTCTGGCACTCGACGAGTACAATGGAGTTGTTGTCTATATCTGTCTCTACGCTGCTGGTTCTACGAAGATGCGCTGACGTCATCCTGTGTTCTTGAATGGCTCTCCATAGTCGGAGTTCGACCCCACCTCTGGAAATAGACAAGGAAATTTAAATTTAAAGCTGGTGAGTATCTGGCGCAGCGCATCATTTTCCTTACAACGGGACAATGCAGCCAGCGTCTTAAACCCTTCCTGCTGGTATTGATATGGATGAGTTGAGCTACCTGTAGATTGTTTGCAACAGTCTGCAGTTAGCTCAGTTCTTTTAGTAGTAAATACTAGTTTTAATTAATTTATAACATTTGATTGTAATTAGCTTTTAGTTGTAATTTATTTATTTATTTTATTTTAAGGAAAACCAGCAGCACATTCATACAAATTAAAAATAAATCATCGAAACAGGAGGCTTTAATGCTATCTAAGACGCAGGTACCCAATTCCGCCACCGTGTAGCGGCGGCGGCGCGCCTTTGAGAGTCGCAGTCAGAGTCAAATCGTTTATTTCTTTAGACTTACAAAATAAGCACTTAGACAAGTCAATTTTTACTATATAACAGCTTGATAAATAGTAATTACTATCAAATAAGAAATAATATGCAATTGACTCTAATTCACTTACATTAATTGACCACTAGCGGAAGAAGTAAAAAAGAAATCACTATCAAGTTACTCGCTTATCAACTAATACAATCTCTGCATATCTGAGTCTAACACAACGAATTTATGTTCTAACATACTATTGTCGGTGTAATGCGGTCGCGGCGTTTGTATCGACCCGTTCACTCGTGCCGTAAGTGTCGACTAGGAGAAAGAAAGGAGCTTCCTTCTGTATAATATTTTGAACATCTCCACAGCCAAAGCAATCCTTGTTTTGGAAAGGCATGTGTGCAGTAAACATTAGAAGGGTAACAATAAGGCCAAAATAATAATTGATTTTGTTTTAAAAAAACTATAAACCGACTTCAATGGATCCATATATCCCATTGTCAGTACCTACTGGACCAAATTAAAATGAAACAAACAAAAATGAATACACGGAAAGCACCAGCTTTCAATTAAAAAAGGATGATGAAAATCGGAGCACCCAGTGAAAAGATCTGAGGTAATAAACATAAAAAAACAGTCGAATTGAGAACCTCTCCTTTGTGTAAAGTCAATAAATAAAATTATTTTAATTATTTATATTGCGGGATTTTTAACTCACTATGGATCAAACAAACATAGAAAAAAAAGTAGCACTTATCTGATCGACAAAGTAGGTACTTTAATATTTACTCATTATAAAGGTTCCACGGAAAGGGGCTTATCGAAAGGGGGTGATTCTGGATATCGAGGGGTCAACGTTTGATCTACAACTTTATGAAATACGAACTGTTCTTTGTTTTTTTTTGCAAATTACGTTTTTTTTCTTTATATTGGTTCTTTATTTGGCCTGTATACATAACTAGTATTGTTTGGAAATTTTAAAGGCTTTATACATAATTTTTTGGAACATACCTTATGACAAATACTGGTTTTGATGAAAAAACAAGCAAGAAACATAAGTGCAATACTTTTTAATGTTTAAATGTAAGAGTGTGTGTAAAAGAATACGAATAGGGCCAAAGAACATTATTTTAAGCTATTTTTTTATTACAAATTCAAAAATATTTACATATTTACTTTTGGCTTAGTACACCCTTTCCGTGGCACTCTGTAGATAGATAAGTTCATGTTGATTCTATTGAACTCTAAATATACAAATTAAAGTGTCTGACTAATGGATTAAAAGTAATTTACAAATAATTATGAACCTTATTGAATGTAAATGAAAATGAATTGGACTATTTTGTTATTTCCAATTTTCTTTTCTTTTCGACAATCGTCGCGTCGCTACAGTAAAATACTTGTGAAATCGATCAATATGGTGAAAATAATGCCGGCACCAAAACCATATTCCCTCTTTAAGAACAATAAACAAGACAGAATAATTTCGTATCTTAATTATATGTTTTTGATTGTTGGTTTGTATTTCGGGTTTCATGTAAAAAGTGGCAGGACCAAAATTATTTTGAGATTAATAGCAATTTTTCAGAGTATTCTCATATGCAGTTTTAGTATTAATATAATGATTAAAAATAACCATGAGCTATTAACATCTGCGTTTAGTTTATTTTTTATTCAGTACTTAATATACTCTATACAGTTCGCGAGGCTCAAAGAAGGTAGTACGTTATACGACATTTCTCAAGATCTCAGAGTTATCGACATAGGGCTGAAAGTTTGGAATGAGTCATATAACATGGATTTAAAGCTATTGGCGTCCTACACGCTTCTCTTTGTGTACAGAATATCAATGACGTTTTTTTTCGGAGTTCATACCAATTTTGTAGAATCTATTCCATTTCTTTTGCTATTGTTGGGCTTAGATGTGTCCCGGTTTGTTTATTCCTTCATGTTTTATGCCATCAACTGCAGATTGAAGAAATTAGGCATGCTCTTGGCAGATGAAAATTCAGACGTGATAACAATTCAGTTCCTTTACAAATCCATAGTGGATATTGCGGAAAAATTCAGAAATGAATACAATATTTTCGTAAGTATTGCATTGCATCAAAAAATTATGAGATTGATTATGTTTGCTATACACTCATTTTTGAGGAATTGATTTTCATTATTTGATACTTCTTAGCAACATGGAAAATGTTTAAAAATCTGTGGCGTCAGGTTCACCTGCGACACAAGAGGCTGCGGTTTCTCGGTAATTTTTTTCATGATGGTGGATGGGTATAACCTGCAGTTCGCCATTGTCACAGTAATACCAGAAACTCTATAAAATATCAAAGAAAAACTTATTGTTTAGTCTCTAATAATAATGCATATACTGTTATTTTTACAGCTTATTGTTTCACTGATGTTAAACGTTCCACAATCGATGTACCTTACTTTTACCACATTAAGTATTCAGGCACCATGGGTAAGAATATATTGACAATAAACAATGAAACAGGATTGCAAATAATTTCATCTGCATCAATCTATTGCGTATTTCAAGGGATATCAATAATTAAACACATGAACTCTGTATTGGCCTATAATCACCTGAGGTGGCAACCTAACCCCCTCATACATTTTATAGTAGCACATTCATTACACACTTGAATTAGCGACATAAGACAGATAATGCTTTATTCATCACCTTAACAAAACAGCAATTTATTTGATTAAACAAAGAAAAAAACAGCAATAGTACTGGCGGCCTTATCGCTTAAAGCGATTACTTCCAGGCATCCAAAACGATTGTGAGAAAATAAAGGACGGCGGTGCTTCTTTACATAAATCTTAACTTTAAATACTAATTCACATAATAGGTACATACTTAACTATTACACTAATATAATATATTAGTGTAATAGTTAAGTAAAAAAAATACAAATTATATATACTCGTACCTATGTACATATTATGTACATATGTACGAGTGTATAGAAATTTGGCTACTTAAAGTTTATTTTTTACAGACTGTACTATTGAATAATTACGTTCATATTATTGAAATGATGACATTGGCCATCGTACCAGCAATCTTTGCTGGCATGTTAGCCATAGAGGCAGATAGAATAAAAATTGCTCTTCACAATTTACTAATCGAGACTCGAGGTAAGTAATATATTTTACAAATGGCTACTTTTCCCAAATGTAATTTTCTAAACGGTCTGTGCATTCGAATACTTGGGTTTATTTAAAAAAAAACCTGTTAACCGACTCAATTTTATGGTATTTACATGGATTCCATTGTCAGAAGTGGACCAATTCAAGGACCACACGGGAAGCACCAGCTTTCAAATAAAAAAAACATCATCAAAATCGGATCTCTCAGTCAAAAGTTCTGAGGTAAAAAAATATTAAAAATATAGTCGTTTGGACTATATTTTAATTTTTTTTTTTACCTCAGAAATTTTGACTCCTCCTCTTTTTAAGTCGGTCAAAAAGCGGATTAGGGTATCCTTTTTTAAACCTATAGTTTCGTACGATTAAAATCTTCTAACCTCAAAAATAGGGTTGCTCCCAAAGGTTTAACTCTACCTTCACAAGTTATATGTGTTGCGATAGCAAATAAATGATTATCAATCCGACTATTGTAATTTTTGAAACTTTTTGCAGTAAGTCCGGGAAGACGAAGCTCAAATCCTTTCATAATAATGGTACTACGTAAGTCCTAAAAAGTTTTGTCCTTTCAGACGAAGCCTCACAAGACGAAATCAACCGTTTCATCCAATACGTTGCGACGCGCGACTGCCGTTTCACCTTGTGTTACATCCTGCCTCTCGATGCGGACATGCTCGGGATCGTACTTAGTTTCTATGTCACTTATATCATTGTTATTGTGCAGTTTACTTCTAAATGAGGTCGACATTCACTATAGAAATGTATTGTAGTTGGTGGCCACTTACATGAAGGTTATAGTAAATTTACTTTTATAAATTGTAAACTCTTAGCTAAATTACTATTCTCATGTAAGTGACTGTGTCTTTTTTGAGAATAAATATCTTTAAACCTAAACCTTATGGAGTTAATTAAATAAGTTTTTTCTGACGTATGTCCTGTTTGATGTTATGGAAATAAAGCACTTTAAATTCAATATAGTACTTTTTACCCGAACCAAACAGATACATAAAATCGCAGATCATACAAACATTTGTTCCGTCCAAGACGGCGATATACAGCACTAGGTGAGTCGAAACTTCTGGCCAATTTAAGCTGGAGAGGTAGTTGATAATTGTGTGGTGCCACTAAGACGGCTAAGGGATGTAATAATTATACCACCGAACTGCGATCCCCAACCCACATGCATAGCCTGGGGATTATGGGCATACCCTCCATAATATAAAAGTCAATAAAATACTTATCAGGGAGAGGCTAGCATCCAGCGGTGAACCAATATAGGTTGTTGACATTCATAGGCATTGGAAGGGGCATTCCGATCCAACAATCAAAGAATTCGAAATCTGATTAAGTTACTCCATAAATAGATACACTTACTTGAGATTAAGTCTAGTGATGTCCTCTCTCTGCGCATGGTTGAGTACGTCATCTAAAGTGTAATGTTCTGATACGAGCGCGCGGGTCGCGCTTTCGGGAATCCCCCGCGCGTCCGTCCAATCACGGAGGCGGGATTCTTCAGAGGGATCGGGGGATTCTTCCGAGGTTGTGCTTCTGGAGAGAAGACATTCATGTTACAATTTTTAAGAGAATATCCTACGAAGATAATGAAGGCGAAAGCTTGTGCCGTTATTAGATTTTGGCCGAAGACAATCGCGAAATTAATGAATGGATCGGGCTGAAATATTGTACACACAAAGATCTGGATGTGGAATAACATAATAATATAGTAAACTTTTTATTCCATAAAACGCGTGCGAAGTTTCGAACGGAGCTAGTATCGAATAATTCACAAATATTACATTTACAGAAAAACAGAGGTAGAAAATAAATGTCGGGCTTTGCGAACTCGATGCTTCTCTCTGACGAGAGATAGGTTAGAACCGCAATGCCCCGGAAACTTTTGTGTCATACACCACTTTGGGTCTCGGAAGTCAAAGGAGTAAGTAAAATATCCCACAGTTTTGCCCTTATGTATGTATTCTGGTTGTAAGTGCGCCTGTTAGTAATAATAATAATCACACTAATATTATAAATGCGAAAGTTTGTATGGATGGATGGATGGATGTTTGTTACCTCTTCACGCCAAAACTACTGAACGTATCGGAATATTTTGTATACAGGTAAGTATAATTCTGGAATCAAACATAGACTATTTTTTATCCTAAAATACAGTTCCCGTGGGATATAAATCACCTTTAAACGTTTCCATAGGAAAAACGCGTGCGAAGCCGCGGCGTCGCAGGCGGACTTTCGCCCGCTACGCCGCTGGAGAAAGAGGTGGTCTTCTTTATTTTCTAAGTATTTGTTTTATAACTGTCACATGCTGTGTGGTGTAACTTACCTAGGTCTCCGTTCAACGAAATCCTGAATAATTTGAGTTTGCGTTCTCTGTTCCTCCAACATTGTTCTAAGCAGCGCTTGGTATTGCTGGTAACTTTCAAGCAATTCTTGGTGTAGCCTAGAAAAAGAACAAATTCTCAAGCGGAACTCTAGCACAGAAGATATACATAATTTTATCAAAATTTAAGTTAAACGACAAAGAGCCGGTCGCCCTTTTACTTAGCCTCTATAATAAATAAATCAATAATGCTTGATAATAAGCATTTCATCTCATATTTTACCCTAAAATATTAATATGCGAACATGAAATCAAAGTGATAAATTTATTTCTTTGTTTAAGATATTTAATTAATTATTTTCTGACGTATCCAAGAGTCCTATAAGGTCTTACAGAAATATAGTATCGGCGTAATTAGTAAGTAGCCAGCAGGCTTATTCTATAAATTCATTTCGAACCTCAATAAGCTGAATCCGCAGTGAGTTTTATGTTTTGTACTCTGTAAAACTATTGATTGACTCTACCTTTATTGAAAATTGTTTTTGGATTTGTATAACTTCAGCTTGTTTTATTGATAATCTCTCATTTATGCATGTAACCGCTGTAAACCTGACCATGGTAGACTAGAAATACCTATTTTATATAGACATAAAGACTGTACACATTACCACCTAGACCGTGTCCATTTTGAATGAAGCATGTTAGTACTTAACCTAAAATTCGCTTTGTTGGCGCGTTCTTTTATACGTAATTTACATTACTTGTCGATTTTAGATCCTCCCTTCAATAAAAATTGCTTACAATTATATCTGAAACTCGACGCCAAGCAAGGGAGATTTTGTTATTTGCGTCGTAGTTTGTTAGTCGTAGGTCTCTTACACCTTTAAAAAGATAGATAATGTTAATTGATAAATGGATTTATTTCCAACCACTACGAGCTAATGATATTGATATAATGAGACACGCGCCCGGTATGATGGGCTAACATGAACTGATGCGAGCGCGCGCCTTGACAATGCTACATTAAGGGAAAAAAATGCTGACACGATAGAATGATGCGGTTGCACCGTACAACTAACATGCTTCATTCAAAACGGACACGGTATAGTTTCACAGCAATAAATTAATTTATCATTTAAAAACTCGATGTTATCTATATCGACATTATCGAATTATCGAGCGTGGTAATGACGTTCGAAGTGAGCTCGGTCACTTGTGTGAATTCGAGTTCGAGTTCGAACTTGTACAGAATCGAGTCTGCTGATCCGGCCATACGCAGAGCACCAGGTTAGCATGTACCTATGTAAGCACTTACTTGTGATTATCCTGCCTCAGCTGGTGCAGTTGATGGTCTCTGGTAGATGTGGCGGTTGACAATGCGGAAGGTGTGGCTGCTTCGCCACCGCTGCCAGCGCCACTGCCGCCGCCGCGGCGAGAGTCTTGACCCGCTAAGTTTGCACCCAGTTCTGGAGGGGAAGTGAGAAGAGTATTCATTTTGTAGGGTTCTGTACCCAAAGGGTTACACGGGATCCTATTACTAAGACTCCGCTGCCCGTCCGTCTATTACCGGGCTGTATCTTATGGACCGTGGTAGGGTAGTTAGACAAATGAAATTTTAACAGATGATGTATTTCTATTGCCGCTATAACAACAAATACTAAAAACGCTATGTCAAGGAAATTGTTTTGGTTTAAGAACTTGTTATATGCCATTTATAACAGAATTTGCATAGACATGATGAATTTGAAGTTGAAGGCTGCCAAAGATTACGTTAATTTCTAGGCTTTAAGCACAGCTTTTACCCACCAGGATAAGGACATTCTACAACCTAAAAACTTCTCTAGACGAACTTCTCGAGCCATGAATAGAACTCGACCGTCACGCTAGAATCGGTTACGCTGAATCAAATTTACGTTTACTAACCTGGTGACAGCACAGTTATAGCCGCTTGCACAGCATTCCTCACAAGGTTATCCAATGCGAACATCCAATGGGGTTTGATACTGTGCATTCTCAACACAACATTCACTGCCTCTTGGAACATGTAGATAGCAGAATGCAGTTCGTTGATAGCGTTGGAGTCAAAGTCTAGTTCCTCACGAAGAGTCGTTATGGCTTGCTCTATGACGGAACGATTCTGGTCCATTATGTAGCCTTTTAGTGCGCAGCGGAGAGTTTCTAGATGATTCTGTAAAATATTGGGAAAATGGTTTAATTGATATAATGATAACACTTAACGTTACAATCCTGAGTACGATACTAGAAACTTCGGGTGCATCTACAAATTAAGGCGGATTTTATTGTCTATTATCTAATAAATAAGTGACTATGGAAATATATTCACACAGGCTAGCTATTCTATTTTCATCATCTAGCCCGATTTCATAAAGAAAATCAAGAAGATTTGAAATTTTACTATAGAAACTTTCGTAGTTTGAAGAATTCATTATGATTGTAAGCGGGTTAACTACGAACCTTGTTTGTGTTGGTGTTCTTCCAACACAAACAAGGTTCGTAGTTAACCCGCTTATATTCATAATGAAGATTTGAAATATTTTCTGAGCACTTATTTTCTCAATCTCAACCTCAACCTCAACAGCCTATATTGGTCCACTGCTGGACGCAGGCCTCCCTTTGAAGAGCTTATTTTCTCACTTACTGATATTATGTGAAAATATCTATGTACCTAACTAAGTTTTTATCTGCGATCTTCTTGTTTTATGAGACATCTGTTTTAAGCATAATATGTAAATGTGTGATGTCTAACCTAACCTTTATGAAAACTAGTGAAAGTCAAAAACATCAGACAAAAATATTTCAAACCATCGTCAAAACAGTATTCCCAAAGTCTTGTTGTACGCTCAGCATCCATTTCGAGCATATTTTCTCGCTGTCTTGCTCTAAGACGCGGGAAAGAGTGAGACGACGCTGCGAATCCTTCTTCAGCAGGTAAAATCCATCGGATTCTAAGTCTATGGACGATCTGGGTACGCTTGTCATGTCAACCTGTAAAAATGGAAAAAAAAACTAAATAAACATACACTGGGACGATTTTAAGTTAATCATAGAAACACGGTAGAATTAATTTTCTTATAATATGGAGACTGAAATGAGAATGACCGTTCACAGAAAGGTAAATCCTTTGTGCGCTATTTACGTTTAAATTTACATTACTCAAAAAACAGGAACCAAGTGTAACTAGGTCGCTTAAAATTCCAGACGGCTTTTATCGTTCATCCAAAAACTAGGGGATTCGGAAAAAAGAAATGGAGAGGAAGGCTGATGCACTAGGCCCGCCCCGAAATTGATATCAACATGCCATAAGCAGTATAATTAATTATGTCGGTTCGCTTCGGCGTATTTAAGGTGCAAAATCGTCTGAAGAAGCTGTCTACGTGATTGGTCACGTACGACAGTATGTAAATATTCAACCAGCGAAAGAGACTTGAAATTCTGTAGAAGGTATGGATTCACAAACCTCAGGTGAGAGTAGTCCTCCCGAAGAGCTTCTTCTATTCAACAAAGTATCACCCGCATCCATTTCGTCAGTCGACGGCGTATTAGGCATCGTACTAAAACAGGCAATACATAAATACCACAAAATAATATCAGAAGTAACTCAAACAAAGCATTAGACAGCATTAGGAAGGTTAAAAACTTGAGCGATACACGAAAATTTCAAATCAAAATGGTTTTCAAAAGCCCAGTAGGTACATAAAATACGAACTGTGTACGTAACTTACGGGAATTGTACATACAATTTTGTGAAATGGTGAATCTAAAAGCAGGTGTGCGGTGCATGAAATGCTAGCAATGTGCTACGTGATATGTGCAATGTGGTTTCTCATAGAATGCTATATTTCTGTGCTTTGATAAATCTAACATAAATAACATTATAACGACTACTAATCGTGAAGAACTAACCTGATCAAAAGATGATTAAAAAACCTATAAACGCATACAACCATAGAATTTTTTAACGTTTAACATTGTACATTTCAACTCGAACTTAGTATAAAAGGAATAACGAAAAAGCAGTACAAACAAGCTGAAAGATTCAGTACATAAATTTCACATCACATTTAGAGGAACGCTTAACTGAGAATAGACCGATAGAGATTGAACTAGTCTCGATAAAAAATATAAGATTCGCTTTGAACATCAATATGGTATTCTATGAAGTTAACAAATTTACCTGCTATTCGAATAGTCCGGTGGATATATCAGAATCGGTGAGAGCATCGAGGAGGCGGTCCGAGTGATGGTCGGGTTAGATCGCACAGTCTTCACCCTTGAAAACAACGTTCAGGTGCAAAGCATTCGACAGGTTATTACAGTATGTTAGGTGTAGTTGTAGTGAAATTGTGGTTTTGTGCTTTGGGATAATAGACGATATAAAAAAAAATCTTTATTCTGGAGGATTTTATTGACCTAAAGGATCAATATAATCAAGAATAGAAGATCCAATTTTACATGACTGTTATTTCTTATTGTTACTTGCCTATTATTTCACTGACATTGTTTTGGCTGACTACAAAAATTCATCGAAAGAAAAAGTGGAGCGTGATGCAGAATCAAGAGCTTTTTATGCTTCGTCGACTCACATCAGTTGAGGCAAGAAGCATGGTGCCAGTTAGTGAATCAGTTCGAAAAAATGCGTAGGTCGGACTAATAACGTTATTGGATTTAAGGTAAATTGTTAACTTATCTAAGTGCTTATTTTGCACGCGAAAATATATAAAGTTTTTGAAATCTGATTATTCACTGCTGCTCACTGTTGAACCTCAACCTCAACCTCAACAGCCTATATTGGTCCACTGCTGGACTGTTAAACAAAAACCCAAAATTTTCATATTCAACACAGGATTTAACGTGGCAACAGACCACGATACAAGATCTGCGTCGAGCTGGTCACGCCGTCTCATCCGGGGCCATCCGCGATTGGATGAAAATTGGCATAAGTAAATAAACAAAACGAAACGCTGAGATGTGATAAGCGGCGAATTGTGTACAACAATCGCTTTATTGTATAGCCAATGGCATAGCAATTTGTATTAGGACTACGGCTGGATTTTTATGTATTAATATTTTGTTAAAATTATTCCGACAAAATCGTTACGTTTTTAGAGGAACATAGGTAAAAGAGTTTTAATTAGCACCAAATTAGCAGTAATATTATGCATAAAACCAATTTCACTACAAAAACACAGTGTATTCCTTTTTTTCGTATTAATTTACATATTTCGATACTAGACACACCTGCCTCGGTGATCAATGGTGGTAAAGGATGAGTTATGCCAATCGGTTTCATGTAAAACTCAAAAACACAATGTTATTTCAGTATCTCCTGCCAAGACAGACAAACGAACAAGCAAATAATTTCAAAAACGTAATAGTTTTTATTGACCAATCGGCTCGGAATTAATAAAGTCGAGGGGAAAAGTTATATCGCTTTCCTCAAATAACAAAGTTTTTCAAAATTTTGGGTCAAAAATTGTTATTATTAAAAATTCAATATTGTAAATGTGGAAATGTGTTTAGAACAACGCGCCAGCAACAAGTTTTCCTGTAAAATATAGAGAAAAGAAAGTCAAATACATTCATTCACTTTATTATTGTTGACTATTACACCAGCTCTGCTTACGTTGGGGCTGGATGGTGTTAAATATCCAGCATTATTTATTGTTCCATTTGTCTGTTCTAGGCTCGATATAAAGCTACCTTTCACCGACCATGTCATGGTATGTATGAGAACATCACACAAAACTCTTGTAAAGTACAAATGCCATGCGTAAGGTACGGAAAATAAATAAGAAAAATTAAAATTTTAAGTTCGGAGTCCATGCTTTCTACTAAGAAAAGCAATTCTATTGTGCTTTAAAATCCTAAATGTTTTAAAGTTCTTTGATTGAGGCAAATCCTGTAAATCTTACTTAAACTCTAAAGTTTACTGACAGAGTGCGCTAGCAAGTAACCCAAGTTAAGTAGAAAATCTCGTAAGGGTCAGGCTCTTCCTTTTATCAGTGCAATTATTCAGGTACCAACAATACAAGAAATGCTCGAAATATTTTAGTGTGCATGTATATTTGAGAAACCTAAGTGATATTCATGTATCTAATATTGAATTTAGTGTTGTATTATTTTATTTACGATTATTTGCAAAGGTTCGCCTGCGACACAGGAAGTTGCGGGTTCCATTCCCGCCTTTGGACAGTTATATGTACGATCTGCAGATGTTAGTTCCGCAGATTACTGGTTTTTTCTATGAATAATAAAAATATATATCTGTGTAGTGTATTGTATGAAGTATATCAGATATCTAGTACCCATAACAAGCTCTCCTTATCTTGAGGCTAAATGCTGTATTCATTGTCCAGCATTATTTATTTATTATTTGTTTCTAGGTAAAATAATAAAGGTTTCCCGATTTTCGCTTACACCTTTTGCAAGAAATGTTTTCGACTTTGACTTTCATTGGATTTAGCTCAACTAAAAACGCTTGACCACTACCCTCATAGTATCACAGGTTTTGCCTCAACCAAAGTCCAAACACTACCCACACTACCCCACTTACTCGATCTCCGGACTGCTAGGCAAAGCTCCCGCCATGCTTGGCTCGGATATCTTCTTATGCGCAACCGGGCGAGCTTTGTCGGCGGGGACGGATATACTGCGACTGTAGTCCATGCTGCTTCCGAGACGGCTGGTTGGTTTCTTTTTCCTGTGCGAGAAATAATAAAGTTATTTAAGATATAAAGTAAAACTCATTTATTGGTACAGAACATGGAGAACAGAAATAGTTTTGAAAAACGATGTCATCTGCAGAAGTTAAACACTGTGTCGCAGAATGAAATGAAAAATAATCAGTAAATCAATTCAAACAAACTGTCAAAACTTTTCTATGCAAAAAGGCTTACTATAAAATATCAGATTATCTAGAGGATAAAAAAGCTTGGGTCGGATTTTGCTCCAACTCGAAAAATAACAACTAACAGGCTAAAGGATTCTTCGTCGTTTCTTTACTTTAGTCTACATAGCGAAGCGATCGAAATCAAAAATACCACTTTTTTTCTGTGTCAGTGTATTTTTTAATATGATTTATGGAAATAAAGCATTTTTGAGTTTGAGTTTGAGTTTGAATGACAACGCCCTCCTCACAAACTAGTAGATACTATTGTCTAGACTAGCAAGAATACCATTTGCAATGACAATGACAGAACTAAAGATAAATATCATATTAGCTAAGTTTAACCTATTTTAATTAATTAATTAATCTAATCTAATGCCAGTGTTATTTACTGTGCGTACGTAGTGTGTGTGTGTGTGTGTGTGTGTGTGTGTATGTGTGTATGATATGCTGATTAGAAACTAAAAAGCACGGGGTATTGTGAACGTACCATATGTATAAGTAAGTACCTCAAGGTGATAGTTCATTGTTAAACCTTTGATAATCATCACCAGCCTACATTTTTCCATTACTGGATTTAGGCCTCTCTTAATTGTGCCCATAATCCCCACGTTGGGTATGCGGGTTAGGGAGCGCAGTTCGGTATTAGAATATGTTGCGTTACTTTGCGTCCGCATTTAACTACGTGGTTGTGGCTTGATTACCAAACAAATCGGATTGACATCTGAATCAAACCAAAAATGTCTCACCTATAAAATGGCGACAAACTTAAATGATTCCAGAGATAAGGAGGCCTATCTCTTGCCCAAGCCCTATTTTTAATTAATGTAAGTATTATTTCAGATATTGGCCCTTAATTTATTTGGACTGTATAAAACGGTTGCTGCTGTTTGAAATGAACGTTTATCATAAACTTTAAAAAATAACTCTGTTTATTAACAACGACCCCTTCAAGATATCTACTATAAATGGGAAATGGACATTTCACATAGAAACCATTCCCTGATAAGTCACTTTTTCTTTGTTCCACACGTGATTAATTGACAGAAATCATTTAACAACAGAATATACTTATAATAAAAATAAAATATAAATATTCATTTATTTGATGTAGGTAAGTTATGCATTATAGACACTTTAAATGAAGCAAGTGCAACCTTTTACGGAACGGTTCCTAAGTAATATGGACTTTAATATTTTTTTATAATAAACTAGCTGCGCCCCGAGGCTTCGCACGCGTTGTTCTATGATTTTTTTAAAATACTTAATCGTATCATTCAATACATACTCGCATAGGAATGCATCCTCCAATAACTCTGCCGCGGGGGCGCGTTCTTCCGGTTCAGGAATGAAACACCTCAGGATAAAGCTCTTCGCCCGTGGAGTCAGCTCGCTCGGAATTTCAGGGTGGATTTTGTAATATCCAACCTTAAAAACATTAAATAAATAAGGATTAAAACTAAAAAAAAAAATGCTGGACAATTCACACAGCATTCTCTAGCCCCTATTATTATTATACAAAGAAATCATACAGAACGCCCTGAACAAATTATGTCCGTCGATCGTACAAACATTTGTCGTAGGGGAATCGAACGCAATCTCCTGCGTCGCAAAAGGACCTTCGCCCGCTGCGCCACAGAGGTCGTAAAATATAATGATAGGATACGATGGGACAAAATCATATTATTTTTCTGCTTCGGTAATGTTTTTAGCAAATCTATGCACACAAATGTCAACCATTTAACAATTACTTTAAAAAACTAACGTAGTTTTACGATTTAATTACGGATGTAAGTAACAAATAAGGTTCTTAGTTAACCCGCTTCCATCCGTAATGCATTAGATTTATTCTGACGACGTTCGATACAGGCGCGAAACAAAATGCTTCACAAAAACGTAAGCATGTTTATTTGTGTTTTATCGGCTAAGCGGCCCGAAGTGGGTTCGGACTGAAAAATATAACGCGAACAGAAAAGAAACTAATAAAGATAAAATAAGTCTCACCTTGAATACTGCAGCCTGTGGCGAACCAAGTTCGATGAAAGGTGGATTTCCTGTGGCCATTTCGACAACTGTACAACCCAGTGACCAAATATCAGCCTGTAAAACAAGAACAAATATACATTGCGGTTTGATTTAAATCCCAGGTGTTAATAGTTACTGTGTTGAAATATAAACAAAAAATTGCCTAAAAATTTAATAAATGCTTTTTTGTAATTCTTATTGTGTCTCTGCATTTTTATACGACTTATAAGTCGTATAATCTATATAAAATAATATATATAAAATATATATAATCTTTAAAAAATCATGTCAATATATTGACATGATTTTTTAAAGATTTTGATATCCATTGAACCCTATCTGCACAAAGTATGCACAAACATGTATGTAATACTTTTAAATAAAAAAAAACATTTATTTCAGACCCATAAGTCCATAGACACATAAAACACACAATTCCAATTTAATGATTAATTAAATATAATATATAGTAGGTACGTAACGTACACACAACATCAGAATATTTTAAGGTAAAAAAGTCGAGAGCATTCGATACCCTTCGTTTTGCTTTCAATGTAACCTTAGCTATTGTTAACCCTGTTTTTGTCGCAGTCTGTATTTTGGCCTCTACCGTTTGAGAGTATCAAAATCTTTAAAAAATCATGTCAATATATTGACATGATTTTTTAAAGATTTTGATATCCATTGAACCCTATCTGCACAAAGTATGCACAAACATGTATGTAATACTTTTAAATAAAAAAAAACATTTATTTCAGACCCATAAGTCCATAGACACATAAAACACACAATTCCAATTTAATGATTAATTAAATATAATATATAGTAGGTACGTAACGTACACACAACATCAGAATATTTTAAGGTAAAAAAGTCGAGAGCATTCGATACCCTTCGTTTTGCTTTCAATGTAACCTTAGCTATTGTTAACCCTGTTTTTGTCGCAGTCTGTATTTTGTGTATGGTAATAATAAGGTTGTTAAGGATAAAGGTTGACTTACCGGAGCACCATATCCCCTCTGTCCTTTATCAATAACCTCCGGTGCCATATACTGCAGCGTCCCTGCGAATGTCTCAGTAGAAGGGCAGAGCCCGGCCAGTCGCTTGCTCGTCCCGAAATCAGAGATCTTTACTACACCGCTGTACGTGTTAACTAGAACGTTGTCGCCTTTTATGTCGCGGTGAACGATTTTCTGGTCGTGCAGGTATTTTAGACCTGGAAAGAGAATGCTGTTTTAGATACTTAGATACTTTAAATAAGCCATGGAGCTTGTCTATTCAGATGTTGCCAAAACTAGACTAAACTAATCTGACAAGACTAAAAATGATGCCGTCCTTATTATTTTGATCGGTATGACAGGGACAGCGACATATTTAGTACTGTCAAATTAGTTTAAGTTTAGCTATACTCAAACTCAAACTCAAAAATGCTTTATTTCCATAAATACAATAAATGTACACTTAGAAAAGGTCAAATCATAGTAAAAAATACACTGACACGGAAATAAAGTGGTATTTTTGATTTCGATCGCTTCGGTATGTAGACTAAAGTAAAGAAACGACGAAGAAACCTTTAGCCTGTTAGTTGTTATTTTTCGAGTTGGAGCAAAATCCGTCCCAAGCTTTTTTATCATCTAGATAATCTGATATTTTATAGTAAGCCTTTTTGCATAATAAAGTTTTGACAATTTGTTTGAATTTATTTTTTATATAAGTAACATAGAGACTTCACAATCTCCTATGACTTCTCTAACAAATTAAATACTTGAAACTCGACTTATTTGAAACTCTTGGTCCTCGCAAGAGTTTCAAATAAGTCGAGTTTCAAGTATTTAATTTGTAGCAACAACGAGAAAAAATATCAAGATTTCTCACCTTACTTCCTCACTTCAACAACATGCCCATAATCCCCACTCTGGGCATGCGGTTTCGAGATCGCAGTTAGGTGGACGAGATTTCTAGGCATTCATGGGGAAACCGATCCGTCCGTACTGAGATCTTACATGAGGTACTACCATGCAATCATCTCAATCATCAATTAAAAGTAAGTCAATTTACCTTCCAATATCTGCTTAGTGTAGTAAGCGATGGTCGCTTCGTTTTCCTTCAGCGGACCCCACTTGGAGCGCAGAAGCGCAGACAGCGAGCCTCCCGGAACTTGTTCCATGAATATCTTGAAGTAGTTGTCTTCTGATATTGAACCGAGGTACTGGAAAACATTAAAGTTAATGGTGCAGTACTTTGTTGACTAATTATAGTAAGGTAAGGTTAGGTGGCGGATTATAATCATGATATTTTTGGTTCCCCTGACCATAATGATGATAGTAGATATTATTGTAATTCAATAGTATCAATTAATTTTCAATTGAAGCAACTGTCTAGCTTGTATTTAAACTAAGCTCCTATCATACAAAGCCCATGCAATACATCTTGAACCAGTCTGGTTTTAGATATTTCTGAGGGGAATAATTATTCAACCATAAAATCTTAGTACTAGGTACTCACCTGCACAATATTCCTATGCCTTAACTGAGAATGCAGTAAGATCTCTTCATGCAACGGCTGTACATCCCCGAGATTCCTCTCCGGTATTTCCTTCACAGCTATCCGCACTTGCGTGTTCAGATCTCGGGCAGCGTACACAACACCGTAAGTGCCCTTGCCGAGAATCACTCGCTTGTTGCAGTCGTCTAACTCGTACTCAAACTGAAAATACAATCAATATCATATTTGTGTTACCAAATTCGATGTGAAACAAATAAACTGCATGCGTAACAAGACATTGTTCTAAAACTCAGATTGTAGATTAAGTTGGGCGCGCTATAGGGTTGTCACTTCGTAAAAAGTCAGCTGTCCATGTTGAAACTATATTGCAGATTTTTTTCAGAGATATCAATCGTAATTCGAAAAGTCCCTGGACAAAAGTTGTTCCCCGGGAGGTGGAACAATAATCAAAATAATCAATTGAAAGATCGTGGACCCAACCGGTTCAGGCGGATTGAGTGTTACAGAAGCTCAACTATTGGTATTTATATTTTAGATTATCGAGAATCAAGAGAAATCCAACAACATTAGAATTCTAAACTTTTGCCAGAATATCTTGTTTCGTAGCAAATAGTGGCCAGCAGCTTGCTACTACAACATTTATGAGCACCTTCCACTCCGGGACAAGCAGATGCACAGCGCAATACCACCTTCACTTGATGGATATAGGTACCTTCCACTCGCACTAAGCGGTTTTCCTTTCATTATTCGCACTTCTAAGGAATGTAACTCGCTTCCTACTTCTGTTTTCCAGCGAATTACAACCTGGGTCTCATCAAGACAAGAGTGACTTCGAGACCTTCGTAATGCACCGTCAGCCACATCTTCGCTTTCCATCAGGTGAGATTGCGGTTAAACTAAGATCTACTGTCCATAAAAACAATGTGATTGACTGTCTACGATGACTTACCTTCAATTGGTCTTGCATCATACTGGTATCCAGGTCAGTGACCTTCTCGTGATCAGCTGTCAACTCGCCCAGCAAGTCGTGAAGTCGCTGCCTACAAGCTTGTGACGGCAAGAATATTTGGAAGTCGTCTGAATTCTCGCTTACGTAGAGGAATAGGCACCGCTCGTCGCGTTTGTATAGACTGGAAATGTAAGATAATATTTAGGAAGGAAAGCCTTTGCTTTTAAATTCATAAGTTTCCTCGCCACCATTTTGAATTTTCAGCATACATAAAATAGCGACACTAAAAATTGGATGAGACAGAGGAGGCTAAAAGAAGTTAATGGAGACGATATACCCAGCGCAGTGGGTGGTGCCGGGTGGATGATATGGTCACGAACTTTTGATGTTAAATTGCTTTTGTTCAACTTCTCAGTTGAACGCTCATTTAGCAGCAACCAAGTAAGCATTGATCTGAACAAAAATGTACGAAGCATACAAAAGACTCTATTGTAGATCTTGGGAAGGAAACAGAAAACAGTGTTATTTTTTGTACAATTTGCGCCTTATATGAAAAGTACATAAGTCCGATATAACTATAAGTTACGGATAAACTGTTTTAGATAAATACAAGATTTTTTAATGACTCATCTATCTACATTTAGAACATACATTACCTGTAACTCCTAATCATGTCAGAGGTGAACAACCATCGGTGTACCTGCCGACATTTGCCCATGATAGCCTCGAGGCAAATGTTCAGTATCTCTATAGACTTCTCTTCTGCACCCATGTTCACGTTCAGATATGAAGGCATGTACACTTTTGCGGTTTCTAGTATTATCACCTGAAATAAATTAAGGTTTAGGAAACGAGAAAGCATAGTCACGCATGGGTCGGTACTTCTGTCACAAAAAAAGTATAAAACTACTATTTTATACTAAAAGTATAAAATAGTAACTGGTACAAATCCAATTTAAATTATTGTGGAAATGTAAGTATGTACATACTTATAAGTTTATCGTTGCACAAATTAAACAACGATTAAATCAGGTAAACCTATACACAATTTGAAAAACATAAGTGGGGGTTTGTTTACAGAAAAAGTCATGTGGGCCACAGATAAATTCTTTTTCAGATTTAAAAGGTACTCAAACGGTAGAGGCCTCATTTCACTGAGGAGAATAATATAGAAAATAAGTTAATACTTACAGGGAACCTAATAATATTATCGCAGCTGCTTTTAGTTGCTTCTACAAAATACTCCATCCAGAAAGAAAACACTTGTTGTTCCGGAGATGTATCTTCACTCTTCCTAAATCTGTGGATTGGAACACCGAAGATTATTCATCGTTTGATTGTACGTAAGCGAACACATAAGGATTTCACTTACGTACAAATCTAATGGATGGGAACATTTTGCAAAGGGGAGTGTTGTATCAACCAATACCACGGTGCCAAAATAGGGTCTAATAACTATCACGACATGTATTCGAGATTCTTTTGGTTGATTTAACAACTTTTGTTCTAGTGGAAAGTCAGTTATCTTAATAATCAGTGATGAAAAAACCCGTTTTACTCATAGTTTTGACACATTGAGAGCTACAGACGCGACGCAGATACTATTCACTTCATGGAAGCTTGGAAGTATCTCACTCTCAGCCTATATTGGACCAAATTGTCCACGTTTTTATCTCATGGGGGAAATGCGCCGTAATCCATACACTGGGCATGCGTTTTGGGAATTGCAGTTCCATGGTAGAGTGGTTCTCTGGTGGTGCAAATTCTACGCTGGCAGCACACGGCTAAAAAAGCTTGGCAGTAAATGCATTAAATCCTATTTGCCAATAGTAAGCAATTAAAGTATAACAATGCTCCACATCCATTTCGATGACGGCGACCCTAGATATCAAGGATTGTCATTTTTGTCATCTAGCCCTATAATATGGCTCGTCAAATCGAACTTGGCCGTAAATACCCTACGACGCGTATGGCAGCAGAGTTGGCCTGCGGAGTTATATGGCTCGGGCCTCTTAAAACGTTTTTGAGGAAAATCGGCTCAAGATGCTAAACTTAAAACGCTAATAGGGTATATGCATGTGATTTCAAAATGGCTAAAAAAATATATATGTAGGTATTCTCTATTGAGATAGAAACATATCTACATATTTATTTTAGCATTTTGAGATGTTTTTATTGTAGAATTTAACCATTGAAAAATCGATATTTTAAATCTCAATCGCAAAATTTCAAAACGCTACGCCATTGACTAGAGCGGACGTGACATCACTGTACACATTTCTTCTTTTTTTATTCTGCTTGCTGCACCATGATTTGACACTATTCTGCCCACTTCACATTTCGTATTCTCGGTTATTTTCAGCTTTTTCGGAAAACCTCTTTCCTGAGATGATCACTACCGAGGTCGTCACAAAAGGTTTTAATCGAGTGTGAACGTCGACGTCAAATAAACATGGCGCTAATATATGGCAGCGTTTTTATAACCCGAAAATGATTGTAGTTTTGATTTGTTTTTTTTACCTTGTTATTGCGAAATTCAGTGAGCGTCTTATCATTTCTCGGTTAAATAATGACCTAAAGAATCGATTAAAACAATAAAAAAAATCGATGCATATACCCTATTAACATGCAAATATATTATTATGTGGGAATTCATTATGCATGTTTACCAAAACTCAACTTACCTATCAATAAGCTCGATATTCCCAATGGTAGACTTGAGGTACCAGTTGGGAGGTTTCAGTTTGAACATGCATTCGGCCGCTTGTATCGCCTTCACGTAATCTTGGGCGAGTACAGATATCTCGAAGAACGTCGCTACGTCCCAGTAGTCTTTTAGAGATGATAGGCTGCCTTTTTTACCTATTAGGTGATTTAGCACCATACCTGAAAGGAAATAATGCTCCGATTTTCTATGCGCCAAAACTGTTTTTACCTTATTACAAGTTAATGAAACAACTAATCTAAAAAAGACATAACTAAAGAAATACTTCTAGTTTCTTAGCAAAACAAAAACCGAGGAAAAAAGTAAGCTGTTCCTGATATAAACAGCAAAACGTGTGCAAACATCCTATTTAAAAAAAAACTATTGAAAAATCTTAAACCAATCGTGTTTTTAAAACACGTACTTAATCCAAGGTATGTACCTGTGCGAAGCCTGGACGGGCCGATAGTATGAAAATAATAAGGTTAACTTACCGATATGTTGCAACTCCTGTGAGTTTTTGAAATCGTTCCCCGCTATGACTAGAAGAGTTGCCAGATTGATGCCGGCATATTCGTTTGGTTGCACTTCAAAACCCTGTCTGTACCTGAAAATATTCCAACAACTTTATGTCTGTGAAAGAACAAAGAAAGGGTACATTAAAATCTACCGATTTTAATGTTTACCTCTATTTTAATGTTTCCGTGGTTCGGCGAGATTGGCGAGGTAGGCACCGGAGAGTTTTTAGTGGTTATTACGTGCTTCTCAGGGCGTCGAGTCCCACATAACTCTGGTCCCCCCAGAGCAATCTATTTGTACTCTTTTTTTTCTAATTTTTTCTCGCATAATAATAAAAAAGGTAGGTATGTATATAAATAAGAGTTTTACGATGTCTTACCAGTGTATAGCATTGTTCAGACTTTCCTTATCAGAGTGCTGAGATTCCACAAACTTGTCCTTATAAATACGTCCGCAGAGACAAAGCATGTCAGGAAACTTGTTTTCCTTCTTTTCCAATGCTTTCACGCATACTTTCAGTGCGTTCTCTCTATCTCCTTCCTTGTTTCTCCTGTGGGGTTAAAAAGTGATGTAAGTTAAAGATGAAATGAAATTATCAATGTTACAAAGTTTGCTGATATTAGGGCTATATGGCGCTTATTAGTATTGCCCAGTATATTAAATACGCCAGCTTTTTATATGCGTGATATTTTTAAGAAACATCCCTTGTCGAGATTGGGGTAGTTTACTGAATGATAATTGCCTGATTTTCTGAATAATTAGCTGTCGTTGGCTTACTTCGGGGCATAAAACACGAGGGTTATGGGTTCCGAAGTAAACCAACGACAGGTAGTTTTTTAGAAAAAGAAAATCAGGTTATTTCCACACGAATATTCACAAATATTCACATTCATTTCACCACAAATATATTACTCACCTGTTCATAGCAAACGCGTACATAAACCTAATAATCGGCATATTCACATAATTCTTCCGATTCATAATCGTCTTCAGATCATCAACGACATGCACGATCGCGTCGTAATCCTGTATCTCACGATACGATATCAGCATGTTCAGAATCGTGTCTCCAGATAAAACGGCCGGATCGTCCAGTCGTCGTCGCATGAGGTGCAAAACGTTTGATAATTCTTGACCGTTGTAGGTTTCGCGGGCTTTGCGAAGATCGGAGAGGAATTTCTCTTGAAGATGTGCTCTGGAATTAAACAAAAGAAATCACTAAACTAACTACCGCTAAAAAAAACAAATCACTAAACAAACTCGCGGCTTCGTGCGCTCTTTTCTAGGATAAAAAGTGGCCTATGTCCCAGGATACTTATATACCTGCCAAAATTCATTGAGATCCATTCAGCCGTTTAGGCGTGTAAAAGACATACAGACAGACAGTTACTTTGACGGACAGAGATACTTGAATTTATAATATTACTAGCTGCGCCCCGCGGCATCGCACGCGTTGTTTCTATGGAAACGTTTAAAGGTGATTTTTATCCCACGGGAACTGATTTATTAGATAAAAAGTAGCCTATGTTTGGTTTCGGGATTAGAATTACCTGTGTAAATAATTTCAGCCAGTTCCGTTCAGTAGTTTGAGCGTGAAGAGGTAACAAACTTTCATCCATACAAACTTTCGCATTTATAATATTAGTGTGATGGTAAGACAATTCAATTAGCATCAATATGTCTGACTGCGATGAGTGTTTTGGTTGACTGGAAGAAATCGCTTTATTCCAGTCAACCAAAACAGTTCTATTGCTATTCAGTATTATCTTTGTTTAATTATGTAAATTTATTTTTTGTTAAGGTGATGAATAAAGAATTATCTATCTATCTATAACCATACTTAACCTAAAATTCACTTTGTCGGCGCATCCTTTTATACGTAATTTACATTACATGTCGATTTTAAATCCTCCCTTTAATAAAAATTGCTTACAATTATATCTGAAACTCGACGCCAAGCAAGTGAGATTTTGTTATTTGTTTCGTATTTTGTTTACTAACATGCTTCATTTAAAATGGATAAACCATAGTTACCATGATATGCAATTTGTACTCACTTAGTCTGGACTTCAACATCCTGCAATATATTCTTCAGTCTCAAAGTCAAGTGTTGTTTAGGATCAGCAGAATCTCCCCCTTTGAACTTGGTAGCTGCCGGGTTGGTGGTCACACATGTACCCATGTCGGTCAACTTGTATGATACAAACAGAAAGTTTGGGAGGGATATCTGGGAACAAAGTCGATTGTTGAATTGGAATACATTGTATGCATGAGAAGTATGAGAAAATTCGTTTATGTCAAGGCTTTTGAAATTGAAATTAAAAATTCATTTATTTAGACGGTAACATCCATTTTGGTTAGTAAAATTAAGAATGGTTAGTAAGTTACAAAAAGGACAGAAAAAAAACAATCAATCAAAAATAACAATAATAAAAAAAATCAATTCTGGTGTCAGATAATAGTTAAATTTAGAACTTTTCATCTTTTGTACCTATGCATTGTATTTTGAATTCAAACAGGTAGCCAATTCTGTTATTTCTGGCTTCGAATAATTTTGGATAGAAAAACATTTAGTTTTTTGGTTGGCTGTTTCATTCATGTATGCATATTAGGATATGTCCTAGGACATACTAACATTGTAAAGGTGGAAGTTGGTTTCGTTGTGAAGATGTTTGGCTGAAGACAATGCCAAAGCTACTGTATGAATCGAGTTTGAAATTGAGGTTCAGGAGTAAAAAATATCAACAAAGTGTTGGTTAAAAATAAAATTACAATAAATGCATGCAAAAACATAATATAACAAATTTAATATAAAAAAAAGAGGAAAAACAGGTAGGTATTCGATGTTGTAAAGGTTATTAAAATTTTGTCATTTAAAAATTCATCATTATTATAATAAACTTTTTCCTCTAATAGTTTCCTTGGGATTACAATTACTTTCGGAGCGTACAGAAAAAGGGTTCATAAGTCATACATAAAAAAATCTTTGATGTATTATATATTACTTACCATTGTAATATTTTTTGTGGAAATTTATATTACAACCAATTTCAAAACCTTTCTGCACATAAATAAATCATTGTACATTTTAGTCACTAAACATTTTATAAAGCAGCTGTATTCAGTAAGGTATGTTTGTACATATAAATCGGTGAATATATGAGTCTTTTGGTTTTTCAGTTTCTCAGGCCAGTAGGTATTAGGTACTCAGAATGATAAATGATTTTCATTACACAAAAAAATGCCTAAGTGCATTCTTACCTATTCTTTTCATTGATATTTTCAGTAACAAATGGGTTTTCCCACACGATAATTACATACATTTATTAATCAATAATAAACATGAATAATTAATATTTGTAAGTATGGCTTTTCCAATTATTATTTATAATTCATTAAACATATTTGTAATTATGGCGTGGGAAAAACCAACAAATTTGTTAATAAACATATCAATGAAAAGAATAAAAAAGAATAACTAAGAATGCAGTTGGGTATATCCCATATGGGTTCAATGGTCAAACAAAATGCTTGATGTAAGTATACACTGTTGGCGTTCCTTTTCATAAATAAAAAAATGGTGATGATGACATTGCTATTAAATTTTTTTAACCAAAGATTAATCAATGTAACATTATAAATACGAATGTACACATACCGTGATCTTAACTTTAACTTAAAGTTTCATTCATTTATTTCTCATAGGCACATTTTCATTGCACTTATCAGTCTTACAATAAATAAAAATAAAAGATAGATAGGTGAGTGTACATCGAATCACGCATTGTCATTCCAAAAATTGCGATCGGAGAGATAATATTTTATGTCACACCTAATCACTAAGACATGATTGTATGAATGCAATAAATACTGAATACCCCCATGGGGGTCTTTGCACTGCAAAGACCCCCATGGGGGTCTTTGCAGTGCAGAGGCCAAACTTTCTTTGGAGTAGATATGCCAGTAAGTATAGTGAGTTAGACTGTTAGAGATTTATTAAGTACTAGCTGCGCCCGCGCGCGTTGTTCCTATGGAAACATTAAAAGGTGATTTTCATCCCGGGGGAACAGATTTATGGGATAAAAAGTATCCTATGTTTTATTCCAGGATTAGAATTACCTGTATGCAAAATTTCAGCCAGATCCGTCCAGTAGTTTTGGCATGAAGAAGTAACAAACATCCATCCATACATCCATCCAAACTTTCGCATTTATAATATTAGTGTGATGATAGGTTCTAAAACTAGAGTGGAGAAAATGTTTTATCTGATGCTTTTGTAAGATCGTTCCATTTCATTTTCTATTCTTCTAGAATGCCACATCAGATATTAGATTGTGTCAAGAATATATTATTTATTCTGTGGCGGAGGGAATTCAAAACCTATTATTCTCAATTTGTCAAATTGGCCTGTCCTGTGACATATCAAATGGCTGTATTCATGCTTAATTTAATCATAGTCTACATCTATTTTTCAATAAAAAATGGTTGTAGTGTGTTAACAAGTGTCAAATTCAAGTATATTAAAAGATAATCAGAGTTCTAATAAATGTCTGCAGGTAGTAACATTTATAGGAGTTTGATCAATACAAATTCAATGGTAGTCTAAGTCATATCTATTCATGCCTCTTCTTAGATCATATCTAATATGTAAAAATATCAAACCAGATATTGCCTAAACTTGACTAAAATAATCTGACAGGACTAAAAAAGATACCATACTTATTATTTTGATCAATAAGACAGGGACGGCGACAGTTTTAGTACTGTCAAATTAGTTTAGTTTAGTTTTGGCGACATCTGAATAGACACCAATTTCTGTGTACTGTATTTTTAATTAATTACAGTTGTAATATAATATAATGTATTTAGCTTTGGTTTAGACTGTAAGTTAACTACTGTTCTTAACCGACTTCGAAAAAAGGAGGAAGTTCTCAAATCAACTGTTTTTTTTTGTCTATTTATTACCTCAGTACTTTGGCTAAGTAGTTGTATTTCCATTATTTTTTCTTTATATGATAGCTAGTGCTTCCCGTGTAGTCCCATCCATGAAAATTCATGAAACAACTAAGTATATACTCAATTGAAGTCGGTTTTTAAAACAAAATCAATTATTTAAAATAAATAAACTGACTTTCATAATCATCAGTCTACCTCAGTAAACCCAGCACTTCAACAACGCATGACTTCTTTTGATTTGTCACATTCTATTAGCGAATGGCTATGCTGGCTGTGGGCTGGTTTGAAGCAATTCTGCCAATATTTATTTCATGCTAGCATAGCAAGGAGTATATATTTTATGTAACCTAACTTTTTGTCAACCTATCTTATGACGATAAGTCAAGAATATAATCAATAAATATACATTTCAAACCTTACCTTAAGCCGTAACGTAGAATCAGGGTCCACATCATTATACAGCAGTACATTCTCTTTCATGTCGAAGCTCTCTCGCACTCCAAGGTGGTAGAGCAAAGAACTCTGTTGCAGCTGTACACTGAGGTCCACTAGTGCTACATCAGCATTGTAGAATGTATCCAGCACATTTGTCTCACCAAAGTCTAGCTTTTCAAACTGAAATAAATGTTAGAGTATCAGAAACAGAATTAGTTGGCTATGCTTAGTTGGCTCGGAAATTGAGGGATGAATGGCTGAATCTAGAAAGACAAAACTGATCGATAAAATGTTTAATTGTACACCAATGAATGTAAGATCTGCAGGCCTGTACAGAAAAAGTTCAGTGGGTCAAAGTGTAAAAAAATAATGTGATCAACAACAATCTGACTAGAAAAAAAACTTTGTTTATGAACTTATCAAGTGGCAAATAACATAAAATAGGCAGCAATGCAACCTGCAGAAGTAAAATACTGTGTTGTACATCTGAACACCCACAGATACCTTAGATTAGAGTTAGATTATTATGAGACTAATATTATTATGAAAACATTAAAATTTTCTTGAATGTGACTTGTAAACCATGACTTGCCTTGTATAACTTCCAATGTTATAATGGTTAATAAATACAAATATACAAAATATTAGATGCTGGTTCCACTTTGTTAGTACCCAACAAAGTGAAGAATAACAGTGTGTATATACAAGAGGACACTCAAATCATAAGCAAACAAAACATTGTTTACAACAATAGGTGCCCTTAGTTACTACAATATTACAGTATACTACAATGTTTGTGTTCAATGTTGGTAAACTACTTCAAAAACTTATTAGAATCTTGTAGGTACTAGTACTAAACTGGGCAATAAAATAACCAACTCCGTACTCACATGTATATGATGCACATTAGCATTGACCAGCTCAGAAGCAAGTCTCACTTCTTCCAAAGCTCTCTTTCTGTGAGCCATATTCGAGGTTTGCGAGATGTCCAAAACGCATGCGATATCCATCCGGGGGCGCTGGTTGGAGCCCCCGGGCTGCACCGTAGCATTCGATCCATCACTGCAAACACTCTCGCAAATACTTCTCACTTCACCAGCTAAAAACCACGAGATAAAAATAAGAGTTTGCAAACCACAACACCACAGACACCAAAGTCCAATGGACTGTCAACAAACCTGAATCTTCCAGCGGTGCAGATGAGTTAGCATTGCCGAATGTTATCATTTTCTTACGTTTGTTATCATTTGGACTGTTTATGAACACATTTTCTCTTTCAATTTACGCAGGCAGGTTGAAAATTCCACAACAACGGTATGCATGCATATGCACGAGCTTGTGTTATTCAATGATAGGGTTGTGCTTAATCGAAAACAAATAGGTACTAAAACAAAAATTGTTGTGGCTTGTCAAGTCAAGCTTTCAAGGACTGTAATACAACAAACGTTTTGATTCACTTGTTCTTAACTATGTATTTGATTGAGTTGGTGCAAGTGCTGTAAAAATAAAAGTAGGTACCTATACCTATATCGTATCCAGTTTGAATGGAACATAAACGTAAACAAACCGCCCATACTTAACCTAAAATTCACTTAGTTGGCGCGTCCTTTTATACGTAATTTACATTACTTGTCGAATAAAGATCCTCCGTTTAATAAAAATTGATTACAATTATATCTGAAACTCGACGCCAAGCAAGTGAGATTTTGTTATTTGTGTCGTACTTTGTTTACTAACATGCTTCATTCAAAATGGATTAACCATAGTACCAATTTACAGGCAATTTTTGTGAAACATTATTTATTATTTTACTTACCGTACAAATGTACATAATTTTCTATTTCCATAAATGATTTATTTTACCGTTAAAATAATGAATGGATAATCAGTGGCCTCAGACCAACAAAAAATCGAGAAAAGAGTCAGTGGCACAGCACAATGTCGTCACGTCGTCGCAGTCGCGCCGCGTTGTCGGTCGGTTCGGTTCCCATACATACACTATCCGAACCAGATGTGATATGTTTGTAAACAAACTACGGCACACACAAAAACTATAACTTACGTGCTTACTTCGCATCGATTTCCTTTTATTTTTTGTAAGCAATATTTAATGAAGGAAGAATCTAAAATTTTCAGTTACCTACCATACAAGTTGCACTTATGAATAATTACGGCAACACAGTGAATTTATGGTTAGTTTAGCTAGGCCTTAGTTTGGTTAAAGCATGCTCAAAAACAGCCATAAACAGACTAAGTGTGTGCTTAGTGTAGTGTTTTGGTTTGATTTGGGTAAAAAATTGTTGTAACTGGGTTTCACTAATTGTTATAGCTTTTTGATGGACATCCCTATTCACAACCTTGAATTAAACCTGGTCTTTGTAAAAACCGCCATCTGTTAGCAACTATGCAAATCATTTATAATTATTTTTGCTACCAAACCTAGATGGCGCTATGTGCATTGAAAGGTTGTCAGTCTCAGCGTGACCGAGCTGTTATTTTAGTGTAATAATTTTTTTATAGATGGCGCCACCTGCAGGCACTTTCCAAACTTCCATTTATTCTTTCAGAGAAAATCCAAAATGTTTAGGGGGGGTAATGCCCATAATCCCCCCGTTGGAGATGCTGGTTGGGGATCGCAGTTCCGTAGTAGAATTGGTCTGCAGGCGGCGCTGCTGCCCCCTGTCGGTGGATATCGCTTAGTGTTTACATCTGAGTTGCCTTTGAGTATTCGGGGGTTAGAGGTAGAGGTGGTGCAAATTTTTAGCCGGCACCACACGGCTGGTGAGCTTTCCATGATATACCTACCTATATGTACTATAAAAGCTTTTAAAATTCCTCTAGATAGAATACCTAATAGTACATTGTTACCCGAGGGTTGAAAGTAACTTATTTTTTCGCGTTTCACGTTTCGTTAATAATAGTTTGAGGGACTAAATAGGTAAGTTACTTTCACCCGAGGTAAACACTGCTTTTCATTTCGTTATAGAAGGGAAGTAAAAATAAATAAGTATTAAATAGTTAAGTACTTAATAAGTAATACAACTGATCCATATCAATACCAGTCGGAAGCGTAAACAATCTACAGGCAGCTCAACTGACCCATTTCAATCACAATTTAACCGTTATTTATCGTTTTATGTTTAGGGGTGGCAAGGGGTGGCCGTCCCCTCCACGGGTTAAGTTTAAGTTTTTTTTTTATTTACAATATGTTTAAAATAATACTTTTTTAGCTACTTACCTAGGCAAGAAATGTATTACTTTCACCCCGCTTATCAAGTAACTTCAGACCTACTTACTTTCAATGAATTATAAATTAAACCTGCATTTGCATACCAACCAAATTTATTTTCATGAATCGTATAGCCAGTTTCAGAAGTACATAGGTACCTATGTACTTACCTACTAGCCTAACTACAACCTAAACCATTACCACAGCAGCTATACTAATTTGCTGGACTAAAAATGTCGCTGTCTCTGTCATAACGACCAAAATAATAAAGTACCTATGACATCATTTTTAGTGCTGTCAGATTAGTTTAGTCTATTTTTGTCAACATCTGAATAGAAATCACTTGTTTATTGTATTAGCTAAAACGTAGATAAATTTACTAACCTACAACCTACTCTTTGGTTTAATTTATTTGCGAGGATTTTAAAACACTGGGGATAGTCTACTCAATTACGAATCGTCTAATTATGTTAGAATATGCTCCAGACATTGGATTTGAATTTCAATTCTGTTCCCTAAACGCGTGCACAGACCAAACTCAAACAGCTCTATACATTTTAAGATTAGGTACCTACGTATATAGGTTTCAAATATTAATTTATTGAACCACCAACGATAGATACCCTACACCATAAATTGCAATAGAACAGGAAAAATACGCCTATAAATAAGACTAGTCCCCTTATCATAATTATGAATAAGGGGACTAGGACTATAGTCTGATAACTTAGCACACTGCTAAATTTAGCAGCTGTTTTAGTTAGCAGACCATTATGAATAAGCGGGTAGGTGTTCCCTCAATTACATTAAACCAAAAACTTGAGAGTTGGCAAAGGAAACATTAAAAATAGAAATGATATTCCTACCTATATGTACCATAAAAGCGGTAGATAAATTCACGTGCTACGAACTTCGTAGGTAGCACGAAGTCTCAAGATTACTGGCCTCGATAGAGTTATAAAAGTACGCAGCGTAGCATGTAATTTCAAGAGCTACGCTTATCAACGTTGACCGCCAATAACAGCTCTCTCCGTAAAGTCTTGGTCTCTTGACACAGTAGGCTGCCATATGCACTATGCGATGCCGGTTACATAATCGTATAAAAAACGTCGTGGAGTGTAGAATGAAAGTGTCGAAGTCTGCGTCGGCCAGCGGTGAGGGCCAGTAAGCAGATCGCAATACGTTGTGTCAGCGTACAGCGTAATGATCAAGAGACCACGTGACGGCTCAGCACCCTGAGCTGTGGTCTCTTGATCACTACGCTGTACGCCCTATTTTAACTCATTCGATTCTTTTCCGAAGTGAAAACGTCAGATTCGAATTCTATTCCGACGGAACCTTAGAACGCTATTTTGATTTGTCAAAAGTTTTCGATCGGCCTTTCCGACAAATTAAAATACCCCTGCAGACCTTCGCTACCGCGCGGAGGCAGCACGTCTGTAGCGCTCCTTTGTAAATCCTGAATATAAATACCCTACCTCCGCGCTTCCTCACTACACTAGCGCTTTCTCTTTTTTCGTAGGTCGTGTGTTAGGTAGCACCACCCGTGGCGGGCTCAGGTTTAGCTGTGCAGTATAGTATTATTTATCTGTGGCTGTGCTATTGCATAACCCCCTATTGCGCGTTAGTTTTCAGTGCTACGCCGTAGCAGTACGCCGTAGCAGCGTAGCATTGAAATCTTAAAGTGTGAGGATTGCAAGTTCGCATTTTTAGTCGATAAAAGCAGTTTTTACAATAGGTTGTATAAACTGTACAGAAGTATGTTTTAGTTGTTGTTTTTATGTTTATTCGCCGACAATCCCGTTTATTATTATACACCTTTGGCTAGAGAATGATTTCAAGGTGGTACCTTAAAAAAATCCTGAAGGATTAGTTTGCCCACAAAACTAAAAACTGTGTAAATTATAAAAAAAAATATAGTAGGTTTGAATTTTTTGTAATAATCAAACAATTAATTATTGTCATCAATATCATCATCAAGTAAGTTTCTTAGCTGTTATGAACTCTAAGCTGTATAGAACAGCAGCCGGAAGAAAAAAACCGTTAATTTTATTTGTCTTCCCATGGCTTTAAGATGCAAATGCTGGGGTGATCGTATTAGAAGTATCTACTCTTTTGGGAGATAATTGACAAATAGAGCTACACGGCATCGAACTGTGGTGGGTACCTAGGCTCCTACCTAATTTGCATAGTAGAGCTCTCGGAATTTTTTATTCTAAAAGTTAACAGAGAGTTCTAAACAACGCTTGTATTATGGGCATGGGTACTGAGGAAGATACTTAACTGAGAGGTAGGTACCTAAGTTAAAAAAAAATGAATAAAGTGAACCTGAAATCACAATAATGCTGTGCAAATATCTCGTCCAAATTGACGTCTATCGACTAACAAAGGCAGTTCCCGCTGAACTTACTGCCTTATTAAAACATTCAAAATTTACACACACTTTGCATATCGCATATTCATGTCATTCCAAATTCAGTGTACACAGATTGGAACAGTAAATTGCATTGTTATAGCAACATGTGACACTCCCTTGGCATAAGCAGCTCCATATTACGGCTAAATTAAGACAGCTTGCTACAAATATGCAAATCTTAACCATCCCTCAGACAAAGGAATATAAAGACAGCTTACGGTGAAATAAAAAATGAAGCCGTAGAAAACCGTGCTCACCTTGTAAACACGCGCTCACGCACACAAATATCAACCAAACCGTGCGCAGTGCTCGTCAGTACCCGTCGAGGCGCGAGCCAGGACACATCGACGTGTAAATAGATAACTATGGTTTCCTGTGCAGTGAAGAACTGTCAAAATAGCAGCAGAAAGGTCAAGAAGTCGGAAGGAATAACGTTTCACTTTAAGTACTGAAATAACACCGTAAAACATTGTAATAAATACTTGTTTTTGTTTTACTTGGAACACAAAACCTCAACACTATGTTGATATCAAAGACAATGACAATGACAGTGACATAGAGCACGAATGTTACCAGCGTATGATTTCAGATTTCCCCAAGCTATTTGTTATTTTTCGCTTCAAGGGTTCACATAATTGGTAGCTATTTCAAATAGCTACCAATTATGTGAACCCTTGACTTGATTTAGACTAATCGAGGATTTCGATTATTGGACCGACGACGATATTGCTAGATTACCACGGACTCACTGACTCACTGACATAATTGTTCTCCCGGATGGTGGAGGGTGAGGTATTGTTTTTTTGCGATAATGTATTTCTCATGTTGGACCGAGGGAAAATTCCTCGGTCCCCCTCAGTTTTTGAGATTTGCTCCCCCTCCCGGAGCCACCCCGCTCTAACCTTCTTGCACACGGACCAACTTGGATCAAAACGTTTATGGCGTTTGTATAGAGTGGTTAAAAAAATCAGTTTAAATCACTTGTCCCCCCCACAAGTGATTTAAACTGATTTTTTTAACCCCCCCTTGTCCCAGACCCCCTCCCCCTTTGTAAGTGCTACCAGATAGCGACGTGATAGAAGAAATTTGATTGCAGGGTCGTATAGAGGGTATCTTCTTGAATCAAAGGAAAAAATTAATTACCCCCCTCTCGCCCCTTTTTTAGCCCCCGTTGTATATCTCCCAAACGGAGTGACTTGAAATAAAAAAAAATAACAGCCGTGTAGACGAATACAAGTCACTTTTTTAAGACAATTTTTTTACCCCCCATGCCCCCCAAACTCCTCCCCCTTTTTTGAGTACTACCAAATAGAGGAGATATCGAGGGGTTCTGATTGCAGGATAGTATAAAGGGTATCTTCTTGAATAAAAAAAACACAAAAAAAAACTGGCTCGTAGAGAAGACGTTCTATACCTACGACGAATTTTTAAATTCTGATTGTTAATTAATTAATTATTCATTAATAATATACTATTTTTATTTTAATAATTTAAATCAATGTGACGTATAATGTGAAAAAATATTAATAAAATGTTTATCTGTTTATCTGTTTACCCCCATTTTTAGCCCCCGTTGAGATCTCCCAAACGGAGTGACTTTACAGATTTTTTTTTCACAGTCATGTAGAGGAGGATAAATAATTCTAAATGCAGAAAAATGTTTCCCCCTTTGGACCCTAGACCCCCTTTTTAATTAAAATACATAAAAAACCGAAAATTGGCCTGTTTTTAGCCTTTTTATCACAGTACGAAAAAGATGTCCATTTCAAAATCCAATTTGACTGACATTTTTAAATCGTGGTCTCCTCTCTTGGTTATCGATTTCGATCAAATCGAGGGTGTAGGTAAGGAGAACACAATTAAATAATAAACAACATACACAATTATTACATAACCACCAGGTAGCCCTAGTTAGTAATATTAAAATTCAAGATGGTGGACATTCTTTTTATTTGCATTATGGGTAAGTATCGATCGTCTCCAACTGAATCGAAGGTGTAGATTTCGAAAATGAGTTTGCTTTAGAATTCAAGATGGCTGAATTTTTTTACCTAATCAGTATCGTTTTAAACAAAAATTTAATCGAGAGTGCTAATCACGAATATTTTTTTATTATTATAATTTCGTCTCTCATTTCATTCCTAAAAATAAACAAATCCACACATCATTTATTATACCATTTGTTTATAAACATACCCGACTTCTCCTGATCGCCATCTATCTTTAACCTATCCAATAATACTACTTCCCAAGTTATAGGGAGTTTTTCTTTCAGATGGAAACACTTTCACGCACTCAACTATAAAAATGTGGCTTCATTTTTTAGTTCACCGTAAGATGTCTTTATATTCCTTTGTCTGAGAACCATCCTTACCGACAAATAACTTTATTAGAATGGAAACACAGAAAGCATTTCAGAATTTTCAGACAACAAAGCTCTTTTACTTCAAACACAGTAGGAAATACCTTTTACTATCCTTTGAATGGGATGAAAATAAAAGCGAGTTTACATTTCCGCTTTCAAACAAGAATGTTACCTTACATTCGTGATGAAATATCACAAGACGAAGCGAATCCTTTCGGTTTCCTCGAACCAACGGCTTGGAAAACATTGTGTTACAACATTGCAGATACCTCGTTTCATTTTTATGTTGCAAAAGAAACTTCACTCAAGATAACGATAACACGATATTGCATGATCAAATACCTCCTTACAAAGTTTTAATAAAAACTCCCTAAAGATTCCCTTCAGATGGAGCAATTTTCCAATACGGCCATCGCAGTCTTCGTTCGAGGTAGTCTTACAACCTGAATTGATACTTCAGACAAGCGCTATTCTCCTAAAAGCTTTTTATATTATATTATCCAAGATGCTTCAACACGTGGTAGAAATGCCAGAGGTCTGTTCTCTTGGGTATAAGAGAAAGTGTTGGGTTCAGCAAAAAGCTTGATAAAACTTGTAAGGAGGTGATATCGATGCGTTGCGCGCCACGTTGTGGCAACGTGAAACATCTTTGAAGATTGTCTATTCATTGAATTTCTTTATTTACCTACCAAGAAATTGCGACTCGCAGGATGTATTGAAAAGGGATCAGGTAGCTTGGTTATTTTTTTAAATAATCCTATTGACTAGGTATGTCCCTTACTTATGTACCTACCTGAGTAAGTTTTAAGCACCAACTGTTTGCGTCACAGAAATAATATCTGTGGTGTGCTTTTCGAGTTTACAAATCTTCAAGCTCAAATTCGATCAACAAGCTCATAAGGTGTCAAATCATGGGCTGAATGAAATAACTAACAGTTTTGGATTAAACAAGTCTTTAGATATCTACCTACCACAAGATAAAGTGGTGTCGTTTGAATAAATTAAGATTGAGATAATATGCCCCACGTACCGCTTAAGCGCATCAGTTCTTGCAAATTGCTAAAGGCTCAAGCTCAAGCTTAGTAGCGTAGGGATGTCTAGGACCTAAGAAAAGGTTCCTTTGGAAGGATCCAATGTTGGTTTTTTCTAGATTTGTCAACAGAAGATCTGACCTGGGCGGGAAAGGGCGTCAGTTTGTCTTTAAAATCAAGATGTAAATTTTATCATGTTCGACTTCTTCGACTACTTCGACTTGGAACTACAAAGTCGATACCAGGTTTTACTTCGTAGGCGTTTCAGTCAGAGGTCTACGAAAACATAGGCAAGTAAAAACGCTGCTACGAAAACGAATGATAATTGTGACAATATTCTCCTGGAAACAGTCCAGTGGCCAGTTTGTAGTAATATTAGGTCCTTACATATGAAATTGGCGTTTTGTATGGGAGGAACAAAAGTCGAATATTTTTTAATATAATATATTTAATTAATCAAAGTATGAACCATTATTTTCTATGCACTTTTGCCATCTTATAGGTAGTTCATTGATCCCTTTACTAAAAAAACCAGTCGGACGGGAATCAATAAAATCTTTGAAGGCGATTTGGACTGCCCCATCGGAGTTGTATTTTTTCCCTTGCAAGAAGTTATCCAAATTTCGAAAAAAATGGTATTCTGTTGGAGCAAGGTCCGGGGAGTACGGAGGATGTCTTAGACTTTCCATTTGAAGCTCTTATAATTTAGTAGCCGTCTGTTGCGCAGTGTGTGGTCTAGCGTTGTCGTGAAGCAGCAGTGGCGTGGAGCGATTGACCAGCCTAGGTTGTTTAGCCGCTAGCTTTTCCATCATGGTTTGCAATTGCTGACAATAGACATCAGCCGTAATAGTCTGGCCAGATTTGAGAAAACTGTAATGAACAATAACGGCACTAGTCCACCAAACGCTTACAAGTAACTTTTTTGGGGTTAATTTTCGCTTGGGGCAGGATTTGGCTGGCTGGCCAGGATCCAACCATTGCGCTGAGCGCTTCCGATTATCGTAAAGAACCCATTTTTCATCACAGGTAATGATTCGGTTTAAAATACCTTCATTATTGTGCCGGTTTAGTAATGTAACGCAGCAGTCGACGCGCGTTTGCCGGTTTGCTTCAGTCAATTCGTGAGGTACCCACCTTTCAAGCTTTTTAATCTTCCCAATTTGCTTCAAGTGAATTAAAACAGTTTTATCACTAACATCGCAGCCTGCAGCTAACTCGGACGTGGTTTGCGATGGATCCGCTTCCACAATAGCCTTCAACTCTTCATTATCAACTTGAGTCTCAGGCCGTCCACGGGGCTTGTTCTGCAGGTCGAAATTTCCAGAAGGAAAACGTTGGAACCAAAAACGAACTGTGTTTTCTTTTGCAACACGACCGCCATACACATCATTCACCCTTCGAGTTGTTTCCGCAGCACTAGTGCCACGGCGGAACTCGTACTCGTAAATAATGCGATATTTTAAGTTTTCGATTTTGTAAAATGAGTGACGCAAACAGAAAAAAACAGAAGAAAAAAAACAAATGAATGACGATCATCGAAGCACAAATACATGAGTCTATAGCTGTACAAATTTGAATTTGGAATTCCTTACCAAAGAGGAGAAATTTGTGATTAAAGTGGCCAGTACGAAAAACGCCAATTTCATTATGTAAGGACCTAATATTATAAAAGTGAAAGTAAAAGGTAAGTAATCTCTGAAATTAAGTTTATTATAAACGTCCTCATAATCGATACACTCCTATGCTAGATGTATGTACGTGCAGAAATCAGTTTCCGTACTTAGCCTCATAAAACTTCTGAGAGAATTCACTGCCCAGTCTCGCCGGCGCTCCACCGAGCTGAAAGAATTTTATTTATCTGTGTCTTGGGCCATGAAAGTATTAACCGAGTCTCTAGGTAGGAACGTAGTATGATTATAGAGACGGTTCGTTTGACAAGAAACTCAGGGCATCCCTGCACCCCTAGACGAGCAATCTCGCACCCGATATAAATCCACATTATGCAACGAGTAACAACGTTTTGGTTCACTGCCAGCAGACGACGCTTTTACGTATAAATATAATTACCTACAGGAACCAGAAACCTATCCGTTTTTAAACATAAAGGGGATTTAATTCAGAATCTGATTAAAATTCAGATTCAGATTCAGATTTCTTTATTGTCATAAATCAAACATATAAAAAGTGTACAATATAGGGTAAGTCCGGGATATACGCCCAATCAGGATAGACGCCTCAGTGCAATTGTGTAAAATGCAAGATACGTGTTCAAAAGAATACCTTATAATACGGAAGCGCTCCTTCCTCAAGTCGGTTTGTCACAAAAAGTTGGCTCGTGCGGTTGTGCGTAGGAGTGCTAGTGACAGTGACGAGTCAAACAGTCGTTATTTTACTTTACGGATGATTTTCGGCCCTCTATAACTTTGGAGTTAATAAGTAAGTTTTTTTGTTTTTTGATTCTGAATAAGGAGTAATGTATATAGATTATTATTAATTTAATTTTTACTCTAAAATAAACTATTAACCACTATTTCTTTCAAAGGCATCTATCCCTGTGAAAGGGATATATGCCCCAATAAGTTTTGGGATATTTGCCCCTAAGGGCATCTATCCCTTGCCGTACTTTCGTGTACTTAACTATGTTATATGATTCAGATTGGAAATGCCCGGAAATACAAGGGTAAAGTCGGCGTCCGACCGCGTGTCATTACATGGACCAAGGAACCCATTGGCAGCTATGGCAGAACTGACGAATAAATAATTTAAATTTAAATTTTTGTTATAATTTTTATTTTTATCTTGTAGATTATGTTTTAGTGTTGTAGATGATTGATCTCTTTAGTGTTTTAATTGAAATTGTATATGTTTATAGTAAATTAGTAACGTCATCCAATGGCTAATTGTAATTAGGCTTGCAGTTTTTAATATCATTATATTTTTGTACCTATTATTATTGGTCCCTTAGTGTTCTTTAGTGTTTTTAATTAAAATGTTTATATAAATAGCTGAAACAATAATATATATTTAATAAATAATAATGTTGATTGAAACGTATGTTCAAAATAATTGTTTTCCTGCAAAGGGCATCTATCCCGTTCAAAAAAATTAGTCTTGGGCATATAACCCGCATGTGAGGCATCTATCCCATTATGCAGTTTTATTTTTAACTCAAAATATACGTTTTATTTATTGACTAGTCTACAAAAAGAACTACAGGGCGATTAAATAGATTAACAAAGTGACGGCACATATAAAAACCATGTGCGTATTATTTGTATTTAAGGAGATATGAATAAAATAAAAAAGGTTAGGCATATATCCCGGATTCACAAGGTACCTTGATTAAATGCTGAGTCTACAACTCGTCAAAACACAATTAAAGATTTACAAAGTTACAGTTAAAAAAGATATAATATATACGATTAAAAAAAGATATACAATTATACGATTAACAAAGATATACAATTATTATATATTATTAATAACTTATCAGTTATCTATCACTCTAGGCTAGGTGATGTTACGGAAATGTTTGATGATTTTACTACGGATTGTAACTTATATTGAATGTAATCGTTTTCCAAAAACTGTTTGATAATATACAGCGTTTTATCAAGTAAAAGATTTTTTGATTCTAGATTAAACCTATTTTTGTTCTAAAGGGAGCTTGTTATATAATTGTTGACCCATTATTTTAGGTAGCTTTTTTTGCATTAAGGAAGTGAAGATTGTACAAAAAGGCTTACTATAAATAAAGATTACCTAAAGGATAAAAAAACTTGGGATGAATTTGCTCCAACTCGAAATAGCGACTTTATTTCCGTGTCAGTGTAATGTTTTGACATTTTCTAAGTATATTTATTGTATTTATGGAAATAGAGATTTTTTGACTTTCACATGACTAGGCAATAATAACTTATTAACTTAAAGTTTTTTAAACTTAGGCGATCAGAACACAATATTATATAAATATTCACGGGTATTTAAGGAAGACGGATTTAAGCGGGAAAAAGGAAGAAATCTTTAAATACATATAAAAATGAAACTCGTTTTCCGTTGTCACGACATAACATGAAAACAGCTTGACCGATTTGGCTGATTTTTTTTTTAAATGTTCGTTGAAGTTCAAGGATGGTTTTTACGGCGAGAAAAATCTAATAATTGCCGGGAAAACACCTATAAACGTTCCCATAGGAGCAACGCGAGCGAAGCCGCGGGCAACAGCTAGTCAATAATAAAATAGGTAAATAAACGCGATAAATACCCGTGAATATTTATATACTCGTAATAACTTATATGCTTGTTATATCGTCTCTCAGGCGTACCTTATTTGAATTGGACCAAATGACTCTCCATTCATTACTTTCTTTAGTTTCTTTGTATAATTATTTGGTCCACCTTTTGGTACTGACACTGGAATAAAGTTTATATAGTTCTAGGTATGTAAATACCTAGAACTATATAAACTCTATCGTAAGTACCTATAATTATGAATGCAATGAAATAAATCCCTATTCCATACTAAGATTATAAATTTTTGTGGTGTCAATTCAGTTGCTGCCAAAACTAAACTAAACAAATTTGACAGGACTAAAAATTTTGCCGTCCCTATCATAACGAGCCAAATAATAAGGATGGCATCAGTTTTAGTCAAAATACCATAATTTATCAGACACCTTAAAGTCACTTGCGATACAAAAAAGGCGAGGTAAAAGGGGATAGGTACCAAAGTCCCTGTGAATAGGCATCAGTATCTTTGTTTGTCTGTTTACTTTTCAAGTCTAAACAGATCATAATTATTTTTAGTAGGGAAGGAAATGGAAATGGTTACAGACTTAGGTTACTTGAAAAGCGCGTGCGAACCCGCGGACAGCACCTTGTATGAAATAAGAACTTGGATAAGCTAAGATATTTTTTTCAAAAATATAAATTAAATACAAGTATAAGCATGCATAATGAATAATCTCCCATCTTACTATAAAAACTATCGTAGTTTGACGAATTTATTATGGACTAGCTGCGTCCCGCGGCTTTGCACGCGTTCATACTATGGAAACGTATAAAGGTGATTTTTATCCCACGGGAACTGATTTATAGGATAAAAAGTTGTAGTGATTGTTGTAGTGATATTAGGATTAGAATAAACTGTATGCAAAATTTCAGCCCTATCCGTTCAGTAGTTTTGGCGTGAAAAGGTAAGAAACTCCCATCCATCCCTCCATCCATACATCCATACAAACTAGTGTGATGTGATGTAAGCGGGTTAACTACGAAACTACATAATAAAAACTGACTGCTGGACAAGTGGCTGGATGTTTATGATAGAGACCCTTGAAAAGTAAGTGATTCGGGCGAAACGTCCCCTACACTTTTGCATTGGGGTACAACTCGTCTGAATCTAAAAACAAGAGATTTTAAATTCAGACGAAATATACCCTCATTAAAGGTAGAGGGGATATTTCACCCGAATCTCAGCGGACGAGTTTTAGAATCGGTCGAAACGTACACTAACTCGGGCAAGAGATCGACGCTCGCGCTTAGAACCGCAGGTGTAGATGTCCCTAACGTTGGTTTTCTTCCAACATAAATAATCGTTCGTAGTTAACCCGCTTATATCCGTAATGAAATTTCCAATTTCCCCAACTAAGGGATTAGAGGACCTAAAGCCATTGATTAACTAAAAAGGGAAGATAGGTTACGTTCTCCCAGCGCTTGCATATGTCCAGTCCTGTGCAACACAAAGAAGAACAAAGACGGAAAGACGTATCTAAGACCGAAGTGAGACCGAGAAAACAACATTTCACGCGAATCACGACCGCCCGTGCCGCCGGTCCGACGGTGACTGAGGTGGGAGCACACAATTTTACACAATATGAGGTTGCCATTTTCGAGAAACTAGTACCTCATCTTCAATTTTTAATTTATCAATGCCTAAAGCCCTTTATTTAATCAATATAATCTAGCAACAGGCTGATCCATACCGTTCCTGAGTTTACACAGCCCAGACAAAGTACAACGACCCGTGTGTGCTGGGGCTTAGACTGAATCTATTGGATTTTTCGAGAGCATTATCAACTTTGACGACCTCTGTGGCGCGGTGGGCGAGTCCGCCTGCGACGCAGGAGGTTGCGGATTCTGTTAGGAGGTTCGTGGTCGCCTCGGGACAAATGTGTGTACGATCTGCAGATATTTGTTCAGGGCGTTCTGGATGTTTTCTATGTATAATAAAAAATTTGGATCGATGTAGTATATTGTATTATATATATCAGTTATCTAGTACCCATAACACAAACTCTGCTTAGCTTGGGACTAGGTAATGCTGTGTGAATTGTCCAACATTATTTATTCAAGTTATTCAACTCAAAGGTTTTATGGTCCGATGTTTTGGGTTATTCCAGTTTTCCCCCTTGACAAATGAAAACGGAAAAATGGTGGTTATTTTTAACCGACTTGAAACAAAGGGGAAGGTTCTCAATTCGACTGTATTTTTTATGTTTGTTATCTCAGAACTTTTGACTGGGGGTGGTCCGATAGTCATGATTTTTTTTATTGAAAGCTGGTGTTTTCCGTGTTGTCCCATATTAATTTGGTTCAGTTCTGACAATAGGATCCATGAAAATCCATGAAAAAACTTTAAAATTGAAGACGGTTTATAGTTTTTTAAAACAAAATTAATTATCTCAACACCTATTGTAATACCAGCTTAATCTCCTCGTTGCCTCGTTGGTCTAACGGTCAGCAGTCAACCGCTGATTATGAGGTTCTAGGTTCAAATCCCGGGTCGAGCCAATAGTTGTTATTTGGGTTTTTCTAGCAAGAAAAATTCACAGAAGCAGCCAGAAGTCAAGAAGTTGGCGGTGTTACACCTCCGTGCCTCGTAAAGCACGTAAAGCTGTTGGTCTTACGCGTAACCTCTCCCCGGTCGAGTTGGTCTGCCGTCCCATCGGATTATGAGAGTGAGGGAATAGTGAGTGCATTTGTGTTTCCGCGCGCACTTGTGCACTATAATATGTCCTGCGCACCAAGCTAGTCTTCGTTGAGACTGGCTGCCATAGCCCGAAATTCGGTTAGGAAGGCATTATACTTAAACTATAATGATTTCAAGATGGTATCATAAATATTTGTAGCACGGCGGGGATGATGATGATGGTGATGACGATCAATGCTTGGAGGCAGTTATGTCTAATGAAACCTATCTAATTCTATTATAAAAAACTATTGTAGTTTGACGAATTCACTACGGATGTAAGCGGGTCAACTACGAACCTTATTTCTGTTGGAAGAACACCAACGTTTCCAACCAACCAACGAACTCCAGTGCTCGGAGGGTTGCGGAACGCGTGCGTAGCGCCCACTCACCCTGAAGATGTCCCTCGTTAAGGCATGAAACGTTAGTGTTCTTTCAACACAAATAAGGTAGTTAACCCGCTTACATCCTTAATGAATTCTATCTCATTGTTTTTCCAAATACAATTTATCAGACACCTTAAAGGTTTGTGGCGACATCCGATACAAAAAAGGCGAGGTAAAGTTCAAAATAACTTTTCAATTATTTTCTGTTTTCTCGTTGCATATGCGGGGTTTCCTACCGTCTAGGGTTGATACCTACAAAGGTAGATACGATACCGATAATAGTACAGCGTCTGGGGTCTGTTTACGCAGGTACCTTGGAAAATGCTGGCCGCCCCAAAATTCCGAGCATATTCGAATGAAAACTGAATACTTGAAGCTACGGTATGGAATGGTCAATAGTTATATTATTGCTTTCTTGTTTCCCTCTGAATAGTCGACATTTTGACTTGATTTGTTTTGTTTATGTGTTGTTATTGACTGGTAAATTCCCAGTACTTAGTTTGCAATGAGAAAAAGGAATGTTCTTCTTGTGTGAATCTAAAAATCAATCTCTACCAATGTAGAGACAAAACAGATTTAAATATTTTAGTGTTCTACATATTTAGGTTTTAGGTTTCCTTACTTACATTGATCTTAACAGGTGTAATATTTTATTAACCTTTTATTGAGAACGGTTAAATATAAAATAGGAAATTTGTATATAATATTTTTCAGCCAAAGTTGAACTCTACCATACAACGTGTAAGACAAATTAATCAGTTTTCGACAACTTTTTATTCATAATATGCACACCCTTGTCTACTAAAACTGTCTTGGATAGCAATTTTATAGTTACTACTTGCTACTACACGCATCCGAGACCACAATCCTTGCCGATAATTTATAATCTCATATCATATACTTTGAAAATAACCAGTTCCTTTCTCCTTTGTCCAACAAGAAAGCTTGTAATAATGAAGTGGCATTTGATAAGCAGAAAGTTCAATGATGCTGATATTGTATCCAAAGATTTAAACGAGTTAAATCTTTGAGCTATGCTCGGAGTCTCTCTGATGTATATGATTAGTAACGAATATTATATCCGACACAGAACCAAAGTTATCGACATAGCTCATAGAATTGGCCAGTTAAAGTGACAGTGGGCCGGCCATATCTTGCAAAGAATCTACAACCTCTGGGGCAAACGAGTGGAGACCGCGACTCGGCAAATGTATTGTAGGCCTCCGGCCAGGTGGGATGACGATCTGCGAAAGACTGCAGGCAGATGCTGGCTTATTAGGGGAAGCCTATTATCATCATCATTTGCCTTTATTAGTGCTCTGCTGGAGTGATTTTAAAATCATTGATTTTATCGTTGACATGTGCAATAGGTACCTACCTAAACGCAGATATCTCGCTGGCTCGGACTTGCAGAGTCGAGATATAGAGCTTAGATAGGTAATTAAATATTAGGTCTATTAACTATAAAAAATATAGGCAATAGCCTAGTTCGTAAATACCATATAGGTAAAATTATAAGGGTTCCTTGATGACTTGTTAGCATAATGTACCTATGTTGTCGTTGCCTGTACGGCAATAATAATTTTTATTATTGTTATTTTTTTAACTGTTGTCATATGCACGATTTATTGTAGTTTTCGTAGTGATAGCGTAAAGTAAAATTATGACTAAACTGACTACGTAACACTTATGTAAGTAATTTCTAACTACGTTTTAGCCCTGTAAATTCACGAAGTATATACTTCCATTAATTTATACTTATGGCTTATCTATTTTGAAGCATGTGAGTAAACAAACTACGTCACAAATAACAAAATCTCACTTGCTTGGCGTCGAGTTTCAGATATAATTGTAAGCAATTTTTATTGAAGAGAGGATCAAAAATCGACAAGTAATGTAAATTACGTATAAAAGGACGCACCAACAAAGTGAATTTCAGGTTAAGTATGGGCGGTTGGTTTACTAACATGCTTCATTCGAAATGGACACGATATAGGTACTCAGTTAATGTTTACAGTGAAACTGTGTAAAGCTATGTATTTGCATACGAGTCTGATCGACTTAATTCACCCCTAATGGTTTCAGGACGAGCCGAGAGCGTCGTGATTTCGTTCCTAGACTCCTTGGGGAGGACATGTTCGTAGATATGTCACATAAACAGAGGTGCATAGCTAAAGGGTTTCAGGAATTTAGAATTTAGCAGGGACTAGTGACTGCTAGCGTTTTTACACGTGTTTTTTTTATAAAATGTAGCCAGCTCTCGATCTACATCCAGGACAAACTTCAGGCTGCGACGATAGTAATATTGGTGTTGTTTTCACAACCGATCAACAACGACACAAACTGTTCGAGTTGATAATAAATATTAATAAATACACTATACACTACTATTATAAATGCGAAAGTTTGTATGGATGTATGGTTGTTTGTTACTTCTTCACGCCAAAACTACTGAACGGATCTGGCTGAAATTTGCATACAGGTAATTACTAATAATACTGTAATAAAACAAAGGTTACTTTTTTATTTTGGCGTGAAGAGGTAACAAACATTCATCCATACATTCATACAAACTTTCGCATTTATAATATTAGTGTGATAGCAAAGCATACATTATTGAAAAAAAAATCAAAATAGTAATGATAACTCGTACCGACTCGTATCAGTTTTTCATTCTTTTAGGTCTCTTATGTCTGTGGGCTAGAAGTACCTAAGCAGCAGCTTTATTACTTTTAAATCTTTAATCTAAGATGGGATCAAGGTATTCGCCGTATACTTAATCGATCAAATATAAGAGAAGAAAAAAAAAATAGGACAGCCTCTATAGCGAAAATAGCGAAGACTGCACTTTGCAGCACCTGTGGGGTTGTAAAATACTGGTCCAGTTAAATAGTTTAGCACCAGCCAGCCCGACTTGCTTGCTGCGTTTATTTTTCTAAACTAGACCAGGTCTATATAGACCTCAGGTATGGAAAGAGAGGAGATAGGCTTTTGTCCAACAGTGGAACCAGCCTGATTTAATTAGACAGGTAGATACCTATAGGTAGGTAAGGTATGTGGGGGAACTCGACTCGGCTCTCGTTCCCGTTGGGAAATAGTCTGTCATTGGGCAACGAAAGTCCAACCATCGACCTAAAAAAACCTTTGCTATCTAATTCAATAATATAAAGGGTGCCAGGGTGTACTCATCATAAAAAATCTTGACTTTTTGAGAACAAAAATAATGATTCTTCCATTCGGTTATACTCTTACAACCAAAGTTATCAAAAATACTATGAATAAAAGCTAGACAACTCTCAAAAACAAAGATAAACTATATTGAATATTTAAGCGAATATCAAAGTACAAAATAAGATAATAAATCTCGATCGACAAAGGAACGCAACGTGCACCGTCCTCGAGGTTCAAGGAATTCCGTAGACAAAGTAAAATGCAATCAAGTATTTCCAATTAGCCCTCCAGTGAATATCATATTGTAGAGGAAAAATGCAGACAGACCGTAATACACTCTTGTCTATAATATTGTTTATTAAAGGGAAGTGTCCTGGTTATAAATATAATCAAATAAGGCCCATTTGTGCCAAGAATTCACGCGGTTCGATAACTCAGGATTCTTTTTATAAATGTCAGACTCGCAGTTTTTAATACACGAAAAGAAATTAAGTCATACATATTGCACAAAACATTATTGTGTCCAATACACATATTTTTTAATTTATCAACAATTAAACAAAAAAAAACAAGAATAAAGTGCGTTTTTAGGAGTGAGGGACATCACACCTTCCCAAAATGACGCGCAAGGTGTGACGTCACGCGGAACTTTAACTTGCTATCAATCTTTTTTATTGACAAAAGAAAAATTATATCCAACATCTTCATAAAGGTAATCTTACTGACGCACTAATTAGAATTATTAAGAAAATTTGGGCAAGCCACGGAGACGCTGGCGCTGGCAAGACGATCTCGACATATTCCGGGGAGATTGATGGGACCAGGGGCCTGATTCCACTAACACAATCCCCTCACTATGACAATATTATCGCTTCATTATCGCGTTACAATCACCGCCATTGACACCTTTTGGTATTCTACTAACACGATCTTTTTTTGTTTATGCCATATCTATGACTAATATATATATAATATAATGCTGGACAATTCACACAGCATTATCTAGCCCCAAGCTAAGCAGAGCTTGTGTTATGGGGTACTAGATAACTGATATACATAATACAATACACTACGCCACTTGAACGTCCCGTGGTACTTAAGTACCACAAACGTTTACCCCCGCAAACGTCCGTGGTATAAAATGGCCACGGGACGTCTAGCTCTTTTGGATAACGATTTTTGTATTCTCTATGCTTCTAAGTTGTTGTCCGTCGATACTAGATGGCACTATTAACAATTATCTTCTAATTTCTACCAAAAGTTGCCATACCTGGCAATAATAATTATGAAAAAAAACAAAACTTGTTGACAGAGTGAGAGAATATTTTTCGTGAAGTGCCGAGCTGCAAATATGTCGTAAATTCTTTTGTTTTACTGTTTATTTTTGGGATTGTGATACATGTAATTTTTCCTTAGATTCTACGCGTGAAATAAGAGTAAAAACAATATACTCTCCTACACTCCAAAGTTAAATAATTGAGCAAAACAGATAGTCGAATTCGAATTGGTGTTCTTGTATCAAAATGGTTGTTTCATGTTATCTTACGTGATATTAAAATAAGTTTTTGGAGTAGTAATGTCTTTATATCGTAAAATAAACTATCTAGAATAATTCATTACAAAGAACAAACTAATCAAGATCTTATTTTTACATAGATTCATCGAATTTGGTAAGTTGAAAACTTGCGTTGAACGAAATTTGGGCTTGAGGACCTATTTTGATAAATTTATTTAAAATACTTCTCCTGGATAGTTAATTATTATTTTGGTAGCGTTTCAACGGGATTAGAGTCTAGTTTGTGAAATCATTTTTATTATTAATACAGATATCACAAGTAAATCACAAAAAAAATAAACTTGCGGAAAATCAGTATAAATATGGTACCATCTTAGGTTTGATCAGTTTTTAGAATATGAAAATGTAGGTACGATGATACATATTCTTATTCTAGTTTATTTGCTATAAAATAATGTACACAAAATAATTTTTGGTTTTGAAATTGCTGCAGTACTTTTTATGTGATAAATAGTTTTATCGGGAAGATTGCGCAGCGCGTCACGTTACGCTCGCGGCGCACAGGCTGGGACGTAAGTCGCTCGCTGCGCTGAGTGCGCTGGACGTTCAAGTGGATAGATAGATATTTTTTATTATACATAGAAAACATCCAGAACGCCCTAGACAAATATCTGCAGATCGTAAAATATTTGTCCCGAGGCGGGAATCGAACCCGCAACCTCCTGCGTCGCAGGCGGACCTTCGCCCACCGCGCCACAGAGGTCGTCATACGATTATGTAATACGTTTATGATTATATGCCCCACTACATTATTGACACGATATTATAAGTCATAGAGATTGTAATCTTATGGTATTGGAATACCAAATAAATTTACGACTAAATCTCTTCATCTTAATCGTATGGCGGCTTTATGACGCCTTTGTTTAAAAAATAGTGGAATTAGGCCCCTGGCCAACGAACGCGCAGCAGTGGGACAACAGATAGGTTAAACAAAAAAGACGTGTGGCACTCGGGGACTGCCGCGGTAAAGCTATTGCAATGCCATCTAGAGGCGAGTTGCTGAACTAAAGAGACAAACGCCAAGGTTTTTTCGTTACGGAATTTCTGGATTCGGTCCCCGCGCTCAAGGCCCGCGATAGAAGCTATGCAATAGCTTAAAAATAAAAGAACATTGCCGAACCAAGCGTGTTAGTTATAATAGTTAATCCGCTCGGTTGGTGGACGGATGTTCATAATAATATGTAGACGTATGTGTGCTGATGAGGGATATTCGTAGGTATCCGAGGGTTTAATGGCTTGAATTTGTCCACACAGACGGACAGACAAACAAGCGCTAATGTGTCGCGGAAGCATCCTCGATATTACCTTGCATCGGTTTTCAACTAATGTGTTTGACAACTATTAGATTTTGAGCTCTGTATTTTTGTCTGTCGTTCATTATTACGTATAGGGACGTAGACTTAGGCCCGTATTATGAAAACTTGCTTAGTCTTCAATCTCTGCTTGAGTAACGTTTTTCTATAGCATAAATGTTGCTCAAGCATATCACGATGACCGAGCAAGCTTTCATAATACGGGACTTAGACTTAGCTTAGAAAACGAGGACAAGTATTTGTTAAATCACTGACACTGAAGACGCGCGACCGGCATGTTCTGCCCAGCGCATAATAACAGATACTTATTGCTTGCGACGCAATATATTAGTATCATTTTTTTTTGTTTAACCTATAAGTTGTCCCACTGCTGGGCAAAGGTCTCCCCCAAACTCGTCCAGGAATCGCGTTCGTTGGCCAGGTCCCACCAATCTACCCGAAATGTGTCGAGATAGTATAATAAACATAAAAATTAATGTTGGACATTTCACACACCATCATCCAGCCCCAAGCTAAAGAGCTTGTGTTATGGGTAGGTACTAGATAACTCATAATACATAAAACAATGCATTCCATAGATATATACCTTTTTTTTAACTCCCTATGTATAGAAAACACCCAGAACACCCTGAACTATAGACCTAGAATTTTTTCCTATATCTAACATCAGAATATAAATATTTGCGGATCGTACAAACATGTCTCCCGAGGCTGGAATCGAACCCGCCACCTGCGTCGCAAGCAGACCTTCGCCCGCCACGCCACAGAGTTACCTCAGCAAATCCTGTAGTTACGTTTTCCCTAAGTCCAGATCTCAAGTTGCTGTTTTGATGATGATGGATTCGTAATTCTACGCGCTCTATACTTGTAGAAGAACTGCAAGGCTCAAAAACACTGAGAGCAAGTTGAGCCATGCAGTCGACAACTTGCTGCCCGTTTATATGAGCCCTACTTTCACCATTCAAAAACGTTAAGCCCATATAGACCCGGATCCTAAGTCATCCATCTCTGTATCGCACGGCTGTTCTGCATTCTCCTAATCGACTGTACTCCTAAGCACCTTTCACCTCTCGTTTACCCAGACGGTGTTAGAAAGGGAGGTAGCATTTAATATTCGAGATTAATGGACAGTTCACCCTTAAAAATTGCGCCACTTTGTTGTGTCGAAGGGTTGTGCAATCGTTTTGTCGTTAGTGTCGAGCATCATCACTCATGCGTGCAAATGTGATCTCAATTAGCTTTGTAATATGGCTGAAATCGATTTTGGCAATTGATCTTTGATGATTATGTTTAGGGCTCCGTACGTAAATGGATTTAAACTTTGATCCGTACGTTTTTCATTTTAGTTTTATTTATTTCTGCTATACGTTAAAATCTTGAAGTCACCTTTCTCTTGTCATGGGTAGCTTCCGGGATCAGAGATTTTGATTAAAATGGCAACATTCTATTGTTGTAAGCATATATTATAGTTAGAGACAGTTTAGCAGATTATTATGAATAGGAAAAATTAGCAATCGACGGCTTAACTTAGTACACGTTTTAGGTAGCTTAATGCTAAACCTGTGCTAGTGATTTATTATGCATTTACTATGATTTGATAAGTCATGTGCTATATCGTTGAAAAAGGAAGTGAGTGAAAAACTAATTATAAGAAAATGTAATTCAAAATGACAGTTTTTAATAAAGGTCTACATAATTGTCACGATTTATAACTTTTACTAGTTATTTTGTACTTTGTATACTGTCTTTGAATGTGCGTTAACTTTTTTTTCAAGTCAATTGTATCAAGTATTCTTATATAAAAATTAAGATAGATAGATATAAGCTAAGAAACAATTAACAAATAAAATAATTATAACTTGTTGTGATAATTGTCGGTCTTATCGCTCAAAAGCGATCTCTTTAATAAGTATCACACTTCACACTAATATTATAAATGCGAAAATTTGTATGGATGTATGGATTGATGTTTGTTACCTCTTCACGCCAAAACTACTAAACGGATCAGGCTGAAATTTTGCATACAGGTAATTACTAAAAATACTGTAATAAAACATAGGCTACTTTTTATCCCGTATATCTGTTCCCGCGGAATAAAAATTTAACGTTTCCATCGGAACAACGCGTGCGTAGCCGCGGGGCGCAGCTAGTACATTATAAAAACTTCATCAGTTACTCACTATACTCACAAACCCCCATTAGTCGTTCGTATAAAACACTACCTCTGTGCCACTGCCGCCGCAGTAATCAATCCAACGCCGCCCGCCCAGACCGCCTAATTCATAATGCAGGCCTTCTCACCGACCCGAGATATTAAAGCTAAACCCTCCACGGGGTCTCACGTTTATAAATGTAGTAAAAGTCTCAGAGACTCGCAATATTTATAAATGAGATCGGCTTCAGCCGATTAGAAAAAGCTTTAGGTATTTCTACAAAAGGTATTTAAAATGGTTTGTGTAATCTATTTTAGTTTTTGGTACACCTTCTGCCTTCCTTAGATTACTATAATTCTTTCTATCAAAAGGTTGCCTGGAAGAGATCGCTTCTAAGCGATAAGGCCGCCATTGTACTCGTTTTATGTAATGTATTAATGTACCTCATGCTATTTTTTTGTGTACAATAAAGAATTTTTGTATTGTAAAAGGTATGCTATGCGGTTTTGGAAAAATGTAAGTAATCCAAAAAAAGGGAAAAAACACAAGGGAAAACTGGAATTAATTTTTTTAACACCAGTTTTGGGGGATTTTAAGGGGAAATTGGAATTACCCATTCAAATCATGATATCTTTTCATGAGTTGGCCCGTCTGTTTTTGTCAAAACACATACGGTAATTTACTCGTATTAAGTATGAGCCTGACATCACAATTTTTTATTCTATTTCTTGCCAACATTTTCTGGTGTCGCGTCGTTATAATATTAGTATATACCTTTACCTACCTTACCTATTTATCTTTACGTCTACTTTGAAAGATTATCATCATCATTATCATCAACCTACTCTAGTCATACATTGGGCCCCCCTAATGAGCGCCATAGCGCCCTGTCTTCAGCTTGGAGTCTTCCGGAGTTTTGTCTACAATTTTCGAGTAGGCAACTCTTATAAGTCTCTAGGAATTGTTTAATACTTTCACATTCAAAAGCCATCAATTTGCATTAGAGTATTAGGTACCTAAGTACACACACATGGCTGCCTCAAAATAAGCGTCATTTGCCACGAGTAGAGACCGGCCTGTTAAACAATATAAATTATCAATCGACACGCGAACGGGTCCTTTGTTGCTTCCCGCCTGCCTGTCGTTTTAATATCAGAGGAATGCACAATGCTTTCAGACAATAAACCATAGAGGAAACTGTTTGTGCTTGATAAAGGAATTATTGAGCACGAGTTTAATTTATACCAATTTGGTTCGTGTGGATTTTTATGAGGTACAGCCATTTCAAATTCTGCAGTTAGGGAAAAGCTATTTTGAGAAGGAGTCCAAAAGGAGGTACCTACGGTTAGGCTGGCCAGCGTTTGGGCATTGCGGTATGGACGAGACTCTCGACGTAGTTTACGTCGAGAGTCTCGTCCATACCGCAATGCTTGAAAACGAAGGTTTTTAATCAGTGCGTCCTACCCGTCATGACCTACGGAGCTGAAACGTACTCACTCACGGTAGGGCTGGTCCACCAGTACAAAGTCTCTCAGCGAGCTATGGAAAGAACTATACTTGGAGTCTCTCTGAAGGATAGGATTCGTAGCGAATACATCCGACAGAGAACCAAAGTTATCGGCATAGCTCAAAGAATTATTCAGCTGAAGTGGCAGTGGGCCGGCCATATCTCGCGAAGGACCGACAACTGCTGGGGTAAACGTGGTCTTGCCTGGAGACCGCGACTCGGAAAACGTGATGTAGGACGCCCTCCGGCCAGGTGGGATGACGATCTGCGAAATACTGCAGCCAGATGCTGGATGCGTCCAGTTGAAGATAGAGCGCTATGGCGCTCATTAGAGGAGGCCCACGTCCAGCTGTGGACTAATATAATGTTGATGATGACAGCCAAAATAGTGGTTTCTTTTAGGTACCTACCTAAAAGACGCCACTAAATGGCTGTACCTACTAAGCGGAGAGGGGTGAAAAAAGGGTTACGAGTCACCACAACAGGTGTTCATAAAATTCTGTAACACTGAATTGAGAAAATGGTTTACAAAAAAAAAGATTTGTTTCGATTCGTAAGTTATTTCATTACTAATTCTTTGGTTTCTCGGTTGGGTTTTTTTACGTAATTTTCTTGTCAATATACAAAAAACATCATTTTCGCGCCTATGCTGTTCCAAAAACATACGGTCTGTCTCGCACCTTTTCTAAGTGTACATTTATTGTATTTATGGAAATAAAGCATTTTTGAGTTTGAGTTCCTAGAACGTCAAATCCTATGACTATCTTTTTTATAAAATAGCGCACAATGCGACCTCTTAAACGTTTTCTGGCTAAATTACTTTAATCATGTTTCATGTGCAAATTGATCTGCATCTTAGAATTTAATTTACAATAATCTGCGAACAAAAAAGTCAATTTGCTTCCCCTTGAATCGTCAGGCATGGGCGGGGCCGAATCAGTTTGATAATAAATTCAAATTTATTCGTTGATCGGTGCCTCTCGCAGCTAACGTATTTAAAAAGTGATTAGAAGTTAAATTGACACAATATGAACTTTTTGTGAACGACACGAGATTTTAATCAGAAGCGGGAATTCAATTTTCATTCAAATTATGCGATCGATTTCGTAATCTCCGTCGTTTATTATATACTAGCAGCGCCTTGCAGGTTCACCCGCGTAGTTCCCGTTCCCGTCGGAGTTCCGGGATAAAATAAAACCTATGTCTCTCTTTGAAAAGTAAGCTTTTTAATGATGAAAGTTTTTTTTTAATCGGTATATTAGTTTCGTAGTCTATTGAATACAAAAAACAATCAAATATTTCCTCTTTATTCGTATAGAAAGCGGCCCGTTCCGGCTGCACACGGGTGGAGCTTAGCTTTTAAACCTATAAATATAGCTTATGTTACTTAGGGTAATGCAGCATTCTAATATATAGTAGATATATTAGAGTATATACGGTAACAAACATACAAATCTTTCCTCTTTATAATAAAAGTGTAGATTTATGGACATTTGATCATAGTTAAGTAATAATTGGCGGCTCAGCTCAAGAAGTTTTATGTGACGATGACTACCTAGGTTGATGATGTTGATGATAATCCAAGTCAATTTTGACAATAGATTTACGAGGGATAAAATAAATAATATAAATCTGTTGCGGTCCACCGTCCGTCCGGGGCCACCTCCACCATATACTTGGTGTGAGAATCCTCCCTCGCTGCGCTCGGGGGTAAAAAAAAACTCGTATTAAATGGGGTGGTTAAGTCCCTAGTAAAACAATCACACACACACGAATTATTATAAGTCCAGAAGAAAGTTTAGATTCATTATGAAAGTAAGCGGGTTAATTACGAACCTACCTAGTTTGTGTTCTTATAACTTTTGAATGCATCAAACTACGATAGTTTTTATAGTAAAATAAAGAAAGTTTGGATGTTTATATGTGTGGATGGATGGATGTTTGTTACCTCTTTATGCCAATAATACTGAACGGATCGGCTTGAAATTTTGTACACAGGTAATTCTAATCCTTGAAAATAACATTTTTTATTCCATAAATCAGTTCCCATGGGATAGAAAACGTTTCCATACAAACAACGCGTTCGAGGCCGCGGGCATAAAGTAATCTATAATATTAATGCAGCGTATATTTGCATGAGCGCTTACTTTCAATGGCGTCTGTACCGCCAGCAAATGCTGATGTCCTGCGGGAGTCGAGCTAAGCCATCCACGCTAACTTATGGTAATTACATACAGAATCATCTGCCTGAAGCAGGTATGCGGAAATCTGCCACATACACCCTTGAAGACTGATTCCTTGAAAACTGCTCTAAGAATGCAAAATTCAAACAACATGTAGATAAGGGAAGAAAGAATTACTTTATTCTGTTACAAGGTACATGTAAGGCAAAGCACTTAAAAATAACATCTATTTTTCAAGTTATGAAAAGAAATGAAATAAATCTTGCTAAACATAACTCAGTAGAACCTCTACTCCAAATAAGCGTTTGTTGACCAAAGAATAGAATAAATTTTTCAATTCTATAAAATTTTGTCTTTACTACGTATCTTAAACATTAAAGATCTTAATCGTAATAATGTAATAAAGCGAAGCTATGTAAGTGTAGAGTAGAGACTATACAAGCTTGACTCGAACAAAATAAGTTATGCCGAATATAATGTAGATATTTTTTTTTGAAGCGGACTCTCTCTCGTTGCGTGGATAATTGTATGAAACAACAAACGACCATCGCACCAGCTTTTAAAATTGTATGCACTACTCAGTACTTACTAAATATTCATCGCAATTAATGTGTCACAAGAAAGGTTGATAGCACTTAAATAAGATATTGTATCACATATGAAAATAAAGAAAACCAATTATTTCTACTTACTTGACTAGTCAAATTAAGTTTTTAGTTCTGAAATACCATAACTTCAACTCAAGTTTTGTAAAAAAATGGGTATTTTGGTTTTAACTTCTTGTTTGGCTTCTTCTTAAACTTTATTAACTTTTCTAGATAAATTAAGTGCTTCTGTAACATTATTGGCATCCTTATACTTTATTGCCCTACATTTCTGCAAGTTTTTGGATCTAGAAGGTTCAAAACTTACAACAAGACATTTTTTCAATATGTCACATTCTTTCAGAGTTCGCTGCGCAAAGTGTGCTTGCTTCATTACTATCACGTCACGAGCATAGATCTGTTTAGTCGCCTTTTTCACCGTGTCTAAGTCTAAATAGTCCATAGCTAAAGACAGGTCCATGTATTCCAGTTCAATGCGTCGCATCAACGTTGAAACAGTGTCCTTAGGATCATCAAAATCGCCAAAGATTCTCGTAGTCACATACTGTACGCAATTAAACAATTTCACATTCTCACGTCCAGCAAAAAGCTCGTAAAAACTGTTGTGCAACACTTTTTCAAACACAGATTTGTATTCCATTTCTTTCCTTTCCATATACGCCAAATTGGTTTTCATAGCAGCTATTTCGTCTTGCATTAAATCTTCATCTTCTTTAACTGCAATTTTCAAACTATCGCGACATTTGATGCAAGACTTGACAAGCTTAGCGGAATTTGTGTTTATAGTCATATAGTTTCTACACTGTTGGCTTATATTTTCAAAGAGTTGAATCACTTGCTTAGGTTCCCTGAAGTAAATACGCGTTGGCATCATCGAGTATTTAGCAGCTTTGGCTTTGAATTCGTCCAAAGAAGCCATGGCCATTAGCAGTACTAATTGAGAATCTTGTTGTCTAGATGTTTTATCACTGATCTCGATGTTACTATTTAAATTATCAAACTCAACTCGCCACGTTGCTGGACTTATAAGGTGCAAGAATTTGCCATACGTCATCAAAACTTCAAATGTGTACATAATAGTGAACACTTGGTTTTTCATTTTAATGTACTCAAAGCAGTAACCATCCAACTCATCAGTTATTTTAGCTATTTGGCCCGCCATAAACTCCGCCATGCCCTCAAGTTCTTTAGCTATGTTAAAAGAATTTTGTGCAAATCTTACGAAGTTAGTTTTTGTTTCTGCGTAATGACTAACAATTTTATTATATTCACGTAATTCGTATTCGTTAAGAGCGTTTACCAAAAGTATTTTGTCCTTAAGGTATGCCGCATTAGCTTTCGTAAGGACTATATCCCTCAGGTTACGTAAATACACCTTGATGTCGTCGAAACGTCTGATAGGTCTCCCTTCGATTACTTGGAAGAAATTTTCATCGATATTACATATTGTTTTGAGTTCGGTCATTATGAAAGGAATGGGTTTTACTTTTCTTGTGATCTCGCTCTCGCTATTACCAAAGATTCTTTTGTATGCAGGTATGTAAAAAGGATTGGGAAAACTGCCGCCCTTTACATCTCGATCATGTTTTTTAAAGTTGGCGATTTTGATATTGATGATTGGAAGTTCATTTTCATCATTTGGACATTTGCTATCGTCATTGGGTAATTTCATTATCTTCCGGATACCTAATGCGTTTTGGCTTAGCTTTTTGTAGGTTTCTCTTTGAGACCTGTAAGAAATATACGTGTTTGGTATATTGGTCGTATCAGAGATCCAAAACTGCTGGACCAATTAAAAACATTCTTTCATCATTAAAAGCTTACTTTTCCCGGAGTAATATAGGATATTTTATCCCGGAATTACCACAGGAACGGAACTACGCGGGTGTAACAGCGAGGCGCTGCTAGTATGATATAAAGAAGTACTAACTTGTATTTTAATTTAGTCTAGAGCAGATAAGTCGGTACTTACTTATTCATTGTGTTTTTTTTTATTATCTGTGCGATATTTTATGATAAGTTCATATAATTTATGATACGTATCCTCAAAGAAGATTGTTATTGCTCGGCGTTTGTAAGAAATAACTAAATAAAGTTTTAGTCAAGCACGATTCGTTAATTTTTATTTTCACTTCTTCTTTCTTCTTCTTTTCTTCTTATATTGGCGTCTACGTCTGGGTTGACATAATTTTGACTATTTTTATGTTGACTTGACTTGACTTCTTAGAAGTGGCAATTGTGTCCGGTTTAAAACTTTTCTGCCAGTGTCGAGTTCATGGAAATTTCATAGTCATGGAATGGAGAATAATAATAATAAGCGGTAAATTTTGAAAATAAAACAATTTTTACTTTGAAAATATTTTCAAACTTTGACCACAGTAGGTATGCATAGTTTTTGTATTCTCTTTAACATGTTAATGCATGTATGGACAAAACAAACAACCGTGAAGGAGTTCGCAATCAAAAACCACGGCTCTAACAGAGTTTGTTCAAAAAGAGATGAGCGGTGTCGTTACGGTGAACTAACACTTTGTGAGTAAAAGTCGTACTGCAATGACAGATCAGTGGTTGTCAATGCAACAAAAGTTGTCAACTGGCACACGAGCGCCCTCAATTCCCACGACTCTTCTCTTTTTGAACCGACTCTAGCTGCAAATTATGTCAACAGATCCTAATAACATAATTTAAAATTCACATGCTTGGAGTCGATGTAACGAGATATAAGTGAACAATATTTATTGAACAAACGATCTCAAATCAGCAACTTCTTTCCATTATTCATTATGAATGTAAGCGGGTTAACTACGAACCTTGTTTGTGTTGGAAGAACTTATTCTTTCCATTATTTTTAAAAGTCTTCATCAAGAAAGTTAATTTAAGGTTAAGTGCTGCGGGTTTTTTTTCTTTTATGCAGGAATTAAAATAATCGAATATAGGAGGATATCCCTAAAGCTTTGATCAGGTATTTCGCAGCCTCCCCCATACATACCTATATAACCTTACAAAGATAACACTCAAAATTGTCTACGTCTTCTTGTTTTGACGCAGACAGTTTGCGCAGAGCCTGACAAGTTTTTTGCACGGAAGAAGAGGTTAGTGGAGTCGAATTAAATTTATTTTATTTTGTATTATTTTCAAGGTACCTGAATATAATAAACGCCGTTTTACAGAAACAATTTTAAATTAAACCGTTGCCTATTACTTATCAGATTTAAATTAATTTGGTTCCTTCTATCTAATGAATAATAAAATAAATAAAGTAAAAATATTTCGTGCATCAAATAATTTGGTATTCGGTAAGGTACCTGGTTTAGACAAAACTGTTTATGTGAAGTTAATACTCATCAAATATAATGCATCAAGACAACTATTGCTATTAATAAATAAATGTTTGAATCAGTAAGTACTAATTGCAAACTAGTATTTTTATACAAAAAAACAAACGCAAGACCACATTAAAAATAAATATAACAACAATAACCTCTCTAATGAATTTAGAACAAAGTCAAAATCGTAACATAAGAAAAGCAAAAACTAGTTTACGACGCAGATTTTTTGAGGTTAGGGCATAAGATTATTATTATAATGGTAGAAGATGTACCTACTAAAACTTTACTGAAAATTGGAAATCCTGTCCTTTTTTTTGTCTTGGACATATGATTTTTTCTTTTTCGGTAGGCGTGCTTTCTGTCCGACCGCTAAAATCATTATTGTATTCTCTTTGGCTAAAATGACATTAATTCAAACGCTATCCATACATGCCATAAAGGAAATCCTTTCCTTTTTTTATCAAACGGTTTCAGTATCTAAGAGGGCCGCCCTAAAGCATTATTGGAAACACTAAAAACAAACGTCTGTACAACAAGTTTGTAATAAAAATTGGGTATTGAGATACAACAGACAGTAACAACGTATTTCTAACCATAAGTAAAGCTAACGAAACCGATATTTTTACACAACGCCGTAACCAGTCGAGAGAGTGCTGAGTGTCTTACGAAGTTATTGTATTCTCTTTGGCTGAGTGTACAAAAGCCCGAAACGACCCCTGACGCTGTGTTGCCATTTTAAATGCCATATAATGTCGAAGAAATAGGTACGAAACCACTACGAAACACCCTTATGAACCAAAGACAATTTTTAAATATTTCGAACCTTCGCCTTTTTATAAAGTCGGTTAAAAATAAGTGACTTAGGCCTACCCTACCTACTGCGTCGTCTTTCATGTTCATTCCCAATTAATAATATTGTAATGTAGTGTTAATTTATGAGCCTGAAGGGAAATCGCCAGTGTAAAAAAAGACGTGTGGCACTCGGGGACTGTCGCGGTAAAGCTATTGCAATGCCATCTAGAGGCGAGTTGCTGAACTAAAGAGACAAACGTCAAGGTTTTTTCGTTACGGAATTTCTGGATTCGGTCCCCGCGCTCAAGGCCCGCGATAGAAGCTATGCAATAGCTTAAAATACACTGACTAAATTTAAAGCGAGACGACAGCGCAGCGAATAACAATAGCAGCTCGCTTTGAAATCGCTGGGAAATCGCCAGTGTACTCTACAAGTTATCACTACACTAGAAGGTGCCAGTCCATGTAAAGATCAAAAGATCCCAAGAGGTTCCTCGCCGCCGGCACCGTGGCGGCTACTTGACTGCCGGACAGACTGTGGCCGGAAGTGTTGCCTTAGACACCTTAACTGGGTATGGATCACGTTACAAGAGCTCGACAGAAATGAAGATTTCCCCCGTTTTATTGTCGTTCTTCCATCTCGCTTGTGACTTTCTAACAAATTAGGTCTTCACTTTTCCAAAGTAGGTACTCTCTAAATTGTGTCACAATTCTCACTAAGTGAGTCTTTGACGTATTCAGAGAAACCAAGAGAATGCTTGTGTCTTTGCTCATCATTTCAGCGCACAAAATGTTCATTGGTGGACATAAGCCTCTGCCAAACGACACCACAAATATCGAATCTGAGCCGCCTCCATCCATCGACTCTCTGCATCGCAATGAAGACATTAGAGCTCTGCACTGGATACACCGAAGACGGTCTACCCAGTGCAGTGCTTTAATAAAAGGTTGGGTTCAATCAAATCGCTAACTCTCTTAACTAGAGACAGAACTCAGACAAATCTTATCAAGCTGTGGTTCCGACACCCGCGTGACCAAACCTTGTGGTGGCCACGGCAAGGGTCAGCCGCGTTTAATTAAATAACCCTTTTTGATATTGCTCGAAATTTACATTATGTCGGTACTATGCAGGAAATTGGAATGTTTTCTTGACTTGTGCAAAGGGTTGATAACTCTATGAACTTTGATATCACATCGTACGGAACGAATTATTCAACAAAATAATAATGCTGAGTAGATTAGACACTAACATTGTCACATTGAATGGATAGTCAACGGCTTGTTATATACGCTATTATATATATAGCTACCTACAACTTTATAGTGCTCCAAACATTCATATTTTTCCGCTAGTGAACTTCCACTAGGTTACAGAATTCTGCAAAAAAAACCACTCGAGTAATAAAAGCAGTGCGTGTACAGCCTGACAATTACTCAACAATTTGTCACAGTAATAAGCGTTCGAGAAACCGGCTGTAAGTATCGCAAATGTGAATTATTAGAAAGACTGGTACGTCAATAGAGCTAAGATGGTGTAGCAAAATAGTGTCCTACTGTATTATGTAGCAAAAGTTATTTAAATGAACAAAGCTGACACTTGAAACGGATCCGGCAGCACATTTTCACAAGAGTAGGTCTACCTAGATCCTTCTAGAATAGCTTATAGGGAATCTTAACAGGATATTTTTTTCCTGGAAGAGCGTGGGAATCCTTACCAAATATAAAAAAAGACGTGTGGCACTCGGAGACTGCCGCGGTAAAGCTATAGCATTTTATACGTCTAATCGCACGCACACAACGCCGTGTCGAAGACTGCCGAACTGAAACGACGTTAGACGATGCACGGCCTTCAAGCCACACCTCCTTGCCCGGCGGAGTGGGGAGCGTGAGGTTTTGTCGTTACGGAATTTCTGGATTCGGTCCCCGCGCTCAAGGCCCGCGATAGAAGCTATGCAATAGCTTAATATGATAGACTAGCTTTTGGCCGCGTTTTTTTCGCATTTTTCGGAATAAATTAAAAAGCCTATTCGCTATTGCAGGTCTATCTTTATAAGTGCAAAATTTTTGCCCTATCGTAAACAGCGGCGTTGTCTTTAGCCAAATATAGTCACGGCGCAAACTTTCACCCATATTTGTAAGATTACAGAAAGTTCTCACAATCCACATTTATTATTTAGGTATTACATAAAATAAATATAATATTTCCTCATAGACTAGTTATTATGACTGAAAAGTTCAGCAACTAAGTTTGAGTTACGCGTCTGGGATCCAAGCAACTTGTTACAAGTTTTGCTTCGTTGAGTTTCGAGCAAGATTTACTTACCTCGGTTTTGCAGGAAATTGGATAAAAGCGCTTGTTAGAGTTTATACCTACTTCCAATAAAGATCAAAGTATCGTAAAAAATATTTTTTTATAGATCTATTAAATAACATAGCATAGCCGAATAAAAAAAGTATCTGATTGGAAAGGTTCAATCTGATACAATTTCATTTTACTTTCACAATGTAGGCGTTGTGGTAAGTTAATAAGTATATTACTTTTCGGAAGAATCTTATGGTTGACACAGATCTGTGTTTGAGGTTTGTGAACGTAGCTTATAGTTGTATAATTTCGTAACAAAATGTAAATAGAGGTAAAATTACTATTTCACGTCTGTATCTTGTAGTTTTGGCACGGATATTTAGTATTAACTAATCATCCAAAGGTTCGTGGTTATGGCATGTAATTATAATTAATTAGTGTAATTGGTGTTTTCGCCATTTTATTTAATAATTGGCACACTTGGATTTTCAATATAAGATGTCAAATTAAAAGGTACCTCAAGATACAACGTCATAAACAGACAACATTAAGTATATGGACAAAAAACAGTAAATTCAAAAAACTATAATAATAATAATAAGTCAATCCGGATCTCTACCATTAATCGGATATAAGATCTACCGCTGTCGTTCTCAGTGCCTAACAAAAGAACATCCTTAGGTTTAAATTCAATTAGTAAACAAACTATTCAAAGATAATGGAACACCCTCATCTCGGCCTCGAGCGGTCAAGGCACCCATCTTGAACCCGTGGTCAAAACAGCCCTCAAGAATAATTGCTTCAACTGCCCTTCTACGTCTGTGGTCACTGATACAAATTGGAGTTTCAGTGGCGTTCATAAACAAACAAGAGCAGTCTTGCTCTCATAAATAAATAAAATTCTATTCGCTCTTAAGTGTTCATGTTATTTTTCTAATGTCAACGCTTTGCTCTCGCTTTGCTGTGTCTCACAGTAGCGTCCCAACAGTGAGAGGCGTTACGGTAGACCGAAGCGATGACGAGCAGTGTATCTACCATGAGTTTTGACAATCTATACACGCTAACGACTGTACTTAAAAATGTATGGAAACTTCTGCGCCTCTAGCGAATAGCTGGGTACTAAAATGCGCTGTGGATAACTACACTCGAGAGCAATGAATCCGGGTCACTTAAAGAATGTTAAAAATCTCGGAAACTAAAAATGATAGGTTAATGCAATAAATTGTATTTAATAGACAATGTAATACTCCTTAAATGTAAGTAAAAAAAATATGAGTCACCATACATTTTATTAACACAAAATTACATAAAGAAAAAAACTGCTGATCTCTCCTTAAAACAAAAATAGGAAACATGAAATTTTTGAACTTTATTACGATTTTCTTGAATTTTAATACTTCGTATTGCCTCCTCGTGCTTCCATTACTGCGTTTACGCGGTTTGGCATGCTGTACACCAAGTTCCTTATACGATTTTGGGGAATATTCTCCCATTCCTCTGTGAGAGCAATTTTGAGCTCACGAAGCGTGATTGGGGGAGGGTTTCGTTGTTTTACGCATCTGCCTAGCTCGTCCCAAGCATGCTCGATCGGGTTGATATCCGGGCTGCGCGCTGGCCACTCCATACGAGTAATGTTCATCTCTTGAAGGTAGTCATTCACAATCCTACCTGTATGAGGTCGGGCATTGTCATGCATAAATATAGCATCCTCACCTAAATTGACCATAAATGGACCAACGTGATCATTGAGGATTTCTTCCACATATCTTACGCTAGTTAAAGAGCCGTTTTCTATGATCACCAGCTCTGTGCGACTTTCAGAAGAAATTCCGGCCCACACAAGTACAGACCCACCACCGTAGGCTACTTTTTCTTCGATGCATGCTTGCTTGAATCTTTCCCCTGGTCTTCGATACACTCTGTGTCTTCCATCGTGCTTGTAGAGCATAAATTTTGTTTCGTCGGAGAACATAACTTTTGACCAATCTTCAATACTCCAATTTACGATTTTTAGGATTCTTTAAGTGACCCGGATTCATTGCTCTCGAGTGTATATGCGTATTTACGTAACTACTGTAGTAACGTCAGGCGATTTAACTGTGACAACTCGTGGTAGACACACAGAACAGGAATGACATTTTGAAAGAACTAACTTCGTCAGGATCGAAACTCTTTCAGTATCTGTTATTTTACTAAATATAACCAGGATAATTTTACAGAAAAGCACCTAACGTACTTAATATTTCCAACGGTTCAGGTATAGCAACACCAGACGTTTCCTCACTGCCGCCAAACAAATGGGTGCCAATTCCCCTACAATAAACCGCACCGGAGTGATATGGCAACCTGCCAGGTATAAGGGTAATCCCCACAATCTGCCTTCGAGTAAAGCTGCCAGTTAACTAAGGCAGACGCGTAGCGACGTACAAGCTCTAACTCTTTGCTAAAGAGACTTCGAGCAAAAATTACCAATACTTGTTACGATGCGGTGATGAGACTACAATGCGGCAAATCTCTATTTGTGATTTGTCAAAAAGAAAATTCTAATTATGATAAACAGTATTTTCTTAAATATGTGGAATAAAGCAAAGAGTACAAATGGTGACGTTAATGGTACCTTAGTTTCTTGAATTTTTGCAGAAGCGAAAGTTTAACGCTGATTTGATTCGGTATTTTAGAGTAGGTACCTACAATAATACCGTACAACAAATAAATGTAAACCGTTGTGTCATAGTCGTTATAACTAATGAACAACAAAAATCAGAAATGGTTGATAAATTATAGATTTTTTTATATATCGTACCGTTTTATATACCCCAAAATATTTACATAGGAGCATACGTAAATAAATGTTTCTAAATATGCAAACAAAAAACCGTCGGTACATGAATGAGTTTTCAATTCCAATTCCACCATTTGGAAACCTTTTAAATATTCCATGTGCGGTCAGTCGTAAAATCTACAAAGAAAACGTATTAGGGCTATCTTTTATTGAGTTTTCTCCCTATTTTTATTCGATAACACAATTTTACGATATTTTTTCTATTAATGACTCTTTGGTATTAGATAGGTAAGAACCTCACGTTCTAAGGCTTTAATATTTTATTTAGCTACCTACGTACTACCTATACTGTCATACAAATTGGCTATTGGAATGGCCTTTATTAATAAGAAAAATATTGCACACACTCGATACACGACTCGATACTATTTAACTCTTTGGTCTAGTCCAAAAAACTTTATAAGAAGGACAAACTTAAGAAAATAAATTCCTATAAAATTCTGGTATATAATCGTAGAAAAAAATATATAAATGGAGATAGAAAACAGAAGATTAAAACGTTACTTTGGTATTGAAAACGAATCCAATAAAGAGATAAAAAATATAGGTTTATATTAAACAAAATTGGTTTATTATGTTAGTATGCAAGGATTACGAGTAGTCTATTAGGTATCCGAAAGAAACACTTAAGACATACCTTATGTGTACCTAACTAATAAAGCACTTTTTAATATAAAGTTAGTGTTTGGGTTATCTTATAGTTCGTTCTAGAATCCTACTTAGGTATTTATTGTAAACAAATGTTAACCAAATTTGACAAAAAAATATATTTATGGAATATATTTCATGAAATTTATCATTAGAGCAAAAGCCCCAACAATCTATGTTTTTGTTATGTTTTATTAATAAAATGTATTTTTGACATAGAATATCTTGGATCCTAGAAGCGACTACCTTAAACTTCCGCTCGTCTACCTACCTAGATGGGCGGAAACTAGTATTATTTTATTAAAAATCCCTGAAACCCTTAATAAAATCCCAACAAACCTTTTGAGTCAATAAGGGGCATTATTTAAATCACCGAAAGAAAGTATCACCCAATTAGTCGTCCGTGCAATTGACAAGCTCTCCAAATAGCGTTAATTCGTAATAAGACGAACGTTCTAAGCATACTAAGGGTTTACTTCTAATTGAGAAGGAAAGAAAATTCACTGTGCAAATATTTATTTCAATTAAAGATTCCCCTTTCGTAAGAGTTGTGTTATGTTACCTATAGTATAGTGATGTTGTTTTCCTACCCGAATATCGCCGGCAGACGGGAACTACGATCGCTGTAACGCGGTAGAAACGTAGGGGAAATAAAAACATAAAGGTACGCAATAAATAACCGATAAACAATGATAAATTAAATAATTTCGAGTTTCGAGGTTTATAGAAAATGAAGTGAACACGCGGAAATCCCCTTCATATACCTAACCTGAAATATAATTTGCATTGACGTAAAGTCGAACACTTATTTTTTGCCAAAGCTAATTTAATTTCAATTAGTGAGCCTAATTAGGGCCGTCGTCGCAGGCCTATGTCCAGAAGTGAACTGGTTTATAGGCCGATGCTGATGATATAATAGGGATCATCTAAGTAAGGATCAACTAAGGACAAACTTCTACTACCTAACTCCCGAAAACTCATACGCAATTCAGATTTAAGCATGATTTTTGTCAATTTTCCGTTGTAAATCTGAGTTAGGTTTGAATATTTATTCGGGGGTACAAAGATCAAAACGCGATCTATAGCCTGCTCTCACCATTTTACCCTTCAGTGTGGAAATGACACGAAAGAAACTTGACATCGGAGAAAGGGTTCTTACTTCACAGGAAGGAGATTTGATTGAGAGGATACTTAGAGCCTTGTTTAGCCTTTTTAAGCGTCTAATTAACACGAAACGATGCTAATTGAGTGTTCATTCATTGAGGAATCTTGAAAGGAAGGCAGGCTTGAAGGAGTATGTTTCAAGTAGGCAGATTTTCTCTGAGATGAACGAATATACCTTTGCACCTAACTTATAATCAAATGAAACGAATCAGATAGCATAATGGTAAAATCGACGTTGTATAAATAATGATTATGTAAATTACTAGATGTTGTATGTGTCTCGCACATATTATGTTATAAATATATGCAAACCATGGTGATCTAATCACATTATTAAAAGTACTATTTACCGTTTTTCAGATATCTGTGTATGCAATATTTCAGCTCAGTCCATCCATACTCTTCTGCCGAAAAACTTCAATCCAACAACAATAACAGCACAAACTGTTAGAAGGAAAATATATGAATCTCTGAAAATAATGACTAGTTATAAGATCGCATTTAATACTGATCCCTTTTTTTTAATCGCTGAATGTAGATTAACATTGTAAGTAAGCTTCTATTCGAAATATAATATTAACATTTTCATGGTCCAAGAAAGAAAGAAGAAAGAAAGAAAGAAATAAGTTTATTTTAAACTACAACCTATTACACAGTTAAACAAAAACTTAAAACTAGTACATTAGGGTAAGTGGTGTATATGTTGTAGCTATAAATTAGGAACCGGCTCAGCATGAATGACGCACACATACTCCTCCTTTCCCGGGTCGCATCCCCAAGGCTGGGCAATGAATGCGTTAATCCACATAATGGTTTTTGTTTCATATAAACATGTCATAAACTTTTACAATATATTTTTGAAATTGAAGAATCAATTAATCAATAAAGAGTCCACATTATACATCCCACGAATGCAAAATAATAGTGTCTTTACTTAACAGTACATTGTTACCCAAGGGTTGAACGTGACTTATTTAGTCCCGAGACGGGGTTTGGCGCCCGAGCGTACCGAGGGCACTCATACTTCGAGGGACTAATTACTTTCACCCGAGCTAAACACTAGTTTTCATTACGAATACAAGGAAAACCAAATAAACAATAAATAAAAAGTTAAAACGCTTATCAGGGGCCTCCCCCTGATAAGCGCCTTAGCTTTTTATTCCTGCGTCCAGCAGTGGACCAATACAGTATTTTGAGGTTGAGTAGGTTGAGGGCTAAGTAATAAATAATAATATAATATGGTTATAAAAAATCCAGTTGGAAGCGTAAACTATCCACAGGTAGCTCAACTGAACCATATTAATACCAGTCGGAAGCGTAAATTATGTATATGTAGCTTAACTGATCCATATACATCACAATTGAACCGTTAATTATCGTTTTAAGTTAAAGCCTTATAAATAACTCTTATAAGCCGTTTACTTTCGATCCCTAGGGATGAAAAGTATTACTTTCATACCGCTCATCAGGCAACTTCATACCTACTTTCAGAGTATGAGTGATGAAAAAAATACAAATCTTCTTCTATTATTAAGTGTTGATAAATCTATCAGACCACACAGTTCTGTTAAGTCCTACATAGTTATTCTGTGCCATGCTTATGTCTACACTATATTCATAGGTATCCTTTGGTATTAGTACCTATCTAATTGGCTGGTACACCTCCGTTTAGAAAATTACAGCCAATCGAATTTCTGTAATGTGTCGGTCGGTAGTGTGGGTACACTGAAAAAGTTCCGGTAAACAGTGTTATACGTATGCAGCACGTCTGCTCTGCGGCTGATGCAGCCGAGATGTCTACACGAGGACAAAGATTAGAGACTTAAGGGATAGGATATCAATAGTGAAATCTAGCAGATATTCAACTGTATTGGAAATAAAAGAGGATAATCACGTTTACAAGGGCTATATTCCTTTTTCAACGTAAAACATTTTTATCATAATTTTAATTATTATTCGTTTTTCGGTGGCGATGACAGATTTGAGTGTTGCACACTTCTGCCTACCATTTTACTAATAAACAATAACTATTTCCAACTTCTTTATAATTTTTGGGCAAGCTAACAATAGTTTCTTCGACTACAACGTACTAGCACAATATGAAAGTTCTTAGTTCAGGTAAGTGTGGTTTGTGTTCTCTGTTCAGCGGAGATAATTTTGCGAAAATAAAGTAAGGAGGTACCTATGAGTTATATTGGCGTTTATAAGCTAACGGACATAGCTTTGTAAGTATCTCCAAAGCCACATTGCTTCCCAAAAAGTCATTCTAGTTAATATTTGCGAGGGTAGAGTAGACAATGTCAGACTTCTTCCTATAAAATACGAATAAGACACAAATCAGATACCCGATATTCGCTTTATATCTCGCTATCGATGTAGGTAACTTATTCAGCAATGGCTTTGTATAGTCTCATCTACACACCGTCTCTCCTATGTTCGTAGACGCAATACCATTAGTACCTACAGCTCCTATTCACTTCTAATACGACTCTGTTTTCAACACATGTCGTGCCATACTAATAAAAGTAGAAAGATATTGGTCTTTTCTATGAATACTGTTATAGCGAAAAACTCGGGATTTTATTTCTTTAAGTTCAGGTAAGTAATGTATTAAGTGCCAGCTTATGCCCTCGGCTTTTAGACGCGTATTTTTGAATAAAAGGAGTCTTATTTATTAGGTATATAAGTAATTCCAGGTCCATCTTTATGGGTGCAAAATCAAGTTGTCCATTATCATGAATGAAGTTTCGTATGTGAATTGATTTAAGTACCTATATAGTTTGCGATCCCATCTAAAGTAAGATTGCTTTCTAATTACTTTACTTTAACATTAGCTTTACAACACATGGTAAGACCAGGCCTTTCCGTGCACCGATTGTAACTTTTAGGTAGTAGGTACGAAATTAGAATAGAATTTTGTACTAAAATAATTATTATAACTACATAATTTACTATGTTTTGAGTAAGATTTTGGTATTAGTCGATATTTTTAGTCTAATGTTGTCGGTAAGTGGGTATAGGCAAATACCCAATTTCTCAAAGGGAGGATGTTCTTTACGTTTATCTATGTTTTCTTTGGTTTTATATAATGTACATAAAGAATGATCCCGGGAGACTCCTTCCCATGTGAATCTTGTTTCCAGGTGATAACTATTTGCCCCGCAAAAAGTTACAATGTAAATGAATTCGCGGTCGATTTTTAACTATGTTAATACGACTCTAGTTTATTATAATGCCGTATGGATAACGTAGAATAACCTATCTCTCCATAAAGTTTTATTTTGCTGCCAAATACCCTCAAGGTAATAATATCAGACAATGTGCAGACCAGGCGTTCATAAAGTAAGAAGTGGTCGCCAAGTGTGCCAAATGTGCACTACAAGGGGTTTATAGTTATTTGAGTAGACGGAACTGCTTACATCCTAATTTATAACGTTAATACTGAGCATGATTGGAAGGATAAAGTGCCTACGGTCATGCTTTTCTATGTTATTGCACTTTATTATGGGAAATATTAGGGTATTAGAGAAAAACATGTTGCTTTAGCTTTTTCTGCTAGTTTAAATAGAGCGTGACATCCGGATTTTTGTAGCAAGCGTACGAATTTTGTACATATGAGAATGAGAACCCGGTGGCAAGAGAAGGAATGCGGACGCAGCGGGCGCTCGAGTTCGTCCGCTGAACAGCAATCCGAATGACGTCAGCTGCTGGCTCGCTGGCTGACATTGCTGGCAGTCCGATGCGTCCGCTCCGTGCAGTGCGGATCAGTGGACTCACTTCTATGGCAATTTATAGAAGTAATAATAAAAAACAAATCCGTTGGATGCTGTCAGTACGGATCGACTGATGCCGGCTTATCAACGCCTGAAGGTTTACCTTTGCCACAGATATTGTAAAGCCAAAAGTTACCAATATTCCGCAACTTCTGTCACTATCGCTATTGCGAGAATTTTTTGGTTTTATTTTGTAGTTTTACTCTCTTGTCTATCCGCTTTGTGTTTGCAACAACGGACCACAATTATTTCGTCTTTTTATTCTCTTGTATTTTCTTTGAACAAAACACAGACAGTCCTTTGCCGATCTCAAAGAGCTTGCTTTCTACAAACACTAACAGAAGCGACGGAAAATCTACAGCTACGAAACCTTGTTGATTAAACCCAAGGGAGGTATTCATTTTATTTGTACCTATCGACTTTACTTAAATAACGAAATAGAATCGGCAGCTTATCTACATAATTATATATTTATATTATTATGTCGGGTAGCTATAAGTAAATGCTACAAGATAACCGATAGGTATATTTAAAACTATATTAGTATGTAAAGAACATACCTAATAATACTATGACAATACCTACAGAATATTATCTTGTTCATAATATTATGTACAAATAATATTATTATCATCTGAAGATGGTAAAAATACAAGAAAGAAAACGAATTACCAACCTCCTACCTCGCAAGCGTAATAATAATAATAAATCATTTATTTGCAGCAATGTCGGCATTAAAGTAATAGCCTTAAAATGGTCTTATAATAAAGTAATAGCTTGATTACATTCTTCCTCGTCAAGACGTGCAAAATTATTAGAGATAATAAAATGAAATTAGAAATATAATAATTATAAGGAATCATAAAAGATGCACTAAATAATGTCAAAAAATTTAAAAATTCAATAAAGAACTGTCGTACTTACGAGCATGCCACGGCCTTCCTTGTACAGACAGACAACTTTATGAAAAGCAAAATAGATTCGTAAATACTTACTGATTTTTATTAGATTTTACAAGTTATTCTTTTTTCTCTTCAGACACGTATGTTGCACGATGAAAATCCAAATTCTCTTATACAGTCAAAAACTAAACACACTCCGGCATTTGTTAGTTCTTCATGTCAGAAGTAAGATCGAAGAAGCATCACCACCAACACCACAAAAATGATGTAGAGCAATGTATCCTTGACTATTCCATGGCTGCTTACGTGTTTTACGTATAAATTACGGTGATCTCTCAAGTTAAAAAAGTACTGTGATGATGTTACAGATGTCCTATCCGATTTCGGCCAATGCTTATGTCTATGCATTTTAACTAGCACTTTTCTATCATGTTGGCTTATAGCGCTGTTTTCCCTTTGACGAGCTTAGTCATATTTACTGTTTGTTCCTGTTACTGACATGTTCGCCAGGTGAAATTACCATGCTCAAGACTGAAGGCAGATGCTCTACGTGGCTGAAAACAGGCACCGTGGAGCTCGTCAGTACGCCGCAGTCTAGCAGTGGATTAATATTGGCTGGTAATGATGATGCAATTTTTCAGCGCACGAACAAGTATACAAAGTAACACATTTGATATTATGTATGTAGATTTGATCCGTTAGATAGCAATTTATAGCACTATGTCTGGTATGTCGTAATTATTTCTGTATTGTCGTCTGTTGTTATCATCAAGTAAATTTCCTGGCTTATTCTCTTGGCGGCGTATGAGCCCACAAGCAAGGTCCATGTCATGAGTATCACAAAAATATACAGTGAATTCATCGCTGCAGTAGACCAGGATTGAGGTCCTGAGGTTTTCTTTGAATATATTTTTCGAGGTAGATTTACTTTTTGTAGAAAGAAATGAGAAGCTATAAGGAAGATGTGGCGTGGTTGGTCAAATCTGACGTTTTATATATGAACAAGGTGTCTCATACCTTGAGACGCGCAGGACTTCAATAAAATAAGAACCCACGAATAGCACCGATCCTAGCACAATAATAATACCCAAAAGATTCATTTTTGTAGTCCAGATTCAGAAGGTTTAGACAAAAATCATGAAAGATTTCTACATACGTGGAAAAGCTTTGTTACTGTGTGTTATCTATAGAATGTCACGTAGTTATTGTATTCTCTTTGCAAAGGTCCTGATTATGGTTCTTTTCCTGTCAGTACAAAATAGGTATAGCTGGCTATTAAAGTTAGAGAAAGACACTTCAAAATGTTTTGATTCATTTTCAATAAATTTGAATTTTACAATAACATTGCACAACATTCAACTTCAACTTCTTTCTTAGTGGCGCCCACAGAAGGTACCTACTCCTAGCGGAGATCAAAGAGGTGGCGCCGCTTTAAAAGTGAATACAATCTTCATCGAGAAAAAAAATATAATCCCTGATCGTACACTGAGAAGTAAAAGACCAGCCCTCAGCGTATACAGTAGGAGATGGCACACACACATACACACGCACGCAGTTTTTATCACCAAAATTATATTGTCTGCCATCAGACTTTGGTGGCAGACATCAAAATACCGATACCATTGATTTAAAAAGGGAAGATAGGTTACGTTCTCCCAGCGCTTACTCAAAAATTGGCATGTGTTACAACTACACGCAAACACATACGCTCACAGTTATATTTCCAGTCCTGTGCAATACAAAGAAGAACAAAGACGTATCTAGGACCGAAGTGCGACTGAGACAACAATATTTCACGCGAATCACGACCGCCCGTGCCGCCGGTCAGACGGTGACTGATGTGGGAGAACACAATTTTACACAATTTGAGGTTGCCACTTTCGAGCAACCAGTGCATTCTTCGTTTTAAATAAATCAATGACCGATACGCTAGAATAGATGGAAAAATTATGCTATGACATGCTCATACATTTTGAAATATGTTTCATCTCACCTTCGCAATAGTAGCATGTCTACCTTAGGTACCTACGCCTAGATTCTCAGTCTACGGCCCTGCTCGCCCTGATCAACTTCAGCTTCTTATCTCATGGCATGATGTATCTGTGATACTCTCTGATCGAAGCCCCGACTCTTATTAAAACATTTGAAGAGAATGTTTATTTATCAGATCCTTGGACGAACAAAATCACCTTTTTGGTCAGATCTAAAGAGGGTGATTTCGTCTATTTATTCGATACTATAATATCTCTATGATTCCTTGATAAAAGCAAAAAGTTCAAGGCAGGGCTTTATGCATCGACCTACAACCAGATCGATGGCTAAGGGTTTATTCTACACCTTCTAACGTTCGCAACTTGATTTGACTACCCAGGGTGGGTAGTTAAAGTAGGTACCTAGTACCTACGTATTCCAAGTTATTGTATTCTCTTTGACGTATTCTAGGAATTCTCATTTTTAGAGTTCCGAGATCGGTTTCGTAACTCCTATGATCTCGCTTTGTCTGGGCTTTTTTGTATCTCAGCAACTACCGAAGCTCAATTCACTTGAAATTTAAAATAATAATATATTTTGCACGTCTGTAGGTAAATACAGATAAGAAGAAAATATGAAAATTTAAAAGAGACCTATAGGGTTATGCAGCGTATCAAATGAAAGGTATCTGGGTTGGTACATTTCAAAATAGTTTTTCCAATTTTTGTAGGTTTTATACATACTGATTTTTTTTGGATAAAGTCTAAACCTATGTGTTATTCTAAAACCTAAACCATCTACATACCAAATTCCATTAAAATTGGTAAGTAATTACGGAGATACGAGCTAACAAGCATTCACACAAACTTTCGCATTTATAATTATTAGTAGACTGTTTGTACCATAAACTTACTCGTAGTTAGAAGTACTGAAAACACAATTATTTTTATAATCTTTGATATATCAAGACGTGAAAGCAGCAAACAACCGTCGCATGACTCACGCCTTTGACTCACTCGTTACAAGGCCACCTCGTAACATTTGACTCATCGGTTTTGTAACAAGAATATGCGTTTGTAGGTCTCTTTTGCTGTTTTGCAAACGAGAAGATGGTCATTTAGAAGGTAGGTACATGTTTGTATGATCGATCTTAACATCATAACATAACAACCCCAACAGCCTGTATTGGTCCACTGTTGGATAGACGCAGGCCTCCCCCTGATAAGCGCTTTATTGGCGTTTATGTAATGGGGAGCTAATACTCATAGTCCCCACGCTTGGCATGCGGGTTAGGGATCGCAGTTCGGTGGTAGAATTATTCTGCAGGGGGCGTTGCTGCCCGCCCTCCGGTGGATATTCCTTAGTTGCCTCTTGCAACACCCGCGGGAAGAGTTGGGGACATAATCACTATATTAACCCCATTTTGTTATCTTGTTTTAGGCTTTCCTTAGGGTGACCCATTGATTTATTTAAAAGGGAAGATAGGTAACGTTCTCCCAGCGTTTACTCAAAAATTGGCATGTGTTACAACTACACGCAAACACATACGCTCGCAGTTATATTTCCAGTCCTGTGCAATACAAAGAACAACAAAGACGGAAAGACCTACCTAAGACCGAAGTGAGACCGAGACAACAATATTTCTCGCTAGTACGACCGCCCATGCCGCCGCCGGTCAGATGGTGACTGAGGTGGGAGCACTCAATTTTACACAATTTGAGGTTGCCACTTTCGAGAAACCAGTACCTCATCTTCCCTCTTTAATAAATCAATGGGGTGACCTAAACTTTCGCCTTCATTACAAAACAACTTGTATTTTTAGAAGTTTACCCATGTCCTTGTCAGAGGCCTATGTCCATCTGTGGACTTGCTTGTAATATGTGCTTGTATTTGCAATAGTGTAAATACCGTACCTCTGAAAGCACGTTAAGCCGTTTGTCCGACGCCTGACCTGCCACAGGTTGTGCCGGTCTGTCCCATCGGATTATAATAGTGTTGGTGGGTTATTAAGACATAGAGAGTGCACCTGTGTTTGGGCACACACTTATGCACTATAATATGCCCTGCGCATCTCGCTAGTCTCTAACGAGACTGGCCCGCCGCGATATGGTCGAAATTCAGCTAGGAGGACCTCATGTGTAATAAATAAATGTAGCAAATTCGAGAAATTCTGTTTCTTCCACAAGTTCTCCTTACCGCTAGGCACTTACGTTATTTGAACAGTTAACAAACAGACATTCGTAGGGTACAAGGCGGGATGCGAATACTTCGAATAACTTATACAAGCGGTCTGAAATCTTGTCCAACTGTTCAACATAGCGAACGTCGATAGAACAGACAGTCAGACGGCTGTGGCCGCTGCATTTACCTTTCACACTTGCGCTTGGACAGAGATAGAATCAGTCGGAATTTGAAGGTTGAATGACTTTCTTTGCTTTTGCACTGAGGCAAAGAAATTATGGGAAATTATGCTTAATCGTCAATCGTCATCATCTAAGCCATAATATCTCCAATGCTGTATACGGTATACGTAAAGGCGTGTTGCATCTAGCTTACACAATACCGTGTAAGCAAGATGCCACCCAGAGCGGCAGCGAAATCAAAGTAGATATACGGTAATCCTAACGGATAGTGTTTATAGCGCGAATCTATGAGAGTAGTCAGAAAGAAAGAAAGAAAGAAAATAATTTTATTTGCCTCAAAACTACACAACACAATATTGAACTTCACTAAATTAATTAAAGTCTTATACGTAATTTCTGTGCGTAGCATGCAAATATGGCCCACACTTAGCATTATGCTGGGTAGACCTGGTGTGTCTACTCAACGCTGGTTTTCAGTGTAGGCCAAGGCAGGTCATGTCACGCCCAAAGTTTGATTTAACTTCTTCTGAGTTCCTTTGTTACGTTACATTTTCAGCCCTTAGAAAACAAAAGTTAAAAAATCAGAAAAAAATGTTTGTTTTTTTTATTCCTAAGCTTGCTTTTTTTTATTCTTAAGCTGATAAATGTTATGAATTATGATAAACATCCTACTAATATTACTTATAAACGCGAAAGTTTGTGAACATATATATACCTACGGATATATAAGTTATCGTGCTGAAGTTTTGCGTACAGGTATTTCTGGGCCTGAAATAACACATTGACTACTTCTTATCCCATAAATCAGTACAGGTGGGATAGGCGTGCGAAGCCGCGGGGCGCAGCTAGTAGTAATATGTCGACCGTGACTTATTTGACGTGAATTTTGTTAGCTCCGTTGTTACTATAATACACAGTTAAAACAGGTCTTGAATAATGCGTTACCTTCTTACGAATCACGAGTTCAAACAGGTTTTGCATTAGGTATCCTAACCTTCAGTTTCTGAATCTATCCAGCACTGCTGAACGTGCAAACCCAACAAAAGGAGTTTTGACAAAATAACATACAAAGCGAGCATAGAACCTCTTCCTTTTTTTAAAGTCGATTAAAATGAAAATGAAAAACATTGTGCCAACTCCAAACAAAGGGAGTTTTGCCAAAAGTTTGCCGCATAGCAGCGGATTAGTTATCTCAGTAGAGGTATTTATGTAAGTGCTTATTTTGTAAGTCTAAAGAAATAAACGATTTGACTCTTACTACACATACGCTGAAGGAATACCTCTAATGCACAATGTTTTTCATTCAATAGTTGCTGAGATCATGATGTACTTATCGTATAAAGGGTCTGGCAGACTAACGCAGCCTGCGGGCTGTCAAGAAATTTTACGAAAAAGTGTTGTCTAAAAAAAACAGGTCAAAGGTCTGATTCTTGTTTATTATATTTTTTAGAGGGGGGCGGGGGGTACAATGGTTTTGCTGCATGCCTCCGGTGGATATACCTTAGTCGCTTATTAAGACACCTACGAGAAAAGATATGGTGGTGCAAATTCTAAGCCCACAGCTAATAAAAATCATACAATCCATAATAACGAAGTTACAGCTCGAATGTAACGCTACGAACGAGCCCTATGATGAGATTCCAAACCAGACAGTATTTTACCCTGTTGCCACGGTGAATCAATACGATTTCACTAACTGCGGTTGACATTTCGCGGTGTGCATTGTACTGTGCAGTTAGTGAGTAGTCAGCCTCATGCGTACTTAGCATTGTAAAGGTGAATACAGACTGGAGCCATTTTATACGTTTGCGTTTTTAGTATCTGCAAAGAAAAAAGAATCCTACTAATAATAAAAACACGAAAGTTTGTAAACATGTAAGTAGGTATGTATTTTTGTTGCTCTTTTACGCAAAAACTACTGAACCGAAATATCGGGCTGAAATTTTGCATACAGTTCGAGACCTGGAATAACACATAGGCTACTTTTTATCACAAATCAGTTCCCGTGGATAGGCGTGTAAACCCCGGGGGCACCTAGTTATTATTATTATTATATAGTTGCTGTAAAGATCTTCAAGTTAAACTAGAAAAAAACGTGGGAATCCGCAGAAAAAGCGTAGGGGTAAAATTTCAGAATTACCTGTATTTTAAGTCAAAAGTTCGAAATTATAATTTGATACCTTGTGATGCTTGTATCTACAAAAATATACAAGTGAATTTGGTAGGAGGCTACTATATATAATATAGGGAGGCTACCTTTTCCCTTTATTCCAAAAAACATCACAAACGACCCCATAGCAGTTATACAATACATGACTGCCTAAAATTCCTACTACACTAATTTCAAAGTGCATGAACTCATGCCAGCCATAATTTAGGTTTCATTCTTAGAATCATGTTTTGGTCGGGTGAACACTCATAATGTAGGTAATGTTAAATCCAAGTATAGTGTAAGGTTTGTTTTAATTTTTTTATGTTCTTAGGTAATTTTCATGAATACCGTCTTTGTAGTTTTGATTTGATTAGTCAGATCAGTTCACTTTATTAAATACATTAATAACATTACAGATTCGATAAATTAATGCGTTATTTATGGCTTGAACGCCAGGCCCAGCGATAGGACAAAGCAAGTCAAAATAACTTTGTTCAAATTCAAAGATAATTTTTTTTATAACCTTCTTTATGAACCTCCTTTCCAATATCTCCGCATTTAGCTAATGGCATTGAACTTTCAGACGGAAGGGCTCCAACGCTCGCGTTTATGGCTCAGTCACACAGAATGCAGTCGCTGGATCGTAGTTTCAGCTCGTTTGTTGAATGACTAGGCCGAATGCAAAACGGTTGCCATTGCGGAGTGTTGAACAATCGACGTTCGAAAATAATGGCTAAACACAAATTACAACTACCTCTAGTGTTTACACTTATAAAAAGTTCATCTAAATCCAAGCCTCCACCAGAAGACAGAGTGCCCAGAATGCGGCAACATTTAATGACATTACTATTTCGTTGATAGCAATAGAAGCCAGGGTTTCGATCCCCTGTGGAATCTATGAGAAGTTGGGTAAAAGCTTCGATCTGGTATTTCACGGTCTCTCCCTGGATCGTTGGGTAAAACCAACTTACCAACCCCCTGAACTCAAAAAAGTTTTTGGTTTCGGCCTGCTTTTCACCAAAATGCGTTTTTACAACGGGTAATAGCCAGACACCTCTGGCCCAAACACGTACATGTGAACTCCTTTTTGTGCCCGATTTGTACCTATACCTACCTAACTATAGGTTACCTGTAGGTAGTACGTAGTTACCTTCAGACCAGGGGACTGACTGGGACACTGATAGGGATTGAAGTTTCCAACACGGACTTAGGGATTGCCTTTGAAGTTTCTCCTTTGAATTTTGCATTGGAAAAGCTTTTCGGAGCTTTTACGTTCTATGTCATGGAGGGTAAATGTTGTGGTATAGCCGCCGATTTTAATTCTCTTATAACAACATTTTGTGTTTTGGTTTCGGTATATTGATACTTGAATATACTGAATTGGAGAAAAACTAACCACGGACCAGTTTGCATAAAAAAACGAAACGAAATACGGATTGCGTTTTTGGAGAATTATAATAGGGCTCCAGATTGAAAATAATTAAATTGTTATTTCATTTTAGTCTACGAGTAGATGGATGGATAATATGAGTGTGACAATAGTTAGTATCATATACAATATATAGCCTTGCAAGAAGACAAAACTTGGGTATTCCTGGCGTAGTGGCGTATAAGCCAGAAAAAAATGTAAATCTTACGGCAGGTTACGAACAATATTTTCACATCAACATCATCGCCTATCATTAGTCCACAGCTGGATATGCCGAGCTGGACGGCCGTCTGGCCTCCCCATCATAACGCCCAGTCTTCAGCTTGTCACATCCAGTGCATTTTTTCGCATACCTACCTACCTTTTATGCATAGTAAAGTAACCCTTTGCGCTTAGACACTTTCGTTTATTGCAAGTACAGAGCAATTCAACAGTTCGACGGAAACAGGAATAATTCACAGAAAAGCCGGGAAAGTTTCCAAAATAGACCATCGCAAATTAGCTGCACGAAATATTCACGTGCGCGCAAAAAGAGCGAAAGTGGAAAGTGTCACGAATGGCATTTGGCATTCAGCCACGGGGCACAATTTGCAGGTACCGTGACAGTAGAGATGCTAGCAGAAGGTACAGTTTTGAAAATCACATGATATTGTCCTACTATCATTGCGTTACACCAAATATTGTCATTTAAAGGTAGCAGGAGGTATTGATAAAACGATATGTTTTCAGGAATTCAGTTTTAAATAACTTTTATGTATCTTCAGAAATATTCAATGGCACTCAATACTTACTTCTTCGATCGATTTTCACTGTAAACTGTCAATAAAATAAATGTTTATTATTGAGATAAAGGTGAAGAAAAAAAAGGTTTTTTATGAACATGTTTTAGTATAAACTTTTTGAATCCATCATGGTAACACTAAAATATGTAGCTTAAAACTCAAATCATGGTTAATATCACGTTCTACATGACTTTAATGTTTTATTATTATTTTATTATCATCACTTGGCTTGGGATGAAAAATCCAAAGAACCCATATTCGACGATTAAGTCGGTTCACTTAGGAGTTCCTCTGACCACGTTCTGTCTCTATCATCAGACCATTTAATTTTCAGCTCACTCGGTTGAGGATAATTTTAAATAAGTCTTAAATTCAGTTGTAAGATTTTTTCCACACACAGGTACTATTGTAATTTTTGGAATTCGGGCGACAATTACATAGTCTAAAACGCAAAACAGCGTCGGCATAAGGTAAGTTAGTACGTAGGTGGCGTTTCGTCATCTCTTGCATCCCTTGTACCTAATTTGTTGCAAAATAAATGTTATTAAGCTATAACATTTAATAAATTGTTATAAATGTTATTACCATAGCTTCTATCGCGGGCCTTGCGCGTGGAGACCAAATCCAGAAATTCCGTAACGAAAATAACCTAACACCCCCCTATAAAAATATCTATCTAGTTAGTGTATTGTATTATGTATATCAGTTATCTAGTACCCATAACACAAGCTCTGCTTAGCTTGGGGCTAGATAATGCTGTGTAAATTATCCAGCATTATTTATTATTATTATTAATTATTTATTTACAACGAAAGTAGGCAGTTCGTTGTTTACACACAATACCTGCCCACTGTTCGCTGATCAATGACAAGAATGCGCTGCCGTAATGGCTGTGGTTGTTGTCAACCGTGGTGAACTTGAACTTTGCTAAAGTGCACAACTTTTCAGATGAAATTTGGTATGTACATAGTTTTCTATGGAAAAACTTATTATAATTGCATAAGTTGATAAAAATGCTATGCAATAGCTTTACCGCGGCAGTCCCCCAGTGCCCCACGTCTTTTTTATTAGTGGTGTTACTGTAATACAGCCGTACCGTGCCATCCGCGTATTGATGCGGCAGACGGGAGTGCCTAACTTATTCATAAACGTTCAAAAACTTGTCGGGGATGCAATGCAATGCAACCCATCATGCATGTTAGTGCGGCGCTGTTTATTTTACTCTCCCACTAGCTTATCTCCGCGGCTTTGTACGCGTGTATTGAAATATCACACTAATATTATTAATGCGAAACATTTATACCCGATCCGTTCAGTGGTTTTGGCGTGAACGTAACAAATATCCATCCAGCCAAACGGATGGATATTTGTTACGTTCACGCCATAACCACTGAACGAATTTGGTTCAAATTTTGCATATAGGTAGTTCTAGGCTTCCCATGGGATAGAAGTAACCTTTAAATCTTTCCATAGAAACAACGCGTGCGAAGCCGTGGTAGTACATAATTATCTGCTATTCCAAGTCTATATCTTTGTGTAAACAGAGTGTAAACCTGTTGAAACGTCGGGAAAAATAGGTAAATAAACGCGATAAATACCCGTGAATATTTATAATAATAGAGGTATAACTTTGTGTGCAAAATTTGAGCCCGATCCATTCAGTTGTTTTTTTGGTTTTGGTGTCGATCCTGTTGTTTTAGAATAAAAAAATTAGGATTTAGGAATGTCAAACCGTACATTTCGATTCCTTAATCGATTACTAAATCCTTATTTTAGCTAGGTTTGATGTCAAATAGAAGCTAACTATTCAATTTGAAAAGCTATCGTATAATTGACATTCGTAAATTATAATGTTCGCTAATTTTATCTTATTCTAGAACAAAAGAATCGACACCTTGTGATAGTGAGTGGTGCAGTTACAAAGGTAGTAGGTACTGTTTATCCAACATTTTAAAATTGTTATTGAATCTCATCAATAACAATTTTAAAATGAAATTTGTAGGTACTTCGGGAAGGATGATGCTGTGTTAATTGTCCTACATTATTTATTTATGAGAATAAATAACACAGCATCATCCTTCCCAAAGCACCTACAAATTTTAAATGATTAAATTTATTACCGTAATACAGTTGTATGACGTAGTTAATTAATGTAGTTTATAATTATTACCCCATGTATTTCCGACGTTCCTATCCATATCAGGTTGTCTGGCAGAAATCGCTCTTATGAGATAAAACCACCAATTGTCACTGCGGTTATAATTTTTTTTCATTTGTAAATTGTTGATTAGCTGTGCAATAAAAGTATTTTCTATCTATAATTTTGTTAGGTTTCAAATACTTAACAGTTGAAAAGCAACTCAATATTTTCCCTGACAGTGAACCGTAAATCATTTCAGAAAATGTATCTCTATACAATATCACAGATACCTACGTAAACCTATCAGTTGCTTCTAAATCGAATAGGACTGTATCACAGAATCCTGTCGCGTCCATCAGATTACTCTGCGAAATCCCCCGAGCACCTTACTTACGCTTGACGACTTGCAATATAAAGTTTGGTGTGATTTTCAGGAAAGAATTCGTGATCGAGTCGAAAAGGATCATGTTAAGTGATAGCTACTTAGAACGAGTGTTTAGAAGCTGGTGCGATTGTCTTTTGTTTTTTCACACATTTATCCCCCTCAGAAATGGTCGTCACAGACTTCACAAATAATAATAATCATTAAACAATTCACACAGCATTATCAAATCCTCCTGAAAACAAAATTGGACCGGACAGCTTTTAAAAATGTATTTATACTTACTCAACTCAAACATTTTGCAAAGTCAAGTCAAATAATATCGATTACAATCTCTTTCTAAAAAAAATTGATTGTCTTCAAATTCGTGACGGTCGTCACACAAGCTGTCAAAAAGAAAATAAACGCGTGGACGGAGTATAGGTTTATTTTATCGGTGAACTGGGCATGTCTACGAATTTGCGTAGAGCTTGCTACACTATTTCGTAGCGCATCTACGTACCGTAGAGATTATACGTAGGGGGTCGATTATAAACCGTAGGGTTTTCTGTGCTCTTTATTTATTTAATTATTTAAACTACATTTGCCAAAATCAGTTTAGTTTTAATAGAACGATTGCTTTGGTTTGGTATAAACCTCACCAAAGCAATCGTTTTATTGCATTGAGTTTATAAAGAGTCGGTGAACTATTATACTGAAAAACATACCGTTGATACTGTTGTTTATTGTATTCGCTAAAATAACAGAACATACACTCGAGAGCAATGAATCCGGGTCACTTAAAGAATGTTAAAAATCTCGGAAACTAAAAATGATAGGTTAATGCAATAAATTGTATTTAATAGACAATGTAATACTCCTTAAATGAAAGTAAAAAAAATATGAGTCACCATACATTTTATTAACACAAAATTACATAAAGAAAAAAACTGCTGATCTCTCCTTAAAACAAAAATAGGAAACATGAAATTTTTGAACTTTATTACGATTTTCTTGAATTTTAATACTTCGTATTGCCTCCTCGTGCTTGCATTACTGCGTTTACGCGGTTTGGCATGCTGTACACCAAGTTCCTTATACGATTTTGGGGAATATTCTCCCATTCCTCTGTGAGAGCAATTTTGAGCTCACGAAGCGTGATTGGGGGAGGGTTTCGTTGTTTGATGCATCTGTGTCATGATATCAATTAGGGACAAGTATCACAATGAGTACAAAGTACATGGTCAGGACAGAATAAAAGAGAGCTACAAGACCATGAAACATTTAGTTGTGCAAGCGATTGAAAGTGAGAAACGGGCATTCTTTACACAAAGTGTTAACAATAGCATCAGTAACCCAAAACAGCTGTGGAATAACTTGAAAAATAATATTGTACCTAATAAGAAGCAGTTTCACGAGATACCCATACAATTCAACGACCCTGACATGATCAACACTCATTTCCTAAATGTGCCGGGCACACATAATGTTGAACTATCTCAACTTACATATTTAGAATTCCATCGATATGGGTCATCCACATTTTCTCTGAAAACTGTCAGTGAGTTCACAGTTCTCAAGGTTATACAAAGCATAAAATCAAAAGCCCAGGGCATTGATGGAATTTCCATTGACATGGTACTTCTCACTTTGCCTCAGTCAATTTCACAGCACAGGTCCTAAATTGGTCTACTTCCAACTCCCTGATCCTTAACCCTAGTAAAACAAAATATATGCTGTTTGGAACAAAAAAAAGTTTATGTAAGCTCGCAAACTGTATTATTGACATAAGAGTGGGTGGTGAGCTGGTTGAGCAGGTTGAGCAGGCAAAAAATCTTGGACTAATTATGGATAGTCATCTTCGCTTTGAAGCCCATGCTGCTGAAAATGTTCGACAATCTCTTTATCGCCTGAAACTTCTTTATAAGATTCGCCCATATTTGTGTGAAAATGTTCGTATCACTGTATGCGAGACTTTAGTCCTCTCTAGACTCAACTACTGTGATACAGTATATGGCCCTTGCCTTCTAGGACGTACCGAACAGCTTATTCAGCGTGTGCAGAATGCCTGTGCACGATTTTGTTTCACTATACCCCCTCGTACTCATGTAACCCCATACCTCAACTCTTCCAACCTCCTGAAAATGAAAGCACGAAGACAACTGCACCTTGCAACATTACTTTTTGGCCTTATGATAAATAAAACTCCATCCTACCTCTACGCTAAACTTAAGTGGGCTAGTGACACCTCACGGTATCCTAGAAGAATCTGTACTCGCCTGATTTTGACTACGCCGAGGCACAAATCGGTAGCTTTTAGAGGTTCGTTCCGGTTCGCTGCCACGCATTGTTGGAATGTACTTCATCCGCCTCTTCGCTTACTGAAAACAGTCGCAACATTTAGAGCCGCTCAAACAGGAACTTTTACGCACACAAAAAACAATCCCATTAACAGCCCAGACCCGAACTTACCAAGCATTCTCACAACTTCCGCATTGTAGCACTAACACTGGTGATCCGACACTGTTTTCACTAGTTTTTCTCCTGCAAATGTGATCTTCTCTGATTCCTACAGTTTCATTTTTGGTTTCTGTATCCGAATCCCCCAAAAAAAAGAAAAACACAGGTATTTTATAACCTTATAAGCTTCCACTCCACGTTTCTTTCTGTAGGGTCGGCCGCGTGCGTGTGACAGATGACAGCACAATCTCATGACACTGACAGATACCAACGTAATAATTCAGTACCTTTAACTTTTTTCTAAATTCCTATTTTTTTTATTAATTCAATCTGCAATGAAGACCTCAACTTGTTTTACTTTGTGTAATAATACTGAATATTAGTATTACGTAGCACGTACATAGTACTTAAACTAGCTTTATTTTACTGCATTGTATTATTATGTTCCTATAGTTATTATTATCCTTGGACACCTACTAATCTATTTTGTTTTTGTTTTGTAATGCTCTCTCTTTTTCGTGTTCGTGATATCACTAATTTCAGGATCAAACTGAAAACCAGCGCTGATCCGCGCACACGAGTGGTTCAGCACAGAGCTGAGTTTGACCCTTTTTGGCCAACAGGGGCAGCACAGTCGCCAAATTAACATCTGTATGCACCTATCTATGTACCTATTATAGCCTACCTTAATTATAGCTATTGTACCTATGTAGTCACCTGTTTTGGCCAAATAAATGTATCTTTATCTTTATCTTTATCTTTATCTTTATCTGCCTAGCTCGTCCCAAGCATGCTCGATCGGGTTGATATCCGGGCTGCGCGCTGGCCACTCCATACGAGTAATGTTCATCTCTTGAAGGTAGTCATTCACAATCCTACCTGTATGAGGTCGGGCATTGTCATGCATAAATATAGCATCCTCACCTAAATTGACCATAAATGGACCAACGTGATCATTGAGGATTTCTTCCACATATCTTACGCTAGTTAAAGAGCCGTTTTCTATGATCACCAGCTCTGTGCGACTTTCAGAAGAAATTCCGGCCCACACAAGTACAGACCCACCACCGTAGGCTACTTTTTCTTCGATGCATGCTTGCTTGAATCTTTCCCCTGGTCTTCGATACACTCTGTGTCTTCCATCGTGCTTGTAGAGCATAAATTTTGATTCGTCGGAGAACATAACTTTTGACCAATCTTCAATACTCCAATTTACGTGGCTCTGGGCATATCTTAATCTCGAAATACGATGCCCACGCTCCAGTTTAGGGCCGTTTGCAGGTCTAAGGGGTTTTAAGTTAGATTCAGCAAGCCGACGTCTTACTGTCCATGCACTTGGGTTACTTCCTCCGAGGCGTCGAAACTGATTGGTGAGTTCAGTTCCTGTGAGAAAGCGATTTCGAAGCATGGTGTTCACCAAGTATCGGTCTTCTCGTGCTGTGGTACACCTGGTTCTGCCCGTTCCTGGTCTGCGTAGGTTAGAACCAGTTTCTTCGTAACGTCGGAGAACTCTTTGTACTGTTGACAGCGACACACCGACAGTCCTGGCTGTATCGCGCTGACTCCGGCCGGTTTCCAGCATTGTAAGTATTCTGGTGCATTCTTCAGGCGTAAGCGACATAATTTCAGCTTGAATAATGAATATAGAGCACTATCAACATGGTTTATGTACCCACATAAATGACAGATTACAAACAAAAGCAAAACCAAATGCTGTAATTTCGTAGTTCCATCTTCGAAAGTGGCCCTTTTTCAAATTTGATTTTTTTATGATATAACTTTACAATAACTAAGAAGTTTTAATACCTTCATTTAAGGAGTATTACATTGTCTATTAAATACAATTTATTGCATTAACCTATCATTTTTAGTTTCCGAGATTTTTAACATTCTTTAAGTGACCCGGATTCATTGCTCTCGAGTGTATTATATTCAAGAAATAGTTGAAGTGCTTACAGGGATGCAAAACGCGCGCGTCTTGAACCGCACTTACCCAGAAGTCCTTTGTTAAGGGATAAAACGTTGGTGTGTACGACACAAACTAACTTCTTAGTTAACCCGCGTGTATTCTTTAAATACTAATAGCAAGAAAGCATTATTTTCGCACATAAAATACCCAGCTACTAACAACAAATAGTTTCGCGTTAACTAAGAAAGCAAAACAAATCCGCTTAGAGCGATCGTAACTTCTTGTTGGGTATTACGATGTTGCAGACGGACAAACAAACCGTAGACTAGATTAATGAGCCTTCCGTGACCAAGCTCCGTTTTGGCGGGAAAAGTTTTATGACTCTGGCCCGTCATATCACCACATTACTTTGCCATGGGGTTATCAGCTTCGGTGAGAACAGCTGGTCATTGTATCATTTGCCAACAAGTGGCTCTGGTGGAAGACCAGCGTTGGATGCTAGCTTGCTAGTCATTCAACTCATGCTGAGTCAGAGCCAATTTTGTACCTAACACCTGGACCTAAGTACATTTTCTTCTTTGCTCTTAAATCAAGTTTTCATCAACATTTTCAGCCTATACTAGTCCACAGCTGGATATATTCCTCCCTTAATGAGCGTCATAGCGCTTTGTCTTCATCGTGACGCAACCAGCATTTGCTTGCAGTCTTTCGCAGATCGTTATCCCACCTGGCAGAAGGGTGTCCAACACTACGTTTGCCAAGTCGCTGTCTCCACTCAAGAGCTCGTTTACCCCAGTGGTGGTTGGTTCTTCGCGAGACATGGCCGGCCCACTGCCAATTCAGTTTGCTAATTCGATGACGGGTAATTTTCAAGCATTGCGGTATGACAAGAAATCAAGTTTTATGTAACCTAAGTTCTGTCTATAAAATATTTTATTTTTATTCTTATTATTTGATAATTGTATACCTACAGCTACCAGCCTATACTATGGTCCACTGCTGGAGGCCTCCCCTGGTAAGCGCTTGATGGGCTTTTATCACATAGGGTGTGGTCTCCCTGATCCCTCACGTTGGGTAGCGGGTTGGGCATCGCATTTAAGAGGGCGCATTGCGTGCCATTTTGTGAAAAAGATAGTCATAGGATTTGACGTTCATAGTAGCGGGACAGAGCATACGTTTTTGCTAACTAAGCGGTTTTCATCTACCTTCACCATTAGCTGAGTGGTGCTGACCAGCTGTGTGGTGCTAGCTTAGAATTTGCACCACCCCATCTCTTCCCGTGGGTGTCGTAAGAGGCGACCAAGGGATATCCATCGGGGGCGGGCCAGCAGCGCTCCCTGCAGAAAAACTTTACCACCGAACTGCGATCCCCAACCCGCATGCCCAGCGGGGGGATTATGAGCATTACCCCCATTACATAAATGTTAACAAGGCGTTTATCAGGGGGAGGCTTGCGTCCAATAGTGGACCAATACAGGCTGTTGAGGTTGAGGTTGAGTAAGGTCCATTAAAAAAGATAATCGAGTGTATAGGGAGACCAATATATTTACAAGTGTGATCTAGCTATTTGTAAAGGGCAAAAACCAGTAAACTGGTAATCTGTCGAATGTATTTCCTGTTATGATTTGTAGGCGTGCTGTAAAACTTGATTGATATAGATGGATTACTTTTACAGCAGTTGGATTTAATAAAAATAGGCACGCGCTAATAAAATAAAATTGAAAAAATAGGTGTACCTGCTAATACCATTTACGATTGAAGCTTAACAAGGCGAGTGGAGGACAATGTTAATGAATATCTGATGATAGAATTTCAGATGAGACAATTCAATTATTTATTTATTAGATATACTATATTTAAGATATTGTCATTTTATGTTGCATGCTGAAGCTGATCATGGTTGCGCTCATTTTACTTTAGTTTAACATCCCTAACAGAGGTTCACAAAATAAATGAATTTGATTTGATTTGAGTTTAATAAAAGAATAACATGTAGTTGACTCTTAAGGCAAATTTAAGTTTCAAAATTTACTTAGTAACTTTGGGTTCCATTTCCAGTTTCCCCCCTTAAATACGCCCTAAGGGGAAAAACTAGACTAAAAAAAACATTCTAGTTTTCCCCTTGAAGATTAGGTAGCAAGTACTTATTTGTACTACGTCAAAGTAACACCAAAATAACACTCATTATAAACTTAGCTTCTTTGGGAAGAAATGCCCAATTGCCCAATGCCCCACATTATTGTCCAATGAATTACTAATTTCTTTTATGTACCTGAAGGTAGTAATGATGAAGTCCTTCTAGCCGAATTTTGGCCACGACAGCCAGTCTCAATGGAGACAATCCATATGCACAGGACATATTATAATGTGAAAACTAGTGCAATCTCTATCCTCTTTACTCTTATAATCCGATAAGACGGCAGACCAGCCCGACCGCGGCGAGGTCAGGCGCTGGACCAACGGTTTAACGTGCTCTCCGAAGCACGGAGGTGTAATAAGTTAACTGGTTTGCGTATCCTACGATTGTAAGAAAATAATGTAATTAGAATTATAGAATTTCAAAACCAATTGGAAAACCTTGACGATCAGTTTCTAGAAGGTCGTCAAAACAACTGTTTTGACGATCTTCTAGAAACTGATTGATGGGGGTTAAGGTATCTTTATCTAAATATATCTAAGTATTCAATAAGCAATCAAAAACTTTGCAAACACAAATTGATTCATCAAACTTTTAAATTATTGAAACTATGCAATCAAACCCAGATCTCGAATCTGCAACTAAAGTAGAAAAGTTTCGAAAAGACGTCAACAATGCATCGAAACGAAATAAATCTTTGAGTTCATAGCTGTCTAACTTTGTATTGATGTAAATAACCCTGTATTTATGGCAGCAGGCAGAAGCTGCAGATAAAGAAAGAATAACAAAAGAAAAAATATCTAAAAATAACCCGACAGCTTACAAAAGTCTACAACTACTCCGTGAAAGTTTTAGAGTGCCGTCAACATCTCATCAAGATCAAATAATACCGGCTTACAGGCTCTTCTAATTTCGCGTCTAGACCAAACTGTGCGATTCGTGACTTTTTCACCATTCTCAAGATACTCCACCTCCACCAAAGACTATTCAGTCATTGGACTGTCGTTATTAAAATATAATGGTCTTGTTTTACCTGCAGGGGTATTCTAATTCGTCGGAAAGGCCGTCGGATTCGATATCGGAAACTTTTCACAGATCAAGAATTCAAATTCGAATCTGAATTTTGGCTTCGGAAACGAATCGAATGAATTAAAATACCCTGTTGTACTGTTGGACTAGCAAAATTAACTGCAATAAGTAAGCAAGAAGTAACAGCAGGTATTATATTTTACTTACAAATAAGAAGAACAAAGTGTCTATCTACCAACACAACTGTCTAGTGTCTATTTAACACGCTCGGTCAACCTTTTTCAAGGTCCAAATTTCGGAAAAAAATAAAAAAAGGAAGGAAAGAAGCTAAGTAGGAATATAAGTAAACTCTATCGCAGCAATGTTTGCAATCAAATATAAGTTACTTAGTATAAAAATAGTAAACTCCATCTAACCCGGCGTATTACTTTATGGTCCACTATTTAATAGTCCTGTGCATCATCCAACTCGGTTCTTCGGTCATAATATTAAATTTTGCCTCGAGCCCTGAGACGCTCCAATCCATTATGCTTTGTCATTGAAATTGCAATTTTATTTTCAAAACAAACTTTTAGATTGATACGACCCTCTGGATAAAAGACAGGAAACTTAAGAAAGGAAACCTAACGTTTTTATGCATATAATGTTTAATGGGTTAACATTATCAGCATCATCATTACCAACTCTTGTTAAATTTATTATTTATTTCGCCATTTATTGCGTCCATGTACATTTAAATAATATAAAAGATGTATAAATCTTAATCAATAGAGGGGTGTTCATAGTTAGCATTACGAGGCTAGGGCTCACTCTAGCAGGTTCCAAGCTTCGTAATTATACCAGTTTCGATTTAAGCACGCCTTAAAAGGCAATTTTTTGACAGATTTTCATAGAAAACTGACAAAAAAACGTGAATTTAGACATACTTAAATCTTAGTTGCGTTTGCGTATTCGGAGGTTAGGCTCCCAAACTCTAGCTTTATAGACAGACGCAGTTTAAATTTATAATAACATGAAACTCCGTAACATAGTAACGTGGAATTCAATGTGAAAGCACACGTATTCACGTCATTTCAGTTTCTATGTGCCTGTCCTCGCATTCATGTCCCTCCAGTTGATATTTTAAAAGACTTGCAAAAAGCAGTTCAAATTTATATGAATTTTATAAAATGTTTATTTTCAAGCTAGTCTGCTTGAGAGGGGCATAGTAAATGTCTTTAAAGTAGCGTAATATACTACATATTGCGCTACTTTAATGGCATTTAGATAAGTACCAAAGTAATATTTTGATTTGTAAAAGCACATCATTTGTCCGGCATCCGGTTAAGCTCCTCCAGTGACTCTGCCATTACGAATATGTCATCAGCAAATCGCAGGTGTGAGATGTAATTGCATGTCGTTTATGTTAATATCTTTCCAGTCCAGCGTCTTAAACATATCTTCCAATGCGCTCGTGAACAGTTTCGGGGATATAACATCCCCCTGTCTCACTCCTCTGCGCAAGTTGGACGGGTTTGGACTGCTGGTCCTGAACCTGGACAATCATGGTTGCGGCGTCGTAGAGACATCTCAGCACCTCGATATAACGACAGTCTACTTGGCATCGCTGTAAGGATTCCAGAACAGCCCAGGTTTCGACAGAGTCAAAGGCTTTCTCATAGTCCACAAAGGCCTCTACAAAGGTCAAGGCCTTCAAAGGTCTCTACAAAACAGGTCTCTAAAAAATATATCTATGTAATTTATTATAAAATGTATGTATGAGTCCTCTAGTTAGTACCTAGATATCCCATGCTAGATAGTAAGAACAGTTAGACTTAGTTATGCAAAGATTGTATTAGTTGATAAGCGTTATACTTGCTAGTGGTTTCTTTTTCACTTCTTCCGCTAGTGGACAAAAAAATTAAGTGAATTAGAGTCAATTGCACCTCATTTCTTATTTGATAGTAATTACTATGTATCAAGCTGTTTATATAGTAAAAAAATTGCTTGTTTATGTGCTTATTTTGTAAGTCTAAAGAAATAAACGATTTGACGCTGACTCTGACTCAGATGATGCTGTGTTAATTGTCCAACATTGTATTACATAATAATATAAATTTAATTTAAAATAGAGATGAATAAATACCAAATACTAAAAAACAAACAATAATAAAGACATAGGTCATAATCATAATCATTAAAAAATACGTAAGTTTCGTCGGTTTATATCGCTAAAAGCATAAAATTCGACCCAAAATTTCGATTTCATTGTATAAAATAATTTGATTCTAACTTTTTACTATTTTTTATTACAGTCAAATTAAAAGCAAAAATACACGTAAAAGGGGATTCTTTTGTAAGTTACAACTTGCGTTACTGTAAGTAAAGCAATGTAAGTATCTCTTGCAATGTAGTGGTACAATCGTACGTGGTTGGTATCGTATACTGACTTCCTCAGTGCTAGTGCATCTGGTTATACAAACCAAACCAGTCAATTTCCTCATCCAAAAACAGGGGTGGTTTTCATTATCACAGTCAAATAAACACAAAAATTACATTATAAAACATGTAATTCTGTAACGTCTAGTTACAAGTTGCGGTACTGAAAGTAAAGCAATGTAAAGATCTCTTCAGACATAATGGTACATTCGTACGTGGTTGGTATCGTACACTGACTTCCTCAGTGCTAGTGCATCTACTCGTACAACCCAAACCAGTCAATTTCCGCATCAAAAACCAGGGGTGGCTATCATCAACCTTTGTCGAAATAATGTCGATTCGAATATTGACATTGTTTAGGTACTACCATATCGAAAGCTTATGCAGTCATTTCAGGAGCACTTAATTATAACCAGTATTATAATACAAAATGGCCAAAATCAATCAGCAAATTGTACATTCCAACATTAGAATAAATGAGAGTACTTCGTCCTGAACTGCATTTCAACAATTCTAAGCAACTCTATTTCGCCAAATATTTCACAAAAAATTGAATGGTTGAATCAAAAACCAACAAATAATCAATAATATAATAATATTAGGTATATTTTCATCAACGTCGCTCGCAAAACGGATTGCGGCTACCTTCGATAGCTATGAAGCTAATATCGAAACCTTCAATAATAGGCCCCTAGCCGGCTAGTGACGTGACATCACGATACGTGCGGCGCATGCCGGAACTGTCCCGGGAACAATGACGTCACCAAAGCGATATCAGACTAGCTGTTCGGGTTATAGTTTATACTGCAGTTAGTACTAGTAGCTACATGTACACCTATTTGTATTCATTGTAAAATCTGTTATTCGTTTATCTAATTTCATTGTTTTTTAGGTTCCGTAGTCCTGAAAGAACCCTTAGAGTTTCATCATGTCCGTGTGTCAGTTTGTCCGTCTGGACAAATGAAACTGCTGAGCAAATTCCTGTCTTTTCTCCCTCCATTCTTCTCGATCCAACGCTGCGACAGGCCACTTTGTGCCACTTTGTGGTATTGAAAAAAAATCTGCAATAAATTTTCTGTAATTCTTATAGAATATAAAACATCCACGCCAATCACCTAAAATTTTCACAGTAAAATATATAAAAGAAATTATGTGGGTAGGTATTAAAAACCTCTTCCTAAATTGGTTTTTAACTAAACATTTTTCAACCCTTCCGGTCGCGCCCCAGGTGAAACTGTCATCTGTCACGGCAAAAAGGCGCGCTTTTATAATATTTTTTGTAAAACCAGTTTTTCTATCTATCTTCTATCTAATAAAGTTAGCCTTTTTGACAGTTTTGAGTCAACCATGTGTTGATTTTTCTTTTGTTTTTATAATGCTCTAAAAGGTGTTTGGTAGGTAAAATGTTGTTGAAATCATAATCATATCATAAATCATCATCATCATAATCAAATCATGTTTGAACTCCATCATGGTCTAGTCATTTACAACGGAATATATCCCGTTCGAAGCTCAAAACTCAGATCATGGTAACTATAGTTACCGTGATTTGAGTTTTGAGCTTTCCAATATTCCGGCACAGTTTCATGCGCTATGATCACGGAGTAACCGAGTCCTTGTTGTATACGACTTTGGTATTAGTTAAGTATTTCGATAATAGCCTTTCTCCAGATAATATTTCATCAAATTGTCTGTTCGTTTGTACATATAACACTAGCAATTTCAGAAGACATAAATAACCGATGCAGTCTGTAAAGTTGCGGATCTCATTCATAAACTTAATTTGCGAGCTCCAAAGCTGATACAATATTGCGAGAGCATTTTGTCATACAATAGTCTGGCCCAATATAGCTCGTTGTATAGTTAGGGTAGTGGCGGCCGTCAGGGTTGAACTAAGAAGTGTCGCATGGGGGTGTTACAGAGCTTTACTGCACTTCATAGGGGCATCATCTCCATTTTTTTAAATAAATCAGTAGTGATTGTGTAATTCTGTATTTGTAAAGATGAAGTCTTCATTAAATACACTTTCCGAATAGGTGATAGTTAAAGACGAGCAACGACGGTAAGAGAAATCTATCGTAGTTTAACGAATTCATCATGTCTGTAAGCGGGACTGCGATAAAAACATTTACGTACCTTATTTGTATTAGAAGAACAACGTTTCATCTTCGACAAAACATTGAGCATTGTCGTTACGAAGCAAATCGATCTTCACTATCTACTTGATCAGTAGTTCTTGACCGGTGGTGGTCGGCGGACCACTAGTGGTCGCTGGAAGCATCCGAAGGTCCGCCAAGTAGTCCCTTATCACAAAAAGGTTAGGAACTGGATAAATAAATACGTATGAGTTTTTGTAGTACCTATGGTCAGTAGGTAAGTTCGCTAGCAAGTACCTGAGAATTAATACGAGTAATTTAATAAATAAATAGTTTTCTTTGCATTTTTTATGCATTTTCAGATTGTTGGCCCCGGATATTCACTGAATCCGCCCCTGTCTTAGCTTAAGTGATATTAGTGGCTACTCGGTGAGCCGGACAATGCTAGAGCGAGACGGACAGACAGAGCAAACATAATATCCGATGTATGACGGCAGATTACGAATAGTTTGAAATCTAACGTGCCGCGGCAGTGAGGGTGGAATTCAGGCGTTTTGTTAAATGTTGCACAGGAATTTTGTAGCGAAACCTTTTTGGTTTATGAAAATTTGAGGATATGTGAAAATTAATTATGATGATGGAGGTAAGGATTAAGTGGTTGGTACATTTGGTAGGTAACACGCGTAACATAAATACCGATGAGAATAAATGTCGGCATTATGCGACCAGTCTATTTAAAATAATGTATCCGAAACACAATTTTCGACACATTGCGATCACTTGTATATTTTAAAATATTGTCCTTGTGCTTGTGTGTGTTTTACTGCAAGCATTATGAATAAATAAGAGTCAGTTTTGTCTATTCTTATGCTGCAAGTAAGAAATAAAAAAATAACTAAGTCCGATAGTAGGCATTTCGCTACTAAATCGGCATGCAACGCTGTAGCCAGCAGAGAAAAAAAAATTCGGTAGGTAATAATAAAATCTTTTAAGGGAATAAAATTATCTTATGGAACGACAAGATATAAAGAAAATGATCATCGTCGTATAAATTTGACTACGGTACACAAAAATGTCTGTCTCAAAATCATCCGTCCCTGTCCTTAAAAGCCGAGAGTTTGGGAAAGAAATATGATTTTTTGTTAACAAGGATCTCTAAAATCACTGAACATATCAAGTCGGGCGTACATTAAGGAACTAGCCTTACTAAGATAAAAGGCTATATAACCTTTAAAATAATCAAATAAGCAGACAGTGTACAAATAAAACTTTGAAGTCATGTTATCAACCCTAAAGTAATTTACTATTTGGTATTTACTATGATTTGAGAATTGAGCTTTCAGTTATTCTATGATCATGGCCAGGGTAATGTTATCGGTGTCTATATAAAATTACCGTTTCATGGCGCATGAAACTGTGCCGAAATACTGGAAATCTCAAATCTCAAATCATGGTAAATATCCCGTTGTAGACTTCAGTGCACAAATATTTTTCCAGACAGTGCACAAATAAATCTTTGAAGTCATGTAACACTAAAGTAATTTACTATTTGGTATTTACTATGATTTGAGAATTGAGCTTTCAGTTATTCTATGATCATGGCCAGGGTAATGTTATCGGTGTCTATATAAAATTACCGTTTCATGGCGCGAAACTGTGCCGAAATACTGGAAAGCTCAAATCTCAAATCATGGTAAATATCCCGTTGTAGACTTCAGTGCACAAATATTTTTCCAAAGGGCTTGAAATACTTGACGCAACTCGTGGTTTCCAATTTTCTCATACTTACCCCAAGATTACACACGTTCTTTGAAAATCCTTCGCAATCCGATAGCAACAGCATCACGTGCGAAATTACCTCTCGCCTTTGCTCAAATTATTACTTCAGTTTCTTTATCGTGTGATGGAGAATTAGCCAGACTTTAGTGAATGCGAACGTAAAGTTATGAAGTTTTTGATAATGGACTATATTTTTTGCAATACGAGGTTCTGCATCACACTATCACACTAATATTATAAATGCGAAAGTTTGGATGGATGTATGGATGTTTGTTACCTCTTTACGTTAAAACTAGTGAACAGATCGGGCTAAAATTTTGGTTACAGGTAATTCTAATACTGGAATAAAACATAGGCTACTTTTTATCCCGTAAATCTGTTCCCGTGGGATAAAACTCACCTTTAAACGTTTCCATAGGAACAGCGGGGCGCAGCTAGTCTTAAATAAGTTTAAGTACTTAATTAAGGGACTCTGTAAACATGTACCTATTCGCAGGAGGGGTGTTAGTGCTCGCGACACAGTTTTTATAAGTACCTAGGCAGTGGAGAAGGTAGGCATGTATTGTATTTTTGTAAGTATATTATTATTTTTAAAGAAGTTATTATATACGTACAGATCTTACCCCATGTACATCCGAAAACGTTCCTATCCACACCAGAGGGCGTAGCCAACCGGCATTCGCTATGAAGCGAATCGAAAACAATTAAAAGATTCGTAGGGAAAAGATCGAAACAGTCACGTGACATAACTAAGGCATTTATCAAACCCATACATTTTTAGGCTTTTCTACTATCGCTTTCGACATCGATTGTTATATTGTCTAGGCCCTCAGGTTGTATAACAGAGATCGCTCTTGAACGATAAGACGATTGAGAGATTGAAAGATAATGGTTTCTTGGTTTTCCACCAACTGTTATTATATCATGGTTTCTTGATTTTACATGTGCAATACAAGTATTTTCTATCTATCAATATATTTTATTTTTAGCTGCATACTACCTACTGTTGGGCAAATGCCACTATATTTTTTTTTAAAAAGGGAAGTTACGTTCTCCCAGCGCTTACCCAAAAATTGGCATGTGTTACAACTACACGCAAACACATACGCTCACAGTTTATATTTCCAGTCCTGTGCAATAGTGAGACCGAGACAACAATATTTCACGCCAGTCCGCCCGTGCTGCCGGTCCGACGGTGACTGAGGTGGGAGCACACAATTTTACACAATATGAGGTTGCCATTTTCGAGAAACTAGTACCTCATCTTCCCTTTTTAATTAATCAATGGTTGACAAGGAACTTTTTCTAGCATGCTTTCTGGCCCGAGCTACTTTATTACCTAAACTAATCCCACAGTAGAACTTGGCAAGAAGTATATGTACTATAATGAAATGAGAGTTGGCGCTCGACTTGGCAAATAGGAGTAATTGGATTTATAATAGAAGATTAAAACTTCGTACACCATACGTGATCGTAGCTTATCTTGTTAACTTGTGTACATATTTCAAAAGGAACCTACAGTTTTAAATGAGTTTAAAACCCTTGGGCTTTTGTAAGAGTTTAACTCGACTGTTAAACGAAATTTCATTTGAATGTTGTTTAATTACTTCTTGCGATATAGGGAAGTAGGTACTTATTTACTTACCTAAGTATATGTAAAAACATTCCAAATAGCGTCTTTTGAAAAGTCATCAACTTTGTTTTAAAATTCTTTCTTCTTTCTTCTAAAAATGAACCGGTAGATAATATCTGAGCGATCTGAGCAGGATAGTTCAATTATAGGTTCTCAGCTTAAAAGAGTTTGAATTGTTTTTAGAAATAATAAACTCAAAAATGCAGGTCTCGGCAGAGCCTACACACTTACTCCCCTTGGAGTTCAGACCTGCGCCGCCGCGTGTGTAGGTACCTAGTAGGTATAAATATAATATACCAATCCGAGTAAAAATATATAACCTATCTGAGCTTCTGGTCGAAGGGACGCGTTTCCTCAGAGCTGGTGAGTATCAGCGCATCATCAGTGTCTCAGCATCAGCATTGCCGTACAGCGGCACACTTAGCACACCTAGCAGCATCAGCATAGCCGTACGGCAATGCTGATTCTGAAGAATGCTGCATTGGCCCCGTTGGCGGTTAGCAGCGGGGCAATGCAAAAAGGCGATCAGTTGAGCTACCATGTAAATACTAGTTCTAATTTGTTTCTATTATTCTGTAATGTTTGTACTAAGTACCTATAAACACTATCGTAGTTTCACGAATTTATGAATATAACGGGTTTACCTAGTTTGTATTCGTTTATGTACAAACTAATAGGTTACATTCATAATACCTGTGTTTATTTTACTATCCTGTAATACACTCAAGGAAATGTTGGTTTCCACTTTCCAGGAAATTCGAGATAACAGTATCAAATTAATTTTTAACAAACCTCCGTAAATATAGTCGAGTTTTTCTTTTGTAGCACATTACAATGAAGATTCGTTTTGAAATTCGAATAAGTATAAGAATGTTTGCTGTTGTTACGATAAAAACAGGGTGTAAACGTTTACAACTTACACGAATACAGGTTGTCGGGCCCTATTTATTACTAATCTTCGGATTTTACAGCCACAAACATCATTTTTCTGTACTTTTGGCTTGCATGCTTAGTTTAGCATACATAATGTTGGTTAGCCAGTTAGTTTTCTATTATATAGTCTCGTTTTAAAAATTATTTTGAACGTGCCTTTTTATCATTCGTTATCATTTTCATAGAGTTCACTTCGAAAGATTTATAAAGAGCCCAGCTCTGAATTAGAGGCTTAAGTTCCGCAGTCTTCAGAAATGGCTTCAAACAATCACAAAAATACGCACACGAACAGAAAAATATAATTCATAAATAGAAAAGCTCTCAACTTATTTTCCGACTTCCTGTTTTCCTTCCAAAGACATCCTCTATCGCTCTAAGCCACACTGAGGGTAGAAATAATGATTTATTTATGTCAATGGGCTATATTCAAGCGCTGTTTTCCTTCGCAAATTGGTTATTGTTCGAATAAAGTTTTTTATTACAGGATTGTTAGTAAAACGAGAAGGTACTTTTTTCAATTACCCCTGCTTTAGATAATAAAGGAATTATGGGCTAATTTGGGAGTTTTTATGAGACATTCCTGTCAATTTTTTCCGGGAGTTTTATTTGAAAGCTTTGTTTGCGAAAGAATAGAAGCTGATAATAAAAACGAGTCAAATTACGAAATAACAATGAGTTTAGCTAAATTGGATTCAGGTTTTCTATGACAAAAGATGTTGGATGTCAAGATGGAAAATAATGATATCGATTTAGAAATGAAGTCGTGAATTTTTGAAACTTATTTTTCTGCCCTACTTAAATCTGTGAGATCTTTTACCAAGAAAACATAATAAGACAAGACATTCCTTATATTAAATAGTAGGAATGCCTTGTCTCTCATTTTATTTTTATATAATATTCCTCTAACAGACATTAAAGCGCTTTTCTGATATTGAATTTTCTATGGTTACGTACAGCTGTATACTCTTGATCAATAGGATCTAGGTACCAACTGGTTATCGAGGTAGACAAAAACTTCGTAAGCTGGTACCGCTTTCGTTTACAACCTACTAAAACAAATAACTGAATACCGATTCATAAAAACCTCATCAGGTTTTTTACTGCCAGCGTCGGTATTTTCTTAATACAAAGACATTTCCAGCGTCTAGACCTTAGCCATGTGTGAAATAACCTGGCGAATTGTACATGCACTAATAAACCTTAAACGTTGGTTATAAAACTAATAGTAACCGTCACTTTGTCGTAAACTGTGTTATTAACGGAGAAAGAGGCTGGGGGACTGTTTCCATTGAATAACGAGATTAACGCCCGAATACTCAAACGTATCTCAGATTTAAGCACGTTACAAGCCGCCGTTTTTGACAGATTTTCATTGAAAAGTTAAACCGAGCGAAGTTCGGTCATCCAGGTACTAAGAACTTAATATTGAATCCTGAAGACTGACATAAACTACGTTTTAATAAAGGAAGAAATTATCTTATATATTTATTCAAGTCATAACTATGTATATACTTATTTATGTATGCCTTTGATATTTGTTACTGTTCTTTTTTATTGCTTTTCCTGTGCTGTTTGTGCGTGTACCCAGTAAAGAGTCTATCTATCTATCTATCTTTGCCACCTATGCAATCTACATAATATACCTACAAGTACGTTAAAAGTTGTTGGTAATGCAGTGGAAACAAGCAATCTCGTGCTTCAGGGACCACCAATGAATCCCAGGGTCCTAAAAGCGCAAGCCAACTCTAATTATTTGACTTTTACTTTCTCAAGTCGTAAGTTTGTGTACTTACTGAAGTAAGTTGCTACCCAAATATGTATCTAGCGAGATAAGACAAGAAATAAAACTTTATAACTGACTGAATCGTAAACACCTTGAATAGAAATATGAAAAAGTTTAAGTATGTAGTAAAGTATACGCCAGAACCTAGACAGACTCTTAAAAATCTTGAATTGAAGTTAAACTAGAGTAAAAGTTTTTGTTTAACTCGCTACACTAGTAGTTATAGGTATGGTTAATATATTAATAGACAAAGTTTTATAAGCTCACGCTATCTGAACCAGTTTCATTGGGGTTCAACACGGTTTTCTGTTGAAACGGACAAATAGGTAAATAAACTCCGCACGATAAACACCCCGGAATATTCTCTTGCAGAAAACAATCTCGGAGTTTTCAAATCAAGAGTGAAATAGTTCCTTCTGAGAAAGCGAGAAAGAATCTTACCAAACTCTTTTTGGCCACCATACTCTAATTTTGCATCTATTCATAAACTATATTAGATAAAACTATTACAGAGGTACTTATTACAAATGGCTTATAATAAATACCACCAATGTACGATGGATTTTTAAAATGTCCTATGTTTAACGAATAATATGATAGGTGGCGCTGTCATATTGGCTCGAGTATGCGCCAAACATTCTCTATTGCTACACAACTTTTCCTTAGCGAACCATCGATTAATTAAAAAGGGAAGATAGGTTACGTTCTCCCAGCGCTTACTCAAAATATGGCATGTGTTACAACTACACGCAAAAACATACGCTCACGGTTATATTTCCAGTCCTGTGCAAGACCGAAGTGAGACCGAGACAACAATATTTCACGCGAATCACGACCGCCCGTGCCGCCGGTCCGACGGTGACTGAGGTGGGAGCACACAATTTTACACAATATGAGGTTGCCATTTTCGAGAAACTAGTACCTCATATTCCCTTTTTAATTAATCAATGTAACTCTGATATTGGCAAAAGAACAAGTCTACGACTAGCTATCATAAGAGTAGGTATCTATTTGCTACGACGTAGAAACGTAGAGCCAAATTGAATGTTCGATACATTCAATAAATAAATGCTAGACAATTCACACAGCATCATCTAGCCCCATTCAAATTCAACATGTAGCATAATACCGCCAATATCTATAACGCAAGATAAGATCCTGCGATTTCCTGAATGCTGATAATTTTCAATTTCAAAATTTCTTTATTAAAACATCAGGTTACAATATGAACGTATAGGCTAGTCTACACTAGTTGTTTAGCAAGCATTTTACTTGAACAGAAAAAACTTAAAGCAATGAAGTTTATGTAAATAAACAAATCAAATTTTAATATACAGCAACTGTGTAGAAATAGGTAAGGTTTTACAAATCATACGTAAGCTTAGGAGTTAGCGATTACGTTTTATAACTTATGGTTAGAAAAGAATAGTTCTAATCGAAAAAATTTCGGGTAAATCGTTAAAAGAGCAACAAGAATCTGCATTGTTGTAGCGATCATGAACTAGTCACACACACGAGCATGAATGCTGATAGATATCCCTTAGTCGCCTCTTACAACACCCACGGGAAGAGATGGGGTGGTGCAAATTCTAAGCCAGTACAGCAACAAAAAGAGACATACATAATCCAATAACAAATTGTCTATTCACTTGCGTAAAAATGTTCAACGGAATTGTTACTCCATATTTTGTGATCCTTATATTTTGCAACGGAATTTCACTAAGTAATGCAGGAACCTGAGTATTGTTTTCCATTAGGTTTTAACCGACTTGAAAAAAAGGAGTTTTTTTTTGTTTGTTACCTCAGAATGTTTTACTGGGTGATCCGATTTTCATGATTCTTTATTTATATGAAAGCTGGTGCTTCCCGTGTGGTCCCATTTTAATTTTGTTCAGTTCTGACAGTCGGATGAAGATCGGACCACCCAGTCAAAAGTTCTGAGGTAACAAACATAAAAAAAAACAGTCGAATTGATAATCTCCTCCTTTTTTTGAAGTCGGTTAAAATACCTTGGTTCTGAATCAGCCATTACGAACTTCTAGGTACTTTTATTTTCTCAAAGCATAAGTAGCGCAGATGGCGTCCTTACAGCTAATGATACCAGTGTTGCCAGTAAATAATTTTTATGGTCGGCGGGACGAGCGCAGAGATTGTTGCCACTATTCATAATAATAATGCTTATGTGTGGAGTATTTTATTTAGTCTGCTTTTTAAGTGGGAAATGTTGCAATGGTTTTGCTTTATTTTAGAAAAGGCTTTGTTTTTATTTGGTCCTATTTTTTCACTGTTGTGTACTTGTACTTGTTGTGTATGAAATAGGTTTTGTTCCGATTATAAGCTTCGGAATCAAAATACGATAATCTAGGGTAATAGGTTTAATTTTGGCGAGTTTATTGTACTGTAAATAAAATGTGTAAGTAAGTACTTAAATAAAAGATCTTCGTGTCCAAAATATTTTATCAAAAATAAAATACTAAAGTATGTTCTAAAACAAAATCGGCCACACAACTATTTCTTCCAACAAATTGAACATTTCGCCTCTACAAGTCCTAGTCGTAAAATACAAATAAAATAAAACCAAATCACTCACGAATAACGCACAATTTCCTTTGAAATACGTCGGTTAATCTTTACAAGGACGGTCATGGGTCAGCTCGGTAGAATATAGTTTCGACGACCTCTGTGGCGCGGTGGGCGAAGGTCCGCTTGCGACGCAGGAGGTTGCGGGTTCGATTCCCGCCTCGGGACAAATATTTGTATGATCTGCAGATATTTGTTCAGGGCGTTCTGGATGTTTTCTATGTATAATAAAAAATATCTATCTATGTAGTTTATTCTATTATGACATAATACATAATACACTATATAGATAGATTATACATGTTATAATCTAGTATCCATAACACAAGCTCTGCTTAGCTTGGGGCTAGATAATGTTGTGTGAATTGTCCAGCATTATTTATTTATTTATATTTATATAGAGTAGCGTCACTATTGCTTTACACTTTGGGTACGGAACCCTAAAAACATCTTGCCTCGAGTGCTCAAGGCATTGTTACTCTTAGCCATACGACTATAATTTTAATTATCCTTAAACTTTATCACTTAGGGCTAGACAGACTTAGGCCACAGCTGGTCTCAGCTTAATAAGTCATTTTATGGCTTTTCTGTCGTCTCGTTATTAGTTTTACGTTTATACATCGGTTAAGCCTTATTACTTTCATTTAGAGCAAAAGCTATATACTAAGTATACCTGGACTTTATACCTCGTTGCTTGTTTTTAGATTTTCGTATCTCGAAAGGAAAAACGGAAACCCTTATAGGATCACTATTTTGTCCGTCTGTCTGTCTGTCTATCTGTCTGTCTGTCAAGACCCTTTTCTCAGGAACGCGTGGAGGTATTAATGGTACGGAACCCATCGTGCGCGAGTCCGACTCGCACTTGGCTGGTTTTTTTTAATGATTCAGTACCTATCGAATCATAAATTTGTTTCGCATAATACGTAAGTAAATTATAATAGTGTTACTATATGTGATCCTACTACCTATTTGTTTATTATTATTAGTTTTGTTTAATTTGAGTATTTAAAATGTAAAGACACTTTTTATTAGAGATGAACCGCGATTGTGATTGAATTCCAAAGCCCTATCGGTCCGAAATTTTAACGTGATAACATAATATTAAGTTCTCCAATATGTCTACGATTTTTGGTTATATTGTTTCTAGCCACATGATAGAATGGTTAAATACTGATCAATCTGTAACCCTTATTATGAAAAAAAAAACTTTTTGAAAAATGCAAGACGAACATACGTAAAACCTCTACATAATCTCTACCTTTCAAATTTATAAGGTTTTTACCTTGCTCTACCGGAGAACTTCTCTTATAAAAATGTTAAGGAGCTTTTTTTCAAACACTAACGGTATCACAAGCTGGTTCTACAAACCGTACAATCAAAAACTAGCCATCCAAACTTCGTTACAGCAATGAAAATGTAATTAAAACAATAATGCCGCGACTCGGAACGGCCATAAGAGCGTGTACAATGAATGCAATAAGACGGCCGTTATTATGCGGCCACAAAGCCCTCGTTAAAAAGAAATCACGTTCATTGATAATCCCCAAATCCCTAAAAAAATTAAATCATACAAACTGCAGTTAATAATAGATGCCGCTTCCTCCAATATATTTAAGCACAGACTTAAGTCATGGCTACTGGAGAGAGTGTTCTACAGTTTCGGTGAGTTACTAGAGCTACCCGAACTGTAGAATACAATCCCCGTGCCTGATTTAATAATCCAAAACATTTATTTATTTATTTATTTATGTCAGGTGATCAGATTAAAAAAGGCAAAATAATAATTAATTTAAATGAAATAATAATATAAATTAATAAGGCAATGTAATTAGAATATAATGTAAGTTAACAATAATGTAATCTTTTAAATAGGGAGTAAAAATGTTATTTAATTATATTTATATTTGACATGTAAATTTAAAATTTACCAATAAAATCTTGTATCTTGTATCTTGTATCTTGCAGTTGCCACGGAGAGGTTCCGGCGCAGATTCCTGCGAAGAAAGGTATCTTTCAGAAGAACATCCAAAACAGAAGACCAAAATATATGAAACTTTCTAGGTAAAGGTACTTATACGTAGTGTTTTATATTTTGTCATCTTGAAGTAATATAAAACACATAAATCCTGGACTTGAATTTTGAGCTTTCCAATATTTCGGCACAGTTTCATGCGCATAACTGTGCCGAAATATTGGAAGGTTGAAAATTCAAAGCAGGGTAAATATCCCGTTCTAAATAACTTTAGTATTGAAGTAATATGCCCAATAATACAAAAATAAAATACTCCTACAGAGCTCTACACCCACAAAGTTATTTAATGTTAGTCAGTTGGTGGAAGTTGGGTCGTATCTACTCCCAGTAGTTTTGACCCAACTGAGACTATCTACTCAAAAAAATTTAGGTACAATTATTTTTAAAAATGCCTCAAAAACCCGCTAAGAGCGAATTCCATGGCCCAACCATTTCAGTCGCAGCCACAATGATACTTGCAATAACAACAATTCCTACAATGTAATTACTGAATGAGGGCCTTATTCAGGTTTTAGAATGCAATTAAGGTAAGTAATGATAGCTGAAGATTTTGATTTCTGAATTTTGTTATAACAGAAGTACTAGACTAGATCTTAGACTGCATTCTGTAGACTGCGGGAATATTACGGTACTTATTTTTTGATGGCTACAAGATAGGAAGATAATGGGTTCTATTGGTCAGGAAACTAGCTCGCGTGCATTTATAGTTCCATTGAAAACTAATAAATGTGATTAAAAGATGGTTTATTGGATGGTTCGTAATTATTTTTCTTAACCGACCACCTTAGATAGGTGGTGGTGTTCGTTCGTTAGTAATCTCCATTTTTAATCCTAACAGACAAACTATCTAAAAATTAATAAATAATAAAAAAGTTTGTTGGTTGGTAAACTTATTTTACCAACTGACAAACCATTGTATAGTTCAGGAGTTCCCAACCTTCTCACTGCTCTGGCAACGGTGCAGTTCATATAAAAGGAAAAAGTCTGCCATCAATTAATTATTTAATCTGTGTAGAAAATTACCCACACAAATCTCACCATTTAAAAGTTGCATTTGGCATCTGAATATGTACACATCATCTTTGATATCCAATATAATGTCTCTGAGTCGGTGCTCTATCATTATTAATTTGCCTGCTGCATACAGTATTCTTGCATTGCACTTCTACGTACTTCCGAGTTGTCCTGTGCCAATAAAACACACCCTTGCCGTGGCACCCTGTATAAACAAGTCTACATATTCACCAAATTCAGTGACACACTGGGCGAGTTGTTGACAATATTATACACTGAAATTGTGCAACATTTCGGTGTATAAATATTGTCGGCAGGCGACAGTGACAGTGACAGTGACCAGCCGAGTTTGTGTAAACTCCAATATTTTCTTTAATCTTAAAAAAATCTATTACCTCCTTAATATTATATACACCAGTAAAAGTTGCGGCCCCAACTATTTTATCTTATTATTACGTTAAACGCAGATATCTATTATAAGTTATTTAAATGCCTCTGTAATAGTTTCATTTCGTAAAGCTTAGGCGGAGATGCGAAGTTGCGCTTTTTGGCCACCAAACTCTATTTTCGCATCTCCTCCTAAACTATATGAGATAAAATTATTACAGAGGTATTAAAAAATAGCTTATAATAGATACCACAAACTGAACGTAGGATTTAAAAAAAATCCTATGATAAACGTAAATATTTGATAAAATAGGTATCGCTGTCATATTGGCTCGGGTATGCGCATTATTATTAGTTCACTCTCCACCATAGAAGAATCTTCGCATGACCAAAAAAACGTGATGGTATAAATATAGCGTTCTTCTACTAATATTATAAACGCGTAAGTTTGTAAACATGGATGTTTGAAGCTCTTTCACGCAACTACTGAATGGATCGGGCTGAAATGCATACAGGTAGTTCCAGGCCTAAAAAGGCTTTTTATTCCATAAATCAGTTCCCGTGCGATAACGCTTGCGAAGCCACGGGGCGTAGCTAGTTTAAAATAGGGATAAATATAAATAATACTTTTGACGTGATAACTTCATTCTATCTCGATGGATAACGTCTATTAAATCGATGAACATGGGTAGCAGCATCTAATAGCATGTTCAAAAAAGCGTCACGTTGTTCATGATGTTGTCATGACGCCTGAAGCACTGAAGATTAAAGTTCTAATTTTGTCTAATAGATAGTGTTGATAGCCTAGCTAGCTAACACCAGAGTGGCAGAAACAGTATATAAACTACGAGGTAAGATTTTCAATCGATCAAGTTAATGACGTTAACACGTAAAATTATCGTTTTATTAAAATTAGCTTTGGCCATTGGCCATACATTTGATATGGCAAAAAGTATTTTGTATTTAAAGATGAGCTATAATTAGAGATCAAAGGAAGCAATTACAAATGGAACAACAATCCTACAATTAAGTTATCAATATTGTACCTATCAGTTGTGAGGAACCTAAAAAAAGATGCTCATATGTGCTAAGGTAGGTAAGGTACCTGTAATCACCAATAGATATAGCCTATGTATTATGACGATGAGTCATACCTTAGAATTTAATATCTATTTTACTATCGAATGAACTCGAAAATTCATTTGAGCTTAGGTTTATTGTCTCGATTTTTGCTGTCTTTATAGGGAGACAATAAGGCGAGGCGATCAATCATAACCTCAACCTCAACAGCCTATATTGGTTTACTGCTCGACGCGCAGGCGTCCCCCTGATAAGCGCTATATTGGTTTTTATCTCATGGGGTAGTGCCAATAGTCCATACGCTGCTTGAGGATGCGGGTAGGGGATCGCAGTTTGGTGGTAGAATTGTTCTTCAGGGGGCGCTGCCCAGTGTATATCCCTTAGTCGCCACTACGACACCCGCGGGAAGAGTTGAGGTGGAGGAAAATTTCTAAGCTGGCGCCACACAGGTAATAATCATAAGCGACAACAGAATTATTTCAGTTAGTGTCGTCGATTGGTAGAGTGAATACTCCAATTCAAAAAGATATAAAGCTCTGAAAAATTCATACATTGATGCCCAAGCTGACCGTATACAACGTTTCTGCCACCATCCATATGCGTAGTAACTCCAGTTTCTTCAAGGCTGACCATAACAGTCATGCACTAAATACCCATCATCAAACAAACCATACATCATCCATTCGCATTGAACCATCAGTTAAGTACGGCAAGCTATGATTAACATGAACTTTACAGCATGGTGATTAGCACCTGCGGACCAATTAGTTTTTATTATGTTATGTAAATTAGAAACTGGGTTTTTTTTGTATGGGAATATGTTAAGCTCACCTATATTCCTCAGCCCTGGTTAGGCTAGAAAGTTTGGTACAAAAACCGACTTCAAAATCAACTTCATACCTACATGTAGCTCAGCTGATCCATACAATATCACTACCAATCTGAAATGAAATGCTACGTATAGGGAACCTTTCTACATTTTAAAACCCTTCAATTGTCAAGTGTTAAGTTATAATACAATTTCTTTGGGTAGACTTTAATTTTCACTGGATTTTCATTGGATCTAATTTGACATAATCGTGTTGATGATTATAATAATTAGGAGTTTGAAGAATTCGTTGTCTACAAGAAGCTCCTACAAAAATACTGCAGAGTTGATTCCTTATCTGATGATGTCTGATGATGATTATATACAACAGAACAAAATTTACTAAAGCTTGATTTGTCGTTTTTTATAGAAAGTCATGTTTCAAGTGTACAAAACACTTGAAACATGACTTTCTATAAAAAACGATAACTTTAAAAAAATACAATCAACTTTTAATGGTGTTTCTGTATCATTAAAACCATTGCATTTAGGTTAGTCGTAAATTATGGGCACCTAAGTTATAATGCACACCTAAAGCGTCTACAAAGTTTTTATCGCTTGATCCAAACGTGAGGATGGAACGTTATTACTAAACTACATAAAACACCCTGATATAAATCTAGAATAGCATGTTCGAATGTAAAAGAGAAACGTTGAGTTTCGATAGTTACAGTTACAGAAATTACGATGAAGAAATTCACAAAATTCCACGCTTTATCGTTTTTTTTTGGACTAATGACACACATTGTATAAAACATCGTTTTCCAATACGATAGTTTCAACTATGACATCTCATTTTTCTATGGGATTTTGTGCGGCATCTCTAGCAAAGTTCGCAAATCCTATACAAAAATAAGACTAGACGAAAATTGACAGTGTCGAGTCGTGAGCACGTTGACGACGTCTCGACTCTCGATACTATCCTCAATGAGTGAGAGGCAATGAGTTACTTACCTCCATCACTGATAGTCCTCGCATGAAATCTCTGAGGTGTAAAAAGGTAAGTGAAGGGCTACCGAGAGGAGGAAAAGAAAAAAATACTTGCAACTTAGGAAAATACATTCATCGCCACCAATTTTATAGACTGCCTTGCAATTGAGCGGGGACTTTATTAGGAACTTACAGAAAAATCTAGAAAAAAAATATATCTATTACAACTCAAGCCTGCACTGGTTGAAATTGATAATCTTCTTTCGTAGACGTCTGATACCACAGCGTTTCAGTTAAAAACTAAACGTATTAAATAAAAAAATATGTTTATGTAATATATATATATATACTATCTTATCTAGATTCGCCTAAAGGTACCTAGATATAGCACAGATATATCTCTGTAACTCTTATACCCTCAATCACCGAGAGTGCTATGCTACAAGCAACTACAAGAAGATTTCAGACTCGATTTCATTTTATCGGAAACATCTCTAAATCAATTTTAAGGGTATCGCCGACGAAAATAAAAAGAACTCTAAAAAGAGTTTATTTTTAAACTTCAAAAGGGGATATCTTTTGAAGAATCGCTCATAAAACTGCAATACCTATCTAGTAATAGGTAATACGTCTGGACATTTTCAATTCAATGATGGAGGTTGTTTGAAAGAACTAATTCGGATTGCAAGTTAATCCAAATGGGCGGGGAAGGGCGGGCTGGATTTTGGGGGGATTATGTGAGGGGTCAAGCCTTGTTTTTTTTATGCAACGAAGGCAATAGGTTTTAAGTTCGATTTTAGCCTCAATGCAGACTGGGCTTTAAACAGGCCTTTAAAAGATTCGTTAATATTATAGTCAGAAGTCCGGTTACGACGTCGTCCTCTTAAACAGTTTATCAAACAAAACCATAAGGACCCTAACAATTAATAAAATACAAGTTAATTATAAAAAAAAAAACAAAAACTGTTACTAGGGAAGATGTACCTAAGAATTAAACGTAGTTCATGCGGCTAAATTTGTTCAAGCATTTAAAAGTTATGTAGAAATAAGATTAAAAAAACTTACTAACATAGAACCCCTGAAAACTTTAATGTTTTATTTATTTTTGCTATGCCAAATGGGTGGCACCTATGGCAACACGTTGGAACTACCGACACTAAACCAACCTTATAATTAGTTACAGTTTCCTACAAATAAGAATAGGATAAAGTTTTGATTAATAGGGTATATGCATCGATTTTTTTTATTGTTTTAATCGATTCTTTAGGTCATTATTTAACCGAGGAATGATAAGACGCTCACTGAATTTCGCATTAACAAGGTAAAAAAAACAAATCAATACTACAATCATTTTCGGGTGATAAAAACGCTGCCATATTGGCGCCATGTTTATGTGACGTCGACGTACACACTTGATTAAAACCTTTGGTGACGACCTCGGTAGTGATCATCTCAGGAAAGAGGTTTTCCGAAAAAACTGAAAATAATCGACAATACGAAATGTCAAGTGGGCAGAATAGTGTCAAATCAAGGTGCAGCAAGCAGAATAAAAAAAGAAAAAATGTGTACAGTGATGTCACGTCCGCTCTAGCCAATTGGCGTAGCGTTTTGCAATTTTGCGATTGAGATTTAAAATATCAATTTTTCAATGGTTAAATTCTACAATAAAACATCTCAAAATGCAAAAATAAATATGTAGATATGTTTCTATATCAATAGAGAATACGTATATATTTTTTTAGCCATTTTGAAATCACATGCATATACCCTATTAAGAATGACAAAATACATTACACTACTTTTTTGGGCAGTCAGTAAGATAAAAACTCGCTGCCCCTTTTCGACCCTCATTACGTCCAGACTAGTGAAACCATTAGAATGATTGCTGGGCCATCGCTTGGTAGTTAGTTGATGCAAACTGAAGTTTAGCAGACGGCCTCTTATGCGATTGAATTTTATACGGTGTCCTGTCTGTGTCCAATGTCCATCTAGAGTTGGACGTAGAAACTAAAAAAGTTAAAAGTTTTTCGCAATGGACGATTGGAGTGACATTTTAGTAAAGTTTTTTGCAAGTGTGTACTTATTTCAATTGAACGTAGTATAAAATAGCACTGAAACTAAACTTACGCTTATATAATTAATTTTGTTTTAAAAAACTATAAGCCTACTTCTATTTTTATAGTTTTTTCATGAATATTCTTGGATCCCACTGTCGGAACTAAACAAAATTAAAATGGGACCACACGGGAAGCACCAGCTTTCATATTAAAAAAGAATCATGGAAATCGGACCACCCAGTCAAAAGTTCTGAGGTAACACTCATAAAAAAACAGTTGAATTGAGAACCTCCTCCTTTTTTTGAAGTCGGTAAAAAAATGAGCTAAACTAGCAGAGAAATCAGATGTTCATTACCCCTTCACGACAAAAATAATAAACGTATTGGGTTGAAATCTTGCATACAGGTAATTCTAATTTAGAAATCAAGAATATCAATATACATACATTGATTCAGTTAGGTCAATCCTATTCATTTGTTTAATTGTTTGAGTATTCCTTTATTTCTACAATTTTGTAAAAATAAAAAAATGGAAACAAAACCGCAGTCAAAAACTAGTACCTACTTAATTATAGACTAGTTTCTTTTGATAAGTGAACTTTAATGTATATCACAGGTTTGATTTATAGGATAAAACGTAGCTTTTAATTGATTCCAGGGTTAAAATTATCTGTGTGCAAAATTTGAGCCAAATTCGTTCAGTAGTTTAAGCGCGAATAGCTAAGAAAATCCGAACTTTCGCATCTATAATACTAGCTGCGCCCGGCGGCTTTGCACGCTTTGTTCCTATGGAAACGTTTAAAGGTCTATTCTATGCCACATAAACTGATTATGGGATAAAATATCTACGTTTGACTGCACGATTAGAATTTTCTATATGCAAAATTTCAGCCGTATTTGATCGGTAGTTTTGGCGTGAAGAGGTAACAAACATCCATCCATCCATCCATCCATCCATACATCCATTCAAACTTTCGCATTTATAATATTAGTGTGATAATAAACTGAAAGTTTGTGTAAAATAAGTAGGAAGTAGTGAGTACCACTAGTTACTGGGTGCTAGCATGGAAAAGGAGAACAAACCAAAAGCATCTCTACCAATATTTTGATAGCAAAGCATTTGGTTGACGTCTAATAGCCATGCCATGGTCGACCCTTTCAGCTATCTTTGATGCGGAATATTCGACGAAATTCAAATCTAACTGGTATGTAAAATTTTATGCAGCATTCATTCACAATTGCATCCGAAGAGGGCAGTTGTCGCCAACATTTTCTCCAAACGCCGCAAAGGAGGTGTTTACATGCATTTTATACCGAGCGCGCTCTTATCAAGTCACTACATTTGCGCCCCAGGCGTCGTCAACCTTCGGGCTTCAGCGCATATTTACTCCGCTCACTTTACGCGACTATAAATGCAGGTGAAAATTGAAAAAGTTTATGTTACGACGTTTTTAGAATCCCTAAAAGGAGTTGGAGACTGGTCTAATTGACGTTTGGGACGACTCGGCGTATTCTGGGGAATCGGTATATTTTGCAGGGTCTGTAGCTACAATGTTTATATCAAGCTTTGTTATACTGTTGTTTTGAGTTATTCTAAGTAACCTTATTATTTTTTAGAGACATTGTTGAAGATGGAATAAATAATAGAAAATAATTTCTTACTATTCCACTCTGTACTACGTTATTAATCGATGTTCTTTCTATGTTGGATAGTCAGGCACCATTTTAATATAGAGTTACGGTCCAGGTAATATAACCCTAACTAATGCGATTGTCATTTGTTTTTAGATTACAGCCTAGGCAACTAGAGCCATTTTCCAAACCTATTATCTAATGAAGGAGAAAGCGTATGTCTCAGACTGCTATTCCACAGCAATTCTAACTAACATGTGAGCATTTACCACGAAAGATGGTAAAAGATAATGCTGCCATTACAACAATTTCCTAGGCGGAGTCTCACAGACGGTCGTAAAAGTGAAATATTATTACCGCGTTCACTGAATTTAAAAAATCGTCTCGCTTCAAACCAAATACGAGATTTAAATCATAGAGGAAATGGTTGGTTTGTGCGATATTGAAGGCAATATGGTCTGTTCTCGAAAATTGTATTATTTACTGGTTCTAATTAGGATTTTCATGTTTCAGTTGATTTACTAGGTACTAATATAGTTATTAAAGTTACGGTGGAAATGAAACTTAACACATTTACTTTGTAATTTATAGGCTACAATTTAATTCTATGGAAGGTACAGGTAGCCCATAATCAGTCCATAATAGACAAAATAGTGTTTGTATAAAGCAGTACCTTTTTTAACCCACTTCAAAAAAAAGGAGGTTCTTAATTCGACTGCATTTTTTTATGTTTGTTGCCTCAGAACTTTTGACTGGGTGCTCTTTTTTATATAAAAGTACTGGTGCTTCCCTTGTGGTTCCATTTTAATTTGTTTCAGTTCTGACCCTGGGATCCATGAAAATCCATGAAAAAAACTATAAAATTGAAGTCGGTTTATAGTTTTTTAAAACTAAATTAATTATTGTATTTTGATATTGGGTTTAGTTATAAGCTGAAAAAAAATGCGCAAAATATTATGTTGGGTTATGGGGAAAACTAAAACTCGAAAAAAAAACAGTTATCCTCTTTAAAGTTCATTTCTCAAGGGGGTTTGTCAAGGGGGAAAACTGGAATAACCATTTTCCAAGACCCTAGTCCTTTCCTAGAATTTCATTTATGGCCTTTATCTAGCAGTACTGTTTATATAGTAAAAAATTGAACTTGTCTAAGTGCTTATTTTGTAAGTCTAAAGAAATAAACGATTTGGCTCTGACTCTGACTCTGACTCTGAGTAGACTACTATTAAAAGCTGATTATGACCAGACAGGTAGGTTGATAGATTTTTCATAACGGTTGCTTATTGAAAGAACCATCATTTTTCGATGAGTCTAGAGATGACTCTAGAGTCATCTCTAGACTCATCGAAAAATGATAGTACTTTACTCTAGAGTAAAATATAGAGAAACTACTAGGCATATTGCCCCATAACGTACAGGACTGATTTAAATAATAAAAACTGCTCTATCATCACATCGCCATTACAGTTTAAGATAAAATACAAAGGAAAATTACCAATTAATACATTACTGTCAAAACTCAATAGGCATATGGCTTTTAGAGTCATGTTTTTACAAAACCAAAGAATTATTTTGTAAATCTTTTAAATTCAATTAATTATTATATACATGAAAGCACTCCCCATAATAAATGTACAAACTGTTGTTTCTAGGTTAAATACAAACATTTGTTCAGATTTTCACCAATATATATGTATAATGTCATTTAATATCAAACCAATATTTTTCACACCATTACTAAATCCCATTACTAAATCCCTTGCTCTATCTTTTCAGTTTCCACATTTTGGTGTCCGCTTCAAAGCTAAGCACCCTTACGGAAAACAAAAGCGGAAGGTGTGAGGGTTCCAAGAGTGCTTGCTTTAAGCAAACTTCAGGATCTGAGCACTCATCTCGCAACTGGAACTTCTAAAGCTTTAAATACAATCTTGTTTTAGATGAGCTGTAATTAGAGAAGATTTAAGACAAACTTTAGCTAGGTGCTACAAGTAAGTAAACTTTAATTATGTGTCTTGTCTACTTAGATTATTCTTGTTAGCGTCTTTGTTCGAAGAATCTGGCCCGATCTGAGAGACTCAGGCTTAATTTTGCCATTTGATTTACCAATTTAATTACCTATACATTAGCTGAAGTCGATGTTGAGTGTTTGAAATTCATTCTTGGATGAACGTAGAATAATAAATAAATCATGTTGGACAATTAACACAGCATTATCTAGCCCCAAGCTAAGCAGAGCTTGTGTTATGGGTACTAGATAACTGATATACATAATACAATACACTAAATAGATAAATATTCTTTATTATACAATATACATAGAAAACATCCAGAACGCATAATGTAAATGTAGTAAAGTAAGTATCTATTCAAATTTTATGTCATTTTTTTACGCCTTGAGTTATTGAAGTTTTAGTAGGGATCCCTATATTTTCGTAGAAATAAATAAAGCCTATGTTACTCACGGATAATGTGGCATTCTAATGATTTTTTTTGAAATAGGTCAATAAGTTTTTGATTGTATTCGTTACAAAAACAAAAATACAAATCTTTTCTCATTATACTACTACTGCTCTACTACTAATGCTACTCAATATACTACTACTACTAGTAGCGCCTTGCGGTTTCATCCACGTAGTTCCCATTCCAGTGGGAATTCCGGTATAAAATATAGCCTATGTCACTCCCTGAAAAGTAAACTTTTTAATTATGAAATATTTTTTTAAATCTGTCCAGTAAATTCGAAGCCTATTCCATTCAAACAACCAATCAAATCTTTCCTCCTCCTTATAATATTAGTATAAAAGTTGAGATTAATGTGTATTTTGCCATTGTCTTAGAGCCTGTAAAGACTGGCTCTACAACACATTCCTGCAGGTACGTTCGAGAGATTCGGACGAGATTTATACTAACCCACGTAAATAGCGAATACTTCACCACTCTCACCCTGTTAGCGCCTTATTGCAAGTCACATGGCAAGTCAAGGCACATGGTTAGTCGTTGTTGTTTCGTAACATACATTGTGTTCAGTCTGGGTATTTTTGTGTTAAAAGTATCTATCTATGAAATATATTATCGTATTTAGTATATCAGTCATTTAGTACCAATAACACGCGCTCTGCTGAGCTAGGGTCTGGGTAATGCTGTGTGGATTGTCCAGCATTATTTATAAAAAAATTGTAGAGCACAACATTGAGCTACTTTTATTTTATGGTAGAGCGTATTTTGCGGAAAAACTCATTGTTTTCTCTCCAAATTGAACGTAAAGACTGCTATGGTCCGTGAATTAATTATCTGCACCTTTCCTTGTAAATTAATCAAGAGAATTGCTCGATGACTAAAATAAACGTAATTAAAACTTTCGGAATTAACTTTCGCCTGATTTCTTTTTTAATTTAAGACTGACTTGGCTAATTCCGTCAACGCAACGGGGGTGACACACCCTCTATTTAACTGACCCTTTTGTCATAAGAAAAAGGTTTTTTAAAAGATTTGTAAGGAGATTTGGATAGGCAAATTTGGGCTTGGCAATAATTAATTCTGTTTTGAATACCTGGCCGAGATTAGGAGGGTTTGTGAAGGATTTTCGAAAATCTTTTTTTATTGTAGGTAGGTAAATACCTTACAAATTAAATTGGATTTAATATTTGTACCTCGGTACCTACTGTGTTCGTAGGTCCATGCCAAAACTATGAGAACCGAGAACAGAGCGTGTAGAGGTATTTCATGTTCCTATTAGATCAGTGACCAGGGCGAGCAGTCTCGACATAGATAGATAGCGAATCACATCGGTCACAAAGTTTTACCAAATATATTTTAACGTATTTTTATTTTCTTTACAAGAATCAAGTTTCAAATGATAACTATTTATTTCCAAAAATACAGTAGATTAACATAAAGAAAAGGGTAAATTTCGAATATTCATATTGATTTACCATCGGAATTATTCATTTTTGTCGCAAGCGAAAGCCATCTTTACGATTTTTGTCGCGAACTTTACGATTTCAGTGAAGGACAAACTTACAAACTTATCGGGCTGTCTAATTTGCTCGCAATTACCTTTACCGAAATCGTAAAGTTTGCGACAAAATTCGTAAAGATGGCGGTCGCTTGCAACAAAAATGAATAATTCCGATGGTAAATCAATATGAATATTAGAAATTTAACCTTTTCTTTATTTTAATCTACTGTGTTTATGGATTTATATAGTTATCATTTGAAACTTGATTATTGTAAAGAAAATCAAAATACATTACGGTTGTAAGCGGGTTAACTACGAACCTTATTTGTGTTGGAAGAACACCAACGTTTCATCCCTTAACGAGGGACATCTTCAGGGCGAATGCGGTTCTAGACGCGCGCGTTCCGCATCCAAAAATCAAAATACGTTAAAATATATTCGGTAAAACATTGCGACCGATGTCATTCGCTATCTATGTCGAGACTGCTTGCCCTGTGACCTATAGATCCAGTGGGAAAACCAGCTTCACCACCACCAGTTCATCGGTCAAGAGATCACGGAGGAAGAACCCAAATCGTATCCACCTAGAATAGTAGATTGTATACCGAGCTGAGAAAGTGGCCAATTCCTATCCAGTGTGTAGGGTAGGCACGGGGCGCAGCCAAGGGCCTTAAAACACCGGGGTAGGAACGGGGTAGGTGATTAATTAAAAAGGTTACGTTCTCCCAGCGCTTACTCAAAAATTAGCTTATGTTACAACTACACGCAAACACATACGCTCACAGTTATATTTCCAGTCCTGTGCAATACAAAGAAGAATAAAGACGGAAAGACGTATCTAAGACCGAAGTGAGACCGAGACAACAATATTTCACGCGAATCACGACCGCCCGTGCCGCCGGTTCGACGGTGACTGAGGTGGGAGCACACAATTTTACACAATATGAGGTTGCCATTTTCGAGAAACTAGTACCTCATCTTCAGTTTTTAATTAATCAATGGGTAGGAATCCTACTTTTTGCCGAGTGATATAATGCTTTTTATACTAAACCTTCGAGGAAAATCATCTTAACCTCTTCAAAATTACCGAGTAAATTCAAATTGTAAACTCCAATGTAGCAATAAATACGCGCACGCACGATTTGCACATGGTTCTTTTTTTTAATTGTTGTTCTAAATACGGAAGAGGCCGATATCACAATGCGAGTTTTAAGTACAGACTTATTTTACGTCTGACCTATTATAAAAATAACCATAATATATTAAGGAATATTTAAAAAAAACATACGCTAGACATTTTTCTCTCTCGCTAAACGCTTGAAAAATGAAATTTTCCATAGAGTATTTCCTCCGGCGTTTCGGTACGCCGCGCCGCGCCGGCAAAGACGGGTCTTCTACCATATGTATGGAAAAAGAAAAAGCCATTTTCTAAGCAGGTGTAGTATTTCAAAATCTTTGCCTATCAAATTCAAACTATTCCAAAAACAATGTACCTACATACCGTGAATCAATATAATATATTAATGTAGGTATAAGTAGTCTTTTGTTTTTCTTGTAATGGAGACGACTATGACGTCAAAGTGTGTAATTGAGAATTGTATAAAAAAAAGACATTCAAGCCGACTTCTCAAAAATTTTCTGACTACAAATAAAAGTGTCAAACAAAACGCAATTTCCTCTGAAACTTCCTGCTCGTAAACGGACAGTGATGCTTCATTAAACTAAACATTGATCCGGAACTATACTTACTATAGGAAGGCAGTAGGTAGGTACTGTAGGTAGGTATTTATTGTAATGCCTACCTGAGTCTTTACAACGAAGGGTTTACGACTCATTACTTTCGCTGACCGCAGACGTGACGATCAATGGCCATAGAGAGGGGAAACGAGAAGAGTATTTTTTATTGGAATTCAAGATTCATGTATATAAGAGCTGTGTGGTGCTAGCTTAGAATATGCATCATCAGATATCTTCCCGTGGGTGTCGTATGAGGCGACTAAGGGATATCCACCGGGGAGGGCAGTAGCGCCCGCTGGGGTACTATTCTACCACCTAACTGCGATCTAACCCGCAAGCCTAACGTGTGGATTATGGGCATTACACCCAAGATGAACGCCAACAAGGTGCTTATACTCATTCATTTATTGTATTCCATAGGTGTACCAGAAGTATTTATCGGGGGTAGGTGTCAGGGGGTAGGTATCACAAAAGAATACTGGGCTTGAAGTGGAAATGGGCAGGACACATTCAAAGACTAAAACCAAACAGATGGCCATACATAGTCACAAACTGGACACCACGTGAACAAAAAAGGAAAAAAGGAGACCTTTTAAAAGATGGAACGACGACATAATACAAGAAGCGGGAAAAGTGTGGTCACGAAAAGCCAGAGACCGAAACCACTGGAGATCCTTGGAGGAGGCGTACACCGCCGAAAGCGGTCCATATCAATGACATCAATCAACTGACATCGCATGACATAATATGAAAATAATCCACCGGACATATACTCAACAAATAAAATTTGCATGACATTTGTTTAAATTACTATTATTACTTTTATTCAAAACCTGATATGGAATAAAGCTCTTTTTATTTTATTACGTATCAGGGGGAGGCCTGCGTCTAGCAGAGGACCAATATAGGCTGTTGAGGTTGAGGTTAAGATTTTTAAAATTTAGGTATGTAAAATACGGTGTATAAAATACCAAGATGGATTTTATTTTCCCAACACTACCGTATCAAAAGTGTCGCATAATATTTTTTATAGGCGGAATATAGTTGCGCGTGTTACGGTGTTCATCAAGACAAGACATAAGGGAGATTGGGAAAAGATGGGTGTCCCTGAGACCCCTGGTCCCACAGACCCCAGTTTTATTGCTTGTTACGCGTCATAAACACGGACGGTTGCGGTTTTCAGATAATGGCCTTTCGAATTTATTTTTTTGATGTTGGGAATAAAAGATGTTTAATGGGCGTTACTGGATAATAAAGTGGTGTCTCTTGAACCTACCCACCTATTTTGGCTCAAAATCACACGATCATAATAATGTAATATAATAATAATGTTGGACAATGCACACAGCAGCATCTAGCCCCAAGCTAAGCAGAACTTGTTTTATGGACAAATACATGATAAACGTACTTAATACAACACATCACATTATATATTTTTATAATACTTACATACATAGAAAATACCCAAAACAAATATTACAGAAAACCTACAAACATTCGCTCAAAAGCTGAAATCGAACCCGCAACCTCTCAATGCGTTGTAGGCAGACCTACGCCACGGAAGTCGTCAGTCGATATCCGGTTTCCGAAAATACTAAGCAAAGTTCTCTTAGTCGAATTTTCGACCACGTCTTACTCAACTGAGACATACATACCATACCTCTACCTCCCTACAAAAATGCACTAATGTGTGTCGGGGAGACGACAGGCGCAGAATTAACCGGCACGAGGCACGATCCAAAATGGTGACGAGAAGTCTCTACCATTTTTGACAAACTTTTGTTACTCCATGTTGTCTGTGACAATTTATTCTTTTCTTTTTCTCTTGGTTCTCAAGCATCCGTTGCTTCAATCTGAAGGATTTGATTCGTAACGAATTATCTGACAGATAACCAGCGAATCGTGTTATATTTTACACCACTCCAACCCCTCCCGTTCAAAAAGTTTCCTAATAGGCGACTTGGGGATATCCATTGGGGAGCGGGCAGCAGCTGTCCCTGCAGACCCATTCTACCATCAGACTGCGATGCCCAACCCGAATGCCCAGCGTGGGGCTTATGGGTATTACTCCCATGACATAATAGCCAATAAATAATAATAATAATAATAAATCTTTATTTCAGACACGAGATCCATTTTACATAGGTACATCACGCGTAAATCAAGCGCTTATCTTGGACTGAGTCCAACAGTGGACCATTATAGGCTGTTGCGGAGGATAAAGGGTAGGGGTATAAGTGTTCGGCCACATGAGAACCGAAAACCGCTGGGGTAAACGGGTTCTTGAGTAAAAACCGCGACTAGGCAAGAACGCCCTCCGACCAGGTGGGATGACATCGAAAGACTGCAGGCAGACGCTGGATGCGGCAAGCAAGAGGAGGCCTATGTCCAGCAGTGGATTATTATAGGCTGATGATGTTGATAGATGCTGTGGCTATTATCAAAGAACAAAAGGTACCTATACCGTATCGATCGAGCATGGAGCATGTTAGCAAATAAACCACGATACAAATAACAAAAACTCACTTGCTTGGCGTCGAGTTTCAGATATAATTGTAAGCAATTTTTATTGAAGGGAGGATCTAAAATCGACAAGTAATGTAAATAACGTATAAAAGGACGCGCCAACAAAGTGAATTTTAGGTTATGTATGGGCGGTTTGTATACGTTTATGCCTCATTCAAAATGGACACGGTATAGTAACTGCTGATCGGCTTAGCAAGGGACGTGAAATTCGTGACCTGCTTTTCTTGCTCAGTATCACTAAGTAATAATCATAAGTATTGCCCCGATCTCCTTGGCAAAATAAAGCTTTACGTTCCTCTCAGTTAGTTAAGTTATGAGATTTAACGCGATCATTTATACACCAATAGTTAATAATAATTATTGCCAGAACTCTTAATGGCAACAAATACATTTGGACCTCTTCTGCTCCAGTGTCAACTTCGTGAGGCGACAGCTCAGCACCGTTTGTTTTCGCCTTCCGGTGAGGATGATACAATTTTGACATGAGATCAGATAACTTTTTGGTTTTAATTTCATTCTTTTTCTTGTTGTTACTTACTCATCATCAGCATCACTGAGGTGATGGTGATTAAGTTTGATTAATTGTAGTAGCTGTTTGTAGTTTTGGTAGGTTTTCAGTTTACTTAGCTTGCTTACACTTTTTATGTACTTACCTAATTATAACAATTTTCAAGCGTGAAACCGCCTTAAGATCCTCTACCTTCGATTACTTATATGTATATATTTTGTATGTATGTGATACTGGTTTTGCTCAAAATTAATAAATATATAAATGAGTACCTATCTATAGAAGCAGTTCTATCCTCACGCAAAACGATAAAACTGTTTACGTTCTGTTCTAACACCCTAGAGGTCGCCACTGCCCAGTTTATTGTCGGTCTTTTTTATGATTCTTAAATTTCTATCAAGTTTTTATTTGGGGTTGTAAAACACCCCTTGCGCGTGTGCTCATACGTACCTTACAAATAGCTTCCAGATACCTACTTACTTCCATCGATGTAAAAAGTTACTGCTACCAAATTATGTTGTTAGTAATAGTTTTAGCCCGAGGCTTCGCATTGTTTCTATGGAAACGGTTTTAGGTTATTTCTATCCCAAGGGAACTGATTTATGGTATGAAACGTATGGCTATGTTTGATTCCAGGATGAGAAGCGCTTAAGAGCGAAACCGCGGGCAGAAATTAGTGTTAAATAATGCAAGAGAGCGTGTAAAATAATACAAAAATGAAAGAACTTTATTTTCTGCAATTTATAGGTTCTAATTCTGAAGGAAAAATCTCATATCGACAGCAAAGTAGCAATGTAAATTGTGTTTAAAATTACCTAATTTATAAGTACGTAGCTACTTAACACGTTGATGGACACTACTAATATACTCGTACTGATTGTAACTGATTTGTCACTACTTTTTTTCATACATTGCCTATAGGCGTAGTGTCACAACGCGTGGTGAAACTTATATGTAACGTATAAAAGATGTACGTAATATGTACGTATAAAAATGTATAAAAGATCGAGAGACAAGCAACCTTGCGGCGGTGTTCGAGACTTTGAACTTTAGTCTCTGCAAGGTACTGCTCGTCAATGAGTCTAAAGGCTCTTCGTTCGATCGAGTCTAAGGCTGCAAGGTCGTACTTGGCCGAGCCGTCCCAAACATGGCAGCAATACTCCAAACCAGACCGGACCTGTGCTTGATAAAGGGATAGAAGCTGTTCCGGTGTGAAGTATCGCTTAACCTTATTTAGGACCCCTAGCTTCATGGCTGCTGTTTTGGCCTTCGACTCGATGAATGTGCCAAAGTTCAAAGTTGGTGTGAGAGTGACACCGAGGAGCTCCAGTTGATCATTTATAGGTACCGGTACATTCCGGAAAACGGGAAGCTGGACAAGCGGACTCTTTTTTGCAGAGAAGAGACATGCTTGCGTTTTAGAGGCATTGAAGTTAACCCGATTGGCTTTGCCCCAGTCCGAGACTGCCTTAAGAGTTAAGTTCAAGCGCTGCAGCATGTCTTCTCTCTGCACCTGTACGTCATTCCGACTGGCTTTCCCGTTGGATAAGTACCTCTCAACCATGGTGCTCACGTAGTTTCGTGTATCACGAAAAATTGCTCAAAAAATACAAATGCATGAGAAATATATTGTTTACGAATACAATAGTGTTATGCAGATAAAAACAACAGATATAACGTTTACAAAAAACATTTACTAACGTTTCAATACGATTTACCCGTAAAAATAGCGCGAAAGTACTTGCCAATGCCAACGCGCAGGGCACCCCCCCCCGCCTGCGCACTACTCGACTAAGTGTATGAAAACACGACGTCTATGGGCGTAGTGTGCGTAGGGAGAGCAGAAAAATGACGACGTGTGCGTGACCGTGGGTGTTTTAAACTTTTATAATTCATTTCATGGTGACAGTATAAAAGTCTTAGTTACCTCTACGGTGACACTACAGCATGCCGTTACTAATATTTATATTGTATGGAAAATCCATCGTCTTAGGGCGTACTGACTTTGGCTTAACCTAAACCTAACGTCGAGAGTACTGTCGTATCGCTTTTTAACTCTTTACGTCTGTGGGCGGTAGTGTCCAGCAATGTGTTAACCTCATTTGACGCATGATTTTTGTCATTGCTATCATTCGATGATAACAAGAACCGTCTGTCTCCATTAAAATGTGCGAAAATATCAGTTTGCAACATTGATTTATTAAAAACGAAGATGAGGTACTGGTTGCTCGAAAGTGGCAATCTCAAATTGTGTAAAATTGTGTTCTCCCACATCAGTCACCGTCTGACCGGCGGCACGGACGGTCGTGATTCGCGTGAAAAATTGTTGTCTCAGTCTCACTTCGGTCCTAGATACGTCTCTCCGTCTTTTTTCTTCTTTGTATTGCACAGGAATGGAAATATAACTGTGAGCGTATGTGTTTGCGTGTAGTTGTAACACATGCCATTTTGTGAGTAAGCGCTGGGAGAACGTAACCTATCTTCCCTTTTTAAATCAATGGTTTGCAAGTCAGACTCACACTTGGCCAAAATCTGCATCAGCATCTGCTGGCGACCTCTTGGCATAGTACTTAGTTAGAATACTACTATGCCATGCGTTATCTAGGTACTTCCCATGGGTTGTATTGTACCTAGTACTACTGTCCCAACGAGGTTTCTCAGTAAACTAATTAATTCTGATTCACCCGCGTAGTTCCCGTTCGCTTGGGAATTTCGGGTCAAAGAATTTCCTCCTTCCGTCCGCAGATGCATTCGTGCACCTAAGGTGTAACCTCCATGCCCTCTTGTAGCATCTGGCGACAGCCCAAGCCGAGGCTGGCACCTAAGTGGTGGCCCTTGTGCGTGTCGCCCCAACCTAAAATTTTCCGGCGGGGCACTATCTGCGCCCGCCAAAAGTCCGGTAACGCTGTCATGGCCATCAGCGGTCAGCAGCATTAGTCCATTCGAAAAAAATCACTAAATAGTAAATGAATTTATACTAGTCATGAAATTATCCTATTCAATGCAAACAAAAAGTCTTTCTTCGTGTGCGTCAAGTTAGCGCCCAACCATAGAATTTCGTGGTTTCAACTATGCCAATAAAATAGTGCTTCTCTCGGTGCCTAAGTAAAATAAATAGTGCCCCAGTACTTTAGGAGATATTTAGGTCTTTCACTGTGGCTGCTACCTTCACGTCAAGCTGGCAGCCCCACTGATTTCGACGAAACTATAGCGAGATAAGAATCATGAACTATGCCAAATAACTGTCCCGTACTATATCTACTTAGTTCTCCTGCAAGGCTCAGTAATAGACCTCTTGTGCTTTAACGCATTCACTGCCCAGCTCTGCGGTGCGACCCGCAGGGGCGTGCCGCAGCTCCACGCAGATAGAGACTGGCACCTGCGTCTTGGGCCATGAAGGTGTTAAGAGATATTTGGCTCTGAACTTACCTACATTTTAAATTACAGACGAGTACACAAGTGTTTATATGACTGATTACTGATTTCCACTTGTCACTAGATGGCTTTTATTGCAGCTAAAGCGATTTGATCACATATAATAATATTGTAACTACCTAGTTAGGTACTTTGTTCTGCCGTTGTATATGTAGCCATATTACACTTAATTGTGTAAGACAAAATGTGTTCACACAACCGGCTAGCCAGAAAGTTCTAAACAAGTAGACAATAAGTAGTAATTACCGATTCGGGAGTTTTTAAATCATTAAGCTCGACTCCAAGCATGTGAATTTTAGTATTGTAGGTATGTCATTGGAATTTGTTGACATAATTTGGCACTTTTTTTGACATAGTTATTACCAAGGAATTCCATGGTGGGGCTGCTAACTTGATGCATACTTTCTTCTTTACAATATTAGTATAGACTGAGCTCCGTAAAGAAAAGCCTTTGCCATTTCTTTACTTAATATTAATTAACTACTTAGGTAGGTCCAAGACAACCCATGGGTAGTACCTAGATAACTGATATACCTACGTACTACATGTAATTTATTAGAGGCCTAGGTTAGCGTTTTTTTTCAGAGCTCATTGATAGCATGGCTTAATGGATGGCTCATGCTAGATGATTGTGTGAGAATTTTCTAGCAATATTTAATTTAGGTAAGGTACATAATACTAACAGGGTGGGGCAAATTTTTGGCTGTTTCTTTTGTAGTTAGATCCGTTTTATTTTGAAGAAAAAATACATATTGCCAATTTTAGTTTTTTTTTTATTTACGGGTTCTCCCAAAAAAACATTTGTCAAAAAAAACAAGTTGTTCTTAATCGACTCTATTTCTGGCCAGGAACACTTTTCCCAAAGTAACATACCAAATCAAATCGTACGTAAGTTTTGGCATTTTATACTATATTATACTTGTATTTGTTTCTGTATAAAATGAAATACTAACCTATTTTATAATGGTTCAGTGTTCCTTGTTATTTTAATATCCTAGGTATATTGATTTTAATTGGCCTATTCTTCAAGTAGGTACCTATTTACCTACTAGGTATAAGGGATGTATGGTAAAGCATAAATAAAACACTGGTAGAATTTTATTGTTTTTTTATTAATTTTATAAAGGTTTCATTGTAATCGTAGGTAGTGTCATTTGAAAATGCCATTGCTAATAGATTAGCTTTCAAATAATGTGTAGTAGGCGATTACGTTATGCTAAAACAATGGTAAGTAAACAAACTTGACATGATTTAAATAAAAAACTAAATTACAGTATCACTGATGTGAAAAAATTAGTAGAGAATATAATGAAAAATGATGTTAAATTGTGTTGTAACAACTTATGATAGGAAGATATAGATTATTATTAAATTAAAAAATAAAAGCTGCTTATACAATTTTATACCCATTGCGGCATTACGAAAAAAATATTGGACGAATATCTTTAGCCAAATAAATGGACGCGACTGACGTTGTAAAATGTTTTATTTTTTAAAAGTACCTACCTATAAGAATAGACACGTAAGTAAATACTTTTTACAACTCGGTTTTCCTTTGCTTCTCAGCTTTGGTATCAGTAGATAAAATTATTTAAAAATACAAATCAACTTAAAATTTCATAAACAGCGTGATACATTTCCGATCATTTCAAAAATGTTAATTTCGATTTGAAGGTAAATTACCTTCAAATCGAAATTTTATTACCAACAAAAATTTTGTATCTATATGCATTCATTGTAAGTCGCATCCATTTGACAGGCGGATAGCCAAGGTCGCCAATAATGACAGCAATGTAAACATTTACACATCATGGCTGTAAACCTGAAAACGCTAACAATAGCGTTGAAACCGACCCACTATAAAATAATTTTCATTCAACAACAGTCAAACAAAATTGGAATAAACAACAACGAATTTGTACTTTGGGGTTGTGATATAAGAGAAACGACTAGGTTCTCATCAAATGAATATAAATACTCAATAAACATCGTCATATAATATAAGCAATATAAAACGTAACATAATGGGACTCCTAGTTAATAAATTCTGCTAAATAACTGAAATAGTTCAGGTTCCGCCAGGGCAGTCACGGGCCGCGAAATGGGAATGAGCTACATAAGCCGAGGCTTCGAGATCGAGAGCGAACCCGAAACACAACTGACATGGAATTGTCTAACAATATTACTCAAATAGAATAATTAAAAAACTTCGCTAAGAATTTGTACCGAAAGTCTAGCGTCATATGATATGCTTGCGAACAGCAACACTTTGGTTAAGATCACAACTTGTCCGCCCGTCCCCCACTACACATTCAGATAAGGAACAGTGTTGGCTGCTTGTTCCTGGTACTGCGTTATCGATATTATTATAATTTTCACAACATCAAGCTGGTATAAAAAACACTAAGCCTACTAAAACTACTACCTGCGAAAACTCTTTAAAAGAGCAACTTACACTTATCTTCGTAAAGTAACATGAAAACCGCCTTACTCGACGGACTTTCAAGGTTCGTATAAAATATAACATGTTTTTTTTCACCTCTCACGTTTTATTACAATTTTCTGAAACAGCCTATATTCTAAACTCGCTTTCCAACGCTTAAACATTTCAACGCTCACAAATCCTTACAAAAATTTATATCTTTCATATTACAAATGGAACTTTTTTTATCAAATTCTTAAATTTTACTTGTGCCAATTCCTGCCGCATCGACTTCACATGTACAAAAATAGACGTTGTGACGTAAGACCATAATTTAAAAAATAATATCATTTCAATTCAATGGTACAAAAGTATTTTACTCGTAATATCGAATTTTTAAGACGATCCTTATCATACATTTCAAGCACTTATCTTTTAGCCTATACTAACTTGGCGTTTCCGTCTGAGCTCTCTTTCCTTCCTAACTTTAATTTTCCACGTTCCATATTCCGAAAAATTGTAAGTAAACAAGAGATCATAGAAAAATTCTACATGACCACACACATTAATGAATATAAATATCTTCGTGGATACGCAGCAATAGTAAACCACGGTATAGTATAAAATTAAAAAATAAGTTTAAGTTACACACACACATTCGTTCACACGTACCGGTTTTTAGATAATTTTAACTTCAGAGCTTTATTTAAAATTTCGAGTGCTAAGCAAAATTTATTTTCAATATAATATAATATAATTATAAATATAATTGAGCCTGTTTTTATTGCAAGTAGTCAATTGATAGTAACCTTGCCATTCATGTATTTAATTTTGAAACAAGAGGTTTAGCTAATTTATTGCGATTGTATATTTAGACGGTACGAGAACGACCAACTCACACACGATTATACATATAAAAGCATCAAATTCCAAAATAGAAAATGCACAGAACAAACTTACTACTACGACCGTTCGTAATGAACGTGTAAAAGTCAAGAAGGAACCTTACACTTGAGTATCTAATCAGTAAATTTAATGCAAAATTTAAAACTGGTTAGATTCCTTCTTAAAATTCGACGAAACATCGGCCTTAAATCCTATTATCGCTGTGATACACGTACGGGATCTATTCCCGGTTGTCTTACAAAATACTACTACTACGATTCAGTAAAAAAGTATATTAATTACTTACGCTTAATACGCATTACTCATATTATTAGAAAAACATTAACGCTAAATTACTTGTTACCATTACGAAAGTACAAAAGATTTTTATGTTATTACAAAATTATGACACTCGTACCCTGATGTACCCCTCGTTCTTCCCCAATTATCGGTTCTCTAAAAATGTTATTCTAATTGCCACGCAATCTTACTTATTATCATTACAATTCGACAGTTATCACTTTCTCTTCCATTTCGTTTTCAAATTCATTGGCTTTAACGTCGGTTCTCGAAATTTTATCGATGCATGAAACGAATGGTTCATGATTGATTTTTGCGAATGAGGAGGCAAAACAGCGTCTCTTTCACGTTTTAAGTATCCCATTTGCTAGTCTATTTCTAAAATTCAGTCAGACTTTTCTAGTCGGGCATTCGTAACTAAAAAATCTTTGAGTCACACAAAAATAGATAATGATTAACAAATTAAAAGATTTTTTTTTTCAAATTATAAGTAGTTTGATTTGTTGTAAGGGTAAAAGAAAACCTCTAGACTAACAAATGGAATAAGATTTCCGTATTACACGATTACTAAAAGACGTTACAAGCTACATTCATGTAGAAAACATCGAGTATCAAAATATTATCAAAAAGGTTTTTTTCACTAACCAATAACAGCCGTATACTAGAATCAGCCAATGCGTTTGATGAATCTTGAGCTTTCAACGCTGGGTTTCAATGAAGGGTGAATGTCATGTTTTGCGTCAACAGGATATCGGTAATCTTAAATGTGCCACATGAAATATTTATGAAAATTATGATCAATGAAGTTTAATTATGAGAACTAAGAGGAAATGCATATTAACTGATGTGCGTTTCATTTATTAAACCTTAGTTTTAAGAGCGCTTAACACACTTCCTATGACCAGAATAAACACGATATTATAAGTACTCGTATTGAGTTTATATAGCAATAATGCAAGGAATATGATTAACCCTATGTTAAGTGTGACCACATGCATACATCTCATTCGTACAAATATTAAAGGAAACTCCTAAACTTCTAAGACAACTACGATGGAAATAAGATTTATGAGTAACCTACATAAGCGAGACACAATACCAACAAAACAAATATATTATGCCGATTTATATAGCTTACAGTGCTTCTAAAAGGTACGAATCCTAATTAAAAAGTTGATAAGATTATTAAAATTAAGGTAGAAATAAGAGATATAGATTTCAATATGTAACAATTTTGCATCTTAATTAAACGCACTACAACAAAACTACTAAAAACATGAAGAATTAATGTATTGATCCAAAAAATTAGGAAAATCACGTTTACTTACTTTACGTTATAGGATTACAGCATCTATTTCATAAACATCTAACTGAGGAATTATTTTATAAGTATTTAATTTAATTCATAAAATTTGCAAAAGTAACAAATTGTTTCACTTTGTACTTTTACGCAATTCACTAAATTACACCTTAGTAAATTCAACGTGACGTAAGAAAGTCGGTGACTAAATAAATTGTGATTAGTTTATTCAACAAATATTGTGCAAATAAACTAAGAAGAGGGCAACGTTAGTTTAATTAAATTTTAATATACTTAATGAAAAATGAACAAGTAACTAAGTGACTAAAATCTGAATAATCAAACAGTAAATGTAAGAAGGGAAGAAGAAAACTTATGTGTCGATCTCATACTAGGTACGATATTACATACAACCTTTAAAAGCGTTTTATATTAACAAATACTTCAAATTACCAAAATGATTTTTTATGTTTTTGTACAACGCGTTGAAAATCTATTTTAGCTAAATATATTTTTACTCTGAAAATTCGAATTGTATAATGTACTTTAAGGGATAAAATATGTTTTAAGCCCAATACTAATTTATAGCCATAATGGTTTACTATAATTTACTATTTTTTTTATAAATGTATATAATGTTCATTGATTTTTATATCGAAATATCTATTAAATATGAAATGAGCCTTGACTTTTAATCAGAGGATTTTGATATAATTTATTGGAATTATTATTTATTTTTGTACCGGAAATGGGATTTTTGTAATTCAAGTGTTCTTATTATTAAATTTAAATATGGGATTTGTATTAACTATTAGAAATATATGATTTATAATATGTCGCTTGACCTATCCTTGCACCGCAACGCAATGATAGTTCACTTCACATTTGTACATGGCCACCATCAGATGATCTGGTTCTTTTTTATAATTTCCTAAATATACCAACAACAGCTCGTAACTTTTTTGAAATACTTAATAGCTTACATTTTTTAAAATGTGCATATTAACTTTAAATATAATTCTTTCTATATTCGAACGAGCAAACTTCGATAAAATTAAAATTGATTAACATATGAAATATCATTGCGATGCGTCAGTTACAATAAATTAATAGGGATCTTTGATATTGTGTTTACATATACTATAGATTTATGGCTACTCTAAAAACATCCTTTCTGAAGACACCGTTAAATCTGAGAACCATAAAATTGACTGTGAAAATGAAACATTTTGTCATTTGTAGTTGTTACATTCAATAGTCAGTTTTACATGTCGTATTCAAGGTGAATTCAGAACCGATAGGTTATCTGCTTAAATACTCTTAGAGAAGCTTCTGCAACCTGTTACGACATATTTACATTATGTTACCGCCTCGCTAATAAAGGTTTGTCTAAGATAATGGTAAATCTTAATATTTAAGCAGAGGATTTCTAATATTAAGGTTAATTAAAGAGGTATAATACAAGCACACACGGCGACTGGCAGCTATGATCTGAATAAGATAGGTTATATATAGATCCCTGTTAAATAAGCGTACTCCGCAAGTTAACTTGTCAACTGTCAGAATCTTCTCTTGTTTCTAAAAATATTACTAAAAATTCTCTTCATTAATATTGGCTTGCTCATAAAGTCTCAGCAAGGACTTTATTCTCGAGTTGAAGCTAAAGAATGTGTTAGTAAAGTCAATGCATTTTTTTACCATAGGTAACTAGAAGTAACAGTTCAGTAGTAGATAATAGAAGCCAGTCGCCAACCACACAAACCGTGCGTGATGAAATGACGATGAGGAGCGCAGTGATGCGAATGATGGCAGGTGGTGACCTAACACTACGACACGAGACACCTCGTATTCAGTCGAAAAACGGAGCTTGCTACAACAGTATTTGAAAAAGTATCAAAATTTTACCTCTCAAATAAGAATATGAAAATTCAAAAATCGACAGATTTTTTTAAGAATGTCGAATACTAAATGAATACTAAATTTCTGTGAGTAATCTTATCAAGCTCCGTAACCTAGAATAGAAAATGTTATTGGCAGTATCGAAGTGTCATTTTTTTAATCTATAAAATTGCAAGTCTTCAATGGAATTATCGCCTTCTACCGGCAATTTCATCACTACATTCAAATCCTGTATAATTCGCATCATATCCGCACCACCCTTAAAGACTAACACGCACTATACTAATATTATATCACTTGTAATCACTTTTCGTAATTGTAAGTATCAAATGTATAAAAACCTACCCTAAACATTAACGTTACAAATTTACTGAGTTACGCGCACATCACTTATCCGAAGCAACGCTAGTCACTTACCAATAAATAGACATTCATGACAATATAAAACTTATCCTAAATATGATAATTAACGCCGAAATTTCACATAACAAAACGCCGAAACGCATTAAAATTTAGACAACAAACAAAAAAAAATGGTGCTTTAATTTTAATTCCAACTGTATTTTCTTTCTGATATGGCACAATTCCAAAATATTCTCGTATATACGTCATCATACGAAACACCATTTATTGTTGATCATTGGAAAATACAGAAACCAACAATTTTGAGATTTATCTTATAATAGACATTGACTTGCTAATCATATTATTGGTGACACAGCAATGACCTACAATAATTATGTCCTCTAATAATAAAATGGAATAGAAGAAATATTAAAAGTAAATGATGAAAATGATATTGAAACCTTGATAGCTTCATGGCATCTTTACGTAAGTAATACGACCTAACACGTCAAGTGCCGTTTGGTGGGCAAAACAAAATATCGCAATAAACCCTAGAAATATTGTTTAACACTTAAGTTACGGTTTAAAATTTTGCTAAAATAAAACATAACTAATAAACTAAATTGAACTAAACAACACGCCACACAAACTCTCCCTATCAGATAGGGAACACTATCACTGAAAGAAGGTTCAATAATTTAAAAATTCGCTTTAGACTCCTTCAAAAGGAAACACCCAATAAAAAACGACCGAAATGCATTTTCTGGCATCACACTCACTTTTCATCATTTCCGATAAAATCAACCTCTAATCAACAAAGTGCAGAATAAAATTAAAATAAAATCATTAGTACGATACTACATAAAATTATTTTCAATAATACCAACTTAATCAGATTTACTTAAAGATTTAGAGTCCAAATAAACGTAACACAGTTCAATTTTCACCAATTTTCGTCACTGTAGCCTAAGCGATTTGGTTTAGATAGTTCATGAAATCGTTGGAGAAGAGCTGGAGAGTCGGTTCGATGACCGGGACCCTCTGGGGAATGCTGCTGCAGCTGCTGAAAAGAGAACTTTCCAGAGACGACTTGGTCCGGATCGAGGCGAGGTAGCGCTCTGCTAAAGACTCCCCGAGACTCATGGCCAGGGTTTCTGGGCTTAGACCAAGTAGAGACAGCGACTCCGTTATGCTCGCGAGGGTCGGAGCTACCTTTGGCTCTTCAGGTTTAGGCGGTACAGGTGCGACGAAAGGCTCAATACGCGGCGCCATACTAGTATTAACGACTGGGCGCAGAGCCGGAGGGGAGGCCCGTCTAGGGGGGGACGGGGCGAAGCCCCAGGGCTCGGAGATCGGGGGGGTGCCGGGAGAGGTGGTCTCCGGCACCGCCGACTGTTATGGCCACTGCTGGAAGATTGGGAACACCTGTTTGGTGAAGCAGTATGGCAGAGGCTTCACGAAGTGTGTGTCGTTGACCCGGCAGTGCGGGCAGGTGACTGGGTGAGAGTAGTCGGAGTAGTTCAGCCGCTGCTGCGGGTGGAGCAGGGGCTTGTAGCAGTTGTTGCACTGTAACAAAGGAAACATAAAGTCAATATGGTAGACTCAAAGGATCCTGAACAGCTGGACACCTGTTCCGAATCCTAACTCTTAACTAAATAATCAGCTAGATGCATGATTGATATGTTCTATCGCTATCCAAGCATGTATCCATGTACCAAGACCAAAGATACGATCACTATGATGCATTGGATATACTGGTATCAATTTTGGAAAATTCCAAAGATATTAAAACCTTGCACTGCACTTGGTAGCAGCGACGCAGTGCAAAACAAGTCTATTTTAGTCACCATGATGTCATTAAGTTGTAAAATGTTCTACGCTGCAGAAAGGGAGATATGGTTGTGGTAGGTCTGGACTGCAGTGCGATTACATAGGTAAACAACGTTTCAAGGGCGTTTTATAAATAGTACAAAATACGCAGCTTCATAATAAACAGACATGTACTCACATGTAAGTAACGTAGGTAACATGGAACAAACCTACTAAGGTTTGTTGTTCGAAAGCATTGCATTGTTATGTAGTAGGTAGGTTAGGTATGTGTTAGTCATAAATAGACGATATCCTTCAATCATATGAAACCTGCTAATATCAACAGTGGACACTTAAAAGCATCGTATTATAAAATTCAAAGCAACAGTTCAATATTCATTTCAGCTAATATTTTAATGTGTTTTGTGTGATAAACAAATAAATATAACATAAACGCCACTGACTCGCACCATGCAAGCACTAAATCTGGTAGCGGGGTCCATTGACGTATTCCACTGTTCACAGAGCGAGTTCGTAAGGGTTATTTTATCAAAGTTGTGTTATTAATGGTTGTTAAATGAACAATAAATACAAAAAAAAAATACAAAAGATTATGACTATTTATGAAATGATAATGACTACTATTTTTTGCTCACTGACATAATGAATTTAATTATTTGACTATTATTTTACTAAATTATTTTGATTTTTGACATAAGTATTTGATTGTTTGTCTTATTATTATTGTATTCAATTATTTTATTATTTCGCATGTTGAATTACTTAAACAAGTTTTTGGATGACTACTCTATTGTATTAGGTCTTACCTGTAAAGATAGATGTAATGTTTTTAAATAAATAATAAATACTAAAAATAAAATAACGTTCTTACCTTCAGCCGATCAGCGCAGCAAGGCGTTGCCATGAAGATATCATAGCTGTACATAGTACCCAGCACCAAAGAGGAGCCGTCCCACTTCTGGTTGCAGAACCGACAGCGAATAGTCCGGTCGGGGTCGTAGCGCTCAAGGCAGCCCATGCAAACGCATGTCAGATACTGTATGCGACCTTCCACAGTTACCTGAAAGAAGAGACGGTTTAAGGATGCTGCGTTTCGATTAACCCGATATCGACCGATGAGGGGTCTAGTCTAGACTATATCAGTAGTAGTACAGGCTGATGGTAAGAATGCGGAAAAGAATAACCAAAGAGAAACAGTGTCCTGCCAAGTACGCGTTGTTACAGATTTAAATAAAATTTGGCCTAGTCTGGCACCAATTCAGTAATAAATTTAACATTATTTACAAGACTGTGAATAGTTTTCTTCGCAGTAGTTAGCCCTCCCATACGAAAATAACTCGCTATAATTTTGGATATTCCGAAAGCCTTTCCTCAATATCAAATTATATTTCGATACATTATTGATTTTATAATTCCTATATCGGGTTGCTTGTTCCTGGAATCCCATACAATGGCGTGCGACCCTCCACTTTCTCCTGTTTGTTACAGAATACTCAGCAGTGAATAAGTGCCAGCAAGTCCTATGGTGCCTTTGTTGGGTCTGGTTGCTATGTGAGTAATACAAGGATTGTATGCAAACGTAAATCGGTCACGAGCACTTTTTGTTTCGCAAGGCGCGCCACGAAAATTGATGTATGTTTTCGATTTCGTCACGAATCCTTGGCTCATTTTAACTTGAGTCACTGTGGTTCCGAAAGGATTCAATGAAATGAATCTGATCATCATCATCGTCGTTATTATCAACCCATATCTTACCCGCTACTAAATGTTTTTTTTTCTCAAATCAGTGTCAATCAGTCTACAGCTGATAGCATTCCTAGTTAAAAATTTCTTTACAAAATGTTTTATTCAAAAAGGTTTAAAAAAGACGTCGAGAACCACGCGAGAGATCATCAAGTAGCTGTAAAAGGTGGTGTAAGGGCTCTCAGGTGTCGAAATTTTTAATGACTACTCAAAAAGTGCACCCTAAGAGGGGAATGCATGCTAATTCCAACGCCAAACAAACATGGAGGCGTCTCAGCTTCTAATTCACTGAATAAACAGCAAGAAGTTACGAACGAGCGCAACATTGTAAATAAACTTTTGAGTCTTATTTGAGTTTATGAACAAACACATGTTTATGTTATTCTTGATCGTACTATATCATGAATTCGTTTGTGCGACAGCAAAAATACAAATATTGACATGGCATACGCATTTACTGGGAATGAACATAATCCCTCTGTACTGTACATTATTTTGATCGATGACTTGAGTTCCTTGTAAAATATGTAGCTTACTTATTGAATTGAGATAATCCCATATTTCAGACACGATATCGGTGACAATGAGCAGATAACAATTACATTGTGAAAGAATAATCTATATGAAAGCATAATAAATAACGAACACGTAATATTTAACAAGCATTACCTCGACAGCACTGTTGGTGTGTTGACGAGGGCTCAGGAAGAAAGTGCCATCGACCAATGGATACCGGTCGAAGACGTGCAGGGTTTCCAAGCACAGCGCACAAGACACCTTTGGCTTCTGCTGACCAGCCAGGGTCGACAGGATGAACAGCCTCGTGTCGTCGTTCCCGTGATTACCTTCGTCTTCAATCTGCAACAAAACAAATGAAACTTTATACTAACTTTCAACTTACAAAAGAAAAGTAATTGAGAGTTGAACAGGCTCGAATAGGATCGTTTGTTTCAAGCTCACCCCTAGCAGAATCGAATATGAGCCTCGCCAGCTATTTCAATATTTCATACCCCACATTTACATATTACGATTAATGCATCCACCCACGACACTTACAACAACTCTCCCTTCGTAATAACACAAGTAAATGACTGCATAAAGTTGAATAATGAAAGGCTGAAAGGCAATTACGCTGAATTCGGAGTCAAAGTCAAACAAAGGCTCAGAAAGCCACAGAGATCGATTCTGGAGCACGATTCACGTACGAGCAATTTGTGAGAGAATAATAATGAAAGTTTAACGAGTCGATGTTGCAGCGTAGGCACCGAAACACGCCTTAATGAAACATAATATTATGAACTGTCAAAGCGTAACTTTATCCACGTTCCATGTCCGCCCGGCATGAGTTAATAAAGCATTGTTCTTCGTTTGGAAATGGCTCCGTCTGGTTAGCGATGTTAATTGTGATGTATGGAGCGATTGCACGCTCCAATGGCTACATGGCGTCTACACATGGAAGAGAATGCACGGCGAATAAGTAAGGAACTGGCGGTGCAGAATGCATATTGAGGCATTCCGATCTATTATTAGTGACGCCGTGACACCAGGAACACATAAAACGTACCCACCGAGAGCGTTGACCTACGCAAACAAGCTCACTATGATTTGCAGTATAGCAGTGCAGTTTGCCAAGAGACGAGGCGGGGGCGGGTCATCCGGCAAACACTAGCGCGTATCTCGACACCCGACCGACGACGCCGCGCCGGCCGCAGCGCCAGCCAGCTATTCCGCTCGCGTCCAACATTTAGTTATTCAATTCTCAATCACAACATTCAGGGGCGGTTCTAGTCGCCTCTCAATTTGTAAACTGCGACAGACGAAGTCCTGTCGTCATTTGGAAAGTGATAAATAACTGGCCGCCAGCAGCTTGCTCGGCCCTCGTGATTGATTCAACCCGATGAAGCAGATGTTAGCTCCACACATTCGAATGATTGATGGCGTGAAACAGCGAGAGTAGATACAACCGTTTTAAACGAGTTCCCAGTTAATGAAATGTCTATGAATTACCGAGTTAATTAGAACAGCGCTGGAGTCGTCGCCTTAGGACTAATGAGTGACAATTAAATTGTTAAGTGTCGCGCTCACGACAGTTTAGTGAGGTTGCGGGTCGCGGCCGTCGAACCCGACCGTTGTGCAGCGAACTTGCACAATTTACTATTGTACTGCAAGATTGATGAGCACTCCGACACAGACTATTTATTTAGTCAATCCGATCACGCTTTGTCTCGCAATCGTCGCAGTTTGCAAGGTACACAACCGCCGCCCATAAACCGGCGCATAAAACTTTTTGATGAGTTTGAGTAAGTACACAGTCAGTTGGGGCAGCGAAAGATTCCGTCTTCCGAGACCAGAAGTCAGTTAGCACAAACTGAGGACATTCGAGAACACGACCATAGCTTCTAATTACGCCAGAATTTACATAGCGAAACTTGGCAGCCGGAAAACTAGGCGGTCTCAATGGGTTCAAACGTTTGCCGTCTTCGGTCCTTCCGCGCATGGATTAGTCTCCGAAAGTAGAATTGAGTTTAAAACACATTTAGCGATGTAATGTGGAAAGTTTGTATGTATTTAATCGTGGTTTTGGTAGCTTGTTTCGATGTTCAAACAACAAGAGCTAGGAGTGCTCGCTGCGACGGGAGATGAGAGGCTTGGAGTGCGCTCGAAGCGTCGTTAGCCCTCGACGCTCCACAGAACGAATGTACACACATTAAAACTTTCCGAATTGAAGGTGACGCAATGATTAAAGAGCTATGGGGTTTCACGCCACCACCCCATCAAACTATCGGAATGTGTGAAAGTTAAACATGGAAACTGTTTTAGCAACTGTTGCCGCAAATAAAGCCTTCATTGTCAGTTACATTTAGTAACGTGAGTATCTTTATAAGTAACACTCAGGAGTTCCATTTTATTATCTTGTAAATACAAAGTTGTTAGGAGTTGTATAATCAACCATTGTTGCCCGTATCTAGCCGAACAACACTGTAAAGTACAAAAATGTTCACAAACGAGCTTCCATTATGAAACAGCAAACATCGTCGACTGGAGGCAGTAACGACAATAAATCTGGATTGTTCTCCGGGGTGGCTTATTTTTAATTAGCCAAATGAAACTTTTCCTATTATATTTTGCCGTTGTCAGCACTCCGGTAAATATAGCCGCTAAGATAGAAATTAAATACAAGGAGCGAAACGAACCGTCGAGACCGCTGAAAGGCTGGAAAAATGTGAAACCTCTCGCAAATCCAATTAGCCGCTACAAGATATCCAATACTGAGGATTTGAAACCGATAAAGTAATTTAATTGAATTTTAAAATGCCTGATTTGAAGGGGAATAACGGTCTGCAATTATGGCTCCAAAAGTAAAGCCGTTCAGATGTTGAGAGATTTTTCAATAGGTCTAGAGTAGCGATATTTCTCCAGTGCCATCTTAAACAATAAGTCTTGGAACGGTATTTGTGGCGCTCGATACATTTACTCCGATGGTTCGTTCCGCCTCATGTTTGCCATTGTCTGAGAGCTTCACGCTAATACTTTGCTCTTTGTATCTGAAAATGCATTTCCACAGTAATGCAATTGGATTCCTCCCTTGCTGTTTTCCTGCGTAAGGACTTTGCAGATTCTGTCATAATAATATTTCTCCAGTCGACCGTTCTAGCGTCTAGGTAAAAGTTTGTCTCAGGAGATAAATAACAAAGTAATGAATCTTATCTTGGAGGAGTTATGAATAAGCCTCGGGTCAGACCGGGTCGCGGGACATACATAGAATGCTTTTCATTTTATATCAGATAAACTTCACCGGTAAGTGTTTACACGTTCTACATTTAACGTTTCCTTCGTTTGGCATAACAAAGTTAACGTGTGTAATACATACAAGACCCGCAATAAATACGGATAAGAGTGGAATTTCCGAAGCGTACAATTTGGGAAATACCAAGAGTCTGGAAAATTTACGGCGTTATTGAAGCATTGTGTGGATATTATTCACAATATTCGTATTCGCTTAGGTATTTCATAGGTAAAGATTCTCAAGGTAGGTTCTGTTCTTGTGTGAAATATTTTTGCGCGTGAATTAATCGCGACCCGAACATTCCGCAAGAAGCGACGTGAAAACGCATACCAGAACCGGGAGAGTGTTCAGGTATTTTAATTCGACGCTAAAAAGACGCGCAGAAATATCCGCGACACGAAGATCAAGTTAAACCTGGGTAGAGCTATACCTATGTAACGTTATTATTTTTATTGTGCGCTGTCTCGGGAGGATATGAAGTGTCGGAGAATCGTCTCGTCACAACGAGAATTTAGATTCAAATTGGTGTTAAAAATGCTCGAATGCAAACCTGAGTGGGTGTTGGGAGGTTGATGCGATTTTGATGAGCTCCCCGAGCGAGCGGTGACATTTTTATTAAAATGTTGCCTGACAATAAAAGGCAGTTTCGATGAACGAGATGTCGTAAATTCGTCGAAACTAATTGATTGGGTGGTCCTGTCGGACATTCGGCTACAAACTGGTTGAAATGAAAAAATGCTGCTGGAACAATTGAATCGATGTTTTAACTGGTTGTCCGCAAACTTGGAACATGGAAAACTACTTATCCTGACTTCGTTTTATCGTTTGCTGGTCTAGTAAATGACTGTTGTTCAAAGGTCACCATGAAGTAAAATGGATGAGTGCTCTGACATACGTATATTGCATACCGTAGCAAATATAGTTATTTAAACAGTATGTGGTGTCTAAGTACTCGTAGGTGTTACACTTCACCTCAACGGATCAAGCTGTTGTTTAAGCGGTCTTTAGATACATTTATATCCGTCTAGTTATAAAATGTAGTCAATGCGTATTTTAGACGTGCCAGTTCAATGGATTCTAGAACTCTTTTGCAATAAACATAACTTTACGTAACGTAAATTTTCACCAATTCTCGACAATTAGCGAAGTGTAAATGCAATTAATAAAAGCTTAATAAATACCGTCTGTCTTTTTCTAAACTTAGCAAATAAAGCAGGCGTCCGTACGTCCTTTCAAGACAAGGATATCAATTAGCTGTTTATTACCGAAGGTGTTGCTAGCTTTATTGTGAAGTTCTACGAATCGCATATCTATCTCAAATGTTCTGTCTAGTAAATGGAAAGTGAACATTATTTTTTTGTAGAGTAAAATGAGAGTAAAATGTTTAAATAAAAATAAAGGATCATTGGTCCCTTAGCTTTTTATTTCCATTTGCATTGTAATGGTAAGTAATAAATTAATTAATTTCTAAGAGTAGAAATTAAAACAGGCAGCAGTGGTCCGAGATGAAAAGTTGAATGTTCAATGTATGTACTCGTATATGCCCCTTTCATTATTATTACCTATGTCACATATAGGTGACATAATTAAACTATAACAGTTTTCTTCCTCACTTCCCGCAAGTCGAGTCCAGCAAAGCGGAACTAGTGCATAGCGGGACTAACCGAAATTATCAATGGCGGCTGGGACAAAGAGTCAACAAACAGAGTTAACATCTTGTTTTAAGAAAGAAATGAGACTTTTGCCCAGCAGGCAGTGTGACCATACAGACTTAATTAATAATATGTATGGATATAAAATAATAAAAAAAAGACGTGTGGCACTCGGGGACTGCCGCGGTAAAGCTATTGCATAGCATTTTTTATCCCAATGCCACCTAGAGGCGAGTTGAACTAAAGAGACAAGCGTGATATTTCAAAAAGTCATTAAAAGTTCTGCTATTCATCGATAGATGGCAAAACTAAAAAGTATACCGCTGTGCCGATCGGAGTGGGGGGTGTTAGGTTATTTTCGTTACGGAATTTCTGGATTCGGTCTCCACGCTCATGGCCCGCGATAGAAGCTATGCAATAGCTTAAAAATTGGCAACTTTATTTACCTATACGAAAACACATGGGGATTTCTAGTTCTTACTATTACTCCTTCATTTAGGGTTTATATACAAGTAAAAGTATTTCACTTTGGTAAGTAATTAATAACGGGATATTTACTTTTTTTCATTTTAAAACAAAAACTCGAAATAACACAAATCATGGTTAATTACAGTATAATTCTGTCATCTGTGTTCAATCCTTACAGAAAAATTCCAATAAAATAAGACAGCGAGTCTATCCGTGTTACCTGGACTAGAATATGTTTTATAAGCTTATCTTGGTTTCTATAAACAGTGATTCACATTCCCCGATAAAATACTGATACTATATTTTGTTTTCCTAGCAAAATGTTGATATAAGATAACCAGTCACATTGAAAAATGTATGAACTGGTCATTCAGTGTTAGTGTTATGTCTATTAGTATGCTGTTACACGTGCTAAGACCGGCTGAGTCAACACACTGTTGAGTACAGTAAGTACCTTTACTCCGCCCACGGATTTATTTTCTTTGACTCAATGAAATAATGCCATATTTCATAGACTACATGGAATCTGTCAGTTCGACAAAATCAAAGCTTTTGCTAACATTTTTTTAGGGTTTCGTACCCAAAGGGTAAAACGGGACCCTATTACTAAGCTTCCGCTGTCCGTCTGTCACCAGGTTGTAGTATTTCATGAACATAGCTAGACAGTTGAAATTTTCACAGATTATGTATTTCTGTTGCCGATTTAACAAAAAATAATAAAAGTTGAATATTTTAATAATTAAGGGGCGCAACGTCCTTATCACCTTGAGAACCGATCACCGAGGTTTAGCAACGTCGGGCGCGGTCAGTACTTGGATGGGTAACCGCGTCACGTTGACTTTTTGTTTTTTTTACGATGGATTTGTATTTTTTTTATAGATTATTTATATAATGGTACGGAACCCTTCGTGCGCGAGTCCAGGTCGCACTTGGACGGTCTTATTTTTGTTATTTTTATTTTAATGAAAACAAAGCATTTGAATTTTCTAAAAGATGTTCTGCAAATATGACTTTCTACAAAAAATAACAAGTTTGAGTTCACTTCGCTTAAACCACACATAAATCTAAATTTACACCCCTGTCTGTAGGTATATTGTAAATATAAACACCTATATCGTATCCATTTTGAATGGAGCATAAACGTAAACAAACCACCCATACTTAACCTAAAATTCACTTTGTTGGCGCGTCCTTTTATACGTAATTTACATTACTTGTCGATTTTAGATCCTCCCTTCAATAAAAATTGCTTACAATTATATCTGAAACTCGACGCCAAGCAAGTGATATTTTGGTATTTGTGTCGTACTTTGTTTACTAACATGCTTCATTCAAAATGGATAAACCATAGGTATTCTTATTGCATTACTTATCTGATATACATGTACATACATGAATTATCAACAGTGCGTCATACATAACCACACATAAAATGATAATATAAATATAAAGGATCCATAAACTTGTTTATGCCAACCAATAGATTAGTCACGGAACATTTTTATACTTAAATGCTGTAATGAATAAACCCTGATGATAAATAAAGAGCAATGTGTTTTTATTTTTGATTTCATTTTATTTATGTTGGAATTGGAACGAAAAAATTATACATGGAATGGAAAACTATAGACATGGCCGTCGTTACGTCACAAACGGCTCTGTCGGATGACCAGCGTTGGTTGTAACGTGTTTACCACCAGCTCATGCCGAGACAGAGACCGTTTTGTAAATCTAATCGACAGAAGCTTTGTCCTGTTTGTTTTTGTTGATAAACAAAATTCTATTCTATTAAAATAAATAACCGTTTTTTTAATTTAAGTTTGCAACTTTTATTTATTTCCTGCTCACGGCTTCCCACGCGTTGTTTTAGGAAACATCTAACGTTTATTTATTTTATTTCCCATGGGTTCTGAATTTCTGATTTATGGGATACAAAATAGGCAAAATGTTTTATCCCAGGGCTAGAACTACCTGTGCGTACTTATAGACAAGATTATATTCCAATTCCTTCAATAATATTGACGTAAAGAGGTAACAAACATCCACACATCCATAGTCTAGCTTTCATAATATAAGTGTTGTGTGATGACATTGAAGCTCGTTGATTCATAGCATTAAGGCTCATACCCGAGCCAATATGACAACGATACCTATTTTATCATATTTTTACGTTTATCATTGGAATTTTAAAAATCCTACGTTCAGTTTTTTATTATATCTCTGTAATCATTTTATCTCAAATAGTCTAGGAGGAGATGGGAAAATAGAGTTTGGTGGCCAAAAAGCGCAACTTCGTATCTCTGCCTAAGCTTTATAAAATGAAACTATTACAGAGGCATTAATAAATAACTTATAATAAATACCACAAACTTAACGATGGATTTTTAAAATTTGCTGCGTTTAACGTAAGAATAAGATAAAATAGTTGGGGGCGCCACTTTCACTGGTGTATGGGCCTTAAATGTAAAACAGAATATGAAAGGATCTCATTGTGACATTTAAAAATAACTATATAGGTAAAAAGATAATCGAGTAGGTACAAATGTAAATGAGTAAAAACAAATGATTACAGTATCAGTGTCCACAGCCATTTGCCATGCACCGATAGATAACCCTGCACTTAGTTCACAGCGTTATCTGTTTTGCAAAGTTGCCGTACAACAGACAGAAACATTCTAACTAGTAAAATCTTTCACTATTTTGAAGCTAGTGAAATCAAAAAGCTCAATTTTCTTTTCAAAATTGTAAGAAAACTTACTAGTTCACTTTATAATACAAAAACCTTATTTATCAAAACGCAATAAATAGAGACTGTGAATAATTAATTTTGTTTTAAAAAACTATAAACCGACTTCAATTTTTATAGTTTGTTCATGAATTTTCATGGATCCCATTGTCAGACAACGACAACAAAATAAAAATAGGACCACACGGAGAGCACCAGCTTCATATAAAAAAAGAATTATGAAAATCGGACCAAGAGTCAAAAGGTCTGAGGTAACAAACATAAAAAAAAACAGTCGAATTAATAACCTCCGCCTTTTTTTGAAATCGGTTAAAAACACAATAAATAGAGACAAAAGTGGGAGTAGCCATGCCGCAAAGAGACATTCTGCTGATGCACGAGACCCTTGGAGTGGAGACCATAGGGGTAACGAAGACCGGTGGTAACGCAAATGAGATGGAAGAACGACATCACACAGTATTAAAGTAGGTATAGTAAGTCCAGCAATGGACCTTAACTGTCTTCCGTAAGAAGAAGGAAATGGAATTTGTCTACTGGTCGATAACGACCAAGTAGCAGAAGTCGCTATTGTTTATAAAAATTGTCATGATGTTCTTACAAATATTAGTCAGATCTTGACCGAGATCTTGACATAGTTGTTTACTGAACGAATATGACCTATACGGTCATTAAACAACTATTCCGGTTGCTCAATATTAATATCTTTAGAAAGAATATACATACGCTTTAAAAAATCAAACAATGGAAAATAATATCGGAGCAAAAGTGAAACAGAAACTAACAGTTCAGTTTAAAACTGAGATATACTAGCAGTGAACCCTAGTTCGGTTATCTGTCACTGACAACAACGAGAGTGACGTTTATGATGATAAAGTGGAATTTATTAGCGAATAAATTGCTCTTACTGATATGAAAGTGAAACTCGAAACCGCAAACTTCATTATTTTATATCTAAGTAAAAATGTGACAACATTTTACCAAAGAACCTTCAGAAAGAGGAACTAAAATAGAAAAGGAAATAATGCTATTAATAAACATAACATTTATTTATCAACAAAACTTTAAATATCTTTACATTACTGATGTTATTGAAACTGTGATGAAAAACCGGACTTTAAGGAGTAATAATTAATTTTGTTCTAAAAAACTATAAACCGACTTCAATATTTATAGTTGTTTCATGAATTTTCATGGATGCCATTGTCAGAACTGGACAAAATTCAAATAGGACCACAAGGGATGCACCAGCATTCATATAAAAAAATCATGCAAATCGGACCACCCACTCAAAAATTCTGAGGTAACAAAAACACTCGAATTGAGAACCTCCTCCTTTTTGAAGTCGGTTAAAAACAACGATATTAATATTTAAGACTTCGGTACATAAAAGTGTATAAGTTTGATTGTACCGTGGTGAAATTGCACCTTCGTCAAAATGTACAACAAACATTACATATTGCAAAAGTAGGTTAACAAAATTGCAGAAGAAAGTAAATATCAAGAAAGCTCTTTGCCGTAATATCGTCAGAGAAGTTTATAAACAAAGACAGTGGTAGACAAGTAATGTTCAGAAAAGACAAGTCAACTGCACACATGAATGTTTCTGTCCTTTGGTTCAGTGAAGCGAGTATCAGAGATACGAATGCATGTTTCATGTTGTGCAAACTACAACTGAATATAAAAGTTAAAATGTAGAAAATTTTTCAATGGAAATGGAAGTTTCCTAACATGAGAAACAGCATTATTATATCCATTTATGTCGCACTCAGTCAACCTAGCGGGACAAATAAAGGTTTATAATGTTGGAGCAAAAATAAAATCATTACGCTTTGTAACTACATTATGTCTGTCCTTTCGCTATCTACGAGAAGTACTTAGGTCAGGTTATATGTAACTGCAGTACAGTAAATTATTTGATTGCAATTTTATTTTCCAATAATAAATGCATAGTAACTAGGTAGAGTCTGTTCAAAAAGATCGTCAGTCGTGAGAATTGTGAAAAGTGTGCCAATTGATAACTTTTGTTACGTTGACAACACTGCTCTGTCATTGCAGTACGACTAAATGTGTTAGTTCCATTGATTTATTAAAAACGAAGATGAGGCACTGGTTGCGCGAAAGTGGCAACCTCAAATTGTGTAAAATTGTGTTCTCCCACATCAGTCACCGTCTGACCGGCGGTACGGGCGGTCGTGATTCGCGTGAAATATTGTTGTCTTAGTCTCACTTCGGTCCTAGATACGTCTTTCCGTCTTTGTATTGCACAGGACTGGAAATATAACTGTGAGCGTATGTGTTTGCTTGTAGTTGTAACACATGCCATTTTTTGAGTAAGCGATGGGAGCACGTAACCTATCTTCCCTTTTTAAATCAATGGTTAGTTCACCGTAACGCTACGACTCTTCTCTTTTTAAACAGACTACATGAGCATTTTCATTATTAAACATTACGTTCATTTTCTAAATACATAAATGTATTAGTAAGACTACTAAGTATATGTGTTAATGATCAAGTAATAAGATTAACGTAGCAAGTGTTTAAACATGTAATTTACCATTAATAGAATAAATTATTATCAGTAGAAAACGTGCCAACAATTAATTACTTACCGTTAATTAGCATACGAGCGTGCTAATGAGTATACATCAAACTGATTACAATAGAAATGAATTGAAAAACACTAGCGTTAGAAAAATAACTTATTCCTTGAATAAGTATTACATGTAAATAATGCTGATAAGACTGCATGCCTAACAAAGTTATAAATTATCAGATAGCACTAAGCTAATTCAACTTCGAAGCAAGAAGAAACTGGGTAGGTACGCTTATAAACAAAAAAGTATAAATATAAATACTTACTTGACAGTTTAAGCGATTAATGAAAAAGTGATAAAAAAGTGGTTGCCTGTTTTTTACGGATGAGCGGTGGCAAATTCATGGGAATTTATAAAATGACACTATCAGAACCCCACGTATCGTTTACAATGCGAGTTAAAGTTAATATAAATAGAGTTACTCTCATTTATAACACTATCAGTGCGATAAAAAATGAATAACAATTACCAACGTGCAACCTACTTTGAAAACTGTTGGAAACATTTAGCTACCATAAAGAAATAGAATATAAGCGTTTCAAATGAAGTTTTTATCGTGAGTATTGAATGCTAGTTGTATAGTAAGTAAACAAGCGGGAGGAAAGAATGTGGTCTCGAGCGTAGCAACAAGCGATAACGTTAGTTCAATGAACTCTGTGAGAAAACACAGAAATAACAAAGCTGACACAGTAAAAAAGAAACAAAATAAGCTACAGATTACATAAAAAGGAAATGAATGCTTATTGATATCAACGAAAAAAGTGGGCAAACCATTACATAAATAACTGATAATGGTTCTACGTACCTATGTACTGTTTACAAACATTGTGATAAGAGAAGGATTATTATATATTTTTATTTTTATTTTTATTTATAAGTTTTGGATTTAATTGTATTGTATTTGATTTAAAATATACAATAATTTGATGGAAATCAGATTTAAATTTGAGCTGTAGTTCCTAGGTAGACTAAGAATTATAATATTTAATTTATGAGTGATCTCTGCTACTAACAAATTATGGATCATAGTTATCTGCACTAATATTAATTTTATTAATTTTATTTTTTATAACAAATGTTAATAGACAGATTTTTAAAATCTGAAACAAATGATGTTGTGTAACATCACATTTACCAAAAAGAGGGTAAATTCAATGTTAGACAATTTTGACTATATCGCTGTCGCTCCCGCTACAGCCTATCACTCAACTAACTCCTAAGTACACGACGTGCGATAAGCCCCAACCCAGTATCGCAGAGGATAACGCCCGCGCCAAGGCAAAGCCACAGATTATTACATTACCACTGCTAGCCTATCGCCACAACAAACATACACGGCCCTTACATAACAAGTTAAATATTGCTCTAGGCTAGACTTCAAATCACCTACAATGTATGAATGACGCATGTGTTTCAGATTTCAGCTATTTTAAGCATCGACTTTACAGGGTCGCTGAACTTTTGGAATAAAGCAAAACAGGATTATGTAATGAGCATAGGGAAACCCGAGACTTGTTAAGTAGAATTAATCAACGAATAAAACTATGCAAATCTTTAAGTCCATCATGGTTATTAATACTAAAGTTATTTACAAAAAAAGGAAAGCTCAAAACTCAAATCATGGTAAATATCCCGTTGTAAATAACTTTACTATGCAAATCGTTAAAATTAAACTTCTCTTTGCTACGTCAAATTATGTTTATGATTCAAGGGCGTGAATTCCCTGAATGCAACTTAAACAAAGTTGGAAGATAAGGAAAGCCATGGTTCAAAATAGTATTACAATCGTAATGTAAATGGAGACAGAACAGTCACTTGAAACGATTTGAGTATGCCGGGCAGCACTCAGCAATATCTAATAGTTGACCCATTCAATGAGACTATAAATAAGCATTTGCGTAAGTGACTCATTAACTAGCACGATCAAAGCCCTTATGGAGTCGAACGCCTTAATCCAACCATTCAAATGTGTTCCACTTATCATGTACACATCCGGCGGCCTTAATAGCTAAATAATATAATCACTGCAAGACAGCGACATTTTTAACAACCAGTGAAATATTCTTATACTTAATAATTACAAGTTTTTTCTAGCCGGTGTGAAACTACAGATTCATCTTGATTCAAGTAGTTTCTACTGATATTGCTTGTGCCTATCACTGCTAGTAATATAATTATGTAAGAAGCTACAGACCAACTAATAGTGCGTCCAACCCAAGGCAGCTTATCTAAACATACCTAAAGGTATCGTGCAAGGAGCAGCCTTGTCACTGCTGTCGTTTCATGCGGTCATTGTACTATTACACAAGTTTTGCACCACTTAAAATGTTAGTTGAAGATAAAAATATTTAATAGTTTAAATACTCACTAAGATAACGCAATTGTTTTGCATGAGCTGTGAATTCGTTTAGGTATGCAGCCATAAGTACCTATTGAAAACAATGTTATCACATTATTTTGTGATTTAGCACGTTATCTAATCTGTAGCTTCCTAAGCCAGACCTAGATACAAATATACGAGCAACATTAAGACTCCAGATGAAGTAAAGCTCATAAACAAAAAAACGAAATCGTGTTTTTGTTCGGTTTAGTTACAAATATTGTAAGACTATATTTTTGCCCAAGAGCGATATTATAAATTCATCGATGTGATACTTAATAACCTACAACAAATTGCCAGCGGTTCAGAAAATATATTCATTAAAAACATTAATTAAATCTAAACTGCTTAATTGTTTTGTACAACATTACACCAAAACTAATAAATCTTTCGTTAAAAGCAGCTAGCCTTCGAATTAGAGAATATTTGCATTCCGTTCCCATAACGATACTATTAACATTGATATGCAAATGAATGCAACAAATTCTAAAAGGATTAGATTCCAGTTTTACGACGATCCTGTATTCAGGTTTGGTGATACAAGATAATTATTATTTTTCTCGTGTTTCCATATTTCAAACAACATTTCCGATGCATAAGTTTAATAACGTATCGACATAGCCTGTTAGCCATAGAGTTGGATACATTTATTTAGACTCTGGCGCCGCCAGTGGCACATCGGTGGATATTGTTTCGGTTAAATTGCTAAAAAATTCAAAATAATCGCGTCTTAGGCGCCATATTGTGACAATCCACTGACAGGGGATTTTTCCTCTGTTTGACTTTGAACCCATGTTCCCTCTAAAAATCATGATTTATATTAGCCCTATGTTTTATTGGTTTGCTTTAAAACTAGTCTACTAAAATTGCATTCATTGCATGGAAATATGTTAAATAGGTAGATTAAATTCTGTAGATAAAAAAAATCGGATTACTATTTTTGGTGCACTTTTATTAGCCGAACTTCATAGGACCATCAATGGTACCACGGCAAATAAAAAAAAGAAATCCGTGGTCCGCAGTATTGGTTCAACGGCAAATAAAAATTACCACATTACCATCAGTGGCACTATCTAATGGTACAACGGTAAACGAACGTATAGAACAAGCATAGAAATATTATATTTAAGCATATGATATAATTCAGGAATTCTCGTAGAACAAAACACAGGGATTTGGAGGCCCAGGTTCTAGTCTAGCTAGAGTGTACAAGAAATGATCAGATAGCTTAGAGAATATAAAACACTTTATTGCACACTTAAATCTAAAATAAACTATTTACAACAAGACAACTTAAAACTAAGCGACAGTTGAGCTATTTCTACCAGACAATACCGTAATGGCGTAAACTAAGACTCAGAAACATGAGATGGGTACGACTGACGAGCAAAACAATAAAAAGAAATATATCCCAAAAACGCTGGCACAAAATATAGGAACGAGACAGACAGAAGACAAAATGAGCCACGATGATGAATACCTACGTTTACGGCGATACTAATCCCTTGTAGCCTTACAAGATTTATCGTCTTCAACCGCCTTACATTGTTGCTTGTACTTGGTATGTAAGCGTTGGAACTTGTAACATGATACGGTAGGTACTGGAATATTTAGAAGAGTTATTATTATAAGTACCTAAGTCTTAAAGTGGTATGTGGCGCGATGTAAACAGGATGGAGTTTTGCAAGTCTAATAACTTTAACAAGAATCACAGAACCCTTTCGTACAGCTAGAGGTATGCCTTAAGTAGCCGATAGTATTTTTTTCATGTGTATTTTATGCAGATTTAATACATCAAATTACCAGATTTACCACCTTGGCATATGGCAACACTAATCAGTTTTGAAAAACAAGACAAAGTGGAGGCCGTTGTAAAAGCCAAAGTGTAACCCATTTTAAATTAATCTCTGTTGGTTAGCACTGCCTTCGGAGAGCTCTAGTGTTTAAGGAGTCAACCCCCGTGCCCGTTAGTTAGAGGATTTAACGCATTTACAGAGAAAACACGATCCAAAAGAAAAGCGAAATCATACGATCGTGATGGCTACCTTATTTGTCTTACAACTAATCTACAAGATATTTTTTACTGTTTTAGCAACCGTCTTGAACTTTTTCATAGTTTTTACTTGTTTGAAACATGATGGCTTAGTACCATACTATATTATCAGGAACCTTTGTCCTTCAAATAGTTTAAATTATCGTCTCTATAAGATTAAATAAATATGTGTAATTCAAAATAGCTAGATAGCTACTTTGAATTACACATACATATCAAATTATATATTATCAAATAGACTCACCCCTCTGGTTAATATTAACCTCTTGGTATTTTAATATAAAAACTTTCGTAGTTTAACGAATTCATTATGAATGTAAGCGGGTTGACTTCGAACTTTGTTTGTGTTGGAAGAACACCTTGGTATTTCTATGGACAACAAACAAATGGATTTTCCAGAGGCTCTTAATCTTAACCATAGTTGAGTGTTGCCGAGGTTACAATCAGTTGAATTAAACAAGGGTCTACGACCTTTAAGTAATTCATAGAATGAGCAAGTGAACGTGAGGTGTGGTACTGCCCGATATGGCAGGTGCGTTATGTAAGCAGACTGCGCCGGCGCAGTTTAGTCTTGCCAACTCGATTTGGCCAAATGTGCTATTAACATTAGTGCAAACTGTGAAAAGAATGCAAAAAGCACCAGATTTAGAATACTAAACAGCTCAGAATAATGTTGTTCGATTATGCGATGCTATAAAAGTTAATGTTAATGCTATGCGTACGGCCCTAAATTGTTTATACGCTAGATACCTACTTTGATTTGCAATTGCAACGAAAACTCGTTAAATCTGGCGTAAACCTGACTAATTTGGAAACACTGCGAAACCAAATGCCACAACTATTCCTAAGCAGGCGACTAGATCCCGTGCCAAGGCCCCGCCACAATTGAAAGTTGATGTCCATTGAACCTTTCGCACTCACAGCACCTAAGCTAAGTACCGATACAGTCAACGATAGAGGTTAAAACTATGAGGGGTTAGATGCACATTCATAACAGGTGTCGTCTAAACTCGCCAGACAAATTTATAATGATATAGCCCATTACCGCTCGCACGGTCATGACTATAACCGTAGATATAGCCGTTACCGCCCCGTCCTAACAACTTTAAAAGCGGACAATTTAAAACATAAATTAGATAGTGCAGTATCTAAATACAGAGAGCACGGGAGCCAGACTCCACCCGGTAGTCTAGTTAGAGGTGAATAACGAAACGAGAGGGATGGGTAATAGGAAATCGCTAGGGATGGAATGGGAGAGAGTACTTCAAGAGCCAGTGTGAACTATGCACACAGACAGCGATCGATTAGCGGGCTTGCCACCGCTTCCCGAACCAATATCGACCTTCACAATGCATTCCTATTTTAAATTTATAACTGACAATTGTTTCAATAATAAATTGGTAATGGAATTGACATTTGGTGCGATTCGTTTACCATTATAATGCAAATTGAATTTTTCACAGCTGGCGTCGGGCTAGACATGTTGCGATTGATAAAAAATTCAATACAACCCGTTGTTCGATTGATTGCGCATGAAATTGCTTTTGATTTGTCTACGGTTTGCGAGGCCCTTCCATATTACATACAATTAAATTAAATTTTTGGAGTCAAGCATAGTGAATCTGCCAAGATAAGGTTGAAAGACGTAGGAAGTCCAGTTCTGCCAGATGGGTCTGTTAGAACTGGACTTCCTCCGTCTTTCATACATAAACCCCTCTCTCTGTAAAGGTTATTCGACGTACATATAATATACATACAAAGGTTATGTTTACAGGTTTGTTATGGTATGTTGAATAATTTGTTTAGATAAAATAAAACCAACTTCAAATTCACTTAACACTTGCACTGTTTTCTAGTTTTGCATTACTCATAACCATAACACTCGGGAAAAAAAGTAAGTATCTACACTTTTTTTGTCTGGTGACCATTGACCATACCATTTCGATGTTTCACTGTGTGTATTCGAATTTAAACAAAAGAAATTTGAAATAAGTAGGCGTGGGTTAAAAGGGCAATTAAAATCCAATGTTTTGGGTCGAATGGAGAGGAATACCTATTGGGTTGAACGGGTAAGCACTCATAATAATAATTAATAATACAAACGTCCGCATCATAGAAACGGTGTGGTAGACGCAAAAAGAAATAACTTCCACAGGTGACATTATATTGCTGATCACGTCTCGACAGCGCTGATCACTTATTTAACTTGGAGCCGTGATTCTCAAGAAAAGCCAGACATCGCATTTTTTATTTATAAATATTTTCTATCATAGCTGCTGTAATGGAATTATTTTATTGAGCTGCTCAGTATTCAGAAACCTTCCTCAGCTTAGCTGTAGATATTAGATTAGAGTTGATTGGATTGGAAATGACTTCTGGCTGTGTTTGGAAATAAGGAATAACGTGGTATCAAATATTTAAATCGTTTGTTAGAAACGAGCTGGCACCTAAAACTGTGGCATATGTCTCTGAATACGTACGTTAACAAAAAGCCGATGCACGCACACTGTGAGTAGTTAAAAATAGTATTTTTACCAAGAAATCTAACTGTTATCATAAACATTTATTGTGCAATAATGTAGCACGATGTTTTGTGGAGAAACACAAGACAAACAACACAATACACTAATTCCAAATGAGCGATTTATCTCTATTTGTTTTGAAATATGTAAGTGGATTTTGAAAGCTATGAGTTTATAGTTATACTCTGTAATATGTTATATTTGGTTCCAATAAACGAATTGAATTTAATTGAATTTGACTCAGGTAAAAGAAAACCTTTTGTTACTTGTTAATCTAGAGAAACTTGCAGCTTGCGCTCGTTTTCAGCGACGGAAAAGAATGAGACTACCCTCAACCAATTTGTTGAAAAGTCTAGGACTAGCAGATTTATGAAATTACGGGTCATTGAAAGCGCGAACAATACCGTCTGAACCAAGCTTGTTCCAAACTTAACTAGGTTATAAAACTGATGGACAATCCACAGCATCATCTAGCCCTACGCTAAACAGATCTTATGTTATGGATACTAGACAGCTGATTTATTTATGCTCCATAGATACATTCTTTTTAGACATAGAATACCACCAGAAGTCTGCAGATATTTGTTTCGGGTGACAGTATCAGCAGATCGTACAAACATTTGTCCCCAGGCGGGAATTGAACACGAAACCACCTGCGTCTAACACAGCGCTACTACCACTAAACTGACTGTTTAGTGGTCGTCCACTAAACAGTCTTAAAACGCATAAAATGTAACTAACAGCTTGTGCTATATTATTAATCATATCTGATAAGAAATCAGAAATTCCCCGCTATTACTTTTTATGATTAACGAGAGTTATCAGCGTGTTATGAGGCATTAATATCAAGCTAAACTTGTCCAGGAAACGCACCGAGCTTGTCAATGCTTGTCAATGTCTCAGGAAATACGTGTGTGATAAGAAAGTAGTTTCCGAAGGGATATCGGGCCCTTTCCACCAACAATGCCTGATAGAAATAACTTATTCCCCACCTAGCAGGAAAACAACTATCGCAACTTTAGCCCTAAAATGATAAGACTTTGCAGGAAGTCTTTAATCTTATCCGAGTAATTGCGTTTGTTGTAACCACGGTGCAGTAATAAATGTTTTTCCGCTTTAAAATAAACACAGACATCCTCACTGCAGTATTTGCTCAAGTGATAATGCAACAAACAGAGCTGGAAAACAAGTTCAAGGATTATTACGTCCGAATATAGAACCTACGTAGATCTTCGAGACCCGAACGTCACAAGAACAAAGCTGGGATAACTGAACAATGTGTTTAGTTTCGAGATTAGAGCAATCCCGCCCAACACCTAAACACGGATTTCGGATAACATTCAAACTCAGACCGCACTGAATATAAATGAGATTTTAGAACCGCAAAACCCGTCTTAGGGCTCTTGTGCATAATTACTAGACGTTAGAAACGTTCAACTTGCTCTCAACACCGATGAATAACTTTAATGGACGCTTAAAATCAAATATCTAGTGGCTAACTTGAACCTATCTGTTGTAGCGTCGATTAAAAAAGGAAAATTGGCAAAGGAGTTTGAAGAGACGTTTGTCTGGTCCGGGAGAGATTGCGTGAGGGCGCGGCGGTCTGCACGCACACTTCACAGCTGTTCGCGTCTATTTCGATTTCAATGTCAAGAACGATCAATACCGGCCGGGGATGTAAAATTTCGGGAGTTTTCGGTACGTTCCGGGAGCTACGATCGGGAGTCAGGCTTACTAACCTACCGTAACACGCCGGGTGCGTGCCCCGGCCGATCAATACCCGGCTAAGGCTCGCCTCCTTTATAAATAGTCTTGAACTTCACCTCCGCGCCCGATTCGTCGGCGAAAGTTGAAATATCTTCAGGCTGCGTCACGTCACGAGATCACGAACAATAAAAAGCATTTTCTTTGTCTGAAGGAAATGAATTCTCGAGTGGTGTGATGATAAGCCGTTGATGCTGCAGTACAATGCGAAGCGTCTCATTATGCAAATAAGATGCACAAACCCCGCCGGAGAAAGTTTCAACATCTCAATATAACGTGACAATCGGCAGCTGGATGTGAATATTTCACAAAGTTTTCATGTAAATCCGCCGTTTCGAGTGCGATGACGCGACCGCTGGAGAGCGTCCCGAGTCGGGATTGCGGGAATATTTCGAAAGGCACTCGAGAAGCTAATATCGCTGCGCTCTCATCAGCATGCATACTGACGCAATTCAAACTCGAAATATTTAAAGATTTAAAATTGAAATCCGAGCTAAAAGCGATGCGCTCGCAAAATAAAGGAATTAATTAGAGGAGCACAAAACCGATGAGGTGGAGTGAAATCAAGCCGAGCGACATTACAGTGAGTAAAGGGAGTAGAAGCGGTAATATTAAAGGACGAGAACGAGCGGTTCATTACTGGAATGCCGGCAATAACAATACAGCTAATGGTCGTCTCGCGATCCCCTCAATTCCCGCTTCTACTCAAAAACGAGCTACATTTACTGCACAAATCCTTTGCTATTTCCACTGTATAAAAATAGTAATTGAAGCTAGTTCTATAAATAGAGTTGTTTGATTTGAATTGATGTAGTCAGACGTCGCATTATTCTTCAATTACGTCTTATTGTTGAGTAAGGACCTGTTATATCGAGGGCTCGTACTTATTTTGATTATCAGCAATCAACAATGCCAGTACATTTGATACTTGCTACTTTTCATAATTGCGTCGTGGATACCTAAATACGTGGTTTTTGCACATTCTAGAAGGCGATCGTAAGCGTGACCTAACTTTAACGTAGTTATACATTGGATAGGTCACGTTCACGTATTTATATTCATTGAATATTGTTTTACTAGTAAACAGCCGATAAGTCACATTTTAACCTACTTTGATACGAATGAAGTCACACATACTGGCATTTGAATTTAATTTAAATTTATTCATAAGATTTAATGTTCGATTGTGTATAATTAATGTGACTATAAAGTATCCTGATCCAGTGAAAACTTTAATAACCTACATAATGTAATAAAATACTGTAACTCGATTGATACGTTAGTATATTTGGGCTTAAAGTATTATCTCTTACTCAGACTAGATAATTTTTAACGTCGACGCTATAACTGAATAACGAAGAACTAGAAAAAAAAAATTATAAAAAAAAAAACCAAAGCTCTGATTAAAAAAGCATATAAAATTTTAACTCTATCAAATTATTCATGTCTTGAAACGAGACCAGTGCGAACGCTGATATTCTCTATCTTTTTGTGCCACCGCGTCCTGAACGATCCAGGCAGCAAATAGGAAAATGATTGATGCTTACGAAATGTGGTGCTGGAGGAGACCTCTCTGCGGATACCCTTTAGACAGCTAAAAGAACCAACGTTTAAATTCTCAGCCAGCTGAAAAAACAAAGCTCTTCAATCTGCATCAGGCGTAATCTCAGCTGCTTGGACACAGAGTAATTAGACGAAATCCAGACAACTTGGAGAAACTAGTTGTGGAGGGCAAAGTGGATGGGAAAAGACCACCAGGTCGATCATCTAGCCGATGGTCTGACATAGTGAAGGAGATCACCAGGTGTCCGGTGACTACACTCAAACAAGCCGAAGAAAGAATGGAAGTAGCTGGTCAACTCCTCGACGAAGACTCCGAATGCGGGCTCACTCCGAGGAAACTCCGTGTAAACTCCGTGCAAACTCCGTGCAAATTCCGGGCAAACTCCAGGCACGTCCTTCAGTAATGAAGAATACGACGAAGAAGAATGTCTTGAATCAAGATATGAAAAGGAACATTAAGCTCTTACTTGCCACAGGCTGTGTGTGCTAGCTGTGGGGTTCTGGCTTAGAATGTTCACCACCCCATCTCTTCCCGCGGGTGTCGTAAGAGGCGACTAAGGTATATTCACCGGGTTGCGGGCAGCAGCGCCCCTGCAGAACAATTCTACCAACGAACTGCGATCCCCAACCCGCATGCCCAGCGTGGGGATTATGGGCAATATGGTGAGCCAATAAGGCGCTCTTCAGGGGGAGGCCTGTGTCCAGCAGTAGACCAATATAGGCTGTTGAGGTTGAGGTTCCCATAGGGTTTTAGCACCTTACGCTAACAATTCGACTGAAACGTTCAATTCTCTAGTTATCTTAATAAAAAGGCTTCAATGAGATAGTGCGTGACTTAGTACTTAGTACTTACTGGATGCGATCACGCAATTATATCTAAAGAACTGGGGTTTGTTCAGAAGCGGAAGCGAGTTACTTTTAACCGCTTTCAAACTAAGGAATTGAATTCTCTCCAGATTCATTTCTATCAGTAAAAATTTTGACGATGCGGTAGACAAGATAGAAGAATAGGTATTGTAAAATAAGTATATTCCGCTATCACTTGTAAACAAAATCATTAATAACCAGAATAAGAACCACTGTCTGCTGGTTATTATAATTTGCTAAAGCAATAACTCTACCACGCCTCACAATTAGATAAAGGTTGTACTTACATCAACGTAGTGTGTGTAATTTAATAGTTCTCTAAGCATAGTAATTGATCCTTATAAGGAAACTGGATGGGTGTAATCAGAATAATCACGTAGGCAGGTTTCTTCATGATAGATCTGTAGACTCATTCTGTAAAAATCTCGACTTCGAACTCGAATTCACTCAAGTGACCGAACTCACCTCGAACGCAAAATCACTTCACCTTGAAATGGTATTCTGTGTTTATTTAGAAGAACAAGTGATGTCAAGATGAGTATCGAAATGAGTTAGGGATTTAACCTACACGTTATAGCTATAATCGACAAATCGATTTATCCTTTTTTGTGTTTATACAATAAAACGAAAGAAAATTTATGTATTTCGTAATATTATGTCAATAAAAAGTCGAAGTCCACAAATGTCATAATCTCACTCAACTTAGTTCATTTCATTACCACGCTCGTCACTGAGGCGCTACAAGCATTATCGAGTTTTACAGAATACAAAACTAATATCTCACCGCGGATTCAGCTGAGTGAGGTTCGAAATGAGTTTATAGAATGAGCCTACTGTAGGTTTTAAAAAACCGTCACTATATGATAGTATGGGTGGTAGACATTGGTAGGCGATGAAAATGAAAACAAAGTGCCGGCAAATTACAAATATCAAGTATAAATGTTTTAGGTTCATTGAACTATTGAGATACCTACATAGGAGTGGTTTACGATATGGTATGGATATTTTACCTTACCATTTTCGTCATAGAAAATATAAATTGATTTACCATAACATAACATTACAAAAACAAATCACTTTCACAAATCGATACACTATACGCTTGCGTCGAATGGTTGTGCCTTTGCGCACTTGAATAAAAAATTCATTACTAGCTGCGCCCCGCGGCTTCAAACACCTATCCAACGGGAACTGATTTATGGGATAAAAAGTAGCCGACCTAGAACTACCTGTATGCAAAATTCAGCCCGATCCTTTCAGTACTTTTTGCGTGAAAGAGCAACAAATATACATACAGACATGTTTACAAACTTTCACGTTTATAATATTAGTAGGATTATACAGTTATTAAACAAAGCATTTGAATTTGAACCTATGCCAACAGGTAATAGCGTGCGACGTAACAAATCAAATCGCAGAATATGGCAGCCATTACTCGATGTTACGAACCCAAATGGCTAGGGTTGTCAAACGAATCGGTTAGTTATGAGCGTATATATTTTACTTTAGAGTTGTTTATGATCGGTCAGACAAATATGCAATCTATAAATTTAATAAAAACCTAGTTTTATTAGTAAGGTACCATTAATATTTTAAAATGTAATGTAAATTTTAGGACTGTTTTAAACTGTAATTAAATGTTTGCCTATATCTATGGACTAATAATTTATAACATACAATTTATGAACACGTTTGTACATAAAATGTGTAAGTACCTATAAGTAATAGTTCCCACAGGATAGGATGAAACAATTGGTCTAAGAAACTTGTAAAGCTGTTTGGTACAGATAAACCACGAACACCATGCTATTCTTGTTGGAATCTAAATCGACAATTTCGATTCACGAATACTTTAAGGCAATATGAAAAAAGTCACCCGAAAATTTACTTGGCAGGCTTTCCTAAGCATAATAAGGATATAAAATGTTTATCGTGTTTTCGTGTCATTTACCGTTGATACTTTTACTTAGGTGAATGGAATTTAAAACTTTAATGTTTCATGCTTGTTTGTTTTATGATTATCAACTTTAAACCGTGGGAATCGATTTTCAAGTTACATTTAGTCACATAGGTAGGTAAGTAGGTACTTAATAATGAAAACATTTATTTATGCTATATTTATTGACACGTTGCAAGGCGGGATGACGATCGATGGACCAAGGCAGTTACAGAGTGGTATCCGGTAGGGGCGTAGCGCTCCCGAAGCAGACCACCTGCCAGATGGTCGGATGACATCTTTGGGGTAGCCGGAAGACTGTGGATGAGGCTCGCACACGACCGTGTTAGCTGGCGTGTAAAAGAGGAGGCCTATACCCAGCAATGGATGTCAATGGGCTGATGATGATGATGATGATGATGATATTCATTTATGTTCTAAATAATTTAATATTATGAGTGCCATGCAAAATGGCTTTGTTACAGAGTCTTATTAAAAAAAAACTAAAAGTATTATAAAATAGCGATAATAAAACCAATAATGGAGAAAAGAGTCAAATAGATGATTTTTTACTACCTTACCTTTTTTACGAAGATTTTACTGATTTAAAAATATTTTTCTCCAATATTTGTGTTTTAGCTCAGTACTTAAGTACTAATAAAAAATTGTTGGGTACTTACTTTATTTTTTAAGATTATTCGAGTAAAATACGAGTCAAATGCCGGTTCTAGTGGCAACCCTGCAATAGAGATTTGCAAGCGTTGCGACTGCGCCGCTGCATCGGCATCGTGCGCTGTAAGTGGGTCGTGCGCGAGCGTCGACCCCCGCCCGACTTCAGGGTTAGCCAGATAGGGTTTACACAAGTATACTTAACTTACCTACTAGATTTGTACGAAAAATCAATGTAAGCTTCAGGGTTAGCTAGATAGGGTTTACAGAAGTATACATATCTTACTTAATACTTGATTTGTACGAAAAATAAAATAATGAAAATTTATTTGAAAAGGAAATGAGAGGCATGCTTGCTTACAGCGAGCAGGAGAGTATAGAGACGATATCGCTGATGGAAAAAGTTGATAATATTAAAAAAACTATAAAATTAGTTTTTTTTAATTATAATAATTTTATATTTTTAGAATTTGATGGATATGAGGTTTTTCTGTTTTTGAAGTACACTCGAGAGCAATGAATCCGGGTCACTTAAAGAATGTTAAAAATCTCGGAAACTAAAAATGAAGATTGGTCAAAAGTTATGTTCTCCGACGAATCAAAATTTATGCTCTACAAGCACGATGGAAGACACAGAGTGTATCGAAGACCAGGGGAAAGATTCAAGCAAGCATGCATCGAAGAAAAAGTAGCCTACGGTGGTGGGTCTGTACTTGTGTGGGCCGGAATTTCTTCTGAAAGTCGCACAGAGCTGGTGATCATAGAAAACGGCTCTTTAACTAGCGTAAGATATGTGGAAGAAATCCTCGATGATCACGTTGGTCCATTTATGGTCAATTTAGGTGAGGATGCTATATTTATGCATGACAATGCCCGACCTCATACAGGTAGGATTGTGAATGACTACCTTCAAGAGATGAACATTACTCGTATGGAGTGGCCAGCGCGCAGCCCGGATATCAACCCGATCGAGCATGCTTGGGACGAGCTAGGCAGATGCGTAAAACAACGAAACCCTCCCCCAATCACGCTTCGTGAGCTCAAAATTGCTCTCACAGAGGAATGGGAGAATATTCCCCAAAATCGTATAAGGAACTTGGTGTACAGCATGCCAAACCGCGTAAACGCAGTAATGGAAGCACGAGGAGGCAATACGAAGTATTAAAATTCAAGAAAATGTTTCCTATTTTTTTACTATAGAAACTTTCGTAGTTTGACGAATTCATTATGAATGTCAGCGGGTTAACTACGAACCTTGTTTGTGTTGGAAGAACACCAACGTTTCATCCCTTAACGAGGGACATCTTCAGGGCGAATGCGGTTCTAGACGCGCGCGTTCCGCATCCCTTCGAGCACTCAGTGCTCGAAGGGATGCGGAACGCGCGCAGATGAAGATGTCCCTCGTTAAGGGATGAAACTTTGGTGTTCTTCCAACACAAACAAGGTTCGTAGTTAACCCGCTTACATTCATAATGAATTTCCTATTTTTGTTTTAAGGAGAGATCAGCAGTTTTTTTCTTTATGTAATTTTGTGTTAATAAAATGTATGGTGACTCATATTTTTTTTACTTTCATTTAAGGAGTATTACATTGTCTATTAAATACAATTTATTGCATTAACCTATCATTTTTAGTTTCCGAGATTTTTAACATTCTTTAAGTGACCCGGATTCATTGCTCTCGAGTAGTCTGCAGCCGAGCAGTAGCTAGTTATAATAGAGACGCGCTGATGACTGAAAAATTATTTTCGAAAATTGTACTTCAAATTTTAATTAATTCTAGTTTTCCTTACCTTAAATATTTTTGTAATAAGGAACACTAGAATTACTTAGGGGGGAAAACAGGAAATCTCCCAGCGGTTAAAATATTAGTGTGATTATAATAAAGGACGTAATTATTTGCGGGGCGAGTGTTTATCTCCTAACCTTGTATATAAAAGTTAGTGTTTTAACGAACTTGGGATTTTAAATCCAATTTATGTAAAACACTGAAAATTACCGTTTAAATTAAACGTCAATAGCAAGATTTATACACGTAGGTAACAAATCAAACTGCCAATCTACGCAGACTCACAACTTATTCACTAGATTATGAATTATTAATCCCTCCATTAAACCAGCTATTTCGGCCAGTAAGCTTATGTTTTCCAAACATTATTACCGTAGTTATGCCTTGAGATAATAATAGTAAGGAGTTCAATGAACGCCCTAGTTCTATTCAGTAAATATTGGCAATTTAACGCCGCAGCTCCTCCGATATAAGTCATATTTGAATTTCAATTAAACTAGAAGGAATGGAAAGTTCAGATACTAAGTTACTTTCTTAATTGCCTTGAGAGTTTCTCAGTCTCGGGGCTGTAAAATTGCGTCTACTGCAATCTTATTTATCCCGGTTTGTCACGTCGTTATTGCGAAATTTACTGAAAAGATTTTAACTTTCGCTGCTGAAATGGTTTTCCAGCGTCCACTAGTTTCATATCTACAATGTTGTATATATACGGCTTTGTATTACACGCTTTGTCAAACTGAAACCAGCTGACGTAGACGGAAACTGGCATAACCAGCAATCCTACGCAAGGACAGACACATTACCTATGCACAAATACTGGCTTTCCTCCCAAGTCTCCACCACCAACTCTAATTTTACTCAGCTATCGAAATAAACTCTAAAAATCCAGCGAAACGTCCCATTTTATTACACTACTCAAGCTATAAAAGTTTCAACACACCCGCCAAATTATGGGAGTCGATACGAAACGTTCGACGAAACGACTGCTAAATGTACGCAAACATGGCGCGATTCAAGATTGAATTCAACTAAGAGATGGCCGCAAAAACCCGCTCCGTAGTGCTACCTTGTACGGTAATAATGTCCTGCAACCGCCTGCAGTATCCATGTTTCGATTTATTAAAAAAAGTTGATCAGCTCACGAAACGCTCTCGCAAGTTTGCGGGTCGGATAAAGTTCGCACGCCTGTTCACCTTTTATAGGGCTTGTCTTGTCTACTCGTGTCGAAAGCTGGACGTAGGACTACGCAAGAATCTTACGACATTGTAGCGGCCCGCGAATTCTCTGAGTTTTTCTATTAGACACGAACATCAGTTAAATGGATTACATTGATAGTTATGAAACTGTCGGTATCTGTGCCGATAAGAACTTATTGCACGAGTTCTATCATTCTACAAGTTTTTGCGGAGTAGGAAAGTTGATCGGCGGGACCTAAGCAGCCCTATTGTATCTATTAGCTTGCTACTTTCTCATTTCTTGCCATTTACGGTCCGTTGAGAAAATCGAGATGCATTTTGTATCAGCTTGTGATGAAAATGCGGGACGTCAGCATAACTCACGTCTACTGTGTCTGACTGATTCTCATATGGACATGGGTTGTAGTGGCGAAGTACCTAACCTACTGTAACGTAAGCTAGCATGTACGAATAGTAACTAGTAGCATCGTAATCTATGTCATTGTGTGGGCATAGCACTTTTGGTTTACTCTATTGCATTCAATATTAACCGTGGAGAAATAAGGTTCTTTCTTTCACACCCTTCAAACCACCCTTTAAGTTACACTTCACTTGAACTGATGTTTTGTCTGTTACTTTGCAACATACTCGGTATCTATATAAAGGTAAGGTTTATGAGAAGCCAGACCGTAAACGATAATAATGGTCATGATCCGATCTCTCCATTCGCATGCAGAATGGTTTTGTTATTTTAAGAGACCAAGAGGATGCTCACCAACCCGCTGGTTTAACCAAATTAAGGTAATAACGACTCACTTTGCCTGCATTCCTGACCTGAGACAGGCCAACGAAAGAGTAGCGTGGAAGCGGTTCATCAGCGTCTTCGTCAAAGCATTCCAGGACGAGACCTTCAGCAATGAAGGTTCAACAGCGTCTCGGTGAAAGCTTTCCAGACGGGAACGACCTTCAACAATGAAGGTTCATCAGCGTCTTCGTAAAAGCTTTCCAGACGGAAACGACCTTCAACAATGAAGGTTCATCAGCGTCTCCGTGAAAGCTTTCCAGAAGGGAACAACCTTCAGCAATGAAGGTTCATCAGCGTCTTCGTAAAAGCTTTCCAGACGGAAACGACCTTGAACAATCAAGGTTCACAGCGTCTCCGTGAAAACTTTCCAGAAGGGAACGACCTTCAGCAATGAAGGTTCACCAGCGTCCCGGAGGAAGCTTTCCAGGACGGGAACGACCTTCAGCAATGAAGGTTCACCAGCGTACAGGCACGACCTTTACCGATGTAATATGCGACAGAGAAGAAGCTGTCTTAGCGAAATAAGACACAGTAAGACAATTCGCAAAAAAGTTAGCGTACCTAATGTACCTATGTATCCGCATGGGAAGCCTTGAGTGGCGTCAGTGGTGTATCGGGTTGCCCGGATCAGTTACTCGGCGACCACTGGCTCATCTTCTACGTGCTCTGAACAGTTTGTTTTCATAGCTGGCGACATCAGAATGTACCTTATATTGGGTAGAAAATAATTATTGTAGAGTTTTGAAACGTTTTCGTTTGTTTATGGTAAAATAACCTGAAATCCGTTGAAAATATTTCAGAAGCCTAAAACCGAATGGACAAGGATCCCAAAAAATGGTATTGCTTATTCTAACTTAGTGCTGATTTAACAGTCTTGCTTTGTGTTTTATTCACTTAACTTATGCTGTGGTTTTGTCTTGAATTACTAGCTAACAATTTAATTAATAAACATCACAAGAATATAGCTGATGACAGAAGTATAATGTTAATTACCGCAAAGGTTAAATCACTAGTAAATAACTCAATCGACTCATTTTGTAGCCGTAGTCACAATCCGTACACTGTGACTTCATATTTATACATCAACATAGTAATGACCGTAATTCTAAAACACGACATTTACTCAGAATTCTGAGCGAAAGCGTTAAGTGCCAGCCCTTGTTAGTTCACTCAAAGCACTGACTAGTTAATTTCAATGTAGCAGACAAATTAATTCCCTACGTATGAAGTAGTTGAGCTCGTTAGTCTAATGTTTGATCATGTGGTGATACTGTCTGAACACGAGATTGGCAATTTGATAACGCACACAAAATCATAGATTTTGGAGCGATTCCATGAAATTTAGCTAGGGACGGACTACTTAACATTTTCACACATTGACACCCCCACCCAGTGATGGAATGTTACGTTGGAGCCCATAGAAATGTTAAAATAAATTACAACATGACCATGACGTGGTTTCAAGATTCCAATGGTTGTTTTTCTTCATCTCACTTGTCTGTGAAAACAGACGTAAGCATGAATAAGTACCTATACCTACAAAAACATTCACGCTAATGCTTGCAACGCGGTACAAAGTTGTCAAGTTGCAACTTTTTACCAGCATTTCAAAGATTCGTTGTCAACATTGGGTTCGAATGACCATTCCGAGCAAATGTGCTGTCACTTCGTACATAGCCAGCGGAATCTTAGCCTTAAGAACCGGTCATACCAATCAATATGTTGCTAGACAGCCATACACCAGGACACCATAAATAGGAGCTGTTTGCTTTAACGACGCTGCCAAATGCAAGCCAACTAAAATCGCCTCTATACCGACGCAATAAGACGCAGCCTCTGTTGAAAACAGTGACATAACTTGAGATGGCACTGTGTCTCTTATCAATAACGTTAACCGCTCACTATATTGATAGTTCCTCTGAGTTTCGCGTTTCACCTTTGAGTGGCGTTGCAATAGAATTTCCTTGACAGAATTATTGACTGATTTTGATCTCGACAGAATATGCAGCTTATCTCGGCTCTGTATGAACAGATGGTGAGGCAACCAAAATAAAATTCATGAAATTTCAAATGCAAACGCAATTCCAAGGTGCTATGGTAAGCAATGTAGAGTAAAATGAATCGGAATATGAATTTTCCCCAACAAACAAACAGCGTCACGCAAAGCCCAGCAGACAAGACAATGCCGAAGTTATTTACGCGATATTTAAGTGAGCGGAATGTTTTTCCACTGCTTTAAATAATGTAGCGTGCTTGCAACTTGCCGTCTGACGTTTGCTACCAATTTGGTGCTTTTAGTAGCACCCGGCTTGTCACAATCGCACGAGAACCTTATTCAAATGACTCCCAGACAGTTATCGGTTTCACCACCACCACTTGCAGCACTATGTCACTATCAGCGCAGCGTTTGCATTAGCTTCATTATTACAAATTCAACTGGGCAGGATAACGTATAGGGCTGAATGAACTGCATCTACCTACCATTGTTAATGTAATTATGTTTATTGTGTTGTGATAATAAATACAAATTACAATTGTCTGTCTATTGCTGATTATTATGGAAAATAACAATGGGTTGCTAGCTTGCTAGTTTGTATTTGAATCAATTAGACTTATAAGGAATTGTACTTGTGCCTACGATAACTTCATTCCACTTGTAGCACTATATTGTCTTTGCCGGTATGCATATTTGGCCCAAGTCTGTTTAGTTTATTATCTCAGACAGACATAAGTCCTAAGCTAATTAGGTACTTACCAGTTTTCTTAGCTTATTGGTTCTGTGTTCGACAGATCATACGAGTAGTATTGGTCCTATAGTATTTGGGGGTTAATCATTTCACATGTCGTCGATAAATAAAAAGTTATATATAAGTCAAAACTGCTCATGTCTTAAAACTTTCTCACTATAAGAGAATGGCGGCATAACCCGTAGCCCTTGACACCGTGACAATAATTCAATCGCTGTAATAAGTATAAAGTATCGTACGTATTTATGTGAGTAATAAATAAACAAGTTGCGCGTAAAAATAGAATGATGGCGAAGGGGAATGACCGTTGACAACGAGCCCAAGGCCTGAGAGATTAGATACCGGCGCAGGCGCATACACATCAGACAATTGCAGAATTGTACGAGCGAGCGGTCCCATCATTCTTAGGTTTGTTACTACTTTTTTATTCAATTAGCTTGAACGAACAAGGTTGTTTGCAACAGCATGCAGTAGATAAAATAAATAATAATATAATAAGTTTTATTTCAGACACAGAGATCCACATGTTTAATCATGTTTAGTAAAACAACTAAAAATATTAGGTTAGATTAATTGTTTAAATTTGAAATAGGTACCTACTATTTCTGATTTATTGTATTATTTGATTGTAATTTTATCAATAAAGACCAAGTTAGAGACAATCTTACTTTAAAAATCAAATAAAGGTTTGATCTTGTTTTATAGAAATAAATTATAGAAGAGATAAAGAACATAAAGCTTTAAAAAATCCTGAATCTTGCCACACAATTGTAACAAATGAATATTTAAAAATAAAAAACTTAATTCAACCTTGATCAGAAAATTCTTGATCCATCAATTTAAATTTGATACCAAATCCATCAATTTTAATCAAGCTGACTGACTAAGGGTAGACATCATTCTTATCCCAGACTAAAATACACTAATTGATCGAACGCTAGTTTAGTTTACAAGAAGATGCGACAGACAGACGGGTCTAAAACGAGCTCGCGTGATACCTAATGGATTAGTCGATAGATAACTGGAACCAACTAGCTTCTTAGGAATTAGTCTAGGACGTATTCTAAGCTGTCACTGATGGTGGCGTGGCCATTGCCCTTGTAGTGCATGTAAGATTGTTTAACTAGATTTGTATATACTTAGTAACTCGAATCTAGAATCCTAGATATGTAATATGAAAAGTAAACAATAGGGTTACAACTTTACAAGACCAAATAAATACTTTTACTACTAAAATACTTTCACTTTAAATATTTTACGCACTAGTATCGTTGCAGAAATTCAGAACCATTTTTTATTATTAAAGATTTTTTTCATCGTTTCATTTGTAATTTTTTTGGTAGTCCATTTCGGAAACTCGAATTTGGACTTTTTTTCGCTGAGCGTGTGCTATTTACGCGCTGTCGCAATTTGTAAGATTACCTTGCTGTTAAATTGTTGTTTTAGGTAAATATTATAGAAACTGTACTTGTGTGATTTGTATTGCTCTATTAGAGAGTTTAACTAATTTGTACAATAACTCTAGGCTGACACGACGGTTAGTTGGAAAGTTAAGAACTAATGGAGGCTTAGAAAACTTGATCTAATCTAATTGATGCAAAATATCTCAGTAGGTACTTGCTTGAATAAAATTATTTGACTTTCTGCATATTTTTAATTTTATGTTTTTCTTCTAAGAGAGATATCTCTATATTTAATCTATATTTTGCCTTCTTTAACCAAAACATCATGGACCAAATTAAAGTTTATAGTTCATGATCGTTACCAATTTGAAACCATAACTAATATTTTTCAGAAGGTACAGAAATGGCGAATGACGAAAAGTACATTTTGTGTCGAACCCACCTAACGTAGGATAAGGACCGAAAGAAGAAGATGAAGCTTCGGAAGTCGGTTGCGAACGTGGCTACAAAATTTGTCTCAAACGCAACGAGGAGTAGGTATCAAATAAATAACGCAGTTGGAAGGTCGGAACCACCCCGGCGGCGCCACCTTGACAGGGCTTTATCGCGAAAAGTGTCACCCGCTGGTTTTATAGCCCGACAACAAAAGTAAACTTTCACCTTTGACTTTTCAGCAGTGAAAACATTTTTAGTATCCTTCTAATGTCCAGACGGAGGTGTTTTTTTGTTTCTGATGATGAGGGTCTGATGTGTCTTGTTCAAGAATAATAGAGATAAGTACCGGTTGAATTTCGCTATGAAGCTGGTTTCATTCAACTAAAATGTATATGGATTTTTAAAATATTAATATATAGAGTTCTATCGCACAATTTTGATATATGCCAGAATTGACTAACAACATCAATGTCAATCAAGGTCAATGCGGGCGTATTCGTGAGTGTATCACTGTGCCAGTCTGTCATAGTCATAAGTACTTCTAATTAATTCACTCGTATTTTCATTAGTAATCAAAAATACAGTTAATAACGGCGAAAACAGTATGATTTCATGATGATTTAACAGGACAACGACAAATGCAAAAGCAAGGGATGTACAGCGCACGCACGGGCGCAGATGACATGGTTAATGATACTGACCGAAGACACCGATGGTTTTCGACATTTTGCTTGTCACGGGTAAACGATATTTCTTGCGTTTTGAAGTTTGCTTTTGCCTTAGGTGTGAGCGAAAATAATGTCTTTGAGTTATTTAGCAACAATCTCACTCAACCCAGACGTCAAACACACAGTTCCACGTGTATCGCATACCATGGATGTGCCAAGACGTGACATTTGTATGGAGAAATGGTCGAGTCCGGGGTGTGGTGAATGTGGTGCTGGTGATACACTCACGAATACATGTCGAAACAAATCCACCGGTGAATCGTAGTGGGATAATAAGTGGAAACTGATCCAATTAATGGATTAGCAAAGTAAATCGAGTGGAATGAGGCTCTGAATCGAACCAGCTGCTAAACTTTGTAGATTTTAACTAGGTAGTACTACGGGACTTACCTTGATCTGATATGAATTAACTTTGTGCTTCGGGAGATGGTTGAAAGTGGAGAAGTCCAGTCTTCGAGAGAAGATCCCGTTGGCACCGGCTCCAGCTCTGCGAAAAGAAGAAATAATTGGTTAGGTAACTACTTCTCTTGAGCTACCTCTAGATTGTTTACGACAGTCTGCAATTCACTCAACTGTTTTAATTGTAAATTACTAGTTATAATTCGTTTAAATTCTTTAGTTGTAGTTTTTAGTTAATAAAGCTACTTGCTTTAATTTAAAAAAGAGGAGAGATGAATTTAAAACTTAAGCATGTTTATAAGTGTTTAGACATACAAGAATCCGAACGCAGAAAATCAACTCACTCAATAGCCTTCACTCGTTCCAAAAACATTCATTCATTCCATGAATTACCTACGCCTCGCCTCTATCAAACTTAAAGGACAAGACAGAAATCAAGAAAATATCGAAATAAGAAAGGTACATCATTGTGTACACTCAACAATATGTTTTGTTAGATATTTTATAATAGCCTCCGGCAATTAGTAAGTTTACGAAAAAATTAATCTCCTAAAAGTGATAGTGATAACCACCATAATATTATGGTACCTACTCAGTATTTAAACATTGACACAGAGTCAATGACAGGTGATGGACACTGGATGTCCAGTCCGACTATTTTTCGTTGTTGTTTACTTCAACCAAATGCCTTCTATTTACTAAAATGTCATGTCAATTCAGATATCGCCAAAACTAAACGTCTAAACGAAACTAATTTGACACCACTAAAAACGATGTCATCCTTTTTATCTCGATCATCGTTATGAAAGGAACGGCAACATTATTTTTTAAATGTTGTCGAATTGGTTTAGTTTAGTTTTAGTTTCCGAATTGACAAAATACATGGTTTGCATCATATACGAGGTACATAAAATTAAATCATAGATACCGCGCTGTATCGTGCCGCCGGCTTTTAGAATTTGCTGTCGTAAGAGGCGACTAAGGGATATAGGGGGCAGGACGCAGCGCCCCATTGCGATCCTCAACCCGCATGCCCAGCGTGGGGATATGATCAACAGTGGAGTTATTATAACTATACTGTTGAGGTGAGGTAAGGAGATATAGATAAGATACTTACTCGAATTGCATGGAATGTTTTTTTGGCTTTTCAACCCTTGCAGATCCAAAAAAAAAAACGCAGAATTAAATACAGCGCTTAATGAATCAAAATCCAATTTGTCCTTTTACAAGTCGAAATTCCGTGTCAGCGGCAGTGCTCGAACTGGTTTATTTATGCATTTGGTAAAGTACAATTCGATTTAAAAATAAGTGGTGGAAAGCTTGCAAAAAGCCGGACTATTTGACTTATTTCATTTTCATTAAAATCTTAAGTCGAATAATATATGTAACCTGTATAACCAATACTAATCTAAAACTATCTGACGATCTAAAATTAATTAATTAGTATGTCAGTCAATTAATTAATAGCCATCAATGTAACGAAAACAAATCCAAAATGATTGTTGCGACCCGACAGGGTTTTTATGCATTGTGTTGTGTATAAATATGTATCCATAAAATCACAAAAAATTATATGAATATACCATATTAGGTTGTAATTTTTTTACATTTTACGCACCTTGATGTCAGTTTTGAGACCTTTTTTGGTAAAAATCAGTGCTATAACGACAGGCAACCGAACTTACATAAGATAGGAATTGAGCCCACACAAATAAGTACAAATTACCGAAAAATCGGCTTCATATATATTATAACCCGCTTTTGCAAATGGGCTAAAACGGCGTCGTATAGTCATTGAATAGTTTTAAGCCGGACCGAATCCTAGAGGTGACAATCGTGGCAGCCCTAGTTGAACCAAGTTAAGCGCATTACGTGGATTAAACTGAGCACGCACACTTAAATGGTTTTTGTGCAGACTTTTCCCACAGAATACAGCAGCACTTGCCGTAGATATTGCAACGATTTTGTTTACGAACCAGGCTGCATGTTTTTCTCTATGCGTACTGGCAATTTGCCCGAGAATTTTATTGTGAAAAAAGTCATTAAAACAGCAGAGGCACTGATTTTTACTAGGTCTTATACTTAGATACTAATTGTATGTTCCACGTCATAAACTTATAATTTTAGCTTTTTATTTAAGACTTTCAGTGCCAATATAAAACACTGAGGTGAGATGATCGTGATTAATTTTGTTTAATTCCCATGACGAATGTAGGTAAGTACCAAAACAACTTATTTACTTATTGTAAATGCCTTATTAAAAAACAATATAAAACTCTTTTATTGTAAAACAAGGCGTGTCAGTGAATTCGTGAGTTGCGAATGATATAATTTGAATGTATGTCACGCGTTTGCTAACGTGAAAAAATTTGCAGCAAACAAGTTTTTATCTACATTATCAAGCGCCTTGAAAAAACATGGTTAAGGCGCGATCACGCCGAAGTTTCTGAATAAATGTTGAAAGCAGAATCCACCTAATTAATGATAAATAAATCATAAATCACTTTATTCAGAAACAACCATACAATTGTGTTTGAAAATAGTATGTACCTACACCAAAATATCTGGCAGTGTTTTTTTTTTTTTTTTTTTTTTTTTTTTTACGGTAAATAGACCTTTGTTTGACCGCAATCTCACCTGATGGAAAGCGAAGATGCGGCCGACGGTGTATCACGAAGGTCTAGAAGATACCTATTCACCCTTGTCTTGAAGAGACCCAGGTTGTAATTGGCCGGAAAAACAGAGGCAGGGAGCGAGTTCCATTCCTTTGCGGTGCGAATAATAAAGGTGGAGGAAAACCGCTTAGTGCGAGTGGAGGGTACATCCACCAAGTATCGATGGTAATGCGCTGTGCGTCTGCTTGTCCTGGAGTGGAAGGGGGATGGTGGGATCAGGTCATGTAGTTCGAGTGAGCATTCACCAAAATGTATCCTATAAAAGATCGAGAGACAAGCAACCTTGCGGCGGTGTTCGAGACTTTGAACTTTAGTCTCTGCAAGGTACTGCTCGTCAATGAGTCTAAAGGCTCTTCGTTCGATCGAGTCTAAGGCTGCAAGGTGGTACTTGGCCGAGCCGTCCCAAACATGACAGCAATACTCCAAACCAGACCGGACCTGTGCTTGATAAAGGGATAGAAGCTGTTCCGGTGTGAAGTATCGCTTAACCTTATTTAGGACCCCTAGCTTCATGGCTGCTGTTTTGGCCTTCGACTCGATGAATGTGCCAAAGTTCAAAGTTGGTGTGAGAGTGACACCGATGAGCTCCAGTTGATCATTTAAAGGTACCGGTACATTCCGGAAAACGGGAAGCTGGACAAGCGGACTCTTTTTAGCAGAGAAGAGACATGCTTGCGTTTTAGAGGCATTGAAGTTAACCCGATTGGCTTTGCCCCAGTCCGAGACTGCCTTAAGAGTTAAGTTCAAGCGCTGCAGCATGTCTTCTCTCTGCACCTGTACGTCATTCCGACTGGCTTTCCCGTTGGATAGGTACCTCTCAACCACGGTGCTGTCGTCTGCGTACCCAATGATACCGGGTACCAGCAGGTCATTAATGTGCAGCAGGAACAACGTGGCAGAGAGAACAGACCCCTGAGGTACCCCGGCGTTGATCGCCAATTGATCAGACGAGCAGCCATCAACGACTACACGAATGGATCTTTCCCTCAGAAAGTCGCGAAGCCAGTTGCAGAAGAGGTCTGGAAGTCCGTATGCTGGAAGCTTGTTAATAAGGCTGTCGTGCCAAACCCTATCGAAGGCTTTAGAGACGTCAAGTGAAACCGCGATGGCTTCACCGTGCTTCTCAATGGCCTCGCTCCATATGTGGGTGGCATACACAAGAAGATCTCCTGTAGATCGTTTTCGGCGAAAGCCGTATTGACGGTCACTAAGGAGGTCATTGTCTTCGAGGTATGCCAGGAGTTTGCCATTCAGGACACGCTCCATGCACTTACAGAGCAGGGAGGTGACTGAAATGGGGCGATAGTTAGTGGGATCAGCTCGACTACCTTTCTTGGGCACAGGCTGCACATTAGCAAGCTTCCATGACTTGGGGACTTTACTAGATTTCAAGGACAGGCGAAAGAGTCGGGTAAGGATGGGAGACAACTCAGGAGCGCAGGACTTCAGCACCACAGCCGAGATTCCGTCCGGACCACTAGCCTTATTCACGTCGAGACCACGCAAAGTTTTGAGCACTTCCTTTTGATGTATGCGGATCTCAGGCATGTTTGTACTACATCGAGGAAGGCTGGGTTGTGAAACATTTGAGGTCTCAAGACGTGAGGCCTCTGCGAATTGAGTCACAAATAAATTAGCTTTCTCATTCGCAGTGTGTGCTAGCGATCCATCCGGGTTCAGCAATGGGGGAAGTGAAGGACGGCTAAAGTTAGCTTCGACGGATTTGGCTAACGACCAGAAGGCCTTACTCCCTGCTGGAAATGAGGCAAGTCTAGCTCCCAGTCGTCCGATCCGCTGAAAGCGAGCCTTCCTTAGCGTCCTCTTAAGGGACTTGGCGGCTTTGTTATAGGCTGACTTCCTAAGTGATGTATCTGTTGCTTTACTGTTCCGGGCGTCGACCCACGCAAGATAAGCCCTGTGTTTTTGCGCCGCAGCACTGGCACACGAGGAGTTAAACCACAGGGGAGTCCTGTCAGAGGGTGAAGTATCAGTGAATGGAATAAAATATTCCATTGCACTTTTAATCACCCTCGTTACAGCATCGGCACAGACAGATGGATCACAGGAGGTGAAGCACGTTTGCCGCCAAGGATATGAAGCAAAGAAATGACGCATCTCATCCCAGTCTGCTGACTTGTAACGCCATATTCGTCTGTTACCCTTAGGGGTAAGATCTGGAGGCGAATACGACGATACTGACCTTACCATGCAGTGATCTGAGCTTCCTAGTGTGAGGAGAATAAATAACCATGTCAAATTCTTTGTTATAAAAAGTTACTCTAGTCCAATGCGCTAACCTAAGTTATATAAAGTCTATATAGTTATGATGATCATGGAGTGATGATTTGGTTAGGCCAGAAATCCAACTAATTGGAGATTGGAGAAATTTCCTTAAAATTTCGAAGTTTATTATCTAACAAAATCTGGTTGGACAACCGAGACAACTTTAACGTCGTACATAATGTGCTTCATTTTGATAGGTGAAACAGTCGAACTTTTGGTTCTTATCTAAACAGCTGTTATAAAAGACAAATAATACTGAGAAAACAAAAATTGCTTTTGCTACATTATTAATTAAAATTAGCTATAAGAATATTTATTATTAGTTCTGTTATTGTATTCTAGACAATTAGTGTCTACTGGTTTGTGAGGAAGGCGTTGTCATTCTGCGACACAGAGTTTAACTTCTGCAGATGACATCGTTTTTCAAAACTTTTTCTGTGTCCATGTTCTTTATCAAGTAAATGATTTTTACTTTTACTTTTTATTAATAGGTACGTCAAAAACTTGCTAAATTACACAATTCACCTTATAATATTGCAATTTTGCTGAAACAAACACCCCTGTAAACGTGCCTTAGCCCGAACGCATGTAAGACAGCGTGGGGTAAAATAAAACGTGTTTTTCAATGCCAAGGCCAGACGAAATAGATACTGGCCCGTATCTCTCCGGGCGTGTCAACAGAGCTTTGTTTATTCACATATACCGGCGCGGCGACGGCGATAATAATAAATACCTATACCGCAAGATATACCCAGATATACATAATCTGTGTACTGAAGATCGTCGCTAGCGCTACGTCGTCGTCGTCACACACTCGTCTTGCTGTACCCTGTAGCGGTTGTCATGACAGCAGCCCATGACCGTAACCCTAACCCTAGCTCTATTACTGGTATATGGTTGATGGTGTTCATGATACTGTTTGATAAATGACCTTGGTCGATCAGTGTTATTAATAAATTCAACCAGATTTAAATCAGTACCAGCCCGAAATTTTGCTCAACGAAATTAACAGGGTCGCGTGGGTAGAAATTCCAAATCCTTATAGAAATTATACCTTGTGGAAACAATGGGTGGAATGGTCCAACAGCCCATCACTATATCAACTGGGAGTCGAATGCAGTTCGATTTTCACACACTGCACAGATATCTTTGTGGGCCTATACAGTGATGTGATAATCGGTGATGGCCAGAAATGCCAAAAACAAAAACCATTATGTAAGAGCCTGCGCAGCCGGTTTTGGATAATGTACTTACGGCATCAAATTATGGGGGCTTTAAACGATTTGTTTTTTGTCCGTTGAAGCTAGATGTCTGCTTAATTATAGTGTGCTGACGGCCTATTTCCGACGGTACAAAAGATAGACCGTTAGGTTTTTTTAAGACCCCACTTCTTTTGTTTAATTTTAATAACAAGTTTAAATTATTCTAATTTTTACTATAAGAAACTAGTTTTCGTTGAATCATATCCACGAAGGTGATTCTCTCTCACTGTAATGAATGAATGAGTTTAAATGTCATATCTTATCTTCATAGTACTTTCGCCGTGGAAAAGAGACACTTTTGAGTGGGGACCTTCCACACGAAACTGTTTGGTATTCGTAAAGTAAACAAACATTGTTATTCCCAAAGTACCTACGCTTGCTTTGACGGAAGCGACAGAGACTTAAATGGGTAACCTTGAACACAACAATAGATCCAGATTACTTACGAGTACCTAACTTTAATTTCATCAACAAAAAAGCCGCCTGGCACAAATTACGTAACAAGAACTTTATTTTTATCTTTATGTTACACACGTTTTATAAATTACCCCATTAGCAATGAACAAGATATGAACTGCCACTGAACCGACTGATGCTTGGTTGTAGACAATTGACCTACTATGCCAGTGTCTGTTTGAAGAGCTCCAGATAAGGTCCATGTTATTGACCCGCATGGCCTTAGGTTTTAGGTTCGGCTTAAGTGTTATGTTATGTTATGTTATGTCATAAGTTTTAATCGCAGATTAGTTAAACCACCACATGGATTTTCCACAAACCCTGTAGGGTAAGTCACGAAAACAATAAAGACACTAAAACGAAGAAATTATAATTGTTGTGGCACCAAACACCAAATCCTTATTTCTGCATTAACTACGTATCATGTAAAATCGCTCGATGTGTGTGTGTATTGCCAATAAAAAAACATTAATCTCAACAAGTGGGTACTTGTCACATCACACCAAAGAATTCCAGAAAAAAAAACATTTGAATTAAACCGTTATTGGTTTTAAAGTGCGTTGATAAAAGACCTTGTTTACCAGGACTCGACAGCGAATGCAATATGGCTGACTTGGCCTTGGCTGCTGAATACAAATAACGATGTTTTTGTACAGTTGATTTTATATCAGTGCGGGCGGACGTAGGATCGCTTGAGTGTGCATTCGAGCAAAACACTCGACACGCAAGAACCGGCGCGAGAGCAGCTAGAAGTAAGAAGCTGCCATTGTTAAGGTTGTTTAAAAATGGAATAAAAAATATATACGTTCCATACTCGACATAGTACTGGTTCAAGGTTTCTACAGTAGAGTTACTCATCCAAAATAAAAGGCACGTATTTTTTTGTTGTTGTCTGACTGAAGCTCATGATGCTTATGATAGCTAAGTACTATATTGAAAACAATACCATTTAGCACGTTTTTATATATATTTGGTTTGCGATTGCGATCAATAGAGAATGAGTCCAATAAATTAATTAGTCAAATGTTCGCTAAGCTTTACGGAAGGAACTAGAAATAGGAGCAAGGTAGGAAAACAGTCTTGCGTGATTGATCAATTACTGGCTCACTTTCTCTATCTATAAACTCCTGATTACTAAGCCAGGCTTAATAAACAATTCACCGCTGAACCATTTCCATACCAAAATAGATAAACCAACAAAATTAGAACGGCCAATCAAAAGCCGTTTAATTCTAAATGGGAGCTAATAGCCAAGTCCCAAATCTCATGTCAATCTACGTCAATAACAATCAGAGATACGATAATTGTTTGTTTAGGACTCTAAATCGTAAATCCACCGCTGAAAGGTGCGGCTAGCGATAACACGCCAATATCTAGACGTGTAGGCATTACCCAAGTGCTAAAAGCAATTGCAGTTGTTGTATAAGTTGCTCTGTATTGTTTATAAAGACGATTTTATATTTGTATTGAACAAACTCACCAAGGATGTTTAATTTTGAATGGATGTTTTTGAGTTTTATGTTTCGGGGCTTTATACATACATGGACTGAACGTTCACAGAATAACACAGCAGTTGTAAGAGAGAATTACAATCAAAGAATAGAAAGAAATTAGACCTAGTATTTTCAAAAATCGGAACGATTGAGCTAACTGCAGACTATTGCAAACAATCTGGTACTGGTAGCTCAACTGATCCATAGACGGAAGCGTCTCCATGAAACTGGCTGCAGTGCCCCCCTTGTATTTGTGAGGCTCCGAAACTATAGGACCGATTTAAAAAATAATTACATCATTAAAAAGCTTAACTTTCAGAAACACACATAGGCTATATTTTATCCCAGAATTCCCACGGCAGCGGAAACTACTCGGGTGAAACCGCGAGGCGCTGCTAGTCGAATATAAAATTAACCTTGCTCGAAGACAAAACTACGCTAAAGGAGTTGCTATGAATCTATCCGTGCTTTGATTTATCCATCTACCAGTCAAGCAATATCACCGTTGGAAATGCAAACAATGAGTCATTCCAGTACCTATCTCATTCCTGATGCATCCTACTTTCTTCGTTAGTCACTGCACTAACACCCACCATTAAAATAACAATAGATCCGAGACCAGACAAAAGCCATTCTACATTCGCAAGACCAATTTCTTTCCGAATCGAAACGGGTCAATGCATTTTATTACTATTATTTTACTGTGGTAGAGAACGAACGCGCTAGGGTTGTCTACATAACGCCATGAGAAAGTTAAAAGAGCATTTATTTTATAGATGCATTTCGTATCTTGAGAATTTATAGTGCTCTGAATTTAGCATCTATAAATCGCGCAAATAAAAGTCGTGTTCTACTTTTCTTTTTACAGGGTGTCCTCGTATGGAAGTAAAAGCGTGCTGGCAACCCTATGCTACTAAAAAGGTCGTATAGTGACATTAAAGATATTGAACAGAAGCCGATAGATAAGCTAGTCTATTGTAACTCGAAAGTAGACCCTGTGTGGGAAGCTTTACGAACAAACTCACCAGGCCGGTTTGGGACTTTCTCATTCAAGCCTACGTTATAAACCCATAAAAACTCTTCACTTATCTACGACTACTCTGTACCAACTATTTATAAGTCTATGCAGTAGGTATTTCTTATCTATGGAACAACCGGCAACGAAGCATTTTCTTGTAGCAGAGCAATTACTAGATTAGATCAAATAATTAATAGCTAGATTGAAATAATTGCTATCTTTTTGAGGGACGATTTGTCTGATTGATAAAATATGATTGCTGGATTGTAATTTGGAATGATAATAACATTGATTTGCATCTGTCTAATATGATTAAGATTAAAGTCAGTTTTACAGAGGTTTAGGTTTATGCAATCCATACCATCCATATTATAGAAATATTTGATTGTTAGTTTGTTTGTATTGAATAGGCTCAGAAACTACTGGACCGATTTAAAAGAATATTTCACCTTTTGAAAGCTTACTTTCAGGGAATTACATATGGTATATTTTATCCCGGAACTCCACGGGAACGGGAACTACGCGGGTGAAACCGCGAGGACTGCTAGTCGTATACCTATATAAAAGACCCAATAGAGCAACTTTGGTCAGTGTAGGTAGATACTAGTAGAGTTCTAGGTACCTAGTTTAAGGCGCATACCCGAGCCAATCTGACAGCGATACCTATTTTATCATATTTTTACGTTTAACATAGGAATTTTTCAAAATACAACGTTCAGTTTGTGGTATCTATTATAAGCTATTTTTTAATACCTCTCTAATAATTTTATCTCATATACTTTAGGAGGAGATGCAAAAATAGAGTTTGGTGGCCAAAAAGCGCAACTTCGTATCTCTGCCTAAGCTTTACAAAATGAAACTATTAGAGAGATAAATAGCTTATAATAGATACCACAAACTGAACGTAGGATTTTTAAAAATTCCTGCGTTTAACGTAATAATAAGATAAAATAGTTGGAGGCGCCACTTTCGCTGGTGTATGGGCCTTAAGTGATGTCAAGAATAAAATTTAAATAGGTATAAACCGCATTTCGATGACAGCTCCTACATTCACCGGACCTTGAAATCGGAATAATAGAACAATTAACGCATAAACTACAAAGGAAACTAAAACAAAGACGACTCAAGGTGCCTTTCAGGCACCATTCAACCGTGAATACGTGCTCCGAAATTTCCTATGACTATATATACGACGATATATGACCCTTTGCAGTACGACAACGACATTCGTTAAGCCTCTTTGAATAACATTGCATAATAGCTGCTTAGCATTCTGTCAATATGTGGGTATTGATTTATTGATGCGGGTTGAAGGATGGGTAAAGACGATTTATAAACTTGAAGGAAAACAATGACAAATGCTAAAGGTGACGATGACGTCATGCAAGGAAATTCTAAAGGAAACTGCTATTCTATTATATCTAGAAGAACGCTAGTAAACTATGTAACTAGGTACTTTCAAGGGATATATGGAATGACAAGACGTTTATAGGTAGCTGCTCTTGGAATGAAATTACTATCGCAGATTTCGATTATGAACTGGGATTTCCAGTGTACGACGATATTAAATGATTTGATCTCTTTGACAACAGTTTTATATGACTAAGTAAGTACTATAAATCATGACCTTTGTCAAAACACAAGCAAACAGTCTATTCATAAACAAAACCAACTCATAAGACGCTTGCTATTATAAGTGTTTGCGCGAAAAGGAATAAAAAAAACAGAAAGTTCGATTTCATTTTTATGAGTACATTACATACATGAGATATAGCGTAGGCCACCGTCACATCATACCTCAACCTCAACCTCTACAGCCTGTCTTAGCCCACTGCTGGACGCAGGCCTCCCCCTGATGAGCGCCTTATTGGAGTTTATCTCATGGAGGGTAATGCCCATAATCCCCACGCTGGACATGCGGGTTGGGGATCGCAGTTCGGTGGTAGAATTGTTCTACATGGGGGCTGCTGCCCACCAGTGGATATACTAAGTCGCCTCTTACGACACCCACGGGAAGATTGGTGCAAATTCTAAGCCAGCACCACACATCACATTACATCATACAGCTTTAGAATTAGCATGATGGTTATATTAGAGTTATGGTAAACACACGTAATCCGAACCCATAACAAAGCTTTTAGCGGATATATACAAATCGAGATCCGTTTAGTGTAAAACCTTGATTGGATGATAATCGGCTCACAATAGCGGTCGATATGCAACTCTTCCTCCTTTAAACACCACATAATAGATAATATTTCCTCAAAAAAGCGGAACAATTTACGTAAGGGATAAGTCATGTGATATTAGGTTCAATACATTGTTCATTGGGGTCTTTTTTGCACTGACAGAAACTCTTAGCAAAACAGAGACGTTTTTCCTGAACTACAGGGGTGGTGTAGATGTTGTTTTTTTATATCCAGTGCAAATTAATTAGGTAGCTATTTCTAAAGAATGAACCCTAGTCTCGTAACAAATTTACAATCTAGCTACAATTTGGGCTAATGAGTAGGTACCTAATTTAAATTTAACTTAAATTGCTAGCATACTTAAATTGCTAGTAAGTAGAGGCTCATGTATGATATTTTTACATAGAGAACACGCTCTGAAATTAGAGAGATGAAAACTCAAATTTAGGAATATATTACTGACTAGCTGCGCCCGCGGCTTCGCACGCTTTGTTCCTATGGAAACGTTAAAAAGTGATTTTCATCCCACGGGAACTGATTTATGGGATAAAAAGTAGCCTATGTTTGATTCCAGGATTAGAATTACCTGTATGCAAAGCAGCCAGAACCGTTCAGTAGTTTTGGCGTGAAGAAGTAACAGACATCCATCCATCCATCCATCCGTCCATACATCCAAACATCTATACAAACTTTCGCATTTATAATATTAGTATGACTAGCAGCGACTCGCGTTTTCACTTGCATAGTTTCCGTTCCCGTGGGAATTCTGGGAAAAGTAAGCGTTCTAATGATAAAGGATTTTTTTTATCGGCCCAGTAGTTTCGTAGACTATTCAATATAAACAAATAATCAAATCTTTCTTCTTTATAAATATAATACCTGTTAGTATAGATGATGGATGTCTGCCTAGCCGAACTTCAACCACTAGTCAGTCAGTCTCAACGAAGACTCTAGCTAGAATACTTTAAGAGACATAACAATACCTACCTATGGTTTATCCATTTTGAATGAAGTTAGTAAACAAAATACGACACAAATAACAAATCTCACTTGCTTGGCGTCGAGTTTCAGATAAAACACCTATGGTTTATCCATTTTGAATGAAGCATGTTAATAAACAAAATACGACACAAATAACAAAATCTCACTTGCTTGGCGTCTAGTTTCAGATATAACACCTATTGTTTATCCATTTTGAATGAAGCATGTTAATAAACAAAATACGACACAAATAACAAAATCTCACTTGCTTGGCGTCGAGTTTCAGATAAGTATAATTGTAAGCAATTTTTATTGAAGGGAGGATCTAAAATCGACAAGTAATGTAAATTACGTATAAAAGGACGCGCCAACAAAGTGAATTTTAGGTTAAATATGGGCGGTTTGTTTACGTTTATGCTTCATTCAAAATGGACACGGTATAGATGGGTTGTTTTGTTATTCAACGGAATAACACCGAAGCCGTCTGTTAGCAACGATGACTCACCAGACAAACAACTAAAGACTATCTAACCAAAATGTAAATCGGAAGAGATCGTAATCGTTTTTATAGCTGTAGCAGACGTAATGAGTTTTTACGAGCATTTAATTCGAATTGTAATAGCAAGGCCAATGGTACGCCTAAATTCAATACGGAATACTGTGTCAGTTTTGCACGCACGATCATTTTTTATGGTCGTTGTTACATTGTCTGGTGGATTACGTTTATGATGACGTAGTGTTCCGTACAAATTCAAATGATCAACATATTGAAGGACATTACCATTTTGGTAAAGTATTCATTAAAGTTGAGGTAAAACGAAATAATGTAATTAAGAGCATGTAAGAAAACTTCCATAGATTTTTGTTATCGTTCAAGTTCAAGTTAAAACAATAAACATAAGTCTGATTAACAATGCAAATTTATATTAAAATAATATTATAAACGCGAAAGTTTGTAAGCATGTATGTTGTTGCTCTTTCACGTAAAATCTACTGAACGGATCGGGCTGAAATTTTGCATACAGGTAGTTCTAGGCCTGGAATAACATAGGCTACTTTTTATCAAATCAATCAGTTTCCGTGGGATAGGCGTGCGAAGTCGCGGGACGTAGCTAGTAGAAATAAATTAGAACCAGTATTTACAATTGAAACAAAATAAAGTAGAAATCAATGACGGCAAAACATCTTAACTTGCCAAAAGACACAAGAGAAAAATCTTGCACGACTAAAATTTTTCATGCATTGATACTAAAACAGATCACCAAAGAGCAAACTCGAGCCAGAATAGCGAGCAGTATAAGTCACGTGTAAGTCTTTACGAAGACGATGCATCAGAGTCTAAGCGATGTAAACAAGCGAGACCTTGGCCTCGAAACAATAGGCCCCTCAGGCCTCACCGAATTGGATTACCTAATGTCGGATATTCGCTCACGATTTTTGCTGGAGTGCGGATGCGAATTTGGCGGTTTTGTTTTTTTCGAGCTGGTGAATTTAGAACGATAACTTCCTTATTCGGTTAGGTAGGTTTTTAGACTGAAATTGGGACCAACTGCAGAGTTCTTAATATGCTTATTGTTTAACATTTGTTTTAGATCTGTGTAGGAAGATAAAAACCTTACATTTAAACATATTTTTGTTGACACTGTATATTTATTTTCTCAGTCTCAGAGACACAAAACAGACCAAATATTTGTTTCTAATATAAGCAACTCTAACATTGGCGTATGTATTGGTTCAATATGTACTCATCTCAAGGAATTCAATTAAAATTTCAAAAACATTATATTTTAAGAACAAAGAAACCGCGTGTTTCGAATTCAAATACGCCGGAATGGAACACAATAAATTCGAATACCTACTTAAGTCGGAATGTGGCGTTATTCTTTTGTCTATTTGAGAAAAATATAGGTGTTTGTAGTTTGAGCTAGTGTCGGATATCATGTTGTCCCCGGTCCGGAGACAACGGTAACACATCGTTATTTCGTAGTGTAATGTGTAATAATAATATTAAGGAATTTTATTTGTGGAAATAATGAGAAAGGACCAGTACCAGTAACCCAAACAAACGGGTAATAAAAATGATTAGGCAATTCGTTCAATTGTAAGCGAAGGCAGCGATCGATCCACAGCTATCTTCATCAAAATAGGGTTGCCCCATCGTTGAAAATTCTGGTTTTCAGAAAAACTTTTGTTCCTTCCTAGTTTATACGCGTCGCAACTTGCAAGTAGTCGGCGGAAGTAAGTACCTCGTTTTTTTGGTAGGTAATTAACTTCGCTTCTTTACTTCTTACAGAATTTTTCTAACAACAGTACCGGGTAAGTACAATGCCTATAAAATTAACCTTTAACCTTCAATCAGCCAAAAGATTTAAGTAGATTTCATCTTTAATTTTTTTAACCGACTTAAAAAAGGAGGGGGAGGCCCCGTCCAGCAGTGGGACGAAATAGGCTAAATAAAAAAATAAAAAAAAGGAGGACTCACTTCAACTGTTTTTTTTTTTAATGTTTGTTACCTCAGAACTTTTGACTAGATGTCCGATTTTGATGATTCTTTTTTTTCCCATGGAATTATTTGAAAGCTGGTGCTTTCAAATAATTCCATGGGAAAACCTTAAAATTGAAGTCGGTATATAGTATTTTTAAAACAAACCCAATTATTATTATTAAAATGCATTGCAATAAAAGTGATTCAGCCAGCAACAACCATGATTACATGTAAGTGGATCAGCTGAGTCACTCAATCGTCCGTAACGATGAAAAACAGTTTAATTCCCGTGTCCAAATAAACTGTGCCTAAATTGTTTAAATTATGATCTCAAATTATTTAAACTACGTAACGAGTTATTTAGGCACATATTAAGTTCCTTGACTTGATTTATTATCTCAAACCATACTTATTAGAATTATATAATATTATACTCTACCTGTATGTCATTATCACGATTAAATTGCTAAAGAGATCTTGGTGAAATTCGGTTAGAAGGGAGATTGTTTTACATTATTTTTAGTAAAGTTTAACAATGCCCGTATTCAGCAGCATACTTTGACATAAATTTTAATTAACTTGTTTATTTGCTTCCAGTGAAATTATTTTTATTTTTTTATTAAATTTTTTAGTCATATCTGTCTGTTTTTTTACCTTTGTACCTAATGGGGTTTTTTATACCCAAGTTTGTGTGTTATTGTTACACTTCATATTAATATAGTAGGTATGTGTTTAACGACATCAATCGTAACATAGGTTCACCTACGATGAAAAATTAATACATTAATAAGCACATTTCTGTAAAAAACGCAGTAGAAAAAGGGCAGAATTTGTCAGGAGTTAGAACGGATTATATAAGTTACTGATCAAATCGCAATAACAAGGAAAATAACAGTGATAAAGTGGCAACTTATTTAAATAAAGAACACATTAGATTGATATAACAACAAGTCTTTGTTGTCGAAACTAGTTTGAAGTTCATAGGAGTCACAGAATAGAAATGAATAGAATGTTAACCGGTTCTATTCGATTATGTTTAAATGAGATTTTCGAATGATCTCGTTGCGATTGCGACCCAATTGACCACATATTATAGTTCTGATTGTTTTTTTTAAATAACCTAATAAGATTTGATAATAGGATAATCAGCATAAAAAAAAACAAAACCTATGATTTACTAATATCTACATTTTATGTCCTACATGTTTTTTTGTTTACCTTCTAAATAATCGCTCAAGAAACATTACCACATGACAGTGATTGAAATATAGCATAATTGCATGTACACGCTAATTATATAGTGCTTGTAATTATAAGTATAAACACGGTATTTAATTAACCAATAAAATAAGGTAAAGCGAAGATAAGCTTTACGCCCTTTTGGATAAGCTAGGAATTCAGTACGCTATGTTTATTTACTGTAATTGCACCTCTCGTTAAAGATAACAAGCACTTGTTTAAATGTCAAAGGTCTGAAGAGGTCTGCATGCTAGAGCAGATATTGCTTTTATAACAACCGGTAAATGCGGGTAGAATCAAGGAAAACTACAGTTAAAATTGTAATTTAATTATTTTGAATACAACCCGGTTTTAATACCAACCTATGTTTTCCGTACGAATGTTGGCTGGAAGAGATCTTTAGCTATAAGTCTGATATTCTGCCGAACTAGATTTTATACTTAAGTTTTTTTTGTTTAATGAGTTAATGATAGAGAAATTAATAATCTATGCATTCCCTTCAGTCATTTGCAACGGCCCTAATTTAACAAAACTAAATAACTCCAAATTCGAATTCATAATTAACATGGCCGCATTTATGGCGACCAAATAAAATAAAAAACATATTACATTGCGCAATAAATTGTGTTATTTATTTTAGCGACGCGCTGCGCAGTGTGGGAACCATTACATAATTATAGTGCTTTAAATAACAACATGTTTTTTTCTTATTTATTACTGCTATTTGACTAATTAGGCCAGACCGAATATATAAAATTTTTAATGTAAGCTTTATTACGATAAAATATAATCCAAAAACTCTTTATTGTACACCATAAAAATAATATTAGGTACATGGATGGATACATTACATAAAACGAGTACAATGGGCAACCTTATTATGTTGTTTGGTTTTGTATAAGAAAATGTAAAAGTGTCGAGCAAAATTAAACTGTCTAACAAAAACTTACAACACCCACATCGTATTTTGTTTTTATTCAAAAGTAAAACCTCCCAGGCTTCGGCTAAAACAAAACACTATCGCATAAATTTACATCTCACTATTTGATTAGTCTATTCGAATGTTCAATGAAATGTAAAATTGATAAATTGTGAAGACTACGGCCGTTCTACTGGATTTTCTATTTGACTGCGCGCAGATAAGATCATGTTATTTTTCGGCGGTCGTTTTGATGTTTTTTATGGTATTATTTAGTGCCAAAGGGTTCTTACATAAATTATAGGTGGTCTATTGACCATCAATCGAATGCCGATAAGATTTACGTTCATTGATTATGTCTTATTATCTCTGTTTGATTTACCTATTAGAAAAAAAAATGCACAAAAATAAAGTGACATTACGACCTCCGCTGGAAGAGCCGGGGTCAAATCAAATAAATAAATAAAAATGCGAGGCATTATTCTAGCCTCTAGAGATCATTCTTTTCCCGTTCATTATACTGGGTGGAAAAATACTGGGGAAACTACCTTATATCTTTTAGTTAGGAAAGGATATTTATTATTCAAAAGAAACAAAATAGCATTTAAAAAAAATCAGTAAATTGCCTGTAGTATATGTAAACGCTTGCTATTTTAATGTGCGAATCAGTACATTTTAAATAATTTCCAATAAGTACCGTAGTGGATGGAACTCGGGGACTGCCACGGTAAAGCTATTGCAATTAAAAGTTCTGCTATTCATCGATAGATGGCAAAACCAAAAAGTATCACCGCTGTGCCGGTCGGAGTGGGGAGCGTGAGGTTTTTTCTTTACGGAATTTCTGGATTCGGTCCCCGCGCTCAAGGCCCGCGATAGAAGCTATGCAATAGCTTAAAAGGGTCACCTTAACAATGAATCTTCAAATTCTAACAATGTAATTTGTTTTTACTAAACACGATTTCACAGAATTGCCACAACATAAAACTATAAAGTACCAACACGTGAGTGATATAACAATGTATGTGTATATAGCTTTACGAACATAAAGGTACCTAATAGTTATATGTACATAGCCAACCTTAGACTACTGCGCTCTTGTTGAGGAAGGTTAGTTAAATAACGAACTAGCAGCGCCTTGCGGTTTCACCCGCGTAGTTCCCGTTCCCGTGGGAATTCCGGGATAAAATATAGACTATGTCACTCAATGAAAAGTAAGCTTCATATTGATGAAAGTTTTTTTTAAATCGGTCCAGTAGTTTCAGAGCCTATTTAATAGATAGAGAGAGATAGAGAAACAAACAATCAAATATTTCCTCTTTATAATACTACTAGCAGCGCCTCGCGGTTTCACTCACGTAATTTCCATTCCTTCGAAATTATCAATTGTACACCAATGTCCCTAATTTTAACATAAGGATATAGATTCTGGCTGCCCTATATGCAAAATGTATAATGGCTCCCTGTTGGACTCGGACGTTTTTTCATCTGTGACTATCTGTGACGTCATTGAATAGTTTCAGAGTTTAAATTGCTGTAGGTAAAGTATGTACTGAGCGATGTCAATAATTTCAATTTCATTCAGCCATATAAATACTTTACTTCCATAAATATGAAATATGGAGGACAAACCGTTTTACACATTTATTAACTTAGATAGGTACTAACTTTTAACATTTTATTAGGTCCTCGCATGTAAGATAATAAATTTAGTTTGTTTACTTTATGAACTACGCAGTTAATCGATGAGTTATTCAGATTTATGAGATTCTACATTTGTAGCGCTGATTGGTTGATAAAACCACAATAATAGTTACTAAATATAGACCAATTTTAGGAGCTGGAAAATAACAAGTCTGAATTAAAAGGCTTTGTTAAAACAGAAGTTTTGTATTCTCACATGGTACAAATCAAGGTGCTAAGCTAGAGCCCATACTATTAACTGTCTATGATATGGGCATAATCATATCGAGTCAACGTTACTATAAATCTGCCTGGCACAGACGTCATCCTAGGGCTATTGTTGGCTATTTGCAGAGAATATATCGCTGGCAATGGAACCGTTAAACTTCGTGAAAGATCTATTACTTTCGTATTGAAAGCTTCTAATATGACACTTGAAGTAATAGATTTAGAAATCCTGTTCTTATGTATAAGCTCACTATGATACCTTTCCAAAGAAGTATACTTTTTTGGTATAGTATAATGCACCACTATAAATTTATCTAATTGTTGACAAGTGATTTTTAAGTACTGAATGAAGTAGCTATTTCATCTCTATCTGAGAAGATTTCAAAAGAAACTTTGTCTATGAAATACTTCATTCTGTATTAGAAAATCACTTGTCGACAATTAGATAAATTCATGGTACATTATGCCAAAAAAGGATACTTCTTTGGAAAGGGAATAGGAATTTTACGAGAAACAAAATAGGCACTCAAGCTCTCATTCAACAAAACAGAATCACACGAAACAAAAGACAAGCTAACTTTAGAAAGCTATCTAGATAGGGCAAGACAAGAATGACCTAGCCGTTACACTATGAGATTTATCTGATGACAAATAGGCTAACAGTTACACATTGCAGAGATTTCACGCAAAACGAAAGCGTGAAAGCGAATATCAATATACTTTACACTGCTTTTAGATTAAAGTCGGGGATTGCAGTTTCATTAGCCCTGTTTAATGGAAAGTTAATTTATGGAAGTGCCGAGTAGAGTGGTCGGAATGACTGTGGAAGTTTACAAAATGTCAAGGATTTTAGGAACAATGCAACGTGAAGGTAAATATCACTATTTCGCTTCAGTATTTGTACAGTAGAAGTTTGGTAGTTTATGCTGCACAACTGTAATCGACTAATATAGGTACAATTATTGCGATAAAAATAAAACGTAGAACAACAACGTATCTTGTAAGTATGTTACAGACATGAACATCAAAACGTAGAACAACAACGTATCTTGTAAGTATGTTACAGACATGAACATCGATGTTTTTTCCAAACAGCTCAATAATTATGTCCATGCATTTTATATTCACCGAAGTACAAAACTTAACAAATAATTTCGCTGCCCCGTTTCGGTAGAGTAATTAATTTTATTTGTGGTTATAACGATGGCAGAACAAAGCTTCGCACAGAGTCAAAAGTCAGACGAAGCTCGTAAAACAAGCCCTGCAGATGAAATATTGCCTCGACATACAAGCCCCTCGAGACTTGCTATGAGAAATTCAAGCTTGGCGCTTACGTTATAATTGAAACTTTAGCGTTTAATATTGTCGATTCGGGAGCTAGAGCTAGGAAATTGTAAGAAACGACAATTTTCTGAAGGAATTTGTAAAATAAAACAATTTTTTAAAATAAAACTAGTTGATTATGTACACATAACATACAAGTATCTATTTAATTAAGCCAAAAGTGTAATTCTTTATTGCCTCAAATAAATAAACTAAAATAATGGACAAAGTCAACCTTTGAGACTGATTCTTGGTATAAAGGAAAAATCGGTATAGCAACGAAATCAATATTCGTTCTGCCACCCGTCAAGTAATCGTTTACTCGGATTTCGTACTGCCCATGAATAATTTAAATTTACTTCATATTCATAAGGCATCATCTACCAACTCCAACAACCAGAAATCATTTTTATAAGCTATTGAATACATAAGGAAGGCAAGTATCTTAAGGGACACTCGATGAACAAGCAATTATACAGCAGATGTGACCTTTGAAAGGGACAATGAACGCAATAGTATTCGTGCTCAACAAACTAAAACGTAACTAAACTACTGAACTTTACTAAACTACTCACGATGCCAGTTATTATGACAATAAATTCACTACAATATCTTGTTTCAGTCAGTAATACAAATACAAAAGCTTCGGTTTCAACCAGTCGCAAAATTAAAACATGATAATCTGTACACCGATTTGGCTTGTTGCCAAAGGTGTTTTCGAAATGTTGTCATAACTTGATATGAAACGACTGCCCTTTAGGGAAATAGGCGAAGCGCTAAAATGTAGATGGTGATAAAGATAATGGTATCCTCAGAGGAAAGTTTGAGATGAGAAAACTACTTAAGGGGCTTGCATATATTTGCGTATGAGCATCATAAAACGATGGCAATACGTGGATGCAGTACTGAAGGAGAGTAGAATTTTAGTTGCATTGCATTGTAAGGAGTTATAAAACCATAAATATCCATCAGGAGGAAGGAGTAATCAATATGTATTTGAAATTGCGTGCAAATTGCTTATGATTGCTGGAGCAAAGGCGATGGCGTTCAGACCGCTCGGTAACACGGAACGCCATATATTTACCTCGGGAGTATAAAGCTTCGCTTACAATTTTAATTGCATCGACGATCGCCCGCCGCGAGCCGTAAATAGCCCTTCGTCCCTGAACCTACCCGAACTTTCTCCCGCTACACTGCAAACTAGTATTTGTTTATTTTGTTTGGGGACTTAGTTTGGACGTTGATGCATTACATAGAGAGCTCAATTTATGTTTGCTTCAAGTTCTTCTGTAATAGAATCTAATCCGATCGCATCAGCTGCATCAGATAATACTGTATTTGAAGTTGCATTCGAAGCAAACCTATTACAAGGAACGGTCAGCCTCGTCTGGCGCACAGAACTTCGAGTCATTTTGAGAATTAATGGCTAAATTATGTATAGTTTGCTCTGAATTGTCGCTGCTCCGTCTCTTGACTGTGCAATGAGCTTCAGTTGACCATGGGACGTGACTATAAAATATCCACACGCTTCATATACATTTCAGAGTCAGCAAGTTGGAGTGGCGATGGGTATGTTATGCAGCTTGCAACCGACAAAGAGGAATAGATGATCTGCACGACCACGAATCTGATTTTGTAACTGTTATAGAGTACCTTCTATTTTAGATAGAACAACCTTTGACAAGCTAGCCGAATAGCATTTAGTTTTAGACCTACGTATTATGGTGATAGAGACAGACAAGAGAACAGTTTCACAGGCGGGGACTAAGTGCCTGAAAGTGCACAGCTAAAAATAAATAGGAAAGTGAACTCTAACACATGCGAGGGCCATTAATATTTTCAACGGCGAAGTGCATTTTAGGGTTGAATCGATTCGTTCGACCGAGGTATTGTGGCACAGACTGAATATGCGAACCGTTCAGTGAGGGGGATTGCAATATTGATTCCTTGTTCCGAATCGTCAGCAACTACTTTTATCTGTCAACTTTGAACCTAAAGCGCTAACCAACTATCCCTTGTTAATTGCGACGGTCGATATCTAGGGTGGATAATTGTATTTAGCCCCTGGCACAGGGTCTTTGAGTTCCGAGGAGACAGAAACGTCCAGGATCATTTAGTTTTGTAATTTTACACCGTAAAATCTGACTAAGTAGTTCCTGTTGTATGGTATAAAGCTTGGGATTTGGCAATCGCCCCTTTGGACTGGTGTGGTGCGTGCCCACACGCGTAACAAACAATGCGCTGCACTGCACACAATACACACGTAAATATATCTCCATAAGACTATGCATAATCATCGGATTTGCAAGTAAAATGACGCGACACGGGACTTTTTGAGCGTTGCAAATGCACAAAAATATAGCATTGCTGGTGCTTTGATGAGTTTGTGTGCATAAACAGGTCATCTGCGATGCCGGGCCAAGAGGATATTTTCACTTTTCAATAAGAAATACCTAATTAACCAAAAAATATTTGAAGCCTTTTTTTTCCTGTCTGGAACGAAATCATTCTGGTCTAAAACACCTGTAGAATTTCGTCGAATCAGTCATGACAGGACTGCATTTACAAAGTTGCCAGTGTTGCAACATTCATAATGATGTAAAAGGCCCTGGTTCGTGTCTCTTTTCAATTCACATGCATTTGATGGCATGCAATGCAATGTCCGATCACGCCCTAAAAACAGAACTAACGAGGCAAGCTGACAAGTGGGAACGGAAATCGCTGCCTCTCAAAGGGAAACCCAACCAGACATGGGCAATTGTTGCAAGTTGTGATTGTGACCTTTTTAAAGCAAAATATAAGTACCAAGGACAGGGCAATTTTCTCAAATTGAAATTGTCGACGGGTCCACTGCTTTATGAGACACGATTATTTAATAGATATGTACTTTCAATTTAGAGTAGAATGAATTAAATTTTACTTTAAATTTTTTCTTCATGTACGATGTAAAATTCACTTTCTAACTCCTAATAGACCAATGTACTCTTTCCACCCATTTAAAACTATTGTCTGATATAACAAGGAAGGTTTTAATAAATATCTACTGAAAATCTGTTCTTAGTTTGAATCAGAATCGAGTGAGATCATTATATCATAGAAAGAGTAGGTTTACAAAGCAAAATGACATAAGCGTGAATAGAGCCATAACTTTCACGATGCTTGTATTCATTGTCATGAGTGCATTTGTGCAAAACCACAAGTATGTCGAGACAACTTGACTCATTGACGGTCATTCGAATTGCGCATTCATATATACCAATTGTTATTGCACAGACTATGGATACCAAAACATAATGGTCTGGGTCATGTTTTTTAAGTCTGAGACCTATATTGTATTAAATTGATCGTATTATACAGGGTTATCGAGGAATAAATTCGACTAATTTGTTATTTAATTTCATTTTCGTTCCTTTTGATTTTACGCACATTGTGACTACTAAAATGTTTTTTTGGTAAGAATCTTTTGTTACTTATAATAATGTATGTTATGGAAGAGCGTTACCTCCTAATACAGGTATTTTATACTTAAAAGGAGGTTTCGAGCACGGATTATGATATTTGTAAGATTTTGTTAATGAAATAAACATTTTTGTATTTTGTATTGTATTTTGAAGTCAGTCGCCTTCTAGATTGACTCCGGTCCTCCGTTTGAAATAGCCCGGAAAAAACTTATAAAAACCAGTTTTAACCGGTTCAGACAATGCCATAAATAATATAAACTATTAATGATTCAAAGGATGGGATGGCATACGTAGGAAAATAAATTGTAAAACAAAGTTAGCAAACATGAGAAAAAATCTATTTCCAGGTAAATATTTTACTGTATTGTAACCAGTAGAGCAAAACAATCTAGTCATCGGAATAAATGTCAAAATAAATGCAGTAAACAAGCTCCTCGTTGCGATAACATGTCAGAATTATCTCAACAGCGCGCCTCCAAAATGTCAAATGTGACAGTCAAACTTGTTTTGTTTGTATATCATTTATGTTATGTTTTTGACGGTAAATCGGCCCACCTATCTGTATTATACTGCTGGCGGTACGACAGTTTTCCTATTTAAAATTCATATTATGAATAAAATTCGAGTTGCAATAATCAATATTATTAATTTTTGCAAACTACAATGTTCAAATGAATAAATAAAATAAATAAATAATGCTGGATAGTTCACAACATTATCTAGCAATGTAGCGATGCATGCACACAAGACATAACATCGGACTTAGTAGTATAGTTTGTGGTTACTTTGTGGCTATCAAGAAGGTACTCGTAACGTAAATGACTAACATACAATGCATTGTGACTAAGGTCAAACTAGGCCAAGCGATGATTAATAAGAATAAGATTAGGAAATAGAAAATTGGGAGTTTAGAACGCACAGGTGGTCAATAAACGTCACGAAGTAAGAAACTGAGGACGGGCGGTGAAGCCGATTTAACCACCTTAAAGTGCAAAGCTTTGCCTTTCCCAGTTAAAAAGTCCAAGACTGCCAGTTACCCTTTATCGAGCTCCCCTCTTTCACGCTTCGCCGGACTGAATCACTGGTCGCGCCTGAGACGGCATCCTTAAGGGATATGTTTATTTCTATTTAAATAGCAACGATACTGTTTTGTGAGTGAAAAGATTACACGAGGGTACTACTTAACGAGTTCTAGTGCTGGTTTTATGTAGATAGTTTTAAGAAATGTAAATGGTTTGTTTCTTTCAGACTTTTTTAACTAAATCTGTGTTTTTTGTATACTACCAACCTCAGTGAGGTTGTCATCGCTAACATTTTTCAATAACCCTGTATACTTTGATCTTGGAGAAGTCAAGGGCTCGTAACAAGGCTACGATGATGATAATCTATTTAATAAGTAGGTTCATATAAACGTGATCAGACTGGCTTTAGTATGTGGCAATAAAAAAAGCTTGATGATGATATATTTTAAAACAATATAACAATCACAAGCTAGGTCGTTAAAAATCGAAATACGATCTTTACAAGCTTTAATTTTAGAGTGTTTTTTTTATTCTTGAGAAGTTTCTGCTTCCAAATGATTGCTTGTTTAGTGTTAAAAGATTATACTTTTATTATTCTCCGCGGGTGAGCATTTTCCTATTTAATTATTAACTTAATGTCTTTTTTCGTATATTTTTAAGCGATGTATTTAGTATCATAATGAAACCATTATATATGTATATAGTAGAAAATCCGGTTTCGATAACAACACTGGAAACTACCGAAACTAAACTACAAAGACACATTTGTTATTTGGGGGCGCTCCTGTTATAATGGGCTATAAAGCATGACAGGATTTTGTTTAAATTATTTAATTCCGTATCCGGTTTATTGTTTTATGAACCTACTTATATGTTTTCATGAACTGAAACTGACTGTGCGATTTTTCGATGTTAGAAAACAATATATTTTGTATCCTCTCTTCAAATATGATACATATTAGAAATTACCTGTCTTCCTTTTCTTGTTACCTGAGAACTTTTGACTGGGTGGTCCGATTTTCAATTTTTTTGTTGGAAAGATGGTGCTTTCAGAGTGATTTTTTAATTTGGTCCAGTTGTGACAATGGGATCCATATAATTGAAGTCGTTTTATAGTTTTTTCAAAAACAAAATAAATTATTTTTTATAAGTTCATTTCAAAACGATCTCTGGTTATTTTATTAATTTACTGACATAACTAACTCCATCCAGACAACAATAAGCAATGAAAGGATGCTCCTAGGCAAATAATTATGTTCCGGTGTTCTTTATTAGACTAAACGATGCCTTTGCGCATATAAATAACTCCATTTGTCTGTTGATTGAATCGATGTTTTGTTGGTCCTGGACATTCGAATTCTTCAAGCATTTTCTAAAGATTTTACAATATCGCACTTTTTTAATCAATTAAAAACGTCTCAGGAAAAAAAACTGTTTCTTGCACTTACGTTTTATAGGCCATACACCAGTGAAAGTGGCGCCCCCAACTATTTTATCTTATTATTACGTTAAACGCAGCAAGTTTTAAAAATCCATCGTTCAGTTTGTGGTATCTACATATGTCGGTATTACTCTGTAATAATTTTGTGTATTTACCGTTATATCTTTTTTTTCTCGCTGTCATATTGGCTCGGGTATGCGCCTTAAATAACTAGTTTCTGCCCGCGGCTTTGCCCTATAGTGTATTATATTATGTATATCTGTTATCTAGTACTCATTACACAAACTCTGCTTAGCTTGGAGCTAGATAATGCTGTGTGATTTGTAAAAAAAATCTAAACTTTCGCATTCAAAATATTAGCGATGTTCTCCAATAAATAACCGATAGTTATTTATAATTTTCCCGTGTCAAGGTCAACAGATATAACTACAGCGTAATAGCTGTTATTGAGTTTTTATAACGTCACTTTAATTCTCGCCTACAGTTTATCAGCTATGTCGACTATAAAATAGTATATTCGACTCCCACGCATATTATACGATTAGTGAATCATACGTAATGCTACGTGATTTTTAGCATGTTTTTTTGCGTTTTTTTTCTGGGACCTAATGTTTACATGTTCAAGATTGAAGTTACACAAAATAAACTTTAAAATTAGCCGTGAGTTGTCACTTCATGAAGTTTTGTATTGATTTTAGTTTGATGTTCAGTTATCGACGTTTTGGACGTTATAAACACGATTATGTTCGTAATTTTTTTTAACGACTCGGTATGACATGAAATATAAGATTTGTTTTGTTTGTTAAGCTATACATTTTTGTTTAGTTTGTTACGTACTTATATTGTATTTTGTAAATTTTTGTTATGTTCATTTTCATTTTGTTTAGCTTACATATATATTTACATTGTTGTGGACTTGCATGGTAACATCGAAATTCCTTTTAATTAATTATAAAAAAGAACCGATAAAAAAGTGTCGTAATAATTCAGTAACATAATTCATTTAAGAGAAAAAAGGAGGCAGCAATTTGAACATTCGGAAAGGTAAAGATCAGTTTTTAAAATCTTGTCCCTTTTTGTATTCATATTATGTATACTCGACCGACGACGTCGCGACGACGCCTGGATTTCGGACGAAAGCGTGAATATGTTTGAACAAACAAAAGGCAATCGGGCCAGCTTTATGTGATGATGTACATACATATATCCCTGTATATATGATCATTGTGCACTTACGCACATGACCGACTTTTTGCGCGACAATTTGGCAAGTACATTTAGCAACTGGTCGGGCCCCTATAATTTCGGGAAAAACGCATTTTAGCCAGGAAACGGAAACCAGCTGTGCAGCGGTGCGGTTAATGTATTAAGCCGGTGAAATTGCATTTTTAGGGCATCCAATTTGGGAAGCACTGTTGCTGCGAAATAAACGGACAATACATGAATAAAAATGGTTTTTGCTGTAGATATTTGTAGATATTTCAAAGTAAATTTATTTTTATTTTGATATCCATTTCTTCCACGCAACTCTGAGAGAAAATATACAATGCGTAGAGTTGCAAAAATAAAATAAATCTACCTATACCGTGTCCATTTTGAATAAGGCATAAACGTATACAAACCGCCCATACTTAACCTAAAATTCACTTTGTTGGCGCGTCCTTTTATACGTAATTTACATTACTTGTCGATTTTAGATCCTCCCTTCAATAAAAATTGCTTACAATTATATCTGAAACTCGACGCCAAGCAAGTGTGTTTTTGTAATTTGTATCGTGGTTTATTTACTAACATGCTCTATGCTGGATGGATACGGTATAAATACGCAAGTACGCAAAGTAACTTACGCGGTCCAAATGTGGTTTTTATCATGGAATCGGAAAAAAAATCCGGGTACCTAGGTAAATTAACAATTTCACTAAATGTATAACAGGACTACACCACTTACCATACCTACCTACCTACCTATTTTCTTTTTCAAAATATAAATAGGTAGAGCTGGTCACGTCACACTCGTCGCGTCGGTCGTTGTTATTAAATACATATAGGTACCTAAGTATAACTCGTTTTTTGTACACTCGTGCAATAAAAGAAAATAGGTAACTATCTAATCTACTTACACCAGTATTTTATAATCGCGTAGGTAGGTACCTAACGCGACTGTTCAAAAACGATTTTTATATAGGTACAAAACCATGTTTTTTTTAACAGCAATCTTAATAAATAAAGCCTACAATTATTTATTTTGAGTCCGATTATTTACAAATATTTTACGTCTACTCTGGCTGGAGTATAGAGGTAAGATATCTACATATTAACCTACAATATTTTATTTTCTTTGTCCACAGGGCAGTTGTTATGTTGTGACAGTTAAAAATATAGGTAGGTACTAGGTACCACCTTTACCGTGTCCATTTTGAATGAAGCATAAACGTAAACAAACCGCCCATACTTAACCTAAAATTCACTTTGTTGGCGCGTCCCTTTGTACGTAATTTAACATTACTTGTCGATTTTAGATCCTCCCTTCAATAAAAATTGCTTACTTATTATAAATTATATCTGAAACTCGACGCCAAGTGAGATTTTGTTATTTGTGTCGTATTTTGTTTACTAACATGCTTCATTCAAAATGGATAAACCATAGGTACTCTTTCTTGTAACATTTTCTTAACCAGAGATATTTTCTTTTAACATAGGTACTTACCTAAGTAGGTGGGTACAAGGTAGGTAGTTCTAGTTATAAATACCTACAGCTAGCTCTTGATCGTGTTTAAATAGAAGGTGCAGTGCAGACATAGTCGAGTAAGGTGTAGTGTAACTGGGTTTGCTTATCTAAATTCAACAGCGAAGGGCTGGGTAGCCGGTTTGAAACCCGATTTTCTAAACACGATGTAGACACCTACCTAGGATAGGTACACTATACTATTATACCTAGTAGGTACCTACCTTTCTCTGACTAGGTACCTATACCTACTAACCAGTTTTCGCGAGCTAGATAGGAAGGTACCTAAGTAAGGTACCTATACCTAGGTAGTTGCCTAGGTAATATACTAATACTAACCTAACTCGATGTGGACTGTTCGTATCGGAAGGTGCTTAGATTATCATTCTGTAGGTAGGTAGGTACATGCTTGTAACTTTTTTCATTAAATAAATTTCTTGATTATAATTATTATTCCGAAATAAATATTTTCAATTACATTTTCGTTTAAGTTTAATAGTACCTACCTACTTTACCTACCTATTAGAGAAAACGTGTCAAATTTGTTTGGTTTTCTCTCATCACATTAGTGTAATATTGATGAAACTACAAAACCCTCGAGTAAATGTTAGTAGGTTAGGTATACAGGGTTTCACAAAATATAGGTATTTATTTTATACAAAGCCCGAAAGGACTTACTCGTAGTGAGTATAATTATTTATTATTTAGAACATACCTACCAAGGTAAGTGTAGGTTTAGGTAGCCTACCAATTTTTTTTGGAAGTAGGTGAGGTAAATTGATTGGTCAAAATAAAAATAAAACAGCTCGGAAATATAATAATAAAACGATTTGGACAGCACAATATGGTTTGGTCAGCTGTAAAATATAAACCATCAACTTATTAGGAGGCTAATTTACCTAGGATATTTGATCATCAAATAAATCGCTGTTTAAACAGCACGATTTATGGTTTAACGATTAGGTAGGTACCTGGGTGAATCAACTATTTTACCCACACTTTGCTGTCCCCCACCATTTTTTATTAAAGTACGTTTATTGGTTATAGTTACACACTTAATCAATATGGCAATAGCATCTATGATTAATAGGCACCAAAGAAAGTTAAATTATGTTCTCGAAAATCTTTAATTTCCATGAAATTTTATGGTAACTCAGTATACGAAAAATTCGCTCCATACAAAATATGCCTGTCCGAAGACCGCATTCTCTATGTAAAACTTTAATTTAAATGAACTTAAACTTCTTGCTTTCGGTTGATTCTGATTACACAACAAGTCAGTATGTTAAAGTTTACCGTGTGCATATCAAAATAAAAATAGCCTTAACCACTTTTTAAAAAAAAAATCTTAAAATTTTGTCCCTGGCTTAAATGATTTTACCCTTGTATGCTGAGTTACCGTCGTAAATTTTACCTGGAAACTTAAAGATGGTACTGTTTGCCATGGGTAGCTTCGTTTGTGTTTCTTTACGCTCGCAAGGAGCGGCGGTGTCCCTAGAAGACGCCGTCGAGCCGCCAGGCCGCGCAGAACGTTCGAAGGGAGTGCGTGCCTTTTAGTGTCGTCTGCTGAGTGACCGCGCCATCTCGATGTAGGTTTATTATTTAGTTAATATTATCAGATATTTTTGGAGTACCTTACATATGTTTTAGATTAAAGTTTGTGTTGGTACTATAGTCAAATGATAATGTGCTCTTTTCATGAAAATACACCATTTGTCTGTTGAGTTACTTGTATACTGAGTTACTCTGGCGGTAACTCCAGAGACATTCTTGGTAACTCCTAAGACATTCACGTACTTAATGAGTGATACCTTGAGTAAAATGAACTTTTATTATATATTTTAGTTTTAAAACATTCAATGATTTTTTGTTTGGGATTTATTTTGTTTTTAAATTTGTTTCATGAAAATACACCATTTGTCTGTTGAGTTACTTGTATACTGAGTTACTCTGGCGGTAACTCCAGAGACATTCTTGGTAACTCCTAAGACATTCACGTACTTAATGAGTGATACCTTGAGTAAAATGAACTTTTATTATATATTTTAGTTTTAAAACATTCAATGATTTTTTGTTTGGGATTTATTTTGTTTTTAAATTTGTTCGTTACGTACAAATATTTTTTTGTGTATACCTAATTTAGATTTTTGTGTATACCTAAATTAGATTTAGAGCTAGAACATAAAAACACTAAAAGAAAACCAGAACAAAAAATATCCCAAAACAAGAAGGTTGAAAAAAAACTGCAAAGTACCCACAAGAAAAGACCGAATAAAAATAAATTATGGAAAGAAATCAGAAATAGAACCAAAATTATAAGATATTGACAAATTTGATTAAAGAACGGAGAAAGCACTGTTCAAAAGCTTTTTTGAAAGTGATATCATAAAACAAAGAAAAAATCCTTTTAAGAAGCAATATGGCAAGTTCCAATTTCTTGGCACAATGCTTGCCCTGATGCTGGTCTCCAACGTAACTTTTGCTCGTTGACATGGAATTTGTTTTTTTATGTTACAAACGTGCTCTGCGGATCCTGGCTATTTCTAAATGGAAGTCAGGACATTGGTTGCAAGTATTTCCTTCCACTCTATTGGATCCTGTAACTTTCCGTATTGCAACATGTCTTCGTTTGGGTGCAAGGTGTTGCACCCAACCGAAGACATGTACCTAGTAACAACTGCTAATTCTAATTCTAAAAGAAACGATTTGGACAGAAAACTGAGATCTGCACGGACGTCTCGCATAGAAGTATATTGTGAATTATCCCCCTGCCTAAGCAGGCCCTAACCAACCCAGCTTCTTGAATTATCGGAGCAGGACTTTAGGTGACTGACAGCTTTGTTTCAGGTTTTCTGTGGGTGTGGATTTGGTTGATGTCTCAATGAGACACTTCAGTGTACCACAACGTGTACCACATTCTCTTCTTCTTGTAAGCAGCCATGACATAAGCTGATGTCTGTGGTTCCAGTGTTGAAAAGATAATAGTTCAATTCATTCCTTTCCTTTCTTTGGAGGGGAATATTGATTAGTATGCTTGCAGTCTGTCCGACGCTCCCATAGCTTTTGGTGTTCTTTTTCAGAGTTAAGTTTTAATCTGTTTTTGACTTCTGTTGTGGAGGTTCAAGAAACTTCAAGAGATCTTGTTGTGTTGGAGTTAGTTTCCTTGGGTAGTCTGTCTGCGTTTATGATGCCTGGGCAGGATCGACTCTCTTTCCATTCTATGCAGACCTTAGTACCTACTGCTGTCAGCTATTCTCGACCCAAATGGTCTGTTGCGTGATTGAGGCTCGACGGTATGACACTAGTCCCATAGGAGTTGGGGAGGCCCATTGTGTGGTATGGTACATGCGTCGACACACTTCCGTCTTCCCATTTATCAAGAACAACCGTGAGAGGCAGATTTGGCCGAGGATCTCAAAAGGCGCAATTATGCAGATCGCGACAGAGCCTACACATGAGGCGCTAGGTCCGTTGGGTACCGAGGCTATTCGCTGCTTTTGCTCCTGTGTGCGTGCGTAACGTAAACATTCTAAGTAGCTGCTCCTGTAGTAATTATAGCTAAATAATATAAAATCTTACGTGAACCGACGAAAAAGACGAAGCACTGGATCAATTACCATCCTGGAACCATAGGATAACATCCAACATACCGGCAAGTCCTAGATTTACTTCAATATTCCACTTGCAAATACGATACAAGTAACGGACCATTTTGAGAAACACGCACACAAATGCAATATTTGAAATTTCGGGTCCTGAACAACCAATAAAGCTGTTTTATTCTCAAAAAATATTTTTAACTACCACCAAAATTGCCGAAGTCAGCGAATTGAAATAAATAAAGTAAACAATCCGACTGAATGAATCCTGTCTGAAGTTGACACATCACACAACTGACATTGACAGCTGCTAACTCGGGCTCAAAAACCTACGACGATTGCCAACTAAAATAAAGCCCTGAACAACATCAAGTTTCTGTGAGTTACCAACACCAGATAAACTTACCAACATTTAGGGAAAACAGTTTCTGTTGTAGAAGAAGATTAAACATGAAGTGCAGCGGCTGCTTAAATACCGAGATAGACAGAAAGTGTCTATCATGTAACACTTGTAAATCTACATTTTGCTATGAATGTTTGAACCTTGACGCCAGTAAGGTATCCAGCCTTAACAAAAATCAACTGGCCTCGCTGATATGCCCCTCGTGCTCGAGCAGTAGTCGCCGCAAAAATAATGACAGCACACCTGTGCGCTCCAAAGCCGCCAAGAATCAGGACGTCAAAGATCAATGCGTTGGAAAATCGTCATTGACGCACCAAGCATCGACATCTACGGGTTACTCCATACACACAAGCAATGCTCCTTTAACGCTTGAAAGCATCAGTAAACTGCTCGACGAAAAACTGGCTCCTACGTCAAACTTTGTAATCAACATGCGCGAGTCGCTCAAGAAGGATATCAAGGAGCTTGTGGGGACAGAAGTCAAATCAACGGTGGCTACGCTGATGTCAGATTTCTCAGCTACAACTGACTTTCTTACAGCGGAACAATCTGATATAAAATCTAAGATTGCTGAACGCGATGATCGTATTGAGCAGCTTGAGGCTGAACGACTCCGAATGCAAATGGATATGACAAATCTTAAAAGACGACTCTCCGCTGTCGAAAAGATATCGCGAGACCATAACATAGAAATACAAGGAGTTCCGGAGAGTCGCAGCGAAAACATCCTGGGAATATTCAAGACTCTCTGCCACGCTGTAACAGCCTCCATACCAGATAGCGACATTCACGGTTTTCGCCGAGTAGCCAAAATGGACCCCTCGTCTGACAGGCCGCGCAACATAGTCGTCACTTTATCGTCCCCACGTCAACGGGACCTACTTCTTTCGGCTGTTCATCGCTACAACAAGGCCAATGCTAAGGATATGCTTAGCTCCAGACACCTTGGACTCACCGTAGACTCAAGACGAGTCTATGTCGTCGAACACCTGTCCCCGGAGACTAAACAGATTCATGCTGCAGCTCGGAAGTTTGCCCGTGAGAACGGCTACAAGTTCGTCTGGGTCAAGTATGGTGACGTATTCATCAGAAAGGACGAGAACAACAATGCTGTACGCGTCAAATCCTGCGATGTCCTTCTGTCACTTCAACAGCACTAACTAACTCTTTGCTAAAAACCTAAACTAGCTAATATATTTTCACTTAAATTTTTTATGATTTGTACATACTACCAAAATGTAAATAGAATTAGATCTAAGCTTAGAGATGTTTACCTAAACGCTTCTGTTACTAACTATGATTTAATTTGCCTGACGGAAACCAATCTAAATGAAAGTGTACTAGATGGAGAACTTTTTGACACACGTTATGACATTTTCCGAAGAGACCGACTCACTACTAGCGTACCCAAAACCGAAGGCGGTGGTGTATTGATAGCCTCGTCCAAGAAACTTAGTGTCATCCGTCAGAAGGATTGGGAAAGCGAAGTGGAAGACATCTGGTTAACCTTATTGTCTTGTGATAATAATAGGCCTAACCTAAATGTCTGCTTATGCTACCTACCCCCAGATCTACCATTACAACTTTTAGAAGTTTTTTATAACAACTTGCAAAACATAGTCCTAAAAGCCAATAATCTAGACCAGTTTCTCATACTTGGAGACTTCAACACCCCTCTGATAACTTGGTCACCCTCCCAAGATCTTAAAATCATGGTTCCTAATAATCCCACTGACAAAAAGTCAAGACTCCTACTCGACAGTATATCTACTTGTAACTTGTCCCAATTTAATAACATCCCAAATGTGAACAATAGGTACCTTGACTTAGTCTTTGCCACGCTCGATGACACTTGTGTTTATGGTGCTGAACCCCTTAGTCGTCTGGATAAAACTCATCATCCGTCACTTGCGATCAGCCTTACCTTTCAAACAGTAAAGCCATTTAAACCTAAAAATAAAGATAAAGTCAACTTTAAGAAATGCAACCTAGAGAAGATTAAGATAAATTTAGCCAACGTTAATTGGTCTGAAATTCTACCCGCGCATCTTGACATTGATTCCTGCATTGACATATTTTATTCAACAATTGATAAATCTATTCATGACAACACCCCTTTAATTAAAACTAGTACTAAATACCCCTCCTGGTATACTAAAGGCCTAATTCAATCCCTCAAAGATCAATCTAAATACCATAAACGTTTTAAAAAATATAAAAACCCTCGAGACTACGACACTTACTCCCTTCTCCGCGCAAGAAGTAAAAAATTGATAGATAAATGTTACAATGACTATAGATCTAGCGTAGAGGAGGGATTAGTTCACAATGTAAAGGGATTTTGGAGTTTCGTTAAAAACCAGAAGGGTTCAACTACCATACCTCAAGTTATGCATTACGATGGTCTTCAGTCCACAAATAATGCAGAAATATGCGAACTCTTCAATAAATATTTCAGCTCTGTTTATGAAGATGACAAATCAGTCTCAACTGGCTCACACGTATCTCCAGTTTCTGCTATAAACCTAGATGTGCTCTCATCCATACAAGTGACTGAATCAAACGTTGACGCAAAGCTAAAACAGCTGGATCGTCATAAGGGTGCTGGACCTGATGGTCTCCCACCAGCATTTGTCATCGACTGTGGTCCTGAGCTGTCTACACCATTGACGCTGCTTTTTAATAGGTCACTGACCACTGGTAACTTCCCCTCTAAATGGAAGACAGCCTTTATAGTCCCAATTCACAAAGGTGGCGATAAGACACAATGTGATAACTACCGTCCCATTAGCATCCTCTCTTGCTTTGCTAAACTGTTCGAATCTGTAGTTTATGACCATATCTACAACCACATCAAACCCCTTATATCACCCAACCAGCACGGATTTGTCAAACAAAGATCGACTGTCAGCAATCTTCTAGTTTATACAAACTTCCTCTGCAACGCATTTGACAGATCTGGACAGGTAGATTCTATCTACACCGACTTTCGCAAAGCTTTCGATAAGGTGAACCACTCTATTCTCTGCACAAAACTAGCTCAACACGGCATTCATGGCAGTCTTTTGCGATGGACTCGCTCGTACTTAAGCAATAGAAGTCAACTTGTCGCAATAAAGGGATACACTTCTTCTGCTATACAAATTCCGTCCGGTGTCCCGCAGGGCTCACATTTGGGACCATTATTCTTTATAGTATTTATTAATGACTTAGCTAACAACCTTGAATCCCAGTGTCTCTGTTACGCCGATGACCTGAAAGTGTTTACCAAAATATCTTGTATTGATGACTGTAAAAAACTCCAACGAGATCTCGACACAATTTCTAATTGGTGCAAACAAAACCTCATGTTTCTCAATGTATCAAAATGTTTTTTCACCACATTCACCAAAAAACGCAGTACCATAACCCATGACTACTCAATTGATGGCTCCAAACTGGTCCGTAAATCTGTCGCCAGAGACTTAGGGGTATATTTTGACGAAGATCTGTCTTTCAGGGGTCACTACGATCACATTTCAGAAAAGTGCTCACGACTCCTTGGTTTCATCTCCAGAATAACGAAAGGTTTTAAAAAACCAGACAGTTTACTGCATCTTTTCAACAGTCTTATTCGCCCAGTTCTTGAGTACGGATGTCCCATTTGGTCTCCATACTACTCCAACCACAAAGAAAGAATCGATGCCATTCATAATAGATGCCTTAAAATTATCTCTTACCGTCATAAATTGGGTCGTACACTTTCGGGTTATGAAAATAGATGTAAACACTTCAAGATCGATTCCTTATCTAGTAGAAGAGATTATATTAACCTTATTTACCTGCACAAAATTCTTCATTCCCATATAGACTGTCCCGAATTATTGGCGTCCGTCAGTATAAACACAAAATACAGGTTCCGTTCTCCCGAAATTTTCTCAATAAGTGTATACATAAACAACGTTTCCTACAATATTCCACTGCAAAGAATGTGTCGTTTGTATAATGAAGTAGCTAAATCGAGATTCGGGTCGACGTGATCTGGCGCAGCACTTCAGCATTGCCATACAGCGGGGCAATGCAGCCAGTGTCTTGGGCTCCATATCAATACCAGTCGGAATTCCGACTGGTATTGATATGGATCAGTTGAGTTACCTTTAGATTGGATGCAACAGTTTGCATTTAGCTCAATTGCTTCAATTGTAAATACTTGCTTTAATTTATTTATATTATTGATTGTAAATTTGTAATTTTCTTTGTCTGTTGTTGATTTATTGTTTGTTTTTTGATTTTGTATCATAAATTATCGATTTAAGTTTATTCAATGTTCCAAGCTGTTTATTTATTAAACCAATATTTTTCTAGTATGTCTTAAGCGTTACCAAAATTTGTCTCTGGAGTTACTTGATGTCCCAAAAATAAACATTACATATCCGATCGTAAAATGCGTATTTCTTTTCATTTTATCTTTAAATTGCCAGTACCTTATTTTAACAATTAGTGAGCTTCCTTAAATAATTCATTTTTATTTGTAATACTTTTATATTTAGTTTAATGTAGAAATAGCTATAATTTTTTGGATAAGGGTAACGCAAAAGACCAATTGCAGTTAGTTTTCTACTAAAATTTAAGTAGTATATGGAGACTGATTTTACCAAAATATTTGATTATGCATGCAGGATAAAAAAAATGAAAATGAGTAATGGTTTCGAGTTTCATTCAGCATTTATGTAAGATTAAGTGCCGGTAACTCAGGTGACAGATTTTGAGGGTCTGTGTTGTAGTTTCTTGTAAAGAATAGCTAAAATATGAATAAACGTCCGTGCCCTTCTATGTTGTTAAAGTAGATGAAATTTCTAATGCCCTAATCAAATTAGAATAAAAGAATATTAATGTTTTTATTTTTCAAAAAATATTTCTACACTATCCAAAGTGTGTGTAAAATAGTTGATTTACCCACCTACCTAGGTAAAGGTAACGTGAATGAGTACCGACATTGTAGGTATTCAATTCTGAATCAAAATAATTTTAAGGATCGGTAAAGCGCGTGAAAGGTCCCTGATATTGCAGTCGTCCATAGGCTGCGGTAACCGCTTACCATCAGGCGGACTGTACCCAATGCCTGTTTGCCAACTTGATGATATAAAAAAATTATAGGTTACGCTATTTCCCGCTGCTTTACCAGAATATATTGCTACAGAAATATTTTATGGGCCAATGCAACATTACCTACTTGCTGACCAATTTAGTCATTTTTGTCGACCACTAGATGCAGCTCAACTCAAAAAGTGAATTGAGTCAATTAACTTTTTCGGCTGAAAAATATCGGGGTGCCTTACCTACATTAAATTATTTTTGGTTAATTCTTTATTTTAATTTCTATTTGTTCTTTTACCGCACATTTGCGTTATTTAGCATCATACCTACCTACCTACAATCTTTTACAATCTTTCAATTTCACAAATGGTTTCCACTTGTTTTTTTTTAAACAGTTGGTTATTTCATGAAATTATTACAAAAAATGATTATCCTGCTAACCTAAATCCCATGAAATTTTAAAACGATATAACCTACCTACCTACCTACATTAAATTATTTTTGTTTAATTTATTTTTTTTAATTTCTATTTGTTTTACCGCACTCTTGCATTATTTAGCACCATACAATATTTCACAAATGGTTTCCGCTTGTTCTTTTTTTCAAACAGTTGGTTATTTTCATGAAATTATTACAAAAAATGATGATCCTACTAACCTAAATCCTATGAAATTTTAAAACGATATAACCTACTAATTATTTAATAATGTAAAAAGAACACATATTTATTATAATTATTATGAATTAAAATGATCCAATTTTAAAAATGTTAAAGCAAAAGCTGATCCTCTCGAGGGGTCCAAAATCACATCACCACTTGTCGGCTTCCTTCCTACACATGTTTTGTGGCACCCAATATTATTATACCGACTTACCTACCTCTACATAAAATAACAGAGGTATCTACCCTACCTATAAGGTAATAAATAACTAATAACTCTAGTAAGTAACTCAATTTTATCAATTCTAATTTACTTTTACTTTTAATATACCTAATTATATAAGTTTATATTGTAGAATGTTCCAATAAGAATCTTATAGGAAATAAAAAATAACTCACCTGATCCTGTCAGAAACTAGCTCGTGCTTTGAAATTCTCTTCGCTGGACTGATAGCGAGGTTGGGAGCGTGAGTGGGGCTAGCCGACAAGTCCGAGGAGTTTGAGGGCGGAGAGCAAGACTCCGAGCTGGACAGGCTGAAAGCTCGTGAGCGCACGTCCAGCACCGCCGGCGTCCGCCCCGACCGCGCCCGTCGACGACGCTTCTTCTCCTCCTCAACCTTCAACCCAAACCCTGGCGGCGCCCAATCTAAGTCTTTCTTCAAATGCCCGCGCCCGCAACGACACCCGCAAGCCTTGAACGCCAAATCGTAACCCTTCTTCGTCCACAGGTTCTGATGCCGCTGCCTCTCTGACCACGATCGAGCTCGCCCGCAGGACTTCAGATAGGATAGCACCCCAACCTCCCACTGGTCAAAGCATTCTCTGTGCATGTACCGGCCGGCAACGCACGTGTCATTGTTGCATAGCACGCGAACCGCGTCCTCAGCTCGCACCGGTTCGCGAGGGCGCAGGCATTCGCCAGGCACGCAGCACCCGCGGGGCTCCTCTGTCTCCCGTTCACCCGTCGCGCCTTGCCGACGAGGCGCCATCCCGAAAACGAAAACGAGCGTTTGAATAATGGAGCACGTCACGCGAGACACATGCTAGCCGGAGCGCGCGCGGCCGACTAATAACCGCGAGTGAACGAAAGCGAAATTTCAAGAGCGTCGCTTGCCGCCGCGCCGCGCTTCCCTTCCCGCCTGCAAGCGGCCGTGGGCTGCGGGGCTGACCTTGCGCTGCGCGGGGCGCGGGAGGGTGCAGCGAGGGGCGGGGCGAGCGCAGTCGGCGGCGGCGGTGGGGAGAAAGTGCGTAGCAGAATTTTCACTTTCGCGCGAAAGCGGAAGCGAGAGCGGGTAGGAAAGAGTAAGCGAGATGTTCAAGTTCAACACTTTTCAGCGACGTTTTAGTGTTCGAACACTGGCGAACACAAAAGTAGGTAGGTAGTTTAAAATAATCTCAAATTCTGTTCTACCTATTTAATATGGGTAGGTTCTAAAGGAAATAGCTCTAAAATAAAGGTTATCGCACACTTATTCCAATAATGCTGCTGGTTCCGCAATAATGCATGTTGTCCAAGTTATTGGTAGGTAGGTATGTATCATCATGGGATCTTGGTTAGGTCTAGGTTTTGTTATTTAACAAAACAGAACCAAGGTAGGTACAATGCGCAAAATTTTAAAAAAGCTTTTTCTACGTAAAGGTACCTATACCTATACTTACATCCAATAATGTGTCTACCATAAATGCTGGACCAATCACATTATCATCTAGCCCTAAGCTATGAGTTATGAAGCCCCTAAGTTATGAAGTGTAGTGTACCTAACCTACCTATATGAGCTTGTGCTAAGGACATTTATTTCTCAATACAACCCAAACCCAACCCACCAAACCGGATAATCTAAGCACACTTTTAATAAAAGCTAAGCGCCCCTCAAACAATACGCATCTCGGAAAACAGTGAATAAATACGCCATTCATCGAATCGGAGTCTTAGGCAATTCTCATGCGCACGTGTTTCGAGGGGATAAACTATCAAAAGAAACTTGCGTGCTTATGTCCCAGAACCGGTCCCCTTATAAAGGGAATTCAGGATAAGTACGCAATGTGTGAGTGTGACCCAATTTTATTCTTACTTCTTACCAGGTGGATAGGTGCATGGGGGAACTTGAGTAATTTAACACATGCTGTAGACGCTGTCTTTGATTTAATGCATTTTGACCACTATTACTTCAGGGTTAAGAAATACATCGCCGTATTGGGCGGAAGTTGGAATTGCGACGCAAATGGAACCGGTCGGGAACTTTCCATGTGGGGCTCTTTTTAAGGAACAACTGCGCAATTTAATGATGGACAATGAAAAACCCTGAGTTAGCCAGAGCAAGAGCCCTCATTACATAATTTAGTTTCGACTTATTATTTAAGAACGAGGAACTCAATGGCTAAGCCTAAAATTGGGTCTTTTCCATCATAAAGTAGGTAACTACCTAACCTACTAGGTTCCATCCATTCCCATCTAACTATCCAAAGAATAAATCTTTACCTACCTATATTCATAAATGTGTGACTTAAGACGAAATACTTAAACACTTTTATCTTATCTTTTATCTTAGCTCCCTTAATTCTTAAACCAGCAGTTGTTTAGATAGATAGCGTTGTGATCTGATCAGTGATGATGATGAGATGATGATACAATTTGTAAGATAGATAGATAATTCTTTATTCATCACCTTAGTAAAACATAAAATTACATTATTAGATAAAGGGACAAGAACAGCAATAGAACTGGCGGCCTTATCTGTTAAAGCGATTTATTCCAGGCAACCAAAACGATTGTGACAAAATAAAGGATGGCGGTAGTTCTTTACATAAATCTTAACAATAAATACTAATACACATAATACCTTTAGTTTGGTATGTTACTTTGGGAAAAGTGATCCTGGTTAGAAATAGAGTAGATTAACCTACTTGTTTTTTTTGACAAATGTCATTTTTTTTGGGCGAACCGTACCTTTTTTCAAAAAACTAAAAATGACAATATTTTTTTCATCAAAATAAAACAAAAGCTTCCTCAGAACAAAACCTTTTAACTACAAAAGAAACGGTAGCTACCCTTAGGGGGCCAAAAATTTTTCCCACCCTGTATACAACAAACTAAGGTAATCCAGATTAGCATTTGTCTATAATTAAACACAAACAGAAGCTATAAAAGTGTTGCGATAATTAACCTTTAAGACATCATTTTTGCCCATGTAAGTATGTCAAAGTGGTACAACTAAGTAGGTAGCTTGCATAAGACGTAAAAACGATGGCTTTTTTTAAATTTTAACATAAACATCCCATTTCCTGTAGAGTCCGCACTGATGCGTAACGTGGGTATCTTGGTCAAACTGTATGTTGGGTATACATAATATATACTATTTAGCACCCTTTGTTTCAAAACCGAAGGTTATGTGGTTCCGCATAAAACAAAAATAGTGCTCAATGTCAAACAAAACCATTACAAATTGCCAAGCAGGTGCCACCTCACATGAAAATACGTTATGACGAATGATGGGTCATGCATAAAAGTAACAGATGGTTTTACTATAATTATAGACAGGTTTGAATATGTGGTACCTACAACCCCACGAGTTGCTAATTTGAACTAATGCTAATTTCCTAAAATATAAAAAGGAATCTGCTAAAGAAAAGTTTTATTGATATTTATAGAGAAGGCTCTTCTCAGTGCGAAGTATCCTAAGGTAAGCTTTCTCATTTAGCTGAATTGCATTATTCGTAAAATAGGTACTTAATTTATACCTAATAACCAAACGAGTATGTTTCTGCTTGCATATACAACATGCAAGCAGAAACATACTCGTTTGTTTTAAATAAGGAAGGATCCTTACTTTAGGAGACTTTAAGATACCTTAGAAGTTATATATGTAGATAAGATATTTGAGTTATCCAGTTTAAATGGAACCCTGGTGTCCCTTTTTATTTGACCCACATCTACGGTATAATTTGCTGGAGGATAAATTATTTAATTATTGCTTTTATAGGTCAGCGTATAACTAGGCAGGTGCATGCTTGGATGCACCTGCTTAGGGCTGTTCAAGGTCTTGGCAAAATGTTATTTTTACACGGCTGTAGCTGTACTGGCTTCCTTATAAAAGTTATTTAGCTTCACTTTATATTATTTTATAACTCCTCTCATTTGTTTAAAATATTGTAAAGTTATTAAGTTAGTAGGTAAAGTTAGTAGAAATGCATTCACTTTACCTTTTGATTTTTTACTTACTTTACTTTAAAAAGTTTGAAGTGAACAAAAATTCAAAGTGATCTCTTCATTTCCTTGTTTTACTTACGTAATTTGATTTTTGTATCGTGTTCAATAGTCCTGTAAGAGTCGAGATAAATTTCGTACGGAGAATTATTGATGCATGCAAGATTTCTTTCAATGCCAACTTGATTGCTACCCACGCGGGTGCTTCAATCAACAAAATTCCATAAGAACGCCATATAAGTAGAAGTCTATATAATATACCCTGCAGAACCGGTGGGCCTTGATATTACAAAGGGACCCTCGCCAACATATTGGCGAGTTAACCTTGGAGTTATTTATAAACCAAGCTTGCATTCGATTCCCGACGAGCGACTCCTTCCGAGTATTACATAATGCAAAATTATAGTTTTCTTTTTGCTTGGCCTTCTCCTTGAAAAGCGTGTGGCCCTGTCATTTTCTTTTTGTACCCTTTGTTTTGGCTCGCACATTTTTTATTTCTTTCCTCGGAATCGTAAAAGGAAGAGGCAATGAAGGGTTTGGTTTTTTTGTATTATTTATGGTGCGTAATAATGGCTCTTCGAGTTCGCCGCTATTCCGATGTGTCGAAAGTTGCACAGCTGTGAAAAACGTAAATTGCGATGTAAGTATTCTCTCATCCGTTATGGTTTTTAAATGTTTAGTAATTAAATTACACAATGTGTAATTACTAAACATATATTATGTGTACTTATGTTATTTATGTCATATTAAAATATGTCCCACAACACCAGCACCCAATTTCTTTAGCTTTATTTGCGACCTAATATCCTGTTAATATCCTTTCAAAGAGTAAAACTTGAATGTGAATTGAAAAAATATATAAAAGAGTTACCCTAGCCTTTGGTAGACCTAAAACTAGTTTAACCAGTAATTTTGTGCTTGATATAGTAAAAAACGTTAAATTGAAGACTGAGCCATTGTGCTAAAGTACCTACCTACATGTACCTACATAACATACAATGCAGTGGATTGATGTGTTAATAAATAATAAGTAGGTACCTGTACCTAACCTACCTCATTAATCGTGTAGGTACATTTAAAGGATATTTATTTGTTTTTATTAGTAGGTATTTAAATTAATCCTTAAAAATATTTTAGTTACTATCTCGACCCGTTATCCACTGTAATTTGAGGTCATCCGTGATAAAACTTTTCTTATAACAGACTTATTATTCGAAGAATATTTTACTAATTCAAAGAATTAATCTAAAAAATATTTTAAACGCCACTTAAACAATCCGCCGAATCCAGATTATGTTCCCATATCGTGTCCGAATCGATAAAAACCGCCTGTGTTTTTCTACAAAGCACGATTCTTGGAACTATTCCATCGGAGCTACTTAAATTTCAACTCTTGGTTGCATAACTCGAAAACAAAGCCACACATTGTATTAGATTATTGACCTGGCCTTAATCAAATTCTGGGAAAAATAAAGATAGAATAACTGTGACAGTTAATTTATTGAAGTGGTTATACCCTCTCATTTAAAATATAAAGGAATAACGACAAACAAATTACAAAACGGCTTGGACCTCAATTGCACAATATGGCCATTTTGTGTAGTTCACCTACCTACAACAGCTTCAGTCATAATTTTTTGACGTGACAACGTCTATCAAATGGATGAACATGGGTAGCATGTTCAAAAAGTGTCACGTTGTTGATGATGTTGTCATGACGATTAAAGCACTGATTAAACAATTTCGTCCAATAGATGCGTTGATATGATAGCTAGCTAACACCAGAAACCTTTGACCTTGAAATTTAATAGTTGCGCACACCCTACCATATGTAGGTTTTGAGACAACTTTTAGGGTGTCGATATACAAGTATTTACAGACTTACAGCTGGGTATCTCGAATTCCGAGATTCTTACCTAATTTAAGCTTAAATGACTGGACTAATAATGGCAAAAACAGTATATAAACTACGAGGAAAGATTTTCAATAGATCAAGTAAATTACGTTATCACGTAAAATAATCGTTCCTAAAGTGACTTTAGAGACAAACATTTTTTTATATTCGGTACACCTTTGTTTGACCACTATCTCACCTGATGGAAAGTGACGATAAGACGATAAGGTACATCTATTATAATTATGCTCTTGTCATAAAGAGACCTAGACCAAACCTAGGTTGACTTGGTACCTAGGTACCTACCTATAATAAACAAATGAAAATTTAAGTATCTATGATTTTAGTTATTTTTCTCAAATGAATATACTCGTATGCCTATTTAATATCTGGCCTTCGTACTATGCCGATTTATAGGCAGGTACTTGGTCGGTAAAAGACAGAAATAACCATAGATCACTAAAATTAATAGTTTAATCAGACAGTGGAAGTGTTCCTAAAATAAATAACCTCACAAAATGTTTAACAAATAAATAAGGATGTCTTTGTCTCTTTTATCTTATTGGACATTATGTTCACACGGTACTGGGCCACATGTTTTTCATTGCGTATGTTTTTTTTCTGGTTCCATTCCGTTCTAAACTAGCTTTAGCATTTGTCTTCTGTTGATTTGTGATTTATTATGGTTGATTCAATTAAATCTTAGAGAAAATACAGCTTAGTCTATAAAGTCTAAATTAATGCAGTTCTATAAAAGGCAATTCTCATAACATTTTTCGCCTAAGAGACCCTACGCCTAAGAATTGTATTTTGAAAATTGATCACTTGCATTTTTTGGTTAAGTACCTGTACCTACTTTAAACGTGTTGAAACAGTTATGATAAGACAACCAAACTTTATCGATGTAGGTTCTTATACGTTAAATTAAAAACTAACATAAATAACTATGACGTCACATATTGAATAACAACAAATTTTAGTAGGGAGGTATCAAACTAGTAATGATAATAAAATAGGATTTATTTGTTTATATTTCAAGCTCGTAAACGATAGGTAATCATGGCAAAGCTGCTTCGATTCGAGCCAGACTGTTCCTAACCTACAACGCATACGTTTTTTTAGCAGTAGGTATGTTTGTTAAAAACATCATGCTAATTTGGGAATACTTAAATTAATCAATAAATGAAATAATTGTGAAATGATTGTGTAAATGAATAAACGTGTGGTGCTGGCTTAGAGTTTGTTCCACCCCAACTCTTCCCGTGGGTGTCGGGGGGTGTTCAGCAGCGCCCCCTGCAGAACAATTATACCACCAAACTGCGATCCCCGCATGCCCATAGTGGGGATTATGGTCATTACCCTTCATGAGATAAACGCCACTAAGGTGCTAATCAGGAGGAGGCGTGCGTCTAGCAGTGGACCAATACAGGCTGTTGAAATTGAGATTGAATCAATAAAATATTTGGTCTAGTACCTACTTAGATATACCTGTGTGCAAGAACTAGGAAGGTTAATAACGCGAAATAGTAAGCTGTTGTTTATTCGTTTTAAAGATTGGACAGGAAATAAGTCTCGGCAAATCTCACCCAATCTCACGTGGGAGAGAGTTCTCGGCAAATGTCAGGTATTTGGACCAGGAATTTTAGCCGACCTACATAAAGCTTGTTCCACACACAAAGAATCTCGCACCAACAAGAAATGATCAATTTAAAGTAGTTTGGTACTGTGATTCTATAACTGCGGTTCTCAGAAGTTTGCATGCTAAATCACCTTACCTAATTTATAGATGCCCCCAAAGTAGGAAACCCTAAATAAATATAATGTCTACTTACCTTTGTGTCGATTCAATTCAATTTTATTAAAATAAAAGTATAACTTTTTAACTGTTACAGTCACCATGCGTAACTGGAAAGGCAGCACCACACAAAAGGGAAGTGATTTAAAAGACATAAAATTTTAATAAAAAATCCCTTTGATACACCGTTCATAATCTTAACGACAGGAAAATATACGATGTCAGTAAAATTATAATGGATTCTCATAAAACTGTACGTTAAGTACCTACCCGCATTTGAATAGAAAAGTTACATATCAAAAATTTTCAGTGATCCGTATTTTACGAGTTCGTCGTAAATGTGTAGTACTTAGCGGAACAAAGCTGGCCCCCAATGAAACTGAAGGAAGGGTCCATTTAAAGTGAACTTTATTTGTGACGGGCTAAGATACAAATTCGTTATCTGGTCTTTGTCAAAAGTGTCGACCCATACAATGAGGTATTTCATACTAGAGAACTTGAATACAACACATGGTCTAAGAAAGGAAGGTACATACAGAAGAGCCCAGAGGTAGATGCTAGTACTTGGTAGCTAAGTTTTGTACCTTTTAATTTCTTATACGTGTATATGTAGTTAACAAACCCACCTAATTTGACCTAAGACTGCTTTGTGTAGTATAAGTATAATCTACCTAAAATAACCTTTGAAGAAACAACGCCACGACCGCTATAACCTGATCTATAAAGCATTTATTAAAATATTAACTCGTCCCCTAAGAAACCGGAAACCTATTGAGCCACACAATAAGATTTACTAACGTCAAACTTACCGAAAGGGAACACAGGTGGACCAACAATAGCCCCCTGGAGTACTCCCTACTTTTTAATATGAAAAAATCTGTTCACTCCGTATTACTTTGAAACGAATAAATAAATGAACAAGATCAGAAGATTGAATTAAGAATTTGTGCGTAGTAAGATCGACCATTCATATAAGTTATGAGGGAGTGTACAATACAATGACAGGGTCGAAGGCTATTCTCGATTCGGAAAAATGAGAAAAGTTAGTAAATCTCAGGAACAAGGGGTTCAGTAGGCAAGTGATTCTAAAATTTTTTTCAAGTTTTCGTTACCTTTTGATTATCTTGTCCGCTGATTTCCGCGCGGTTTCGCACGCGTAATTTTTATGGAAACGGTTATTTCTATACCCTGGAAACTACTACCTGTAGATATCCAAAGTTTCAGCCTGATCCGTTCAGTAACTTTGGGGGAAAAAGTAACAGTCATCCATCTATCTAAACATCCATCCATCAAACGTTCGCGTTTATAATTGTATAGTTTCTGTTCGCGGCTTTGCATGCGTTGTTTCCATAGAAACCTTTCATAGTAATTTCTATACCATGGGAACAGATTTATGGCATAAAAAGTATTCATATAAGTAGATAAGCCTATGATTTATTTAGGTCCTTAAACTACCAGTAAGTATTCTTAAATTCTTAAAATTCTACCTCTTTAGATAATAAACACAAGTCATACATAAAAGTTAAAAATACTGGACATTTGAACAAACGTAAGAATGCAAAATTCTGGTCAGTGGCGTGAAGATGTAACAATATCAAACATCCATCCATCCACCCAAACTTTCACATCTTTATAATATTTATTTCACATCTTTCTAGGTTTTTGATACTGTGACACCATCGTTCTTACACCTAAAGTTCTGCGTGATATTTATATTCTCATCTTGCGTCCAAACAAGGCAAGATTTAAGATTTCGTAACTTTTATACGGAACCCTTAAAACATTCTCACTTCCTCCCACCTTTGTAGGGCAACATCCACAATGGCGACAGGTATCAGTGCGGAAAAAGGATCAGTTTCCCTTAGATGTGTCATCAAAAAGGTTCACAGGAAGCCAATAGGATTTTACAAAAGTTAATAGATATTGGGAAAATTGGGTTTGATGACATTATTCAAAACATCACTCTTGCTAAAAAGGAAGCCTTTGAAGCCAGAGGACCTACCTACGAAGGAAAACCTTGTCATTAGTTATGTGACCAACAAAGAAAACAACAAAACATGAGATAAGGAGGGTTTATTATAAATACAATGTTTTTAATAACTAAAAAAAAAGTCTAAAGTCGCTTTAAAAACGATTATTTTACGTGACAGCGTCATTTACTTGATCTATTGAAAATCCTACATCGTAGTTTATAATTATACTGTTTTTGCCGTTCATCTATTAGACGAAATTAGAACTTTAATCTTCAGTGCTTCAGTCGTCATGACAACATCATCAACAACGTGACACTCATTTGAACATGCTACCCATGTTCATCCATTTAATAGACATTATCTCGTCAGTAATAATTTATTATTGACGGGATAACGGTAGAAGCTATATACATTGCTGGCTAATCCACACATCATCACCTAGCCCCAAGCTAAGGAAAGCTTGTTTTTGGTAGACACGAGATGAAAATCCTTGTGTAAGGGAAATACTTTGACTCAGTAGTCCACAGATCCTGCATCACCGTAAATTTACCTATCAGCACCATTGAATTATTAAAAGGGAAGATGAGGTACTAGTTTCTCGAAAATGGCAACCTCATATTGTGTAAAATTGTGTGCTCCCACCTCAGTCACCGTCAGACCGGCGACACGGGCGGTCGTGATTCGCGTGAAATAATGTTGTCTCGGTCTCACTTCGGTCTTAGATACGTCTTTCCGTCTTTGTTCTTCTTTGTATTGCACAGGACTGAAAATATAACTGTGAGCGTATGTGTTTGCGTGTAGTTGTAACACATGCCAATTTTTGAGTAAGCGCTGGGAGAACGTAACCTGTCTTCCCTTTTTAATTAATAAATGCCTACCAGCACAGAAAAAGTAAACAAACTTAACATAACAAACCGTGAGTGACAGCTGCAAATTGCATTGCACCTAAAATGCACCGAGAAAGCAAGGCCAAGGTCGAACTCCCCCCGTCCCGTCCCGCCGCATACCCAGCCTATTGCGTTGCGACGCAATTAGGGTAAGGTACTTACCAAATGACTCACAGGAAAACCCTGACAAAAATGATTTCTATAGAATTTTCATGAAATTCTAGCTGTGGGAAAAAAATATATTTGATGATGTTCTGCTAGACGAAATTCGACTTTGGCAGTCTCGGCCAGTCCAGCCATGTGCGCAGGGCCTAATTTTTGTTAGGTAGGTACTTCTTTCGTCAATGTACATATTATGGGTAGGTAGTGCACAAGTGTGCGGAAACCTATGGTGGATGGAGTGGAGACACAAGTGCGCTCTATCGCACTCTTTTATTTAACGGACGGGACGTCAGATTTTTATAGGTTCACAACACAACACAACTAGCATACTAAAACACGATTTTGTAGTCAATTGTTAATCGATAGCCGTTCATTTCCTAGCACGCCGTAAACGTCAAACCAATATTAATATACAGGAGATTTTTCGTAGCCATATCTTCTACTTCTACCTCTATATTTATACCTAAAACGGTATCCTTGTGGTCTAAGGAGAGACCTCTAGATATCGACGATAATAATTAGTTTGAACGTCGATATCTAACTAATCTAACTATCTATCTATCTAACTAATTATTATCGATAGTTTTTTAAAACAAAATTAAGTATTTAGTTCCTAGTCTGACTGAATGTCCGTACAGAATCTGTAATTGTAACCATACAATCAAACTAATTATTATCGTCGATGTCTCTAACTATATCTCTACCTAAACCACATTGATACCGTTTTAGGTATAACTCCCTACTTATGGACCTCCTTATGTCAGTACAGTACCAAACCTACCAACCTTTCTGTGAATTCTGTACGGTACGGACATTCAGTCAGACTAGGAACTAAATAATTAATTTTGTTTTACTAAACTATAAACCACTTAAATTTTTATAGTTTTTTCTTGGATTTTCATGGATCCTATTGGCAGAACTAAACAAAATTAATCCGGGACCACACTCCCGGAAGCACCACCTTTCATTTATAAAAAGAATCATCAAAATCGGACCACCCAATAAAAAGATCTGAGGTAACAAAAAAAAATTAAAAAATACAGTCGAATTGAGAACTTTCTCCTTTTATGAAGTCGGTTAAAAATCACCAATAACGGATTAGTAAGTTTTTTAAATCCATTTACCTATGTGCCCTACCTAAACAAAGCTTTTCTAATAAAACGAATTTGTTCCCAATTATTTTTCTTTGAAGCCGACCCCGATTCCATTTCCTAGCACGCCGTAAACGTCAAACCAGTAATTAGGAGTTGGGAGAGACCATGACATCACGCTCGCTGCCACAATAAGAATCCTTTGTTCGAAATTCAAAAACAGATTTAAAATGTGACAGATATGGTGTAAATCTCTGCGCGGTGACAGCTCGGAGATTATTAGTTGCCAGAGTGTTTTCAGAGAGCGTGTTTGGATATGGTAGAGTCGAATATAATGGTATGGGAGAACTGCTCTCGGAACGAGAGGAGTTCTTGAGAACTCCATTCAAATCATTCATAAGTTATCTTATGTCATAACATAGAGGACATATCCTCCGGCAACTTAAATGTGAAATGTTGTAACTGTTGTAAGTAATAATTTAACATTCCTTGTCAATTTGAGATCTTTCCTTATAAATATTGCTAACAAATTATTATGTAAAACTTGTTTCGAAGCTCCTGAACTGTTTTTTGTTCTATTTTTACAAACATTTCACATCAAATTTGGCTGGAGTATAGAACACCTAGGACCTCAACTAAGGCTACGGTAGGAGCATACATACATATAGTCGTAAAAGCTTTCGTTGCTCTACAATGCAGGCAAGCTTATTTAATTCCTCTGTTCAACCTAACCATAATCGTTACGTCACTAGTCACTACCCAAAAGTGAAGTAGGTACTAGTACTAGTACTACCTACTTACATTAGGTATGTCTTTAACAACTACCAGTAGGTACCAGAATGGATAGTAACTTTAACATATTCCCTGGCTGAAGAGTCGAATGATGAAATGGTTTTGCAGATGTTTGTTCAGACTGAACAGTCTCAAGAGCGGTGTGATTGTAAAAAGAAATAATAAATTGTCATGTCAGATCGTGAAAGCTTGATGATGTTTTTTATGCGATAATGTGGTTTATTGTTGGGTTAATTAGCATATTTTATCTTCTAGGTAGGTTGGTTTTACTATTTACTTGAGTAATAGATGTATATGAAGGCAGTGGTTTAGGTGCTTAATCTAGTAGGTATTATGAGATACTAGGTTAGGTAAGTAACTAACCTACTTCTAGTTACCTAGTCGTAGTATCTGTAGTCTACCTGAAAATGGTTTTCTATACAAATATTATAAAGAGGAAAGATTTGATCGTTTGTTTGTTTGAATTGAATAGGTTCCGAAGCTACTGGACCGAATAAAAAACATATATTTCATCATTAAAAAGCTTCCTTTTGGTGACATAGGCTATATTTTATCCCGGATTTCCCACAGGAACGGGAACTACGCGGGTGAAACCGCAAGGCGCTGCTAGTTGCGTAAGCACCTCCGGTTAATTTCAAAGAAATCAAATAATATTCCAAAAATGTCAAAGGTACTTCTTCGTTACTGGGATATTATTTCAATTCTGTATAGGTAGGTATGTTTAATGAAGGTACTACGCAAGGTATTATGAATTACTGCTGTTGAAAAACCAGCACCAACTTATTTAGTTTGGATTAGGATTTCTTACGAATGGAATAATTTGATCAAGAAAACTATAATTTAACGGGTACACGCTAAGTCTAGTTTAAGCTTTTGCTAGTCCGAATGTTACTTATGTACATGGTTGCTAACATTTTATTCAAAACTTTGAATAGTCTGCTTTTTAAATTCAGCTATCATTGTGATTTTGAAAATATGGGTATCACAAATATTTATCCTAAGCCTACAATAAAATCTGAATGTATATCAGCAGCCAATCTTATCAAAACCTACCGTTATCTTAACTACACTTCCGTTAACTCATTATACGCCGGCCACACCCCATTATCATGACAGGGGCTAAATTGTAACTTGTAAGTGGAAGTAATTACAACCAGCTACGTCTTTAACAAAGACGCGTGATGGGTCCCGGGGCGAATCAACTAGGGGTGTACTCAGGATGAATGGGTGGGGCAGCTGTCTTAGGGCTCGCAGTCGACGGGCAAATTGCTGTCCGTGTATTTAAGACGTGCAGTCAGTGTAAACGGGCTCTTAAAATGTTTTTTTAATAATAACAAACCATATGGTTAAGTAACATTCCAAACCTTTTCAAGATTTATTGTTGCAATTTATGTTTGTATATAGTGGGTCCTAAACGAAATATTCAATTCCATTGTGGTTTCCTCATCCAGTTTTTATATAATAGAATAGAATTTGCACCATTCCATCTCTTCCCGTGGGTGCCGCAAGAGACGACTAAGGGATAATCACCGGGGGACGGGCTGCAGCGCTGCAGCAGAACAATTCTACCACCCCCACTAGATAAACGCTAATAAGGCGCTTATCAGGAGGAGGCCTGCGTCCAGCAGTGGACCAATACAGGCTGTTGAGGTTGAGGTTCAGGTTATTACAATACAAAGACTCAGTGCTCGAAGGGGTGCGGAACGCGCGCGTCTAGAACCGCACTCGCCCTAAAGATGGGATAAAACGTTGCTGTTCTTTTAACACAAAGAAAGTTTGAAGCTTACATTTGTAATGAAATACAAAGACTTTTTATCACATTATCACGTAATATTATTTAAAAATTATGTTTCACAAAAACCTTTTAGACTATTTTACCCTAAAACTTTCATAGTTTAACGAATTTATGATGAATGCAAGCGAGTTAACTACGAATTTGGTTTCTTCCTACAAAAATTGGGTTAGTAATTAACACGCTTCACATTCATAAAGATACAGTAAAAGCCCTAAGCCCTCTTAGTCTAGATGTTTTTTTTTTCACAAAGCAACAACGATCAAGGATCGCATCCTTCCCTAGGCCGACAGTTGGTTTAAGTTTAGCGATAGAATAATACTTGCCACAAAGAATATTCTTCAATCACGATCTTTCATTCGACTATAAAGTAGAGCAGCCTATCCTTCTTGCCTGGTGTAAGAGCTATCGGTGTTGTGAATTCAAGATACCTTTACACAAGCCTAAGGAAGGATACTTCATTCCATGCTCACAGTAAGAAAGAGAAGGCGTCTGCCCCCTGTGAGCACTAAGTACATCCTCAATCCCTCCCTGTAAGTCACCGCTAAGCAATCTGCACCAGTAGTGTCAAACACAGAAATAGCACAGCCCCCGACTGAGGTGTCTCCAATTTAAGGCGTCACGACAAGATTTACAATCGGCATTAATTTAAAAATCGCTCCTCAGTGACATAAGCTTATTTGTATGAGTAAGCTGCCAGAATTAGAAACGAGATGAACTTACTGCTGGGATGATGCAACTTAAATGAATTCTTTGTTCCCATAAATAATACCAGTCAGTAAATTATAAATTCTCTCTTTCCCTCTCTCTCTCAATGTGTCTCAGATTGGTAAGGTTTGTGTTTATGGTACACTTTTAGATGTTGTCATCTACTATGTAGGTAGTAATTCGCTTCTTTATTTCCAGTAGTTCTGTGAAAGAAAAGAAATAAATTCAGAATTATTTACCTTAAAACTACTGCAAAGTAGAGTAGTAGTATCAAGGTATCTATATTACTAGAGAATCACTTGTCAACAATTGGAGAAATTAGTAGTGCATTATTGCAAAAAAGGATACTTCTTTGGATAGAGTATAGTTTTATACAAAATTATGTAACCTAGAAGAGAAGTTATTTTTTGAAAAATATATGAATAATGCACACATTTCGCTATTTATCTCAGGAACAGCACACTTTTTTCTTCGATTTTTGTTTTGGTAAGGAACCTAGAAGTCAAAGTCAAAGTCAAAGTCAAATCGTTTATTTCTTTAGACTTACAAAATAAGTACTTAGACAAGTGAAATTTTTACTAAATATATAAACAGCTTGATAAATAGTTATTACTATCAACAAGAAATAAGGTGCAATTGACTTTAATTCACTTCAATTTTTTGTCCACTAGCGGAAGAAGTGAAAAAGAAACCACTAGCAAGTCCATCGCTTATCAACTAATACAATCTTAGGATAACTAAGTCTAACTGGTCTTACATACTATTGTCTGTATGGAACTGGGCGACATCCGGCCAAGCGTTAACATCATTTACGTAGTCATCTACGGAGTAATAGGCTTTCTTGATAAGATTTCGTTTTATGTACAGTTTAAATTTACGAATAGGGAGCTCAGTTGCTTCAGATGGAAGCTTATTATAGAATCTTACGCAATTGCCCACAAATGATTTCCCTACCTTTCGTAATCTATATGATGGGATGTGTAATTTGTTCTTGTTTCTTGTATTTTTATTGTGAACATCACACCTTTTCATAAAGTTATCTCTGTTTTTGTGTGTATACATTAGATTTTCATAGATGTATTGCGATATTACTGTTAAAATATTTATTTCTTTAAATAATTCCCTTAACGAGTCTCGTGGATTTAATTTATAAATAGCGCGTACCGCCCTTTTCTGAATAACAAAGATAGTCTGGATGTCAGCTGCCTGTCCCCAAAGCAAAATACCATAAGACATAACACTATGGAAGTAACTGAAGTAAACTAACCTAGCTGTATCTTCATCGGTAATGTATCTAATTGTTCGAACCGCATACGCTGCTGAACTAAGTCTGTTTGCGAGAGCATCAATTTGCGGTCTCCATTGAAGAGAGGAATCAATATGTAACCCTAGGAAAACAGTTGAGTCTACAAGGTGAACAATCTCATCCTTTAGCATTATCTTAGTTGGGAGCTCTCTTACATTTGGTAACATGAATTTTATGCATTTGGTTTTTGAAGCATTGAGTAAGAGGTTATTGGCGGTGAACCAATCTAGTATTTGTGAAAGAGAATTATTTACATCGTCATAATTATGTTTATTTCTGTCAACTTTAAAAATCAATGAAGTATCATCAGCAAATAAGACTATATCACAGAGATCTTTTGCTAGAAATGGGAGATCATTTACATATACTAAAAATAGAAAAGGACCCAATATTGATCCTTGCGGGACTCCTAAATCGATTTTTGATCCCCTAGATCTTTCTTTACCAATATCTACTTTTTGGACTCTATCAGATAAATATGATTGCATAAGGTCCAGTGCCTTGTTTTGAATTCCATAATGTCTTAGTTTATTTATTAATGTACCATGATCAACGCAATCAAAAGCTTTAGAAAGGTCACAAAATACACCAATAGCGTTTTTCGCTTTATCCCATGCATCCAATATGTGCTTTAATAGAACTGTACCAGCATCAGTTGTCGATCTACCCTTGGTGAAGCCAAATTGATTTTTATGTAACAATCTATTGAGGTTGAAGTGAGAGGACAACTGTGTGAGAATAATTTTTTCAAAAACTTTACTCATTGCAGGAAGTATTGAAATTGGCCTGTAATTGGCCGGATCAGTGTGGCTACCTGATTTATAAAGAGGAACCAGTTTACTATAATTCATGAGATCAGGGAAAACTCCTGCATCAACACAACTATTGAAAATGTAAGCCAAGTATGGAGCAACTTCCTTAATAATAGAACTCAGTACTTTGGTTGAAATACCCCAAAGATCCTCAGTATTTTTGATGTTAATTGACTTAAATGTTTTCACAATATAATTAGCGTTTACATGACTGAATATAAAAACCTCGGTACATTTATCTACAGATGATTCTAATAATTTAACCGCGATTGAAGGTGAGGAGTTTAGAGACCGGGTAACAACTTTAGGAATATCAGAAAAGAATGAATCAAAAGCATCGGCAATATCTTTATCGTTTACAAGTATTGAATTATTAATTTTTAACCTTATTTCTCTTTTTCGTGACTTAGATTTACCAGTTTCGTTATTTATAAGTCTCCATGTTGCTTTGATTTTATCAGATGAGTTTACAATTTTTTTCCTCAAAAACAGGCATTTCGCTGTGTTACAGACTTTTTTAAATGTTTTTGAGTAGTTTGTTACATACAAAAGAAACGCAGGATCATTTAACATAGCTTCTCTAGCACCATAAAGATCATATAGTCTATTCCTACTTCTATAAATACCGGGAGTGGCCCAATCGGTAAATCCGACCCTGTCCCTAACTGTGCATGTTTTATATTTAAATACTTCGCTGTGTTCTTTGTTTATAACACTTAAAAGTTTGGCAAAAAGATCATTAGGGTTATCGGAACAAGTTATATTAGCTACTGCTAGTTCCACTTGACTTTGAAAATTCTTAATACGGCTCTCTGTAATAGGCCTATAGGTATATTTCTCAACTTTGTTTTTATCGTTAAGATTATAACTAAAATTAACACTCTGACCATAGTGGTCTGATTTGAAATGTTTGATTACTGCTTTGTTGGTTGGAGATAGACTGCAATAAATATTATCTAAACAAGTGGCAGATGTTAGGGTTACCCTAGTAGGATCATGAAAAAGATGTCGTAAACTAAAGCATTTGAATAAATTAAGCAGCCTATCGGCGAGGGGATTCGCTAAAATATCTATATTAAAGTCGCCACAAACAATGAGATCCTTTCTACATGAAAATAATTTCAGCAAAACCTCTTCCATAGTACATTCAAAAGCTACTTGATTTGCGTCAGGAGGGCGGTACACGCACACTATGATGTGTCGCTCCAGTTCCACACAAGAAAGTTCAATAGTCCTCTCAATAGTGAGGTTTACAATATCTTTACGTTCTTTACATTTAAGACTATTTTTAACTATAATCAAAGAGCCACCACGTATTGCAGCTTTTCTTTTATAGGAACTTGCAAAACAATAGTTATTATAAAAGGGCAGTAACTGATTTTTTACAATCCAGTGTTCTGATAAGCACATAACATCTACATTCAAATAATTCAAAAATAATTCTAATTCTAGGATTTTGCTGGGTAAGCCTTGTATATTCTGATGGACTATATGAAATGAATTTTGCTTTCCCGTTGTCGCTGTGGTCAGTTTAAATTTGTATTTACTGACACAATAGCTTTAATGCCCTCATTAGTACTGCTACTAACTATATAGACAGGCTCGTCAGGTAACTGCGTTATACTATTTATAACGGGATCAAAAATATTATATGCTAACAATTTAGCAATGTTCAGTTTGTTTTTTTTGCTTAGGTACATTGTATCCTTAATCAAAAAAGTATTACTAATAAAGTTATTAGTATCAAAAAATAATACATCACTATGACGACATGTCATGTTGTACATCAGCATGTTATTTTTACATATATTGTCATTTTGAATTGATGTCAATGACTTTGAGTAAGGAAAGGAGCAAATAATAAGTTTCCCTAGTCCATTCTGTACCTTTCCCAGAAGTACTTCAACTAGCCTAATCAACTGTGACCGTTTCACACAACTTTCACCAAGCTGAACAATTAAAGTTGTACTCTTATTCAGAGAGTCATCTTGCTGAATGCTATCGGTAATTATATTTATGTTGGCAGTATTTCTTTTAATTTTTAGATTGTTTCATAACTTGTTATGAGGTAAAAACAGTTATCGGTTTCGAAAATTCGGTGCACGTCTCTGCTTTGTACTCGCGAGAAAACCATATCTTGTCGTCCCGCTAGAAATCCATCTCGTAGCGGCGTTATTGCACACTCTTAACGCATTCACTGCCCAACCTGGGCTATGCGACACTCAGGGGCGCGCCGCCGCCCGCCCCGCCCCGCCGCCACCGCTCCTCCTAGCTGAATTAAGACATCTGTGTCGTGGGCCTTGAGGGTGATATACTATGGCAATTTAGTTAGGTGAACACTGAACAGCCTTATTTATTTAAAATCCATAATCTATCTGCAATGTATGCTATTCAATAATGTAAGGCGTAAGTGAGGTTAAGCGGGGAAAGTGTCTAACTACTAGGACTGCTTTTAAAATATACCAGGCGCCTGGATAGGTACCTACATACAACCTACCTACCTACCTGGATAGCCTAAGCTGTTGACCCAAGCTAGTTTAGATTAAGACCTAAAGATCTGATAAAATAGATAGATAATAATAAACAAAAATAAATGGGAAAAGTTAAATAATAATTACCTACTATGTACTCATTTAACTTTTCCCTAACGCTCATGGTTTCGAATTTGGTCACCCATTCGCATTTCAGAAAAGCCACCCTATATTATAGTAGGTACTTTACGGTTCGAACCTACACTTCCTAGTTTTTTTTAAATAATAATTACAACCCAACCAACCAACATCCCGAACCAATACCACCAATACCTGCAAATCGTACAAATTAGTCCAGTGGCGGAAATATAACCCGCTACTTGCTGTGTCGGACGGAATGGACGTCTTCGCCGCCGCGCGCCGTTGCGCCAGCCACTTATATTGCGACAAAGAGATCTACTGTATCTCTAAATCTATAAATAAGTATATATCTATAAATAAGTACCTACCTATGTATTATAACTAAAATAAATTCCTAACGAAGCACAAAAAGAAGCATTTTTTACTTACAGCCTCAAAATCCTTGATCTCAGGTTACAGATTTACAAGATTATTCCGAGGTCTTGATACTTGTAGCTCCGTGCTCGTAAATTTTGATACTTGGAGTTTTGTCACTGAACAAAGCTTTTTTGTTAGTATGATTTATGCATGTCTTGCTGGCACTTTTATCAGTGTCCGCATCTGTAAATACGGCACGTGTATTGCATGCAAGTTACACGGGTAAACATCGTGTAAAGTTTGATGTGCGAAGGCGGGAGCGGAAGCGGTAGTGCAAGCGGGAGCGGAAGAGATAGTGCAAGCGGGAGCGAGTGCGTGTGTGTTTTTCTTTACTATTCTACCCAAGTGACATCAAAAAAGCTAATATTTTTTTTTACGTGTGCTCTATTGATATGTAAATATATCTGTATATTTTTTTTGTCTTTTCTGATGTTTTTATTTTATGTTTTGATGTTGATATTTTAAATCTCAATAATAATTTCTACATTTAAAGTATACCACAGACCGAGAGATATTCTGTATTCCTATTATGTAAGTATACGCGTATACTTAGCCGATTCTGTGACTATGACTAGATGCACAAAGTGATGTCCTATCCTAGGAACATGGCATGATCGATAGGAAGACGAAATAGCTAAAGTTACGAGTGATTGTATGGAATTGGGATGATACCTACGCTACGAGATCGGAATACCTACCTACATATTATATTATATCATATCTGATTAACTAGATACTTACTTATACTTGGTACTTACTTAAACTTAGTTGAACCGTTGACCAAATCCACTAGTTCTTTAACAACCTATGGTAGAACTAAATATAAATTATCCAAATAAACGAATAGAGGCTCGAATCTGCTCTAAGTAAAGCTAGTTAGGGTTTGTTGAGGGAAAATAAATCAGAGCCGGCGCCGGCCGTCGTTCGACGACCTCTGAAGTTGGGAACAATTGGTGGAGATGTAAATTAAATCGAGTGGCTCTGTCGCAGACTGGGAGGCGTATTTGTAAAATGTGGTTGACGTTTAGGCTAGCTCATCATCATCATCATTGGCCTTGAACTTCCATGGAGGATAGTTTATGTCAGGCATAAACGACAACGACAGATGTGACCGCAATATTCACATACTGCGTCCCGGTAGATGGTGGTGGGTCTGCGGCAGCAGCTGCTACTCAAGCTAGAACTAAATTTTTATTACTTTTAATTTGAGTGTAACAGTCGGTTACATAATTATAAAACACAAATATTGAAGAGCGATTACCTGTGACATCCTAATCGCCAAGATTTACTTTGTTGCACAGGCATTAAGAATATGGTCTGGAAAAAGTTTGAAATAAATAATTTAATCAATATTTCCTAAAAAGATTTCTTAAAAATTAACCTGAGTGTGAGGGCTCTATAAAAACTCAAAATGAAATCACTCACGTAGAGGTCGATGAACGCTCGATCCGATTACAAGAGAACATTTTTTATTGCGCTTAGCTCACCCTAGACGTACAGGGTAGAAACCACAGATATCAGAAACTAAGTGATATCAGAAACAATACCTCTGTGGTAGAAACCTTTTAGGCCAAACACACAGAATTGTTGTCAAGTAAAGAAGACAAGGTTGAAACTGTATAACATTGCGTAAATTATTGAAATCGATGGAATTAAATTCGAAATAATTTTAAATAATTTACGTGTTCGATGGCGATGTGACGTTTTGTTTTCTTTGTACTATGCTGTAGGTTTTGTCACCGCGCAACCCGGGTTCACGGGCTCGGCAGGGACTCTTAACATCTTCCAACGAGTTCTTTTCAGTTTTCTAACAAGTTTTACTCCCAAACGTTTGTCAGTTGGATCCTCGGAATGGACGCGAAAATCTCTAGTTAGGTTTAATACGTGCTTCAACATTTATCTTAGACTTTCTTTACCGTGCGTGGAAGGTTTCTTTGAGGATTTGTAGGAGTTAGTTTTGTTTTTGTTTGTTTAATCAACGTCCACTGTCTTTAAATTCCCAGTAGATGAACAAAGAACGTGTGGTGCCAGCTTAGAATTTGCACCGCCCCAACAAAAAATCTCGTCTATAAAAATAATTGTCTCAATATACCTAGACAGAGAAGCTAGGAGGATTACCAATTAACACAGATTTCCTTCTTCTGAGCCAATTAAGTAAGTATTGTTGAAATACCTTAATACATAACCGAAAAAAATATAACATCCCTAAAATTTTAAATTATTGAGTTAAAAACCCAAAAGTAAAACTGCACTTAGTTTCGGGTGAAAAAACGCTGCTATGTTACCCCTGCATTTTTTAACCGGCTTCAAAAAAAGGAGGAGGTTATCAATTCGACCGTATTTTTTTTACCGACTTCAAAAAAGGAGGAGGTTATCAATTTAACTGTGCTTTTTTATGTTGGTTACCTCAGAACTTTTGACTGGGTGGTCCGATCTTCATGATTCTTTTTTATATGAAAGCTGGTGCTTCCTGTGTAGTCGCATTTTAATTTTTTTCAATTTGACAATGGGAACCATGAAAATTCATGAAAAAACTATAAAAATCGGTTAATAGGTTTTTAAAACAAAATTAATTATTGCCGTCACGTTTCATCGAATCACCTATGTCGACTCAAGGTCAAAGTTTCATGACCATACAAAAAAGTCCAAGTGTGACGTCATGGTTCAGCTGCCAATAACGTTGCGTTTAGAAATTTTGCGGTTGTGATTTAAAATATCTACTTTTCAATTATATTTCACAATAAAATATCAAAAAATACAAAAATAAATACACAGATATAATTTCTATATCAATAGAGAACACGTAGAAAAATAATTAACTTTCTTGAAGTCACATGCATAAAAACCCTATTGTTGCATTCAGGTCCATTACCTATACAAGTTGTTAATAAGTTTTAGGTAGAATCTACATGGACCCTAATTTATGATTTTCACTTAGTCCTTTCATTATCATTAAAAAAATATGTAGTTAAGATAAAGTGAAAATAAATATACATATTTCGTCGCTAATAAATTAATGACAAAACTCCGTAGGTATGTGTGGCGCATACAATTAAAAAAAACATTTTGTAATCTAGCCTTTTGTACAGTTTCAAAAATAAATTTATAATATTTTATTTAAAAAAGTCTTACCCTTACTCCTAGACTCCAAGTTACACCTTTCTAGCAGCAAGGTATTCAAAAACACACGTTTTATTATGAGCAAACCTGAAACCTGAAAACATGCCAAATGTTTCCAAGGTATTCAATTTCTGAAGGAGGTAAGCCAGCTCGCATGCAAATATTGAAACTGATCTCATCGCGTTATGAAACCGAATGGGAAGCTTTACGAGGATTCCAACTTTGGAAGGCAGTCGAATTTTCTAAGAACCTGCTATGTTTTGATACATGTTTTCTATTTCTAGCTAGAATTTTACAGAATACACACATCAACATTGTCTAGGGATTATCCATTTCGAAATGATTTGCTTACAAACTATTTGCTTTTTAGAAAAAGTTTATACATGGAATAAAACCTCATTTGTTCCATTTTCAAAATTTGTGAAAACAATAAAAATATTATATGCATTAAACAAAAGATAGAATGTAGACTCCGATCTTGATAAAAGAACGTTAATTTTGTCTAAGATAAATTTACTTTTATATAGGTAATTAACAATAAGTGCTAGGTATCTAAGTAATTTTTAATTTTAACGGATCTTGTGATATTTCTTATGTCATTGAACGTCGACATATAAGCAGAGAAGAAATAATAAGAGCGATAGGCATGTTACAAGCCGGTGCTATCCTACGCGTTGTTGCCAATACCCTAAACACCAATCAAAACGTAATTTCTCGATTGTGGTCTCGTTTTCGTATTACTGGGGATGTAAGAGAGCGCCACACTGGAAAAAAACGAGTAACCACCCCTAGACCCATGACCGACCACTCAGGTCATCAAGCAATCTCCTCCTAGAAATACCGTCACATAGCTCATCTTTCTGTGAAAAATCTTTTTCAATCAAGGCTGTTCGATTCTGGAACGACCTACCATATGACATCAAGAAAGTTGAAACAAAAGATGGTTTCAAAAAACTGACTCGTGAGCATTTTGTGGGAATCCTTTACCCGTCTTCTAGTTAAATTACCTAGTCTTTTCACTACACTTTTAGATTTTTGTAGGTATCTCTTGTAGGTATATGTAGATATTTTAATATATTGTTTTTATAAAAAAAAATATTTATAGTTTAGACTTCATTATTTTTTTTATCATAGTAAGTTAATGTCTTAGTTTAAGCACGCCGTTTTTGTTGTTTTTGACCTTGTGTGGTTGGCAGGTAGAAAATGCCATCGGCATTATGCCCACCTTGTGTACTTTTTTTATAATTGTGTGCAGTAAAGTATGAAATAATAATGATAATAATAGACAGGATCGTTTTCTCCAAAATTACGCCAGGATGGATTCAATCTCACAGCAAAGCAGCTAGTGCAAAGGCTTCAGTTAGACCATCAGCTGTCAGTCAGCGACCAAACCGTCAGAAGAGGGCTACATGAAGTCGATCTTCATTCTCGTAGGCCGCTTCATGTGCCAGCTCTACGACAAGGTAATCGCGGAAGGCGACTACTTTGGGCTCAAGAACATTTGTTATGGAATAACGGCCAATGGACAATGGTTCTCTTTACTGATGAGTCTCGGTTCGGATTCCACCCCGATTCACGAAGAACACGTGTTTGGAGAGTTCCAGGCAGAGTAAGTCGTCTCCAGCAGCCACAAGAGGTCCATCGTACCGAGGTGGGACAAACATGGTTTGGGCGGGAATTCGTATTGGCCCGCGAACCGAGTTCATTTAGATAAAAGGCAGCATGACGGCACTAAAATACCGTAGAACCTATGATCATCACCCATAGAGATCAAATGGGCCAGGAATTTCAGCTCATGCATGATAATGCCCCTCCACACACGGCGCGTTTAGTGTCAGCTGTAGTTCAGAAACATGATATTGCGGTTTTAGACTGGCCTGCATAGTCAACCCAATTAAACACGCTTGGGACATGTTGCAGCGAAGGGCTTTCAGCAATTTGCCGTCGAATTTGACCACAGAAGACCATTTTTTTGCCATTTAAAATACAAATAATACAAAATACAAAATCTTTATTCAGAAACTTAAAATACATTTTATAACAGTTTTTGAGACCCCCTTTTAAGTAAAGTATTTCACCTGTGTTAGGGGAATCTCGCTCTGCCGCAAACAATAGAATTCGGAACGTACATTACGTTCGGCTAGTAGTTATTATATAAGGCTACTTAAATTATGAATAACCGGTGCAGATGTATTATGAACGTCAGGGGAGGCAACACCGATTGTTAAATTGTTAAAAGGTAATTTTATAAAGTCATGAAAAAGTAAAAATAGTTTTAACACAATTTTGCGGTCAAACAAGGTTTAGAAAATTTACAAGGTTCGGTTTTTTTTTTCGATAAATAGACCTTATTTATCGAAAAAAAAATCCGAACCTTGTAAATTTTCTAGTTTTTCGAAATTTTGTTACCACTTAATTTTTTACTAAAAATGTATATCAAACAGTCGTGTTTTTATTAATAAACAACACAGAATAACGATTCTTGCCATACCCCTTTTCTAAAGAAATTATTTTCAGTTTTTGGAAAAATCAACAAAATGTTGAATATCCCTGGACAATGTTGATGTGTGTAGCTTGATACACTAAATGGTTTACAGATAATATAATACTATCATAGTAATCACCGTAAGCGCCCCCTGCAGAACAATTCTAACACTGAACTGCGATCCTCAACCCGCATGCCCAGCCCGGGAATCATAGGCATTATCCCCTACGAGATAAACGCCAATAAGGCGCGTGTCCAGCAGTGGACCAATACAGGCTGTTGAGGTGTGATGTGATGAGGTAAGGTACACAAGATATAGGTAAATAATAGATTCAGGCGTTACTTTGCGGAAATCCATTGTAAATATAAGAATGAAAAATATTTAGTAACAATTCCGCGAAAAAACCTTCTGCGATAAAATCTAACAAATTGTACATTCATACAAAATGGAAGAACATTTATCAAAGCAAGTCGTCAACTAGTTTCGTCTCTCCACGAGACATCATCAGGACACCACACCACTTGATTTTGACACTGAGAGCGCCAAACAACAACGGCAGAGTCCCACCAGAGATGTTGTCACTTCGAGCTCCGCGTGCCAAGTGAGGCATCGCTCGCAAAACCGCCCCTTATATTCACTCATGGTGACGCATCACGCCCATTACCTGCGTCCGTGACATCACCGCTCGCGCCATTTCTAGAAAAAATCCGTAATAATGGCGATCGAGGCAAACCTGTACTTAGTTCATTCAACAATGTAAGGGATTTAGGTTGTCGGTCTTAGAAAATTTAGAAATTACAAAATACAGTAATAATACATTGTTGAATGAACTAAGTACAGGTTTGCCTCGATCGCCATTATTACGGATTTTTTCTAGAAATGGCGCGAGCGGTGATGTCACGGACGCAGGTAATGGGCGTGATGCGTCACCATGAGTGAATATAAGGGGCGGTTTTGCGAGCGATGCCTCACTTGGCACGCGGAGCTCGAAGTGACAACATCTCTGGTGGGACTCTGCCGTTGTTGTTTGGCGCTCTCAGTGTCAAAATCAAGTGGTGTGGTGTCCTGATGATGTCTCGTGGAGAGACGAAACTAGTTGACGACTTGCTTTGATAAATGTTCTTTCATTTTGTATGAATGTACAATTTGTTAGATTTTATCGCAGAAGGTTTTTTCGCGGAATTGTTACTAAATATTTTTCATTCTTATATTTAAGATATAGGTAACAAAAATGGCCAACACTCAGCAAATGCTCATGCAGGATGTGTCCCCTGACAGACCGCTGCTGGTCGTCCGTAATAATCGAGTTTGTTTTATAAAACTATAAAATGTCTTCAATTTTATGGTTTTCTCATGAATGCTAATGTCAGAACTGGCCATTAAAAAAAACAGGCTAATTGAGAACTTCTGATTGAGAACCTCGTTTTTTTGAAGTCGTGTAAAAATGAGCATAAAGTTTTACGCCTTTTCAAAGCTTTATAGCAAACACAACATAGTGCTATTTCTTAACTTACGAGTTTTATAAGTCCAATAGTTTTTAGCATTACATTTTCATTACAATTTATCGTCCTCGGTAGGTAGTTACATAATCGACAACAAGTTCTACCTATAATAACTATACTTCTATTCGACACCGGTCCATAAATTACTGCGCAATATTTTCATCAATTGAAACACAAAGAGCCACCTTATTTCGTAACACACAAGGGGTAGAATGGAATAAAAATATATCCCCTTTGAGATGAGGGAGTGACCCATTGACTCACTACCCTAACGGCCTAGGGGATGTATGACGTCATCCTTTCCCCTAAGAGATGACATCATCGCATTGCTACTTGCAATGTTTTAGGCGTTTCAATTTATTTGAAAAATGAATAGTCATTACGTACCTACCTAATAACTACTCAGGGCTGATAGGACGTGCAAGAGATTGAATATCTATTACTATACCCAGCATTAGGTAAATTCGGGTTGCTGATTAAATATTTGAATTCCTTCTTTATCAATTCTACCTTGTCCACGAATTTATTTTTTGTTCGGTATGTTTGTTTGGATGCACGACTATGAAGTTCCCTAATGGTTGACAGCTGAGTGGAAGACTAAATTAGGTACTTTTACAGCGAATCAATAGACTCGAAAAATATGGGCCGAACGAAGGTTTAAATTTTTATCATGGCGACATAATTTATGTTATTCCTAATATGTAAAAGTGACATATAGGTCGTACATTATACACGTTTCATTGTAACAGAGGTTATTCTAGATAATTTTCCCATGAAAAAGTATTGAAAATAGTATAAGTACCTATGAAAATTAAAGTTCACCATCTCAGTTTACCATAGTAACTCAATTGGTCTTACCACAGAGGTCTCTGATATATGTGGGTCTTGCTTTACTACAAATAAAACAGCAAAAATAATACCTAGGTACTTACTTAGTATTTTTATTCCATTAAATATTGTCATTCCAAAACTGTCGTCATGTAGAGGCCTGAGTAAAGTCTGTAACATAGTACAAATAAAATAATATATATTACAAATTTACATACAAAAGGTAGAGCGATATTAATAAAATAATATTACAACATTGACATAAAAATAAAATCAGTAGAGCAATAGGACCTGACTATTTGATTGTCAGACGAACTGCCGCAAAGGAAATAATTGGTGTAGCGCTGTTTCGCACCACAAGACAAAAGTAATAATACCTTATTGTTTCTTGTAATGCGAACAATTTGGTGAAACAGCGCTACACCCATTGATTTAAAAAGGGAAGATAGGTTACGTTCTCCCAGCGCTTACTCAAAAAATGGCATGTGTTACAACTACACGCAAACACATACGCTCACAGTTATATTAGGTCCTTACATATGAAATTGGCGTTTTGTATGGGAGGAACAAAAAGTCGAATATTTTTTAATATAATATATTTAATTAATCAAAGTATGAACCATTATTTTCTATGCACTTTTGCCATCTTATAGGTAGTTCATTGATCCCTTTACTAAAAAAACCAGTCGGACGGGAATCAATAAAATCTTTGAAGGCGATTTGGACTGCCCCATCGGTGTTGAATTTTTTCCCTTGCAAGAAGTTATCCAAATTTCGAAAAACATGGTAATCTGTTGGAGCAAGGTCCGGGGAGTACGGAGGATGTCTTAGACTTTCCAATTGAAGCTCTTCTAATTTAGTAGCCGTCTGTTGCGCAGTGTGTGGTCTAGCGTTGTCGTGAAGCAGCAGTGGCGTGGAGCGATTGACCAGCCTAGGTTGTTTAGCCGCTAGCTTTTCCATCATGGTTTGCAATTGCTGACAATAGACATCAACCGTAATAGTCTGGCCAGATTTGAGAAAACTGTAATGAACAATACCGGCACTAGTCCACCAAACGCTTACAAGTAACTTTTTTGGGGTTAATTTTCGCTTGGGGCAGGATTTGGCTGGCTGGCCAGGATCCAACCATTGCGCTGAGCGCTTCCGATTATCGTAAAGAACCCATTTTTCATCACAGGTAATGATTCGGTTTAAAATACCTTCATTATTGTGCCGGTTTAGTAATGTAACGCAGCAGTCGACGCGCGTTTGCCGGTTTGCTTCAGTCAATTCGTGAGGTACCCACCTTTCAAGCTTTTTAATCTTCCCAATTTGCTTCAAGTGAATTAAAACAGTTTTATCACTAACATTGCAGCCTGCAGCTAACTCGGACGTGGTTTGCGATGGATCCGCTTCCACAATAGCCTTCAACTCTTCATTATCAACTTGAGTCTCAGGCCGTCCACGGGGCTTGTTCTGCAGGTCGAAATTTCCAGAACGAAAACGTTGGAACCAAAAACGAACTGTGTTTTCTTTTGCAACACGACCGCCATACACATCATTCACCCTTCGAGTTGTTTCCGCAGCACTAGTGCCACGGCGGAACTCGTACTCGTAAATAATGCGATATTTTAAGTTTTCCATTTTGTAAAATGAGTGACGCAAACAGAAAAAAACAGAAGAAAAAAAACAAATGAATGACGATCATCGAAGCACAAATACATGAGTCTATAGCTGTACAAATTTGAATTTGGAATTCCTTACCAAAGAGGAGAAATTTGTGATTAAAGTGGCCAGTACGAAAAACGCCAATTTCATATGTAAGGACCTAATATTTCCAGTCCTGTGCAATACAAAGAAGAACAAAGCCGGAAAGACGTATCTAGGACCGAAGTGAGACTGAGACAACAATATTTCACGCGAAACACGACCGCCCGTGCCGCCCAGACGGTGACTGATGTGGGAGAACACAATTTTACACAATATGAGGTTGCCACTTTCGAGCAACCAGTACCTCATCTTCGTTTTTAATAAATCAATGGCTACACCAAATAATTTAATGGAATAGGTGTAAGTCATCTCCGTGTGTTAATGTACCTACGTGATGAGATGGGGATATTTCACCAAATCGTCATCAACAGTGGTGGTTCATGGAAAAACAGTCATATACCTAAGCATTGATTAATTAAAAAGAAAGATAGGTTACGTTCTCCCAGCGCTTACTCAAAAATTGGCATGTGTTTTATAATTCATTAATCAATGCATATAAGTTACTACTTCTTTACGTTCTTTACGGCTGTTATGTTGAGGAAACGACGTGGTGACGTGGTGATAGGGACAAGCCCTAAGGTTTTATCCCTATCACTAACCACTCACCACGTCGTCAACGGTGTCCAGTTCATGGAAAAATAGTCGATTAGGGACTACCTACTTCTTTGCGTAGTGGAAAATAGTGATAAAAAGTACTACTTCTTTACTTTGACTACGTAATAACGCATTCATCATTTGGCTGGCTCAGGACCCAGCTGCCTGAAGAAATCTCGTGTCAAAACTGACAGCAGCCGAAATCTACTTCTGTGTTACTTAGAACACGAGTTAGTTACTATTTGTTTACAAAGGCATTCAAATCGCAATAATCATAATAATTCCCATCCCGATTTAAAATCAAATAACAATGAAAACCATCAGAAAATGTAAACAAGATTTCCATTTTGCGCATTAATTTCGTGTTTTGATCCCTCTACGATGCTTACCAGAATTAAATTATTATTGCTTCTGTAAACAGTTACGACTGACGGTTAAAACTAACCGCAATTTTGTAGTATGCGGTATGTTAGAATGCAACAAACGATTGGTTAGAGATTTTACCGTGTTTTTTCCGGGTTACACATTGGGTGGCACTTCAATTCAAAGTAATAAATAACGTTTACTTTACCTCGCCCTGATAAGCCTTACTGGCTTTTATAATATGGGCAGGATCTCCACGCTGGACATTTTTGGTTTGGGGATCGCAACTAGGTGAAATACCTAATTGTTCTGAGGCGCTGGCTGCTGCCCACCCTTGCGCTAGTTCTTAGTCGCCTCTTTCACTCGCGGAAAGAGTTGGGGCTCATTTATTTATTTTTAATCAATTGATTTTGTATTAAAACTACTACTAAACTATATTTTAGTAGTAGTGTTTACTTTTAACAATTTTTATAGTTTTTCATGAATTTTCATGGATCCCATTGTAAGAACTGGACCAAATTAAAATGAACAACCACACGGGAAGCAACAGCTTTCATATAAAAAAGGAATCATAAAAATCGGACCAGTCCAAAGTTCTGAGGTAACATACATATAAAAAACAGTCTAATTGAGAACCTCCTCCTTTTGTTGAATTCGGTTAAAAAATGGAATCAAATAGAATCATTTATTCACAGAAAACATGTCAAATATTACAATGCCTGTAGTTATGGACGTGGTGTGTGAATTTGTGGGATGACGATCTGCGAAAGACTGCAGGCAGATGCTGGATGCGTCAAGCTGAAGACAGGGCGTTATGGCGCTCATTAGGGGAGGCCTATGTCCAGCAGTGGACTAGTATAGACTGATGATGATGATGATGATGTGTGAATTTGAATAAACTTACCTACTTACAAAATAATAATGAATTTGAATTAAATTAAAAATGGCTTGGCTGCTTGAAATTAAAATTTTCCCTTACACTATAAAAATAAAGGAAGGTAAACCTTCGAACCACCTGTAAGTTGGTCTTGGTTCAACAAGAACCTAATCTAAGTACATATATAAAAGGCTGTGCCCTTTGGAAGAATCTTGCATCCCCTACCTCTTCCTCACTACGCAGCAGATGAACCTATGGGTTATGTTATGGTGCCAACGTAGCAGACGCGTACTGTACCCAAATAGCTAAAGGCGGAACAATAACGTACAAACCTTTATAGCTAATATACGCTACAATAGTCGCATAAAGCTGACATTAGAATAAGCGGGACCCTAACCCGTAAATCTAATGCCACCTTAGATTTTAAATGCGATAAAATCCATCTAAAAGGTCCTTTAAACGCTTTTTAGTACTATGGCAGAGTCACCAAAAAAAAAACTAAAAGTATGCTCATAAAATTAGTAAGGTTGGTTTAATAAAATTAATTTTGGTTACTTATTTCATTTGTAGAATACATAGTTCCAAATTAAATTTAGGCCGTTTTTAAAATATAATAACGCTGCATTTATGTCAAAAACGTAGTTCCTATTTATTTTACGAAATAAAAAATCAAAAAATGGTGGCAACACGACATATAAATGCAATAATTAGTCGTTTCATTCCTATTTTTAAACAGTTTTCGGATATAGTTAAAAATTGTTAAACTCTAGCCTAGCCCGCCTATACAGTGAATAAAATATAAAATTTAGCATACATGGAAAATAAAGCCTGTACCACACTTTGTGTGATCCTCTAAGATTGGAACACCCTGTACAGTAGGACCCTGTAGGTACTTCCGAGTAAGTCCCTACTCTTAAAATGTGTATATTTCAAATGGATTCTTGAGTACCAAAAACTTTGATGGACGAATCTAAGTGTTCGATTTTACTGGATGAGGGTGGTTTTAGATTCCTTTATTTTTATAGTGTGCTATAAAAAACGCATTGAATCTTTTTTATAACATTGCATATTAAGAAGGTTGGTGACGACACCAACTGTTGGTGTGACCCGAGTGTTCTGGGGGTTTCCTTGTAAATTAAATAATATATACTTATGTAGTAATAAATATCAAGCTGAAGACAGGGCGCTATGGCGCTCATTAGGGGAGGCCTATGTGTATGATGATGATGATGAAGTAGTAATAAAATAAACAAAAATGTGATACTTATGTGGTTTTGCAAGTCACTTTTGTGACAAATCTAAGCGATTTTTTATAACAGTACTTTTGAAAAAGTAGTCTTTTTGCTACCAAGTCAGTTTAGCGATGTCGTTCAAATGCTATGAAGAGAAGATGAGGTGCTGACGTATTGCTAGCTAGTCATTTTGCTAAGTAGGTTTTGTCAGATGGACCCATTATTTGTGGTAAAGAGATCTTGCGAAAATTTGTGAGAATGTATTTTCTGTTGTGTTGTTATTGTTACTGCTTTACGCTTTAAGCTCTCGGGTAGGTATTATTCAACGGATTTCGACGAAATTTGGTTAGTATGTACCAGAACAGCATTTACAATTCTACCACCAAACTGCGATCCCAAACCCGCATGTTCAGCGTGAGGATTATTGGCATACATTACCCATGAGATAAAATGATATGAAAATATTTATTGAAAAGGAAATACGCAATAACAATAGTTAACTAAAGTATGGTGTTATCAGTTTCTCGTTATGTAATATCCTCTATATATTATAAACGCGAACGTTTGTAACATGTATGTTTGTTGATCTTTCACGCAAAAACTACTGATCGGATCGTGCTTAAATTTTGCATACATACAGGTAGTTTTAGGCCTGGAACAACACAAAGGCTTTTTATCCCATAAATCAGTTCCCGTGGGATAGGCGTGCGAAGCCGCGGGATGCACCTAAATAAATGGGTTGTTGTACATTTGCCACAAAGTTAATTCGTCACATTTTTGTAAACTCCATACATTGAAAGTAAATTCGTCACATGCATAAAAAATATGTGTAAATTCGTCATAGGTAAGTAAAGTTCATCATAAAGTAGGGTTAGCCAGTAAAGTGAATGGTGTTTGGCGCTCGTAATGAATCAAAGGTTTTACCTTTTGCCAAAATTAATTATGAATTAACAGGTTGCATTACCTATAAGATAACCGAGAAAAAAATAGAAAATTAACTAACAGAAAATAAAAATAAAGGCTGAATACAACGATTGGAAATTGAAGAATTTCAGATTTGATATACCCCTAAATTTGAGAACATGTCATATCATATCATCATATAACAAAGAATTAAAAACAAATTATGAGCCAATCAGCCATTTGTGAACTGTGATTTTCTTTTTTCTGCTGTCTCTACGGAAAAATCTATGCGACGAACTTACGAAAACCAAAAATGATAAAACAGAAGTGTAGCGAACTTACACATACTTTTTTCGTGACGAATTAACTTTGTGGCAAAAGTACAACAACCCAAATAAATTACATAGTTAGTCTCTCTTAATAAATAGATAATTTTGATTTGAATAGATTGGTTTGAATAAGGCTTGTTGAGATAAGGAAAGCTTCGTCTTTGAGGAATTACAAATTGTTTATCATCATCATTCATCATTGTCTAGGATTTCACTTACAGAGTAGATATGTGGTAGGTATAGTATAGTTCTATTTAGCAGAAAAAGTTTTACATTATTTAAATAGCCAATAAGGCGCTTATTATGGGAAGGCAAAATAATCCAGCAGTGAACCTATATAAGCTGTTATAAGGAAACATTTTATCTGGATTAATACGTAGGTTGGAAAATATGGTAGAAAGAGCTGAACGAAACAGCTGGACGAACATGGATAAGGTTGGCGAGAGATAGATTGTAAAGTGGAAGGAATTGGAGGAGGCCTTTGCCTCTCAAATGAGGGCAAACTAACGAAATCGATGTCGTGTTCGTTTGAATAAAAAGGCTAGAATTTTTTTTTTTTTTTTTTTTTTTATCAGAAATAGACTTTCGTTTGACCGCAATCTCACATGATGGAAAGCGAAGATGCGGCCGACGATGTATCACGAAGGTCTAGAAGATGGCTACTCCGGACCAAATTCCGAAACACAACAGAGTTGCTTCACGGACTGGCCCAGTCCGGAGGGTGGTGACAAGCCACGGCCGAAGCCTACCACCAGTGGGTACCGCTCTTAGCACCACCCAGAGGACACGTGTAGGGTATCAGAGGGTCAACACCTACGGACGTGAGCGATACTGTCCCCCAAACAGCAAAATTAAATGAATACGTAGGTAACTATTAAGCATGTGATAAAGTTACAGTAGTAAAAGTAACCTGTGTTCTTAGGATGATCAAATTTCCCAAACACAAAGTATTCACCTCGGGGCGCACCATAGTGCTGGTAGTTTGCTATAAACCTACGTGAATCGGCATGCACTAAACAGGTTTTAAAATCGATAACATTCAATATCTCCATATACATCTTCGGAGCTTTACTTGAGCTAAAGTTGGCTATCTGTTTGCTGAATCGCTTTACCGCAGCTCATAATGGGTATGGCTGGTTAACTCGCGACCTTTTTTGATATCACTGTTGTACCTTACTTTAATTTGTTTGTACCAATACTATCTTTATTTTTAATTTTGCGATAGAATACTTTTATAGTTTTTACGTTACTTTACTGTCTGTTCAAAGTCAAAGTCAAAGTCAAATCGTTTATTTCTTTAGACTTACAAAATAAGTACTTAGACAAGTCAAATTTTTACTATATAAACAGCTTGATAAATAGTTATTACTATCAACAAGAAATAAGGTGCAATTGACTTTAATTCACTTCAATTTTTTGTCCACTAGCGGAAGAAGTGAAAAAGAAACCACTAGCAAGTCCATCGCTTATCAACTAATACAATCTTAGGATAACTAAGTCTAACTGGTCTTACATACTATTGTCTGTATGGAACTGGGCGACATCCGGCCAAGCGTTAACATCATTTACGTAGTCATCTACGGAGTAATAGGCTTTCTTGATAAGATTTCGTTTTATGTACAGTTTAAATTTACGAATAGGGAGCTCAGTTGCTTCAGATGGAAGCTTATTATAGAATCTTACGCAATTGCCCACAAATGATTTCCCTACCTTTCGTAATCTATATGATGGGATGTGTAATTTGTTCTTGTTTCTTGTATTTTTATTGTGAACATCACACCTTTTCATAAAGTTATCTCTGTTTTTGTGTGTATACATTAGATTTTCATAGATGTATTGCGATATTACTGTTAAAATATTTATTTCTTTAAATAATTCCCTTAACGAGTCTCGTGGATTTAATTTATAAATAGCGCGTACCGCCCTTTTCTGAATAACAAAGATAGTCTGGATGTCAGCTGCCTGTCCCCAAAGCAAAATACCATAAGACATAACACTATGGAAGTAACTGAAGTAAACTAACCTAGCTGTATCTTCATCGGTAATGTATCTAATTGTTCGAACCGCATACGCTGCTGAACTAAGTCTGTTTGCGAGAGCATCAATTTGCGGTCTCCATTGAAGAGAGGAATCAATATGTAACCCTAGGAAAACAGTTGAGTCTACAAGGTGAACAATCTCATCCTTTAGCATTATCTTAGTTGGGAGCTCTCTTACATTTGGTAACATGAATTTTATGCATTTGGTTTTTGAAGCATTGAGTAAGAGGTTATTGGCGGTGAACCAATCTAGTATTTGTGAAAGAGAATTATTTACATCGTCATAATTATGTTTATTTCTGTCAACTTTAAAAATCAATGAAGTATCATCAGCAAATAAGACTATATCACAGAGATCTTTTGCTAGAAATGGGAGATCATTTACATATACTAAAAATAGAAAAGGACCCAATATTGATCCTTGCGGGACTCCTAAATTGATTTTTGATCCCCTAGATCTTTCTTTACCAATATCTACTTTTTGGACTCTATCAGATAAATATGATTGCATAAGGTCCAGTGCCTTGTTTTGAATTCCATAATGTCTTAGTTTATTTATTAATGTACCATGATCAACGCAATCAAAAGCTTTAGAAAGGTCACAAAATACACCAATAGCGTTTTTCGCTTTATCCCATGCATCCAATATGTGCTTTAATAGAACTGTACCAGCATCAGTTGTCGATCTACCCTTGGTGAAGCCAAATTGATTTTTATGTAACAATCTATTGAGGTTGAAGTGAGAGGACAACTGTGTGAGAATAATTTTTTCAAAAACTTTACTCATTGCAGGAAGTATTGAAATTGGCCTGTAATTGGCCGGATCAGTGTGGCTACCTGATTTATAAAGAGGAACCAGTTTACTATATTTCATGAGATCAGGGAAAACTCCTGCATCAACACAACTATTGAAAATGTAAGCCAAGTATGGAGCAACTTCCTTAATAATAGAACTCAGTACTTTGGTTGAAATACCCCAAAGATCCTCAGTATTTTTGATGTTAATTGACTTAAATGTTTTCACAATATAATTAGCGTTTACATGACTAAATATAAAAACCTCGGTACATTTATCTACAGATGATTCTAATAATTTAACCGCGATTGAAGGTGAGGAGTTTAGAGACCGGGTAACAACTTTAGGAATATCAGAAAAGAATGAATCAAAAGCATCGGCAATATCTTTATCGTTTATAAGTATTGAATTATTAATTTTTAACCTTATTTCTCTTTTTCGTGACTTAGATTTACCAGTTTCGTTATTTATAAGTCTCCATGTTGCTTTGATTTTATCAGATGAGTTTACAATTTTTTTTCCTCAAAATATAGATATATTAGATTTAGGAAGTACCTACCTACTTTACGGAAGTAAAGGTACCTATTCAACATTACCTGTTATGTACATTGTGGAATCTTACATGGAATTTGACACTGTCACAAATATTTAACCAAATCTGATTTCGAATTGGATGAAACTTAGAAGAGAGAGTTTTGATAAAATCTTCGAAAAATTGTGTGATTTCAATGTGTATAACCGAAAATTGACTAAGGCTAACACAAACTCTATGGGTATCTCGTATATGCACGTCTTGGATATTAACAGGTTTCTGCAAGAAGATTGTGTCAAGCGTTTGTTGTGTTACGCGTAACCTGCACATGTAAGTCATGGGCGCTGAATGTGTTAATTACGGAAACCATTAAGTTTTCATTTGATTAAAGGATATCATAATGGTGAGTGTGGTTACTAAATCACGCGTTCCGCACGCATAAACTTCGTGGAAATACCGGCTTAAGTTTAAGGGGTTGATTTAGACGTAACAACCACCACGGCATCGTAACGAATAAAATGTATATTTTCTCTCATAATTGTTCGTTTTTCTTTCTACAGTTCTCTATAACCATCTATTTGGGTATATCTATAATTTTACCTATCTCCACACTTTGTAACTTCGAAACTACAAAACACCAGCGTTCATAAGTACCAAGGAGTATGTAATTTCAAGAAGCACTCAGCGCTTTGGAGCCCTATTCAGTTCAACTAACGGTCCGTCTTACTTCAGGACACAATACACGCTTTGTAACATGATTACTAACATGAGTCAGGAAATTCTACGAAAATACATTTATACTTGAGTACGATTAAGCGTGTACGTCATCATCATCGAGGACGACCTCTGTAGCGAGGTCGGCGAAGGTCCGCCTGCGACGCAAGAGGTTGTGGGTTCGATTCCCACTTCGGGGAAACGTGTGTACGATCTACAGATCGCAGTATTTTGTAGGTTCTAATTAAACTATTATTTAGGCAAAGGGATTATACGAGTACCTTGTATTATGTAGACACGAGAATTTCAGCATTACCTACATACAATAATATCTATACTATATACAATAATATAATACTATAACGACTTATGTAGTACCTACATAATATCGGTGGGTATAAGGACCTTCCTGTATCCAAGACAAATAAGGAAATTATCCATACATATTAAAATTTTAAGTACTGATCTGAAATTATGTCTGGCCTGATCAGTTACTAATAGGTTTGAATTCTTCTTACCTTATCATATCACTAAGCAAATGACTCTTAGGTACTTATCTCTCTTATTATCTAGTCTCGTGTACGAAAGCCATTTTTAAGAGACATCAAAAAGGTTATTTCTTTGGCTGTCTGTATGTTTTTATGTATGTATTTTCATCAGATACTTCGTCAATTGTAAACCGATTATTACAACTTTTGTATGTTGCAGAAATTCTGCGAAAATAAAAGCGGTAAGATTACGCAGTGCGGGGTTAACCAAAGTAAACCAGCTGATTTTCTAGGCTGTGGCACCGAAATGGGCTTATTAATTCCCCTTTATGTCTGGACGAGCACACACGGTAAAGCGAATCGCGACGTCTTTACAACGTTAGCTTTTCTTTATGCGACAGTAAAGTAGGCGTAACGTTATAACAACGTCGTAGCGTTTTAATTGCGTGCCCTAGCACCTGCGGCTGGCCGCTTCTGTTTTTGGGGTGAAATTACATGTGATGAGATACAATTCATTGTTCTATTCTTACGTATAATTATTGCAGTACCTAAATTAGTCTAAAATAGAAAAAAACAATGTAAAACTCATTTTCATTCTGGAAATAATCACATTGCAGAAGATAAAAGCTCTTTTGCACTTATTTAACATGTTGTTCCGAGACGAGATTAGTTAAATGTATGGAAAAGTTTAGATTTATGGACGTTTGTTACGTTTGCACGCATTCAAACATAAGCTTTTAACATGTAGGTAAATCAGTTTCTATCGGATAAATAACCTTTAAACGTTTCTATAGAAACAACGCGTGCGAAGCCGTAGTCAGAAACTAGTCATATTAAGAGTGTGCCTTATGCAATTTACTTCATATTCCTACAAAACCAAAACCTTGCCTAATTTGTGAAAGGTACCTCCTTCATATTTAGGGAAATGTTGCTTCAATCTTTATCATGAATTACGTGTTTATGAACATGATTGGTGAGAGTTTTCTCGATAGTTTTTTCAAATTAGATGTTTTCCACACATTTTGCTATTTAACTAAGGCACACTTTTTTCTTAGATTTTTGTTTTGCTAAGAAACCTAGAAGTCTTTGGTTATGTCTTTTAATATTTCGATTGGTTGTTTCAATAACTTGTAATCAGGTAAAACAGTTTTGGCGCATAGAAAAATCGGTGCACGTTTCTGCTCTGTACCTACTCCTCACTCGCGAGAAAACCATATATTGTCATCCCGTTCAAAATCCACCTCGTTGTGGTGTTATTGCACACTCTTAACGAAGGTCTTTTGCACTAATTCACTCGTCTCCGCACCACACCTCAACATCATGTATTGGTCCACTGCTGGACGCAGGCGTCCCACTGATAAACGCCTTATTAGCTTTTATCTCATGGATGGTAATCCCCTGATCCCCAAATTCATGTTAATTCAGTCGATTTGTAAAAAAGTCTTTTCAGTTTCAGCTTTATCGAAATTCGGATAATTTAAGATTCGGATCAGGCTGATTCCACTAACACAAGCGCCTCACTATGACAATATTATCGCTTCATTACACCACAATCACCGCCATTGACACCTTTTGGTATTCTACATACACGATATTTTTTTGTTTATGCCATATAAAGAAGATGCGACAGTCGTTGTTCTTTAGACCTTAGCAACTAAACTCTTCTCCGATAACTTCAATAATCAAATAGGTAAACAAGCTAACATTTAATCTGATCAGATTGTGGCGGGACTCGCGAAGTCGCAACGCGTGCTAAACTCTATATAGGGCTCGACTTCTTAAGGCGATAAACATCTTTGAGTATTACGATTATGATTACGAGTATATGTCCCACCACATTATTGACACGATATTATAAGTCATAAGAGATTGTAATCTTATACTAATAGAATACCAAATAAATTTACGACTAAATCTCTATCTTAATCGTATGGTGCAATAATAGCATTTTGTTTAAAAAAATAGTGGAATTAGGCCCCAGACCTAATGTGGTTTCAGCAGATTATCTACCTTAATTTTAATAATACACGATCCATTCAACCTTTTTCAAAGCCCGCAAACTAAAACAGTATAAATGCATTCACAGATAGCTTCAGATTTGTCTTACAAATCTCAGACGAAAGTTAATTTACTTGTTAGTGGTTACCAAGGGGCAATGGGGGCAAAGGGGGCAATCGCTACCATTACCGGCCCATTTGAGGGCCAATCCAGTTAACATTGACGTTAAATAATGATTCTTATTTCCTTTACTTCCGGCGTTTGGGTCTAACTGAAAATGTTTGAAAGTTTGCGAAAATTGCCATTTGCGAAAAGGGATTATAAAATTGAATCAGTGGAATAAACTGGGTGCTTCGTTGAAATGTTTTTTTTAGTGTTGTAAAATAAAACTGGTCAAAAATTATTGGCTATTTGCAGTATAGTCTTATCACAGTAATTTATCATATTACTGTGGGACTTGTAGTGAGTAGTACAACTTTAGTTCGTTTATCTAACTAACTAAACTTGTGATTATTTATGTTTTTTAAATATTTTGTCTCAGTTACATACCTAAGTATTAAAATTACTTTGAGGGTTCTCAAAGTAATTTTAATACTTAGGTCAGTATGTAAATCTATAATAAACTTTTTATTTCATCAGTCATCTAGTACCCATAACACAAACTCTTCTTAATTTGGGGCTTGATGATGCTGCATAGATTGTCCAGGATTATTTATTTATTATCGAGTCCCTGAACTAAAAAATCAGGCTTTTTCATCAAAATGTTGATTTTCGGTTTATCATTAACGACCTACATTCAACCTCAAATCTACCCACAAGCAAATAAATCCTGGGCTTCATCTATTCCCATTCTCCCCACAAAGCTGGCTCCAGTGGGAACGTGATTGAGAAAATGAGCGATTCACAATCGTTTATTACGGACTGCAAACAAACCAGAGGCAGATCCCATTCGGTCCGGGCATGGAGTCGGTAACAGTGGCTGGGGGTTTCCACAAAGATCAATTATTATCTTAGCGGATAATTCCACTAAGATAAAATATATTTTATCTGAATGGAAGCCCAATTTTAAATTTAATGAAAAATGTGTTTATTTTTGTAAAATTTCGGTCACATTACGCACGGCGGCGACCAGTGTCAACGGAGACTAGCCACGTGCACAGCACAAGTTTATGTAGCCAAAAACTGTGGCATTTACGTTGAATGCATGCTCTAACTAACGAAATGCCGACGTATCACTATCAGTAGATAAAATTAGTGTTTTTGTCAATATACGTAACTGTTAACAAGCACACAACAAAAACACACAATTCTCTGTTCCAAATAACAAAGACAAGTTTGAGAGCTCACAAACTTCGTTTAGCAACAAACACGAAGCGGACTCTCACTACGGAAAGTGCCTATCTAACGATTTAATTTCAATGAATTAAATAAAAAAAAAAGATTTCAATCTTTGGATGACTCTCTATTCATTACTTGTCCCATTTCTCTATGAGATTTGAATAAACTAAATAAAAAAAAAGATTTCAATCTTTGGATGACTGTCTATTCATTACTTGTCCCATTTCTCTATGAGATTTGATGCAGCGCCTCCAACGTGCTGACAACTACATAAGTACGTAAAATTTCATTAAAAATGTAATAATATACTTCTCCATACTATCGCTAAACCGAATTAAGGGCTCTGGTAAGTATTCCACTTTGATCAAACACCTTTTCTTAGTTTTCTAGATCAATCTAGACTAGAACATACATAGGTACTTAACCTACCTTTGCATTTGATGTGTTTTTAGAGTTTTTTTTTCCTTTATTTCCATTAAAAGGATCCTAGACAAAGAGCCAAAGAGTGACACAGGCAAACACAATCACTCGTTGATTTATAGCACTTGTTCGATCCAACAACGACTGTCGTTTATATCAATGTACACGAATCTGAAAAAAGCTTTTAACGAAAACGTATTCAACGTAAACAGTCCCTGGTTAATGTGCCCATTTGGGAACGTATTGATGACTTTCTCATTGATTAGAATGTTAAAATGCTGCTGCTGAGTTTTTGATTTCTATGAAAGCCTTGACTAACTTTAGCATTGCTTTTATAGATAAGTAGGGTACCGAGAGTCCGCGCTACGACTTAAGTCCTATAGACGCGGCGCTGCAACTCAGAACTATAGTAAATAAAACAAGTATTGCGTTTTATTTACAAGAATTATGCTTTTCTGTTCTAAGGGGTCTTATTCCGAACATTTCGCGGTTAAAATCGCTCGGTTTATTTCATTCTTTCACGATCGTGGTCGAACTATGTAAGTAGTTGTACCTCTTTTGCCGTAAGACTTGAGTCGTGGCGTGGACTCTACCTGCACAGATGACATTCCGTAATTTTTGGTAGGTGCTTATGTGACTAGAAATTCAAGCTTAGAAGCGTTTCTAAGGAAACTCGGCCAAAACCTTGCAAGACGTCCTTTATCAATTCAGTAGATTATCATTATTAATAAAATACGAAACAATAAAATGAAGTCGGGTATTTAATGTTTATTGAACAATGTCCTTCACCTTCCCAGTAACATTATGCGAATAAAACTCAACATTTTCCTTAAAAATACCAACGCAATTTATTCACATGTACCAGGCGATAATAAATCAACAGCAGTCAAATGTGTTTGCTATGCGAGCGCGTCCGGACGAGCATTGGCTACCCAGTCGTTATAAATAATACCAGGAGAGCAGGAGCACCCAGGAGCTATCGATAACTCTCAGTGTTCGCCGATCACGAGCAATGGCTTGGATCTTTTCTTATTTCAATATTTCGTAGACATGTTTACCAAACGATCTTTGTGCAAATAAAGCGAGACTTGCAAATGTTTAAGTTGCAATTTATGTTTATATTTATTGATATTCTGTTGAGTACCTATGTGATGATGATTATGTCTTCCTGGTAAATTTCCACTATGGTAATTGTATGACTGACCAGAGTCCTCTATTCTTAGGGTGTTTGTTTTTTTCCCTACGGTGGTGTAATAAAATCATCATCATTACAGGCCCCTACATACGAGATGTAATAATCAATTGATTAGGTAGGATCATGCCCTACGGTATCCATGAAATGCATATAAAGGATGTTATATTTCAGTATATGGCTATGCAAAAGTTTTACTTCACACGAAGAACAATTTTATCAAGGGAAGCTTCATTCAATAGGAATGCATGGATTTTTTAAATATTTTTTTTTTCCATTATTTAGGTTAATACATAAAGGAACAAAAATATAACAGCCAAAAAAAATAAAATTATTGAGGTAGAAAACAAAAAGTAAAACTACACTCAGTTTCGTTCGAGTGATAAAAACGCTGCCATGTTAGCCTTTGCATTTTGTGACGTCACGGTTCAACGGATCCCATAATGCCAACTCAAAGTCAAAACTTCATGCCCATACAAAAATGTTCTAGTATGACGTCACGCTTCAGGTGCCAATAGCGTTGCGTTTAGACATTTTGCTGTAGATATCTTTCGTTATCAATAGAGAATAAGTACGTATAAAAAATATTAGCTTTTTTGAAGTCACATGCGTATACCCTATTGGTAGGATGCTACGAAGAAGTAATTGTCGTTTTAATAATAATAATAATAATAAACAATCTTCAGGAAAAAAAATTACTTCTTCGTAGGTGGGATGACAGCGAAGACTAACAGAGTATCGGTGACGTCACAGAAAGACATTACGAATGTATTTTTACCCGACTAAAAACGGAGGAGGGTTATGAGGTTGACAACCTATGTGTTGTTGTAAGTATGTATGTATGTAGCCGATTTTCTGTTACCACGTAGCTCTGAAACTACTTTAAATATTATATAATCTTTACTTATAATAAAACTGTAACAGGTCCAATTCTGTACATTGAAGTTATATTGAAATTTTTTTTTGCGAATTATCGATACTGAAGCCAAAAAAGTATTGTTTTTCGTTCATGTCTGTCTGTCTGTCTGTCTATCTGTCTGTATCATGGCCGCGCATCACGCCGAAACTACTGAATGGATTCAAATGAAACCTGGCATGATTTGAGTTGATACTACGAGGAAGGACAAAGGATACTTTTTATCCCGGAATTCATTACGGTTCCCGTAGGAGAGGGGATGAAAATCGAAATGTGTACTTAGTTGTAATTCATTAACGCGTTGTCCGATTTCAGTCAATCTTTTTTTAATAGAAACTGAAGATTGTAAAAAGACAGTCAACATTATTATCATCATCATTAGCCTTTATCAGTTTGCCGTCAAGCGGCTTGTGATCACCATATACACACAGGAAAAAAGGTATTATGGCGGCTTGTGTGTATATAGTGCTCATAAGGCGCTCGGGGACATTGTTTTTTTCTTTACCATAAATGTCGGAATGATGGACTTCCACTGGCTGAACAAATGTCAAGCTTCATTCAATACGAAACGAAATACAGCCAATAAAATCAAATTTAGACCGAAAATTGTTACCATTTGAGCAAAATTGCCAAGCACCCCGCGAAAGGCCCAGTATGCCGCCATCTTTGAAAAATTTGCGCTACAGCAAGATTTTCTAAAAATTTCTCAAGAACGACTCATTGAATATTCCTCGTTGATTATTCTTTGTATTTACTGGGAAGATACTGTAGATTATGTGTAAATTAATAGAATCACCAATAACGGTAAAATTTAAATGAAAAAACGTGACTAATTTTTGCATCGTGCATTTTTGCAAATCCACTCCGACACGTCCGCTTTGTGTATGAATGGTTTTCTTGAGAATTGTGTGGTATTATGGTTCTTTATGTACATGAATAAGCTAGGTAATTTATCAAGGAATATTTAGATACCAAGAAGTAAGTACCTGCTAATAGCAAAAGCAGGTAGAAATCATTTTGCGTAAAGTTTGTCAACCCACAACGACGGGACAAACAAAGGCCGCCCGGCCGTTGTATGAAGTTTTGCAAGGTGATTCACCAGCAGTGTCTCCATATACACGGTAATTACCGTAGATGCACCGTAATCTGACATAATCTACGGTCAACGGTAAACGTGCATTACCGTGTCGTAATTCTACCGTAATAAGGTGATGAATAAATTTTCGCATTTTTGATATTTTTTTGATTACGTGTAACGAAAACGAAACTTTTTAAAACACAAAATTTTAGATGGCAACACTCAGCACCTAGTTTAGGGGAAAAACCCTACTGTTTACGTATTTTCACCCTGGCAACACGGTAATCCTTTATTTTTATATGGAGACACTGTTCACCAGTGACGCGAGAACGCGGCGCGCGGTGGACGCCTAAAATGGCGTCCGTGTTTTATTTTAGTTTGTGAACAGTATTATGGTGTAATTATTGTGTTATAAAGTGATGTGAATACATATAATTGTGCGTAAATACCTATGCTACCTACTAAAAGTGTTAGTTTTGGTGAATATCTACTGTGAAATATGATACAAATTGTGTCACGATTTTGACTCGAAATCACAACCTTGGAAAGAAATTAAATAATTTTTGTATCATGTAAGTTTTATTAAATTATTGTTATAGCATTAGCTTTTAGGGAATTTCACGACGAAAACAATGATGTATGATTTATAACATATTATTATCCCATATAGGTAGGTACATATTATACTTCCGTAAAATTGCTTTTTCTGATGACGGTCACGTCAATCTTTTCGCCGGTAAAATCGTCCAGCCGCTCAAGCGACTTGTCGGAACCAGAAAGCTAGCTAGACGGGTTTTCTTTGAGATATATCCGACTTCACGATCTCACTTAAACCGTGCCGCGCGCGCGGTACCAACACCGCTAAAGTATGTATGGATGTGTGGATGTATGGATGTTTGGAAGTATGGATGTATGGATGTTTGGAAGTATGGATATTTGTAACTTCTTCACGCCAAAACTACTGAACTGATCTGGCTGAAATTTTGCATACAGTTAAATCTAATCCTGGGATCAAACATAAGCTACTTTTTATACCATAAATCAGTTCCCGAGGGATTAAAATCACCTTTTAACGTTTCCATAGTAACGAAGCCGCGGGACTGACAAAATCGGGGGTGTAACATTGATTTATTAAAAACGAAGATGAGGTACTGGTTGCTCGAAAGTGGCAACCTTAAATTGTGTAAAATTGTGTTCTCCCACATCAGTCACCGTCTGACCGGCGGCACGGGCGGTCGTGATTCGCGTGAAATATTGTTGTCTCAGTCTCACTTCGGTCCTAGATACGTCTTTCCGTCTTTGTTCTTCTTTCTATTGCACAGGACTGGAAATATTATATAACTGTGAGCGTATGTGTTTGCGTGTAGTTGAAACACATGCCATTTTTTGAGTAAGCGCTGGGAGAACGTAACCTATCTTCCCTTTTTAAATCAATGGGGTGTAACAAGATATCGGGATCTAAGCGGGGATTGAACATTTCAACGTTAGTAAATATGCCCGTGTGGCATAACTACATTACTAAAAAAGAGGCAACAAAATAAGGTTAAAAACTACAAACCGACTAGGTACGTTTAAAGTTGTAAACAAGTGTTCAGTGATGTTCCAAAATGCATATATGTACCTAATACTAATTATTGAAAAAAAAAACGGATCGGGCTGAAATTTTGCATAGGTGTGTGCAACATTTCAGCCCGATCCGTTTTTTTTACAATCCTGGAATCAATTCATAGGCTTACTTAATAGTTTCAACATATGTTTACTTTTTATCCCATAAATCAGATCCCGTGGGATATAAATCACCTTTAAACATTTCCATAGGAATGCGAACGCAGCCTAATCCTAGTCTAATGTACATTCGAATTCTTATTTGTTTCGATTCTTTGATTATTTTTTCTTTGTACATAATAATAAGGTAAGTAACTATTTTGCATTCTGACCAACCGGTGTGTCTCTGAACAAGCTCTCTAGAGACTTACCTAAGGGGATTCCCAGTTCAGATGTACTGGGTCCACCTTTCTTCTCACCTTGAAGAAACCGGTATAGTTTCTACCTCTAATATAGTTGACGTAAAGTTTGTTTGAGTGTTTCCTCAGACCAACTTTACGTCTCTGTAAACCTTAGGCCCGTTTTCCCATGCATACCCCATGCATTAAGGGGATTTTGTGGGGGAAACATGGAATAACCCGTTTTATGAAAGAGCCACCTTGTAGCTCTATGCTTGAGTGACGTTTATGCCAAGAAAAAGCGTGCTCAAGTATAAATCGATGACTGATCGATACGGGTTGTTGATGTTATTGACCACTAGCGCTGACGTCGGTTTTGTTCGTTAAATTCTAAATTCGTGAAATCCTTCTGATGTTAAATCCGACGTGACAGGGATGAAAGAATGGAGTACGCAACTTTTAATGATAGATTTTGACTTCTGCATACATGTTGGCACCGAGGTAGGTACACCTCGGTCAATAAGTATCTGGTCACTTGACTACCCTATGATGCAGCCAGGACAAATCATCAGTTAAACTAAAAAGTGTCATGTTGAACGATTGCCTACGTGTTCTACGTATTGTTGACCTATTGATTATCGCTTAAAGTTACTTGTATTATGTCAGGTATTATTCTGAGCACAACCGCAAATCATCATTGGGTCTTACACAAAATGTGTAACAAGTGAACAAACAGTCTATGTCAAAACCCGCTTCCGCAAACATGTATACGAGGCTTTAGCGAGATTTTGAAAAGTGTAAACTTTCAGGACTTATATTTTTATTTTAAGTAGATACGTATTAGGCACTAAAGAAATAGCATTAATAACTTAAGTTAGATCATACGTATGTAGAGAATGTGCACTTGTTCATGGAATATGGTCCGCACGCAAGTGAAATAATCAAACTGTTTGGATTTGGTTCGGATTCTCAATGTTGGACAGTGAAACGCTATATTTGTGTTACCTCTGTCATACAAAGCAGCACAGCTGAAAAAGTCTTAACTTGTTGACCTCTTATTTTTCCATCTTGTTGTTAGGTTAGATTAATTATTTCAGTAAGTTGGTTGTTAGGTAATTTCGTGTTATCTCGATAGGGCGATGTGGTCGCTAAGCGACAAAGTCCCTTTGTTTCTGTTATAAATAAAAAAAACTAAAGTAAAGGTGAAGCTCTTACCGATCGGTTGGTAGAAGTTTCTTGCGTCAATTGAGAAGTGCCCCAGGGAAGATTATCCTATCCTGTAGTTTTGTTTCTATTTATCTAAAGTTTAGACTTTACTTTTAGTGATCCTAGATGCCTGATACCGAAATAAATGCCTATTATATTAAATACCAAATAACTAGACGAATAGTTAAGATACCAATTAGTGCATGTCATAGAAGTCCACGAATACTGAAAATTCTCGATTTTTTCCTGGTGTAGGTACGGAATCGATATTATATTAGGTTATTTAATATAAAAAGCTAAATGTAACCAAATTAAAAGTAATCTAATCGCATCCCTAATCGATTTGCAACTATGAAACATAGTTGATACACATAACGAGTCCATTTACTTTTATTTAATCGATTTACTAACTTGAATTCTGCGCAGAATTATTTTGTATTCATCGCTGATATGGGTACTTCTTTTACTATAGGGTTAAATGAAAAGATCATAATATTCAATATCATACGGTTTATGCAATTCGTTATTTGTGATAACATTTTGGCTATGCAAAGGGGAGACAGTTCTCCTTATATCATTGGTACTTGAAAGTATGAAAGACAAATGACCCAGCACCAACTAGTCCCAAAGTAAGCAGGGCTTGTCTCATGGTTACTATGATTACCTATACTTAATCCAAAAAATATGTAGATAGGTAGATTTTTTTGTGATACCAGTTGGGTAACATTTAAAACGTAGTTATGTATTGTTCTGTGGCGGAAATAGAACTTGCCAACATAGAAAAGAAATAATAGTAAAAAAAACCAAAGGTCAATAAAAAAAATGTGAGATAATTCGCACAGCTCTAGCGTCTAGCACCAAGCTAAGCAGAGCTTGTGTTTTGGATACCCATATAGTTATTAAGTGATAACATAACTGATATACATAATACAATACCTAGATAGATATTTATTTATTAGACATAGAAAAACGTCGTTATAGTGGTTATAGTTTTCGAGTTCTAAATACACGTGTTATGCTTCGACGACCTCTGTAGCGCGGTGGGCGAAGGTCCGCCTGCGACGCAGGAGGTTGCGGGTTCGATTCCCGCCTCGGGACAAATACTTGTACGATCTGCAGATATTTGTTCAGGGCGTTCTGGATGTTTTCTATGTATTATAAAAAATATAATCTATGTATGTATATCAGTTATCTAGTACCCATAACACAAGCTCTGCTTAGCTTGGGGCTAGATAATGCTGTGTGAATTGTCCAGCATTATTATTATTATGCTTCGGATTCTGTTCATACACGGGGAAAATATAGACCGTCATTATTGTGAGGAAATAATACTCTAGGATTTCGCTAAACGAAGACCATAATCAAATATTGGCAGGAATTGGGGAGCCAACACAATTAGCAGACGAGACATGAAAGTTAATGTATTTAATCGCTAAGCGAATTGCAAGGAAATTGCACCCCACTTGAGGGTAAGTCGGTTGATTGGGCAGTGGGTCGATGGGATATTTGCGACATTTGTGTGCTATTTGGATGCTCCATCCTCTAAAGGTCTCTGCCAAAAAGGCGTACTATAAAATATCAGATTATCTAGATAATCTGATATTTTATAGTACGCCTTTTTGGCAGATCCTCTAGAGGATAAAAAAGTTTGGGTCGGAATTTGCTCCAACTCGAAAAATAACAACTAACAGGCTAAAGGTCTTTACTTTAGTCTACATACAGTCGCCGTAGCCGAAATCGGCTTGGAAGCATCATCTACATACCGAAGCGACCGAAATAAAAAATACTTACCATTTATTTCCATGTCAGTATCTTTTTAATATGATTTGACCTTTTCTGAGTGTACATTGATTGTATTTATAGAAATAAAACATTGTTGAATTTTAAATTTTGAATTTTCTGTACATTACGAAGCAACAGAAATCAAAAATATTTTTAATTTCCATGTCTATGTGGCTTTTTCTATGTGTTCATCATCGATTGTAATAACGGATAGTTGAATTGGATTCTTTGATTTCTTTGGTCCATTTAAGTAGGTAATAAATATATGTATATAGTTGGAATATAAATGCATAATATAGGGCAGTTGTAATTTATTCTAGTTATTATGTTCTACAAAAAACATTATTATCAAAGGCGTGAATACCTAGCTGAAAATTTCCTCGAACTTGTGTAATAATCCCCGACCTTAAGGCCCCGGGCTTTTTCATTTAGGATTTTCCAAAATTATAAAATTTATTGTGTCGATGTCATATCATATAAAAAAACACAATTCAAATGAAAAAGATATAACGATATCAGTCGCCAAATTCGTCCACAAAAAATATGTACTTATTTATTTATTTATAAATAAATCACAGCTTATTTGTTAAATATATGGTAATATTTATTGATCTTATAGGTTAGCCAACGAACATTTACACCAACTAAGAACGTATTAAGTCTAGGTAAGATTAGGAAACCCAAGTGCGTTATAGGTTTGTCATTATTTATTGCATATTGATTTGAAGTTAGTCCAAAAGCCAATACTTTCAATTATTTCTTACATGCATTTCTTCCGACACGCAAATCGAACGAAACTGTTCCAAACTGTTATCAGATCACCAACTTCCATTAAAAGGGAACTATTGGAGTGAGGTTACAGAGAAGCCTAGCTATGTTATCAAGACATCGCAACGCAAGATGGGTAAATCCAAGATCCGCACACCAATTGATGCAAACTTGTTTGACCACTAAAATTTACCTACCTATACCTATTATAGTTATTCTTATGACTCCTTGTAAGGTTTGCAGATAAATCAGTTGCAAAGAATAATATGTAGATCCATCTCAAACACTCGGTAGGTACTGTATATTTTGAAACAAATCAACAGACCAAGAAAATAACAAACATCTTATGCACAAAATTGTACAACAGGAGCGGCAAATTAATGAGAGAGAAAATTTGAATATTAAGGCAAGTCGGTGTCGAGAATGGGGTTGACGAACATGGAAAAGATTAGATGATAAACCTGTGTAGGTGACAAAGCTGAATGACAATAATGACGTAAATGTATTTGCCAACCCTACACGTGAGTACGAACAGCAAAACGTATTCGTCAAGTATTTAACGTAAGTCTTGACCTCCAGTAACCAGTACACTCGAGGCACAGCAGACGGAGCTGTGGTCTCGATAGCCTAATTAAACAGCCAAATAAATAAATTAAATCGTCTGTGATTTGTTTTAGACTTGTAGAATCAGACTTGTAGTGAAGTGTTATAATCATGGAGAAACTTTATGTGTGTATTGTGTCTGCACTTTTATGGAATGTTGCCTGTGAGTACTTGACTTTGAAATGTTTACGTATTTGTTTTGCATCCTTTTCATCAAAATTCGGCATTATATGGAGATTTAATCTTCAATTAATTTACAAAGGCTTGCTTAGCGATAAAACATCATAATCAGGTTTACTTTAGATAGATTGGCTAGAAAATGCTTTATTTGGGTAAGTATAAAAAATAAAAATCTTTAAACCCAGAAAGGTTGCATAATAGAAATGTATCCAATATATTCCCAGAGAATATGATAAGTACTAAAAATGTGAATTTTCTAAAATATAACACGGCCTTCAAAAGCGATAATAGATACTAAATTTCCTAAACGAGGTCTTTAGCATTATCATTGGTTGTCCTCTATCATTGTCATAAACAGAACCCAGGGGGCTCGCCAATGCCAGTACAGTTCAATTTTTATGTGATAAAGTTAGGGACCGGACATCATCTTATAAAGACACAAGAACATAATAATATATACGGTTTGTAAGGTTTAAGGTTTTTTAGATTTTTACAATAAGGTTTGACAATGATATTTACAAGACAGATGTACCTACTTGCGAAACCGGATATTCTAGTATAATAATGTGAGTCTGATACAAGGAAAATATTCTCAGATATTTAAGAACTAATAATAGTCTTCGACACGTATTATTGAGTTGTAAGGTTTCATGTAAGTATTATTGTTATGTGTATGAAGATGTCTAGAACTATTTCATAAATTGATTAAACGCCTTGGCCAATATTTACTAATAATTTAAAATGCGAGAAAAACTTAATAACGTAGTTTGTTACCTTTTCGTCATCAAACGGCTAAACGGATCTTAATAAATTTTGGCAACGATAATGTATTTAATGAGTCCTCATGGAGGTTATCACATCACACTTATATTATATAGACGAAAGTTTGTATGGATGTATGGATGGATGGATGTTTGTTACTTCTTCACGCCAAAACTACTGGACGGATCTGGCTGAAATTGCATACAGGTGATTCAAATCCTGGAATCAAACATAGGCTACTTTTTATCCCACAACTCAGTTTCCGAGGGATGAAAATCATCTTTTAATGTTTCCATAGGAACAACGCGTGCGAAGCCGCGTGGCGCAGCTAGTTGACTATATTTCTCAAAAATATAAAAATGAGCAAAGTTTCTGTCAACAGCAATAACATAATATGAAATTTACCTGTTATGATACACCTGAAGCCTGTCTATCTGTTTTTAAGAAAACCTGTTTAGTAATCCTAGAAATGATTCTAAGTTTGTACCACGTAGGTTGTTTCTTCGAAGTCTGTTTTGAGGAAATGAAGTAAATAATCTGCTGATCTTGAACCTTATCAATCTTGTCCAGTGAACTTATTGGAGGTTATCATTGTATGAGTTATTATCGTCATCGCGCTCTCGGCATAGCAGAAGTTATGTTAAAAATAACTATTCTAATTCTACGTTTGAAAAACAAGATTTATATCCAACTTTAATAGGTAATTGTTTTGCTAATTTGAAATGCTTTATTACAACAGAAGAAATTTATTAATAAGTGAAGCCTCATTACGGATGATGTAAGCAGGTTAACTACGAACATTATTTGTGCTGGAAGAACACCAACGGTTCATCCCTTAACGTGGGACGTCTTCAGGGTGAGCGCGGTTGTAAAACCAGTTCTTAACCCGCTTAAATTCGTAATGATTTCTTCAAACTACGATAGTTTTTAAAATAAAATGTTAAGTATGAGGGAGTGAGGGAGTGGTATTATACAACGTCTACCTACCAAAATATGTATGTATACTATGCGAAAGGGTTTCGATTGTAAAAAAAAAACTGCAACAAAGTCCAACATGGACAGCCAATTTTTTATAAAATGAAAACCCTAAAGTTAGCTGTTTCTTTCACTTGGGACAATGACCTCAGTATAGATACAGGTGTGGAGTAACAGATAAACATACGAAATAAACTTTACGCTGTTTGTTTGATAACACATTCATGTCTTTTTCCAACTGTTTGTAATTTCCTGTGTGTTGATCTAATAACCTAAACCTACTGACTGACTACACTGTCCGTGTCCATCACTAGACAGAGCTTTGAATCTGGGGTCTCCAGGTATTACCATAATCACTTGGCAGGCACTTGGTGATCGAAGAAAAGGTATAGGGACACAGACATAATCTGCTGCCTTTCATTTGGGGAAGTCCTTTATTCGACTTTTATGACATCCGCGGGCTGTGTTGCAGGGGTCTATTCACAAGCCGCGACCACTACAGCTAACTTACCTAAACTTTATCAAATGAGCCTTTCCGTTATTAAAAGTTAGTCTGTACGGTCTGTCCAGAAATCGTTGATACTTGATTTTCGTCAAAGGCAAGCACAGGGTTGTCACTTTATTTAAGCACCAGAAAATTATTGAAACTGAAAATATGTATTTTTAATTATCTCCCTCCCACTACTGACCATTGTGATCTGAAACCTCCCCCTTCGGGGTAGTACACATAATATGATATATGTTGTATATTATTCTGTTTGTTTTTGTGTGTTTCTTAGTTTTGCCCCTAAAGAAGTCCAAGGCTTTTATTGCCGTTAGTCTAAAACCGTTTATCCTTTTTATTTCAGATTCACAAAGTCGATGCCAAACTCCACTTGGCGGAATCAGCACTTGCATAGGACTATACGAGTGCCCACAACTAGTAGCCGCATTTAACCATAGACCACTTTCAAACAAAGTGGCTACATTCTTGCAGAAGTCTCAATGTGGATTCGATGGTAACATCCCCAAAGTTTGCTGTGGGCCACTACCTTCGGAAAATAATAATGTACCACAGCCCACGGACAATACATATGATCCAAATACGGTAAATCTTATAAAAAATTAATAAATCATTCAGAATAATTCACACAACATCATCAAGTCCCTAACTATGCAGAGCTTGTGTTTTGGATACTAGATAACTATTATACTTTAGGTACACCTTTTATTACATGGAGACCTGGAACAAATATAATCTGTAGATAGTACAAAGTCCTGAGACAAGTGTCCTGACGCAGAAATCGGGCCCGAAACCTTCTGCGTCGCAGATGGACCTTTGCCCGCTGTTGCACGGCGGTTACCATTTAATTGCTATTTTTATTTAATCGACAGCATCATCATCATTATCTTCTTCCTTGCCCTGGTCATTTTCTTTACACCAAGGATCATCATAATCTACCCACCTGCAACCAAACAGCATTAACTTAACAAAATTCGTTTTTTGCTTATCATCCTCTACTTGTCCACTTTTAAACATAGTCCCCCCCTAGTGTGTGCTATAGCGCACTGTCTTCAGCTTGCCGCATTTAGGAGTTGAACATGTTCAAGGAGCTCCCATAACATACATGATTTTTTGCCGATTTATAGATAATGGTACGGAACCCTTCGTGCACAAGTCCGACTCGCACTTTGCCGGTTTCATTTATTTATTGTTTTTTACCTCAACTGGATAATACAGGTAAATTTGAAACCAAATTTATAGGTAGGTTTTATTTATACCTACAGCTCGTTGTCTTGACAAGATCCATTGAAAATGTTAATAACTACACGTTTACTACTAAAGGAAGTAGACGGGTTTTTTTAATTAAAATGTGTTTAAAAATTGGGTTATCTGTTTATACAGATAACACACACACAGTCACATAATAATTGTGACAATCATGGAGATTTATTTTTTGAAATAGGGTCTACTGCAAAAATAAACTTTCCTTGGGATCTAAGTTCTAAAAACTACGCTACCATTAGAATAGAATAGAATATACATTTTATTAGTACCATTATTATACCATTACCACATACCATTAGTATTAGTACATATATCGCTTAGGGCAGACATGAGACATTCCGTTTCTTCATAAAATCACAGAAAAATAACTACAAACACTTTGGCATCCCAAGAGGCTGCCATTCAAAATCCAAAGTTCAAAAATCCTTTATTTCCACAAGTAAAATTAAGTAAACATTCTCAGGTGTAAACAATGTTTCCCATAGTCATCTCTAAAATGCTTGTTTTTATTTTCAGCAATCGAACAATAACAACGTAAAGATCAACAACTTATCACCCGATCAGATAGAACCAGTGGTATCCGAAGACTCACGTCCATCGCCAAGGAGTAGCTGTGGAGTGGAAACTAATGGCGACAGGATTTACGGAGGAACTGCTACGGAGCTGGACGAGTTCCCCTGGATGGCTCTGATGGGATATCGCCAACGTAAGTTATCATTCTTTCACAAGATGGGTTGACGACATCAATAAAGTAATGCACAGGCATTTGAATGCGAAAAAAAAGAACAGAGAAGGCTGGCTGAAGCGAAAGGAATGCTATCTTTCTTTCAGTTAGTTCTGCTAGAGTGATGATGTTAGGTTTCCAACCTCTCAGACCATCACTCATACACAACTTCTCAGATTCTTCTTTTTCATAGGCTTCTGCTAAATTCAAGAGGCATTTGATTATTGATAAAGATTAATTTGGAGAACCAGATTCCAGATATCACCAAGATCTAGTTTTAATACCAGGTTCTTGAGGCTAATCTCTTTCAAATCCAAATTTCAAAACAAAAAAAAAGATTGCGTGGTTATTGCTGTTGATTTCTTAACCTTGTAATGGTTTTAGGTTTAACAAAAATATCGCCACCTTTATTATGCATCACGATCTTAGTAGACCTTCTAACCTATCTTGCCAAGATCAATGCACGGTAAGCAAAAAATGATCTAGCAATGTTTTGTCTTGAACTTCTACCTCAGAACACTTGAACTCAGTAGAATGAAATAAAGAATCACAGAAATCTTAATAATTATTATTACGATTTCTGTGGAAGAAACCTTTCCTTGCCTGCAATATAAATTTGCAATTAGTAAAAAAAGAAAAGCTCGGAAGTCGAAACTGTAAAATGGCATGTTTAGGACTAAGGAAATCAGTTTTTATTAATATGCTATAACCAATCCACCTTGTAAGACAATAAGACGCCTTGCTTGTCTTGACCACTACCTTATTAAGAAATGTGGATGTACAGTGACCTCATATAAATTTTGTAAAACCGATGTTTCTGTAAGGACAAGTAAATTGTGAAATAATAGGCGTTCCTTTATTACTATTATATCACTTTTAACTTGTTCTTCTACCTACTCTCCGATTCTTGGGGCTTTCATTTCATCATCATTATAGTCCCATGCTATTCAGTATAGAGGATTATCTGACACAGATTCTTAGGGCCTATTCGCTTTTATGGTCTATAATTGTTATCAAAGTCACTTCTTTATTTTTTCTATGTTTTTTAGAAACTGTCATTAATTTAGTTTTAATTTGCTTTATATATATATTAGGTACTGGTGGCCTTACTTATCAATGTGGAGGTGTGCTGTTAAACCACAGATACGTTCTGACAGCAGCTCACTGCATCACTGGCCAGATCGAGACCCAAGTTGGAAAACTGTAAGTAAACTTAGAACAAGTAATAGTTAATAAACAGAAATAAATGCAAAACAAAGAGTAAAAAGATACCCATTTCATTGAGATCTGTTTATGGACCTAAAATTGATATAATTTGATGAAAGTATGTATGATGTCAAAACAATACAACTCACTTGAGAGTGAGAGACTTTTTGATAAAACTTACTTGGGAGATAAAATAATAATATAACGCGAAAGACTGCAAGCAGATGCTGGATGCGTCAAGCTGACGACAGGGCGCTATGGCGCTCATTAAAGGAGGCCGATGTCCAGCAGTGGACTAATATAGGCTTATGATGATGAGATGAATAATTATTTATTTACATCAATGTTTCTTTACAATAATGTTCTAGAGAAACAGTCCGGCTCGGTGAATACGACAAACGCACTGAAGTGGACTGCGTGGATGGAACCTGCGCGACCAGTCCTCAAAACATCCCTGTCCATATTGCCGTGGCCCATCCTGGTTACATCGACAACAACAAGAATAGAAAGGATGACATCGGTGTCGTGCGGCTTGCAGGCAGAGCTCAATATAACTGTAAGTACAACAATCAATCAAGTCTCACCGGGGGCGGGCGGGCAAATTGAAAAAGCAATTCTACCACCGAACTGCGATCCCCAACCCGCATGCCCAGAGTGGGTATTAATGGCATTACCTCCATGAGATACGCCAATAAGGCGCTCTTCAGGGGGAGCCCTGCCTCCAGCTGTGGACCAATAAAGGCGGTTGTGTGTTGTGTGGATCTTTGTCTGTGAGTGGTCACATTGCATTTTTCATGTGAATGTGATCTGGTATCAAATTCATTATCATCAAAATCATTGTATCGGACATTGATCAATTAAAAAGTGAAGATGAGGTACTAGTTTCTCGAAAATGGGAACCTCATATTGTGTAAAATTGTGTGCTCCCACCTCAGTCACCGTCGTACCGCCGGCACGGGCGGTCGTGATTCGCGGGAAATATTGTTGTCTCGGTCTCACTTCGGTCTTAGATACGTCTTTCCGTCTTTGTTCTTCTTTGTATTGCACAGGACTGGAAATATAACTGTCAGCGTATGTGTTTGCGTGTAGTTGTAACACATGCCAATTTTTGAGTAAGCGCTGGGAGAACGTAACCTATCTACCCTTTTTAATTAATCAATGGTATCGGAGCTCATTTCCGCGGCTTTGCTCGCTGATGATTATGAAAAGTAGCCTATCTGTTAATCCAGGATGTGAGCTACGTCCAAACCAAAATTAAAAAAAAAATGGTTCAGCCATTTGAATATGAAGATGTTTATTTTTGATACTCATAATAAAGTTTTGGGCAGCTCCGTATTTTGTTTTAGATATAAAACCTGTGTGATAGAAGGCAGCGTCTTTCTCGGCCAAGTGCGAGTCGGACTCGCGCACGAATGGTTCCGTACCATCTACAAAAAACAAAAAAAAAAAAATCTTTCCTCGTAAAAAACAAAAAGTCAACGTGACGCTACCCATCCTAGTACTGACCGCGCTGATGAGGACGTTGTCCCCTTTATTATTAAAATCATTTAACTTTATTATTTGATGTTATAGCGGTAACAGAAATAAATCATCTGTGAAAATTTCAACTGTCTAGCTAATACGGTGACAGACGGACATTCGGACAGACATACGGACAGCGGAGGCTTAGTAATAGGGTACCGTTTTACCCTTTGGGCACGGAAGCCTAAAAATAACTAGAAATATAAATCTATACTTAGAATTTTACACTAGCAGTTATACAAAATAAATTAAACGTAAAACTGCTTGCTTATAATTTATGTGTTAAATCATCTTGTTTACAGATTACGTGAATCCTATTTGCCTGGTTAGCAGGAATGAGCGAATAGATATGGGAAGCCAGGTGTTTGTGGCTGGCTGGGGGAAAACCTTGAGTGGTACGTACCTTTTTATTACTCACCGTCTTAATAATAGCTAATTTACTGCGTGTCTTCAATAGGTATTAACTCCGAGAAAATTGATTTAATAAGCAAATCTGGACACTCGTCTAATGACAATGAAAATAATGCAAAATTCTGATTGATCTTGAACCATGACGTATTTATACATTATGTGTTGAATACAAAGCGAGGCTAAGTATATAATATAGAACAGGTGCTTCTTGGTAACGAAGTGTCTTTCCGGTTTACTATCAGGTCCTTTCTATCGTCACTTAACACATTCGATGCCAGTGACCCACGACGAGGGCTCAACTCTGTCACATTCGAGGAGCCGGGAGCCCACGACGCGGGCTCATTTTTTAACCAGGTTTTTCTTTCCCAATACGCCATAGTTTAATATGAAAATAAATGAGAGTACTACATATTTCAACGAGCCTTTTCCTTGTATGGGTGTTGGTTTTTAGTTTTACAATGTTTAAATTTGAATCGAATTTTTACTTCTTCTGCCATGCCAAGGACCCACGTCGTGGGTCATCTTTCAGGAGTAGCAAACATTTGGATGAGGGTTCATTTTATTGTATGTTAGTTTATTCTATTGTACCCGGGGTTGGCATGAATAAAACAAGTTCTTTTAAAACACGTTTGAAAGTGTTTAGAAGTTATATAAGTAATAAAACTTTATTATAAACGTATGTTTTTTATAACACAGCTTAAAAAAGTTTTAAAGGGGACAATGTTTAAAACATGAAGAAAAAACAGGGTTTAAAACTATACCTACCCTTAATTGAAAATGAATGGATATAAATCCAAACGAATAAATATGTAGGGCTCTCAATAGCTTAAAATATTTTTTCAAGTAGAAAGTCCTTATGTCGGCTTTCGGAAAAAGTAATTCACTGGATTAGTGGGTATTCCCTGCTTTTTCTCTAGTTCTCTTCCTACCTACACTACACTACATACAAGGTGTATGTAAACTGTTTTGTATTGATTAATAATAACAATATTTTTTAATAATTTGAAAATAGTTACTGAGATACGCAACAAAAAGTAAGTATTTATCGTTATGATAAAATTTACTAATGTGAATTAGGAAATAGTTTAGAAATGGATTATTTTATTATTCGCTATAATTGATTTGAAATTGATCCCTAAAGGTAAAAAGTAAAAAGCAATCTAAAAAAACAGTAGCGTTAAACATTTTGAACAGTTTGGTTTAAAAAATATTTAAAAAAAGACGTGTGGCACTCGGGGACTGCCGCGGTAAAGCTATTGCATAGCATTTTGTATCAACTTATGCAATTATAATTTTATTTATTTATTTTATTCATGCAGTATTGCTTTTTCTTTGATATAATTCAAGTTACACTTTTTGAGCGTGGTGACCCTATACACCTATATACTTTCTCATAAACAGCTGCTTATGTATTCGTCCGATTTTGGAGCAGCTCGTCTCGATTCGTGCGAGTTTCGTAGAGTCGTACAATACGTCTAATCGCACGCACACAACGCCGCCGTGTCGAAGACTGCCGAACTGAAACGACGTTAGACGATGCACGGCCTTCAAGCCACACCTCCTTGCCCGGCGGAGTGGGGAGCGTGAGGTTTTTTCGTTACGGAATTTCTGGATTCGGTCCCCGCGCTCAAGGCCCGCGATAGAAGCTATGCAATAGCTTAAAAACAGTTTTTTTTACAACCCTGATTGTATCAAGAACCTGTGGGTTCTCAGTCATATTTTTTTTTAATATGACTCATATATATGAAGGTAGTTTACATAAAACAACTAGATCTTTTGCTAGTATAAGTAAAATAAAATAAATTTATCAGAACACTTTTCATGAACATTTAAAATCTCCTTCCAAAAGTTCTCATAATTTAAAAAAACTTAAAAATGTTGCACACCAATGTCATAGACTTTCCCATTTTCCTAAACTACACAGTTTTCCAGACTAAAATGCACAACGAGTAGTAATATTTTAGTCATAAATCACAAAAAACAATACATGAACTCCTGAAAGTGTCTTATTGTTGAGAAAAATGCAATTTAATGTCACAACCACATACCTAATGCCGAGAACCCGCTGCGTGGGTTCACCTATGGCGCATGTGTAATGCCGGTGACCCCCGTGGAGGGCTCTGTGGTACGATGTATGGTGGTTTGGCGATAGAGCAGAGAGAAAAGTGTGAAGGAGTCGAATGTGTTAAATCCAATCCGGTAGCTGTAGTCAGGTAGCTTCTTTTATTAGTCGTACCAACAGTATTTATTATTTAAAGCTAGGCGACGCAAAGGAATTACAGATATTGTCATTGGTCTGACCGTTATTATAATAAACACTATATTTAAATGCCTAAAAGAAATAGGCCTATCATAAAATAATGCATTGAAGATGCAAATATTTATAATTTACAGGTAAAAACAGTGACGTCAAGGAAAAGCTGGGCATGCCGATTTTCAGCAAGGATGAATGCGTCAGCAAGTACAGTCGCCTCGGCGCTGCTATCACTGACAAGCAAATCTGCGCCGGAGGGCAATTTAGAGAAGACACCTGCAGAGGTGACTCCGGTGGTCCTCTTATGAGGAAACGGCCTGAGGGTATCTGGGAGACGCTAGCTGTAGTCTCTTTCGGACATGGCTGCGGTATGGATGGCTGGCCAGGTGTTTACACATCGGTAGCACATTACATAGATTGGATCGAGTCTACAATGCAATCCACTAATGTTAACTGATATGTTTAAGCGTAGTTTTCTAATGACATGACTTGTGATTGCGTTGACTGCCTTAGTGTGGTCTTCTTCTGAAAGGTTCAAGATCCTTTAAAAAGTACAACTACTAGAAAACATGTGAAACTAAATCTTTGTTAGAATTTAATTACCGCAGTTCTATGATCTAACTTATTCATATCAAATGTATTTTTGAATTAACTCAAAGACAATCAATGAATGACTGTTTTGTATTAAATTTAAATAAGTTAAAAATAAATATAGTTTAAGAATTCCTTTTTTATTAATGCCCCCAGATAGTTAAAATGATAACACGTCATAATAACCTCGGCGCAAATAACACACATGAAATGACATTTAAACTTTTATTTCGGGACCCGTTTTTTGTGTCAATGTGTTTTGTCAATCCGGTTAAAGCAGCTCAATTATCAGTACAAGGCAAAACATAGGTACGAGAAACGTACGTTTATTATAAAATCTGAATGAACCACAATATCGACAGAATTACCCCTACAATCATTTAACTTGACCTCGTCGATGATTCATCATCAGATATTTAACTTGAAAACGCTCTTAGAACGGATGAATATTCAACATGGGGGAGTCCCAAACGTCATCGAGTCCCAAAGTGTGTGAACAAAGACATTCAATTACGTGTTACGTATAATTTGCATACAATACCAACTGTACTGTTCGGGTGAATGAAATTGAAGCTTAGGCTGTTGCTTATAAAATGTATCTCGGGTCGTAGTGAAATGTGTACCGCTATCGCCGCTAAATTCTAATGTGGTGTACTCGTTCGTCGAGCGGTAGGTGTCACTGACAATCAAATTAAGTGGTACGATGAAATTTCCAAACGCATAATTTAACCCTTACCCTTTCTGTTCTTAAGTCAATGAATTATTTTTCCTCTATTTAACTTTTCTTTACCATGTATAAATTAATGAAAAGTTATTGCTTGTTCAGTCAATAAGAAATTTACTTACTTACTTTCCTTTATGGTTTAGTGACCCAAAGTGGATCTTGACCTAAGATTTCCGTAGGCATCACAGTTTTGAGCGTTCTCTTTGAACCTAGGAACGTTGACTTTCCGTAGATGGCCTTCCAACATTACAATACCTAAAGTCCTACCTGTAAATTGAGTAGGTTTGTCAGCCTCATAACAAAAAAAAACTACAACCCGCCTCTTTGAAATGAGTTTCGAAACACGCAACATGTAAATATGATCTAAGTGCTATAATTTTCTCATTTTATTTTGTTCTGAAATCAAGATCTTTATCATAAATTTGTATAAAACTTAGCTGTGATGGAAATTTCCTTTTAGTTCATAATGGCCCCTTATGCTAAGTATTTGTTTATTTTAGTTTTTTTGTCAGCAAATGGATTATGCTACAATAATAAAGTAAGTAAAAATATTTTTTTAAATAGTTAACAAGCTTCTGGTTAAGTATTGCAACTAATGAATTAGAAGAAGCCCACTTTGGGAGGACTAAAACTAGCAGTATTTGGAAAAATAAGAGTCAAGCGGATATTGAAGGTTTATTACCTCAAAAGCTCCTTATGAAAATTACGTAACATTTCACGAATTGTTCTCTAGCAATAAAGTAAATGAATAATTCACTTCAATAGTCCATTTTTTCAGTATAACTCTTCAGCTGGATATACATCAACTGAATATTCGTCAGGATCACAATCTTACAATAACAAATACCAGAATAACAACTACCAGAACTACCAACAAAACAATTACTACCAACAAAACAATTACCAAAACTATTCAGGAAATAAATATAATTATGGATCATCGAGATTTGATGTAGGTATCTACACTTATGCATCTTATAATGATTACTGCTATGTTTTGTACAGAGCTTTGGAAATATAAAGAGCATAATTTTGATACTTGAAGAAATCTTTAGTTTTAACTTGTTTTTTTTATTTCGACTTAACTAGCTTCAAGAAATCGTCGTTCATGCTAATATTTTTAGAAATTTACAGTTCAGAGTAGGATTTTCATCAGCAGCAGAGTCTTGCCCAAACTTTGACAATCAAAACTTTAATGCTGAAAATGTAATCCTTACTCCATTAGACAATGAAGACGAGGAAGGACCAGAGTTGATGTGCATGGATGGAACCCTAGATCTTTTTCAAGCTGTTGTCCCGGGAATGCAAGTAAGACAATTATATTTTTCTTATTTTCCGTGGTCTTATCCGGGCTTAGAATTGCATTATTGTACTAAGGGTGGATGTATAAAAAAGTGGTCAAATCCAGAAATGGTCTCCATTCGAACTGGTGCGTACAAAATGTGGCCGAATCCAGAATAGGTCATATCTAGATGAAGTCACATTAAGAAATGGTGACTGACCGCCTAAAGGCAATTTTTAAGTTAAAGTTTGCAGCTAGCTCATTTCATGTGTATTTTGTAATGCTAGAAAATTACAACTAATAGATACAAGTAGTTAACTTGTATAAATCAGTTGTTTTCTTTCTACACTTATAGAAATATATTTTTAAATTATTATGCTAGTAGATTGTTTGCAGCTGTCTCTAGTTAGGTCAATTGTATCAATTGTAAATACTAGTTCTATGTAATTTGCATTATTTGATTTATATTACTTTTGGCAGATCACGGTCAATATAGACAAGTTTACAGACACTGGCAGCGATCCAATGTACACTATGAGTTTGGATTTATGTGATGCCCTAAAAACAGAGGATGCGGTTTGGGCACCATTAAGTAAAGCCCTGGGAATTGAAAGTTGCCCTGTTCAAATGGTAGGTATAGGTTCAAGTATGAAAGAAGTCACAATCCTGAACGGATTATCGGTAAAGATTGTATGTATGTGTTCCGTAAATTACCTCCTACAAACAAACATACAAACGGTATTCATATCTTTGTGAGAATTTATATGTAATTTAACGCCCTCCGGCCAGGTGGGATGACGATCTGCGAAAGACTGCAGGCAGATGCTGGATGCGTCAAGCTGAAGACAGGGCGCTATGGCGCTCATTAGGGGAGGCCTATGTCCAGCAGTGGACTAATATAGGCTGATGATGATGATGATGATGATGATGATGATATGTAATTTCTATTCCCTGAACATGAGAACAAACATAGCGGCCAGCATTCTTATCAAGTTATCACACAAATCAACACTCGAAATCAGGTTGACAACTCTGAATCGTGGACTATGTAAAACAACAGATGACAGTACCTGGACCCAGCAGTGGATAATCCCTATCCTATAATAAAATTTTCATCTGATCCCAAAGTAAGCAAACTGCTTGTGTTATTGGTACAATCATATCAGCCCGCGCACGGCAACTGCTGGGCCTCTTTATCATCATCATCAGCCCATATGAGCTGTGCCTCTTACAACGCTTCAAATAAAGGTCCTCAGTATTTTAATCACCCTCTGCCTCGCCGTTAGCATGGCCGCTACCGTGACCAGGAAGAGCGGAACTGTTGAGGAATGGGGGCAGTTTCCTAAAAAGCATATTTTCAGGGGTCCTATGAAGTCAATAAACTGATGCTGGATATGAGCTTTGCGGAAGGCATGCTGAACTATAACAACGTGGGCGAATACATGGTGAAAGTACAGATGAAGGACCAACAGAAAATGGAGCCTATTTCCTGCCACACTTTGGGAGTCTGCGTCGTGGAAGTTTAAATTATTTTACTTTGTAGTCTTGTTTTTATTAATTTGCAAATAAATAAACAATATCCAGCATTATTCAAGTACTTACCTATAGAAGGGAACCAACACCTGATTTCATGAAATATATTTCAAAAGCGGCTTAACATTTTATTTTCCTAAAACAACCAAATAACAAACCTCTGTCCCAATATTTTCACTAAAGTTTCCCAAAAACAAATACGGATATCAGATAGTACTTTAGAAACTTAGATGAAAACACACAGTAAATCAGAATTGTGAATATATTCATTTGTAGATAACAAAACGTAGAGGGGAAACTGTAACGGAATATAAAAATTACGACAGTTTAAAAGTAGGTGCCATTTACATAAAACAACTATTATAGGAAATGATATATTCCGAGATTCCTTTCGGAAGCACATAAATACATACTACTTAAAATACTATGATGATTTAGGAGAAAAATAATTGAATTTTTAAGAGTAGGTAAGTTAGGTACCTACTTAAGAAAAAATAAGCAGGCTTATGTCAATATTAGCCTAGCAATATGGTGGAAGTCGTGGCGAAGAATCGACCCCTCACACTATAATGCCCTGCTCGTGGATTTCTTAATGGCCAAAAGACTTTAAAAATACAGAGAAAAAGACGTTTGAATTGTAGTCACACCCCCCAGAAGGACAGCAGTTACTTTCTGTGTTATTTAAAGTTCAAACACCTAAACTCCTAAGAGTATCACCAACCCGCCTGCCAAATGGGATGATTATGGCAAAGCCCCCTTTGTTTGGAGGAGGCATGCTGATGATAAGGTATGGATAAATCTATTTATGAATAATTTTTCGGGATATAATAGCAACTTGACTTTGACGATATAATATTAGGTCCTTACATATGAAATTGGCGTTTTTCGTACTGGCCACTTTAATCACAAATTTCTCCTCTTTGGTAAGGAATTCCAAATTCAAATTTGTACAGCTATAGACTCATGTATTTGTGCTTCGATGATCGTCATTCATTTGTTTTTTTTCTTTTGTTTTTTTCTGTTTGCGTCACTCATTTTACAAAATGGAAAACTTAAAATATCGCATTATTTACGAGTACGAGTTCCGCCGTGGCACTAGTGCTGCGGAAACAACTCGAAGGGTGAATGATGTGTATGGCGGTCGTGTTGCAAAAGAAAACACAGTTCGTTTTTGGTTCCAACGTTTTCGTTCTGGAAATTTCGACCTGCAGAACAAGCCCCGTGGACGGCCTGAGACTCAAGTTGATAATGAAGAGTTGAAGGCTATTGTGGAAGCGGATCCATCGCAAACCACGTCCGAGTTAGCTGCAGGCTGCGATGTTAGTGATAAAACTGTTTTAATTCACTTGAAGCAAATTGGGAAGATTAAAAAGCTTGAAAGGTGGGTACCTCACGAATTGACTGAAGCAAACCGGCAAACGCGCGTCGACTGCTGCGTTACATTACTAAACCGGCACAATAATGAAGGTATTTTAAACCGAATCATTACCTGTGATGAAAAATGGGTTCTTTACGATAATCGGAAGCGCTCAGCGCAATGGTTGGATCCTGGCCAGCCAGCCAAATCCTGCCCCAAGCGAAAATTAACCCCAAAAAAGTTACTTGTAAGCGTTTGGTGGACTAGTGCCGGTATTGTTCATTACAGTTTTCTCAAATCTGGCCAGACTATTACGGCTGATGTCTATTGTCAGCAATTGCAAACCATGATGGAAAAGCTAGCGGCTAAACAACCTAGGCTGGTCAATCGCTCCACGCCACTGCTGCTTCACGACAACGCTAGACCACACACTGCGCAACAGACGGCTACTAAATTAGAAGAGCTTCAATTGGAATGTCTAAGACATCCTCCGTACTCCCCGGACCTTGCTCCAACAGATTACCATTTTTTTCGAAATTTGGATAACTTCTTGCAAGGGAAAAAATTCAACTCCGATGGGGCAGTCCAAATCGCCTTCAAAGATTTTATTGATTCCCGTCCGACTGGTTTTTTTAGTAAAGGGATCAATGAACTACCTATAAGATGGCAAAAGTGCATAGAAAATAATGGTTCATACTTTGATTAATTAAATATATTATATTAAAAAATATTCGACTTTTTGTTCCTCCCACACAAAACGCCAATTTCATATGTAAGGACCTAATACACTCGAGAGCAATGAATCCGGGTCACTTAAAGAATCCTAAAAACGTAAATTGGAGTATTGAAGATTGGTCAAAAGTTATGTTCTCCGACGAATCAAAATTTATGCTCTACAAGCACGATGGAAGACACAGAGTGTATCGAAGACCAGAGGAAAGATTCAAGCAAGCATGCATCGAAGAAAAAGTAGCCCACGGTGGTGGGTCTGTACTTGTGTGGGCCGGAATTTCTTCTGAAAGTCGCACAGAGCTGGTGATCATAGAAAACGGCTCTTTAACTAGCGTAAGATATGTGGAAGAAATCCTCAATGATCACGTTGGTCCATTTATGGTCAATTTAGGTGAGGATGCTATATTTATGCATGACAATGCCCGACCTCATACAGGTAGGATTGTGAATGACTACCTTCAAGAGATGAACATTACTCGTATGGAGTGGCCAGCGCGCAGCCCGGATATCAACCCGATCGAGCATGCTTGGGACGAGCTAGGCAGATGCGTAAAACAACGAAACCCTCCCCCAATCACGCTTCGTGAGCTCAAAATTGCTCTCACAGAGGAATGGGAGAATATTCCCCAAAATCGTATAAGGAACTTGGTGTACAGCATGCCAAACCGCGAAAACGCAGTAATGGAAGCACGAGGAGGCAATACGAAGTATTAAAATTCAAGAAAATCGTAATAAAGTTCAAAAATTTCATGTTTCCTATTTTTGTTTTAAGGAGAGATCAGCAGTTTTTGTGTTAATAAAATGTATGGTGACTCATATTTTTTTTACTTTCATTTAAGGAGTATTACATTGTCTATTAAATACAATTTATTGCATTAACCTATCATTTTTAGTTTCCGAGATTTTTAACATTCTTTAAGTGACCCGGATTCATTGCTCTCGAGTGTATTTGCCGAGGCACTTATTTATGTGTTTGTGATTGTAATTTGGTGCAAAACGTAGCTCATTGTTTTATTATTTTATACGTCCATAAGATAATATGGTATTTGTGGATAGTATAGAAGCGGACAGAAACTGGTCTCAATATTAAACATAATATCGGGTTATTCCAGTTGCCCCAAATAAAAAAGGGAGGCCGCGAAATTTTTGATCAATGAGTTGCCCCCTTGAAATCCCCATAAATCCATTTAAGCTCGCTGTCCTAGATAAATAAAATAAATAAATAATGCTGGATAATTCACACAGCATTATCTAGCCCCAAGCTAAGCAGAGCTTAATCTGGGCCATATTTTCAACTACCCTTATTTTTTCACTACTAGGTGTTCCGGTTTGTTAAAAAACGAATTTGCAGCCAAATAGTGTAGCTTTGGAATACAAGCAACATCATTATAAGTTATTGGATAAAATTGGATGAAATCGGTGATTGTTTTTTAGACTAGAGCCAATAATTTATTGACCAAAGGTGCTATAATTATTACATAATACATAAGATTTTCTTTAAGCTTTGGACTTTGTTTTACTTAGCTAAATGTCTACCAGCGAGTAATGATATTTCATCAGATATTTCATTTCGTTCAGCCCGAAATAAAACCATTTCCGTATGGTGTCCTTGAACTGGGTCAATGGGCTGATTGCTACATATTTATTCATTTATTTGCAGGTTTCAAAATTTTATAAGCAATGGCTAGGCCGTCTTTTCACTCTGTAAATGATTTCGAATGACTTGAGGCTGTCCAAAACATTTTACCTGGAGATGATGATAATGGTGCTAGCTGCCACTTAGTAGCCATCCTCCGGACGTAAACATTCCATTTTAAAATAAGAATAAAGGAATGGGATGATGGCTGTAGCTAATGCACGGCTGATAAAATGAACCAGCTCATGTTTCGCCGAGCTTTAGCCCGATTTTTTCGGTGGCTACAGTTTCTGAAAGATTAAATGGAAAACGGCGTAAACATTCTTCAATGGTGTCTAGAATAAGCACTGATGTAGTTGGGCACTTCCCCAGAAAACTACCGAGCCAGTTACAATGCGTTGAATGCCATTAAAAAGTTTTTTGGCAATGCAAAAATTCCTTCGAAACATGTCTTGAAAAATACCACATTTAAGCCCAAAGTCCTTGTTTAAGGACGGTGTTTTTTTTACTATAGAGAAGTTATTTTTTTCAAAGTTTTTAGTATACAGGGTGTAACATAAGGGGGTGGATCGTCGGTGGCTGGGGTTTGGGGGACCTCAGTACCTATCGATTTAACCCCCATGAAATCTTTTTATTTTACATATTAGTTACTTTATTAGCTAATCAAAATAAAATTATATTTTTTATCGACTTTGATAGAAAAGAAAATATATCCATTTTGGTACTTGGACTATTTAAATACATTTTTCAACATGATGCTTTCATCCTAGCCGAATGAAATTATATATTTCATTACCCCCCCCCCCCCCCCATATGATAAAAGTAGCAAAAGCGCTTATCAGGAGAAGGCCTGCGTCCAGCAGTGGACCAACACAGGCATTTTATTTGGGTTTGTAAAAGAGAAGACAATTTACCACTGAACTGCAATACCCAACCCGCTTACCTGGCATGGGGATTATGGGCATTACCCCCCATAAGATTAAAATCGAAAAAGCGCTTATCAGGAGGTGGTGGAGCTTCTATTCTTTAAACACCTAATAAGATACTCAGATACTTATTCTAATTGGTTTCCTCTAATAAATATAAAAATATTAGTTCCTCTAATTTGGTTCGTAATTTATATGATTACTTTACTAGTAAGGTCTAGGGTGGAAAACTGGAATTTACAAAATAATTATTTCAGTTTTTCCTCCTTAAGGGCGAAAACTAGAATTAATTTTTTGATCTCCAGTTTTCCCCCTTCAAACAAATCCCAAAATCTTGAAATTTGAAAACTGGAATAACTCTAATAGTGTCGCCAACATCCGCAGAAATTTCAATATCTCGTGCAGAGATTATCATACCTTCTAATTCTAATTCTAATTCTAAGTGGGGGAACTAAGATCTGCACGGACGTCTCGCATAGGAGTGTATTGTGCATTATCCCCCTGCCTAAGCAGGCCCTAACCAGCCCAGCTCCTTGAAGTATCGGAGCAGGACTTTAGGTGACTGACAGCTTCGTTTCAGCTTTTCTGTGGGTGTGGATGGGGTTGATTCCTCAATGAGGCACTTCAGCCCTGTTTTGAGTCTGGCCTCCTCTGTGGCCGTGCAGTGTACCACGACGACGACGACGAGATTATCATACCTTACACTATCGACTACTACTAAAGATAGTGTAAAAAAAAAAAAATTAGAAATAGTTTCATTAAAATAACCATGTCAACCTTCGATCTATCTAGGTTCTATATTTTATTTACAGTCAACATAGAAAATAGCGTGTTAAAAACACGTTCAAAACACGCAATATTCTATCATTTACACATCTTTTCTAGCACAGTGAACAAAAGATCAATATCATGAATTCTATATATAACTATGCTGAGATGATGATTTCCTATTAGTCCAACATGGCCCACCATGTTTGTTTTTCATTCTTTTTAGTCTTCATTTTCCTTACTAAAGGATTCTGTGATGACGAAGCTGAAGTGAGTACAAACGTTTTCTTGTTATTTATTTTAAAAATTTAATGTGTCCAAATACGTACCGTTGAAATTATGGAATAGAGACGACGCGTTAGATTATGAGAAGAATACAAAAATATACAAAAATAAATAGCGTCAAAGTATGGGAGTGGGGGCTAGTGACGTCATTACGCCAATAAGAATTTATTATTCGGGTAGCCTATTATAATTTTATAAATATATATTTTTATATTTTTGTATTTGTATTTGTTTATTTATAAAAAACTTAATCTAATCTTAAAATTTTAACATTCTCTAAACCCGTCAGGATTTGTGCAGAAAGTTACATTCCTCGGGTTAAATACAATTAGTGGTAAGAAGTGTACGAACATAATAGGCACCTACGTGCGGGCCATCTTCATAACCATTAGATAGGTACCTACACTTATTTTATAAAACTAGAAACAGGCATGTAATTATACATTAAACAATTTTTTAAGGTAAGTAGATATTACCTACTTTAGATTAAACTTACATACACTATCATTAAACCAGAGTGGCTAAAAAACAGGTGACATAAGTAGGTAGTTTGTAGTAAACCAAAGTGTGCAGATTATCAACGCATTGTTCGATGTTCGGGTGGTCGAGCCTCCCGAAGTTCCCCGAACACTGCGGAATGCACCGACTTCGCTCCAGTACAGGGTGCACAAAAACTAATTCCAATAAAAGTAATTTTTAGTTTATTAATAAAAAGTAATTTAGTCGTTACGTTTGCTTTTAATATGTAATTAATTAATAATAAGAACTAGTAATTTATAATTTGGGATTTTAAATGATTTCTTAATTTTTACCATTAATTGATTTAGGTATTATTGTTCTTTACGTTTTTGTATATTAATAGTTTTTTAGTTGGTATCTGATGTTTGTTATGGTTAATTTATTTTTAGTAGCTAAGGGGATGTTGTTTATCAACCTGGGAACTATGTAGTCCATTTTTCTTGTTCCATAGAAATTTTTGGCATCCATTTTGGTATCCAATATAACTTAGTATACATAATATTTTTTTATATGATGCCGAAAAGAATTAAAAAATATCTCAATAGAGCAGCAACATGTTATTGATGAGATTGTTGTATAATTTTTACAGTATAGAGCGGGTTTCTCATCGGAATCAGAATCGTGTCCGGATTTCGATAACAAAGATGTAAAATTGGAACTGGGTCTTACTCCATCAGACAATGACGATGAACCAGAGATGACTATGGAAGGAACCTTGGGCCTGGACCTGACTATTGATTCGGATCACCTGGTAAGTTTCTGCTAGGTTTGGTTACGTAACTAGCCATCATTTACGACTATGTTAACAATAAGATTGAGACACAACTAATATTTATAATTAAAACAGTTGAACTAACTGCAAAAAAATTTGAGATAGCTCAACTGATGCGTATCAACACCAATTGGAAGCGTCCCAAAGACACTGGCTGCATTGCCCCGCTATACGGCAATACTGACGCGCTGCGCCAGATACATCAACTTTGGGGATACGCATCGACACGGACCCACTATGACTCCAAGGGGAGCAAATGCGTAGGTTCAGGACAGAACCTTTGCGACTTTTGCCATTCGCAGCCGATTATGTCGCCGCACCAGCCCCTCAAGGCTGTCCTTGAAGACGGTTCATGATCATAATGTTAATTTATAATAAGGTTATAGGGCCCAATACCTAGTCAACGCACTTTTTCCACCTAAGCGGCGAAGAAAGATGTGTAAAAACTACTACAGGACGAACAAGATAACTCATAGATCTTTTATTATGATGAGAATGGTATTTAGGTACATAATAGATAACAATTTCGGCACCGACTTGACTGGTTCAATGGATAAATATCTCGGTTGATCTCTTTTCTGCTTTATTTACTTTACTAACCTACGCACATGGCAATTTATCAATACCCCTGTTTTTCAAGGTATTGGTTCCCTTCTAAATCTCCTTCAAAACCTGAATAATAGTTTTACCCAACTTTGGACAATGTTGTTGACTGATGATTTTTATGTTTACTAGTTGAGTATTGACATAGTAAAGGAAACAGACACTGGATCGGAGGTGATGTGGAAGGTATCCATGTCAGTGTGCGACGCAATCAAGGATGAGGACGCTCCTTGGAAGCCCGTATTCGAAGCTATGGGCATCGATAAATGCCCTATTGAAGCGGTAATATTGTTTTCTTAACTTATCAATAACAACAGGATATTTACCATGATTTGAGTTTTGAGCAGTCCAGTATCAACACTAGAAAGCTCAAAACTCAAATCATGGTAAATATTCCGTTGTAAATGACTTTAGAGTTAGTAATGATAATATTAGAATATATTTGAGGTATACGATAACCTTCTAACAAGTTAAAAAAAACTAACCAGGTTTATTATAAAATTACTAAATTTGCCCTAGTACATTCATGTTCCCATCATGTGACAATGATGCACTAATTTTGGCACACGGTATAAGACAAATTCTCACTGTTAATGTGTGTCAAAACGACTTGTAATTGTAATTCGTTAAATAGGTATGTTATTCTTTCAGAAAGACTACGATGTCAAAGACATGAAAATTGATATGAGTTTCGCAGAAAGCTTTCTTAACCAAAACTACGTCGGTTTTTACTCAGTTCAAGTAAAAATAGAAGACCAACAGAAGAATCCAGTATCCTGTCATGTCCTGGGCGTAAGCATTGTAGAAAAATAAATAGATAAATAAGTTTTAAACAGAAACTCGAAAGATTTATCTTACTAAAAGGACTTCGATCGAAATTGTGTGTAATTAAATAAATAAAATTCCAACTGGTGGCACAGAAAATGACTTGCTTTTTCTTTCATTACTGTATTGTAACGAAACGAATATTATTCTTGTAAAAATAAATTTGCATCCACTATATCCACGAAGAAGGCTTCGCACCGTATCGTACGTAGGTATCCATTTATACGCCGAATATGTTGTGCGAACTCAGCACTAATATCATTACTCTCTCAGACATCTTTTCAAGAAACTAATTTGAAGGTCTACGCCTCATCTCAATGTGACTTATGAATAAAAATAAAATGAACACAAAAGAAGTATCGCCCTTTATATTTTCAATAGCCTGTCGAATTCAGAATCACAGATCGCAACATAGTATAAAACAAAGTAGCTTCCTGCTATCTAAATATATAATTATTATATTAATTATTATATTAATTTCTTTTTGTTAATAATTGACTGAAATACCAGACATAGGTAAGTAGAAACTCGAAAAAAACTCAAATAGCACTATAAACAAAGTTCTTCAAAGAGACACTTCACGACATCCGTTTGACAAATCAAAAGCGAAAACCCTTGAATCACCTCAGTACTCAATCCTCCACTACGGAACTATTCGCTAAATTGAGAAACCGTGTCCGAGGACGCCACTTGAAATCTGACGAAAAAGGAAAAGCGGACAGTAGGGATCGGGGCGAACTTTCTCATGTTTTCTGGATTGGAGACAAATTGCTTTAGCAAGCCTGCAGAACTCACGTGGATTTCAGTGAACTCACGGTCTTCTTTTCAAAGACATTTTATTAATTCACGAATATTATGACTAAAATTCTAGGTCATCTATTTGAGGTAGGTAGGTACTTGAAAATCCAAAAACGATCAATTGAATGTCTTATTAACCACTGCAGTAGTTGCAAAAGCATGCAACTTTCTGTTTCAATGAGAAATAATGATGCTCTCTAAAAGTGCAGTAAATTGTGGTCTAGTTACCGACTCGCCACTCAAATACTCAAATTCGTCTAAAAGTCGAAATAAGATTATAATAATACATTTCGAATTTTATTAATTTTCCTTAGGTTGGAACATACAAATGTGGAGTTGACGTAGAACGCGAACTTCGGACCGGTCGTCCAGCGCGCGCGCTGTTGATAATCAGTGAATAAATTACTGATGAGCCATACCTACATTTAGGTATTTTTTTATAAATGCTTTATGTAAAGTACCTGAATTGAATTGCATTAGCTTGGGTATAAAGCTGCAAATGACTCAATCTGAAAAAAATAACATCAACACAGATCAACACACTATCAGACTAATATCATAAATGCAAAAGTTTGAATGTGTTTTAAATGGACGGATGTATGTTACCTCTTCACGCGAAAACTACTGAACGGATCGGACTGATATTACATACAGGTTATTCTCATCTTGTAATTAAACAGGCTACTTTTTATGGTGGAATAGAAATCACCTTTGAATGTTTCCATAGGAAAATGCGTGCAAAGCCAAGAGGTGTAGCTAGTTCAAAATAATAGGATGTTAGAACTCAAACCGAAATATAACACCCTGAAACGTTCACCAAACACTCGAGCGTCCCAAAAAGGCACACACATCAAAAAAGTGATAACTAGCGTAAGGAAGGTGTAAAGAGCACTCCTCTACCAATAAGGGAAGACGCAATAAAGTGAATAAAGGCTGAGTGGAGATCTGCTAACGACGCACTTCCCGTTTGAGTTCTCGATTGAGGTGTAAACACGTGATTTTGAGGTGTTGACATTTTATGTACGACTTTTTTTTCTTCCGGCCTTCTTTGTGGTACTTTCTTTGCCTGCTCTATTTATTAAATTGGTGGCTTTGAAATTGAATGCTAGGAACTAAGGAGATTCGGTCATTAAGTACAATGCAGTTACATAGTGCAGCATCTTTTAAAGGTTCTTTCTTCTACCTTTGACGCCATTCAAGCATCATTTTTACTCATTTAAACTATTAACTTATAAATTCGCTGCCTCAATACGCGCTTTAACAAATGCCGTATCCTTTGCTCTACTTGTCCATAATGTTTTCAAAAAGGGATTACGAAAAAACCCAGCCCATTTACTTTGATGAGCAATTTCTTTAATTCGCTACCAAGGGGACTAATTTAAAATATTCGCAGTGAATCCCATTCCGTTTCATAGTATACGGAACCCCATACGAGCAGACATTCACGAAAAAGTTAATGGTCCTTAAAGCTTGGACGCTGTCCTGTAATTACGAATTAAAAACTTCGTCCGGCGAACCCCAGTTTTTTCTCATTTATTTGGATGCGGAGATAATATTGCCCCTAATCTATCTTCACTTCAAACAAATATAAAACCAAACTGCGGTACTATAAAGTCTAAAGTTGTGTGATGGGAAACTCAATTACATTTAATGTTATCTTTGCATGCGACAGTTGTATGTCTGTTACAAACCGTATTTACAGAAAATTCAGAATGTATTTTGAGAATATATTGGTTTTCATCCATTAGTAGCTAATGATCCTGAAAGGTATTATACAAACTCTAGGATCAAAAAGAATAAATAACTCTGGTTAAATAACAAACGAATGCTTTTCCAGATTTTTTGTAATGAAGTATTAGATACGTACATAAAACAACCAAGTTTCTGAAATACGCAGACTTTGTTGTTTAACTTCGTAGAAAGCTCTCGAGAAATAAATAATGCCTTGAACGTAAAATCTTCGCGAAACGTGGTTTGGTTTAGTAGGGGTTTATCTTATTTATACTTACGATAAATTGATGGAACATGCTTTCAGAAACAATGGTTAAATCAACGTTTCTCACATACCAACTTACATTATTTTCTATCAAATAAGAAATAAAGTGCTATTGACCTTATTATGGATTTAAGGTTAACTACTGTTAAGGTAACATTTTGTTGTGTGTTGAATGTTTGTGGTATTTATTGTATGCACTCATCATACATCTTCAGGGTGATCGTCTTTGAATATGTCGTTTAAAATTTGTCTTGTCCGAGTGTTTATTTTGTAAACTTAAATAAATAAAGCACAGAAATACATTATATCAAGATATATTTCCGTGGTTATTCGGAGCAGAAATATCAACAATTGTCCAACAAAAACTGTAGAAAATCAAAATGCGAAGCTACAAAGTAAGGAATAATCTAACAATCAACCCTAAGCTCTGAAAATAGAAAAGTGAGTAAAAGCACCGACGTTGAAAATAAAATACAATGAAAACTTGACGTAATATTGCACCCACCAAGTCACACAGTGTACTTTGGAAGTTTAAACGTACCAAATATAATAACATAACATAACAGTCTGGCTACGATACAATGTTACAGAGTTATGACGTCACTGCAGGTTTGCGACTAGACTCGGTTTCATCTACTGAAATAAAATCGTTACATGACTGACTGACAGTCACAGTACGTACGTAACAGTATGTAAGCAGTCTGTTTAGTGTGATAACGTCTATTAAATCGATGAAGATACCCATCTTCATCGATTTAATAGCCGTTAGAATAATGGTGGTAGCATGTTCAAAAAAGTGTCACGTTGTTGATGATGTTGTCATGACGTCTGAAACACTGAAGATTAAAGTTTTAATTTCATCGAATAGAAAGCGCTAATAGCTAGCTTACACGAGAATGGCAAAAACAGTATATTATAAACTACGAGGTAAGATTTTTGAAAGATCAAGTAAATGACGCTATCACATAAAATTATCGTTTCTAAGCCGAGACTTTAGAGCCAAATATTTTTTGATAAAAGGAAACTATTTATTGCTAACATGTGTGTATAAAAATCAATTGCTGTTCGTTTCAATAGTATTACCGATTTGTTTTGTTTTATTACGATGGTTTAAAAGGTAAAATAGGGGAAAGATTGTATGTGACACGAAGTTCACGGCGTAATCTAATCATCAGTAGCTAATTCTAGAGTAAAAGATTTTTTGTATGGAAAAATGCGACTCGTCATATTGTTGTTAAACTCTCACAGAGAGATTTTAATAAATCATGGTAGTAGAAACGGAAGGCACTTACTAGTTCAGCAATAAAACAACCACGTTACATACTAAAATAGACCAGCCAAGTGTGAGTCAGACACGCACACGAAGGGTTTCGTGACAAATTATTACTTTTTTTCCTATTTGTGGTGGTGCCCATTATTGTGCATCAACACAAATGATTTTTTTAAGATCTTTTGGATTAGAGTCTCTGATGGATGATCTACGTAAGATAGAGGCCAGACGGACTGATAGTACGGTGGCACGGGACGCAGCCTGTAAACCCCTAAATACTGAAACGCAAGTAAGATGTAAGAACGTCTCAAATGACGAATTTTTGACACATTTTCATAGAAAACTGTTAAGAAATCGTGACTTAAGAAGTATTTGTCAACGTGAAATCTTGCGTTTGAGTATTCGGGGATAAGAGTCTCTTACAATGCCAACGTCCCGAGCCACCGCCGCCGTTGTCTTGTTAAGAGAAGGCTATGGTAATAGGGTCTGGTTCGCACGCTTTGGGTACGGAACTCTAAAAATGAATTACAATACGTAATAAAATCACGTTGAGGGAATCTGCGCGGTATTAGGAACTCAGATTATTGTCAGAATATTATTTTGTTGTTTTACGACATGAAAATAATAAGCGCTATGTCGTTTATGCGTGTCATAAAAGTTGTATGGTTGTTCACGCATGAGTGAGATTCAATGCGGAGATTGGATGATAAAATATATCATCATCATTGTCAATTCGTCGACGACCTCTGTGGCGCGGTGGGCGAAGGTCCGCCTGTGACGCTTGAGGTTGCGGGTTCGATTCCCGCCTCGGGACAAATATTTGTACGATCTGCAGATATTTTTTCAGGGCGTTCTGGTTGTTTTCTATGTATAATAAAAATTATCTATCCATGTAGTGTATTGTATTATGTATATCAGTTATCTAGTACCCATAACACAAGCTCTGCTTAGCTTGGGGCTAGATGCTGTGGGAATTGTCCAGCATTATTTATTTATTTATTATAATATTAATTAGAGTCCCATCATGAAGTTTGTAGAGAGCATTGCTCGAATCACTTTGAGAATGTACCTACATAATGTTCTTAGAATGAGTTTGCAGAATATAAAAACTGAAAAAGTTTTCGAGTACATGACTTGGTACATAACTTTGCACATTGGTAGAATCTCTTAAATTAATGTAATATTTTTTCTAGCCAAATCCGAACTACAAGAATATTCTTGTAGTAAAGTGCGAATTTGGTCAGTTTGTAAACCGGTTCAAAAAATTTTACTCTCAATTTTGAAGAATTTCGTAGTCGTTACATATTTACTTCTACGTAGGTTTTAGTTACTCTAAACTTTGAGAATATTTAAAGTTGCATTAAACAAGCTTTCAAGCCCTAAACACAAACAATTCTTCGCTGAAATTCTTGATTGATGGTTGACTGCCTCTTAAAACAACGTTAGTAATGCAGACAAAAATAAAATCTGAGAAGTTTTTATAAAGTTCATTTTGTTTTGATAAAATATAAAGTTCGAAGTTATGCGTTGAAGAAGGTTCTGTAGTAAGTACAGATGTCAGTGCCAGAAGTAAGTATTAAAAGAGAGAAATAAATACCGAAAGTGCTAAAGAAACATAGTAAGTATATATTCATTTTACAGTTTGTGAGAAGGAAAGCGTTTCTTACAATTTATGTATATAATATATTATTATGTTCATATATTTTAACGTTAATTCAACGAAGTCTTGAAATTCTAACCTGCTCTGAGGTGAATCAGAAATCATTTCTTAGTTTATTTGTTACCAGAACAATATGACTGAAATTCAATTTTTAAACTCCATCAAAACAAAATCTTGAAATAATCATAAATTGTGTGGAAACCAGAAATAAGGATGACATGAATTTCTACGCTCAAAATCAGTACCTACGCCGTTCTATAATTTAAGAGATAGTCGCCTTATTCCCGTACAATTTTTATTTTGAAGATAACAGGGTTGGCTTATTGTTTAAAAATACGTCCGCCAGTGGATAATTTCAGGCCATTCGATAAGCTTGTTCAATGGCCAGCCGAGGGCATCGGCGTGCTTACTGACTGTAAATTTCACAGTATCTCGACGCCTACGGCTACCGTGTTGAATTGTGGTCTTCCAGTATAAAATATAATACAAACCTTATGTTTATCCGTTTATTAAAAACCGATGTCTTATGCCAGGTACTGATCGGTGTTACTGAACGTAATGTTTGATTTGCAGCAAGCATGATAATTACGCCGCGCCTGCTGAAAATCATCTCGTAGCTCTTTGCAAGCGCCTTCTTTCCGAACTAACTACACAAACGCTAGCTTTCTAACACTTTACGTCCTGTAACCAGTACTGGGCTTTAAACTACGTCCACTCAACATATTCATCCGTTGTAATAAAAACAAATATAAAATAAAACAACTTTGTGAAAACAAGAGGTGAGTGGCGAGGAGGCGTTAGGTGTATTTTTATGACCAAGTGAGAAGTCTGCTACATTTCAAGATTTAAGATCTTAAACTCAAACTAAAATACCAAAACTAAAGTTTGAAGTCCGTTGTAATAAATACAAATTAAATTAATAACAACTTTGTGAAAACATGTGAGCAGTGAGGAGGCCATAGGTGTATTTTTATCACCAAGTGAGAAGTATGTTAAATTTCAAGATCTTAACCCTCAAACTGAAATTTATTACTTACTAGGTTCAGAACCTGTATCGCGGGAGCCCGGAATACAATATGAGTTTACCAACAGGAGGCAGAGCAGCAGTCCACTCGTGGCAATAACACAATATTTAAACAAAGCTTTAAAAATGTAAAAAACTAACACAAAAAAACTAAAACTTGAACAATAAAATGAAACATAAAAAGTTTTAAAAGAAGTTAGGCCCGTGACGAGAATACCTACATTTACTTATTTTACACCAACAATTAATTATTTATAGCTTTTAATACGTACCTACATTGCAAAATACAAACATAAAATACAACACGACATTCGGGCCAAAAGCAAAACTAAAGTTTGAAGGTCTCTTATTAGTTCAATAGTTAATAGTTCTTACTATAAGTATATAGTAAAACAATAGTTCAATAGTTCTTTCGTCATCATCATCATCAACCTTTATACGTACACAGCTGAACATTAGGCCTCCCCCAAACGATCAATAGTTCTTTATTGATAACAAATACAAATTATATGTCAGGTCGATTTACTTAAACACCAGGTGGCTAACAAGCATGTCGACCACTTGGTCCATATGCTTATTAGACACCCTTTCCTTTAAACCACCACACCCATTCCAACCTAAAATTTTACATAAAAAATAAACAAAAAACAGAAACAAGAACGCAAGCACCAATGAATCTTTTAATCCCAAGTAACCACTGAGATTGCAGCGATGTCTCACTAATTGTGAAGAACACTCCACGTTCCCTTTGTTAACTAAATTAAATTAATTGCAAGGAAATATTTAAATAGAAGTGGGAATACTTGGTGCTGCCAATTGCAGACCTTGCTTTTGTCTAGACTTTAACTAGATGCTTGTTGCCAGTCTTTTGTAATTCTGTTACCGCATTTTTGTGCGGATAACTGAATTTTAAAGTTGGGAGAAAAGTTGTCGGTGCTTAGATATTTTTAATTCACATCGCAACAAAGTCGTTAAGCACTGGTGCGACTTTTTTATTGTTTTCTTATTTATGATATCCTTAGGTGATGGACTAGTTGTATTTTTTACTGATATAAAAAAAATGTTTTGTAAATTTATAAATTAAATGTTTTGTTCAACTAGAGGTAAGACAGGCGTGCGTACTCTCATATAACATATTCGATCATGTAGTCAACAAAATAAATTTGCTTGAATGCAACCTTTTTAACCGACTTCAAAAAGGAGGAGGTTCTCAATTAGTCTGTTTTTTTTATGTTTGTTACTTCAGAACTTTTTTGACTGGGTGGTCCGATCTTCATGATTATTTTTTTATATCAAAACTGGTGCTTCCCATGTGGTCCCATTTTAATTTTGTTCAGTTCTGACAATGGGATCCATGAAAATTCATGAAATAACCGTCAAAATTGAAGTCGGTTTATAGTTTTTTAAAACAAAATTAATTATATTATTTATACAAAAACGTCTACATTGGCTGGACTTATTAATAATTTAACCATATTACTTAACTAGGCTAAACAATTTGAAACACACCTTTTCAGAAAATCTGAACTAATGCAACTTCAAGACTTGGAACCTGTCAGGGATGACTTACGTACGTACTTTAATTGGCAAATTTGTAGCAATTGCCTTCAATCTACTGGTATCCTCACTACTGGCTTATCTCACTCGCCAAACTAAGATCGTCAATAATAACCACAAAAATGACAACAAATAGGTCCTGGTCTACACAATAGCCAGACACAAGCCTGGCCAGAGAATAAAGCCAATTACATCCCCTATACCACGTCACATGGAATCTGGCTGGGCCTTATCCACTGAGGTATTAATAGATTACAGTGATCGCACTCTGACATTCGGAGCAAAACTGCTTTGTTGGAAACACTGCCGGTGACTTTCGCTCGAACAGACCGAAAATAGATGGTCAGAAATTTATTTTAGCATGTAGACTAAAATTAATAAAAATATTTTTATTGCAGTAGTGATCTTTGTTTGAAGATAGGAGCTGGGTGTTACGATGAGATATAAGAAAATGTTTTTGATAGTAGATACTAATCTATTTGAATAATTTAATTTGATATTATAAATAGGTACTGAGTTCAAGGCGTTATCATATAAAATTATTGTCCTTGAAATTTTAATAAGCATCACTGAAGAAGCATTGAACTTTTGAACAAAGTCAGGTGTTTAACAAAACAAAGAGGCCACGAACAATGACGCACAATTTGGGATCTTATAAAACTGAAATGTAACAAATGTATTTGGAACAAAGAAAAAATATCGTAGAGATAGGGTCTGGATTCTGTATTCAAAAACTTGAATAGATAAATATATTGATGGTCCTCAAAATATTAAAACATGCTGTATGAATATCTACCACGCAAACGATTCTTTATAGCTATGTCAAAGATAAAATAAAGATCTTCTGCTGAACAAACCTCCGCCAAACAAGGGGGCTTTGTACATAGTCACCACGATTGACAGGCGGATCGTTGATCGTGAAAAATATTGCTAGAGATGTTAAATATATACTGTTCTTCTTCCGGTAGTTTCCCTTAATCGACTCGAATGATATTCACAAGCTGAGTTGGGTAAATTTTTCACGGCTAGGATTTCTTAAATAGTCTTAGTTGTTTTACCATACATCACCATCATTTAGCAATTAGTCTACTGCTGGATATGTCCGTCCACTAGATATGTCTACATATTTTGCACACCTATTTGGGTGTAACTAAGTGTAGTAGTATAGAAGACCGTTTGTCTGGCTCTTCCATATTAAGCAACATAGCGCCCTATTTTCAACTTGAACATGCATAGTTACTCAAATAGGCGTGCGAAATAAGCGCAAAACTTTATATGAAATCGTTTTAGAGCACAACCTAGGGACTGGACAGACAACTCAACTTTACAGCCAGCACCAGAGCGGAATACAAATTGTTTCTGAGCTACCAGAATGTAAATGTATCGTAAAATGCAAACGTCGTGCACATTTGTAGGTTGTAAATTTTGTACAGGATTTCGTCTGAGGTTTTCTTCGGGTCAACACAGGTGTGGAATTTTTGCTCTTTTCCACTTTTATCTAGTGAATAATCCACATATCCACCACCATATCCACTTTTTTCCCACTATGATCCATCGGTCGAATAGATTAGTTGCCACTGCTTGAATCTATTCCACTCTGACTGATCCATAGGTTTGTTTTTAGGGATTAAAGATTGAAATATTGATTCCCCTAATTGTTTGATGATTTAAACAAAAGTATATATTGTCTTCAATATCTACTGATATATAAGTTTTTCAGGACGACTTAAAAAAACACATAATGTTAATTAATCCCTCAGAAATAAAACTTTAATGTATTTAAAGAACATCATCTAGGTAGATGGTGTTCTTTAGCAAATTGGCAAAGAACTCATTATTGGCAAAGAAGTCACTCATTAAACAAACAGATAATAAATCATACAGCCAATCTAAGACTAGTTTTTTTCTGGTATAATTTATCGGTAAAACTGCGTTAGATAGTAAAAAATATCTATGGCTTCTCTAATTCTTCCTACCTCTACCTCACCACAATAAACTCCTATAAAAGATAACGGAACTATTTAGCTTAGCTTTTTATTAGATGAATGTACAAAGAGTATTCCAGTCACAAAAAAGCTATGGATGATACCTTACAACTTTTCAATCATCGCCCTAAAAGATTAGCCATTCAAAGACCGTCCTTTCTACTGGATATCCCTGCCTTTTATAAACTTTGATATCCACTCAGAATTTGGTATACCAGTCATAGACTTATCCTCAACAGCCTGTATAGGTCCACTGCTGGACGCAAGCCTCCCCCTGATAAGCGCCTTGTTGGCGTTTATGTAATGGGGGGGGGGGGGGGGGGGGGGTAATGTCCCCACACTGGGCATGCGGTTTGGGGATCGCAGTTCGGTCGTAGAATTGTTCTGCTGGGGGCGCTGCTGCCCGCCCCCGGTGGATATCCCTTAGCCGCCTCTTACGATACCCACGGGAGATGGGATGGTGCAAATTCTAAGCTGACTTATCCATCCTACATATTTTTTTTCCAATAATAGGTAGGTACAGCGAGTCGTTCGTCACCTCACTCACCGATGTTCAACTTTTGTCATGTTGATGATCAATGTCGATGGCACTGCAAACTTAATCCGGGTTGAATTTGCAAAAATCTCGTACTATTTCTCTTTCAAAAGCGTTCCGCTGTATTTTCCTTGAGCCGAAAACTTTTGCAATACTAGATAGGAGAAGTTTAAACTCCGCGAAAGGGGGATCCTTACGATCTCGTCGCTCGCATAAAAAGCCCGTTGTTGAAATATGTTGTCACTGCATAAACTTTACGACTTAGCTCGGCATGAGACAAGTTTTGCCCGTGATGAAGTTCTAAGCGCTCATTCAGTCATATGTCAACTTCAGCGCTCTTCAGAAACAGCAATAAAAATAGAATATTGTGCTCGGTAAAAGAAAATACAATCTACAAAATGATGATACAGAAATGTCACATTAAAAACGTGATTACTTTAATTTATTACTTCCAATTGAGCGAATGTTATTTTATCAGAGCAATTTCGATAGTGCGTCATAAAGTCATAATGGGAGATAGAGGACCTTACGAGGTAATATTTTTTGTTCTCTCGAATAGAATTTGAATAATTCGGCTTATATTTGCCGTGTCGTTTATCAATACGCCCTCTATAGCCCTCTCTGTAAATTGTATATTAATTCGTAGGTATTATTTAGCATAGAATCCTTGTAACTTTGCATGGTAGCTTTGCAAGTGATTTAGTGAATAGCCAAGAATCCCGCTGCATGCAAATGAGTGAAAATATCTCATTTAAAACAGTATTTTATCGTTGAATAAAATTCAAAAATTTACTGTGAAACTTTGTGAATGGGTAATTGTCTGGAAACTAAATACCTTAATGTACTGTACGGTCTTGCTCCGACTTTAATCGGCTATAGATCATTCGTAACGTTTCTTAAAACTTGATAATGTTATTTTTGATATATGATTTTGAAAATGAAGTTATCGAATACCGGTGTATTAATATGGCGATATTTTTTTTTGATACGCATGTGTTAAATTTAACTGCCTTAAAGGGCTGATGAAACAAATTTGCAATGCTGATTTGGTGAACTAAAAATATTACACCTATTACGCCGCAACCAGCAAAGTTTCTGGCCTGTAGTTGAATCTTTAATATTCCTCTATCTCTCTCCCTCTATCTCTCGTATTTATTTTCAAAAATATTTAATTGAAAACGACTGTAATTCAATATTGAATGTCAACAATAGGCAAGCGCACCTACATATCGAAATATACGTTTGCTTTCCACTCCTCCCCCTCGAAAATGAGAGTTCGTAATTCAACAACTGATACAATTTCCAATTTCACATCAATGGCTGTGATTTAAGTATTTCCCGTATCATTTGTTTCTCCTGTTTCAATATCGTATTTTTATTTTTGTTAAATTGCTTTTCTTTGTAGATTCACCCCCTCTTTCATACTCGCACATGTGTGCACTCTTGCGTTACAGAGATTTGTTCTTAAGTACAGACATTTATTCGGTTTTGGCTCAGGGCGGTGGTTTATTTTTTCTGTTCTGACATATTGTTTTCACGGAGATTGAGTTCATCAAATATTATCTCCAAAGTTTTGAGAAAGGTTTATTTTCAACGTACAAGTAAATACTGCATGTACCTACCTATCTGATTTTTGTCAGATAAGACGAAGAAAATTAGTTCACGCATAAAATTTAAGTTAAAGTACATAACGAGTTTTTCTAATAAATTTCCAAAATAATGCTCGTCCACTTCCCAACGCAAACATTAAAAAAGCCGTTTATAGCACAATTAAACAAATAAAAATGTAAATACAAAAGTATGAAATCCTTTTCTTTTTCCGAATTTACCCGCAAACCTTGCCGAATCAAAAATTAATCCCTTCAAATAAATCCACAAAGCCCATAATTCAAATTTGTTTTTGATTGCTCACTCGTACGTCATATCCGGGGCCTTTTAACAAGCAAAGCACTCGTGTCAGCGCCGATGCAAAACATCATTCATTACGGCCCCACTGACAATAAATAGATTATAACGATACAAAAAGTGCAGAGTAAGATTGTAGCTCATGTTAAATAGCAGGGATAATCCTTTACGGATGTAATCGGGTTAGCTACGAACCATATTTTTGTTGGAAGAACACCAATAAGGTTCGTAGTTAAGCTTACATCCGCAATCAATTCGTCATAGTAGGGATAATCGGTTCAAAAATGGCCGGTAATTTTTTCACACACCAGGGCGGGAAGTGTGTGAAATTGTAGAATGTTTATAAGTTATGTTGGTAACTCACTGCCGGACATAATCGTTACGAGTCCTATCATTCAGTGCCTTGTCTTATCATAGTGGTGATTTGCAAGTGATTTCACAGCAAAGTTGGTACGATTGTTAATCCCAGCAAGCTCACTGCGTGCCCAACACGGGGTGTCGTCACGACGTGCTTTTGAAATCTCTCGGTAATCGCCAATGTTATGTCAGGTGGGATGACGTCCTGCAAATTGTGTAAAGATTGTACTTATTTATCGATGTTTTTTTTTCGAAAGCTGTTCATTTTCTACTTCCATCACACAAAATGAAGAAGCTGTTCTGAATAAGCTATCGTAAGAATTTTTTCCTGTCCTCGTTTCGTGATACAATAATCAAAGGAATATGAGGGGAGTCAAACGTCTACATATGAGAGCGATAAAAGACTTGAGTGCGTTCTTTAGGGTTGGTTATTTATAATTTTATCAAATTTTTACTTGTTACTCTAAAATTTTTGCTTTTTTGCCTTATAAGATCTGTGGACGATACTGACAATGCTCATCTTTAATTAAATGATAAACATTGACAATACTTAGTATACTACATAATGTTTACCAACCTAACCATGTTTGTAATTTCACCTTAAACCAATAAAAAATACTTTTAGTAATGTCTTTAAAACTATAAATTTTGCAAACATTTATGTCTGTAGTAAAAGTTTTCATCAGTAATGCTAAATTTGAATAACTTATAATTTTTTCGTCGATAATTTCGTTATTTTCTTCCCCTACCTTCACATAATAAAATATAAGTACCAGGATCTCAGAGATCAGAGCAGCTGTCACGCATGAGATAATCCGACGACCGGAACGGAACGCGCCCTCATCGCATTGTGACTTACCTCCGAATCCCTCGAGAAGTACCAGGCACACATGATAACGACGAAAGTAATTTTTATATTAAACCTTTGGAAAAACAGAGATTGAAGGCTGCACGTGGCGTTGATAGACGTGCTGAAAGAAATCTTATTTTGTATCATATGAGCATGATTAATGTTGCAGCGTTGTGAAGTGTAATTAGAGACTAACATATTTTTCATTTGGGTATAAATTATCATCAATCAGAAGTGCTAGAATAGAATAGAGTATTTAAGATTTTTATATAGAGCAAATTTTTTTTCTTTCTTCTTCCATTCGTTTAACTTCTTGAATAAATATTAAATGTAAGATATTTATCTACACCTTGAAGGTCTGTTCACTTTAGGTTAGTTAAGGTTAAATTAGTTAAGGGTATAATGCATGTGACTTCGTGAAATATATGTTTTTGCATTTTTTTGATGAAATATATTTATTTATGCATTTTTTTCATGTTTTTATTTAATTATGAAATTAAATAATTGAAAAGTAGATATGTTAAATCTCAAACGTAAAATCTTTAAACGCAATTTTATTGGCAGCTGAACCGTGACGTCACACTCTTACTTCTTTGTATGGTCATGAAACTTTGACTTTGAGTTGTCATAGGTGATTCGATGCAGCGTGACGTCATAAAATGGAGGACTAACATGGCAACGTTTTTATCACCCGAAACTGAGTGCAGTTTCAGTTTTGAGTTTTTACCTCAATAATTTAAAGTTTTGGGGATGTTATATATTTTTTCGGTTATGTATTTACCTGAATAATAGATTAAAAAAAACTATGCATTACCTTATCGAACACACCGAGTATACTCGTAGTTGAAATTGTATCAAAACTACACTTAAATCGATTTTGGTCTATTAAGTCCTAGTTTTATTTGTCGTTTTTAAAGCACCTCTATAAGACAGATAAGTTATGCTCCACGAAAAAAACATAAAAGAGAGATTTCTGTGGACATGACTGCTCCGCATAAATTAGTTTCCCGGAGATTGTTTGTTCGGGCGATGTGCACGTTTACATTTTATATTATTCTTTTGTTTTTGCACACTACAATATTTAAAACAGCATTGTTCGTCGATGTTTTGCACACTACAATAATTAAAACAGCATTGTTCGTCGATGTTTTGCTTTTTTTTACAATGTTTTCGTACAAAAGGTACCTTCTATTATTCTAATAATAGAAGGTGCAATTTTTACATCGTGTTTATGTTTGTATATTGCAACTAACTAAATTTCCTCGGACGCGAATTTAAAACCGCTATTGTTTTAGAGAAAATAATACAGATATCGGTTACATTTACCATATCCTCAATATCTAGGCTTTATCTAGCGGATATTGAAAAACATATATATTTTTTAATACATTTACTGCCCCCCTCCAGCCTCCGCGTCGTCAGAGTAGTCAGAGTAAAATCGTTTATTTCTTTAGACTTACAAAATAAGTACTTAGACAAGTAAAATTTTGACTATATAAACAGCTTGATAAATAGTTAATACTATCAAACAAGAAATAAGGTGCAATTGACTCTTAATTCACTTAATTTTTTTGTCCACTAACGGAAGAAGTGAAAAAGAAACTACTAGCAAGTTTATCGCTTATCAACTAATATAATCTTAGCATGACTAAGTCTAACTGTTCTTACATACTATTGTCGGTGTGGAACTGGGCGACATCCGGCCAAGCATTAACATCATTATCGTCTTCGACGATAATGATGATGAATGGGTCTACTGATAGTAATGTGCGTCTTATGCCGGCGCCTCACATGGGCTATGTTGGCTCCAAGTTATACTGTTGGATCCAACACACCAATGTGAGGATCGATCTTGGCACGTACAATTTTATCCAATAACGTGCCAAGATCGATCCTCACATTGGTGTGTTGGATCCAACAGTATAACTTGGAGCCAACATAGCCCATGTGAGGCGCCGGCATTTAGTGTGTTATACTCCGCGCAGTTTTCATAAATAAAATGATTTTATTCCAAACTTCAAACCATCATCATGGTAACAATCCCTGAGGATAATCATGAATTTTTAACATTGCTATGTTTTTAATTTTTATCTGGTAAGACAGGAGGTTGTTTCAAATTAAATTTTGAAAATGTTTCTGCTCATATGAGAAACTTTCCGTCTGGTCAGTAATTAATTAAAAGCTTAGGTGGTGCCATTATGGGTTTTATGCTAATATGGAGTAATATGGAGGCTTCAAAGCCGGGACTTTGTAGCGTAAGCTTCTCTGTTAGATATTTACCTGGATAGAAAGCTGTGTTGAAATTTAAGAATTCAACAATTTCATGTACTTTAAACCAAATGAATATGTATAGGTTCTCGTAACTCTTATTAAAATGCACGATATTCAAAGTTTTTTTTATAGATATTTTTTATTAAGGTCGATCCAGACCTAGTAAGTGTTCTGATTTTGATCCAATTCTTTTGTAAATATGCCGTTTGAGGTAAACACATTGTATATAATGTTTTTTTACCCTGATCATTTGTATATTTTTATAGACAACTTTAATAGATAGATATAAATTTATTAAGTATACACACAAACAGCACAGTAAGAGTAACGTAAAAAGGTTAGTAACAGTATTTAGGGTACCTACAAAATTATACAAAAAAAGAAATACGTATTAAAGGTACGAATTACATATACTTACTCACAAGTTATAATTGGCTTGCAAACCAATCGGCCAAACATGCTGTGTTACAAAAATAACTTCATAATAGGTAGTAAAACAAATATTTCACTTTAAATATATTTATCGCAAATAATTTGAATAATCCATGCAATAATAATGTTGGACTATTCACACAGCATTATACCTATAATTTACTTTAAACAATATTATGCGATTGTTTATTTGTAGTCTCTGTCTGGGTACGTTTTAACCCCAAGCACCTGCGTTGGTGGTTGGCTTCAAAGGCAACATAAGCGAAACATTAAATTTCAGCGGAGCGGCACGGGGCATGGCTGCTATGGCTTTGGGTTGGACTGCATCTGACTATTGTATTTTTCACCTCTCTCGCTCGAAAACAGTGAATTTGCTGCTACAAAACAGTTAAAGTCGAATTTTGCTCACGAGTTGAATAATAATATTCTCCTTCCTCAGAACAGGAACTAGCTGCACTGTTTAGCAGGATAGAGCGCGCGAGCGAGCTGCTTGGTCTTTCATCAACAAGGCGAAGACAAAAGTCATGATAGTTGATCGAGGCGGACTCCTTGCACGTACAGGAGAACTCACTGACTTGGAATTCGTAAACGAGTTTGTTTACCTGGGTTCCTTGATCAGTGATCAGGAAGGCTGTAACAGAGAGATTCGCAGACGCACGCAAATGGCCAAAGTAGCAATGAGCAAGATGACTATTATCTGGCAAGAAGTATTTCTAATACCACCAAGATGAAAATCGTGCGGTCTCTGGTGTTCTCAATCTTTCTGTATGGCTCAGAATCATGGTAAATATAAGAATGAAAAATATTTAGTAACAATTCCGCGAAAAAACCTTCTGCGATAAAATCTAACAAATTATACAAAATCATACATTTATACAAAATAAAAGAACATTTATCAAAGCAAGTCGTCAACTAGTTTCGTCTCTCCACGAGACATCATCAGGACACCACACCACTCGATCTTGACACTGAGAGCGCCAAACAACAACGGCAGAGTCCCACCAGAGATCTCTGGTGGGACTCTGCCGTTGTTGTTTGGCAGAAGGTTTTTTCGCGGAATTGTTACTAAATATTTTTCATTCTTATATTTACAATGGATTTCCGCAAAGTAACGCCTGAATCTATTATTTATCAGAATCATGGTCCATGCGTGCAGTTGACCGAAAAAAGATCGAGGCTTTTGAGATGTGGTGTTGGAGGAGAATGTTGCGCATACCATGGACAGCAAAACGAACCAATAGATCCATTTTCGACGAACTAAAGATCAGAACCCGATTGTCCATCAACGAGTCCTCAGTTACTTTGGGCATATCGCCCGAAGGCAACCAGACAACCTCAAAAAACTGGTTATACCTGGCAAGATAGAGGGTAAAAGACCAAGAGGACGCTCACCAACCCGCTGGTCTGACCAAATTAAAACCATAACTGGACTCACTTTGCCTGCAGCCCTGAGACAGGCCGAAGACAGGGCATTGTGGAAGCGGCTCATCAGCGTCTCTGTGAAAGCTTTCCAGGACGGGCACGACCTTCAGCAATGAAGAATACGACACAGAAGTGAATAATAATTATTTGTTCAACAAGTGAGCAAAACGGATTTTAGGTAGCACCTAAATATAAAGCACCTAAATATCATGATGAATGGACCGAACCTATCAAGTATTTGAACGCACCGTGCAACTAAAAAGTGACATGGACCTAATAACCTCACTGATCGAGGTGAAAAGTTGTATGTTCATCGAGAGCATTATGTTTTTTTGTTTCGTGCTTTTTAAATCCCTCGCTAGCTCAGCAGTCTAATTTAGAGTGCAACAAAAAAACCGTTTTGCTTGCTTGTTGAACAAAATACTATATTTTGAGCCTAAAACCTGATTCGCTAGAAGAAAACAACAAGTCAGACATGGGTAAGAATAATTAATTTTGTTTAAAAAACTACAAACCGACTTCCGATTGTGCTGAAGAGGTGCGCACCCGAACTGTCTCCGATTCTCACACGCCTGTTCCGCCTTTCTCTTGATACTGGTACGGTGCCAACATCATGGAAGGCTAGCTAATTTTCAACCTGTTCCCAAAAAAGGTAGTAGGTCTGACCCCACCAACTACCGGCCAATCTCTATCACCTCCATCCTCTGTAAGACCATGGAGCGTGTTCTCAACTCCAAGCTCCTAGCATACCTAGAGAATAATGATCTCCTAAGTGATAGTCAATACGGCTTTCGGCGTAAACGATCCACGGGTGATCTTCTAGCGTATGCTACTCACATCTGGAGTGAAGCCATGGAAAAACACGGCGAGGCTCTTGCAGTTTCTCTGGATATTTCTAAGGCTTTCGATAGAGTTTGGCATAAAGGTCTTATTAGCAAGCTTTCCTCTTATGGTCTACCGTCCAATCTAATCGAGTGGATTTCTGACTTCTTGTGGGAACGATCGATTCGGGTCGTCGTAAATGGCTGCTCCTCCGATCTATTGGCTATAAATGCTGGGGTACCTCAAGGGTCAGTTCTATCGGCAACCCTATTCTTGCTGCACATCAACGACCTGCTGAAACCCGGTATTTTTGGGTATGCAGATGACAGCACAGTTGCTGATAGATATTTCGCCAGTCCACGTGATAGTGCGGACAAAATTCAAGAACTCCGTAGCGAGATGGTGGAGCGTTTGAACAGCAAACTGAAGTTGGTGTCTGAATGGGGTGACGCCAACCTTGTGCGGTTCAACGCATCCAAAACCCAGGCGTGTGTGTTCACGGCTAAGAAGACACAATTCAATCCTGTGCCCAGTTTCTGTGGTGCTGCGCTTCAGATCACTAACAGTCTGAACCTTTTGGGCGTAGAGCTTAGCTCGAATTTAAACTTTGGCCACCATATCGAGTCGAAGGCCAAATTTGCTGCGATGAAGCTGGGCATCCTGGCTAAGGTTCGGCGGTACTTCACACCGGGACAGCTCCTCAGTTTGTATAAGGCGCAGGTCCGAACTTGCATGGAGTATTGCTGCCACCTTTGGGACGGCTCGGCTAAATACCAACTTGAAGCTCTCGACTCGATTGAAAGACGCGCTGTTAGACTTGTTGATGATGTCTCGCTTACAGAGTCTAGTCTACAAAGCCTCGATCACAGGCGGCGCGTTGCCAGACTGTCAGTTTTCTACAAGTACCACTTTGGTGATTGTGCGCAAGCATTACACGACCTTATCCCGTCTTCTCCCTTCAATCATAGGACCAACAGACGCACAAATTCATACCACCCATTCCTGGTCGACATACCACAGTGTCGAACCAAAAAATTCTGCTCTACTTTCATAATATCCACAGCCAAAGAGTGGAATGATCTTCCTGCGTCTGTCTTCCCAGTAGAGTACAATCTTGGAGTCTTCAAATCTAGGGTAAATAAGTTCCTTCTGGAAAATCGTGCTCCATCTTAGGCTACATCTTCGCTTTCTTAAAGTGAGTTGGTAGCCAAACGCTGATCCATCATCAATAAAAAAATATAAAAAAAACAACTTTTATAGTTTTTTCATGAATTTTTATGGATCCCTTTATCAGAACTGGCTTTTATGCCCTCGGTGCATAATATCTTTGTTTTTTTTTCATACCTTAAGTAGTCTTGAAAGACACTTTGGAATGTAAGCCTCCTTTACTCAGTGATTCCCTTTTCTACGGGTCAATATAGACAATAAATAAATAAATAATGGTGGACAATTCACACAGAATTATCGGGTCCCAAGCCTTAGCTTGGGACACAGAGCTAGTGTTATAGTATTTCGCGATTTGTTAACATAAGGTAGGCTTCGGCCGTGGCTTGTCACCACCCTCCGGACTGGGCCAGTCCGTGAAGCAACTCAGTTGTGTTTCGGAATGTGGTCCGGAGTAGCCATCTTCTAGACCTTCGTGATACATCGTCGGCCGCATCTTCGCTTTCCATCATGTGAGAATTGTGAGATTGCGGTCAAACGAAGAACTATTTCTAATAAAAAAATAAAATAAAAAAAAACATAGTAAATGATTATTTATCGGGTATTTATCGCGTCCCTTTGTTTTTATTTCCCCTACGTTTCTAACGCGTTACAGCGGTCGTGATCACGAGGCTACGCGAAACGTACGTTTCATAAGGATTAGTTTAGATTATGATACCGTCCGGCGCAGACAGGTTTAAGTGTAGTACAACCCTTATTAGATTACTCCTGTTTTGTTTTCCAGTATTTGGTCTATTTTCAGCATAGACTCCTGTGCATCGGAAAATCAATTAAGGAATTAAAAAGTTCACGTAATACGACTGAAGAACTATGAAACACACTTGCACGTTGCATGCACCGTTATTTAAAATGCTAAGCATGCTAACCCTAAAGCATCGTTTGGCCTTTGACGCCAAACGATGCTTTAGGGGTGCTTTAAATGGGTTATTCTGGTTTTCCCCCTTGACAAATCCCCCTTAAGGGGAAAAACTGGAATAAATTTTTCGAAGTCCTGTTAACCCCATGATTCTTTTTTCAAGGAGGAATACTGAAATTCAAAAAATATACTTACCATGATTATTGTATTTGGATCTGCTATATCACTGTATATCTTAAATTGGACAAACCGATGTCGAATTAGGTTTTCTGACCTTGTCCAGCGATGCACTTTGCTTAAAATCTATAATATAAAAATAAGTCGGGTTTTCCTTCCTGACGCTTTAACTCCAGAACGCACGAACCGATTTCCACGGTTTTGCTTTCGTTGGAAAGGTCTCGGGCTCCGTGAGGTTTATAGCAAAGAAAATAGGGACAACGGAAGCCGCGGGGCAAAGTCAAAGTCAAAGTCAAAGTCAAATCGTTTATTTCTTTAGACTTACAAAATAAGTACTTAGACAAGTCAAATTTTTACTATATAAACAGCTTGATAAATAGTTATTACTATCAACAAGAAATAAGGTGCAATTGACTTCAATTCACTTCAATTTTTTGTCCACTAGCGGAAGAAGTGAAAAAGAAACCACTAGCAAGTCCATCGCTTATCAACTAATACAATCTTAGGATAACTAAGTCTAACTGGTCTTACATACTATTTGTCTGTATGGAACTGGGCGACATCCGGCCAAGCATTAATATCATTTACGTAGTCATCTACGGAGTAATAGGCTTTCTTGATAAGATTTCGTTTTATGTACAGTTTAAATTTACGAATAGGGAGCTCAGTTGCTTCAGATGGAAGCTTATTATAGAATCTTACGCAATTGCCCACAAATGATTTCCCTACCTTTCGTAATCTATATGATGGGATGTGTAATTTGTTCTTGTTTCTTGTATTTTTATTGTGAACATCACACCTTTTCATAAAGTTATCTCTGTTTTTGTGTGTATACATTAGATTTTCATAGATGTATTGCGATATTACTGTTAAAATATTTATTTCTTTAAATAATTCCCTCAACGAGTCACGTGGATTTAATTTATAAATAGCGCGTACCGCCCTTTTCTGAAGAACAAAGATAGTCTGGATGTCAGCTGCCTGTCCCCAAAGCAAAATACCATAAGACATAACACTATGGAAGTAACTGAAGTAAACTAACCTAGCTGTATCTTCATCGGTAATGTATCTAATTGTTCGAACCGCATACGCTGCTGAACTAAGTCTGTTTGCGAGAGCATCAATTTGCGGTCTCCATTGAAGAGAGGAATCAATATGTAACCCTAGGAAAACAGTTGAGTCTACAAGGTGAACAATCTCATCCTTTAGCATTATCTTAGTTGGGAGCTCTCTTACATTTGGTAACATGAATTTTATGCATTTGGTTTTTGAAGCATTGAGTAAGAGGTTATTGGCGGTGAACCAATCTAGTATTTGTGAAAGAGAATTATTTACATCGTCATAATTATGTTTATTTCTGTCAACTTTAAAAATCAATGAAGTATCATCAGCAAATAAGACTATATCACAGAGATCTTTTGCTAGAAATGGGAGATCATTTACATATACTAAAAATAGAAAAGGACCCAATATTGATCCTTGCGGGACTCCTAAATCGATTTTTGATCCCCTAGATCTTTCTTTACCAATATCTACTTTTTGGACTCTATCCGATAAATATGATTGCATAAGGTCCAGTGCCTTGTTTTGAATTCCATAATGTCTTAGTTTGTTTATTAATGTACCATGATCAACGCAATCAAAAGCTTTAGAAAGGTCACAAAATACACCAATAGCGTTTTTCGCTTTATCCCATGCATCCAATATGTGCTTTAATAGAACTGTACCAGCATCAGTTGTCGATCTACCCTTGGTGAAGCCAAATTGATTTTTATGTAACAACCTATTGAGGTTGAAGTGAGAGGACAACTGTGTGAGAATAATTTTTTCAAAAACTTTACTCATTGCAGGAAGTATTGAAATTGGCCTGTAATTGGCCGGATCAGTGTGGCTTCCAGATTTATAAAGAGGAACCAGTTTACTATATTTCATGAGATCAGGGAAAACTCCTGCATCAACACAACTATTGAAAATGTAAGCCAAGTATGGAGCAACTTCCTTAATAATAGAACTCAGTACTTTGGTTGAAATACCCCAAAGATCCTCAGTATTTTTGATGTTAATAGACTTAAATGTTTTCACAATATAATTAGCGTTTACATGACTAAATATAAAAACCTCGGTACATTTATCTACAGATGATTCTAATAATTTAACCGCGATTGAAGGTGAGGAGTTTAGAGACCGGGTAACAACTTTAGGAATATCAGAAAAGAATGAATCAAAAGCATCGGCAATATCTTTATCGTGTATAAGTATTGAATTATTAATTTTTAACCTTATTTCTCTTTTTCGTGACTTAGATTTACCAGTTTCGTTATTTATAAGTCTCCATGTTGCTTTGATTTTATCAGATGAGTTTACAATTTTTTTCCTCAAAAACAGGCATTTCGCTGTATTACAGACTTTTTTAAATGTTTTTGAGTAGTTTGTTAAATACAAAAGAAACGCAGGATCATTTAACATAGCTTCTCTAGCACCATAAAGATCATATAGTCTATTCCTACTTCTATAAATACCGGGAGTTGCCCAATCGGTAAATCCGACCCTGTCCCTAACTGTGCATGTTTTATATTTAAATACTTCGCTGTGTTCTTTGTTTATAACACTTAAAAGTTTGGCAAAAAGATCATTAGGGTTATCGGAACAAGTTATATTAGCTACTGCTAGTTCCACTTGACTTTGAAAATTCTTAATACGGCTCTCTGTAATAGGCCTATAGGTATATTTCTCAACTTTGTTTTTATCGTTAAGATTATAACTAAAATTAACACTCTGACCATAGTGGTCTGATTTGAAATGTTTGATTACTGCTTTGTTGGTTGGAGATAGACTGCAATAAATATTATCTAAACAAGTGGCAGATGTTAGGGTTACCCTAGTAGGATCATGAAAAAGATGTCGTAAACTAAAGCATTTGAATAAATTAAGCAGCCTATCGGCGAGGGGATTCGCTAAAATATCTATATTAAAGTCGCCACAAACAATGAGATCCTTTCTACATGAAAATAATTTCAGCAAAACCTCTTCCATAGTTTATGGAACACTAGTTGGCTGAAATTTTGCATACAGATAATTCTAACCCTGGAGGCTACTTTTTGTCCCAAAAATCAGTTCCCGTGGGATAAAAATCAACTCTAAACGTTTTCCTAGGAACAAATCGTGCGAAGCCGCAGGGCGCAGCTAGTTTGTGTATAAAGGTGTTTTCAGAGTATGGAAAATTAGCCTACTGCACGATTACTGTGTGCTAGCGGCGGCCGGGTACCAGTTAAATTGAGCACCGCTACGCCCAGACACTCATTTCCTCCATCCACCATTGTGCACCACTCACAATACAAAAACATTTTTTTACGAATTTCGACAAAAAGTGCTTTGAATTTTTTCCAATCTCCGCCTCTATTCAGCTTTCAAAACTTATTGTCTGAGGCGAAAAAGCTTGAATTAAGGCGTGGCTAGATATGAATTATGGCTAAGCTGGTCTAAGCGATTTCTCACGAATGTACAAAGATAGACTTTAAAATTATAGTTCGAGCTGAAAAATTGATCGTTCTGAACATAAAGACATTTTTTGTAAGAACATTTTGATAAGCGGTTTGTTTATTTGGAAATATAAAAACCTATTTTACTATCTGATTAACGATCTGGCCGTGAAATGCTTTGCGTTGACCAGCTTTTTTTGTACAGTCTGTCAAATGCACGTAAAATGAAACAAAGTAGCCGACGTTTGCGAAGACTCTTACCAGAGATGTGTACGGACTATTATCCATTTTAATAATATATTCGTTTTATAAGCAACCGCATAAACACTTTGAGGATAGAATAAAAACAAAAGCACTTAACCAACTTCACTGCAAAGTTCTAGGCACACCTCGACCTGCAAACTTTGTAAAGACGCATAATTCAGTACGAAGCACTGCTAACTTCATAGCAGTGATAATTACGATAACTCTTTAAGAAACATTATTCATTCAGTCGAGATTTGCCTCTGGAATTGCCGTATTATACTAATTAATTGTGCTAAGAAGGACTTTATTGCAGTTATTATGTTTGGGATTAGTTAAATTTGACAGTAAAAAGTTGAGTTCTCGTAATTTATTCAACCGAGTTTAGAGCACCTACAGGATAGCTTTTTTGCTGTTTACGTGAATTCAAGTAGCAAAGTGTCTCAATGCAAGGGTTATTTTTGAATGTTGTTATTACCCTATACTCTTTAAAACGTTTCAGCGGTTTTAAACCCTCTCAATAAAAATACTCTTAGGTTCACACTTCCTGTAACTTGTGTATATACATTTCAAATAAGACTTTTTACACTATTTGTGGGATCAGTTGACAAACAAATATAAATAAATGAACTATTTAGTAGTGGAATTAGTTTAGAGCGGAATCAGCTGATTATAAAGCCAGTCATTGAGGTTTGCAACGAAAATATAGATTTTAGTAAAATCATCATTTTAACTTTGGTTTATTACTATCACCCCCGCGGCTTTGCACGCCTTTCCCACGAGAACTGATTAATGGGATAAAAAGTTACCTATGTGTTATTCCAGGCCTAGAACTACCTGTATGCAATTTCAGCCCGATCCGTTAAGGCGCATACCCGAGCCAATATGACAGCGATACCTATTTTATCATATTTTTACGTTAAGGAATTTTTAAAAAGCCTACGTTCAGTTTGTGGTATCTATTATAATTTTTTTTTATACCTCTTTAATAATTTTATCTCATAAAGATTAGGAGGAGATGCGAAAATAGAGTTTGGTGGCCAAAAAGCGCTTTCTCTCTTTACAAAATAAACTATTACAGAGGCATTAATAAATAACTTATAATAGTTACCACAAACTGAACGTAGGATTTTTAAAACTTGCTGCGTTTAACGTAATTCTAAGATAAAATAGTTGGGGGGCACCACTTTCACTGGTGTATGGGCCTTAAGTAGTTTTTGCATGAAAGAGCATAATATGCTTACAAACTTTCGCGTCTATAATATTTGTAGGATGAAGATAAACTTGTTTTTTAAATCGAAACCTTTCAGACAAACGTAGAAACCTCAGGTGTGACATTGCGATAAATCAGGAGCGATCAGCCACCGTTCTCGGCTTGCAGGTCTTTGCACCAAGTATTTGCATAGCAATCCGAAGGTCGTATTTCATAAGATTGATACTGGCTGTCCATGTGCGACCAGGGACATTAATATCAGGATTTTACTGGAGGATATTGAAGGTTGAGAATGTAAGGGAGAAAATCTATGATTTAACTGAAGTAGTCTCATTTTTAACCGGCTTCAAAAAAGGTGGAGTAGTTATAATAATAGTAGAAAATTTATTATTCTACTATTATTATAACTATTTGACTTTAAGAACAATCGTAGTTTGGTGTTCTTTAAACTTAAACAAAGTTCGCAGTTAACCCGCTTTTTATAAAGGATTATGATAGCTATTGACTAATTTTATAATTTTTGTACTGTAAATTAATTAATGAAATTAATATCCCTGGGATCCTAAGTGTAATTCGTTTTTTTATAGCAAACAAAATATTTTTTTTTTGAATAAACACCATTCTCATTACATACTCGAAAATCAATTAACCAAGGCAATGAAAAATTCAATATTTCAACCACTATATAGACCTATGTCCAGGTGTGGACCATGTGGTAATGCCCATAATCCCTACGCTGCACATGCGGGTTGGGGATCGCAGTTTGGTGACTGAATTGTTCGGCAGGAGGCACTCCTACTCCTACCTGCCTCCGGTAACTATCCCTTAGTCGCCTCTTACGACACACGCGGGAAGAGTTGGGGTGGTGCAAATTCTATGCCGCCGGCACCACACGGCGAATCAGTCCGCTACCATCATACCTTCAGCTTTATAGTAAAGCGTTTATTATCCGTTACTTTGAATAAATTAATGACTGACTGCAGACACATGTAGGATGCGGCAGGCTGAAGACAGGGCGCTATGGCGCTCATTAGGGAAGCCTATGCCCAGCGGACTAACATAGGTTGCTAATAATAATGATAATAAACTAGTAATGTTCGGTTTGAACTATCTAACCTAACCTACACACTCAATTTGATCGGAATCTATAACCAAGAGTGAGTTTTGCGATATAAAAATGTCCATTTTGGATTTTGAAATGGACATCTTTTTCGTAATCTACGAGTCTGAATTTGCCAAAAACGATACACATATGAGTGGGTGTCCTGTCACACAGCAAGGTTCGCGTACTTCCTGGTTGAGGAAACAGTCTTTGTTGTTTATGTTTGGTAAGCGTATGCGTTGTTAGAGATATAGTTAGAGAATCCTATAATCTCACAAAGAAAGAAAATAATACAAACAAAAATGCTTACTATAAAGGAAGTATGCGTCTTATCGCTTTGGGCGATCTTTTCTAGACAACCTTGGGAATCGCAAGTTTCCCAAATTGGGATAAGTTTGAAACAATTGAATATTTTTAAAGAATTAAATACCCTACATATTATAATACCTACCTACCTAAATACATGACCATTAAATATTTTCACTTTAAAAACAAATAAATAATGTTTTTAAATTTTATGAGTAGTTACAGATATTGCTAATGAAGTAGTGTTTCCATTGATTGATTGATTGAGTATATCGATGGTCCTTGGTTTTTCTGTCACGTCGTCGTCTAGCCATTTGAGTGTTACTGCTTTAATATCGTAACAGAATGGTTTATGACCATTCCGAGACGAAAACCCATATTTTATAGGTGATTCACTCGAATTGGTAATATCGGTGAGAGGGAATCTTTTACGAGCTAGGTACTTGAAATAAGTTGGATTTAATGTATAACAGTTTGAATTACAATGAGATAACTCGAATTGAATTTTTGTAAGTTAATAAATCGTAAAAAAATACAATCAATTTTTTATGGCCACTTCTGCAATTTATATCCTAAGCTACCTAGTGAAAGGTTGACGAAAAATGTATGGACTATGAGAATGCTTTTTTATCTGTGCTGTATTTTTTGACTGTCTACTTTTTTCCTTAGCCCGTTTTGCTTTACTGTTGGGCAAAGGCCTCCCCGCGCCATACAAACTTCTCTGTTTTTTTATTGCAGACTCCAACTACTCCGGGTCAAAAGCTATCAGCCGGGGGAGGGGGTATTTTAATTCATCGATTCGTTTCCGATGCGAAAACGTCAGATTAGAATTTGAGTTCTATTCCGACGGAACATTGGAACGATATTTTGATTACCTAGTCAAAAGTTTCCGATATCGAATCCAACGACTTTTCCGACGAATTGAAATACCCATGCTGATCGTCTGCAACTGACGTGGCCGGCCCAATCCCACTTAAACCTGGCCTCCTATATCGAACGTAATGCTACTTCAGTACTTCACTATAACACGCGGAAGCTAATAGACAACAGTACGCAGGCTTTTGTTTTTCCCTCAAGGCGCGGCGCCCACTCCCGCGAAGCGGAGTGGACGTCCCTCAACATTCACTTACTCCTAGCGAAGCCCGCCCAACCCCCACAAAGTGGTTTTCGTGGCAACTCTGTGACTGAAAAGGGTGTGTATATTTATAACTGCACCCAGAGCCCGATGCACCCCCCGCATAGCGGGGTGCATTCGCCCAAAAAAGTCAGTAAGTTTGTCTTGGTGGTGAAGTACAAAGCCGGCGTAGAAGTACTGAAGTAGCATTTCAATATACGCAACCTGGCCATCTTCTCCCCACATCGGCAATGCCTGTCAATAAACGAAGCGTTTTGTTGGTCACTTGGTCAATCCGTTTGAAGCCTAGAATGCTATGCTGCATCGCCCTTTAGGAAATCTTGAGCTCGGACTTCTGTGCTTTAGTCAGTGACCAACGTCTGTATTATTTTAAAAAGCTAGCGTACACTACTCTGCATAATAACAGAATTTTTAGCCAAATGAGGGTAATTCACACTTCCTCCTTTTAAAAGCCTATTACACTGATTAATCGCCTATCACTTAATAAATTTGACGAAAAAACGTAATTAAAGGGCCCGGTTATCTCACCCAATTTGTATAATTACCAGAAAACGGTAGCTATTTCAACTCTTTACGACCAGCCCACCGTCGCGATAACAAACTAATTGTCGAATAAAAAAGGATTAGCTAATCCTGGTTTAATAAAAATGTTAATCATGAGATTTCCCGTCGAATTATGCAAATGGTGGAAGCCACCCCGCGCAAGATTGCCTCGGTTATGTGTGTATGCAAAATAATGAATATTGTATGTCGCTGTTTCAGGGTCTCTAGAGTGTTTATTTTTGGAGAGAATAAGCTTATTATTGAGCTTTTAAAATAGCATTCTTACTCTATCTATACTGGGTGCTAGATAGCGACTATACAGGTCGTTGACCTAGCTCCTTCACGTAATCAAAAAAGGGGCATAACTTAAAATTTTGCCTTTTTAGGGTTGTATAATCCTTTGGAAATTTAATATAGGTAGAATCTGTACCAGGATTTGTTACTCTAATAGGCAGGCACACCTATTTCATGACAAACTCAATCTCAACCTCAACAGCCTGTATTGTTCCACTGCTGGACACAGGCCTCCCCCTGATAAGCGCCTTTTTGGCGTTAATCTCATGCAGGGTTATGCCCGTAATCCCCACTCTGGGTGTGCGGGTTGCGTAACTGGGGGATTGCAGTTTGATGGTATAATTGTTCTACTGGGGGCGCTGCTGCCTGCCCTCTGGTGGTAAGAGTTGGGGTGGTGCAAATTGTAAGCCAGCACCACACGACGACCTTCGTGGCACGGTGGGTGAAGGTCCGCCTGCGACGCAGGAGGTTGCAGGTTCGATTCCCGCCTCGGGATAAATATTTGTACGATCTGCAGATATTAGTTTAGGGCGTTCTGGATGTTTTCTATGTACATATAATAAAAATATCTATCTATATAGTGTATTGTAGTAGGTTTATCAGTTATCTAGTACCCATAACACAATCTCTCTTAGCTTGGGGCTAGATTATTTATTACTCGTATTATTATTTACACAGTTACATTTTATCGTTATTGTTTTAAAGCCAAACTCGCCTTCTAAGGTAAAAATATTTTTAAACGTAATATTTTCTAATTAAACCCTTTATATCTTTAAACCCACATCAATAATACCCAAGGTTTTTAAACAAATTCTTTGCACCCTTATTAGGGAGGCCGATGGTATTCGTAGGTCCAAATCCATACAAATAGAGCTTCCATTAAGGGTGTTCGTTCTTAGGGATTATTTATAACGAAAGGGTGCGTGATTTAAGAACAAAGGTCCGTATTTTTAAAACCACAGTTTGGAAAACTACATGTAGGGAGTAGGGACCTAATTAGGGATGTTGCTAATTGAATTAAGAAACGTTCTAGTAGCCCAGCACAGGTCATAATTAGGGTAGAATATAAAAACATTACGTCACTTTGTCATCGAATGAGTAAAATGTTTAAAATTAATTCCGTCAACTACAATAATTTACGCAATGTATGACAATCCGATGTCATTTTTCTCTATTCTACCCTAGACAATAACCCCGTGCTAGGCCGACTGATTATAGTATCGACAAAATAAAAGAAGTTTTAAACTTCTTAAGATTTTTCACATAGGTACGTTATTTGAATATTCTCAGACCAGGATCTTCCAGTCCTAGGTAATTTCTTAAGTCAGAAAAAATTACAAAGTACATAATTAAGGTAAACAACAAAGTAGGTTAGATATTAGAATCTTCTTCTTCCGGTTCCTATCCCACGCTAGGTGGGGTCATTATAGGGTGACATTATTATAATATCGAAATTTACAAAATATCGATAGTATTTTCCGAATTATTTTTTCACCGCCCTACTGTTTACCTCTGAAAAAGAAAACTCCAACAATCTACGCTGCATTCCCAAAAGTCGGATTACTGTAAATAAGTATTGCCAGCTCCCAAATTAATCCACATTTTTAACGAAATGCGAAAAAGTTTAACCAAACTTTCCTCAGCTAACAAAACCCAGTGGTGAATGTGAAATATGGCTCCCTAACAAAATTATTTGTACCAATAGAATGTTTGCAAAAGCCTCTGCAAATACGAATATTCTGTACCCACTTTAAAAAGGTGTGTTTGACTTAACTAATAAGGTGGGGGAATAAACTTTTAATATGAAAGTTTTGGACACGCACCGCAAATGTATTAAGTAAGTACTATGTATATGAATTGAATTGGCAAGATCGTTAATTTGGTAAACATTTAAAGGAAATTTGGCAAAAGTTGGGGATTTTTAAGTTGTGTGTTGCCAGCCAACTCTTCCAGCCGGTTTCGTAAGAGGCGACTAAGTAATATCCACAGTAATATCCGGCGAACAGCAGTACCTCCCGCAGAAAAACTCTACCACCGAACTGCGATCCCCAACCCGCATGCCCAGCGTGGGGATTATGGGCATTACCCCAGTGGGTAAACGCTAACAAGGTGCTTATCAGGCAGAGGCCTGCGTCCAGCAGTGGATCAATATAGGCTATTGAGGTTTAGGTATATTCGAACTTTTAGACAGTTACAGTAGAAGATACAGCGACAGCTTTATCGAGTTCTCATAATGCATTTAAAATAACCTTAAAAAAAGGTTTATACAATAAAATAAATACCTAATGCTGGAAAATCCACACAAAGAAAGCAGAATCAGTAATATTATTGACAAAAATCCTACGTATAAAATAGTGTAGAGTTTCACCAGTTTATCTTTATAGTTCGGTATAATTTATTAACATGCCAAGTTTATATTATAGGGTATATGCCATTGGGGAACCATCATTTATCAAATAATTATTTGAAAGAATAGATGAAACAGCATGCCTTGTAATTATGAAAGTAGAAAACATATAATATGCGTTGCTTTCATTGTTACCTAACCACCTACGTCATAAAAATTAACACAAAACGGTACCCGAAACATTTAAATTTCGAACCCACTGAATTTTCAACAACAAAATTCACGTCTCAGCGCACGCGACCTACATCGCGGTAAAAGCTATCCCGTTAATTGACTATTCGAAATTCAAATAAATAACGGCCAGCGGCTATATTTCAACAGGATATTATAAATCAAAGGATTAGAAGCGAAATGGATACTGGCAATAGAGATAATGCGTGTTATATTCTGCATACGTTATAGGGCGATAACGACAGAATAATCGAGGGGAGAGAGGGGCAAAGGGGGATACTGGACAAAAAGTACTAAGTGCGAGTTAAATACCCTTTGTGTCACTGTAGCCCGGTATTCGAGGGTCCTTATTATTCCGTCGAAATTCGATTATTTTCCCATTTCACAAAATATCCATATCGTCCCCGGCTTTCATACTAATTGAGAAGAGGACGCTGTTCAAATGATCGCTCTTTATTTATTAACGGGGAATGGAAAACTAAATGCGAACAATGTTTATTTCTGTGAGCCGAAAGTGAATGTTGAGCTTGCGTGTCATTCAAGATAATTTTGAACACTGCATATGACTGAAGTAAGTGAAAATTATTTATTTTGTAACACAAAATTACTGTTAGGTAGACAAAAAAACGGTACTGACGGTACGTAAAGCAGTAACAAATTACTTAGGAGGTTAGCCTATAGAATTGTATATATATAATACAGGCTATCACATCTTAATAAATGTGTTTTAAGTTGACTCGACCAACATGGTCAAAACATAGCATTTGTAAATGTCAAAATCTTTAGATTTTTATTTCTATTAGATTTTTTTTTAACTACTTGGGTCTACACAGGTTAGTAGGGGTCACTGGTTCCTATCCTACATATATTTTATATAGGACCTTATGTAATTTTTGTTACTTATATAAAGTTATCCTACCTTTTAACCTTTTAAACTGTTTCTGTGTTCGTCTCAATGTCATGTTAATATCCGGAAGTCTCTACCCTCGCCGCACAGTAGCCATTAAAGTGCCCGACAAGTTTTTACATTGTCGTCTATTGCCACGAAATTAGTAACATGATATTTTTTTTCTGAGACGGGTTAAATAAAAATATCTATCTAAAAATATACGTCGTCGATCTTTAGCGGTAAATAAAACCGTATCGACTATTTCATTCGGCCAGTCTTCCTATTCCAGCCTATCAAATAAGTACAGTCCACTCAGAAGGAACATTGGTACAATAAAGGAACACAACAAAGAAATGGAAAACAAAATTTCGCTTAAAATACACCAGCAATCTACGCTACGTCTTGCCTTTGTTTTAATAACCGACCCTACATCAGAACGGCTAACAGACGGAAGTAAAATACCCTGTCCAGAAATGATTACTCAGCCCCGTTAACTGTTACGACCAGCTTATACCCATTCCGGGGGTATTAGTCTCCTGGCCACCAATTTATGTAATTTATTAATACTCTCGCTTACGGAGGCTTCGCAGAAAAGAAATGTTAAGGTGCGCGTCCTTTGCGTTGCACGTGTATGACGTGACGTAAACATATCGATCTTGGCGTTTTGTCGATAACGTCTTTTTGCTACATGGTTAGGCTGATAGCCGTTATTTTTTACTAACGTATAGTAACGATAGTACCTGATATTTTTTACTTATATTTTTCTATAAATTCCACATGAGTAGGTATTTAAATGATATTTTTGCCAGTGAGGCTTATCAATTGCCTGGTCGTATTACTTTGAACAGATATCGATTGTACTTTTAATCTATTTCGGGGGGTAATATTGCCTGGCCACAAATTTATGTAATTTTTTTTACTCTCGCTTATTGCAGATTTGCAGAAAAAAGTGTTAAAGTGAGCGTCCGAATGTTCTTATAATTTAATACGTATATTTTTAAGAGATAAGTCTTTAGTTGAAAAAAAGACATCGGAGTTGCATCCATGTTTTGATTCAGCTACAAGCTATTTTTTGTTATTGCTATTACAAGAGTGTCCGGAATATAACGCGATAGCGCTGCGATGATTTAATTGTATAACTACCGTTTAGTTCATAAAGCAACTAAACTATAAATAATTCGTAAATATCATTTGATATTAGAGCAAGTGACGGCATTTATTTTGTATGCAACATGGAATCCCAATAATGTGGATTTGATGATATTGTAAGAACAAGCATTACCAAACCGTGAACCGCCGTCGACCGGCAACTTAACCATCAAAGACTCCTGCGGCCGACTGATCCCTAATATTTCAGTTATAATTGGTTTATTCTAAGCTACCGTATGTGCCTTTGATCCAGTGTATTACCTTGTAGATGTATGGCGAACATTATTTCTTCAGATCTGAAGCTTTATAGTCCTACTTTATTCTGTGGATTTCCCCAATGATGTCATTTGAGGGAGATTCTGTAGCCCTTTTCTTTATTATTTTTTTTGATGGAAGTTAAGTAAGGACATCAATAGCTTTGATGGTGGCTGAACAGACTCACGTTTTTTCTGACTGAATGTACCTAGTCATTGACATTTGGAGATTGGACAGTCTGAGCTTATCTTCAGAGTTCAATAATCGATGATCAAAGGTGCTTCTTTCTTTTGCCTAGGTTACAGTTTTTGTATTCGTACAGTGACAGTATATCGAGAGGTGACCCAGTAAATGGATATGATTATTTTAAAACTCAGTATTTCAGTTACAACTAAGTCGCCTAATTGAAATGGACTTTTAAGCCTTGTTTTGCAACAAATAAATCGGTGATGATGATAAGTACATTCCACGTTGCTGGTTTATTAAACTTACTCGAAATATTTTCTGCAAATGTCAAAGTTGTCAGCATAATCAAGATATATTTAATAAAAGCAACAAATTTAATACCATAAAACTAAAATTAATGTACGTACGAGTCTTGGTTTGGAACCCAGAGAGGTTAACTCTCTATGAACGCCACTGTCCAATGTTGATCTATGAAATCTCTCTTTATTTATAATTTTGTATGTATCCATAGATAGATAGATAGAAGTTTTTATTTAGCACACAAGGACAGCACAGAACACAGATTGAAAATAGGAAGGTATAAAAAAAAATAGAACTAGACTTAACTAGACTATAATTGTGTGTTTATTATTTTAATAAATTAGTGCGCTAGGAAAGTTTCTCAGAAGCGTTCAAAGACTTTTCATTTTATTAATTATACCTTATTTCTTGCAGAGGCAGCGCTATTTTTGCCTCAACCTTTAAGACAGACCCATCGCCCCTGTCTCCTTGCAACCCTAAATCTCACGCTCAGTCAGGCAGCAAGACGTCATGACCTGTTCAACCCCATGCCTCACCCATGGCTAATCGTGGACTTAGTTTCCAGAACGATGACCGACGCAGTCGGTTTGACATATTGTTTTCACTTGTCGTTGGCATAGTAAAGGTTAAACCCGAGCCAATATGCCAGCGATACCTATTTTATCATATTTTTACGTTTATCATAGGAATTTTTAAAAATCCTACGTGCAGTTTGTGGTATCTATTATAAGCTATTTTTTAAAACAACTTTTATAATTTTGTCTCATATAGTTTAGGAGGACATACAAAAATAGAGTTTGGTGGCCAAAAAGCGCAACTTCGTATCTCTTCCTAAGCTTTACAAAATGAAACTATTACAGAGGCATTAATAAATAACCTATAATAGATACCACAAACTGAACGTAGGATTTATAAAACTTGCTGCGTTTAACGTAATAATAAGATAAAATAGTTGGGGGCGCCACTTTTGCTGGTGTATGGGCCTTAACTCAGTTCACTAACCTAGGCCCGTATCATGAAAGCTTGTTCAGTCATAGATTATGCTTGAGTGACGTTTCGCTCAAAGAGGAGTGATACTCAAGCATGGATGGATAACTGAGTAAGCTTTTATAATACGAGCCTTAGAGGCACCTAGCGGTAGGTGCCTTCACTTGTTTTAAACTTATGAGTAGGTCTAATCTAAGTTAAGTTTAAATTTTGCTTTTAAGTATCAAGTAAAGAAATTGTACGTATATGTGTATTTTATGCGATAAATAAATGGTTTACTTACGTACTCACTAAATTAATGTTACTGAATCTACAAACTACTGCGTTGTTCGTGCGTGTAAGACGACCTCTGTGGCGCGGTGGGCGAAGGTCCGCCTGCGACGTAGGAGGTTGCGGGTTCGATTCCCGCCTCGGGACAAATGTGTGTACGATCTGCAGATATTTGTTCAGGGCGTTCTGGATGTTTTCTATGTATAATAAAAATATCTATCTATGTAGTGTATTGAATTATGTATATCAGTTATCTAGTACCCATAACACAAGCTCTGCTTAGCTTGGGGCTAGATAATGCTGTGTGAATTGTCCAGCATTATTTATTTATTTATTTATGTTCATTTCGTGATTAACCCTCAAGTGTCAGTCGTTGGTATGAAGAACCAAATAGGTGGTTCTGTTAGCTGAATGGTTAAATCATTTTGGTAGATGTCTATGAACCTATATGATAGAGAATAAGATTTTACCGCGTACATCCTAAGCCTATTTATTTATGAAGTAACTAACACGATTATAAAAACTAAATAATGGGTATGTATTTTTTATTACTAAACGGATTACTTAGCTGGACGAATATTGCTAGCCAAAAATATAAAAAGATTAAGTACGAAACAAGGTAAAGCCAAATGCAGTCTTGAATTAATCTACCGATCTTTACGGTTTGTTAAATGAATTTCTGATCGTTAACAGCCTAAAGGGTGACCCAAAGACCCCAATTTTTTGAAGAATAATAAAATAATAATAATAATCTTACCTATCTATCTATGTCATGTAAAAGATGACTTACTGTTTATTCGACTAGAATGTTAGCAGAGTGTTTGGGAATATTGTTTTCGCTTATTGTCACTTTGCCCCGCAGACCGGAAGTCGTCCGTACCGTCCCTTCCATTTCCGGCCACGGCCACTGTCAAAGCTTTGACAAAGTTAATGTCGTGAAATATTGTTTGGCTTATTATGTTAACGAGATAAAATACGCAGATAGTCTTCCTGATTGAATGTAGGGTTTTATTTATTCTGAAAATAAAAACTTGGGATCAAAAATCATTGCGGCATTCGGTTTTTTGAACCGACTTCAAAAAAAGGAGGAGGTTCTTAATTTGTCTTTATTACCTCAGCATTTTTGACTGGTTTATCCGATTTTGATGATTCTTTTTTATTTCAAAGCTGGTGCCTCCTGTGTGGTCCCATTTCAATTTAATCTAGTTCTGACTATGGTATCCATGAGAAAACCATATAATTGAAGTCGGTTTCTAGCTTTTTAAAACAAACTCAACTATATGCTTTTCAACCAATTTTGAGCTTAAAGAGCATAAAACTTTCTTGTTAGTAATGATATCTACACTTAGTTTGATTCGAAATTTAATTGTAAATTGGCTGCTGAAAATTATAAAGTTTAATAAAATTACCAAAGTAACCCATTACAACTAACAAAGACTATTTAAATACCTAATTGAGAAGTGACCATTATTTCAAAGTTTTACCAAAGACCAATTTAGATTCAGTGAATGCACACTCCCAAGCTAGTTTACCAAGTTTAAATAGCTGTAACCATAAAACAGTTCTTACAGTAAATTAGTTGCAACAAAACGCTAATATGTAGAGCCTCTTTATCACGATTTAATGGCGTCTGCGAGCGACTCGACCGTAATAGATTATTGGCGTAGACGATAGTTTTCATTAAGGTTCGTTTCATCACAAAATTGTGAAATCCAGTAGCTTGGCTTTGAAGACGATCGAAAAAATCCAATAATAATAATCAAATCAAATCAGAAGCGTTTATTTGTAACTAAAACATGAAATATACAAAAAAATAAACAGTTATACTTAAATCAGGAGAAACTTAATTATAGTTACAAAATAAAAAAAAAACTATAATTTGTTGTTTAAATAATGCTGTCATCTTGGATATCGGATGTCAATTCATTTTAATATATCATCATCATCAAGCGTTTCATAAAACTAATCTAGACTACTTTTTAACGTGTAAAAAATTGTATGACCAAACTGAAAAGATGGCGCTTTTAATTTGGAATTAAGTTGTCATAGACCGTGTACATGACACTATCACAACCTTTGTCTATTGATTTCTAAGGTAAATAGTGCTCCTTCCTCGTAGAATTACCCTCATTTCTAAAAATTGTACTGACACAAAAACCATAGGTATGTTGATGCTATAAAGGAAATAAAGTCAAAAGTGCATTATTATCTTATACTATTTAGATATTACAGGACTCTTAGACACGGAAGACAATCATACACATTAATAAGTTCTGTCTGTTTAGGTTAATTCTTAAAAAGCTGGCGTGATCCCCTTTTTTTCGTATCTGGCTATTTATGACATCAGCGTTGATAATTGTTTGAAATAACAATTATCATTCATTATTATATATCAGGATACCAGAAGCTAAACTGCGACTAAGTTTGTACATTAATTCTTATTGTGAGATAAAAAAGGAATACCGTTATAGCTTGTTTTTTTCCATATTCATCTCGCAATAAGAATCAATGTTCAAACTTGTTCACAGTTTAGTTTCTGGTATCCTCGCATCCCGTGATTACTATTTCACATTTTATCCGGACGTCTATTGTGTTAGAAATGAAAGGCAACGGCTGATTGGAAGCATTTGTGGAAAGCACGAGTTTTGCACTCCTTTGTAGGGCTGATTAATGTGAGTTGGAGTAGTTATGGAGACGGGTTTTAGAATTTTTGCCGCTAATGCAGAAGTTTCAGGAACTTTAGGTTTGAGTTTTGAGGGGCTGCTTAAAAGTTTCACGCATTCGACTTTTAAAGCTTTATTTCCAAAATTCATAATTCAAAGATCAACTCGGGTTTATGGTACTTACTAAATTAGGATTTTGTAAGTTTTTTTTATTTGTAAATCTTTTATTGGTTATAAGTTAGATTATTAAGGTTAGAACGGTTTAGGGCTGTTGATTTTGTTTGAAATAAAAAAAAATGTTAATCTCTTTTACTTTTAACTTAAACAGAACAAAATAGGTACCTACATTTGTTCATCAGTTTTAATTAATTCTGTGAATTTGTTATTAAATCCTTGATAATTAAACCTGAATGCTGTAAATAAATTTCGTATTTACGGTAAAAAATAAAAATGGTGATTAAAATTAAGGTAGAATACATCTAATTTTACGAATTTTATCACACTGCTATTAAATATTCTCCATAAAGAGTTTATAATTGCATAATAAAACCACTATCATAGTTTTCTAATAAAGCTGTCATGCAAACCCTTCATTTTCCATTTCCCATTTTCCTTTCTTAGAGGAAATAATTAGCCGGTCAGCAATGGGACAATGCCCATTTTAAACCCAAGATCTGCAGTCGACATAGTTAGTATTGTTCCGCATCTCTAGCTGACCGGGAAATCGCAAATTGGTCCTAGAAAATGACATGACGACCGGTCGTTTGAAAGAGGGTGATTTTACTATTAGATAATTTTCTGAACGTACGCGGTTGCAAGGTATTAATTGAATCGTGAATTTTTTGATACGCTTGTAAGACCTCTGTATTAAGTGATCTTTTAAGTACATATTTGAAGTATAAGTTTTATAAGTTTATTTCGCTAAAACTTTACTTTAGTAACTATACAATACAATACTTAATTTAAAATTACTCCAGCAAGACAACATTACAGAACCAAGTACTTTAATATAAGCAATTAAACTAAATATAAGCAATTTTCTTCAAAATTGTTATTTATCTCAGAATCTTTGAAAATACCACCTTTATATTTAGGAAAATGTTACTTTGATCTTGAAGTGTTTAAAAACACGATTGGGAAAAGTTGTCTCGATAGTTTTTTTTTTTTTTTTTTTTTTTTTTATTCTTATTTATAAGGGACATTGAGTCATTGCTGACTATGTCAGTCCCGTATTTAACAAACTAACTACTTAAACCTACTTAAAATTAAATTATATTTAAAACTAACCTAAATAATTTAATCGCCGCCTCACACAGTGGAGCGGCTAAAATTATTTGGATAACACCAGTATCCGATAGGTTGACATTGTACAGGTCGCTTAACTCTAGTCTCATAGACTCGCTCCGCTCACACTCCGCTAGAAGATGCTGCACATCTTCTAGGACGCCACATGTTTCACAATTGGGCGAGTCGGTGATTTTCATTAAATGTTTGAATTTATTAAGGGGCATGTGCCCGGAGCGTAATCTATGAGCTATCACAATGTGTTTCCTTTTAAATTTATAGTTACCCCACCATGGTACATATGCAGGCTGTTCTTGCAAAATTTTATACCAAATCCCTTTGTTGACTGAAATTGAATCATAAGATGACCTCCACTTTTCAAAAATGTTGTACCTGTATTTACATAATATCTCCGAAATCTCCGGCATAACATAAATTTCTGCGCCTAGTTCAATAGCTTTTCTTGCTAATTTGTCCACTTCTTCATTCCCATGAATACCTACATGTGACGGAATCCATTGTAACCTTAGAGACACGCCGTTTTCTATGAGATATAAAGCTTTCTTTAGAATTTCGTACGCTACTGAAGCCCCACGGACGCCCGAGGTGCATCGAGCGATGTGTTGCAACGCACTTCGACTGTCAGTAAAAATAACTACTTTTCTACAGCTGAAAGTGCGAACTAACGATAATGCCTCGGATATCGCTAGCAACTCTACTGACATAATAGAATTTATGTCGGAATCAATTTTATACAGCTCGCTTAATCTATTTCCAGCGTCAAAAATTGCAGCACCAATACCTTCACTCATTTTAGAACCGTCTGTATATAATTGATGCCAACCCCTATAAACTACGTTAATCATGTGCAAGGAATATTGTTTGAGTATTCGTGGGTCAGATTTATTTTTGGCCTGATTTATACCTTCCACTTCGGTGACAATAAAATCTGTGCTTATTTGTGATACCCAGACATGTAGCATAAAAGAACACAAACAGTTTTTGGTAACAATATTTTCAGATTTTGTCTCGGCATAAACCGTCGCTAACAAAGGTCTTTTCCTCCTTGTCCAGTATCCAGACTCACTCAAATTACTCAGTTCTGTTATAATTTTAGTAGTCAATGTAGATGAAAACTGAGCTTTTAAACAGTATTTTGAAGCCAGGTAGTGACGCCTCAAATATAGTGGGTGTATGCACAGTTCAACCTCCATGACGTGGATTGGCGTGCTTCGAATGAAACCACCTATTATACGCATGGAAGTGTTCTGTACCTTATCTAATTTATACAAGTGAGACCTAGCAGCAGCGTCATACAAAAAACAACCAAAGTCCATCCTACTACGTATTAGTGCAATATACAATCTCCGAATGTGCTTCGGATGGAGACCCCAAGAGGCACCCGCCAAAACTTTTAAAAGATTGATAGTTTTTGAGTTTTTTGCAGCTATCTCATTCACGTGCTTCCCCCATGTCAAAGACCTATCTAACCACATACCCAAATATTTAACGTGTCCCACTATAGGTAAGATATTATCATTAACCTTTATCTGAATTTGTTCCCTGACTATTCCTTTCTTAAAATAACAACACTGTGTTTTAGCAGAGGATACCTGAAGACCCAAGTGTTCTAGTAACCTAATAATAGAACTTAACGCGTTTTGAATATGTAAAACATTTAATTTTACATCTCTTTTTTGTGCATATATAACAAAGTCATCCGCGTATTGCAAAGCGCAGACATTGTCTAGCTCAGAACCTACTTTATGAGTTGCAATATTAAACAAAAGAGGGGATATAGGATCTCCTTGAGCTAATCCTCTTCTAGTTATCCTAAATTTATCCCCTACTCCTCCCTCATCACTACAAATTTTAAGAATTCTTTCATTTAAAAAGCTCCAGAAATAATTACAAATTTGATCTCCTACACCTAAGTTGTCCATTATTATTAAAAGTTGGTCTATAAGAATATTGTTGTATGCATTCTCTACATCCAAAAAGACTGCCAATGTAGACACCCCTTTCGAAAATCCTATCTGAATTTGGGAAACTAAGCGAGATAAACAATCTAAACAAGACTGGTTCTTCCTGAACCCAGAAGTAATAGGGGATAAAATTTGGTTATGCTCCACAAGCCATTCTAATCGCTTACAAATCATAATATGAAGAATTTTACAAATGCAAGATATCAACGAAATAGGCCTTAATTTAGGTGTAGAATTGGGGTCACTATTGGCTTTTGGAATCGGAACTACTTTAATATTACGCCATTGACTAGGAATCCGGGAGTACAAAAATATTATATTATACATTTTTAACAAGTATACCTTACATTCTAGCGGTAAATAATATAACATAGAATAATAAGTGATGCCATCTTCTCCAGGAGCTGTGTTTTTCTTTTTAAAGCTTTTATCCAGTTCTGTGTATGTAAATTCAGACCCTAGAAGAGCGTTCCTAGAGCTAAAGACAGGTTTAGATGTTTGTACAAAGTCAGGTCCTAATGAGCGTAATAGTTCATCCTTGCTCTCTTCTGGGGCATAAACCTGTGGCCTTTTGAGCCCCTTCATCCACCTCATCTTTTGCCACATTTCAGAAGCTTTAGTGGTTTCATCGACGCTGCTACAGAATTCCTGCCAATTTTGTGTTTTTATTTTTCTATGTACCCTTTGTGCCGCCGCAATTTTATTTTTTAATTTGTCGTAATTAGCTGTCGTAGGATTTCTCCTGAATATTTTAAGAGCTAGTCGACGTTCGGCAATGGCCTGTGAGATATCAGAACACCAATAAGGCTTAGCTACAAATTTTTGAATTGGACCTGACCCACTCCTTGTAAAAGGCATACATTTGTCGGCTGCAGTATTAATCCTATCAACGAAAAAATCATAACATTTCTGGATTGTGTTTTCATTAACCTCTGAAACATCAAAACCATCCAGAGATTCCCCATAAAGTGTCCAATTAGCTTTTTTGTAATTTCTGCGCTGTACGAATCTACGAGAATCTTGATATTGCAAGGTACTTATGACAACCAAATGATCACTACCTAAATTTTCTTGTGTCACTTTCCATGTAAAATAAATTGAAATGTCAGAAGTTACGAACGTAATATCAGGAGCAGATTCCTGTATGGACCCTCCTACTAATTTAACTCGGGTGAATTCACCTGTATTTAATGCAACAAAATTATGATCTAATGATGCTTCATATAACTGTGAACCTCTATTGTCAATTTTATAGGACCAATTGGTGTGGTGACCGTTAAAATCCCCATAGTTTATTTTAAATTGATGTTATGCACACATTTTGTTATCTCAGGAATAGCACTCTTTTTTTCGGTTTTTGTTTTGGTAAGAAACGAAGGAGTATTTCTTTAGTTATGTCTTTTAATTTTACGATTGATTGTTTCATTAACTTGTAATTAGGTAAAACAGTTTTAGCGCTAAAAAATTCGGTGCATGTCTCTGCTCTGGGGCCTGATTCCACTAACACAATCGCCTCACTATGACAATACGAGTATTATCGCTTCATTATCGCGTAACAATCACCGCCATTGACTCCTTTTGGTATTCTACTAACACGATATTATTTTGTTTATGCCATATCTATGACTATTACGATTATGATTATATGCCCCACCACATTATTGACACGATATTATAAGTCATAGAGATTGTAATGTTATGGTAATATAATACCAAATAAATTTACGACTAAATCTCTATCTTAATCGTATGGCGATATTATAGCAATTTGTTTAAAAAATAGTGGAATTAGGCCCCTGTACTTGTCACTCGCGAGAAAACCATATCTTGTCGTCCCGCTAGAAATCCATCTCGTAGCGGCGTTAATGCACACTCTTAAACTATGGTTAATAAAATGTCTATCGCAGAACTTGGTGGATGGCAAGTTTCCGGAGACTAATAACCAACAGTGGATATTATTCGGTAAAAAAAATAATCTGCTAGATACATAGAAAAAAAAACAAGTACCTATTTGATTTTAATCTAGTTTAAGTAGGTCTGAATAATGCTTTGAAACCACTGATTTTTGACCCCACACCCCGTATTTTAGAGTCTAATTGGCTGTATTGTCCAAATATTTCGGAGATTATGGGGTCGATTATTTTGAGGAGGCAAGTATTATTTAGTTGTTTTACTGAGCTAGAACAAATTATGCAGTTCCGGTGCGTCGTGATTAATACTTATGAGTTTAGCAGTCGCTTGGGATTTTTTCTTTGAGTAATTGGTATTCGGTATTTAATGCAAACACTACAAACGAAGAAGAAAGAAAGAAAGAAAATGATTTATTTAACAATACACTAATAGTGTAATGTTATAGTCACAACAAACAAAACACAGTGACCAATTATTAGAAAGCTAAAACTAACAAAAGTGGGTAGGAGGTAGGTAAAGCACCTAAACTCTCCTATCTATGCATAAGTTATCTTACTGGCGGGAAACTGCACAGGACAGGGAAAAATGGCGACTTCTCTTATCGGAGGCCAAGATACACATTATTATCTTATAATCACTGAGCCATAAAAGTAGGTAAGTAAGTAGTTTTTTTAACCAAAAAACTTGTGGTTTGACGAACTTAGTTCGTAGTGGACCCGCTTACATTCATAACGACGCTTTAGTTTTTAAATTGTGTTCTAACTAAAAAGTTAAAACTGTTCTTTGTAAAAATACATTTTGTTTATTCGTATAAAAACTTCATGGCTGTGTAAATGCAACTGTACCTACCATAAAAATTGATTTATCTATCTCTGTCGTGATCTTATTATCTCAACCTCCAAACAGAGGGCGTTTTACAAACAATTCCAATGGCTCCTATCATCCTATATGTGCTTATTAATCAAATTTAAAAGCTTTCTGTCGGAGGGCAGAGATCGCCACCTATTCCATCCTCCAGTTTCTAATTCACTTAATTTAGGCCCAGGGCCGAAATCTCATATTGCGACCCGGCCAATAATTGTGTTTGGTAAACAGGCCAGGGGTATTGTTTCAACCAAAATTATATACCGTAGTGTTGTTTTGAGTTGAATATTTAGATAGAGGTAAATAAATGTCGTCCGTGGCGTAAGAATTTCCTCCTTGTCACTAACCGTAGCCCGTGGATGTTGTAAGAATCAAGTAAAAAGCACCCGTTCGCATCGGAATCTGTATACTTAAAAGATTTTAGTAAAATGCGGATAAGTACACGGCGTTGCATACCTACTAGGTATTTAATACAAAGATTTGAAAATGCAATACAATACACTTTATTGCACACCAATACAAAAAAAAATACAGGAAAAGAGACATCTCTCTTTTCCTGTATTAAATTTTTTTGACTTATCGCGTTCCGGGTTTTTTTGCGGCCTTATCGCTAAAAGCGGACGGAGAGATATATTCTGTTGTTATAAATAAACGTATATCTTTCTTTCTTTCTAGAGATAGACACGAAGCAGTTGTAAACGTATAGACGGTGGTGCGTTAATTCACTAAATATATATAATACATACCATAAAATACATATATACTACAATAATAATACATACCAAGTTACATTAAAAGATGCTAAATAAAAACGAACAATTTAAAACTTAAGAGAGTTCATAGACCATATTCTTAAAAACGGGGAAGACTTTGCGTGTCTGACACTGACTGACACGGAGGCAAAGATGGCCGAATGTGCACGGACCCCATGTTTTTGACCAAAACAAAAAGCAGTACAAGATTCTGTAAATCCGTTCCAAGATCTTTTTTCCATTTCGTTATTCAAAATCTATTATAATTAGAAGATTGATTTCATCAATCTTAATCTGCTCCCAAGATGATCATAAAAACTACCCTGTGTATAAACTCTTACAGAAATTTCATGGCACAACTCTATCGAAGAACGTACACTGCACTAACTTGTTAATAAGCTTGTGCGTAGGACACGGGGCATCCATTAGTGGCCCTCTACACAACTAGCGAGCCACGAGTGGGCCTATTTCCTGAATGGCTGTACAGATAGAGAGTACATTAGTCTTGTAGCCAAGGTCTGTAGAGTTTGTTCAAATAGAGAAGCGTCGGAATTGAGGGCGCGTTTGCCAATTGACAGCTTTTGTTGCGTTGACAACACTGCTCTGTCATTGCAGTACGACTAAGAGTGTTAGTTCACCGTAACGCCACGACGCTTCTCTTTTTTTTTATTTTTATTTTTTTTTTATTTGGGACAGACTCTTCCATAATGTCTTTCTGTTTGCTACTCTCCATACTATTTTTATACGGTTGTTGCGCCTTCAGCGTTTGCTGAACTCCAACGATGATGTAGCAGTTCTAAATGAAAAATGTAAAAAAAAATTATATAAAACTCGCAGGTAAAATACATCCCAATATGTATATTTTTTTCGTTTTACTAGCCAGTAACGATCTACAATATTTTGCTTGAAATCAGGAAAGTTAACTTAAAAAAAATCTGATCAAAGTTACCGAAACAAAATATTTCAATGTTAGCCTATTCTATCTTAGCAACTGTGTACTTACTACATATAAATTGTTTGCAACAGCAATTAGCTCAACTGTTTTCATTTTCAATGTTTTTCTTTTTAAGTAATTTATTTCTAATACTATAATATGTACAGGTGGTAGATAATTTTATGTTTTCTACACTTCTACGTAACGGGCGAGGAAAACCTTATTGTGTTTTTGAAGTACTTTTTACTTACACAATCAACAAACCGTGTAACTTAAATACAATGCTTTGAACCATCTAGTATGAACAACCAGTAATTATATTCCGGCTACAGAGGTAATAATTTGATCCAACGCAAATTTTAGGCAGCTTATTGTCCCTATACTGGGGTCTCGTTGCACAGACTGTTAATACTATGTGACATTGTCCAGTCGCGATTAAAATTGTACGTTTATTGTACTTTGGAACTAACCCCCGAATACTTAATCGGATTTAAGCACGTCGCAAGGGACGAATGTCGTTGTGCAATATTTTTTTTGTTATATATATCTATAATGCTTTAAATCTTCAACTTACTTTGTCATTATTTATTTGGTGCTGTTTTTCAGTATGGAAAGAAACTTATAATAAAGACGAGCTTATATTTAAGTTGGCTCTACTCAAAACCAGCGAACTCAAATTTCAGATTGTCTCAAGAGTCGAGAAAAAACCAAGTTACTACAACCCTACGTGTACAAGGTGTGCAGGAGACATTATTTATGATTTCATACAAATTCTGAAATAGCATTCCTTTCCTTGGCTCCCTCAGTACATTCGGATGGTTGTCCGATAACCTAATTAAGAACGCATTATCATTATCAGCCCCACATCAGATAATCACGAAAATCGATAAGCGCTTTTTAGTCATTTATTGAATTATGATTTAAATCACCAATTACAATAATTAATAATAACATACAGACAATATAAAACTAACCTAAAAGCATTACAATTAACATGAAATGCGTTTTCGAAAAGCGCCTATAGAAAGAGGGCAGATACGACGATTAGCACTCTTCATTGGCTCCTCAAGTGTTGATGGACCTGATTGGCTGGCTTACTATAACAATGACCTTCGTAGACATGGAATAACACTGAGTAGGTACTTAATGCAATAATAATGGTAATAATAATAGTAATGCAAAAATGCAATCTGGTTGACAGATGTGCACTAAGCAACTTCGTTCTAGCAAAATGGCACTCAAACATTCGCATTGACACGACTTTATGAACCGTAACCAAAAATAAACAAAAAGCGCTTTATACTCACAGTTTATTTATAAAAAACCGGGTGAATGAATAACAAACTCGCTTTACATTTCATTTGATACAGTCACAAAAGACTAAAAGACGAAACCACTGTACTACTTTGCATTTCAATTCAATACCAAAAACTCTTTGAATAGCTACGATACAAACAAAATAATCCTTTTACAATCGCAGAGGTATCAATTAGGTTAATCTGCCATGTGAATAAAAGTACACCTATACAATTCACCCTTATGTTCAACAATAATAAGCAGAAAACGAAAATCTCTTTTATTCGGTATCTGGACATTAAATACAGGTTAGGAATATTATTTTCTGCATGAATGTACACACGTGTTATTACGTCCAGAAAATGACCTCATAATATCGTGTTTCTATTGTGTATGAACAGAATAATAACAGCTGCGTGAAGTGAAGAGGTACTATTCGGATACGAGTTTCGGATGCTTACAAAAGCATTAAGCTTTTGTATTACTTACTACTTTTGTCTTTGGATTTGACTGGACCCGGATTTATATAGGACAAATATAATACGACCCAAATCTCTAGTTCAAAATCCGATTATAAACGTGTTTTATTTGTGAGTTAAATACCTACATTTATTTATCTACAAAACGCATAAGTGCATAAAACTATAGAATAGCTAGAGTTTTTTGACGGGGCAGTAATTGTATTGTATCTCATTTATTTCAGTTTATTACAATCCATACAAAATTAAATGACAGTAAGGGACCTGAAGCGTTGAAGCTACATGTAAAATGTTCTTATGAACGCCATTAGATAATGCTGTGTGAATTGTCCAGCATTATTATTATTATTATTACTTTTTCGAAATCTGTAACTTTTAATGAAAATCTGTGAATGGAGATGATATTTTTCTAAAAAGGAGGGGTAGTTTCCTACAACCATTTTCATGTAGGGTATTTATTGTATTTGCCCTACTACTCCGTCCAAAAATTCCACCCTGCATTGTACTAACGTAAAAAAGACAAAGAAAAATGTTACCGCTTCTAGATTCGAGTTTAAACAAAGACCATGCTATTCATTAAATAATAAACTTTCAATCTTTGGCCTTATCAATAAAGCGTAGTTTTGCGAGAGATTAGTAAGTACCTACTCAGTGTTATTCCATGTCTGTGAAGGCCATTGTTAAAGTAAGCCAGCCAATCAGTTCCATCAGCACTTGAGGAGCCAATGAAGCGTGCTAATGCTCTTCACGAGGGTTAAATCTTTAGCATTGGGAGAGAACAACTAAACTGTTTAGTCGAGGGTTAATTCGTTAGAAGTCGTGATTAATTGTTATATGACTAACATTGATACAAAATTGTAGTACATTTATGTAAATAAAGAGGAAAGCGTAAGAAGGTGTAGGCAGGTTTGTATCTAAAAAGTACGTTGATAATAACATTTTTCTTTTATCAGTTTTTGAACCAAGTAACTTCATTATAACTGAAATAAAAAAAAACAAAACCGTCCAAGAACATAAATTGCCAATAAATTATCGATGCTACATGAAAGCAAACTATAGGAAGATACTGCACAGCAACTATGGAAATAGCATCGCTCTATTTATTAAACAGACGGTAGAGCAAACCTAAAATCTATCGTTTATCGCTGGTTTTGTCATTTTATCAATACTGGAACATTTTTGAGAGTTGAATTGATTTGAAAACAGATATTACTTTCGGTTGAGCGAGTACTCTAATCTTGTGATGACACTCGAGTGGATTGGGACGATTATCGCCCATCTGATTTGGGATAAATTGAAGATAAAGAGCTTAGGGGCAAGTTTTACGAGAAGTTATAATAAATCTAGCAGTTTCAGCGCTGAAATAAAAATATCTGTAATAAAATAGAAACATCGCTTTATTTTTTGAGCGTGGGTTGGCAAGAGACGAAATACTACGAATTGTTTGTTTGCAAAAGACCCTAACAATAATAAAAAATAAGCAATATAAAAACCCTGGTGAGTATTCGTTTTTTTTTTTTACAAAAACAAGTATTTTATCTTCATTTAATATGTAATGATTGACTTAAAATAATATTAATTTTTACATATAGATTAGATTTGTTGAAAATGTACTCTGTTTTATTTGTCGTCAATAGGTAGGAACTTTGTCTAAATAAAACAAACTGTAATAAGTTTTCTATGCATAAATCTTTGGTCTTTGATCATTATCTCAATAATTACTTAAGTAGCCATTTTCATTTAACCTCTCTTCTCAAAATTCAGCTATCCCCGAATTCAGTCCTCGAAATACCACAGGTGGCATTTCGAGATAAACTATTAATTTAGACGAAATAATGCCTTCATTGAGTGCCTACGTCTTATTTCATCTAGATCAAGATTATTTACGTATTGGAGAACCTTATATTACTCACATCGACGTCATTGGCATCTGCGGAGTGTGTTGAACTGTGCCCTTTAAAGCCAGGGTGGTGTAAGCTTTGGACGGTATTTGTCTGAGTTTTAGCATTTTTACGTTGTGTAAAATAGTATTAATAAACCAGGCTGGACAATTCACACTGCATCATCTTGCTTCAAGATAGGCAGAGCTTGTATTATGAGTACTATTTAACTTATAGGTTTACCTTATATGTTATTCCATATAGGTTGCTACCTATATATATTAATTGGAAGAATTCACAGAATAATACCGTTCAAAATTCATCCGAGTTTCATGATATTATGTTCATGTTAAATTCTTTAAAATATTCTGACAGACTTAATAAAAAAGTAATAACAAAATGTCTTTTTTTTATTCCTATGTAAAATATGAATAAAAAAAGACATTTTGTTCAATGTGTTCATGCCAGTTAAAAATGTATTTGTAGAATGTGATGAAGATAAATAAATAATTAATAAATAAATAAACAACGTTTGACAATTCACATAAGGATACTTGCTATGTAAATGTATAGCAATAAGATGTGCATTTAACAAATATTTTAATTCTTCCAATCTAATCTTGTCTTGGTAAAGCAGTAGAAGAAAACACATCTAAATGTGTAGATAGCAATCGAATTCACAAAAACGCAAAGCATTTTCTCTTTGGAACGCAGCAGAAATTTAAATTTTTAATTTATTTGTAACTTCAGATATAATTTAGTTCTTGAATTTCTGCAATTTGCTTGGTTTGAAGGGGTAAATAATGCAGAACTTCAATGAGAATAATATTTTCTTGCTTCGTCCGATAAATGTTTTATAATTTAAATTGTTTTTTAAACAGTAGGTAGCGGTTGATGGAGGCGGCTCGGGATCGCTTTTTTTATCAGAAATAGACCTTCGTTTGACCGCAATCGACGATGTATGATGACGATGTATCACGAAGGTATATTTGTGGCGTTGATAATAGTTGTTGGCCTAAAAGGCCTACGTTTAACACTGGACTTACGTAGACATCTCTTGGGTAGTAGATAGACACAGTGAAAACAAAACCTTGATAAAAATTAAGTTCACCAGATAAAAAGGTACGTTCATTCTCTGAAAAAAAAACCTCGAAGGCAGGACAGGAAGGCAAGAACCAGCCGGCTACCCAGCAAGCTTATCGCCACAACAATTTAACCTGTAGATGCCGGTAGGTACTTATGCCCATAACCTCTTACTATGAATATAGGCGTATAATAGTTACGACCTCGTAGCAAATCGTAAAACGAAGGCAATTACGTACAAGAGGATTAGTTTGGTGGTGGTTGCTTGGTGACGTCACTCGATCCGATTAAGGTAATTGGCGAAAATCTTGCTGAAGCGGCTTAGAGACTTGTAATTACGCATTTGGTATACAACCTTTAGTTCAATGCGATTTTAGGAAACGTTTTAGTTAGGTCCTTTCCTGTCCTATGTAAATTTTAATTGATCCCACTAGTTTATATTCTTTATGAAATTAGAGTATGTGAATTAATTTGAACTTGCTGCCAACTGCCTAGAAACGAACAAATTTATAGCAGAAAGTTTTTTAACTGTCTGTGAACCGTGTATTGCAGAAATGTGTACCTATCTATCTATTCAGAATGCTACAGAGCGCTACTGGGGTTGCCACGTATCTGTGGCACACCCGAGAAGTTTGACGTAGACGAACACACATTTTGCCATGCATCGATGCATCGCTTTATAACGTTTTTATAAATTTAACTACGTAAGTACCTACTTATTATATATATCTCTGAAATATGTGCCTACTTTATTATGAAGCTGAAATAAACATAGAAGTTTATAGCGTTGTCTAAAAATATACATTTAAATTTTTAATTTACTATACATGAATATGCTCGCAAAGTTTTTTGATTGTTTCGGGACTTATTTAAGTCCTACAAGGCGTTAACACGAAGCTTATTTTAAAACATTTTCTCTCACATATTTCTATTACGCACTAAACTAACGCGCACATGTTATAAGCCTTGAATTTGATTACCTACTGATGTTATTATATGAGATACTTGGGGTCGAAATTGTTCAAATTATAATAGGCTTTGCGGTCTTAATATGTTAGGACAGGTGGAGCTTGTTATCTTAAGGATTTAGTGCCTATATCTACGTGAGACATCTTGAATTTTCGGAGACAATGTTCAGGGTTAAGCCCTCGGAGTGTGTGACATTATCTGGCGAGATAAGGTTAGTGTAGGTTAATTTGACATTTGATTTCTAGTTTTTGCTTTTATTTTTGTTCTTTTCTTGTCACTTTTTAATAACGTATGACTCATACGTTATTAAAAAGTGACAAGAAAAGAACAAGACAAATAAGTACCAAGATACGGTACTTATTTTTTTGGCTACAAGAGATATGAAACTTTTGTACTCAAATTTTGTAACAAAGAAAAAATGAACGGAGCTTTGAAACGAATAGTAATTTTCCATTTCGACTGAAAGGCTTCACAGTTCTACGGTGCTCCTTTCATAGAAAGTTTTGTAGCTTTCTTGTTTGATTTGAATATGACTATTAAATAAATTAATATTTGAAATACTTGCATTAGTAAATATAATTATAATTACTTCTTATAAGTAAACTAACCCCAAGCATTCTTAGCAAACCCAGACTACTACTTTTTAACCAGTTAATTAATTACCTGCAATTTAAATATTTTTAAAAGACCTGGGTGGTGCTGGCTTTGTATGGCACCACCCCAACTCTTCTCGCGAGTGTCGTATGAGGCGACTAAGGGATATCTACCGGGGAGTGAGCAGCAGCGCCCCCTGCAGAATAATTGTAGCTTCGACGACCTCTGTGGCGCGGTGGGCGAAGGTCTGCCTGCGACGCAGGAGGTTGCGGGTTCGATTCCCGCCTCGGGACAAATTTGTGTACGATCTGCAGAAATTTGTTCAGGGCCTTCTGGATGTTTTTCTATGTATAATAAAAAATATCTATCTAAGTAGTGTATTGTATTATGTATATCAGTTATCTAGTACCCATAACACAAGCTCTGCTTAGCTTGGGGCTAGATAATGCTGTGTGAATTGTCCAGCATTATTTATTTATTTATTTATTTTTATATCATAAAATGATTGTAAACGCATCTGTATTAAAATAAATCAATAAAAAACCGACAATGAGTGGAAGATGGTAAAACGAGATCGGACAGAATAGCGCAATATTGAGAAGACCTAACCCAGCAGTGGATAATCAGGGCTTTAGGAGATAGATATAATTAAATTGCGAAATTTGTATAGAAACAGCTTCAAATGTTAATCCTGAACACTGATAGGTTGCATTACCAAAGGGTCTCTTTTACCCGCACCTGCTCTACCTGAATCGAGTCAGGATTTTATTCGATGCATTGTTTTCGTCTGGCGATTATCTATATTGCTCGTAGATAGTTTTAGAAATAGAAAAAGTAAAAGGTTTGTGAGATAAATAGTTTGCAGAAAGTGACCGGTCATGTATCTATCGAGATAAAACGAGTTTTATAATTTTATTGAGTTCTAATATTGTTTGACTACATTTTGTTTACAATGTATTTTATTTGTTTTTAAATAACAACTTTAATGTTTCTATCAATCTATCTCGACGACCTCTGTGGCGCGGTGGGCGAAGGTCTACCTGCGACGCAGGAGGTTGCGGGTTCGATTCCCACCTTGGGACAAATGTGTGTACGATCTGTAGACAGTTTAGGGCGTCCTGGATGTTTTTCTATGTATAATAAAACATATATTTGTAGTGTATTGTATTATATACTGATATAAGTATATAATACAATACACTACAAAGAAAGAAGCAGAGCCGGTGTTATGGGTACTAGATAACTGTATCTAGTACCCATAACACCGGCTCTGCTTAGCTTGGGGCTAGATAATGCTGTGGGAAATGTCCAACATTATTTATATTTATTTATCTAAAAAACGACCAATTAATGTTTATTTTTCAAATCGAGTCTACATTACTTTTAATATAAAATATCGTGCTAAAGTTTCCTAACTTGCAAGATTTTTTCATCTAGCGTCTGAAGTGTTAATTTAATGTTTGGTAGGAATTCATCGAAGGTCCACGACATCAAGGTAAACGATCTGTCAAACATTCACCAAAGCTCATTAATGCCGAGCTCGGTAGGTATTTACTCCTAGTTGATCAGCGTCTACCGTCTGCATTTACCTAAGTCCTTAATGTCAATAAGGTTTAGGTAATCTGTTTTCGGATTAATGCTGTAGCCGAAGTTTCGTATTAGGTTTGCATCTATACATTCGTTCGTAGGCAAGGAAAAACATGAACTTTTGCTTGTAGATGTATGCTACAGCTCGGGTTTAGGTTATGTCAAGACAAATGCAACTGAAAACTTAGAAAAATACAGCAATGATCAAATTGAAACAGACTTATGTTAAGACAAATGAAACTGAAAACTTAGAAAAAAAACACAATGATCAAATTTAAACAGACTTATGTCAAGACAAATGCAACGGAAAACTTAGAAAAAACCAGCAATAATCAAATGGAAACAGACTTATGTTAAGACAAATGCAACTGAAAACTTAGAAAAAAAAACAGCAATAATCAAATGGAAACAGACTACATTAAAGAACGGACACTGATCTTAGTTGATCTATTTTCATCCTCAGAAAATGAGACCTTTTCCTCAACATTTCTTAATGTTTTAATATATAAAGCAAATAAAACTTTCAAATGCGGACATTAAAGCTGATTATGTATATTATCTACTTAACTTCTTTAATATCAAAATTCTCATATAGTTAACAGCTGATCAAAATGCTAGCCTTTCAACGAATAGGTTTATCTTTCGGTCAACGAATTAGCATCACCTTTCAAAGTGGTAAGTGGTAATGCTGCCAGCAAGAAGCTTAGAGCTCGAGAAAGCTCTTTATAAGTCGAATGCACACAAATGTATCAAACTTGAGAGAGATCAAGCATCTTTTCTTTTCTGGTATGTTGAAAAATGTTTAGGAAATGATTGATTTTGTTTTAAAAAAACTATAAACCGACTTCAATTATATACATTCGTTAGCCAGAACTGGACCAAATTACACAGGGAGCACCAGCTGTCCAATAAAAAAAGTATCATGAAAATCGGACCAACCATTCAAAAGGTAATAAACATAAAAAAACAGTTGAATTGAGACTTTCCTTCATTTTTGAAGTTGGTTGAAAATAGGCAAAAATGTTTTACGTAAATTGTGGCGCAAAAATCCTTGAAGAACACAAGGACCTCAAGTTTACCAACATATACTGTGGATTTCAGTTCGATTAGCACGTCTTGTTTGAGCTTAATTAAGAGCACACGTTCAAAATGAACGTCGAGATCAAAGGATCGCGTTGCCTACGTCAATGACTTCTTTCAATAGACGTAGCAAATATTAACATTAGTTAATATTTGCTACGTCTATTGAAAGAAGTCATTGACGTAGGCAACGCGAACCTACGTAGTTACAAAGTTGGCTTTGAATAATTTAGTAAAGTTTACGAACTGGGTGTGTTTTGGTATATTCTTGGTTCTTGATAAATAAACTACGAGTAGGTAGATACAGAGTTATTAGTAATTCACTGACTGCGTGAGCTGCAGGTACTAAACCCATCATCACGAACACGTTTGTAAGACCTGAGGCCGTAGCCAAAACAATTGAAAGATTCGTAGGGAAAAATTCGAAACAGATCACGTGACATATCTAAGGCTATATATGTCAAACCAATAAATTTTTCAACTTTTCTACTATCGCTTCGACATCAATTGTTACATTGTCTAGGCCCTCTGGTCCTTATTCGTTTTTTGGAAATCTCCTCTGATAAAAAAATTAAACAAGTATGTCCGGAACCCTTATAACTAAAGACCGATCTCCCACATCTACACCCACTGTTAACTTAGGGCAGCGCCGTTTTTAAGCTAAGTTTCAAAGTTACCCTGTATAAACCGTCTATTACCAACCGACCAACAACGCTGTCCAACTAGTTAGATGGTTACTAATTACAACCTATCTAGTTTGTTTGTTAACTTTTTTGATCCTAACCTAAAAACTATCAAAGGATGAATTAATGGCTTGTTGGTTGATAAACTTCTGTAACCAACTGACAAAACATAGTATAGATCAGAAATTCCCAACCATCTCACAGGTCTGCACACACTTATGAATAAATGAATGATCCAAGAAAGAGAAGGAGGTTTTTGTCCGGAAGTGTAGGTGTGGACTCATTTATCACCAGAAACCTTAAAAAAAACTGTGTAAACATAACAGAATTTGAAGTCAGATTTTAGACTGACGCCCTTCTCTCTTCCACTCCAGGACAGGCAGACGCACAGCGCAATACCATTCATACTTGGTGGAGATGTACCCTCCACTCGCACTAAGCGGTTGTCCTCCACCTTTATTATTCGCACCGCAAAGGAATGGAACTCGTTCCCTGCCTCTGTTTTTCCAGCCAATTAAGACCTGGGTCTCTTAAAGTCAAGGGTGAATAGGTATCTTCTCGACCTTCGTGATACACCGTCGACGAATCTTCACTTTCCATCAGGTGAGATTAAGGTCAAACGAAGGTCTATTTACCGTAAAAAAAAGATATTTCGAAATAGTCGAATTATAATTATTAATGTTTATAGCGTTAAAAAAAAGGTTTCTACCTATATTTTTACAATCGAATTTGCATTTCATATAAATGGAATTCAAAATGCAGCCATATTGGTTTTTCGGCACGCAGTGTTTTTGTTCGGAGTAAACAGCATAACGCAGTCTCGTTGTTTTTACTGGTTGCCATTCGAATTGCATGAATGTTTTTGTCGCGACGCTCGTCATACAAATATAGAAATGATTGAATTAATTACTGTATTTTCAGGGAATTTTTGCGATTTGAACTTCTTGTTCAGTTCACTCATATAAAAACAGGAGTACTGGTTATCTAAGTCAATTATTTTGTTTCAGTAGATACGAGTAGTTTAATTTTAAACTTTAAAGTATTTTTGTTTTCGCATTCACTGCCCAGCCTCGGCGGGGTGTGACCCTGAGCTGTAGGAAAAGGGCATTATAAGTATATCAGTTATCTATCTAGTAGCCATAACAAAAGCTAATGCGGTGTGATATGTCCAACATTATTAATTTTTTGGTTCTTGGACCATAAAAGTGTTTATATACCTATTGGAATCAAAATGCGAATGACTTATTCTATGATTTTAATCGAGTTTGTCCATGAAAGCTTAGCCTGAATAGTAATATGGATTACTAGCTGCGCCCCGCGGCTTTGCACGCGTTGTTCCTATGGAAACATTAAAAGGTGATTTTCATCCAACGGGAACTGATTTATGGGATAAAAAGTAGCCTATGTTTGATTCCAGGATTAGAATTACCTGTATGCAAAATTTCAGCCAGTTCCGTTTAGTAGTTTTGGCGTGAAGAAGTAACAAACATCCATCCATCCATCCATACATCCATACAAACTTTCGCCTCTATAATATAAGTGTAATTTCTGTTAAGTAACGGTTGTAGGAACAGAAGACGACCACCAGTCGATTACATACGTAATTAGGGGAAGACCAAGGCGAATGGTATTGACATAGAGAGGTATATGCCCGAGAGTGGGTCGACAATGGCTTATCATCATTATCATCAACCTATATTAGTACACTGCTGGATATAGGCCTCCCCTCAACAGCCTTTATTGGTCCAATGCAGGACGCAGACCTCCCCCTGATAAGAGCCTTTATTGGTTGTTATCTCATAATGCCCGTAATCCCCACGCTGGGTATGCGTGTTGGGAATCGCAGTTTGGTGATAGAATTGTTCTGCAGGTGGCGCTGCTGCCCGCCCCCGGTAGATAATAAATAAATAAATAATAAATAAATAATGCTGGACTATTCACACAGCCTAATCTAGCCCCAAGCTAAGCTTGTGTTATGGGTACTAGATAACTGATATACATAATACAATACACTACATAGATAGATATTTTATTTTTATACATAAAAACATCCAGAACGCCCTGAACAAATACCTGCAGATCGTATAAATATTTGTCCCGAGGCGGGAATCGAACCCGCAACCTCCTGCGTCGCAGGCGGACCTTCGCCCACCGCGCCACAGAGGTCGTCAAAGGTAGATATCCCTTAGTCGCCTCGTATGAAACCCGCGGGAAGAGTTGGGATGGTGCAAATTCTATACCGCCGGCACCAGACCGCTAGGCCTCCCCTAATGAGTATCAAAGTGCCCTACCTTCAGCTTGACGCATACAGCATCTGCCTGCAGTCTTTCGCAGATCGAACCTGGCCGGAGTGTATCCTACACTACCTTTGCCGAGTCGAGATCTCCATTTAAGACTACGTGTACCCACCCCAGCGCCAGATATGGCCGGACCCCTGCTACTTAAGCTTGCTTATTCTTAGATCTATATAGGTATCTTTGTGTTTCTTTGTATGTATTCATTACGAATCCTATCCTTCAGAGAGAACTCCGAGCATAGCTCTCTCCATAGCTCGCTGAGCGTCATTGATCTGGTTCACCAGCCCTACCGTGAACCTGCTTCTGCCTGCAGTCTATAGCATATCATCATCCCACCTTTTTTTATTTATTATTGTGAAATTTGTTTACGAATAGACTGGTCTGAGGGGGAAATCAGAATTATGTGGGACTCGACGCCTTGAGAAGGACGTAATACCCACTAAAAATCCTCTCCGGAGTCCCTCTTTCGCCATTTTCTCCGAAACACGGGAACATAATAACCTCCATGATCCCACTGGCGCGGGGTCCCCTGTTCCTCCCATACTTAGCCGGCGAGCCCACCATTTCACACACTCACCGACTCCATTCTTCCGTCACCTTCCTTACCTCTATTGGGACACACAAATAGGACACGAACAGTTGCATGCGAAATCATCATCCCACCGCCAGAGAGCTTGTTACAGTATATTTGCCGAGTCAAGGTCTTCACTCAATAACTCGTTTACCCCAGGTGGTTGTCGGCTAACGGTGACGAAATAACTAAGAAGTGGTCTTTTATCAATAAAAAGTCATAATCTAACCAAATGATAAAGTTGAACAGCCTTTACAGAGAAAAACATAAACAAATTCAATTCAACAAACCATTATTTACAGGCAACTTATTTATCCAAGATTACAGCTGAGCAATGCTTAGCGAAATGAAGAGCGTACCGCAGACTCAAATCTCAGTGTAATTAGGGCTGGGCTCAGCCTAACGCCACGTGAAAACGCCTTAGCTAAATGAAATTAGCGTAAATCACATCATGGGCTAAGATTTACGGAGATACGAGGGACAATATGGTGAGAAGGCAGTAGTAACACTTTGTCAAGTTGCTGGTTTAATAATGTTAAAGTATACCTATTAATATTATTAATTAATATAACTTGTAACCTACATGTAATAAATTTAAGGATTATAAAAAATGGTTCAGCAAATCAGAATCCTACTAACATTATATAGGTAATGTTTGTGACGTTGTAAAGATTTTTGGCCGAACACAACGATACATTTACTGAATAGATCGGATATAATTTTTGCACCCAAAAACCTTAAAAATCTTGTACTTTAATTAGTCTTTGGAACTGTCATAAAATAAAGGCTACTTTTTATTTCAAAAATTGCGTGCCTATTCCACGGGCAAAAGCTACTAACATAATATTTAGTGAATTAAGTTATATAAACAAAAATGTATGCGCATCTTATATAATAAATTATATAATATGATAGAGTAAGACTGTATATTTCTGATAACTAGCTATATTTATAATACAAAAATATGGAGAGGATCGAACGAAAGAAAAACATGAAAATTAAAAATGGCGCGGAGTAGCCTTATAAATTTTCGAGTTTACCTTCTGCTCGTTTCTATACAAAGTTTTGTATTATGTTTCTACACTGAGCGCTGAACGTGAAATCGAATCAGTGTCGCGCTTTAGTGGTTTCACTCTACTCTAACGAAGGGGGACGATGCTCTGGCACTATAATGTATTTGCTATGAGGTACCTAAAATCGATTCGCTGAAAACATTCGTTAGCAAAGTGCTTTAACCGTCACTTTGCATGTGATAGGAGTTATTTGCAACGTGAGACTTTGCTCCTAGTCCCAACGTTTTACCCTGACTATTCTCATTAAATTCAAGTTTTCCGTTTGAAAAAAAATTCTTAGAGGGTAAATTATGGGCTTACCTATTCGCAGCGTCACACAAAAAATTCACGTAAGAGGAATCGGTTGATTTTTACATTTTCTAAGTATCAGCCCCTAAAGTTATGTCTACCAGAAGGGCAATTTTCAGCAATGGACTGATAAAGTCGTGAGTTTTGTTGTTTGTTTCGTGGTTTGTTTACTAAAACTCTACATGGTCGATGGATACGGTATATTAGATTCCTTCCATCCCCATGGGACATAACACGGGCTGAGTTGTAGAGAACGACTCTTAGCCAATACAAATAAACATAAAAATACAAAAGATTTTTTAAATTTATTTATTTATATCACAAAAAAGCTTACAGTTAACTGGTGGTTCCAGCACTAGGGTCATCAATCAAAAACTCATTATTACCATTCAATAAATATACACTTATATACATAGTTACGTTTACTGCTTAAGACGACAATCGATATCTAAATATAGGTAAATGGTGTTAGTTTTATTTGTCAAAACTTCCAGGTTTGTGTACCGAGCTGAGTACAAGTTTTCTTAAAATGTATGAATGTAGTTTTTCTTGTCACTAAAATCGATGAAATGGTTCCTAAGAGATCTTCGTATGTCTTACAGTTTCAGAATTTTCCTTAATGACCGATCTAAATGTCTCACCCTGTTTAAACTAAAATAAAGATCGACACACAAAAATACAAACTTTGATAGCCCGTTAGTTATTTTTCAAACTGTAGCAAAACCCGTCCCAAGCTTGTTTAATACCATTAGAATTTTAGATGAACCTCTTTGTTATCCTTCTAGCCCTAATTTTTTTTTATTTTGAATATATTATTTTATCTGATTTTTCGTCAGTGTTTGTATACTTACCGTATTTAAGCCTTTTTTTAGCTACCTATGTTAAAGTACCTACATAATCAGTAAAAGTTATTTTAAATATATTATATATATTTAATTTTAATTCTAGTATAAGTAATTACATGATGGACACTCTGCTGCCTAGTTTACAAATAAATAACTTCACATTTCAGTCAGTTATTAAGTTTACTTAGCTACGGTTTATTTTACGGCGAAGATAGAAGCCTAATGAAAACATTTCGTTATCAACAGTCTGGTGCTTCTAGAATCTTTCAATAAATAAAACGAAATTGCTTTTCACAAAATGTGAGGTTTCGTATATTATATTTTCAAAGTGTAATATTCGCGCTAAGCCGTATCACTTGAGTTGGGTCACGCTTTATAATATAAATATTCATAGCATTTTCAATTATTTACAACTTTAGTTGGAAAATAAAAGGTGTTTGCAACGGTATACCTAATGGGTATCAAAAAGGTATTATTTTCATCTTAGTAGCGCTTTAATGAATTTCGCTACAAATTGTTCTATAATAAAATTGCAATAAATTAGATTCTTATTGTCATCGAATGTAGCTGTTTAGTTTTGCTCCTGCGATTATTCTTAGTTTATTACTAAATCATCATTAATTATTATTTATCATTTAAAAATAGTCATTTATTGAAAAATAAAATAACAATCAAATAATTAGAACTAGTATTTACAATTGATTTAATTGAGCTTACTGCAGTCTGTTGCAAACAATCTTCAGGTAGCTAAACTGAGCCATATCAATACCAGCCGGAAGCGTACACAAGAAGTTGGCAGCATTGCCCCGCTGTGTGACAAAAAAAATGGCTTCATCAACACATTTGTATAATCTGGTAAACATAAAATTCACATGTAATCAATTTATTGGACGCTCTTCATTTCACACTCTATCTTAACTGTTCTGTTTGTATATGAGTTCAACATTTCTCAGATTAAAAGTCTTGATCCTTTAAACCCATTCTAGACACACCGTTTGGCACCTAATTCGGAGCTCTCAAGTACACTGAAATAACACCAAATATTAAAGCCAGCCAAAACATCGTCCATTTACAGTGAAGCGCGAACATTCGCCAAACGTCTTAATTTCCCGAACAGGCTTAAGTTTATCTTATCTAAGATATAAATCTTTTAGCAGTCGTTGCCGGATTTAACAGATCTTGTTGGGTGCTCGCTAACTCTTACAAGTGCAATTAGCTTCCCCGGGAAAGTCCCGGTAATCTGTAAGACCGCTTGGTTTAAATCCAAATGTTTTATGTTAAATGTGTTCTGTGTTTTTTAAAGTCTTTTGAATAAAAATGGGTTAGACGGTCTTAGTGGTCTAAGGACGGAAATAACCTGCACTAGGAAGACACAAGTAATACAGATTCAGAGATATGCTGACTACTTAGTACCATAAAGGCAAGAAGTACAAAATAAAACTACTTTTGTTTATAAAATTGATTTCTCGAGTATTTTATTAAACTGATTCTAATTTTGAGTTTTTGGCCTCTGGTTAACTTTAGTTTTTTACTTGAGAACTTTTGGAATGAACTGGAAATAGTGCAGACTTGTTTGTTCTTATTCGTGTTTTTTATTATTGAAATTTAAGAGGATTTACACAATCTTTTTATTGTTTTCATGATAAATTTGTGGAATATTTTATAATAATCCCACTAATATTATAAACGCGAAAGTTTGTACGTCGGTATGGATGTTTGTAACTTTTTCACGCGAAAATTACTGAACAACTCGGGCTGAAACAATACAGATAATTATTATCCTGGAATCAAACGTAGTCTACTTTTTATCCCATAAATCAGTTCCCATGGGATAGAAATCACCTTTAAACGTTTCCATAGAAACAACTCGTGCAAAGATGCGGGCAGAAGCAAGTAAATTGTGCGTGAACACGAATATGAAGAAAAAAAAACTGTTATTTATATAATAAACAATACCTATTCGAAATTCCAAAAATCGTTATCAAAAGTTGATCCCCTCAGGGTCCAGAATCAACCCCTTTTGGCATAGCATACACATGTGTTATTGAGCGCCCTGTTTATAGCAAACTAAACCCGCATTTTCATCTTAGTTTTACCCACGATATCTTTTGTCAAGGCTTTTAACGCTATTAATGTAATAGAGGGTAATTTTTCATTTATATTTGAAGCAATAATAAGTGTTATCATAACATAAATCTAAATTATTACACATTCTAGTGCTTTCATTTATCTCCTAGCTATTGTCTTTTGTGATTTAAATCTAAAATAACTCATAAAGTTATATTTGGATCACCGCGGAGTTGCTAAAATTAATGAAAGCTGGTTATTTTTGAGTAAGAATGGATGAATACTCGTTAAAGATCAAGATATAAACACTTCTGTGAAAGCACCCTTGAAGAGCGGGACTCAACAAACGTATTTATTTATTTATTACAGGTGGATACAAACAAAAATTCAAGGAATATATAAATACAAGCTGCGCTCCGCGGTTTTACCTGCGAGATGTCAGAAATTTATTTAAAAAAATACCCGATCTATTATTTCATTTAAATTATATTTTTACCGAGTTTTGAGTGAATGAACCACTAAATAATAATTTTCCTCAAAAAACTTTACTTACTACCCTTTTAACTCCCTCATAGTAGGTACAAGATTTGAAAATTAGATGAGCCTAGGTATGTGTTATCCTAGAATCTAAACTATAACACACAATACACACACTGGTGAATAATATTATTAGGATCGGACTAACATGTACCTACACCCCACACGTATGCAAATTCCCGCACTTGTCTTGTGGCCAGGATGCCTACTCTGAAAATGAAAATCGAAGTTTCTTTTCCGTTTTCTTGAAAAACTAACTCATATGTCACTTTCATTGTCAATTTCATTTTCACGCAGCGTTTAGACGGAAAATAATCAGAAACATCTATGTTTTTCACATTTAAGAGTACCGGGCCCTGACCTCTTCGTGTTATCATTATCACTCAACAAGTTGGTTTCAAGAGTTTATTTTTCTATTAGCATAGCACCAAAATTAATGTGAATTGATATGAACCAGCTTTCATTACAAAACTTTTACTTTAGATAGACTAAAAACCAGAGTTCGTTATACAAAATTAATAATCCTTAAATTAATTTAAAATTAAACTTTCTCTTATCTTCGATTCAGAGGTAAAAGAGAACAAATACAGGGTGTTAAATTTAAAGTGTGAATTGGATTTTGACCGCAGGGAATCCAACGCTTTGTTTAAAAAATGTTAAGTAATTTCGAGCATTAAAATTTTTCTTTTGTGTTTTAAAGTGTTACTTTTTATCACTGTGATTTTAATAAAATACGGTTAAGCTATATTTTTAAGATAAAAATTTGTATTAGAGCTGCTGCTAGGGTCTATAATTTTATTTCAGAAAAAATATTTAAAACACATTTAAACTCTGTTGTTTCTCTCTACCTTTGTAGTTAAAGCTTGTGTAAACTGTTCATTTTGGCTTGCTTTGCTTTAACTAACAAATAACAGATATTTAAAGAGTACCCATGACGCAAATAGCAATGTTCAAGACTGTGGTGTGAACCTAAGCTTGCCAGAGAAACTTCCCTTTAAAACCAAAGATTTAATTAGAGATACGCTCTTAAACAATAATAACTGTGGAAATGCTTTTGAATGCGTGTGTTTACAAAATGCCGATGCACGCACACTATGAGTAGTTAAAACGTGTGATTTTGACCATAAACTATGACAAATTATTGTGCAAGCATATTGCATATATTTTGTGACAAACGCACCACAAAAACACAACACACTGATTCCAAATGCAAATTTCATTTTGGCTTGATGATGGTTTATTTATTCAATAAAGGTTCACCTACAGTATACATATAATAGCTTAATATAACTTATTGTAATAGCAGTACTTATTGTTTTTATACTTATTGTACTTATGGAACAGAGATAATTTTATGAAAAGGTGTAATGTTCACAATAAAAATACAAGAAACAAGAACAAATTACATATCCCATCATATTATATGATTACGAAAGGTAGGGAAATCATTTGTGGGCAATTGCGTAAGATTCTATAATAAGCTTCCATCTGAGGCAACCGAGCTCCCTATTCGTAAATTTAAACTGTATATAAAACGAAATCTTATCAAGAAAGCCTATTACTCCTTAGATGATTACGTTAATGATGTTAATGCTTGGCCGGATGTCGTCCAGTTCCACACCGACAATAGTACTTATGTAAGAACAGTTTGACTTAGTTATGCTAAGATTGTATTAGTTGATAAGCGATAAACTTGCTAATGGTTTCTTTTTCACTTCTTCCGCTAGTGGACAAAAAATTGAAGTGAATTAGAGTCAATTGCACCTTATTTGTTGTTTGATAGTAGTAACTATTTATCAAGCTGTTTATAAATTAAAAAATTGATTTGTATAAGTGCTTATTTTGTGTCTAAAGAAATAAACGATTTGACTCTGACTCTGACTCTGTTCATTTCCTTTGGAGCCAAAACGGCGCGGTCTCACTATGTAAAGGGCCCATGTAACGATTTAAATCTTTTTTATAACCAAGAATTTGACATAATTATCTCTCACACTGCATGAAATTTGGTTGTACCTACTGTTTTTCAAACACAATTGCATGTTTATTTCTGAATAAAATGATTTGATAAAGTACATGTACTTGCAATCTAGCAGCTGCGCCCCTGCTTTGCAGGTAGCCCCGCTGAGACTTAGAGTAGTGAATGTGTTAAGAAAACGAATATCAGATAAGCAATCGTCTTTATAATCATCCTGTGTATCAAGATAGGGTTCATCGTGAAAACGCAAAATCACCATGATTCAACCCCTTGAGAGAACGCCGATAAATCAAACCGCGCTGGCAGTAAATTATAGTACGGAACCACATTTTAAACTAAAACAGAATTTAATAACGTAACGCATCGATTGTTTAACGACTTTGTAATTGAATTGTTGGAGAAACGTACCGTGTAAGAGGGTTATATGGTTTGGTACCGTGGGTCAGAGTCAAAGCCAGGTAAGTTAAGTAAATTTTTATTTTCAATGTAAACTTATTTCCACACACCACGATTTGCATATATTTTCATTCAATAGTATGCTAGCTCACAAGTTTGACGTTTAAGAAGTTTGACTTCTCATTATGACTTATACATTTTAACCTTCAACATTATAACCTTCTTTGATTTTTTTAAATTTAGGACTTTAATTTTTATAGAAGTTGAAAAAGCTGATCGCTATTAGCGATAAGGCCGCCGATTGTGCCTCTCTAGATTAGTTAGCAGTAATTTCCTTGTTTGTTTTTGTTATGTATTGATGGTGCAATAAAGTTATAATCTATCTATCTATCTATCTAAAAAGCCCACTATTGAGATTGCTTAAAATAAAAAGACATGATCGTAGACCTAATAGTTTGGCTGCAACTACGAAATTCAGACATAAATGGAAATTTTACTAAAATTTTACCAAACTTCAAATTACTTGTGATCCGCTAAACATCGCAGAAAAGGCATAAGTTGAATCAATAGATACCGCGATCCCCGACTCACCAGCCCCGTTATATAAGTTATAATATGGATTTTAGTCAATAGCTTAAGTTAAGTTTCGTTGTAAAACTATAAACTCCTTTCTTCTTTTATAAATTAATGCAAAATGGTTGGATATTTTCCTTGGATTGACAATTCAAAAACATCCAACCATTTGTGTTTATTAAATCTTGGTCTCGAACCATGCAACCATGCAATATAGACCTCCGTAGGGGTAAGATGAGTTATTCCGCTGCCTAAGCAGAGTATAAACAATATTCCGCGGAATAACAAGATTAAATGGTAACTGAAAGTAGATTACAATATCGCGGAAGTATGAGCGTTTGTGCACCCAGCCAGCTTAACATTATGATAATATCTACCTTCCTTCAAGTAGGTAGGAAGATTCGGTAACAAAGAATCTTACTAATATTATAAACGCGAACTTCGGGACTTCGGACTTTGCCCAGCAGTCAAAAAATTAAAAAACTTCCTAGGTACACTAAAATCTATTGCAAAAATCCATTGATGGATCTTTTTGGACTTTTTTGGCCACTTTATTCCTTTATTCATGATTTTTTGAAAAGTGGACGTTTCAAAATGTCCACCAAATGTAGCTGACACCAGTAAAAAAAGCGACTGTACTTAGCTAAAGCACAGCGCAAGCCAAAGCGCCCAAGCCCAAGCCAAATATCGAGAGCCAACTCTCGATATTTGGCTTAGTTGTACACATTGAAAAGTTGGTCTTTAAGGACAGTAAAGTGAACCCAGTTATTAGGAACCCACTTTTATATATACCTACTTACAATCAAATAACAGCAAAAAAAACCGAAGTCTTAAGACGAAGGCCGCAATAAATCCCCAGTAAAACATCCCCAAATATTATCTCAAAAAACACATCCCGAAACATCCGCAAGTAAATTAAGTTTACTTTAAAAATCATAGCACGCTCTAATTGGCGCCAAAAGGAGCCACGATGAGCCAAGAGGGCCCAACTGGGGCCAAAAAGGGGCCAAGAGCCGAATGCTAGTGAGAGTTGTCCCCTAAGATAATATTGACTATGGTCGCTTTACATCTTCTGTATAAAACAGATTAATGTTTGTGCCGTCTGTTTGTACGATTCTTCATAAAAATGCGAACAGTGGTACGAATAAACAAGGGATCTTTAATAATGTTTTATACAGGGTTGTTTGTTACGCGCTTAGTACTAAGTGACCAATGTCGATCTGTTTTACTATTTGAATTCAACTAGATGAATTCGAAGAATAAATGCAATAGAAGTGGACTAAATGAACCTAGGTCTATGTAGTCCACTTCGTATTCTTATTTATATCTCTAAAATTTTACTGAGACGTTTGGTAGTTTTTTGTCTGAAAACATTTCCATCCCTACTTAATAAAATATGATAAACTTGTACTTGATTATCAAAATTTGTCTTTTTTGCATACCTGAGCCTTATTCCACTGAAAAAAGTTAATTCCTACCAAGCACCTACCGCAAATTTCCCTTTTTAATTTGCAGAGACCCTGTATATCGCGACGGTATCGTGTAATCCTTCTTCACGTTTATCCTTATTTGCATTTCAGGATCGCCAGATTTGCTTAACTTTATCTTTGTTTATGCGCGCTTAAATTCTGTAAATGGCTGAAGTTTCATGAATAAGTATTTTAAACTGTGTTGTTTTTAATGAAGCTTAGCATTTAGACAGGTTAACTTTAGAAACAATTTAGTATTCAAGATTTTTATTTAAAAATTATACTGGGTGTTTTGATATGTGTTATTTTTTACATTTTTACTTGTATACACAGTTCTTCTAGTTGTAATTACAACAAGTAATAGTAGTTAATTTGTACTTACTAATAAACCACATGCTTTTTACAGAATAGGTTGTATTAGTAATAAAAGGATAACATATGTGTATTTTTATTTGTGAATTTGTATGCAATAAAATAATTTATATTTGTTTTTTAACTTATCTTACATCCAAAGTCATAATTACCCTGTATTCTTTTATTTCATTTGTAAATTGATAACCTCTCCCTTGAAATATAACCTCTCGCTTAAAATGTTTTCGTTATGTCTGTTAAACTTGTCAAAAACCAATAATGCACTTAAATTCCACAAAAGAGACCAATTTCTTACGTAATATCGACAAAGTACCAGGACATCATAAAGGGCCGAGAAGTTCAGCGCCACGAACTGAACAAATACAGAGGAACGTAATCTCCTATCTCCTGATTTTAATTACTTATTGGAAACTTGTGGCCGCCGGGTATGGGACCGTCTCAGCACTTTATTGCTGGGCTTGAGGTACGTGTCAAATTACTCCTACTAAGCTATTTCTGAGATTTATTGGTTTTATTAGGATAGAGAAGAAAAGTTTCCGATAAAACTCGGTTTCTACTGATAAGATTTTACTGGACAGAATTAAATTGCAACTTTTAAAGTTTAGAAGAATTAACTGTTCAGTGTTCAATCCAGTAAGCGGCTTCAATATCAAACCAAAGAAGGTGCCAAAAAACATATTGGGGTTTGACTTGAACTGCTTACCAGTAATATTTACAAACTGCTAACGTTATTATTAACTGTCTTTATGTACAACTAGCTGCGCCCCGCGGCTTCGCACACCTGGGGCGAAGCCGCGGGATGCAGCTAGTGATTTATGGTATAAAAACTTGCCTATGTGTTATTCCAGGCTTGGAACTACCTGTATGCAAAATTTCAGCCCGATCCGTCCTGTAGTTTTTGCGTGAAAGAGCAACAAACATACAAACATACATGTTTACAAATATCTAATAATTCAAAGGCGAAAGTTTGTGCCGTTGTAAACATCTTCAGCGAAGACAACGCCAAAACTACACAAAAAGATCTGAATAATATAATGCCTGGAATAATATAAGTGGCCGTATTTGCCATAGACAATCATCGTTTGTCACAAAACACTTTATGAGTAGATTTATGGTTTACATTTTCTCGGGCACTTAGGTATACTTTCGTATTGTAATTTTTACCGGTGATCGTAGTAGAGTTGTCAAAAATACACAGAAAGAAGCTGTTGCCATTGCGGTAGTGTCCTTGACTTCTTTATATTCCCGAAGACGTGTGCAAAGCCGCGGGCAGAAGCTAGTATTTATTAATGTAGAGCCTCAATCAAAGCTACTCTTATTAAACTCGGAAAGTTTTGAAGATATTCTGATTTAGCATCGAGAACCAACCGTACTTCCCAAGTTCAACACACAACAGGATGTAATTTTCTTGAGGCGTCACTTGTGTGTATCGTTACACACATCCCAGTACAAATACCTACAACTTAGATTGACTAGTCTTTGTTTCACTTCAAAGATATATAACGGCAAATACCTACCGTATTTGCCATAGACAATCATCGTTTGTCACAAAACACTTTATGAGTAGATTTATGGTTTACATTTTCTCGGGCACATATGTATACTTTTTTGTTTATGAAAAAGTGCTCCGAAACACGGAAAAAAATCTGTTGCTGAACAGATTTTTTTTCGACGACAAAACTGGATGAGTTTAAATGTGAATGTATAAAAAAAACTCCTAGTGTAACTATTTATTTTTATGTAGGGACCTTCTTATTATTTCATTATTATGGTTCTTTTATTTTCGTATTGTAATTTTTACCGGTGATCGTAGTAGAGTTGTCAAAAATACACAGAAAGAAGCTGTTGCCATTGCGGTAGTTTCCTTGACTAAGTCAGCTTGTTTCTCTTAGCTTCTATTCTTTCCAGCAAAATAAATGAGAAATATAAATAAGCGGTAACACTGCTGATAAATTAAAATTGGTTAAATGAAATACATTGTAAATAAGAAACATTTCAGCCATTATTCATGGTAATCCGAACCTGTCCCCATCACATACGTTGTCAAATTATTGAATTAGCGGTTCGCGTTAAAATGTAAATTAATGCGAAATGCGCCTACAAATCAACGCCATTTTCAGGAAACTCATTAAATATTAACAAACTTTCTTAAGCACATGTTTGTGACTTACACTCGAGTGATTTTGCTTAGGGTGCGGCCTTAGTGCTAGCGAACGTCAGAAGCTAACCCCATTATTCATAATGGTCTGCTAACATAAAGCAGCTGCTAAGTAGTATTATTTCTCAGTCTGACTTATGTCAATAGAAGAAGACAGAGCGAGATTTAGCAGTGTCCTAAGTTAGCAGACTATTATGATTATGGGGGTAAATGTTATTTTTTTAACTTACTTCTGGGAAAGCGTTTTCTACTGTTATGGATGAATGGATATCCATTATCATCTGTCTAAACAGACGAGAATTTATGCCTACAGTTACTCAAGTGGATGGTGGTCAAACGCTTAACCACAATCAATTTTATTTAAATAACGTGTCTCAAAGGAATTCAAATTGTATTCAACGTTGGTATTCGCGGTTATGGAAAACAAACTTACTCCTTCATTATGAATGTAAGCGGATAAACTACGAACCTAGTTTGTGTTGGTAGAACACCAACGTCTTACATACATAATGACGACATGAATAGGTCAAACTACGAAAGTTTTTCTAATAAAAACTTTTTCAAGTTTGCTGTATGAACAATCGCTCACTCGAACCCGACCTTAAGAGAAACTACCCCCCGTCATACTCCTAATTACTAATCGTGTACTCGTGTTTCGTACGCCATAATTAAAGCAAGTTAATCCCGCGTTCTTACCAGCTCATACAAAATGCATCTGCCAAGGCAATGAGTGCCTGAAGCGTTTTGCTAGCTTAAAAGTAGCTTTGAGAAACTTTAAGCAAGCATCCTGATTACTTAAAAATAAATAAGTTATATCTTACTACTATACCTACATAACGCCATTGTTTATTTCCTTTACGCGGTGTATACCTATTACGCAGTACAACTAATTCGCGTTATGCCTAAGTCATATCACAATTAAGGCATAACGAGAGTTAGGTATAATGATCCACAGTGGTTGCGGATTTGTGGTATATGCAACTGCTTTTAAATATTGACAAACTCAAAACAACATAGCATGCAATCATTCCGATATGACTGCTTTTGGACAGAATCAGACTTTATTACACAGATATTTAACTGTTCGATGCTAGATAACCAAACGGCAGATGTAGCAGTTGGAGCAATAATAATGCTGGATAATTCACACCGCAATCGTTTTTTGGTAACGAAAACAGCATTATTTATGTTTACTAAAAACGATTGCTTGCAAGAACTAAACTAAGTAGCAAAGGCAATGTACTTTTCTTACAAAAGCTAGCTAATATGTTTCATAAAAAAACTGGACACACACAGAAAATCCCCAAAGACTGCTAGAGAACTAGACAACAAATCCTCTTAGTCAAACTCAAGAAGAAAACACAAACGCTACCTTTAAAAATGCATTGAAAATCCTAATCCCACCTCGCATTGTTGAAAGTGGCTGAATTCTTTCCTAAGAACCTGATACAATATGCATCCGCAACTGAAAAGGCACTCAGTGCTGCTTAAGAAACATCTCAAAGTTTCTGATATTCTTTTATTATTAAACAGCTCTTTGCATTTGATCTTGAGTGCTTATGACGATGGAATCGCTTATCTTCTAGCTTTTATCGTTTCATGAATACCTAGTAGCTAGTGATAATCAGAATAGTTTGGAGATGAGCTCTCGTAACAAGATGCAAGACGAATAATTGATTGAGCGAGCGACGAATAGAATTTGACAAATTTACAGAGAACTAAAACTAAAACTATTCAACTGCAAGAAAAAGCAGTACCATCAACATAAATTTTCAACAACTACCCAAGTATAATTTATAATTATAAAAAACCAACTCATTCTCTGTTTTTTTAGCTTTTCCCAAATGTGGGGGCAACCTACATAATGTACCTACAAACTATTACTACTATTTACTATTTTGATGCCGCATTAATTTTCAAAATCGATTCAGCCGTTTTGATGCTTTGAGGTAATAAAGAATATCAGATAACCACTTCATTCATTTATATCTACAAAATTCTTCAAACTTACGAATGGCGTATATCGAAAATACATTTATGCAACCAACCATACGCGATGGATGAGGCAAGGGTCAAATTACTTAAGAACGAAATTCAAAAGGGATATTCCAATGGGGTAAAAAACCAAACGATTATTTTATCCAAATGCAATGAATCATGTAAGATACTAAAGTTTTAAGCTCCTGAATAAAACAGTAGACGCCTGTCAAGCAAGCTTGATGGATCTACCTATTTTCAAGTTATTTACTAGACTGACGGTACCGATGTATCTGTTTTCTATAGCCGTAGATCAACGACTTCTGCACTTTATAATAGAGTTCATTTTAGTTTGATTGAATAAGTTAAATTGATTAGAAAACTTTTAGCGTGCATATTGAGTTAGACTCTCATTTTGAAATCTGAATTTTAGGTGGGTTCAAATTGTTTTTGAACGTTGCCTCTCTAAAATAAAAGTTTAGACAGCTGCCTATGTTTATTGCCTGTGAAATAAAAATAGTAGTCAGAGATAGAACCCAAAAGTTTTGGAAGACGCGGTCGCAATATTAACCTCGAAAATGTAATAATACTCGAAGAAAAACAGTTTGTGTGGTGTCAAATAAAGACATTAAAAAACAACTATTGAACTGTTATAAAAACTTCTTCTTCTTATTTAAATTTTAGAAGTAACATAAATGAGTTGCATCGATAGAGGCAAGATCGCTGGACCGGGGCAAAACAAGTAATATACTGCTTTTTTAACTTGTTAGATATCACGAACTCTTTAATATTTTCATCAAACTCATAAATGAATTGCAGATACCCTAAACATGCGAAACATCAGCGAGTCTCTAATAAAGGGTTACAAGCACAGAGACGTAATATCAAATTCAAAAGGGGAATTCAAGGTCACAACCAGGGCGAGATGGGCACCCCATAGCTAGCAAATTCAAGCTTTATAGCAAAGAGTTACGGTATACTTCCGTAGGTCTGAAATTTTAGCTCTTGTATAAAGCATAAAGAACCCTAGCCCGGTGTATTTAAAATTCAATATAATATGATTATCAGACTGTCCCCCTAACACAGACAAAATCGATAGCGTCTGCAGTCGTGTACATACAAAATAAAACTATACGACCGGCGCAATGCGGAAAGCGAAACTCGCATTTTGTAGGAATATTTTTAGAAAATTCAAAGTAAACTTACTTTTAGAGAGTACCTATGCGTTTTGTGCAAGTTTTTGGTTGAATGAGTGGCAAATAGTGTTCAGAAAGTCTTATAATAGGAGTATGCTTTAGTCGTGCACGCATAGCAATTTCATGCCTTTGACACAACTTTGACACATATCTTAGTTCCGATATTAAGACGCGCGGTCAAAATCTTAGCATGCTCTATGTCGATGTGGTTTATTTATCCATCTAGAATGCTTTCGAAAAATAATACCAACGTACTAAATACAACAATCTAGAAAAATACTAAAGATTTTCGGCAGCTTGGTCCGAACTATATCGTAGAGCGATTTTTTTTTATGTTTTGCGTTTTGGTAATTTTTTTGTAACACTGGAAGTTCTGAAATCTCCCTGCCCACTGTGCCTCTCTAGGCACAGTAGGCAGGGAGACTTCACTGCGCGTGCGGTGTGCTGGTGTGGGTCTCTATCCACACAAGCACACCTCACGCACACTCCCATTCCTGATTGTATTACTGCCCCTGACCATGGGGCGAAACCGTACTTGTTTATTTTAATAGGACTTTTACCATCCCCCTTGAGGCGTACGGGTTGCATAATTCTGCAAAATATATTATGCGGAGTTACGTTTTAAGCTACATAAAGTCGGTAGATACTTTTGTGCCTACTAATCATTAAGAGTATTCTTTAGAAACACTTTTCTAACGAGCTGTACCCTCCATTGTTTACGGTAGAACTGAGAAATTCGTAGCATAGCGGCACTTTTTGTTTGGTATTTTAAAATCCAAGCATAACGGGACCCGTGCAAAGCGGAACTAACCTAATCAATTAATTGGTAATTTAGTTATTATTCTCATTGTCTTGATATTATGCTCCACTGGGGACCACACTGATTATTGTGATAAGTCGTTACTTGTGTTTTGTTTACCTTCTAAACAAAGTTATTTGGTTAAAAACAGGTTATAGATTATTCCTTCAGTACCTACCTACTATAAAAGAGTCAAACGTGTCCAAGTGGTTAAACTAACTCTTCATTGCCCACGACGCATCTGTGGTCTGCAAATGTTGGAAGACTCTGATTATTGGGACAAGTCATTACATGTCTTTTAATTAGCAATAAAATCAGTTCTATTCAAAATTAATTTCAATTCAAATTTAACAATTGGTATAGTTAAGAAAAGCACAATAAATTAATCCGTCGGAAACTACATAAGAGTCATTTAAACTAACACTTGCATTGTCCACGGCGTATTTATGGTTGGTTCTTGTGGACTGAGCCTGGCCTCCTTGCCGCAGCCAGCCATAGCCAGCTCCAGTAAGTCACGCCGCAAAGGCTGGGCATTGAAAGCGTTACAATCTTAATTCGAAATCTGAAACAATTTAATCTCATGGAGGCCAATTTTATGCTTTTGATGTCAAAATATTCCTAGTTACGTTATTTTTTGTTTTTTACTTGACTGTCTCACAACAACTGACTGGAAACTTCATGAAGCAAGGTGATCAGCTACTTTAGCCGAATTAAAATGAAGTTGCCTCGCATTTCCCAAAGGACCCAAGACTTCATTTACCTTTAAAATGACATATTTGAGATTCGCTTCTCTGTAATTTCAATATTTAAAGTTTTCATTTAGTTTGTAACTTAATTTCGTTTAAATTAAAAGTTTTCAATTTTTGTTTCAGGATTCGGAGCCTTAGCTAAAAGCCGAAACGCTTTTAGTTATTTTTTGTTGTTAGTTTATTATGTAGTGTTCAGTTATTAACTCAAGAAATAGTTAACCCTACAGTAGTCGGGCACCTAATCGTAACATGAATGGTCGCGCGGATTACATGTGTATGCCAAATATAAATTGAAATTAAAAGTCTTGTGAGCTTTAAATCTTTTTTATTTAAATCTTATTTTTATACTTAAAGCTTCCTTTCTAAGTAATAAAAAACAAAAACTAATCACAACCTCTGTGTTAAAAATAATCAAACAAAACAATTATACTTCTTATTTGGCACAAAAAATAACATCTTTCGCTCTGATTGAGATCACAAAAAAACGAATGAATCGAATCAAAATCTAATTCCTGTTTTCTACATATGACAGACATACAATAGTGGAATGATCACCAAAAATAAACTTCCATCAACCAACATCCACGCCATAGACAAGTTTAGAAGGAAGTCACGTCGGAGGACTCTCATAATTTTTGTTTGCAGTATAAATGCACAACGCATTGAGCGCACTAAGATTCAGCAGATCAAAGAAGACGGTTAGTGGCCATCTTCTAGAATTTATGGATTCGTCGTACAGTGAGCATCTTGTCTACTAGGTCTACACCGTTTTTCGGCTGGTTATAATAAGTTGTTATCTCTGGCTTACGACGATCTCCTGAAGTAAGATTCTGAACTTTCCTTCTCAGCTGTTTCACCTGGAAAGTCGTCATCCTGTTCATATTCTGATCTGCACCTCAATATGATCTTCTTCGTCATCAGAACTCGACCTGTCGTCGTAAACACCGTTCTGATATGATTCAGCTAGCCACAAGTCGATTTGATCAGCTGTTCTTCAATTCATGGTCGTCTTTCAAATAAAAGATAATGTTATAACCTTTCAGAATAAAAATGTATCAATAAACATATAATATTACAAAGATAAACAGCAATAAGAAGCTTATACAAAGAGTAAAGACTTGTAAAAAAACTTACGTGAGTGGTCGCGCGGCAAACAGGTGTAATCCACGAACTTTACAGATCTCCTGTGACAGAACTAAGCGTGACCGACGCCCACGCAGCACTGAGCACGTTCTTCAAATATTCAATTGAAAGTACCTGGAGGTGCTAACCGTTGACGTTTAGGGCTTAGGAAAAATTTCAGATTTTGTGAGGGTGGATTACATATGTAATCCGCGCGACCACTGTAGGGTTAAAAACGTACTAAATGAAGTAGAAGGTACAATAAACCATATAATAGAGCCGTATTTTATTTACAGATGCCTGTTTTTTTACGAAAACCTATCAAATTAATCTTAAAAAATTCATCAAAATCTATCGACGATACCTACTTCTTAACCATCCAAAACAAAAAAAAACTATTCACAAAAGTAAATCATATCCTGAAGACTTCATAATGTACTTAAAAGTAAATCAAACTAAAGCCTAGCCTAACTGCAAGCCAAATAATGGTTTGCAAATAACACAAATACATACATAAACAATCGAAACGTGAAATTAAAGCTCTGAGCGTTATTTAACGTTGTATCATTATTAGAATGGCACCTTTGGATCCTATGAAGGGACTTAAAACGTTAAATATGTAGGTTAGAAAACTGCGTAGGAGTTGTACCTATTATCTATTCTGTGGTAAGCGTAGGTAGATATTTTAAATTTCGAAACTGTGAAGGTACTCTATAGGCCAAGCACGGGGATTGTTATCTGGGTAGAATAGACATTATTAAAGTTGAAAGACATACATTTTCAAAAAAAATACGCATTCGACGACAAAGCGACCTTTTTTTTCTATATTCTACATAGACAACAATCCCTGTGTTTGCCTTACTTAGGTACTGTTTTTGTGCTTATTTCAAGTAATCAGTACGACCTCTGTGGCGCGGTGGGTGAAGGTCCGCCTGCGACGCAGGAGGTAGCGGGCTCGATTCCCGCCCTGTAACAAATGTGTGTACGATCTGCAGACGATTATTCAGGGCTTTCCGTATGTTTTCAATGTATGTATAATATAAAATATTTATCTACGTAGTGCTCCGCTTACCTTGGGGCTAGATGGCAAATGCTCTGTGATTTGTCCAGAACTATTTATTTACTTATTAATCACTTTATTATAAATCAGTGTTATTTTTCTCTATTATTAGAAGTGTTGATATAATTTAATAGGCATCAGATTCTTGTTTTTTTTTAATTTTGTTTCTTCTTTTCTATGGTCAGACGGTTTTCGTCGGGTTTATTTTAAACCGAGTTCGAAAACAAAACACTAACGCAAACTGCTACGAATCTCGTAGCCACGTAGCACCTCTACGAGAACGATAACCACAATCTCGGAAAAACACGGAAATTATCAATCCATCACATTATTATGACTAACTGTTATTTAACGAGCGTATAACGGTCCGATAAGGCTGTTTTATTATTCCCTAATGGCTTATACCTGTCTTACCGAGTCTTCTACGATGTGTTATGACCACGCGTCTGGCAATTTCGCATAATGGTAGCTTTATTGTCTTCGAATAGCATATTAAATCCTGTTTTATAAAAGGGTGGTTGACATGCTTACTTTATGCTACTTTTCTATGAGCATTAAAATATGAGATATGCCGTTAACTTTAGAGCACAGGGTAGGTAGGTTTAGTTTGAACAAGGGCTCTTGAGGAAATTATACACTTTGATATTATTACATTATTTATGTTTTTTTTTCCATGGAGCTTTGTAATCTCTATCAATTTTATTGAAACATAATTTCAAAACAGTATTTAGCTGTATGAATGTGTGTAGCCTGAAGGAATATTACATGTGGCAAATATGTTTGAGTCTTAGTTTGTTATAATAGTTAAATAACTAAATTTGTCAACAATACAATTGATTTCTCCAGAGTTTACAATATGGGCAAAATGTAACTAACTCACATCAACATAACTTATGTTGCGATGTGAGTTAGTAACACATAAGAAGCTCAGTAGCTTCCAACTGAGAATGACATTTCCCTCAAGATGAATTCCCCAGGTCTATTTAGCAGTACATCAATCACTGTGTCAACAAAATCACCTGCAAATAGTTGCTCCCTCGCTTCAACCCTTATTTTCCTGGCATGTGTCGCTCAAAATTTTACGAGAAATATATTTAGGGCTGTCCTTTGAGTAAACTTTGGTCGCGAGCTCGCAATAAAATGACGACCAAACATTTTTTGTTTTTATAATTTTAGTTTGGAATTTACTTCTTGTAGCTTTTTGAGGATGTTTATGTTAATTAAATCTGCATTCTGTACCAATATGCCTGCGAGGAAGTAGCTAAAATGTTGCAAGACTCTTTAAAAATATGGGCGCAATATTTATTCGGAATACTAAAATCATTTCTTTCTTTTCTCTTCATAGTACTATAATATTTAAAAAGCTGTTTTTCCTATTTTGTTGTTTTTTTCCAGGAAGCAGTGTCAACCATAACTGTGACTGATGTAAGAAAAACATATACATCATGAGCACAATGCCACTTTAATAGTATCCACCTTAGTACGCGAAAACGTTTTCGTATGGAAATTGACTCGATTTCGCCACTTCTGTTATAACGTCTTTTTAGGATATATTGTATGTATAGTTACCTACTTCTGCCTTTGCCCTTACATGCCTTTTACCAAAATAATGAAGAAAACTCATGTTTTTTCATATCTACAAATATGTCTCAGCTAAGTTTCAGTTGATTCGTTCAGTTGTTGTGGCGTTGTCTTCGCATTAACATCTTAGAAAAAACAATAAATCTATATTATTAAATCATAGAATTCACATTTAAGATGTGATATATAAATTCATAGACTATATTAACGACCACAATAGGGTATATACATGGATTTTTAAATTATTTTCAATCGTTATCAGCCAAAAAATTTAAATTATTGACGTAACATATAAAAAGTAAAACTACACTCAGTTTCGGGTGATAAAAAATGCTGACATGTTAGCCCTTGCATATTGTGACGTCACGGTTCATCAGATTCCCTATGTCAACTCAAATTTAAAACTTCATGTCCATACAAAAATTTTAAAGTATGACGTCACGGTTCGGGAGCTAATAGCGTTGCGTTTAGGAATTTTGCGGTTGAGGTTTAAAATATCTACTTTTCAATGATTAAATTTCCCAAAAAAAGTGATAAAATAATAATTATATTTCTATATCAATAGGGATTACGTAAAAAAATATTTGTTTTTTTAAAGTCACATGCATATTTATACATACCCTATTATTATTCCAAGAAAGTACATGATTATCAATTACGAATATAGAGGTAATTCAATAAAAATAAACCGCTTACAAATGTTGTGTCCCCAAATAACCTTTCAATTTCCATCAAGAACCACACTTATAAATAATAAAATCCTTTTACTGAACTGCTGTAAGTCAAATTTAAGACCCTTTCACCTCTTGCTACAACCATTACGATAAATTTAACTCTAACCAAATCAATACCCAATTTGTGAAGTATTCATAAATCAAAATACAATTTGACTATGCTCTGAACTATAATGAACGGTCTTGTAAAAGTAAATTCGGTATTTTGGTTTGCCAAATTCACAGTACAAGTGCTGTTATTACCATCTGTTTTAAATGTGGTTTTTTATGTTTAAAAATGAACAATAGAGTAAGACGGCGAAAATGAGATAGTTTCGAACTTTGATAATTTAGTAAGAGAAGATATCATGGGCCCAGTTAGATTATAATAAAGTGTGTGAATACGACAATTGATTTTAGTATATCCTAATTATTATTCTGTTTTATTGTAATTTAAATTGTTTTAATCTGTTACATAATTTTATCTAATGTAATTTAATTCTAATTTTTAACTTATATTTTAATTTTGATTTAACTTCAATTTCATTGACATGTTTATAATTATTTTAGTTTTGTGATATGGATTCTTATTATCCGCTCACGGCACTGGAGTGCGCGCGACGTGCCGTGACAGAGTCCCGTCGTCACCCGCGTTTTGGCGGGAAATCGTGCGTGCGGTCAGCGTCAACGTTAATCGCTCACTGACGATTTTTTCAATAGAGATGTGTAGTCTAGTTTGGATTCGTTGGAAAGGACTTGAAATAAGCTTTTTTTATCTGTGTCTGTATCTTTTATCTGTGTTCGGGATGTATACAAAACCATAAAGTGAAACTTGAACTTGGACCTTGACCTGATTTGAACCGCGAAGCTTTGTATTCAAGGATATAGTTTAAAATATATATACATCTATCTACATGTTTTGGTGTATAAACGTAGTTTAGTATAACTCCTCTTAGAATAAAACAAAACATGTAGGTGTCTTCAAACAAAATAAACAAAAGATTGATAAAATCATAATTCAGAAATGGAGTTGCCAAAAATTCGGCGTGTCATAAAAAACTTTGCGAATTTTTTACTTTTTTTTTTTATTTCTGTCACGGGCATGTTAGATGTCTATGTCATAGGCAATTTCATTGTCAACGCACCCATACACGCCAAACAACCATAGAGTAAACAGATTCATAGAAAAAACGTTTCTTTTGGCCAAACAGTGAAGTGGTAGCTCTAGTTACCAGCATGTTTTTAGACCTTTTCTAACTGGTAGCTGTAGTTACCAGCGTGTATTTAGCGGTTATCTGAAATAAATAAATACAATATAATACAATACAATACAATAATCGAGTCGCACGGGGAAGACCATGAGACAGTGTCACACCCCGGTACAAAGACATTTTCGAGATAGTCCGGGTTAAGAGAGCATCTACTAATTTGTGTCAAGTCGCCCACTGGTGGATATCCATAGGCGCCTCTTACGACACCCGCGGAAAGGTTATCAGAGTAATATAATAACCTGCGAATCAAAAATATCTATATAGTTTCAATAGACCGCAGGAATCCCGAGATCTCGACTAAATTATGTGGAAAACAGCACTTTTAAGTTTCTTTTATAGTATTTAAAATAATTAAATTCACTAGCCATAAGCTAAGCAGAGCTTGAAAATATATGGGTACTAGATAACTGAAATATATATTATATACTTAATACAAAACATGCAGAACACCCTGAATAATACATATCTGTAGAACGTAACAACATGTCCCGAGGCGGGAATCGAAACCGCATCCTCCTGCGTCGCGACCTTCGCCCGCTGCGCTACAGAGATCATTTTCCTCAATCATGTTTTCACATTAGAGGAACCAAAGAAGTAATGTTGAGTTTATGTAATTAGAGTTTTTTTCTCACGGGAAGTTTGACAATATTAGATTTAGGCTCTCTTAGGCCCATACACCAGTGAAAGTGGCGCCCCCAACTATTTTATCTTATTATTACGTTAAACGCAGCAAGTTTTAAAAATCCATCGTTCAGTTTGTGGTATCTGATATATGTTATTTATTAATGCCTCTGTAATAGCTTCATTTTGTAAAGCTTAGGCACAGATACGAAGTTGCGCTTTTTGGCCACCAAACTCTATTTTCGCATCTCCTCCTAAACTATATGAGATAAAATTATTATAGAGGCATTAAAAAATAGCTTATAATAGATACCACAAACTGAACGTAGGATTTTTAAAAATTCCTATGATAAACGTAAAAATATGATAAAAGGTATCGCTGTCATATTGGCTCGGGTATGCGCCTTAACACTTTCAATGGCCATGATTCACATATCCATGTATCCATGTTCAAGCTGGTAGCGCGGCAGGCTGCCTTTTCGGGTCGGGACGACAGAGTTAGTGCATATGCATAGGATACATTAACACTTTCATTGCCTGTTCAAAGTAGTGGCGCTGCTGGGCCAGTTTTTTATTTATATTTTCCTCAAGGGGGTAAACGAGACTTCAAAAAAAAGAATTCCCGTTTTCTCACTGAGTTTCTGAGTTTTTTGTCAACCTGTGTTCGGTGAGCGGCTTGTCTGGCTCAGACAAGCCGCTCACCGAAAAATCAAAATCCCCTACTAATATACCCTAACTTATTGAGGCTGATTCAATTCAAACCTTTATGAATAGCAAATTCAGAAAAGGAGATTAGTTGTCGAAATAAAGCAATTTCTCACCAATAGGTACCCAAGGTTTTGATTTTATATTCAATAGCAATTTATGATCCATTTGGGTGTTCATGTAAAAAAGAGAGAGCTTTTTCATAACATGCATTAGGAAAATTGCTTTATTCTATTTCACGATCTCCTTTTATTAGATGCTGACATGCGATATTTATAAATTACTTTTTTATGGATACATTTTGATTTTGCATGCATGGGATTGGATGATTATTTAAAATGGTAGGTAATTGATTCATGTTTTTTAACTTAATTTTACTTTATCCATATAATATTTACTTACCGATTTTCTAATTTTTTTGTGGCGAGATGCCCACACTGTCTACATTCGCCTACTATGTCTTTTCAACTCTGATGACTCAAAAAAAGAGGACGACTAGTAGAATCGGCACAAATACCTTCATAGTAATGTACATAATCTACCCTACTACCCTCTATCACTCAAGAACTTAGATTTTTCCAATTTTTTGTTTTTAGGTTAATAAAAATAAAATAAGAGACACGTATTTTTGGATTTTTCGTATATTTCATTTTTTTGAACATATTCTAGAAAATAGGGAGTGTTGTTTGTAGCCAACATTGAGCAATCAGACCATTGTCGTCGTATTCAACTCCGATATCTTTCAGGAGGCTTCGCCTTATGAAAGATGGAAGTTTCTGAAACTATTCCTAGTTTTTGTGTAGCATATCGCTGCTCCACATTTCTTGCATACGTTACGAGTGAGTTGTGAGTGAATTCAGGACACTTAGGGAACTTGCACCTGATTGATTTAGCAGACCATTACGGCCAGTGCCCAATCTAGTCTTGCCAAACTGCCGTCGGAGGGACATGTTTGGTTGGGCTGGTCCTTTATGCTTCTTGGCTTGGATGTCATTCTCCAGCGAGTGCCAACCAGGCAAAGCAGATTTTGTGCCCGTTTACAAAGAGTTATTGCAACGTCCCAACGAAAATCTGCTGATGGTAAGACTGATCCTGAAAGGTGATCATCAACACAGAGGTGCTCTTCCACAGGGATCTTACTGAAGGCTGCATTCAAGGTGTCCAGCACTGGACTTATTTTGTATATTCAGTCATGGTCTGGGTTGTCCCTGGGAACATCTTGCTATTGTTGAAACGCGATGTCTGGCGAATCTTTTCAAATTTGTTCAGTATCTACCACAGCCTCCTTTATTAGTGCTGTACCAAGGATTGGACCTCAATGGTAAGTAACTCTTGGCAATTGGATAAAGAACATTACAGCAACCACACTTATGAATTGCCTGATATCCATTTCTGTCAAATACAAAGAGTTATTTGGGTTATTCTGCACATGGTCAAAGTTTGCCTCTTCTGTAATTTTCTTGACAACTTCTTGTGGTAAGAGATAAAAAAATACCTGTATGGGAGTCTCAAGCTCAAGAACATCAGAATCCAAGGACTTGTTACTTGTAAACGCGAGCTGTTCGGCATTCAGCTCAAAGTTCTTCCAGCGTAATTTCAAAGGAGCGAGCTTTTTCTTGGCTTGTGTTTGTGGTGAAGTATATATTCATTGTTCTGAGCTGCAGAAGGTTGAAGATCAGTTTTGGTTCATCTGATCATTTCCGTGCTGGTAGATATGTTTCCTGATCATCCTCCATGGATTCTTTTATAGAATCCACCACGTCAAGGTCCGCTTCCCCATCGAATATTTTCATTAGGGTATAAATTCAAGGTCCTCGAGGTATTGTCGTCGTAATCCAAACCGTCTTCACTGTCTGCACCATCCTGAAGCGCGAGTTCAATGTCATCATCAGTTAGAGTCCGCCTACGAGGCTCCCTGGAACATGTAAAAACTCAAATAAACAAATGAAGTTCTAATACCAAATTACCCCTTATCGGTCAATGTAGTCGACAACCAACAAACACAAATTTAAAAAAAAAACTCCGACTTTTGGTGAATTTACTAAAACTCATGTTATATAATAAAGTTGATACACTTACCAGCCCATTTTTCTAAGATCACAGCTAAATATCCACAAAAACTATTTTTTTCGAATTTTTGAAATCGAAACTTACACGCACTTGTCCAAATTATCGGAAGTAAACAATTGAATATTGTTTTATATCAAATAACACGATCTTATGCACTTTCGTGGTGCTAGGTCGTTACTTTGGTTTGTAGGCTACGACGGACAGTGCTTTGTAACGAAATAAAATGAATCATACCAATTATAGAGGAGATTAATCGGTATGTTGTCTATAGCCTACACTATGATACAGAGGGTTAAGCTATACGCATATTATAATTAAAGATTCAACGGAATTTAGGATAAGTACTGCTGCCTACCTTAAATAAAATAAAAATTCTTTTACTATTCAAATAAACTAATTACATATTTTAGTTAACAGTAGTAGCATGCAAGTACAGGACCAGCAGTCCAAACCAATCCAACTGCGCAGAGGACTGAGGCAGGGGGATATAATATCCCCGAAACTGTACACGAGCGCGTTGGAAGATATGTTTAAGACGCTGGACTGGAAAGTCAAAGGCATTAACATAAGCGGCAATCACATCTCACACCTCCGATTCGCTGATGACATAGTCTTAATGGAAGTGTCGCTAGAGGAGCTGAACCGGATGCTAGACGGCCTAGCTTCAGCCTCGCGACGCATCGGTCTCGGCATGATTTTGGATAAAACCAAAGTCATGATCAATGGCCTCATCGATCCGGGGCCGGTCGTCGTACATGGCCACCCTCTCGAAATTGTTTCCGAGTACACTTGGGAAAATTCTGCAGTTGGGTAAAAGCAATTTTGAGAAGGAGGCCAAGAGGAGGATCCAGTTGGGCTGGGCAGCGTTTGCAAAACTACGTCGAGTCTTCTCGTCTTGCAATGCTTGAAAACGAAAGTTTTCAATCAGTGCGTCCTACCCGTTATGACCTACGGAGCTGAGATGTGGACACTCACGATAGGGTTGGTCCACCAGTTCAAGGTCGCTCAGCGAGCTATGGAAAGAGCTATGCTCGGAGTCTCTCTGAAGGATAGGATTCGTAACGAATACATCCGACAGAGAACCAATGTTATCGACATAGCTCAGAGAATTAGCAAGCTGAAGTGGCAGTGGGCCGGCCATATTTCGCGAAGAACTGACAACCGATGGAGTAAACGAGTTCTTGAGTGGAGACCGCGACTCGGCAAACGTAGTGTAGGGCGCCCTCCGGCCAGGTGGGATAACGATCTGCGAAAGACTGCAGGCAGATGCTGGATGCGTCAAGCTGAAGACAGGGCGCTATGGCGCTCATTAGGGGAGGCCTATGTCCAGCAGTGGACTAATATAGGCTGATGATGAGGTTGATGATGAAACAAATTTTCATACGAAGAGTTCGTATGAAAATTTGTTTCATTTAGTTTTCGAATGGTTTTGAGACATTGAATGGTGGCAATTTTCACGGAATATTTGTATTTGTCTCATTTTGTTTTATACGTAGGAGCGAGAGAGAAGTTAACGAATGTCAAGCTCTCGAAAACTTTTTTGTAATCAAACTTTTCACACTGGTACTAAGCGTACAGGTAGCTCTTCACTTTCAGCATAAATCATAACAGATTATCTTTGAGCATGACTCGGTTCAAGTGATGTTTGAATTATGTATCGCGGCGACACTATTTTGGTAGGGAAATCGGATTGCGTGGAATATTTTTAGACTTTTATCAAAGGAAATGGATTGCATCATTCGTTGTGCAATAAAATTTGTAGCCAAGATTTTTTGTTTGCCAGGTACTGCTATCAGAAACATGCTATCTACCCCTCTAATGAAGTGTTGATAGATAGTGATGGTAGGCCATCACATCATGCATCTATCTAGTGCCCATAATCAAAGAATGTACCTACTTAAATTACCTTCCAACCATCTTTTCTGTAATCCAAACTTAACAATGATATTGAGACGGTAGACTATATTGATATGCTACTTCAGCTCCGCCGGCCAAGACAAACTAAGTTTGCATTTTCTAACAATAGACAAGCGTAAATGCTACTTCAATTACGTGTCAGAGGCTGATGTCGAGTGTAGTTTTGTAGGCGTACGCGAGCCGTTAGTAAATAAATTCGGTATTAATTGATGAATTCTAGAACAAGGCTTTGCTATGTAGCATAATTTTTTTTTTCTTCTTTTAATGGCGTCTACGTCTGGGTTGACATAATTTCGCCAATGTCCGTAATATTAGAGTAAAATTAAAATATAAGCAACGTTGTTCGGTAATAAAGAAAGATAAACGAAGTGAATTCTTCGATAAAATGTTTATCAATAAGATAATAAGAAAATTACAAAATTATGGGCAACGTTGTAGGGTAAGGTTTGATCCGACCTAAATAATATATAAAGATTTATTGGTTATTATAGCTTTACACTATGGGTAAATATCTTAGGAAATCAAATAAAGTCGCAAAAAATTTCGGCATCGACGGGAATGGAACTAGACCACGATGTCGGATAGCCATCGAACCGAAAACTCTGGTACTTCCTACGGACTATAGGTTAATTTATCCCCAATTTCTGAGACTTTATTTGATTACCTAAATATGGTTCAATCTATACAGATTGAACTATATTTAGGTAATAAAATCTCTGGTTTTTTAACGAGAAACATTAATGTAGGCCATTAATTTAGCAAAAAGCTGCAGTGATCGCATCACAGGCAATAAATGAAGTACCACAAGGGGCAAAGTTTTTGTATTCCGGACATGCCGATACCGCTATTCAGTTCATAATGGATATTGAAGGTTGCCTAGCAAGGCACCCCTTGTGGTGACGTGTGAATGGCTTTTCATCATTTTTTCATCATCATAGATCAGATGGATAATTTTATCGCGTAGTGGAACGTGATTCTTTTAAAAGGAGACAATTTGAATGGTAAAGCTAGAAACATCCAAACGTAGAAAGGTGTGATTTCAGCTTAAGATTACAAAAGGCGAAACATCTTTTTATATGTATATGTACATAAAAGATGTTCCTGATAAACTACACTTACCTATCTCTAGAAGGGTTTAATTTTTTTATTACTTGTTTCTTTTATTTAAGTTTACCTTAATTTCTTTAGATTATGCCAATTGTTTTAGAAAACGACAAACAAAACTCCAGTTCATAAATCCAAATACAAATGCGAAAATCCAACTTTTTCAAGCCAGTATTCTATTTCGAAGAACGAGTATGTAAAACCTACATATATCAATGATCGTAACATCGAAGTAGTAGTGTTATGATTTTAAATCTTCACCCCTTCGATATTTTGTTTATTTTATAACATTTTATTGGTAACCAATGGACATAAAGCCGGGATAAAATTTCAATTGCCAGGATTGCAGACAGCATTGCCGTGTCTCTGGAGTTTATTTATTGTGCTGAACCCCGAAAGTACTGGGTTCTGTTGCGTATAGTTCAATGGAAGTGGCTTGGAAGGGGATCTTAATAAAACTGGGATAGGTATAGGTGAATGTTCTTTTATATATTTTTTTAAGAACAATAATACATTTCCCCGCTCTTCTGATTTCGGGATCGATAGTTGTTTTCACAACAATGACGACTTGATCACTTGGTATCGTTATTGTAGTCAAAACAACCGTCACTTGTCAACTGATGAACTGACCTACAATGTTATTAGACAAAACAATATTGCAATAACGAAAAATAAGCTATATTGATAGTATAGTTCTATAACACATAGTACCAAGACTTGTCGATTCTTTGGCTTTAACTGGCTTAAGACTTTCAGTTCCCATGCCGCACATGTGCAGATTCGTTTTCCTGTAGCTGAATAGGCATGTAAAACAGTCAAATCTGTCATTCCAGACGTCGTTTGGTGATGCTTCTGCCGACATTTAAGTAACTACTTCAGAATAGAGTAGGCGATCTCGGTCTATTCCAGTGTTCTTGTATCTCCAACGCTGTCGCTTCCACTCGAAAAATTTCAATCGCACCTCACCGCAGTCTGCCCAACGAAAATCCTAGGGATACGTGAAAATACTCCGAATTTGCTGCAAATAACGAAGCTGCGCGCATGAGATACGTAAAGCTAATTACTCTCAATACTGATGGGTTTAAAAGTTGGGGTAAGCTTTTGTCCGGCAATGCAGAGGTTGGGCATGATATTAACCGAAGTTTTTTTTTGCAAAATATCTGGATTGTATGCTCGTTCCCTAGCGCAACCATAAAAACATTCCTACGGTCAGATTTTTTTAATTGTTACAACCCATTTTTCGTTAGCTTAGCCTAGCTCAAATTGCTAAATAAGTTTTCAGATATTATCTAACTATCGAATGGTTGAAAAACTAAAATATTTTTTTACTTAATTCAATTTCAATATTTTTTGCTTTTTGTAGCGTAGAGCCAATTAGTCTAGTCAAAAACACAACTCTACCCATACCCAAGTAATTTTACAAAAGCAAACATCTAAAAACAGAAAAAAAATCACACTGCAGCCCGATAAATATACCCGGGGCGTTACATTTTTTATCGTACTGCCTGTGACCATAAATTTAAGCTTACACCGAGTATTGGAGCTAGAACCGACACGTGGTAGATAAATCTCGACATTGCAAACGTTTATCATAATGTTTATTAAAATGGCGTGTAAATAAGTGGTTTTTACGTTGTAAATTCAAATAGGAAGAGAAAAACAAATTGAAAACCAGAGAAAAATGAACACAATGATTATGACTTTTGCCTATTGTGAAATGGAAATGTTAAGAAGTTGCAATTGAAAGGGCTTGTGCATTTAATGTTAACTACCTTATCATCATCGGTCTTGTTTCGTCTCTATAGACGATTTAGGTAATGCTTGTAGTTTGGTTGAAATTAAATTCTTGGTGTGACTGTGCAACCCCTATGCGCGAACGCATCGAGCGACCGACGGTGAAGTGTGCAGGTGTTGAAACTGGTTTGTTTCTTTTGCTGATATACTCGTAAGAGCAAGACGACATGCAATGAACTCTATTGCAGCGAGCATCACTATGGTAACTACCTATCCTAATTTGTTGGTTCAAGCAGAGCTTTAGTGAGACTATAGTCGTGGCCTATGCTCTTTAAATCGAGCTACATTGATATGTCTCGTCTTTCCGAATCATTATCACTCTTACATTAAAAACTGTTTAGTTTGTATGGATATATTGATGAGTGGATGTTTGTTAATTTTTCACGCCAAAACTACTAAACGAATGGGGCTGAAATTTTGCCCAGATGTATCAGTTCCCAGGGGATATAAATAACCTTTGAGCGTAAAGACCAGCGTGTGAAGTGGCGGGTAGAAACTAGTAAATTCACAATCTAAAAGTTAAATATCGTACAGATTATGAAAAGTTTAAGCTCAGACTGAGCATAAGCTTAAAACGTATGCAACTTTCACACAATACTCGTGATCTACGCGATAAGGTATAAAATAAATTATTCATGCCCAGACCGAAACATGGACGTAGACGAAGATAATCTCCGGTGATTTACGACTAGAATGCATTCACACTATCTAGTCTTATTTACATCTTATTTATTTAACTAGCGAACACTCGTGGCTTTACTTGTAACTTTCGGGCCAATAATGTAAAGTAAGTAAAAGTAAAAACGTGTTTTATTATGTAAACAATACACATACACTTGTAGGATTTAGAAAATATCAAGGTTAAGAGACAATAAATTGTTTACACTTTATCTACTACTATATCAAGATGTATTCTGCTAAAGGACAGGTCCTGCACGGAAGACCAGCGGGTCTTCCGTGCAGGACCTGTCCGTCTGTGGAGGCCAGAAATGATTTTGTTGATAATGATGTTAAGTAATCAGAATGTATTGAACTAAACCATGTAGTAATAGTTAAAGACGGGTACCGACCGGTGTTACAGGACATCTACCAATCGTAGCGAGCATCATAATGTTACGGCGTGTGCTAAAATCCATCTCGTTGTTCGTTGCGAACGCTATCCCTACCTGTCTTCTATGACTGGTCGAACGCTCACTGTGTCACACGTTACATTACGCCCTGAAACACCGAGCAGTACCCTCCATAAGATAACGTGAAGGGTTATGTTTGACCACACTGTAGGCATATGTATCCAATTATTCTAACGTGATTATTTGTTTGACTGTCTAATATTTTTTCAGACGTTATTTTCTCGCTATTTAGACTGCCCATCAATGGGAAGATAACCCAGAGGTACTTGCTGAACGCACACTGTTAGTTTCGTTGGCTGCTTAGTAACACCATTTACAATATTGAAATTCAAATTGTTTTTTTCATATCAGACATAAAACAGCTGTGTGGTGCTTGGCTTAGAATTTTCACCACCCCAATGTATCCCGTGGGCGTCGTGAGAAGCGACTAAGGCATATCCATCGGGGAGCGGGCAGCAGCGCCCCCTGCAGAACAAATCTTCCACCAAACTGCGATCCCCAATCCGCATGCCTAGCGTGGGGATTATGGACGTTACCCCTCCATGAGTTAAACGCCAATAAGGCGTTTATTAGGAGGAGGCCTGCGTCCAGACCGATACAGGCAGTTGAAGTTAAGGTTGAGACAACCATCTGAAAGACTGCAGGCAGATGCTGGATGCGCCAAGCTGAAAAAGGCTATGGCGCTCATGTGGGGAGGCATTATAAGTCCAGCTTTGGACTAATAAAGGCTGATGATGATGATGATGATACACCATCGCATCGTCAAAGGTAGATAAAGTCAGAATCACAAAAAACCTATAGTTGGACAGTCAACAACCTAGGTACTCAAGACCTTTTATGTTGTTTTAAATATAGCGATTCTGTTTAGGTTCACCAGAACGTTTGTGCTTAAGTGGCGTCGTGAAAAAGCTTTCTGTGGAAATTTATAGAGATTTACGTGAAGTCCTTAGTTTTTATTTCATGTCTCATCAGTTTGGAAGAAAAATGTATGATGCTTGAGAGAATGTAAATTGCATCAGGGGGTCTTGACGAGACAAATCATTTGGTAGACGGCGGCGTTTATTTAATAAAAGTTTAACTTTTATTAATAATAAAATAACAATATAGAATTATCTTGCTTATTTTACTTCTGGGACACAAAGTAAATTTATAAATACGGACTTTAAAAAAATAGAAAGGTAACATGAAGAGGAAGGAGAAGATGTCTTCGTTAATCGTGAACCGATTTTTATAATTTTTTTTTGGTGATGTAGAAACAGAGGTAGTTTCGTCAAATAAAAAAAAACAGATTGCCTACCTACTATGTTTTCGCCTGATTTTTCCGGCTAAAAAGGAGTACAAAAAAAACTATCGAAATTAGGTTTCAGTTTTACATCAATGTATCATGGATCATTTTATAACTATTAAATTATAATGGCCGTCTACTATACTGACCGAATTTTGCTTTTGCAACCTCAAACTCCATAATTCTCTTAAACTAAGCAAACCTAAGTTATTACCGCACAAATCCTATAACGTGTCAAAATATAGAGACCTGCGCCAGAACCGTAAATGGAATATAAACATTATTACAGTATAAGCTGCCAGGGGACCCAAACCAATCTTACGGGTCGGATTTCTCAATATCGCAGAGGTGTAGATTAATCACAAAAGCACACCCTTTGGTAAGCTGAGCATAGACGTGCGAATCTATTCTAATCTTTTTGCGCTTTCCATTTGAATAGTATTTCTTTTTAAGCCAGGAACACACTCCGGTGAGAAAAAATAAATACCTTTTGTTATTTATTTATTTACTCTGACAAACCTATTTGAAATCTCTTAATGCGATAAGGCCGCTAATTCTTTTACCTTCTAAAAGATAAAACTAAGTTACTAAGAGACGCAAGGTTTTTTTTATAAAGTTTGATATGTCTATTTGTAGGTTGGTACTTGTATAAAAAGGCTTAGGCCCCAATATGAAATCTCGTAAATTTAAGAAAAAACGGATCCGCCTACTGAATTTTAACTCACGCGGTTGTTTTTCTGCAAGTGCAATACAATTTCCTTATGTTACAGATCCTGCGAGAATAATCTGGTGGCAAAATTTCGCAATTCACGGTAAGCTTAAGACACTTGGAAGTATGGTATTCCTATGAAGGTCATGATGAAATTAGGAGCAGAAGTATACGCGCTTACTTTTGCTTGAACAATCTAAGTTATTGTTGCTATATTTATACAAATACAAACACTCATACACCATACGGTGTATAAGTTTCACCTTTTGGTGAAAGTTGGGTACATAAGACGACAGGGCTCTATGGCGATCATTACTGGAGGCCTAAGTATAGCAGTGGACTATTTAAAGTCTTTATTTAGGAACATAATTAAGGTAAATATAAAATAACAGAAATAAGCAGCGATGCGACCTGCAGAAGTCTAACACTGTGTCACAGGTCGCAACGCCCATCTCCGGGATCAGTTCTATAAGTTCCACGAACTGTAGGCACTTATGTATTAAAACAAGTTAGTAATAGGTTTTATAAGTTTGTTATATTATTAATTAATGAATTAGAATGTACTTAAAATTTTCTAAACAATAAAAATATAGGAGTGATGGTGATGAAACTCACACGGCTATTTGCAATCCTGGCAAAGTCTGCCCGATAATGTTCACCCATCTTCGTAGAATACATTTCAAGATCTGGTGCAAAGATTCGAAAAATTTCCTTTGTAAAATAGACCTGTTGTGGTGCGTAGTAAAAAATGTCGTCCTAAATAGTGGAGACTAAAGATTGTGTACAGACCATAAAAGACTCGTTCTTTTATAGTCGAGTGAGAACCATCGGATAAGAGAAACTACTTATAGGTTGTGAACTCACCTTTTTAATCTTCTTTCTTCTTGTACTTACGTAATCCTCTTCTTACGAGAAAATAACATTTCTTAAATCTTCCAGTTGCATCGCCGCCGGTCCTTTCTTTGTTACGTTTCTCAATTCCGAATGCGTAAAGGTTTTCTATTATCCACAAGAAGTGTTTCTTGTTATAGCTAGACACAAATTCTCTTTTCGCTTTATTTTTTTCATGATACCCAATCAGAGTAGTTGTGTATTTTTTTATCTGAATATTTGCCTCATGGCATCTAATCATCGTCAATGACTCAGTTTTTTAATTAACGTTAAATATCTTTGAAATTTTTGTCGATGTTTTCTTTACGTCATAATCTCAACATTACCTCCTTTTTTATCAACAATAACTATCTACTAGGACCCAGTAGGTAGTTCTTGTTGGTAACAGTTCAGATATACGTGGTATAATCTTCCTTTTCTAAAATGATCATTAGAATTTAGTTTCTGTAGCTTGCATTTTTATTGGGTGGTCCAGGTTAGCAAAATCCAGTAGGTATGGCGACTTCCTTAACAACCTATGTCATGTGGGTATAAAATCCTAATTTGTAAGTATTTTGTTGATTCAAACGAAATCGTTGAACTTAAAAAAATATGCTCAGAACTATTTTGCATAGTTTTCGTGTTTTGGACTAGTCACAACTTCACTTGTACATTTTATTCACTGAAGTTAGATTATTGCTTGGGATTATTGTCAGCACATGTACTCACTTTGACATTTAAAAGTGTCAGTAAATTTGAAAAAGAATCATACGCACTGGCAGGTAATTGACACAAACCATTTCGACCTACTTTTTACACTCGTGTTTTTAAGCTTCCAACTCTTTAGTCGAACTCCCCAGTATCAAACTCTTTGGTGAACTAAGGTTGACTAAGGACGTTAGTGCCATGAGGAAGCCCAGTATTGACTATAATGCAGCTCTACTGGCCTACTGCAACGCGCGCAGCTGACCTCAAGTGATAGCGAGAGTGAATCGATACTCCTTGCTGACACCTAGATGACGCCACCTGAAGAGTTTCAGTAAGCTTTCTTTGTGCTGAAATGGGAAAATAGACAGTAAAAACGTTAAATCCCTATAAATTGTATAGTATACCATACCGCATACACGATTGGTACACTTTGGTAGATACAACGAAAACGCACTTTTACGGTAAGCGGATTTTTGACGGTATTATGCAGCTCCGGTACATAAAAGTCTGGCTCTATTGTGGTTAAACGACGGAAAGATTGACCGTCACTCCGGTCGCGCAATTTTTTTTGATGGCTGTAAAAAATCTGCCCTTGCTTCTGCTCCCGCTATCCACCCAATCATAACCAAATAGATTTCCCGTATTACGCCATAGTTTTCTTATACTTATCAAATGACGTCACTTCTACGTTACTAGCAATAGTGGAGCTGTAGGTATTTTGCAGATGGGGTTTCGCTCAACAGATAACCTCTTTATCTTTGTCTTGTGCAAAACAAAAACATGATTCAGTCAAACTCCATCGAAGCAGAATGAAGCTGTGTTGCACTCTAATAGTTGTATTTATTTGTTTATTTTCTTGGGCTTTATTTCTTTTTTTTACATCAGTAAAAGATGACCAAGAAACCATTGAAGAGCCGCATTACATGTGCCCAGCTGGATACGAGCTGCTGACTGAGTATAACCCTCCCAAATGTAGACACTACATTCAAAAAGCAATTGGTAAGTTGAATTTCTTCTTTTGTCTGAGCCATGAACCTTCCTCGGCTTATAGTTACTTCAAGACATGATTAAAAGAAATTGAAATCCTAAATTTTAACTAACAATTAGTAATATATTTTGATAATTTCTATGAAATTTTATTTTTTATGAAAGTGGTAAAAACAATATGTACGATCAAAAGACCTATTTAAAATGTCGGTCAATAAGTTTTTGCTATTTAACGAACAGTTGATAGTTCATACTTTCTTCGCCCACGATGCATTATTATGACCTATGGTTCCAACAGACCTATACATGTAAATAGAAAAATGTATAAAACATCTTATTCTTATACAATTGAACAGCTTAAGCGTAACATACCTACATTAAACAGTTCTTTCGACGAATTGGAGTTAACATGAAATATAGTACTTGATTTAGTTAATTATACACAGGATCAGCGTACGAGTAATCGGAATTTGAATCTATGCAATTGTATTAGGTTCAGTTATCTAAGTTGTCACTTAGTTTTAAATACCTATTTCATTTGTAAATTGTTTCAAAGTTTTAAGTGTGCAATAAAAGTATTTTCTATCTATCTATCTAGTACCCATAACACAAGCTCTGCTTAGCTTAGAGCTAGATACTGTTGTGTAAATTGTTACGCATTATTTACTTATTTAATTATTTTCAGAGGCAGAAAAAAGGAAAGAGGAAGAAGAAAAAGCAAGACGAGATGCGTGGCTTTTAAAGCTTTTAGCGAGGAGTAGTAATACCACACCGCAGGCGATACCCAAACGTTTTCCATAAATATGTAGATTTTTTCTTTGTCATATAATATACTGGACAAAATACCCGATTGATTGATTTATTTTAAAGTTATTAATACTTACTACAAAAATTTAAGTCTACCATAACTTTTTTTCCTAGTGGCAGACATTGAACTTCTTAAAGAAATTTAATTTGTGAATTCTACTATACAGGGTGGGGCAAATTTTTGGCCCCTTGAGGGTAGCTACCGTTTCTTTGGTAGATTGACCTTCTATTTTATTTGAAGAAAAAACATGCCATTTTTAGAGATTGAAAAAAAGTACAATTTGCCCAAAAAATTACAATTGTCAAAAAACAAGTTGGTCTTAATCGACTCTATTTCGAACCAGGAACGCTTTTCCCAAAGTAACTTACCAAATCGAATCGTAAGTTTTAGCAATAATTGAAAAAACAATACCCATACATTTTTCTATGAAGTGCCGCCGCAACAAAGTCATGCAGCATACCTTTCGAACACGGAAAGCAAAAAATTTGTTCTAAATTTAAATTATTTATTGATAGTTGTTATTATTGGTAGAATAATATACAACCTCTCTGAATGACAATACCGCTAGAAAAAACTGGCAAGGAGTAAAATGGGTGCGTTTTGCTACTAAGAAGTAGGTAACTAGAGGTATGTACTTAGGTATGTTTCATAATTTGGTCTGTAGACATTTTTACGTATCATCGTAGTTAGAGCGAACATGGGTAGGGATATAAATAAGCCTTCAAAATTAGCCTACCACATGCCTACCAACATAAAAAAGCCAACGAAATCAAATTAAGAACCATTCATTGAATGAATGACATTGTTTTTTCCACTAAATCGTTTTTTAATGAAAAGGTATGGGAATGTTTTTTCTAATTATTGCCAAAACTTACGATTTGATTTATATGTTACATTGTGAAAAGTGTTCTGGGTTAGAAATAGATTCGATTAAGACCAACTTGTTGTGTAATTTTTTGGGCAAACCGTACATTTTTCAAAAATCTAAAAATGGCAATATTTTTTCTTCGCAATAAAATAGATGGTTCCTAAGAACAAAACCTTTTAACTACAAAAGAAACGGTAGCCAAAGGAGCCAAAAATTTGCCCCATAGTAAGTATTATTTTTGGAAATGGACAAACATTTGCCACCATCTCACAAAAGTAAGTGTAATGTGTCCTATATATAAATATTACTCCGAGATTGTACCTACTCTTGCGGGAAAACAGACACAGGAAGCTCATCATTACAGGGAACATCATTCTTGCCTTTTGTATACTAAACTAACACTTTATTGGCCCTGGACGAACTCACACACCCGGAACTCCGTGTAGCGGCAGCTTGCCACTGCGGGTCGCACCGCCCCGAGACTGGACAGTGGATGCGTTACCACGAATCCACTGATATTATATTATTTCCATAGATTTAAATCGTTAGATACGCCCCGACCACCAAAAACTGTAGCAATGTGTGTGAGACATGTCGCATCATGTGTAAAACATATGCAATCTACACAAACAAAACAAGCGTACTGAGAAAATAGTGTCATCTCTTTTTCTCACACGTTAGTTGCAATCACTACTTTCTCTTTCGTGCACTCGCCATTTAAATTAGTTAATAAAGTCATTTTTGACAATGCGGACGATAAAATAAAAGTTATTTCATTAACTCGCAATACCTACGAGTGAAATGTTACAACTCTGGCTTTGTTTGTGTTTCTAGAATTGTTGTTGCGCTTTCGACTATTTTCTTTACACGTCATTTTGTGACGCTATAAACTACTCGCAAACGTCCTTTACAACACGTCCGGCTAATACTGTGCTTAGATGTACACTGAGTCCGGGTTTGTGCATGCGTAAGGTTCTACTTGGACACAACACGGCACGGTCTCACTGCGGTAAGGGCATATCTAACGATTCAAATCTATGTATATTTCTATGCCGATATTAGATTACAAAGATCTAGAGGACACCTATTCAATCTTGCCCTGAAGAAACCCAAACACAAGGAACGTTTTCTTTCGAAACAATATCTACGCTTGCCAAATATTTTAATAAATTTCGTAACTCAAGTATTAAATAACAAAATCATAATACTTCAAAGTAGAATACCGTAAGATGATCCTGTTATCTCGAGCCAACAATCGTTAATAATGTCGAATTATAGCAACTTTCCTTCATAGCGGCAAGCCAAGTGTAAAAGATTATAAGGGAGCAACAATCAATTCAAAATTGTTATGCTTTTGTGTTAATCGGCGAAGAAAATTCTAATTAGAAATGGTTAAACAATGAAATTTCACTGTAGATGTTTTGCATTGCATTGATTTGACTTCCCCTTAGTTTACTGTACCATGTTATCACAAAATCCTGCTCGTTCTATTGATTGGCACGTGTGGGGAGTGTGCCTATTTGTGGTGTTCTTTTTTTGAACGATGTTGGTCTAGAGACTTTTTAATGTTGTGTTGTGATTGGTAGAACCTAAAGCATTTATTTTTATTTGAAAACTTTGAAAAATGGAAGCAAAAAGTTTTTACTCATATAGCGCAGCAATAGTGTTTTTTCAGTTGTTTGACAGTTGTTTTCCGAAAGTTTACTAACATACCTACAATGAGCGATTTTTTCTCCGCCAATTGAAAAAAACTTACAGTCTTTCATTGTGATTGCTAAAAGACCTTTGATCTTTTTGTAGACATATTCTCAACTTTCCACACCCACAAAATAATCATTTAACAAATATCTCAACTTTTCACTATATTCCCATTTTAATAACGAGTTTTGCACATTACAGCCCCTTAGAATGAAAATAACAAGAAAATTGGATAACAACTTCGATACTGCACCTCGAAGAAGCTCCATTGTTATCGGTCTTTCTGCATATCATATCCAAACTTTGTCACATACAGAAATATTTGTCTTGATTTCCTTTAAGAATGCAGGGAACTACCGCCTTTATCTGCTTCGTATTAGAGGGTAGAATAGCACAATAACTAGTGGTATGCATAGTGGACCGATTCGCTTAGATCGAATTTGTCTGCAAAGTTTGAATGTTTCTGTATACAGGGTGGAGTGTAACGGTGGCTAGATGAGGAGACAAGTTATTGACGCAGCCTGTATGTGGTTTTAATGACTCCTACATCGTTGTTTGAACTTTATAAAACAAAGTAACTAGATTCGTACCTTTTTTTAATAATAATCTGTTTATATTGTTTCCCTACACGATATATTTTCGAAGTGCTAGAAAATTTTCTGAAATGAAAAAAGGTACCGACTAAGATTCACGGAACAGCACATTCGGCTCTTTAGAACCTAGTACATCTCATAATTACCTACTTTGTAAGAAACCTTATAGATGAAAAAAAAATATTAATGAGCAATTCTTCTCTGAATAAAATTTACAGCGTCGTTTTAATTCTAATACAAATTACTAATTAATAAAATACAAGAGTGTAAAGCGTGAAATTAGATCGCGATTCACGACTCGCTAAGTAGAAGCAAATCTTTTGATTGGCTTCGTTAAAATAATATAAGTGTTTAGAAGTGTTTTGTTTCACAAAACAGTCTTAAAATAAAGTTTAATGATTAAAGGAGATTAAATCTTCATTTAGTTATATAATTGACAATTGATATTTACTTGTTATAGTCAAAACACTTGTAAATTAAGTACTAGGTACCTCATTTTGTTTATATTCTAGTAAATTTCTCATTCAAGAGATCACAAAAGAAAAATATAAAAATATTTTAGCTTGACTTGTGTAGTGTAGGCATAGGCAATACAAATCAACTTTATTTCCGTTAAAGAAAAAAAGATGGACTTAAATTTTTTTTTTCGAATCCCTGTTCGACAAAAAACTAAATCGATTTTAATTTAACTTTTTTCTGGCATAGCTGATGTTTTAGCAAGTAACTTACTTAGGCTACTTACATTATTATGAAAATAATTAGCGGGACACATTTAGATCTATACTAATTTAGGTATAAAGAGGAAAGATTTGATTGTTTGTTTGTTATTTTGTTTGCTCCGAAACTACTGGACCGATATAAAAAAATATTTCATGATTAAAAAGCTTACGTTTGAGGGAGTGACATAGGTTATAAGTATTTTATTCCGAAATTCCCACGAGAACGGGAACTACGCGGGTGTAATCGCGACAGCAACTAAAGGTAATTGATAAAGAAAATCACACTAATATTATAAATGCGAAAGTTAGTATGTATGGATTGGATGTTGGTTACTTCTTCACAAAAAAACTACTATACGAATTTAGCTGAAATTAGCATACCGGTCATTCTGATCCTAAAATCAAACATAGGCTACTTTTCATCCCATATATTAGTTCCCGTAGTATGAAAATCACCTTTTAACGTTTCCACAGGAACAACGCGTGCAAAGCCGCGGGGCGCACCTAGTAAAAAATAAAGTAATGAAATAATTCAACAGAAAAATAATGTTGGACAGTTCACATAACAATAACAAGCTACGTAGAGCTTGGTTATAATGTATGTACATAGGTACTGTAGCACACATCATAAACGGATGCATGGATCTTAATGTCACTCGGCAGGAAAGTAGGTAAATGGTAGAATACCATTAATTACTACGACAACAAAAGAAAGAAAGAAACGCAAGCAGCAGCCAGTTTATACAACGTAACGTACAAACGTACTAACTATACTTTATCTATCTTATCTAACTATACTTTATATACATTGATTTAAAAAGGGAAGATAGGTTACGTTCTCCCAGCGCTTACTCAAAAATTGGCATGTGTTACAACTACACGCAAACACATACGCTCACAGTTATATTTCCAACCCTGTGCAATACAAAGAAGAACAAAGACGGAAAGACGTATCTAGGACCGAAGTGAGACTGAGATAACAATATTTCACGCGAATCACGACCGCCCGTGCCGCCAGACAGACGGTGACTGATGTGGGAGAACACAATTTTACACAATTTGAGGTTGCCACTTTCAAGCAACCAGTATCTCATCTTCGTATTTAATAAATCAATGTTTATATATACTATCTGTCAAGCAGTGGACTAATATAGGCTGGTGATGATGATGATGATACTTTATTAACTATACCTTATCACGGGTATTTTACCTGTTGAATGTCGGAAAAAATAGGTAAATAAACGTGATAAATATAATAATGTGTTCTGATCGTGTAAGTTTAAAAATCTTTAAGAGCTCATTGTCGCAAACAATAGAATTTCTTCGACCCGTTACTATTAATAGACCTGTCATTATTCCGCGAATCTCACTACACCTAGCACTTACCACCATTATACTCAGAACCCTGTATTTACCCTTAATGTTTCGATCCTATGTGTTTTTGATAATGTCTGGGGCTCTAAATATCCTGGCCACATGTCAGTACCAGGTGACAGGATGAAGTAAGTAATTAGAAGATAGTAACTGAAGTTAGTTTGACAGCTGTGGAGACGCTCGAACTTGCCTGTCACTTTGGGAACAACAGAAAATTGCAGTGTTATTATCTGTCGAGATAATTTTTCGGAAGGGTTCATACCAAAAATGCTTTTGTTTTGTTAAGTAATTACAACAGTGGGAGCTCGGAGCAAAGGTTTTGTCTTTTTAGTTTACACGGGCTTGTAGGATTGATTGAAAAACGAGTCGTCCGTTAAGCCTCCCTTGACTAAATTTAATAAAAAAATATATAATACAACCATGTCCTGGTGAACTTCACCTTCACATTTTCCTTAAGAAAGAAAAATTTAATCATAGATGTACTCAGTGGTGTAGTTGGCGAAGGTTTTCCTGCTACTCAGAAGGTTGCTGGTTCAATTCTAGCCTGGTTAATTTTTTTAGCTGTGTGGTGCTGGCTTAGAATTTGCACCACCCCAACTCTTCCCGTGGGTGTCCTAAGAGGCGACTAAGGGATATTTACTGGAGGCGGGCAGCAGCGCCTCCTGCTAAAAAAATCTGTCACCAAACTGCAATCCCCAACCTGCATGCCCAGCGTGGGAATTAGTGGCAGTAACCCCCCATGATATACGCCAATAAGGCGCTCTTCTGGGGAGGCTTGCGTCCAGCTGTTGACCAATACAGGCTGTTGGGTTGGGGTTGGGTAAATTTTTGTATGATATGTTTTTGTTCCGAGTCTGGTGTATTATATTTCATAGTTCCATTAGTAGAAGATAATTTTAACCAGGTAGTGCTTGTTCTGTTCGGTAACCAAACCTGCATGCTTTAGAGTCGATAAATTTTATCGATTACAACACTAAAACACCGTCCCAGCCCTACCTCCTCGCCAGCAGAACGCCATTCTTTTTCTGTGCACGGTAGCCACTGCACGTTACAAATTTCTTTTACGAACTTTTACAATATGTTTAGTGAATTTACCAAAAGTGAAAACCAAACAATTCAGCGGTACCTGTCAAGCAGAAATCAAAGCTTGAACAAAATAAAAAAGCCAGTCAAAGTTGTCGAATTATTGAATTCTCGAAAAATGCAGGTACGTTCTATTATGTTTTCATGAATCGATTTGGATCTGTTATAAATCTTTTTAATTTAACCATACCATACCGTCTTAAAGTCTGCCTGGAGGGTTTACTGTAGGTACTCCACGAAGGCTAGACAGGATGGGTTAAAAACATGTGGGTTTGACTGTAGATCAGTCACGGAGGTTATAAAGCAAGTAGATTACCTAGAATAATCTAGATGTAAATCTTTACAATTCAACCTTACTATACCATCTAAAAGTCTGCCTGGGGGATTTACTGCGGGTACTTCACGAAGGCTAGACAGGATGAGATAAAAACCTGGGGGTTTGGCTGTAGATCAGTCACGGAGGTTCTAAAGCAAGTAGATTACCTAGAATAATCTAGATGTAAATCTTTACAATTCAACCATACCTACTATACCATCTTAAAGTCTGCCTGGGGGATTTACTGCGGGTACTTCACGAAGGCTAGACAGGATGAGATCAAAACCTGGGGGTTTGACTGAAGGTCACTCACGAAGGTTATAAAGCAAATAGACATCTATCTACTTTGCATATCAATGGTTCATACTTCGTTCAAACTTCCTAGAATAATCTAGACGTTATATTCTTTACAATTCTAATATACTGTATCATCTAAAAATCTGCCTGGAGGATTTACTGCGGGTACTTCACGGTAGACAGAATGAAAAAAAAAACAAAAAACATCTATCTACTGCGCATATCAATGGTTCGTACCATCACGAGAACTCATCATCTCATAAAAATAATTGAAAACCTAGCGGTGTAGGTCATCCAGAAAGGCCATAAAGCAAGTAGTCATCAACTTGGCATACCATTAGAGTTTACATGCCTAGAACTAACAATTCCATAAAATTGTGTCGAAGACGAAAAATTATCAGTAAAAAGGTCGTTCACAAAGGTCATAATCATAAAGCAGGAAGGTAGTCATCTACTCTGCTATCATTGGATTTAATATTCCTAGAACTCAACATTTCGTAAGATTGTGGCGATGAAAAATATTTCGCACTACCTGCAAAATTATTGTTAATATGGATTTGGGTTCCCCTTTACGGAAATGAACCTTTATTTACTTATATATAGCTATGTAGCTAATGAAGCAGGTATAAAATAATAATGATATTGAAAACCCGATAACGAGAAACTAGGGGCTCGACTGAATAGATTCCAGGTGTTTACGATGAGAATATACATACACTCACGTCCAGCAAAACGAAATTTGTCGAATTTTGTCTGATCTGAATATTCATTCAATAGATCAAATCAATAAAAACACACAGTGGGGCCAATAACAGCAAATGTTGATGAAACGTTCCTGAAACTGATTCGAGCCAAAATTCGAGATGATACCTGTTCACTGTTTACTCAAAATTCAATACAAATTGTAATACAATACAATTTAATTCAATTCTTGATTAAAAAATCTATGTTGACTCAACATAGTCTGATAAAATCAAAACTGCCAGAACAATTGAAAAACAAGGGTTTGGTAGGTACCTACGCCAAAACCCACCCCGCAAGCTCCAAACGGGAGGCCCTCCGCATTAATCCGCGTCGAACAAGGGGGGGGGGGGAGGGGGGGGGTATGGTACATGGCGCACCCAGAGTACATAGTACATACCCCAGTGGGAATCTAACACCATTATCTGAATACGAACCAACGACATCCCCCACTTCAAGAGTCGTGATATCCATCTACATGAAGGCATATTACGTCATTATTATTATAACTACTTATTCGCTCTATTATCAAAACAATTTTGTTTTCGACACCGATTTGGACGGTTACAGAATTTCGCTGACTAGCAATATTACTCAGTCATACATGCCTAAAAATATTCTACTTCTACTCGAGTTGAGAAGATTTTTACATATTGGTGCAATACCTTATTGTATGTTATGTACCATAGAATACAATCATATTCAGCAACATTGTTGACACCTAAGCCTAACGGTAAACATAAGTTAAGTTTTTAAAAATCATTTGAAAGTTCCTAAGGAACACAATCAGATTAGAAGAACATGAGACCGCTTGTAATTATCAAAACAAGGCTATTATGTTACAGATATGTACGTACAACAATTGATCCATATTATTGGACCTATATTTACTGTTTCATCAAAATTGATCAAAATTATAAAACGACGTTTTTATTCGTAGTAGATAATACCTAATATATAGCATTCCAGTTGACCAGTCTTGACGGCGCAACCCGCAGGCACACGCTGCCGCCGCCGCCTGACGGCGACGATGGAGATGGAAATGTGATTCGTGGGCCATGAAATTGTTAGTTTATCACATTCACTGCCCAGCCTCGGAGGTGCGACCCGCGGGGGCGGGTCGCAGCCGCCTCTCGGATCGCCGAGATTCGCTGCCGCTGTTTACGTGTCCAATCAGGTGATGGACACGTAAACCATAAACGTTTCAAGTTTTCGACTGAAAGCTACTGCTCAGTCTCAAATTTAGATCATAGTAACTATCTATGAAAAATGCATTATACATAATATATAATAAACAAAATACACTTAACCTAAGCCGACCTGCAAGTTTTAAGGCTTTACATTTCATACCTTACGAGTTAAGCCTTTTCTGAAGAAAAACATGAACAGTTGTCACATAAATATTTGAAATTCCTACACGATTCGAGATAGTTTTGCAGCATGCCGGGCTGTTAAATATAGCTTGGCACAAAGGTATTTTTTAGGAGAAATAATGCGCTAAAAATAATAAAAATATTAATAATAATAATCAACTGATGATAACAGACAAAAAACCCGATGTATACTGGTCAGGTGAAATCCTTAATTTCTAACACCTACCTACCTGAAAAATCCATAAAATATTCACTGAAGACTTTGTCCTGGATGGGTTGCTGCTGCAATGTCATATGCGCAGTCAAATAGACACTGAAATGAATGTGCCTTCAATTTCACATTAATAACTTACCTACAGCAAGTAGCTTTTTAGGTCCTAATAAGAGTTTGCTCGTGATAAATAGAATTGGTCACAGATAATACGACGGGAACAAACCAATAGAATAGAGATAGGAAAATTATTTCAGGCACTAAATAAGAACTCACCTGTGTCCACTTTGGTAGTTCACTCAGTAGGTACATCACTTTCTTTGGACAACCTTACATTCAACGTTTCGCATCTCGCTAACGCCTACTGTGACACTTTTGTGTAATGGAGGCCTGATTCCGTTTTCTCTTCTATTGACAAATATACCATAACATAATTATGTATGTATCTTTACTGGTTTCACCGTCATCAATTATACTAAAATGTTTACAAAAATGAATAACAAGCACTCAACTGGAATCATTGTATTCCCTAACTAGCCTTCTTTATCTATTGAATAGTTCGATGGTATGTAGCCGAATCCGAACTCATTTTCGTAGACAAAGTTTTGCGTTTTAATTATAGCACACCGTCCGACAGATCTTACCCCCAGAGGGCTACGGTCGTCTACAGGAAGCGTTTTTACTGCGACCGGTTCGGTGAGGAACCGGATATGATATTTTTTACAGATATCCCGATTATACCTTTTTTGGAGGAACCTTATAACACTTATTAACTTATAACACTTATATAACTTATAACACTTACATTAAAATTATTATGCATTTGTTAAATTGCTTCAAACATAGCTCAATCATATCATAGTGGTAGTATAATTTAACAGAATAACTCCACATGAGAGCTTCTTATAGTTCACCTAGTATAAAGTCACCGATCGGGTCCTTTAATGGCACAAAGTCGGTTCTACTAAACACATTACCTCCCCCTTAAAAGGAGTATATACGTACTCGTACTTTAGCAGCTGTCGAGTTTACCATAATACAGTGTTATTTAATAATATAAATACAAATATTTGACCCGCAAACATTGCAGTTCTAGATTTCATCAATAAAATTGGTATACTAATATTGAATTACATTTGGATAAATTATTTACGAAGCTAACTATATAAAATTGTATAAATATACTTTATGCTGATTATTAAAAATTATTAAGAACCTCAGCAACGAATTATGAAGTAGGTATTATTATAGGTATACTTAATATACCATTATCATACTTAAAGCCTTAGGTACATCTGCCAGCCAGCTAATCGTTATAGATATGTCTGCCACGAGTAACATAAAAAGTAAATAAGTAATTTATTCATCACCGATAAAGGACCGCATGAGCAAGCAAAGTCACCAATTATTGCTCAGTTGAGAGCAAGCCGCGGCGTTGGAACTTTCGTCGCACAAACCACGCGCCACGCCACGCCGATACGCTGAGCGCCCACGCTGCTGGCCTAGTCAGCAAGGCAGCCGGCTGGACACAACAGCCTTTGGCTTATTTAATATAACGATACAATTATTGGATTTTATTTATTATTTTTGCAAGACCATAGACATACAATGGAAATAGACTTTAATATACTTTACGCATAAGAAATTGCTATGCACTGACTAAACAGTAAAGTACTTCTACATTATACATTATTATGTTTCTCATATATTTTGTTTTATAGTTACCTACATACACGTAAGATAATGATCTAAAACACGTATTTGTTTTATCCGTGTGTATAAAATCAACGAATTAAGCAGAATAGGTAACTGCTCCAAAGTACCAAAAACTTAAGTAGATAGTTAAACTCTAAACATCTACCTGGTTAAAATTATCTTCTACTAATGGAACTATGAAATATAATAGATGATTAAAAGAACTTAACAAGTGAAGTTCAATCGCTATTATATGAATAGTTCCATTAGTAGAAGACACAAGAACCCACCCACCACATCCCAGCTCAAGTTTTTGGTTGCTTTTGCTATCCTCTAAAAAGAATGGCGTTCTGCTGGCGAGGAGGTAGGGCTGGGACGGTGTTTTAGTGTTGTAATCGATAAAATTTATCGACTCTAAAGCATGCAGGTTTGGTTACCGAACAGAACAAGCACTACCTGGTTAAAATTATCTTCTACTAATGGAACTATTCATATAATAGCGATTGAACTTCACTTGTTAAGTTCTTTTAATCATCTATTACGAGTATTAACAACATGTACCTCAGTACCTACAGTACCTGCACAATCAGTAGACTAAAGTACCTAGATAAAGGGTAAACTTAGAGACCAACTTAACTTACCTACCAGGACAACATAGCGACAAAGGCGATATCTAACTGCATCCACTTGGATATGGTTGAGAGCACGACTCTGCTACAGGGTGCTAGGATTGACCAAAGTTAATTAGAAGCTTTGGGAAAGCTCATAGAGTAAAGCTAGTTTCATTCGCCATTTCATGACTATGATTTCATGAAGTCCTAGCCCTATATTTTAAATAATTAACTATTTTATTCTAACAGTAGGGAAAATGGAAAACCAATAGCTACTAAACTAGCGTGGGAGGACTATGCAAGTAGCCCACCCAAAAATAATGCAATATCCACCACAACGAAAAGAAGAAAACGGAAAAAGCACTCAGACAACAGACTTTTAAATCTTACAAAGCATGATTTCTAGAAAATTATACATTGAAAATTTTCATTAAATATTAGGTCCTTACATATGAAATTGGCGTTTTGTATGGGAGGAACAAAAAGTCGAATATTTTTTAATATAATATATTTAATTAATCAAAGTATGAACCATTATTTTCTATGCACTTTTGCCATCTTATAGGTAGTTCATTGATCCCTTTACTAAAAAAACCAGTCGGACGGGAATCAATAAAATCTTTGAAGGCGATTTGGACTGCCCCATCGGAGTTGAATTTTTTCCCTTGCAAGAAGTTATCCAAATTTCGAAAAAAATGGTAATCTGTTGGAGCAAGGTCCGGGGAGTACGGAGGATGTCTTAGACTTTCCAATTGAAGCTCTTCTAATTTAGTAGCCGTCTGTTGCGCAGTGTGTGGTCTAGCGTTGTCGTGAAGCAGCAGTGGCGTGGAGCGATTGACCAGCCTAGGTTGTTTAGCCGCTAGCTTTTCCATCATGGTTTGCAATTGCTGACAATAGACATCAGCCGTAATAGTCTGGCCAGATTTGAGAAAACTGTAATGAACAATACCGGCACTAGTCCACCAAACGCTTACAAGTAACTTTTTTGGGGTTAATTTTCGCTTGGGGCAGGATTTGGCTGGCTGGCCAGGATCCAACCATTGCGCTGAGCGCTTCCGATTATCGTAAAGAACCCATTTTTCATCACAGGTAATGATTCGGTTTAAAATACCTTCATTATTGTGCCGGTTTAGTAATGTAACGCAGCAGTCGACGCGCGTTTCCCGGTTTGCTTCACTAAAAAGCTTGAAAGGTGGGTGCTTGTGGTACCCACCTTTCAAGCTTTTTAATCTTCCCAATTTGCTTCAAGTGAATTAAAACAGTTTAATCACTAACATCGCAGCCTGCAGCTTACTCGGACGTGGTTTGCGATGGATCCGCTTCCACAATAGCCTTCAACTCTTCATTATCAACTTGAGTCTCAGGCCGTCCACGGGGCTTGTTCTGCAGGTCCAAATTTCCAGAACGAAAACGTTGGAATCAAAAACGAACTGTGTTTTCTTTTGCAACACGACCGCCATACACATCATTCACCCTTCGAGTTGTTTCCGCAGCACTAGTGCCACGGCGGAACTCGTACTCGTAAATAATGCGATATTTTAAGTTTTCCATTTTGTAAAATGAGTGACGCGAACAGAAAAAAACAGAAGAAAAAAAACAAATGAATGACGATCATCGAAGCACAAATACATGAGTCTATAGCTGTACAAATTTGAATTTGGAATTCCTTACCAAAGAGGAGAAATTTGTGATTAAAGTGCCCAGTACGAAAAACGCCAATTTCATATGTAAGGACCTAATATAAGTGACCCAACTGTTTTCTTTTCACTGTTGGTACCAAATTCACACAACGTAGTTTGCTGCGGTTTTAATAATTCCAACGGTCGACGTGAATTGATATAAATGATTTTGTTGGACGGCGTCCTAATTTGAGAACTTAAGGAGTCAGCACACTACACCTTGTCTTGACAACCACTGCCAACGAATAGCTGTTACAAATGAATAAGACAAAGAATTACTACACACGAACTTTTATTTTAACTACGACTTCGAAGTAAAAAAACGTCAATTGAAAGTATAAGTGGAAATAAAGACGAAAACAGTGTTCAATCATACAGATACCTACATTCGTTTTAAAAGTAGTAACAAAAAGTATTCAAGACTGTTTTGCTATTTAAGATATGTCAGACTGAAGTACCTATGCGGTAAGGCTAGTGCAAAACTTTTAATTCCACGAGTAGCATGAGGGGCAATGGGCTAACACCTTTACCCAAAGTTAGGTGCTTTCAAATTAATGTTCGTCTACCCGAGCTCAGTTTAGCTTATGGGCGAGACATGTGGTCAAGTTACTTTGAAGTTAGGCACCTTAAATTATTGAGTTGGCTGGACTTCTCTGAAATTGACATTCAATATTGAAGACCACTTGAGCACACCTGTACCGGACCGATAGCTTTTGAAATAAATAAACAAGTTCGTGTTTACATGTGTCTAAAAATACTTCAACTAAGTGTCTACCTACCCTTTGTAACAGTAAGATAAGTTAAACTGAGTATTAATTTAGTATGCAAAAAGTTGGTTTTTGTGGAAAGTCGCAAAAGCAGATACAGTACCTACCTACATAATAGCTACTAAACCGAAAGACAAGAAAAAGATTAGAACAGTTTTCAAACACAACGTAATTTTTTTAATAAATCTCAATTTTTCGGTATATTCGATCTCTTTGTTGCGGCCAGCAATTAAAAAGGAATAAAGCTTCGATTTTAAAAGCTTCACAAAACTTTTTGTAATAGTTTCGTGGTTTTGTTATTGTTGCAGTTGTATTTCCAGCCATTCCGTTTATTCCTCGGGTTATAAGACTTTTGAACGAAATGGTAAAATGATGTACAATTTTGCTAATATTTTTGGCGATAAACCAACAAAAGCCACCGTTAATTGTAGTCATCTAGGGGTAATATTTCACGGAGTATTTCACCTCGTTTGCACTAAACAGGCGTTTACGATTCCGAGCACATCGCGGTCAACTCTACCCGGGGCTAAATTATACGTTTTGGCAAATTGTCTCGGGCCTATCTGGTTGATTCGAGATGTCTGGGTGCAGTACCGTTGGCAGGGAAAATAAGGCTTTTTATTAAGGAAGAAAGCTTGTTTCTCCCTCCTTTTCTTCTGGAAGTCACCTCATGTAAAATAATGAAAGGAAGTCTTAGTGCAAACTTCCGGTAATCGGTGCTTTTTTTAATGTTTGTAAATAGAAATAGATACCTATCTATACATATTTATAAACATTAAAAAAAGCACCGATTAAAAGAGCTTTGGAAGGTATATAATTTACTATAATTTATTTCCATAGGTTTTCATACGTTATCGATCGATGTCATGACATAATTCTATAAGTCGATACTACTTGAAAATTACTAGCTTCCGACCAACATCTCCCTCACCCTGCCAATCAATATAATTTAAATCGTAGATACTCACCAATAAGTATATGTATGTATATACCTAATGTATCAAACGTCTGAACCGCTCACCTAACAAAACGCCAAGTAGCTACTCAACAGTCTACCGACGTTACAAAATGACAAGCTTGTTAGACCTTAGCACTAGACGGAAAATTCACGAAATTTCTGAAAATTCTTTCATCCTGACGGTACGCCCTCTCCAAAAGGGTTAGTATCATCTCGTCTAAAAAAGCAACTGGTCTAAGTACAAACTGGTCTAAAGCACAGCTGGTCTAATTAGCAAGTGGTCTACAATGCAGCTGGTCTAATTAGCAAGTGGTCTACAATGCAGCTGGTCTAATTAGCAAGTGGTCTACAATGCAGCTGGTCTAATTAGCAAGTGGTCTAAAATGCAAGTGATCTAAAATGTAGCTGGTCTAAGTACAAACTGGTCTAAAGCATAGCTGGTCTAATTAGCAAGTGGTCTGAAATGAACAAGGTCAACTGGTCATATCTATCATAAATTTAATTTTTGATATTATTTTTATTGCGGACCGATTGCCGATTTGCCTGCAATCGGAGATAATAGGTAATTATGCAAACTCCTTAACATCGGAAACATACTGGCCACTTTAGATTATACTAGATACCGTGTTTGATTAGTGACAACTTCACCCGTGAAAGAAACCGTGAAACTTTTCCTGAATATAAATTGTGATTTTCCGAACTGTAGTGATGCCCCCCAGCCGTGGGTAAAGGATTATCCACTCATTACGCCACACCCTGAATATTAAATATAATTTTAATATGGATCCTGGACCAAGTAGTGGGGAACAAAGTCAACAACCAAAACTGGTATTTATAGAGAGTCAGAGAGGAGGTTCATCTCTTTTACATGAGGGTTATAGATATAACTTAAATAAAACAAATAAAGACAGCACTACTCTTTGGCGTTGTGCAAACCGTGCCGAATGTAGTGCCTCTATTAAGTTGGGCCCACAGCGAAACAATGTTGAGAAACCCGCAACCCCCCATTCTTGCCGAAAAAACAAAATTAGAAATGAAGTGGACTTGATAATTGATTCATGTAAAAAAGAAGTCTGTAAGAATTACGCCTCTGTAAAACAGATTTTTGAAGAACAGATAGCTATATCTACATTACATGAAAGTTCAAAACGTAAATTAACTGAAATGGATATGTATGTATCGAAAAAGGATACACTCAATAGAAAAAGAAGAAAATTTCTAAATGTAAAAAAGACTGACCCCCAAAATTTAAACGACGTCGAAGTACCCGAGATTTTAGCCAGAGATTTTTTGGTATGGAGTGATGGGGAGAATAATGATAAAATATTAGTCTTCTGTACCAAACAAAGTCAAAAAACATTAAACGAAGTTAAAGGCCAACAGTTTTTCGGAGACTCCACATTCAAAAGGGTACCCAAACCCTTTATGCAATTTTTCACTTTACAGTTGGATGTCGGAAGTAATGAAAACCATACTTACATTGTTCCAATGGTCTATGCCCTCCTTCCTAACAAAAATAAAAGCACATACATCAGATTGTTTGAGGCTCTTAAGACAAAGCTATTGCTCGAAATAGACTTGTACAAATGCGACTACGAAGCAGCCCAATACAATGCTTTCAAAATGGTATTCCCTCAAGCTCTGTTGACCGGATGCTACTTCCATTTCAATAAAGCAGTATGGAAGAAGGGTAACGATTTAAATCTCACATCAACTAGAGAAGGACGCCACGCTGTCAGATTAACCGCGAATATACCATTACTGCCAACCACTTACATAGCCGACGCTTGGATTAATATTTTACAAATTACACCTGATACGGAAGAAATGCAAAAATTCCATACGTATGTAAACAAACAGTGGCTTTCATTGCCCATGATTAGCTGTGCCAAAGAAAAACATCGCACTACAAACAGTGTTGAAGCATGGCATAGGAGGTTGAATAGCAGAGTGCCCCCAAAGCCCACATTCGTGCATTTTTTGCAAAAAATACTTCAAGAATCAAAAATACAGGACATTAAATTAATTAAAAATATTTTTAATGTCAATAATAAAAAAAAGGTTGACATAAAATTCAACACTGAATATAGTAAGCTATTAACTGCTTTAGAAGATGGTTTGATTTCACCCTTTGACTGTTTAGAGAGAACAACAGAAGTTAAAAAGAATTTAAAAATATACAAACGATAGTCATATTATGTATGAAATACGAAAGGCCGCATTAAGGCCCATACACCAGCGAAAGTGGCGCCCTCAACTATTTAATCTTATTATTACGTTAAACGCAGCAAGTTTTAAAAATCCTACACCATCGATACCTATAAAATAGGTATCGTTGTCATATTGGCTCGGGTATGCGCCTTAATAAGGAGCACTTTTAGTTGTTTTATATTCTACCATATTTGTTTTCATTTTTGTTTTTTTACTTAATACTTGATAAGTACGTTATGTTGATAGGTCAGTAAACTCGTGCTAAAATAGAAATATAAGTAGATACTTAAATATAAGTTCAAGTTTTGTTATTGTCATTAAATGAACTGCATTTATGTTCTTTGAGAAATAAGAATACATGTGTCAGTAGGAGTTTATTTTATGTTGAAAAAGCAGCGTATTAAAAGTCTGAGGTAGCTAGTTTTTTATATATATATCTACTTTTATATATATATAAGTCTGTTTCTCATACTTTTTCGTTTCATTTTAAGAACAATGAAAATGTTTTTTGTCAGCCACTAGCTTTTGCCCGCGGCTTCGGACGCTCTATTCAAGTAGCCTATGTCCGTTCCCGGGATACCGTTTACCTCCCTGCCAAATTTCATCAAGATTCGTTCAATTTTGGTAGGCTAATTTAAAGTCATATCAGGAATATTTTTTGATTAAAAATCAAGTTATTTACTTACCAAACAATTTTCTTTTATTTAAACTCGATTAAAAATGACGTTTGTCAAAAAAGTAGTCAGGTAGGTATGTTTCTTATTTTAGTCTGGAGTTATTTTTACGTATAAACCATCGACGTTAGAGCGAGGCTGCCAGGGGCCTTCAAAATTAGCCTACTTAATTTTTAATAAAAATTAATAAATAAGTAAAAATTTTATTCCTGATATTTGCCCCACCCTGTATGTATATATAGATTAGACTATATTAATTTTTGACGGGATGAGATTTAGACAAGTTGAATTATTGACGGGTAGCATTTTAGACAAGTTGAATTATTGACGGGTAGCATTATAGACAAGTTACGTTTTAGGCGAGATGTATTTTTAGACCAGTTGCGTTGTAGGCGAGAAGCGTTAAAGACCATGTGCCAGTTGCGTTTTAGACTACTTGCTAATTAGACCAGTTGCTTTTTTAGACGAGATGATACTAACCCCTCCAAAAGTTAATAATTCGAAACCCGTAGCAAGAGTAGGTACCTACTTGACTGATTCTCCATTCATATTCATATTTATTTCGTTTCACCTATTCGCCCCGGGACTTCTCAAATTTAAATTTTAATCCTTGATTTTAACAAGACACGCGGTAACTTGCGGCATTCAAACAAATTGTTTGACGGAGTGGAAAGCATTCTTGTGATGCGATTTTGAAAGGTTTACTCCTAATGCGACTAGCACCACAGATGGAATATTTTAATAAAAACAGTGTTCATTGAGCAAGCCTTGTTTTATTACACGGAGATAAGAATAAAAAAAATGAAAACAGAAGAGTGAACTATATACTCGGATAAACAGCTATTTTAGTAAACTCATGTGAAGCTACTCCTACGACCAACGGCGGCAGACTATGCATCAACTCAGTTTCATATAACATACCTACGTATATAGTTTCAAGTTTCATTATCCACCAAGTCTTATACACTCAGATTCGGAAAACAATAAGGCTTCACTTTTGGTCTTAGGGGACCATTAAGATTTGGCTTCTTTTCTTATGATATTAGAACTTACCTCATGTTTATTCATTCGCGTAGGTTACTTCAGAGTTTCATAAAATATGATTTAAACTTCCATCTCAAGTAGTCCTTTTTATTAATTTCTAGTACCTACTCACGAAATTATATGAAATTATTTGCTGTTTGACAGGCCACCTGTCAAACAGCAAATAATTTCAAATCTGGGTTCGGTTGGAAGTAAACCTTTTGAATGAAGGTATTTAAGTATTGTTAATAACGAAAATCTCATATTAATGTAAATTTGGCGCGAGACGAATGCTTTGTTCGACTTTGTTAGACATCTTTGTGTTTGTCTAAAGGGAAAATTTGTATGTAGGTACTAAGAAACCGCAACTTTATTAGCACAGCAATCAAAAGGTAGGAAATTGCGGCAGGGATCGAGACAAAATACATTAGGGAACTTGTACATGTGTATATATGGATTTGTTTTGGAAGATGATGAAGTTATTTAACCGTTTTGTTTGAATCAAAAGCAATGATACAAAGCTTGACATTTTGAAATTACCTTGTTGAAACTATCACCCACCGCGCCACATACATACATAGGTGGCGTGATGGGCGAAGGTTCGGCTGCGACGCAGGAGGTTGCGGGTTCGATTCTTGCCTCGGGGCAAATGCGTGACAGATATTTGTTCAGGGTGTTCTGGATGTTTTCTATCAATAATAAAAATATATATCTATGTAGGGTGTTGTATCAAATATATCAGTTATCTATCTACCCATAAAACAATCTGCTCTCTATCTCACTATTGTGAGATAACGAAATTTATAAGGGAGTTATTAGCTCTTAATATATATGATAGAAGATCCGCAAAATATCAATATTGCCAAAACGTATGATTTCTTGGACACTATTTGAGCAAGACTAGTCACGAGAGATAAACCGGACTTACCATTAAACCTAATAGTTCATAATTATTTTCAAGAAAGTTAAGTTTCAAAATAAAACTTTACGGCCACGGAAAGAGTCTCTAGAATTAAATTAAAGTTCCTCTTTGTCACTTATTAATTAAGCTAAAATAACTCCGCTCGCCGCATCTAAAGGAATGCAATTACCATAGAGTTAATTAATAATTCTAGACTGGTCTTAGGACGTAAGACTGCGGTCTGCCCTCTTCTATTAGAGCTCCGTTTAGTGCTGCCCACATCTCTTGAGGGTTGTTTGAGTGGCTACGGAACGTAGGCGAAACGGTAAAGTAAAAGAATATTATTTTAATTTTTTTATATGCTAGCTGTGCCCACGGCGACGTCCGTGTTGAATTTACAATGGGTCAACACTGTTTTTGCAAGCAATTTTTTTTTAATAATGCTGTAGCTTTTTGAGATGTGAGTGGATAGCCAAGGTACAGTAGGCAGTAGGTAGGTATCTTATTGTTTTACGGGTTCTTATAAATAAGTCCCGAATAGCTGTTTTATCCAGGATAATTAAAAATACAGCACCTACTAAATATCCTGTCTAGCGGAAAGATCTGGCTTCAGCCCCATTTTCTACAACTTATTTTCTTATTTTTCATTTAGAAGGACTATTATAATTTCTCTTGCTGAGTAGAATAGGGTATATGCATCGATTTTTTTTATTGTTTTAATCGATTCTTTAGGTCATTATTTAACCGAGGAATGATAAGACGCTCACTGAACGACGCATTAACAAGGTAAAAAAAAACAAATCAAAACTACAATCATTTTCGGGTGATAAAAACGCTGCCATATTGGCGCCATGTTTATGTGACGTCGACGTACACACTCGATTAAAACCTTTGGTGACGACCTCGGTAGTGATCATCTCAGGAAAGAGGTTTTCCGAAAAAACTGAAAATAATCGACAATACGAAATGTCAAGTGGGCAGAATAGTGTTAAATCAAGGTGCAGCAAGCAGAATAAAAAAAAGAAGAAATGTTTACAGTGATGTCACGTCCGCTCAAGTCAATGGCGTAGCGTTTTGAAATTTTGCGATTGAGATTTAAAATATCAATTTTTCAACGGTTAAATGCTACAATAAAAACATCTCAAAACGCAAAAATAAATATGTAGATATGTTTCTATATCAATAGAGAATACGTATATATTTTTTTAGCCATTTTGAAATCACATGCATATACCCTATTCATTGATTAGGTAATTTTAAAATAAAACGTCTTTGTGTAGTATAATGTTCATCTCATAATAGCATATTTCAAATCGTTGTAAGGGACGGATCACATCCAAAGATAATGAATTTTTCTATGATATTAATTTGTGTTGATTAATTCACTGAATTCAATTATGAATTGTTATAAATCATATTAATAAAGTGTTTTGTGCGACAAAGGTCTCTTAATTATTATTCGAAAAATATGGAAACATGTTTAATATATATTATTGTAAATATTTGAACGAAATGCAATATTTCTGATTGATTTTAATACTTAGTTAAAATAAGTTATTCTATGATCCACTTGGTAAGTATTTCATAAATATTTTATTTTAAAAACTTAATCCATATTTTCTTTGTTAAAAATTTACAAATATTCGTATCTCATTATAGACTCGAATATTTTCCTAAGTCCTTTGTCTGAACGGTCCACCTATCTCGTTTATTCCAAAACATAGTTTTACAAGCTCATAACAATTGAACGATATTTATAATACGCTATTACGATAAGAAAACTCATTTTCTCATCTAAATAAGTACTAGTCACGTACTTATTTTGCCAAGAACTTACATTTTGTATCTGTAAATAAAATATCGGAATAGTATGGACATTAAGCGGAATGTCCGCTCTCTATCAAAATATGTAATCCATTGGATAGAGAGCGGACATTCCGACATAACGACCATGGCTTAAATTGACTCCCATCTGCATAACGAACTGACACAAGTATGCGTAAAACTTTGGTTTTTCAAATATATTTTAATTCAGTGTTTGTAAAGTCTGGGATTCTTAATAAAATCAGCATCAGTTCAAGGGGTTTTTTTTCACAAAACTACTATATGAACATGAAACGATTACTATAACTACATCAATAAAATATTGTTAAAACTTTATTTTTAAATTTAGTTATTTTTATTTCATTCATTAATTTATTTTAAAAAAAGATTTTGGCGCTGTGTCAACCACTTCACCTATTATGCACATATTTACAATATTTTTCGAATGAAAAAAAAATACTAACTAATGTCTACAGAAAACTTTGCGGGCTTCTTTAGAGAGTGGATTGGAATTGGAACATATACTATTATGAACTAAATTATAAAAGGCAACACAATTAAATTTGTAACGCGGGTAGCCCGTGTACATACAGCTTGACCACGACTTTTAGTTGAATTATTTACTGTAAACAAAATAACAACTTATTAATAAGATTTTATCTTAATTAATAATATATTATCTTAATTAATAATATGTTATCTTAATTAATAAGTTATTGTTGTATTATTTTGTGTACAACAAAAAAATCAACTAGAAGTCGTGGTCAAGTCGCTTAGATATTCCGCTTACATTGAGACACTTTCTACGATCGTCCGCTAAATGTCCAGGCACTCCAAATCTCTAGACAATTGTTCAAGACCTTTTCAAGACTATCGAAGCTACTTACCGCGGGTCTGTTGTTTAATTAATAGTTATGACGAACGTTTAGGTCTTAAGAAATATTAATTTTATGAAATTTATAATCTAATTTTCTTCGATGTCTGACACGCGAAGACATTAAAACGTGACTTTTATATTTTAATATCAGCGTCTTTATGAGGTTTTTGCTCAAACAAGGCGATTTGTAATAGACTGGCAAAATTATATTTCCATATGTTCTGTCTGTATGTCTGTAACCCTTAAAGGCGTTTAAACCTGACTCAATGGATCTGAATGTACGTATAGGTAGGTATATAATCTAACCCCTATATAAAGGTGCAATACCTGCTATTTTTCATTGAACACCCTAAATGGGCACATACTGTGATCTTAACCTAAACTCACCTAATCACTTAACCCGATTGTATGGATGCAATAAATACTAAATACTGAATACGACTTTGTGTGAATTGTTCAGCAATATGAATATTCTTTCCTTAAGAAAGACATAGGTTGTTTTTATCTAGTAAAGTAACTAAGTAGGTATGCAGAACATTATATAACTAGCTGCGCCCCTTGACTATGGCCGCGGGTAAATCATACCAATTTCAGATTTTTTTGCACATGGGAAGCTGTGGACTAATATAGGCTGACGACATCGATCAAAAATTTCGCAGCCGGCGAAATTTTTGATCGATGGCTGACGACGATGATGATGATCTCTCCCTATATTTAAACATATGGTCTTTGAACACTTTCTCACTTCAGTTTCAAATTATTAATACAAATTTATATATTCTATAAGTACCTACTTATTATTCAATTACATTTATGTAAGCCATTTTTTTCTGTATACAACATATGTAGTTTGTATACGCCTCCTATATTGTACAGATATAGACTTATCTGTACAATAGTTACGTGTCCATCCAAAGCTTGCCTGAAACAATTTGCCTGTTAGCGCTAAGGCCGCCGCTCCTTTCGCAACTGTTTTTATGTTTATGTTTTTATTTTCTTTTTTTCTGTTCCATGGTGGAGATACGTGGTAACAAACATCCATACAGACCTTCTTATTTATTTATATTAGTAAAATAATTGTAGACATAATAAGAGTTCAATTAAAATATGGACGAAATACCTTTCTAACATTTTGCTCTACAACACGGAATATTATCAAGGAATTTTTGAATTTCTCTCACATTTTCACGTTAAAATTAATTCTCGCAACACCTACGTCTGGAAGATGTACTAAAGCCAGACGTTTCCCAGGACTTTAATGAAACCGCATCGTCATATCATTTTACTTAAGAATGCTACAGGCAACATACACATACATAGGTATACTCGGTATGTACTTTTAATGTAAATATGCGGTGAGAAATCCCGCTAAGAGAGATCATATTTTTGAACCTTCGAAAGATAGATAGATCCAAACAATAATAACTACTATCCAAGAGATTTTAGGTTCGGACGAATTATCTGCTACTCAAAAGTGAAGTGGATAACTCGTCCGCGGACGAGTTTTAGATTTGTACGACTTGTGCCTATTATTATTATTATTTTTCACTGTGTCATCACTGTAATCAGACTATCTATTTACAGGTAACGCTTGCTAAAGAACTACTGCTCATGTATAAATAATCCCTTGATCATCATTGTTTAGACTTCCTTAAATCCATTTCTGTATGTTCGCCTCATATCGCATCCACACTATCATGCATGACCCATTGAGATCCAATCATGGCCAGTATTACCAAAACTGTAGGGTTCAACGACATACCTATTTTTTGTTCTATTAGGTGTCAGTATATTTCAGGCATCTGGTTCTTACCTTCACATACCAGAGAAGGTGACTAACTCTCACGTGAGGATTTACATATATTTTATATGCCAAGGGTTGAGATACATGACAGTAAGAGACGCGATTTCACCAGACTAATTCAACTGTTGGAATTTATGTTACATAATAGTGAATCTAAACACTGGTTTTATGCTCTAAGGATGTTGTCTGTGTCTAGAATGCATGATTTTATTTATGAAACAATTTACTAGAACGTAAGTTATGTAAATTTAGATTTAGAGACGGTGAACATGGCTGTGACTCCAGTCACTAGCAACAATTTATAATACTATGAACAACCATTCACATGTATTTATTCCATTTGCATCCACTATGGATACGAACAGTAGACCAGTCGTTGTAGCAATCTTTGGCGGATAGGTATTTTGTAAGCACTGAATTATGTCCAGTAAAGATAATGCACATAAAAATCATCAATGTATCTAAAATTCGAGAAATTAGGGTACCAAATTCTAAAGTGGAAGGCTCAAATTAGACCGGCGGCTCTGCTGGCATTCGTGGTTTGCATATTGTTGTCGCGACCGCACTTCAGTCTAGGTACGTCTTTCCATCTTTGTTTTTCATCTGTATATTGCAAAAGATTGGAAATAGCGTGTCTTTGCGTTTAATACCGGGGTTGTTGAGTCCTCAACCTCAACCTCAACAGCCTGTATAGGTCCATTGCAAAATCCACTGCTCGATGCAGGCCTCCTCCTGAAAAGCACCTTATTAGCGTCTATCTCATGGGGGGTAATACCTATAATCCCCACTCTGGGCATCGGTTGGGTAAGCGCTGGGAAAACGAACCACCATACATAATTTTACTTATGTAAAAAAGTAATTTTGCTTTCGCTGGGACTTAAGGCCTTTTTTGTTCTTTTGGCGAGGAAAATTCGTTTAGTTATAGACTGGTCTGAGGAAGACCAGAATTATGTGACCACTAAAAACCTCTTCGGTGTCACTCTTTCGATGTTTCCGCCGAACCACAGGAACATATTAACCTCCGCGATCCGACTGGCGTCCCCTCTTCCTCCCATACTTAGCCGGCGAGCCCACCATTCCACACACTGGCCAGTGTGTGGAATTATGGGCTCGCCGCCGGCTAGGTATCCTCCATTCTTCCGTCACGTTTCCTACCCTCTACTGGGACACACACAGGACATACACAGTTGCATGTGAATGTCGACTGCTGTGCCCAAATGAGCATTTCTCCCCCCATACTACCATGTCTTGCATTTACACACGCACACATACTCAATCTCTCACTCACACTTGTTCTATCATACATAGGGACTTAAGGCCTACTATAAATGGCCTACTTTGCCAAGAGTCAGTCATTGTGAAATATCTCAACACCGAAACTCAAAATTCAAAATTCCAAAGTTCTACCCAAACAATGTGTTTGGGTTCTCGGTTCTCCAAGTTAAAATCTACAATGTGTCTGCAACATTGCGGCTAGCTCGATATTCTGGACTTTATTAAGTGATTGATTTAATAACTGAATTCCATAGGGGCAGACCAACGTAAACTATTCGGCAAATGTTGACCGAACCATTGTACTGGGCGATTGTTTAGACAGACAGCTCGTAATACCATTTGGTAAAGTTGTAGAAACTTGAATTGAACATACTGCTAAGGGATTTTCATTAGAGATAGTTGTTACTTTAAAATTGTTAACCTCTCAACTATTCAAATAAAATGGCTATAAAATATTTGTGTCCTAAGAGACCTTAGTTTTTGAAGTTAATAACGTTTACGCACTAGCAGTCAAACCACATCATTATCGACTAGTGCTTGAAAAAATAATAAGTTAACTTGTCTACTGTAGAATGGTCGAATCAAATATTGCTCTGTCTATGTAAAGCAGTATAATGTAGGTAGGTGCTACAATAATCTAGTACTTCTCTAGTAGGTTAGATAGAGTCTGTTCAAAATGAGAAGAGTCGTGGCGTGCTCTGCAGGTACGTGTAGAATGGAGAAATGGTTGAAGCGTTTGATTCCATGAAGTTTTATCTTGTGGCAAAGCTTTCTTCTCCGTGTTATATAACTTTCCTATAATTTTCAAATAGCATTTTTTTTTAATTCAACCTGTGCCCGCCAGGTATAGTAATACAAAACAGCGGTTTCTTTGCTGATGAACTCGACAATTTCTGTAGCAAGTTTTTTAAATTCTTTTGTTGTTTTCCGGATGGTCTTGTCAAGTGCCTGATGGATTACAAGCTGACTCAATTTTATTCTGGAACCTTCTTTTAGTAGCTCTCCACCATTTTGTCCGTCTTTTGTAAACCTTTTACCTGCTGTAGTCAGATAAAAAATCTACCTACCTATCTGTTCCCAATAGGTAATCCTTTGAAAGATACCTACATGTCTCTTACTACTTTAATATAAATTCCGATCATGAAAGACTCGTGCACACAAAAAGCCTTTTCATAGTAAATAATCAGATCTGGCGATATGGAAAACTTATTTCAGTTCCATTCATATTTGACATGTCGTAGCGTGAAAAATCGTGTACGTGTATCGCTCGCAATAATCTGGAAGGTTCTTAATCAGCCTACCCCACTAATATTATAAAGGCCAAAGATTGTGAAATGTAACTTATTTTGTCACCTACCTAAAATCTCTAAAACTATACTGAACAAAGAATACTCAACATGAAATTTGGCGTAGATTTAGGACACAGCCTAACTTAGATGTTAGGTACTTACTGTATAATATAGGCACCAAAATACGAGTGCAAAGCCACGGGCAGAAGCTAATTAATTGAAACATTTGTTTTAATTCCCAAAAAATATGAAATTACATAAGACTATGTATATCATATGACTTGTCAGAAGTGGCGATGACTTTCCCTAATTAATTTCCTGAAAACAATGTCTCTCAAATCATGGGACTACAAAAAAAAGTGTATCTACTGAATCAGAATTTAATGCATCAAATTAGTTGAAACATTAATTATTTTAGTTCAGGTAACAAATCAAACATTTACAAGATACTTACAAAGATCTACATACACGATATTAAAACTTATTTAAGACTTTTGACCCGTGTCACAGATAGAACAGTAAAGTAAGTTCTGTTCCCTCCCTAATAGATGGGTTGGGAATAAGCTCAATAATCTCTGCGTAGTTCGTTCAGAGGCTTCAATAACGCGCGTGACAGGATTTATGTACCTACTCGGAGATTGATAAATAGAGCCTGAAATAATTTTACAGTTATTTTGAATGTGAAATTTTGCACGGATAAATGTAGAAAATATGAAAAAAATGGCAACGTCAGTCTGTTATTTCCATCTATGTACTCAGTCCGTGATCACAGCTGTACCTATAGCATCCTCTCTATTGCACCATTCTGTTCGATTCTGATACCCTCATGAACTGTTACACCTGTTATAAAACTACTATTTATTATTATAAGCCTTTGGTGTCCCACCGCAGGATAGACGTCTCTCGTCTATCGATAAACGTTTAAGAAATAAAATTAAAACCTGCTTTAACTCAGCCATAGATGGCCAAATAGTACAATTACAACCAATTCAAAACATTGTCCCTCGTGATAAACTCGAATAGTCGACTGACAATAAACAGACAATAAACTTTCACTGATGAAAACTCAAAGGGTTGTAAAATTTAACGACTCGCATAGTCTCTTGTGTGAAATTTAATTAGGAGAGCTCCAGTGATGTGGTATTTTAATAATGTCCTGCCGTCCCTGAACGGCGATTTATGACTCTTAAGCCAATGCTTTATATGACTCTTAAGCCAATGCTTTATATGAGGTTATGTATGGTAAAATTTTATTTATGACTCATCCGAGCTAGAGCTTGCTTTAATTGTGTTAGGACTTGTTAGTGGTTTTATACGAGCTAGTTTTTTAGTCTATGAATTTTTCTACGAAACTGTGAATCAATGTGATGCTCGACTAATAAATATGAAAATGATTGTCATAATATAAGAAAAATAAAGCACTTTCTGAGTATTTTAGTCAATTTCATCGCCAGATTTTCTGATCTCTCCTATTTTATCGTCTACCAACAAATAAGAAGAGTAAAACTATTCACCGTTATTTGTTTGTAACAAAAAAATTACTGATTAAATTTATATGGGACCAATTTTCGGGGGTAAACCCTTTCCAATTAAGAAATAATTTTTAAGTTATGCATACACCTCCTCCGTTTTTACGTCGGTTGAAAAATAATATTTTCGTGCCAATAATCTTGTAATATCTCGACAAAAAATACCAAGACATAAAGCATGCGTAAAGAAAAATCCAACATAAGAAATTCGCTTTATTGTTTCATTCCCCCAAAGCGAAATCCATCGGAACACATCATTATTTCGACTCGACTTTTTCTCCGCGTAGTAATTAAAGATAAATATAATATTAAACGGTCCACTTAGTCGTACCGTTTGCTTTTGTCTATCTAAATGGAGTCCCTGTTGATAGATTGGCAGCCATTGTTTTCTTAATCTACAAGACGCCGGAGGACCGAATAAATGATTTATAAGACTTGTAAGGTGTACTTATTGAGAGACGAACGTCAGAATCTTAGCGAAGAATATTATGTTTATAAAAGTTCTTCGTTTTTAACCGACTTCAAAAAAAGGTAAAGGTTCTCAATTCGACTGTATTTTTTTTTATTTATGTTTGTTACCTCAGAATTTTTGACTGGGTGATCCGATTTTCATGATTCTTTTTTGATTTGAAAGCTGGTGCTTCGTGGTCCCATTTTAATTTGGTCCAGTTATGACAATGGGATCCATATAATTGAAGTCGGTTTATAGTTTTTTATTAAACAAAATCTATTATACTCCAATCAACAAGTTTAATGTTCCAATTACACGCATTAATGGAATGCTAAAAAAATACAATAACAAAAAAAATCTGAAGCAGAAGCTGAGTTATCCTGGTGACCTCACCCCTCGTACCTGTCCAATTTATAGTGGGAACGTTTGGTTGAAAAGCATTCATAACTGCAAATTTATCACTCCTTCAAAATGAATCTCAATCTCCCCTCAACCTCAACAGCCTGTATTGGTCCACTGCTGGACGCAGGCTTTCCCCTGATAAGCGCCTTATTGGCGTTTATCTAATGAGTGGGTAATGCTCATAATCCCCACGCTGGGCATGCAGGTTGGGATCGCAGTTTGGTGGTAGAATTGTTCTCCAAGGGGCGCTGCTGCCCATCCCCACGGTAGTTATACCTTAGTCGCCTCTTACGACACCCACGGGAAGGATGGGGTGATGCAAATTCTAAGTCAGCACCACACAGCTAAAAAAATGAATCACACGGAAAAAAACTCTATCTCCGCAATACAATACAAAGAGAGATATGTCAACGCGTCAGATAAAAGCTTCTAAAAACTCTTTTTCTTAAAAACAATGTTTTGAGGTACCCAACAGAATTGAGTATTTGAGAGCAATGTTTTCAGACGCCGATGGTGTTTTTCCCACGGTCTTTCGCGACGATCGTGTTTGAAAGAATTGTTACTTACCGAGTTATTTATATCATGTCTATCAGATGCTTTTGGTTCAATGATTTCTCGTTTTCGCTCTGTTGCATTTTGATATGAGCTTGGGATTGAGACAGGTGTGCTGAGATAAACTTTATGCTGTCTATACCTACGCTTATGACAGATTTTACAAACAGTACCTAACTAGCTAGCTATTAAACTACCTTGTAAAGTTTTACAAATACATCATATTTTTATTAGGGTTCCGTACCCAACTACTAAAATTCCGCTGTCTGTGCGTCTGTCCGTCTGTCACCAGGCTGTATCTCATTAACCGTGATAGTTATAGACAGTTGGAATTTTCACAGATAATGTATGTCTATATCGCCGCTATAACAAAAAATACTAAAAACAGAATATCACACTAATATTATAAATGCAAAAGTTTGTATGGATGTATGGATGTATGGATTTTTGTTACTTCTTCACGCCAAAACTACTGAAAGGATCTGGCTGAAATTTAAAATAGACATAGTCCTAGGTCTGGAATAAAACAAAGGCTACTTTTTATCCCAGAAATCAGTTCCCGTGGGATAAAAAATGCCTTTAAACGTTTCCATATGATCAACGCGTGCGAAGCCGCGCAGCTAGTAATAAATATGAGGGGCTCTCATACAACAAGGATGTTTTCAGGGAGTGACATAGGCTATATTTCATCCCGGAATTCCCACGGGAAAGAGAACTACGCAGGTGAAGCCGCGAGGCGCTGCTAGTTTTTCATAATTCGATAAGATTTGATATGGAAAATGACAAAGAAACTTTATTGTGTGCCTATTTATAATTTACTAGTTGCGCCCCGCGGCTTCGCATGCGTTGATCATATGGAAACGTTTAAAGGCGATTTCTATCCCACGGAAACTGATTGATGGGATAAAAAGCAGCTTATGTTTGATTCCAGGATTAGGATTACCAGTACGCAAAATTTCAGCCCGATCCGTTCAGTGGTTTTGGGGTGAAGGTAATACCCATCCATCCATCCATCCATCCATCCATCCACCCATCCATAGATCCATTCAAACTTTCGCATTTATAATATTTAACGACAGAAAAACAAGAAACACTTGTTATGGAACCCCTATAGTTGTTATACGACGACCGATGTGGCGCGTTGGGCGAAGGTCCGCATGCGACGCAGGAGGATCCAGTTTCGATTCCCGGCCTGGGACAAATGTTTGTACGATCTGCTTATATTTGTTTGGGTATTCTGGGTATTTTTTATGTCCCATTAGAATATATATCTATGTAACTTATTGTGTCATGTATATCAGTCATCTAGTACATAACATAAACTCTACTTAGCTTGGGGCTAGTTGATGCTGTGTCCAGCATTATTTATCTATACTAATCTATATTATTATCTATTAATATAGAGGAAAGATTTGGTTGTTTGTTTGTATTGAATAGGCTATGAAACTACTTTTAAAAAATATATTATCATTAAAAAGATTATTTTTCAGGGAGTGACATAGACTATATTTTATCCCGGACTTCCCACGGGAACGGGAACTACGCGGTTTAAACCGTGAAGCGCTGCTAGTTTATTTATAAAAAGGCCCTATCTCGGTATAATAGTTAAAAGCTACAGGCACTTAATATATCCTGATAAGGTAAATGTACTAGTACGAAAATAGTATGAGTACACTCGAGTACACATTTGAAACGACCAACTGTATTATGTCGCTACCATCGGATCGAATCGTTTCAGAATGGCTTTATATGCTAACCAAAGCAAAGCTGAATAGCAAAACAAACGCCGATCTTTTTCAAAAACCAAATTAATGTCATTCAACGAGTCATTACTGGAGGGTTATGCTCTATGACCAAACGTCATATCGGCGGGGACAAAACTGTATTGGTTTTGTCCCATTCCCCGCCGATATCTTGTCGTATCATAGAACATAACCCCCCAGTTTAGCAATACATATTTGGCCCTACAAAAATATTCCACAGACACGATAGAGTTGTCTTAAAATGTTATAGTTGGAAACGACTACACTTAGCTAGGTGCTGGCTCACCTCGAATCGATTCCAGACTGCAACTCGTAATTTTAACTATTCAAGGCATCGTAAAAGTGTTTTTATTTACAAACGGATAATGTAAGAGACTGCGAATAAACCCGTCACTTTGACGTAAAATAAGCAATTTCCTTTTGAATCAAGTAAGGTGTTCATGTTTATGCCCTTGCTTTACGATTTGTTTGTGTAAGAATGGCGGTGTTTTAAAAATATAAATTTGAAGTACGTATGTTTTACGAAAGTCACTTCTTTAAACATCATCGCTCTTTTGTAGGTACTTACATAATTAAAAACAAAAGAACGCTGAAATTTAAAATGAAATTTCTGTCAACATGTAAATTGTTCGATTGACTTATTTGGAATTACACATGCTTTTATGAATTTTCAGCTCGGTTTTATCAAATAGGCCTTGAGCAATGGGTTTAATTCCATTTTTGTCTCAAACAAATTAAATATAGGGACCTATTATCCACGCCCTTACTAATAGCATAATTGCTTTTATTAAGTGGGTGGGTAACCGGTTTAAACTAAGATACTAAATTATGTTCTACTATGAGAAAAATACTACAGGGAAACGAGATATTTTTCTACGAAAAATAGCCCTGGAAATTCCGCCACATTCTAGCCGTAACAAGCTGCGTAAACACATACAATGGCGAATCAAAATAGAGGGATGCGCCGAAAAACACTGTAATTTCAGTCTGGGCACACAGTCTGTTGAAAAAAGGAACGTACGTGAGTTGAATGGGCAGACAGACAGACGGACATGGGAGTTGAGGTGTACTTTGTATACCTACCTTACTTTATGCAAGTTTTTTATATTTGACAGTATTTTATGGTAAACTAGCTAGCAGGTCGTACCTAAGGAGGTAGGTGAAGTGGTCTGCAAAGCAAGATCAATCTATGGTTTTTCCATTTTGAATGAAGCATGTTAGTAAACAAAGTACGACACAAATAACAAAATCTCACTTGCTTAGAAATAATTGTAAGCAATTTTTATTGAAGGGAGGATCTAAAATCGACAAGTAATGTAAATTACGTATATAAGGACGCGCCGACAAAGTGAAGTGTAAAGTATGGGCGGTTTGTTTACGTTTATGCTCCATTCAGAATGGATACGATATAGGTCTCGTTACTAAAGCCGCCGCACTGATCTCTCCGTCCACACATTTTTCAGAAAATTTGGATTAGATGGGGTTGAATGACTGATAAATAGTATTTAAAATGTTATTAATGTGAAAAGTATATCTTATAAACTTCGAAGATTGTAAAAACATGTCGTCCTTTCAAAAAGATAACATGTTTTCAGTGCCTTAAATCCGAAGATTCACACAGATTCTCTAAAATAACAATTTATATAGTTCAAGTTGTTAACACGGCAGGCAGTTACTCATGCAAACACAACGTTTTTTTTTCGTGTAGCTGCAAGGTGCGATATGCAGTTGTACACGTGCGCTGATCAGTGCTCTATTTTTTATAGGTTCAGAGTTGATTCCATCCTGCTGGATGGAATCAACTCTGAACCTATAAAAAATTATCATATAAGTAGACTACCTAAAAGCAAAGGCTGGCTAGATACAACTCGATCAAATCCGTGGACAACAAAGCTAGTTCACAGTCCAAATCACAGACAATTCAATAAACTACTGAAATACACTTCCGTTGGCGTTCGTCCGTGCGTTGCCGCGTTGTGGATCAAATAGCCTTTGTGAGAGTTCGTATTCACGGGGCATTGCCTTTATGAAATAAGATTTCGATTATAAGGATATATGGGGCTTCCGGCTTTTATTTATAAGTAGAACTTTTATTGGTGGTGTTTGAGATCGATTAGGTACTTTCTGGTGGTTTATTCATAGTATCATACGATTTTTGCCGGTCATTGGTTCATTTTTTTTTTATACTTCATCAAAATGCAGTCAATGAACCGCGAATGAAGTATCAGTAAAAACTCACGAATTCCTTCACCTGAATTGGCTAAATTACGTCATAAAATGTTTGAGAATACAATTTTTTTTATTTAAAACAAACATTTTTAAGATACATACTTACATAACGTTTTATAGAAGGGCCCTAAACCTCAACAGCCTGTTTTGGTCCACTGCTTGACGCAAGCCTCCCCCTGATCTTACTGAGCCTTACTGGCTTTTACCTCATGGGGGATAATTTCCATAATCCCCACGCTGGGCATGCGGGTTGGGAATCGCAGTTCGGTGGTTGTTCTGCAAGGGGTGCTACTGCGCGACCCCCGGTGGATATCCCTTAATCGCCTCTTACGACACCCACTGAAAGAGTTGGGGTGCTGCTAATTCTAAGCCAGCACAACACAGCTGTTTAAAAGAGTCCTACCTCAGCATAATACTGGTTAAGAACCCGAAAGAGACGCCAGCGCTGGTCTTCCATTGGAACCATCATATATAAGCAAAGAACTTTGACATGAACTTATCCTTTTTTGGTTCTCTTTTGCTATTTTCATTCGGGATAAATGTTTGTACGCAGATATTGAAGTGTATTGTATTAAGTATATCAGTTATCTTGTACCCATAACACAAGCTCTGCTTAGCTTGGGGCTAGATAATGCTGTGTGAACTGTCCAGAATTGTTTATTTACCTATTCTTAACTTTACAATTTTACGATAGCTGTTAAACCGAGCATTCACTCATAACAGCTTAGATTAATTTCTTTCATACTAATACAAATTACAGACATTAAAAACCATTGCTAATTTCGTCCTGCAAATTAGATTTTTTGTCATTACTTCTGTCGGACTGGGAGAGTTATTTATGACCTCAATAAAGTGAACCTTAAAATTGTTAATGAAAAGGTATTAAAACAACGGGCCCCTCGTAAATAAAGCGGTGACATTCGGAAAAAAAGCGCGATTCGCACAAATTGCCCTCACGCTGATTTTGTGCCCAAAATAGGGGTGTACTGAACTAAAAAAGAAATTCACAAAGCAACGCTGTTGACTTCGAGGGTAGGTATAGTATAGTAAGCGTAGGTATAGTGTAGTGTGTAAACTACAGATGATGTTAGGGCAGTCTCATACATACACCCAACAATGAGAAACCAGGCTTTGAATCTATAATGATGATGGATCCACTTTTTTATCAAATGTTGAACTTTTTATTGAAAACGTTGACTAGATAAATAAATAAATCTCTATTTTATTACGGGTACATTCGATCCAATGTCTGAGGTAGGTAAACCCACCTTAGACATCGGACAACGGTAGACTCTGTTAACTAACACTAATGTTACAAAAAATCAATTTCTTTTATATTACCTCCCAATGGTCCATAAATTATTAATTAACTCGCCGTCACCGCATCACGATTTATTCGAATGGGGATAAAAAACAAGTAATGAAATAAATCTAGAGTACCCACATACAGCGTTACTCCGATCCACGATGGCATAGACATATCATTTACGATGGCTTGATGTTAACCCAGATCCGTATATCGGTTCACAAATAGGCCGTATCGATCGTGTCGTAAGAATGGAGCCCTCCAACTCTAAGGGAATCTACTAGAGCTTCCTTTTGTGTATTTTTACCATACCCAAATGCAACCACTAATTCGCCTGCCAAACGTGGTGGTTACAAAAAAACACCTATTGTTTTTAGCTACGCACAACAGTGACCTATGAGCTGATGAAGACAGTTCCAAAATTAGAAACTGGACCAGTATACGTCTTAAACGAAGAAGAAATCATTCTGACTTTGTTGGTAAGTCTTTAATTAGCTATCTGTAAATTGTTCGAACGTCATCGGTCTATTATGACTCTGATTTTATTCTCGATCAATGAGGAAGAGTAACCCATCTGATAAAGCATGTATGATGAACACCAAACGGTGTACAAACGAACTCCAATCGTGCCCGGTCGGGCGCGAAATTGTCATTAATATAGCACACAAATACGTAGATGAGTAGTATACGTTGGTTCAACAATGAGATTCATTATTGATGATCGGTTTTGGTTGATAAAGCGGTTCGATCTAGCCTTTGCCGGAGATATATTGACCGCACTTAACGAGTTTCAAACGGACTTGACCAAAAAAACTCTGTAGCGCTTTATTTCGCGAGTTAAACGCATAAGCATTCACAGCTTTACTAAAAACTGCGATTAATAGAAGCTACCACAACTTCGTTTGACAACGCTTTACAGTAAGACATAGCTTAGACATAGTTTAACTCTTATTAAGACCATGTCTAATTGTTTAGATACTGATTAGCTAAACAGTTGATAGATATACCGATTTAAAAAGTCGAATGTAAGAAACATTGGTGTGAATTTAGTTGCAACCAAAACTAAATTTAACTAATCTGACACTCGCCGTCCCTGTCATAACAATCCAAATAATAAGGATGGCAGTCCCAGATTTGTTTAATCTAGTTTTGGCGAATCTGAATATACCATTGTCAATTTAAAATCGTGCCTGTTCAAAATGAGCTCCACCCTTTCCAAACTAAAGATGAATGACGAAAACGTGGTCTGCTTTATTTAGTTCAATTACAATTTTAAAAAAAATTGCCCATCTTATTCAAGCCATCAAAATATTGGCCTACACAGAGACGCAATAAATCGATCCATCGTCCCCTCTGTAAACCATAGCTAGCTACTATACATATGATTATAAAATCTGACCTTGGGGGACTGGTAACCTAGCAACGCATGTACTCAGATCCCCTAGCTTCATCTGCAGATAATCATATACCTACAGGGCGTCTATAGTACTGGATGACTTGGAGCTGCTAAACTTTGAAGATGCAATTTTTGGAGTACCTTCTGCAAAATCATAATAGTAATGAGTCGGTACTATCCGACATCGTAGTCTAGCGGCTATGAGATCCCCGTACTGAGGGACGCGGGTTCGAAACCCGTCGATGCCGAAATTTTTGGATATTTTATTTTGATTTGTTAAGAAATTGCTTATAGTGTGTAACTATAATAACCAAAAATCTTTAGATTCGGTACTACTTTGTCTAAGCTTTTTCAAAATGCATTAATAATACTAAAGCGCTTTAGAAACCTCAACCTCAACCTCAACAGCCTATATTGGTCCACTGCTAGACGCAGGCCTCCCCCTGATAAACGCCTTTATTGGCTGTTATCTCATGGGGGGTAATGCCCATAATCCGAACGCTGAGCATGCGGGATGGAAATCGCAGTTTGGGGACATTATTCTTCGGCAGGAGACGCTGCTGCCCGCCTCTGGTAAATATCCCATAGTCACCTCTTACGACACCCACGGGGTGAGATTGGGTGGTGCAATTTCTTATGCCGCCGGCACCACACGGCGGCTTTATAGCCGCCGTGTCTACATTATTGTAAAGATTTAAATTATAGCACGATACGTCTCATTACATCACACTAATATTATAAATGCGAAAGTTTGTATGGATGTATGGATGGACGTTTGTTACCTCTTCACGCGAAAACTACTAAACGGATCTGGCTGAAATTTTCCATACAGGTAATCATAATCCTGGAATCAAGCATAGGCTACTTATTATCCCAGAAGTCAGTTCCCGTGGGTTATAAATCACCATTACATCACGTTTCCATAGAAACAACGCGTGCGAAGCTGCGGTGCGCAGCTAGTCTCTCCATAAAAAACGTTAGCAGACCACACACGGCATCTATAATTTTTTTTTTTTACATGTATGAAATATGAAGGAATGTTATTTAAATTATAGTTGCCGCGTGCCTTTAGAAGAAGACTTTTTCTCCTTTTAATTATTCTTTCATTTTATTTGAAAGCTGGTACTTCCCGTGTGGTTCCATTTTAATTTAGTTCTGACGTTCTGACAAGGCATCTTTGAGAAAACTATATAATTGAAGTCGGGTTATAGTTATTTAAAACAAACTCAATTATTTTCAACAACTTGTGGACAGGAAACTACGCAAATCCTATAGGAGACGTCAAGACCACGTCACGTTACTAACATCAAATAGAATCCTCAGATAAGTCAAATGACAAATTCTTTAATTTTTTTTACATACATCAACTAATTTTTTTTTCAAAAATATCTCAACCAAAAATAGAAAAAGCCGCGTCCAGGACTCTTGGTTCCTAGGCTTTGCACCCCTCGCTTGGCAACAGCCGGCCCCAAGCGGCGATACAATCACACTGATGAATACCTTCACCACCTCAACCATATTAAAAACTTGCAATTTTGATCCCGATTTTGCTTTTGACAATCGTGTGATAGAGAATTTCCGGTTTCGCTGCTTTTGTTACGTCTAGCCTGTAGTTCGTTGCTTTGTGTGTAACAATAAAAGTAAAAATTTGGAATGTTGAAATGAAATTTGGAGCGGCACTGCGCTTTTGCTATTGTAAAACATTGACTCTTGATTTAAAGTAGGTAGAAATCGGTTCAGAGAAAAATTGAGGCAGATTTATACCTATGAAGATATAGGTAACTAAATTTACTGATTAGTTACCTACATTACATTGACACTTCCTCGATTCGGATTTGAAGTTCTTATAACATCTTACTTTTAACTAACTAAAACACTAAAAACACTCACGTTGTTGAAAAAAAAGTCACAATCTATAAAACAATCTTTATTAACGAAGAAAATTACATTCAAATAGAAACAAAACAACTATTATTTACGATAGAGCTAACAGCAAACTTTTGCAAACGATTATCGAGCTTCCAAATAAACAGCATCAAACGACACAGTGCAGTTATGATGGATGTTGTGGAAAAGGATTCGAAGACATTACATTACATTGACACTTCCTCGATTCGGATTTGAAGTTCTTATAACACCTTACTTTTAACTCACTAAAACACTAAAAACTACTAACTAGGATGGTCAACGGATTTTCCCTAAGTAATTTTACATTACATTCTTGAAAATTTCCCTGCAAACATTTGTTAAAGGTAATTTTGTTGATAGCTTACGAAATACGTTACCCGTAGATGGAGAAAACCATGTAACAATCTTTTTAACAAAGAAAATTACAATCAAATAGAAACAAAACAACTACTTTTAACAATTCAGCTAACTGTAGACTTTTGCAAACAATCTACTAGCTAGCTCTGATCTGATCTGACTATCCAGTCAGAAGAACCCCCAAGACGCTAGTTGCATTGCTCCGCTCACATTGTTAATTCTCATAAAAAAAACTTCAATTATCGAACTTCCAAAACAGCATCAAACGCCTCTCAAATAAAGAGATCCCCAAAATAACACAGATACCCATATCCGTCTTCAAAAGATCAGCACTGACATAGTGAACCGGTGCGTGGCGGCACACTTTGCTTCAACAGCCCCTGCATTTTTGTCACACACTCACTGACACACTTGATGTTTCCCCCTATAATTACTTCCCTTTCCCTCACCCCAACGGTATCTACCTAGGTGTCTACTTAGTATACCTATGTCACTGGATTTGCGAGGGGAATGCTAAAAGGGTAGGATGTGATATAAATTCGCGTCAAAGTTGTGTATACCGCACGTTTCGTATTGCAGGAACGGTACACCGTCTGCTTTGTATTTCAAACAATATTTTGCATGGAAATACAGGGTTCAGACTGAACTATGAAATTTAAATTTACTTACCTTTAGTTTGAAGTATCAAAGCTTTCTCTCGTTAGCAGTGCTTCGTGATTTTAATGAGAATTCCAGTCAACCAAATAAATTGGGAGTCACCAAAAGAGTGTCCATTAAACGGAGTCTACATCCAGCGTCAAATTAACTTCGGTAAAAGTTTACCCTCGAAATAATTAAGGATTCGCCGCAATTATCGCCGCAAAATCAAACTCCTCTTTGATCGTTATCCGGAAAATGTATCAATGGAATTTGGTTTTAAAGTCAACGCTCAAAAGTACAAAATTGATAAGCTTGGAAAATTTTTGAACCGTTTTGTGCTAGGAAATTTTAATAACCGTGAGGGCGTTCCGAAAAGTTGTACTTCTGCCTTTTTGAGAATCACCAAAGGGACCCACAGTGATAATTATAATTATTTACCAATTGCAAGTAAAGTTTTCGGTTGGCCCCGTAATTTGAAAACGGTTAAAGTATCATTTAATGAATAATCTTCCGATTTCAATAGGGAGCTGCTGCGGTGCGAAGTGGCCGAAAGAAGACACGAATTTTATTTTAATTTTAGTCAAAGAACTCGTTTCCAAGTTAAATTATTTCGCATGAGGCAATTCTTTAGGGCTTTTCAATTCTCAGCTGAGTGTAGATACTTATTTTAGACATGAATCGCGTTTAATATAAATGAAATTTGGTGTAGGTGGATCTGTTTACAGTAAAATTTTCAGATATTTTATTATTTTATCGTTCCTTAATTGGTACTCTACGATATTGCACTAATGTTATATTATAATCTTTCATTGTATATTATTCATTTACTTGATCATTTTGTGGTTTCAAAATGACCAGCAAAAAAGTAACTAAATAATGTTTTTGGGTGGCTTACCGTTCCAAACTAGTGAATCTAAATCATTGACCTATCTACGAGATTCTTAAACTCTACATGAATAGAACGATTTTAAGAAATAGGTAGAAACCCATCAAGCCCAAATAAAACTTAAATCCATCTACAACAAATCAGGGATATAGATAACAACAAACAAAAAATATCTTCAATTTAAAAATATTTTTTAAATTGCGACAAGCGGTCGACCCCTGTAATCCGCTGTATCGCAAAAAGAATCAAAATCGAATGAAAGACATCATAATCCGAACATGGACATAGTATAAAAACGTTTGCAGTAGTTTACATCCAAGAAAATTGTACTTTTATGATGAAATTCAATTCATTGTTATCGTTCTATATTTGTACATAACAAAAAACCATCGATTATACGAGATCTGATAAGCGTTAAAAAGCTGTTTTGTTTTTTAAAAAGTATTTGTTTTGGATATTTTTTTTCAATTTGTTTTTGTTTTGTTTGTTTTATTTATTTATAAAAACTTATTCTAATATTACATTTTAGCATTCTCTAAACCCGTAAGGATTTGTGCAGAATGTTACATTCCTCGGGTTAGGTACAATGTTGCCTATGAAGTGTACGAACATAATAGGTAGATACGGGTACTAACTAGTTCGTAAAACTCATAACCATTACACTTGTTTTATAAAAAATAAATATGTGTAAGTATACTGTATATAGCATCACCGCGACTCCTGGTAAAGCTTTTTTATCTCATGCCGTCCTGAGGAATTCAAAGTTGTGATACTGACCCCTCCTCCACTCTGGTTATCAGGTAAATAGCTATTACCCGCTCCAATGGTGCTCAAAGATAAGCCTTGAGCTTGCGTCACGCATCCTGAGGATGTTTGATTGATAGCCTGTCGATCCAAAATGGCTTCATTTCATGCCAGTCTACATAATGCCGTTATGATAGATGTTGTGGAAAAGTAGTTGAAGATTAGCTTGTTGATAGTAAAAACTCAAGCTATACTGACACAGCTGTTGGATGGTCGAAGGATTTTCCCTAAGTAATTTTACAGTACATTCTTACAAATTTCACTACAAACTAATTAGTAATCTATCAACTAAATTTCCTTAATTAAAATTAAGAAATTTAGTTGATAGATTACGAAATACGTTATGTACGTATAGGCTCGACTGTTTCAATTGTTAATACGTTCGTACGTATTTACAATAGGGTATATGCATCGATCTTTTTTATTGTTTTAATCGATTCTTTAGGTCATTATTTAACCGAAAAATTATAAGACGCTTACTGAATTTCGCAATAATAAGGTAAAAAAACAAATCAAAACTACAATCATTTTCGGGTGATAAAAACGCTGCCTTATTAGCGCCATGTTTATTTAACGTCCACGTTCACACTCGATTAAAACCTTTTGTGACGACCTCAGTAGTGATCATCTCAGGAAAAAGGTTTTCCGAAAAATCTGAAAATAACCTACAATACGAAATGTGAAGTGGGCAGAATAGTGTCAAATCATGGTGCAGCAAGCAGAATAAAAAAAGAAGAAATGTGAACAGCGATGTCACGTCCGCTCTAGTCAATGGCGTAGCGTTTTGAAATTTCGCGATTGAGATTTAAAATATCAATTTTTCAATGGTAAAATTCTACGATAAAAACATCTCAAAATTCTAAAATAAATATGTAGATATGTTTCTATATCAATAGAGAATCAGTAGGTATATATTTTTTTAGCCATTTTGAAATCACATGCATATACCCTATTGAAACAGTTGAGTCTCAGAGCGCCAGTTCTAATTTGTTTTTGTTCTTTAACTCTATCTAACTTTCTGTATTCGGATCGGATAACCATGGTTTTACTTAGTAGAAATAAGTACAAATACCTTTTGGTATTTCTACTAGGTAAAAACCTAGGTCAGAACCAAAAAAACAACAGCCGGTATCATCCCTATAAAAATATGCTTGCGACAAACAATCAAAGATATATTTACTTGTTTATTTGTTTGTCCTTACAGGCATAAACCGGAAGCGATTCAAATTATTCGCGCCGACAATTTAAGTGTCCCTATATCGGTCCTGCACATCCAACTATAAAACGATCCTATTCATCGAACGGAAAACCCTTTGTGCCATACGAATCCACTCGCTCCTAATGGTCGTGTTTTGGTCTGCTACGAGGGTACAGCTTTGTTTTAAGCAGTCAGCTCACTAAAGTACGCGCGATAAAGCTAGCCTCGTCTTACGGCATGTGGCGGGGCGTTAAGAAGGCGCAAGAAAATAAATTCAAATAAAATAATACTAGGGACGACTTTTCACCCAAAGGCTACTATCGCCTACAAGTCTACTATTTTTTAAAGAAGAAGAAAGCCAACATCATAAAGTCCCAGAGATATAGTTAGTGTAACTTTTCAAAATTTGATAGGTACAAATTGAGTGTGTGCTTGCTGACTGCAGCAAACACGAACACGAGGAATTTGATAACGAACTAAGCATTGGCCTTGAATGTTATCAAATTGGCTGGCAAAATATCCACCGCTCGGAATGGGTTATTAAATATTATTTAATAAATAATAATAAATAAATAAATCATGCTGGACAATTCACACAACATTGTCTAGCCCCAAGCTAAACAGAGCTTGAGTTATGGGTACTAGATAAATGATATACATAGATAGATATTTTTTATTATACAAAGAAACCATCCAGAACGCCCTGAACAAATATCTGCTATTTATATATGGTTATTGAATATTGAACGATCAGTCCGAAGCGAATTTTTTCATAAAACGGTTTTTTTGTCCACATATGGAATGAACTAGCTCTCCTCCACGCAAGCAGTAGTGCGGACGTGCGATTTTAATTATTTTCGTCCAATTTACGAGTGGCCATTAAAGAACTTGGTCCCTAGCGGTCCATTAGGTCCCATTCTTGTTGATAACTTTACAGCGTTGTATTTTATTCAAACGTGAATTAGTGGTAATCCGGACTGGATTGGTGGTCGGTATACTGCATTTTGTCCAAAACAAGTCTTGAGCCAGTACAAGTGTTAAACAGTATAAAAGTCTTGATAAATTATTATAAATAATTATTAATAACATAGCGTAGTGCCCTCGTTAAAAAATACATATTTATATTATCAGATGACACACATAATTATTTTTTCTTCTGTCAATCAAATAAAAAAATACAGAAATAAAGGCGCGTCAAAGTTTGGGTGTGGAGGCTAGTGCTGGCTAGTGACGTCACACGTTACTAAAAAGTATCGCAGGATGTGACGTCACGCGAAACTTTAACTAACTATACCATAATCATCTTTTGTTACATCGGCAAAAGAAAAAATATGTGTCCATTATCTTCTGTTAATCTAACTGACTAATAAGATTTTTTAGGACATTAGCCTAATGTCCTTTATATTATTTTAGACACTATTATTGTTGGACTACGAGTACTAAGACTTCAATTGGCTACACCACTTTCTACAAAGGGTCACAATGTCTTGTTTTTTCTTTTCTTATAATGGCGTCTACGTCTGAGTCGACATAATTTTGCCAATGTCCGTAATATTAAAGCAGGCAAACTTAAAATAACAGTAACGTTGTTCGGCAATAAAGAAAGATAAAGTGAATTCTTCGATAAAATGCTATCAAAATGATATAAGAAAATTACAAAATTATAGGCAACGTTAAACGGTAAGGTTGGATTTTCGGCACGGATGTCAATATACTGCGGTCACATCTGTCAGCCTTACAAGTCATCTATGATGATGAGATATTTGGAACTGCAGGGCCGCAATCTAAGAAACAAAAGAGCTAAACTAGCAGTTATCCATATTTTAAAAGGTACGACATATTAATTTTTTGAAATTCTACATAGCTTATACGCTTATAATATTAATAACTTTCAACTTTATTTGTCTTTGAAACTTTTATTAATTATACCCTACACAATTTTTTTATTTAACCCGCTTTCTGTATGAATTTCCGTGTCGTTCTTCCAACCAGCCATACGACCTGTTTTCTACCCAATCATCCATTTCCCCGATGGAGCGATACGCTTCTAAAATATTCAACGTGTGAGGATCGCAATTAGCGAAGACGAGATAATTCCTGGCTACCGAGTAAATCTACGTACCGCCATCACTTAGAGTTGATAAATGAGAGACCCTATCGCTATCTGTGGGATTAGAGGTGCCTTCGATATTTATTAGATCTTAACATTTAGATTATTTGTCCAAACTTCTGTTGGTAAGAATTGATTGTTTACCTTTTTAAGTAACAATAAATATCAGAACCGTTTAACTTTCATTATAACTTGAGAAACTCGGTATGATCAAGATAACATTATGTATGACTACCTGCGACCCGCGGCTTCGCACGCGTTGTTCCTATAGGTGATTTGTATTCCACGGGTACTGATTTATGGGATAAAAAGTATGTTTGATTCCATGATTAGAATTACCTGTATGCAACATTTCAGTCCGATCCGTTCAGTACTTTGGGCCTGAAGAGATAATAAACATTCATCTATACATCCATACAAACTTTCGCATTTATAATATTAGTGTGATCAGAAAGCTGAAGTGGTAGTGGGCTGGCCATATCTCGCGAAAAACTGACAACCGCACTGGGGTCAACTTGTTCTTGTAAACCTTGGAAACCGTGTCTCGGCAAACGTAGTGTAGGACGCCATCCGGTCTGGTGAGATGATGATCTGATAATATGCGGGCAGATGCTGGATGCGACAGACAGGGCAGAAGACAAGACACGGCTGTGGCACTTATTAAGTTTATGTCTAGCGGTATACTTAGATGTATAGGTTGATGATGATGGATGACGTATGATTTCAACAGTCGGTCGTCTCACCTGCTCTATTGATGTTGACAAAAGACTTGATCATTCTTGAGTTCTAAATAAAAATCTGTTTTTTTATACTACCAAGGTGGCAAACAAGCATACTTCTTGGTATCTAAGTCTACGAAGCAACGAGTAGAGCAAGTGCTACGACAAAAGCTCTACGGAAAGCTCCACCTGTATGCTGGCGCTATAGTCTTTATACTACGGCGTAGAGGTGGAGATTTTTTATTTTAGAAACTTTTATGGTTTACTAGCTGCGCCCCACGGCTTCGCCCCGTGGAATTTTTATTAAAAACTTAAAAAAACCTTAAGAAAACTAGCGTGTTTTATGCATTACTATGAAATTTGCAAATTAAGAATAAAAAAATAGAACGAGTAATTACAATTGAAACATTTGAGGTAACTACAGACTCATACAAACAATCTAGGGGTAGCTCAACTGTCCCCAACATTGTAAATGAATGAATGTTTAGTGTTGATAACAAGGACAAAAGTATTGCAATAGAATTCTATTAAAAATAAAATAATGCAATACTATCAAATCACGAAAGTATTACCCAACAAACGTAATTAAAAAAATGTTACAATTACACTAAAATGCAAATGAAGATAGCGCCGTTTACGGTCCAAAATAATAGGTTACTGTCCCAAACGAATGAGATGTACCGGGTAAAGGGACGTTTAATATATCTGGCGTCCAGCGGCCTGTGTCGTCCATCACACTGCACTCAGCGGGATTAAATTTGAATGTAGTTATAAAAGAGTTATGGCTGCTTTTTATCTGTAAACGGAAAATAAAAGTAAGGGTATTGATTTCTCGAATCACGGAAAGTTCCACAGGTGAGAGTTTTCCGATATTTTAGACAATATGGGATGTTATTGGATTGTCAATATACTTTTTTAATTATTAAAGTAACAACCCTTGCGATAGGGAGATAGATATATTTAGAAGTTACAACGATTGTAGTCAGAATGACTAGAGTACTTGGAAACAAAAGATATTAAGCAAAAATTCAACTTACCTACAAGCTTTTTGCAGGTCAGTTTCTCATTAAGTTAATCTCTTAACTTTAATTTCACTTTCACTCGGTGTTCTTGAAAAGAAAACTCAACATTTTTAAAGCAACACTGCACGAAGTAGTACCCTGAATAAATTAAAATTAAAAAATATGATACATTTGATTTTGTTTAATATAAAAAATAAGAAATTTTAAACTTTTAACTGCAAATAATTAAAATTAACATTAAAATTAACAAGCAAACAAATAAATATTTGACTGCTTACAAGTATTTTCTAGAAAAACAAATTAGTTTCGAACTCCCGAAAGAATTAGTCGTGCATTCAGACTATTAATACTGAAGTTCATTTGAATTTACAGCTTGAAACTGGAAACTTTTCTAAATGTATTCGAATAAAGTTTTTAGACGACACATTTTTTGCTCCGAAACTTTAACTTTATCGGTCCGACTTTGTTTAAGTCTCGAAACAACCCCTGTGCTTAAGACATTTACTACCCAGACGCAACAAGGATTACCAGGATCACCTGTGAGTTGTGGGCACTGTAGGTATTAAGGTCAGTTAATGCAGCTGTTCTCTCGGTGTCATTCACTGAGTGATTTGAATGGAATCAATTTGGTTAACTTATATCATGGGCATTGATATCAATAAAACTTCACGGCTGAAATAAATTTACTTATATTTTTGCAAATTACATTATCATACGAATATACACGTCACCATTTAAACAACCAAACCAAGCATCATCATCATACACAATTTTGTAAAATTTAGCATCATACACTATTTTGTAAAAAAAAACCTATTGTCAGAAATGGGTCATTTAAGACGCGCTGAGTATTCAGGGGATAGTGGTTCTCAACAAGAGTTGTAATAAAGGGCTGTATGTAGCATACCACCGAAATACTTGATCAAATAATTTGTAACTCCGACGCACAAGTTTTTATCGCAACAAACTTTCTTACGCACTCCAATTTTCACTTTTCGCTTAGTACACCATAACTCAATGGATGCTATAAATCTTGCGTACATTAGTTTTGCAGCCGTGCTATAGGAGGGAAATTAATTTGTTTTTCTTACAATGGGTCGTCTAGACAATCGCATATAATTCAAGTTTCACTTAGTGCTTGCTAGACACTAATGGCCGAATGCTGAGGCGTAAATTAAGTTAATGCTGAAAAAATTGTCTTTGAAATAATAAAAAAAAAATATTTTTAAAAAATATTATTATTACCCTGTTACTTTAATGTCTTATGTTCTTGGTATCGTTATTTTAGCTGTCCCCATCAGCACACGTAGTTGCGGTCACTGCTTAACAGTGCTCTCCCAGACAAGTGGCTTTTAGGCATTATCACAACCCTTGAGAGGTGAATTGGTGATCTCAAAAAGGAGTTTGGAAATGTTTGATTTGGAAAACTCAGTATTGCAAAACTGATATCCAAATCCTGGGAACACAGCACTGCGACGGTTACGGCACATACCCGAGCCAATGCGGCGCCGCCACCTATTTTATCATATTATTACGTTTAACACAGTAAATTTCAAAATTCCATCGAACAGAACAACGTTACTACCAAGTTGCTTCGGGACCAACTGATACTTTTCTTTCAGATCCGAAATAAATATCAGAATCATTTTTATAGTAAGGTCATCGAAAGAGCGGATCGACTGTCCATCGTTTTTTGCGATCCGATGCTATCCGTTCACTTCTTTAGTTTTTAGGGTTCCGTACCCAAAGGGTAAAACGGAACCCTATTACTAAATCTCCGCTGTCCGTTTTTCTGTCCGTTTGTCAACAGGCTGTATCTCGTGAACCGTGCTAGCTAGAAAGTTGAAAATTTAACAGGTGACGTATTTCTGTTGCCTCCATAACAACAAACCTTTAAATAATTGTAATCATTAAGGGGGCAACATCCCTATCAAATTGAGAACCGATCGATTCGATCCGAGGTTAAACAACATCGGGCGTGGTCAGTACTTGGATGGTGACCGCGTCACGTTGACTTTTTGTTTTTTTACAAGGAAAGATATGTATTTTTGTTTTTTATAAATAATGATACGGAACCCTTCATGCGCAAGCCAGACTCGCACTTGGCTGGTTTTATTCAAAGTAAACCTCCTGCCACCTAAAAGAGGACTATCCGAGCCTCACGCGAAAGGGCTTTTAAGGTTAGAAATAAATGCGTCTGGTTACTAGAACCCAGTTTACGAAGTACTATAATTCTTGGTAGCACAATAATCTACCCATATCTGCAATTAAGTGCCATTCCCAACGCTTTAAAGCGCTCTTTGGATAGATCTGTGAGTTTCTTGCACTTTCACTTTTTCTTGAAATCTTTACTTGGCAAAGACATTAAACTCACATAAAATTGTTCAAGCGGAAAGTGATAATACCTTTTTAATGTTTCTAAAACATAGCAGACAATGTATTTTATCGACAAAAACTTTCAAAGCATTGCTAGTTTATTCTGTAGCGATAGCTAGTTATATTTCTAAGGGAGTTAGTGAAGCCAAATGATTTAACATGATACGTGATAAAAAATGAAATTTTTATTCATTCGAAATCAAACAACATAAAAAAGACACTTTTCTAAGTAGAGAACGTAATAAGTACCTCGGTCTTTATTTAGTGCAAATATTGGTCTGTCAAAACTATAGGACTCTGTGATGACTGATCCTAACATATTTTTAGAGTTAGGTATCATCATCATCACCATATCAGCCCACACTCGTCCTCTGCTGGATATGTACCTTTCATTTCTAGGTTTCGTAACCAAAGGGTAAAACGGAACCCTATTACTAAGACTCCGCTGTCCGTCCGACCATCCATATGTCCTCTCCCTCTTCACCAAGCTGTATCTCATGAACCGTGATAGTTAGACAGTTAAAATTTTCGCAGATGTTTTTCTGTTGCCGCTATAACAATAAAATTCTAAAAACAGAAAAAAGAAATATTTAAGGTGCTCTCATACAACTAACATGATTTTTTGCCATTTTTAGAGATCTTTCGTGCGCGTCGCACTTGGCCGGTTTATTTTTTTATTGCCTCATGTAACTTTTGTATCACTCTGAAGCCATGACAAGCCTATTGTGATCTCCACTTTGTGTGTTCAACCTCGAAGCAGTGGTGTTCATAGTTCGCCACAAACCCCTGCAGCTGCTAGGAACTATAGGATTTTCTTCGGAGTGATGTATCTTAGCTCATCTGGGCTGTGCAGGTGCTTGCCCTGATGGATGCTACGTTTTTGCATCAGTGCTCTGGACTCTCCTAGAAGATGAAAAGGCGTTTCCTCCGCCTCTTCATAGAATCTGCAGGTTAGTGTGTCGCTCATATGCCTTCCCATACGACCGACGCGACGGTGCCACAAAGCCCCCTCCATCCATCGACTCTCTAGCTAGGTAAACCAATGTATATTTTCTTGCTAGCTATTGTCAACAACAAAGTTTCACTTGAGTTTGTTTTGACCTCCGTTCCGTTACAATGTAAACCGATTTTAGTTTTAACGTTTATCTGGAACGCTTCGTTGGTTTTACGGCTAAAGTTGCTTGTCTCTTCGAGGGTGACAAAAATGTCCCTTATTTTTCGCTTATAAACAGTGGTTTTTCTCTGTTTTATTGCTGACTTTAGAAAATATAACAGATTAATTGTGATAAAAATGATAGAAGTGGTTTTTAAATTTTATAAAGATGTTAAATAAAAATTATAGAAGCAAAAATAAAATGATGTCGTAACCGTTAATGAGACTCCAAAAATTAATAATAATATTGAACTGCTTCAATCAAAGAAAAAACAATAAAACTAGTATTTACTTTTGAAACTGTCAATGCGCAAACAATGTAGAGGTAGTTTCATAAAAGCTATTAATTTGGACCTATGATTATAGGGCAACGTTAACTTTTTTAATTTCATTCATTTGATGAAGCAATATAATTTTAATGTTCAGGTTGAAACAAAAACATGAATCATAACATAATTTATAAGCGATTTTCAGCAATAAAATTCAAACCTCACGTTAACAGATTAGCAAACAGTTACAAAGCAATTTCAATTTAAACCCTTCGCTGTATAAAAGCCATAACGGCGTCAAAAATGTATTGCGGCGTCGCTATTCATTAATATTCACAGTTAAAACTATAGCGTTATAGCAGTTTTATGTCTTATTAAAGGGTTGTAAAATTTTATGTAACGCAAGTTCCTCTTTAATTAAAAACGTTTTCGGAATAATCAAGATGCTTTAATATGTTTTCTACGAGACTAAGTTATTAACACCGCATATTCGTTATTAAATTGAAATGTCTTTTCTTTACGACTGTATTTTATCGCTATTGAAGTTAAATTAAAGTTCCTCTCAAGATTGTTCGAGATTTTGATCTAAATAAAGTGATAGAAATGTAATAAGTTTCATGATTTCTCGTTAACTTACTAATGAGATTTATTTTCAATTTGATGTTTTCTTTTTTCTATTCACTTTTATATTTTCTTACTCAAATTTTCAGCAATTGTTAGGCAGTGTTTTGTTTTTTCCTGACTATAGAAAAGAAACGACTCTCGATTATTTCGGGAGTCGAATTAGAGTTTGTTTCACATGTCAAAAATGCACATTATAATATCAATGCAAACTCGTTGAATCAATTCTAAATAACGTAATACTATATACTCGTACAGACCTAAACCTGAATTTCAGTCCAGGAATCTATCCTGCAGACACGATACCGTTTCATTATTCATGCCGTGTACAACTGTGTCGGTATTTGTGTAGATAACACTACAACTTGTTCGATTTGTACAAATTTGCATGAACAGCCACGTTCGCGGCGATTGTATCTTTGGATCTCTTCATTGTGGGATGCGGTATCTATTTGTGTCCCCGTATCACTCTAATATTATAAAGGCGGAAGCTTATAGATATTGTGGGTGTATGTTTTTTACTCCTTCACGCTTAAGTGGCTGAACGGATTTGGATTAGATTTGTTACCAGGATAGCCTACTTATATCCTTAATTAACGCATAGACGTGATAGACGTTCTCTTGATCCCAAAAGGGCTGTGTTTCTGAGTGACTAAATGATTCTTATGGTTGTTACTTAATATCTGCGCGCAAGGCGCAGTTAGACTCTGAATTAATATTTGAGTGAGTTATAGTTAAAGAGCATTTAAATATTGGTGAGCTAATAATAATTGGTAACGTTTGTTTTTTACTTTTCGCTTTACTATTCGCTCACTCTTTTCTTCATCACATATCGTGACAAAACTTCATGACTATTGTTTAGTGGATAGCTTTACCTTTCAATGAAACCATACTTAGTATTTAAATAAAACATCGAATAAGCAAACTCACTTTGTAATTTTAGTAAGGATTCATTTGAAGAAAAGTGGAAACATCTTGTTGGGGATTATGACAATAAAACGAAAAAGCAACGTCGATTAGCGCTCAGAGCAACAGCGACGACGGCGCCTTTTAATGCGTCTAGGAGTGTACCCTTATTATCTATTTACAACCCGCATTTTATTATTGGGGTTAAGACGACTATACGGTATAAAAGTGGTAGGCTTGTGACCATTTAGTTCGAAATCCGGCTTTAACCGTCTTTTTTTTCCGAATTAATCTAAAACGGTCACCGGACAATATTCTGAAGTGAATCTAAGTCACCACTGTTTAAATAAGGTTTTGGTATGGTAGAAAGACGTTGTTAAAACATTATTTAATACCTACTCTGACAAGGAGCATGACAGTAACCATTGTTTTCTTATATAACTTCCGTGAATTCACTGTTATTTTAAAATGAAAACTTCTTTAGCGGCTTTGTGTACTTTTTTGGCATGGGTAATAAATAATTGTAAACTCGCTTCAGATGCTGATATAACATATTAGTCAGCCATGACGTAACACGCTTCATTATTGTAATTTTAAGTTGGTACTACATTGTAAGCTACCTGTAAGTTCACTTAGTTGAAAGCTAGCTTAGTTGGTCGCTAGTTCCGGGAGCAACACAGAACCCACAGCGTCAGTTGAGATGACCTTACATAGTAGTAGAGAAGTACCGCTGTAGGCTAACAGATGGCGTTATCGCAAAGAACAAAATTGCCACTTGTTATGTTAGTTTTCTGTCGGCACTCCCGGAATGCAACCCCTTGTTTTTTTTATCTCATGCTTTCATCAAAAAAGCCACATGGCTTGTTCAACATCTTGGATTACCAGCAAAGACATAAATTGTAGACTGAATTTTTTTTCTGAAGTGTTTCAAGATGTAATTAGTATGAAATATTAAGTTATAAAAAATATAATATTTGAAAGATAATTGGTCGCGCAACCGCTGTCTTCAGTTGACTAGACACCAACTTACGTCTCTTTTTATTGTATGTTTTTGAAACAACAAAGTAACAGATGCGTGTTTTCTCAATTTCCAGTTTTTTTTCTGTTCGCAACTCTAACTTCATCGCATAAAAGCTGTAGTACGGGGGCGGGTCTGAGAGATCGGACGGTCGTTAAGGGATGGGTTTACGACCATCAAACGATACTTTGTGAGATGCTATCCGGCACTTCTTTGCGTTGCTCGTAATTTAGGGCGGTCCTCAGTCAGTTCTGTCCGGCAGTTGGGGTTATGCTTTTGAATCAAAGCTCGAAACTCATCAACAATAGGGTATATGCATGGATTTTTTTTTATTTTTTTTATCGAGTTTTTAGCTTAATACAGAAACGAAAAAATATATAACACTCAAAAAAATTTAAATTATTGAGGTAAAAAACTAAAAGTAGAACTACACTCAGTTTCGGGTGGTAAAAACGCTGCCATGTTAGCCATTGCATTTTATGACGCCACGGATCATCGCGTCCCATTTGTAAACTCAAAGTCAAAACTTCATGCCCATACAAAAATGTTCAAGTATGACGTCACGCTTCACGTGCCAATAGCGTTTCATTTAGAGATTTTGCTGTTGAGACTTAAAATATCTACTTTTCAATGATTAAATTTCTCAATAAAAACATCATAAAAAACAAAAATAAATATACAGATATATTTCTATATCAATAGAGAATACGTAAAAAAATATTAGCTTTTTGAAGTCACGTGCATATATCCTATTCTGTAACGTTACTTTTTATATATGAAAACTCAAGATTAGCAAAAAAATACGTGTTAGACATTCTCTTTTCTGAAGTGTGTTGCGTCTTAGTTAAACGATTTTAATTAAATGTGTATCAAACCGTAATCATTTTTTTTCTGGCCCCTGTAGATGTCGCGCGTTAAGGGATAAAACGTTTTGATGTTCTTCCAACACAAACAAGGTTCGTAGTTAACCCGCTTACATTCATAATGAATACGTTATCATTTTAATAAATAAACGTTTTGTTGACAAAGAAAATTATTTAAAAAAAAAACTAATAAATAACATGGGAGCAACTTGTGGCAGATAATATTACTTTACTCTCATACACGGGATCTCTATGGTATATACACTGCACAGTGGATAGGTTAAATAAAAATAATTATCCACATTTCACACAGAATCATCTAGCCCTTTTCATAGCCTAAGTTGCGCAGGGGTTAAAAGATAAAAAGAGTTTCATTTTAAAATACTTTTTCATCTTCAAGTTATTCGCGGTAATGATCAGTCACCGATAACAGACAGCTTTTATTCGCAAAATTGTAGAAATTCAGACTTTACAAAAAACAAAAGCGAAGAATTTTTAAAAATTCGCTGAAATATTAATTCACAAGTTATTTCGTTGAAGTTAAAGAATTGTACGCAGATGGTCTTAAATCTGTTTTGTACGTGCTTAAGACGTTTGTCGCTGTTCAGTGTTAATTAACAACTCTTTATGTCTCATTTTGTAGACGCAAGATGAAACTCTTGCATTCCTCTTGAAAATGGTAGTTGGGCGTATTTCTTGGTGGTAAGTAAAGTTACGTGTTTTATTACTGTTCTCAAGAAATAACACTCCATTGTGTTATTTTTTTATAATAATATTTAAATAAACATTCTTATTAATCTGGTGTGCAATAAAGATAACTGTAAATAATCTATTTCACCACCACCTAGTCCACTGCTGGATATAGGTCCCAAATAATGATCGCACTATCGCTCTGTCTTCAATTTGCCGCATCTAGCATCAACCAGCAATTTTAGAAAGATCCTTACCCCAGACCACCGTAGTGCATCCTACACGTTTACCAAATTATCTTGTTCTTCCAACTTTTTACACAAAAGTCTCACAACACAACCCAGCCTTCATCTGGCTGACAGCCGTTAATCCACTAAACTTCTTAATAGCGTAAACGCAAGCGACATCGAATAATGTGGATAAAATAGTGTCTGGATTACAATGCGAGACTCGTATGTGTAATCGAGTTAGCGGTCTGCACGATCATTACTGTGGATGGTGTCGGGCCACGTAGGTGGATACTGTAGAGATTCTCTAGATGGTGTAACGGTCATTTTCTAAATAATATTTTTTTTTAATCGTTACATTTAGAAGGCTACGGTCTCACCCTTTAGGAAGGTTTCTTCATTCCTCCTCCAATCTCGTGCTAGCTTGTGTCAATTTACAGAAAAAGCGCCATGAAAAATTACACAGGTTAAATTCAATTCTATTCTATTCATTTATTCATTTGTGATACACAGGTTCAGACAAAAGAAGTTGAAGTTAGTACCTACCTATCTAAATGCAAGCGTCATCAAGGCATGTCTATAGTGTGGATAAAATAGGGTCTGCATTGCGATGCAAGACCCGTGTGTGTAATCGAGTTAGCGGTCTGCACGAGCATTACTGTGGATGGTGCTGGGCCACATAGGTGGATAATGTGAAGTTTTACTAGATAGTGCAACTTTCTTCACCAAAAAAAATATTTTTACGTTTATTTTTCGATACTATTATTTGTACACTGACTTTCTCAATGTAAGGCTTGAGTAAAAGAGAAGAACACAAGTAGAATAAATGGTCTTAGTTACACTGTTTATGTTGATCAATGCATCACGTCGCCTTAACCCACTAAATCACAAGCCTTAGTAAAGCATATATTTTACAGTAAAATAGACTGTCCATTTTGATTACTGAAAGCCGATTCCAGTAGTATCTAAGTCCATGTAATTGTCTTCATGGTGCGTCAGCAGTTTTCTACAATTCCAGATAATTCCGATCGCCTTTGTAATAGTTTCCGAGGTAGGGAAACGAAGATGCTGCTGCAAAACTCATTTCATTTAACTTTTCTGCTTTACAATCAGAGTTTTTTTATATGTATGTCTTGGCCTTGCTTCTGTACTAAGACCAACAAATCGTTATGATTAAATTGATCTGATTCTATCTGATTCTGAAGGTTACACTTTCAACCCACATTCCAAAAAGTCAATCATAAATTTCCAAAAACTCAATAAGTTTTTGTTACCTTCAAAAAGAGTTTTGAAAGACAGTCGTAAAAGAAACCAAGGCCCACAAAGGAGCCAAAGAAAACAAATACAATAAGAATAATAAATAAATAATAATGGACGATTCACACAGCATCAATAGGCATTAAATTATGATAGATAGCAAACATCTCAACACTCGTAAAGTTCCGACAAAGAGATAAAACAAACAAAACAAAAGAACCAACACAAACACACGCAAAATGACAAATTAACAAACTGTCAAATTGCATTCTCATCAAGGCATTATAATAGCGTTTCCCGGTACTGTCGGAAGCAAATAAATCTGTGCTATAACAGCACGTCAGAAGGATAAATGTGACGTCAATCTGTGACTACTGCTCTCCTGTAGTGCCATCTAGCGGTCGTTACGGATATGAGACACACAGTCTTGGCAGTTGCTTAGCTGAAAATATTTTCTTATGCAATCTGAAGCTGCAATCGATTGGCTGACTAACAGCCGTAATAGGGTACTTACATGTGGTTTCAAAATGGCTAAAAAATATATACGTATTCTCTATTGATATAGAAACATTTCTACATATTTATTTTAGAATTTTGAGATGTTTTTATCGTAGAATTTCGATGAATTTTGATTTGATGATCACTACTGAGGTCGTCACAAAAGGTTATATTCGAGTGTGAACGTGGACGTCAAATAAACATGGCGCTAATATGGCAGCGTTTTTATCACCCGAAAATGATTATAGTTTTGATTTGATTTTTTTACCTTATTATGTATTGCGAAATTCAGTGAGCGTCTTATCATTTTTCGGTTAAATAATGACCTAAATAATCGATGAAAACAATAAAAAAAATCGATGCATATACCCTTTTGGAGACGTTATTGATTAAACATACATAACTATCACTTAATAAAGATTTCAATTAAAAAATCTTCACTTAGTGACAGTCTAAGCATTGTCGTATCTGAGTGCGGTACTACTTAGGATATTGTTGATATTGATATTATAGGTCCTGAGGATATTAATGTTAATGATGATGAATAAAGTAGATTTAAGTGTGTATTTCACTGCTTTTTTTCAACTTTTGCTCGTTGAGTAAGAATGGGAACGTGTCAACGACTTTTATACGAAGCATAGTAATGAATTTGTTAGAAAAATTAACACGTACACAAAAAAACGTGTGAAATCACTTTTATTACCATAATTTACCATGACTTAGTACTTATGCAAAAATCATAATCAGCCATTAAACTGTAAGTTATTTCGTTTTTTTTAGGATCTTTGCTGACTTGAACGTAAAATATAACCGAATAATTTGTCGTGTGGCCTTTTCGCACTGACTGTAGCCCAAGTAATGGATGCTCCCAAGAACAGAAGGCTAAGACTAGAATAAAGTACTAAGTAATTATTAAATTTTATAGCTAGATAGCAGTGATGTATATTTTTCCAATTGATGATGTCTTATGGCCAGTCTCAGCGGAGACTAACCAGGTGCGTAAGGCAGAATATTAAATAGGTGCAGAGAGTGCACCTATATAATATTCCCTTACTTCTCCTCATAATCCGATTGGACGGTGCATCAGAAAAATGTCGAACACAGCATACAGCAGCGAAAGTGGCGCCCCCAATTAGTTTATCTTATTATTACGTTAAACGCAGGTATTTTAAAAAATCCTACGTTCAGTTTGTGGTATCTATTATAAGCTATATATTAATGTCTCTGTAATAGTTTCATTTTGTAAAACTTAGGAAGAGATACGAAGTTGCGCTTTTTGGCCACCAAACTCTAATTTCGCATCTCCTCCTAAACTATATGAGATAAAATTATGAAAGAGGTATTAAAAAATAGCTTATAATAGATACCACAAACTGAACGTAGGATTTTTAAAAATTCCTATGATAAACGTAAAAATATGATAAAATAGGTATCACTGTCAGATTGGCTCGGGTATGCGCCTTAACGTCCTTTTCGCGGTTCGGGGATATAATACTGTCAACTTGATTACTCCAGGATGATACTATGAATATTCCTGCTAGAAAAATCCAGTTTAGGCTCGACCCACGGTTTGAACACCTCATTAACAGCGGTTGTTGAATAAGAGACCTCAAAAGCAACGTGGTAGTCCGGCAGTTAGTTGTGCATTGTTGCTACGGTAAAACGCATCGATGCTGAAAGCTTTTCTTTGCTACTAAAATACCGAATTAAAGCACTCATAGGTATACTATTCAGCATCTGGGTGGCGACCGCAATGACTATGATCAAATATCTTTGTATACTGTGACATGTATTTCAAAGAATACCCAAGCAAATAGTCATTTATGTAAGGAGGAGTCTTATATAAGGGATCTATAAGGGACGCTAAGGATACAATTTTCTGAAGTAAATATCCGTATGTCTCATACACGTTCTGTGTAAGATGGGGGAAAGACAAAAACTTAATGACAAGTGGACAAAGACGCAGATTCGAAACGCTTGTCGTCTGACTGTCAAAAAGCTTTTGTGGGGGAGGATTTCTCCTTCCGTTACTGTATTTATTTTATTTCAGTAATAAAAATAATATTTCATAATATTTGATGTATCTTCTTAGATATGTTCAAAATCCTTTATAATCAAGTTTAAATATTGTTTTCAAAGAGTTTCTAAAGATTTGGTTGGGTTCCAATTTTTCCTTTTCAACTTGAAATAAATAAAAAAGCTGTCAGAACAAACTTTACAAAAGTTAGCAGGTGATTTTATTTAATTTTTCAGAAGTAAAATCTTAGAAAGAAGCGTCTGATTCTGAAAACTTATATATTTAGAAAACATTTGAGCCGGAGCTTACTGAAAGCCGATTATTTACTATTGGGAGCCCGAGGTCCCTCAAGAAAATCAAATCAGACAATCAAGTGGAAAAATCCTTGTCCACTGTTCAAACAATCAACTCGAGTTACGTGGACCAAACTGATGTAGGGCTCTCCTTATTCCATCTCCACTCGAGCCGGACCACACTCTGGGGACCTCGCTATTTGTTTTAAAGCTTTATTACTAAGTAATGTGTACACAGGTCAACCCTCTAAAAATTTAAGGCCCTGACCAATATCGCTAATGCATCTCATCCTTTGAATGTCTAAATAAGAATTTTGTTTGTCCCTAGTGAACGCCAAATCAACGAGCGCTCTAAAATGAAATCGACGTTTTGGCTATGTAGAAATACTAAAACGTGAATAAGCTTCTTCGTCTAGAGTTGTTTAGATTTGGGTAGACCATAGGGGATTCAAGATCTGAAACTAATTTAAATTTGAATTGGATTTTATGTAGATTTATCTTAGAGATAAGTTATTGTTGAATTAGATAGATAAATTACTTCTTAATAGGTATTGTTGAAATAAAATAATTAGAGGAGCAGTTAAAATTTTACTGGGTGTCGATTTCATTTTAACCACCCCCGGTCTCCTATAAATTAAAAGACAGTCGTAAAACCACGAACCCATTGTCCCGGTAATTTATTCACCATACCAAATACAAAAAACTTGTACGTCTGTTCGTCACGAGGGGTCCGAGGGAAAAAGGTGTCAATTTTTGAAAGATTGCAGCATGTCATGAATATTATATGAACGAATCGAGTTAAGGGTATTTTGCGATAATGTTCGACGTTTGGCCCTGTCAGCCTATGTCATTTCACATGGATTTGCCCTATTTGCCCTTTGTTAAAGTGACACGTAGTCTGTCAAGGGACGATAGGAGGAAATTTGTCTTAAATCCAGGCTATGTTTATTTTAGCATGTAAAAAAAATTCTCCCAATAGGGAGAATAATTTCATCGGCACGCCCACGCGTTTGTTTTTATATGGCAATAAAAAAGTAAGCCCGTGGACTGGATGAAATTATTTTTCAAAAACATGTGACTGTATAAGAATATAATATTTTTCAGTAATCTACTGTATGAAGTTCTCAAAAACTCCAGAAATCCCCTTCGCATGTCTAAAGTTGGATCTATATTCCTATGAATAAGCCAGTTGTGAGACTGGTATAAAGAATCATTGCCGATGAATATAACAAGATAAATCAATAATCTAAAGAAACTAACCTAAAATAAAAAAAGAGATCCTCTATTAGTATTTTACTATAGCTTAAACTGAATCTTTGATTCGAAATATCCCCCTATCTGGAATCGGCGCTGTACCATATTTTACTTTTTAATACTGACACCGGATGGACATTTTTATCGGCACTTTTACAATAAAAAACTTAGCAAGCGTAATAAATAACAATTTTTACGGAGATGCGTTCAATAGAGCAATAGTTTTAGGAACGGAAATGATAAAACAAGTTTTTTCTGCGCTGACGCCGCCCCTGTCTCGAAGTGTCGGGAAAGTTGCAAACTTTGTAAAATACATATTTTATATGATATGTAGCCTTTTTCAAACAAACCATACGATAGTTTATATTGACAACTATCTACTCTTATGTCGCATTATATTTAGACTTAGATATGCAAAAATAGTGTTAGTTGTTAGGTATGCGATAAACTTGCTAGTGGTTTCTTTTTTACTTCTTCCGCTAGTGGACAAAAAATTTAATTGAATTAGAGTCAATTGCACCTTATTTCTTATTTGATATGAATTACTATTTATCAAGCTGTTTTTACAGAAAAAATTGACTTTTCTAGTGCTTATTCTGTATGTCTAAAGAAATAAACGATTTGACTCTGACTCTGACTTTCTGATTGATACTTTTTTGATAGGTTTTGAAGAAAATTATATATAAAAATTGTAAATTAGCAAGTAACCGTAAAATACGAACTTCATTTTATTTTCCAGTCTCAGTAATTTAGTGCTAGCTTTTATAAGAAAAGCCATATAAAACAAATAAAACTCGGTAATGCTTTACCGCATTGTGATTTAAATTTCACGACTATTTTATTCGTTTTTCTTTAAACAGTTTTAAACTTATTTACTTTTACTTCTCGAAGTCAATTTTAACTTATATTTTGGCGCCTTGTAGCTTCGTGTTCCTACCTCGGAAACGACCCCTTCAATACAAGTCTGCACAAATAATGTGAGTGTCAAACACAACACAATGACGTCTGAGTGAACTGTCAAACGACGTTGCACGCTGAAAATTTTGGAGCAATTTTTCGTTGAAAATGGATGTTACAATACTCTCTGAAAAGTTATTTTTCTATGTAGAATCGATAACGTGAGTTCATTGTTACAGGTTCAACCTGTGTCGTAAACACTTTTCCTTTATAAACCTATTGAAATAAAAAGAACCATAGTGATCCACCGCTTCAGCTTATGGTTCCCTATGCTGCTTGTACTTATGGGTGTTCTTGCTTATGTTATTTTTAGTACCTACCATCAAGTGTTTAGATAATAGTATTAGAATTTACATGTCTGTCACTCAAGGGCCCTGCCTGAAAACCAGCGCAGTGTTGGGCAAATGCCTGATACTGCAACATGCTGAGGAGGGACCCATTTTACCCTATTTGGTGTAAGTACCTAGTTAGTAAGATTCTAAGTTACCTTCTATCTGTATTGTACCTACCAATTTAAGCATTTTTCGGTAAAATAAATTATCACTCTCTCTGCCTCTCTCTTGTAATCAAAATAAGGTTCGGAGATAACCCACTCACATCTTTAATTAAATACGTAAAAATTTTTTTTTTTAAATGATAAGTAGCTTCTGCTGTATTTAAAGGCTGTGGAAATTCGTCAAAAAAATATTTTTTTTAATGATAAGGAGCTTCTGCTGTATTTAAAAGCTGTAGAAACCATTGAAAGAGGGTAAAGTACATTTTAACAACGTACATTTTCATTTTTTAAATTTTCTTCTCGCTACAAAACCATAACATTGACGTATTGACACTCCCTTAATAGATTTTCCTTTATGTCGTTAAAGCAGGAAACATACCCTACCTCCATACGACACCCACTCAAAATTCATTACAATTTGGGTCTTAGTCAAACGTAATAATTTATTTAGGCAAAAATCCCCAAAAGTTATATCCATTGAAGCGTATTTAACGTTTAAAGAGTAGTTAGTGATGTGACGTATGTTAATCATGGAACGGGTATCGATGATAATAAATGTGGAGGTAGAAAAAATCGATAAAATAAATCTATCTGCTAAATTATTGTAGTTTCTAAAAGTTGTAGTGGAAAATATTGTACTTATTTTCGAGATCGAGAATAAGATTAAAATACATAACATAACAAGGTATTTGACAATTTCTAGATCTGAAATGACAAACTGAAATTACTAAAGGAATACTAGGTACATAGGCTTTTAACACAAAAATCTTATTCATAGAATTAACTATTAAACGTGCTTTAGAAATAACGTGTAGGTAAGTAACCGCGGCAGACGCAAATTCAATAGCGCCCTGCACACGTAAGGTTCGGACCGCGGGAAATCGCACGTGCCGGTCCATCCCGCGCTCCGAACCGTACGTGTAGATGCGCGAGGCTGACAGTCCGATCTGGCAGTTCGATGTGCGCTCTTATCTCACAGTTCTGTGCGCGCATCTCGTGTGAACACAAACTACAAAACTGCCGGTTTGGAACGTCGTCAAAGCTATTACGGATTGAATTCGTTTGATGATATAATACGAGTCGGAAGCGTAAATAATCTACCTACAGGTAGCTCAACTGATCCATATAAATATCAGTAAGAAGCGTAAACAATCTAAAGGTAGTTCAACTAATCCGTATCAATCACAATTATTGTTATAACTGTTAATTATCGTTTTAAGATAAAGCCTTGTTTATTCCTAGGGATGAAAAGTATTACTTTCATTCCGCTTATCAGGCACTTCAAACCTGCTTTCTAAATATGAATTCTCATGGATTCAAAAAAAGAATCATCAAAATCGGATCACCCAATTAAAAAATTTGAGGTAGCAAAAATAAAAAAATCATTCGAATTAAGAACCTCCTCCTTTTTTGAAGTCGGTTAAAAATAAAGAATTTGACCACATTTGCCTTTTTTCAGTTGCTTGTACTAACTACAGATCGCTAACGCGATGATCGAGTATCCATTCTGCTTGAGACTGAGGCAAAACTTTTAAAACTTTTAACGTTCCACGCGCCAGTCTAAACTGCAGTCAAAACTCTTGAAAATCTATTTACACGCACAGTTCGGATCGATTGGAAAAATGTGAAAGATTTGCCCGCGTTCCAAACCGTGGAAACATTTTTACTCGTAATTAGCACGACAGTTCGATCCGCAGTCCAAACTGTACAGATCCATCCGCGATTTGGACTGCAGTCCCAGATGGGCGGTTCGAACCTTACGTGTGAAGGCCGCTATTAAATATGTTAAACATGACATCGACTATCGATACTCGGCTTCCTTGTCCCATCCCTAGCAAGAACGTATTACCGCTAAATAATTCAGCATATCTTTCTTCGCATTATGTCATTTACGCTGTTACCTTTTAGACGAGTATTTACACAAAAGAAGAGAATCAAAAATGATAATTACATGCAAATCCGAAGATCGTTTGAGAGCCACTCACTGTTGGCTTATTTCGAGGAAGCTTTTCAAAGGAACCATGGGGCTGGTGAAGCATCCTTGAATAAGTAAAGGCTACTTAATTCTTTGTATCTAGCTGAGTTTTTTAGGGGTCCGTAGCAAAAGAGTGCTCCGGGACTAGGGACCGTTTAGTTATAGGTGACCAAATGTTCGGCCGCAATACACAAGCGACATTATTCAATCTTCAGCTTTTTGCCTCATTTACAGTAAAGTACTGCGTTTTGTTAAAATGTCGTAAAATGAGTATGTTTTGATGAATAAATAGTTTATACTTAATTTCTAATGAGTAAAATTTTACTTACGACACAATATTTGCTTATCGATAAGGATGCTCTTTGTACTTTCTTGATTCTCACAATTAAGTTCAGTTCTAAGACTGGTATCTATGAGAAAACCATTTATTTGAAGTTGGTTTATAGTTTTGTAAAACAAACCCAATCATTTATTCTTCTTTCTTAAACGTAAACGGAACCTAGATAAGACTACGCCGCCGCCGTCTGTCCGTCCATAACAAGCCTTCCTATCTACTACATACATACATACATTATAATTATGTGTCTTGGTTAAATAAATGTAAACAAAATAAACTGGCCAAGTGTGAGTATACGAGTGAGAAATACACATTCTGTGAAATTTTCAACTGTCCAGCTCCTACGGTTCATGAGATATAGCTCTCTAACTGACGCACAGACGGACAGACGAACAGACAGCTAAGTCTTAGGTTTCGTTTGCACATGAAGGGGTAGAAAAGACATAAAACTTTTGCTACTACGACTCAACTCACCTCAACAGCAGTATTGGTCCATTGCTAGACGCAGGCCTCCCTCTGAAAAGCGCCTTATTGGGGTCTAATGGGCATTACCCCCCATTAGACGCTCCCTACGCTGTGCATGCGGGTTGGGGATCGCAGTTCGATGTTAAAATTGTTCTGCAGGGGACGCTGCTGCCCGCTCCACCGGTAAATATCCCTTAGTCTCCCACAGAAGGAGTTGGGGTGGTACAAATTCTAAGCCGGCACCACACTGCTACATTACCCGGCGATAAATAATGCACATCGATCAAAATTGAGACTTGAGGTCGTGCAGTATGGAGTCGTCCAAAATAGATTTTGTAAGTGCATTATTTAGGTGAATAAACCGTAGGTTAATTCTCCTTTAGGTATATCGATCAGTCACACGTTACGTTACAACGAAATTCTGTGAAACGATCTGTAGGTATTTTAATTCCAAAGGTCGAAGTGCATTATTTATCGCCAGGTACTGTACTACCACTATATACGGCACGTAAAAACTAGGCTCCTTGGTTGTGCCCTCAGAGTGCGAGTCCACCTCGCACTTAGCCTGTTTGTTATTCAGCCTTATCATTGGATGAGGGCCTTTGTTACCTCTCAATACATACGGTTCAACGATTTGGTTTGTTCATTGACTCTTGGAGTTCAACAGTCAATTGAATAAGCGTTCTCTACATTCTCTTATTGTTCACTATTACAATGAATAATAGTGTTAGAAATCACTTTATGCATTATTTCAAATGCTTTTGTATTATAGATTTCACAAGAGAGCTTGTCATCTCTACGCTCTGTGAAAGGAAAGATGGAAAAGGGAGAAAATATCTATCTATAGCTGAAAAACTAATAGTTGATAAACGATTGTAACAATTAATTACATAGTAGGGCAAAAACAGTACTTAACAGATAGTTGATGGCTTAAGCTATACTCCGACTTAGAATCCAAGATATTTTATGTGAACAATAGACATTCATCAATGAAAACTTCACAAAATCTCTTATAAATAACAGAAAACAGCAAGCTTATCACCAAAAACACACACTAACTTCAACAACACATGATCTCGAGATCATGTGTTGTGTGCAGCGAAAAAATCAATTCTATTAAGTACAAATTACAAAAAAACAAAATAATAAAGAAACAGTTCCACTTCTATAATTTGATTGCATTTTTATTTTTCAAATCAATCGATCTTATAGCATGTATGAGCACCGATCGGTATATTTCCTACATCTTCAAATCTACGTGCAACAAAAAGGAAATCTTCACCATTAGCATTCCATTCAGAAAAAGGCCAGTCAAATCGAATATATCCAAAATCGTTTTATTCATGAGCATCGTAAAAACTAAAACATACCAGTTGACATCTCGTATTCAGTCGACGAGCGGTCTTCGTTAGACCGGGCCCGATACCTGCGCTGCATATGTTACTTTTACTGTGGACCGGGCATTTCAAACAGTTTTTGGATTTCTTTTGGCTACAGAACAATTATCATTGCCAATTTAACATTATGTCAATTTACACATCATTGTGAGAGCGAAGTAGAAGGTCTACAATATTTTTTTAGTTAAATAAATAAATAATAATGCTGGACAATTCACAGCATTATCTAGCCCCATAAGCTAAGTAGAGCTTGTGTTATGGGTACTAGATAACTCATATGCATAATATAAATACCTTATTTTATGATACATAGAAAACATCCAGAACGCTCTGAACAAATATCTGCAGATCGTACAAACAATTATCCCGAGGCAGGAATCGAACCTGCAACCTCCTGCGTCGCAGGCGGACCTTCGCCCGACGCGCCACAGACGTCGTCAAGTCGTCGGTTTTATTTCATATGCACAAAGCTTTTGGATTTGTTTATATTTATTTATAAAAACTCATACAAATCTTACATTTTAACAGTCCCTAAATCCGTCAGGCCTGCTAAGTCTATCGTTATGATCATCCTAAAAAAAAATATTCTGTGCCGTAGTGTACAAACCCCCTAGCATGACAAGGTATTTTAATAGAGAAAATTGCAAAAATAATTTGAAGTTGTTAACAATTTGATGTAGTTTTTTTTTCTATTCTACCGTAGACAAAAGCTTATTCGCAAATGAAGTAAAGTAGTTTTAATATAGTGCGTAAAACAATAGGTGCATTTAAATCCTTCTCGTTAATTGTCGCTTGTATTTGTTTATTTTCAGAATTTGAAACAAAACACTGTCAAACTTGATTAAATTATACTCGTAAATACAGATTGTTATTCATTATACAAGTGGGAACTCTTAACTCGCTCACATTCATAATGAATTCGTCAAACTACCATAAACTTTTATAGAAAGAATTTCAGTTCTTTGATCGTATATTTCTATGCCTACAGAATGATAAAGCGTCCTTTCTGTACCTTGCTAGTATAAATGCCTTCTATTCTGTTACTGCATCGCAAAGTCTCACAAAACTAAACTTCTTTTGTTTGTTTGTTACGGGTTGACGTACGAGTACAACAAATCGAATTTCCTTTGATTCAAACGAAAGAAAAACAAAGAATGACAATTCGATAGTGAAAGATTATCCAGGTGGGGTGAAGTTTTATTCGCTGGATAATTTTATATGTTTTTCTTTGTTCTTCTCTGTCTATTTTTGGCTTGCAGGACAAGCAGTCTCGACATAGATGGCGACCGACATCGGTCGCAAAGTGTTGCCGGTCATATTTTAACCTTTTCTTTATGTTGATCTACTGTATTTAGGGAAATAAATAGTTATTGAATCATTTGAAACTTGATTCTTGTAAAGAAAATCAAAATTCGATAAAATATGACCGGTGAAACTTTGCGACCGATGTCCGTCGTTATCTATGTCGAGACTGCTTGCCCTGGTTATTCGTTTAAATTAATCTTCTATTTGAGAGACTAAACTGTCCTGGGTAAAAAGATATTAGTCTTATAATAGTCTATAGTATAGATAGTAATCAAATTAGTACAATAGATAGTATCCCTCAAGAGGCCGCAGGTATGAGCCCTCCCTTCTAAAAACAAGTGCAAACTTATTTAGAGCGAGGAGTCATCTTAACGTTGAATGGTTAGGTACAAGTACAGCTTAATTTTACTTTTATTCTACCATATGATAGTTTTATATTTCTACCTACTTACTAACCTCTTTTTACGAAGAAATACTTTATTATTATTATTATTATTAGTCTGTCAGTAAGATTATCAGTAGATATTGGACACTTTTTTTTTCTTTTGTCAATCAAACAAATAAATTCCAAAAACAAAGCGCGTTTAAGTTTGGGAGTCGCAAGGTATGTCGTCACGCGGAACTCTAACTGGTTGCATGTTCATAATTTTAGATATTTTATCTAATTCTTAATTCATTATTGCACAAAATAATACAATATGGTAGAACATTGGAAATAAAAATAATGGCTAAGGCGAGCTTAACCCTAATAAGAGTTCTTTTCCAGCAAACCTTATTGGGAGAGAGACCAAGATATAAGAGTGAGTACATGTGGTTAAACAGAGGATTATTAATATCTTCGATCAAATATACCCTGGATGCAACTTTCCGTAGTGACACAACGCACAAAAACGCCTTGAGTTTACTATACCTTCCTACCAATTGAGATATACATACATCTTAGGGATAATACTAAAAATCATCACAAAGCCATTTAAATATTTTATTAATAATCAACCTTATTGCAGCACCTAAAGTTTAGTTTTCAACAATTACCTAACCTTATGGCGTTTTGCTCCGCGGCATTGACGAAAACTCATAAAATGTTATTGCCGTCGCGGTGGCGTCTAGTATTATACGTTATGTTCATATTTCTAACGCTCAAAATTACTTATATCACATACGACTTTAGGACGTTCTTAATACCCATGTAAACTCTATTATGCGTGCAAAAGAGACAACTGCGAAGCAAAAATATAGGGATTTAATTTCTTGAAATACTTATTTGGAGATGTTAACTAGATTATTTCGGATGTTTATCACTGTAAGTATTAGTAAAAAGTACCAAACTTGCCAAAAATACGAAATCCCATGTTGTTTTCTATTTGTAAGGGTGATATTTTTGCAACTTTTCACAGAACACTTCGGCATCGTTCCACTTGACGGTCGGCGCGACACTAACGGCAAAACAGTGCTTATTATGAATCTAAGCACTGTTTAGTTTTGTTACTTTTGGAGAGCTTACGCGGAATCTAGGTATATTTGATCGGTAAATAATTTCAATGTACCTAACTAAATAGTTAACTATAATATAATATAATAATGTATACAATAATTTTTTCATGATTTAACTAACCTAACAAATAATATCTAATTAACGGTCTTATTAGAATTGTTAAGAACGGCGAAATTTTGCATGTATTGGAAAAGACCAGACTTAGATGAAAGTCAACGATAAACTGAAGGTTTAAAGAAAATAATGATCTCAATTTGAATTGAATCGAATATATAATCTAATTAATTATTCAATTTAAACAAACTTCACTTATTCATGCATTCTCAATCTCTTATTCATCAACCTTATAACCTAAAATAATAATATTATTAACTTGTCTTTAGGGAAACTCATTCACTTTATTTATTTAATCACAAAAATAACATTACAGATAGCTTTATCTAATGCGTTATTAATGGTACGCTACATATATATAATACAATTCTGGTAGTAACTACTACTAAATTATACTAAAACACAAAGAAAAACTAATATTGTGGTAATATCTAAATAAAATTATACTAACATCATAACGAAAAACAAACATAATAAAAATTAATAGTAATAAAGGACAAACGACAACAAAAATAAAAACAGGAACTTTCATAGACAACAAAAATTAGGTAACTAAACTAACTAAATAAACGCTCATGTACCTATGTTTGCAACACTAACTGATCATCAATCATGTTATGTTTACATTTAGGGCTACAATCTAGACAATAACTTGTAATTTCCATATTTCAGATGTAAAATGATTGTAATCTCCTTTGTAAACTTATTTCAATAAATAAATAATACTAAAAATAAATAGAATCTCAATGAAAAAAGCCCTGCAGTGGAATATAATTATAATACCAAAGAGTAACGTTAACCCCTTCTGAAGCGCACTTGGCTTAGGCCTTTGAATGATTTTGTCTGAACAGAAAAAGTTATTCTGAACGAGGGATGAACGGTTAAGAATGAATCACGTGAAAAAAGATCATTGCTCTATCACACAATAAATCTTTTTATCAAAAATTTAAACAAATCACAGACATCGCTTAATAATTCATAGCCCTTCATTAATACCCATTACACTGTAAAAGGCAAGACAAAGGACTTATGAAGTATAATCTGAGTAACCCTTTTGACCCTCGTAACTATTAACGTATTTCATTACATTAATTGGTGGCAGCTATCTTCTAAGAATGACGTCAAAGTTAGTTATAAGAGTTTCGGCACTTGACTAACCAGCCTCTGCAGTGTCGGCCTTACCTACATAAAATAGTGTTTATTTATTTATTTAATTTATTGATAATCAACGGTTTGAACTAACTTAGTCAATTTACATAATAGCAACAGAGAGCCAATCTGACTGGGGGCAGGTGCATTGAACACTGAGAAACACTGTCTTAAGCCACGAACCCAGATTTATACGCTCAGTGATTTAAATAAATATGTGGACATAAAGTTAGTTATAATAGTTATAGATATAATGACATGGAACAAAATAAATCAGCAATAATAGTGTTAGCTGCTTCATGTGTTCTAAGCTGTTAATAATGAGGTCGAGCCGTAGTTGCTTTTGGGATTTTTCTAATACGAATATTTTACAGTAGCAGCCTGGCTCCTAGAAATTGCTCTCTGTACCTCAGAAAGAACTTAAAGTTTCCTGTCCAGTTGATTCTGGGCCTGAACTCTCTCCGGTCGTTTCTTTTTGACGACCCATCGGATTATGAAAGGAAAGGAATAGAGAATGCATCTGTGTTTGTTTTGTTTTTAATTATTTACTTACTGCATACATGTCCACTAAAGGTGTCAACATTTTTAGATCGAATCTAAATGAACCCTGTAAGGACTTTGCCACATTCTGAGTTGGTGTAAGTTCTTAGGTATAAAAGTTAGTTTAAATTTTTTCATTTAGTGCGGAAGCAAACCAAGAAGCAAACACAAAAAACCAAGAATCCTTTAAGCCGCAGGCAGCCAAGCTCCATAGGAGAACGGCAATTCGAAGGTCCAGAATGGACCGACCCAATGACCCCTCGTCTTTAGGCGAGGGCGGATGCGCTCCGCAGTAAAAGGCAAGAAGCCTAAAACTGCCTCCCCCACGCCGAGAGTAGCCTGATTTGACCCTAGGAAGTACGGTCCCCATGAAAAAAGCAGATTTTTTCATGCCCTACTCGACCCATAACAAAAAAAAATCATTGGCCATGTGCACTATAATAAAACTAGAGTACATGACTTGTCCTCGTTGAGACTCACTGCCTTAGCCGAAATAGGGCAAGAAGGTCATCATAACTAGCTTCCGAATAGTTCTTTACCAGTTTTAAATATATACACCTACGAAGCTACGCTACTACGCCCAGTAACCGTAGCCGATATGAAAAAAAAAACATAAATGTCAACGCCAAAATAATATGCCGTAATTGTTCCAAATTTTTTGAGCTTACACACTTGAAAATATTTTGATCTTTCCACTTACACATATTTGTAAATTTAATTAGTTTGGCCTGATCATATTTCTTGGGAAGCCAACAATACTGCTCAAAAAATTCATTTTATTTGAGATGCCTAAAATATTTTGTAAAAAAAATTAAAATAGGTACTCTAAAAATTCATCCTTCATATAATCTTAACTAGAATCTTCTCCTAAAAACATAATAATTAAGAATCGATATAGAACCGATAACGTTCACTATTATTATTTCGGTGATCCATCTTTCCATTAAATTTACCTGTAAGTGTATTACATCAATATAATTTAGCCAGTAGATTGAACTCGAAATAGACTTTGAAAATAATGACATTACAGGTCGTGTTTCAGATATTTATAGAGCTATTAACTAAATCTATTAGGGCCTGTTTCTAAAATTCAAGCCTGGAAAATATTTCTTGATACTTATGTTTTCGTACCTCATATACTTCGCAATGCATTCTGTCCAAAATTTGCTTGGAAGGGATCGCCTCGAAGCGATAGCGCAGCCAATCTCTTGATGACTATTTTTAATTTGTTGCGTTTAGTGAACAATTTTTTTGTGTTTTATGTTTAAAGATTACAGTATAATATAGTATACACACCTGCATGCACAGGGTGGAGTTTACAGACAATACCCCCTAATGAGATAAAAGCCATTATGGCGGTTATATGGGAGGCCTGCGTCCAGCAGTGGAGCAATATTGAGATGACCTGAGGTGATGATCTGTATACAAATCGAAAACGAATCCCTTTAGCAATGTGCAGTCTTATATACTCGTACAAGCCAACTTATAAGTTGGGTTGTATCAAAACTGCACAAAATAATATCATTCAATAACCAGCACTACTGAAATTTGATTATATTTCTTTGGATTCTCGAATAGCAATGGAATCAAGTTGAATTTACCGCAAGATAACAAGCAAAAACTGAATGCGTTCCTATAATTCAATAGAAATATCCTGCGATTCTAATAACTCGTCTAGACTTAACATTTGTGGAGTGTATTCTGCATCGGCAATCTTGAGATTTCCCCTTACGGATACAACGGTGATGGGACTCCTTTGCTATGCAGAAGTAAATATTTCTCTACTAAAAACAGTGTCTATAAAATAAATAAACCTCTTACCACAACCTCAACAGTTTGTATTGGTCCACTGCTAGTCGCAGACCTTCCCCTGGTATGGCGTTTATCTAATGGCGGGTAATGCCCATAATCCCCACGCTAGGCATGCGGGTTGGGGATCTCAGTTCGGTGGTGGAATTGTTCTGCAGTGGGCCCTGCTGCCCGCCCCCCGGTGGATATCCCTTAGTTGCCTCTTACGACCACCACGGGAAGAGATGAGTGGTGCAAATTCTAAGCCAGTACCACACAGCTACGACCTCTACTAACGTAAAATTGGATAAAGACCGTAGTCATAGGGTTAGAATAAGGCGTCTTATTCTTGTTTTCTAGTCAGTGTTTGGCTAAAAGCCCTTTTAAAATATAAGAAATAAATAAATAATCCATGTTTTCTTCTGGGCCAAACTTACCTGTTTGATTTTTTGTTTATGCCTTACACGACTTAGGTGTTTTTCAATATCAATAATATTTTTGGTATATACTCCGTCTTTTATTTGAATCTTAAAGTTAGAAAGAGAACGTTCCTTAAATGCCACCTGAAAAAGCCACATTTTATTGCAGTGCGGTTGAAGCAAAGCCTTAAGAATCCGACATTGATCGAAAGTTTTATTAGCGGTTCGCTCGAACTCAGCGAATTTCTTGTTTATACTCAATCACATTGAAGCCAATAAAATGGAAAATAAAAACTATAATCATCCAAGTTCATCTTTCAAATATTTGCTTGTCTGGAAAAGGAGAATTAATGAGTTGGCGTTTTGAAAACGCTGAAGTTTCGCTTTGGTTTGCGGAGCTGGCTAATTTGCTCTTCGAGTTCTATTGAACAACTTTGCTGATTGATAAATTTGAGTAGATGAAATTATTAAACCAGAATATTCGAATTAAATTTCAGTAAGGATGGATCCTACAACAAAAAACCTAGTTGTTTATACAAGTAGGTACATATCTTCTTTTCTTCTGATTTAGACTAAGTGCAATTGATGTGTGGCTACCGCTTGCACAACGGATTGTGTTCTAATGAATGGTTGCCATGGTGCTTGCGGTACCATCCCCACATCTTAGAGCCTTTATGTTCACGATCCATACGTTTCCAGCAGACACCTTCAACAAACACTCAGGTTGTAGAATGACGGGAGATCATGCCGTGATTCTCACTTTACCTCATCAGCCTGTATTAGTCCACAGCTGGATCCAAACCTCCCCTTCTTATTCTTCTTTTTATTGTGTGCCATCGTGAGTCAAATAAAACAATGGTTTAAATAAAACTTGTACCAATTATTGCGACACTTATCCCATGAAGAATGTAAATACATACAGGTACCTACATCTTGCCTTACCCTCTATGCAAACTTTCTTAACAACGTACCCATATCCATGTTGACTTGAGACCGTTGTCTTGTAGCGATCAATCTCCCAAATGGCCCACTATTACAAAGCTAGGGCGCAGTCTCCAGAGGTCACTTCCTCTAGTTAATTATAATAATTGGCAGGGGTCCACCCACAGAGTAGGCCACTTTGGCATTTTGTCTTGTTTAGGTGCTTATTAATTTGGGCAAAGTTGGGTGGAGCGCGGCAGTTTATAAACTTTTCAATTTATGAGATCAATCGGAAAGTTTTCTGAGATTTATTTTCTTCGTTTAGTGCTGAAAGTATTGGTCTGTGCAGGTAAATCAATTTATTTAAGATTTTGTACACAACTACTAAAAACAAATGACCTGCAAGGTGCACCTTATATCATAGTTTAAATTACAAGGTAATTTTTTTCGTTAAAGATAAAAATGTACCTAAGGTAACACAACAATAAAAGTAACTCAACTAGTAGGAGCATTCCTCAGTAATTTATCATTTTCTATCTTAAGCAGCCAGGTTCAAAGTTCAATTCGATAATAAACTAATTACCTGAACCAAATAGCACAGGACCCTTCATTTACGCAGCGTAACTTAATTACTTATACTGACAGACAAGCACCATGATGCTGCAAACAAACCAGACTAACAAGACCTCTTACAATCTCCCACCTTCCGCAAATACAATGCACATTACAAAACAACGCGATCACAAATGAGTTCTCATTACGCCGGTCGGTTTATACCTATAACATTAGAGAATGTAGATTATCTATTGCCTCTTATAGGAGAGGAAACTCTAAAGTCAATTACCATGGAATAGTTTGAGCATATGGAAAGAGCTCTTGTATCGTAGAGCTAATAAATTGACGGAATTGCCAATATACGGAGCGTTTGAAAGGAAATCAAATTTACTTGGAGCTAACGCGAAGCGATAAAGGGCATTATTTACTTTACGGTTGAAGGTTTCTCTTTTATTTTTTCGAACAACATGGTACAATTTGTTTGCTTTGTAATTGATAGACTTTTTTAAGCTCTTTTTATGTTTTGGAGAAGCATTACAGATGCAATTATTATATAATTTTAAATTTATTGCTTTCCGAAAAAAAACTTTGGTTAAATAGACTTCAAAGAAAACAGAAAACGTCAATATCTATATCAACAAAGAAAATAATAGCTAAATAATAAAATGAAATTGAACAGCTGATCTAACTACCAACAATTACAAAACGTGCAAACATATAAGATGTAAATTAACCAGAGTAAGATCAGGTATTTCTTTATAACAGAAAAATGTAAAAGCCCTATGGACTTTGGGCTTGCAAAAGCTTTTAATTTTCAGCAAAGAAGTTTGATAGCGAGACTGATGAGATACTGATGAAAAAAAGATTAGACTTATTACTGTGTAGATACCTGAATATAAACTTTTCGCGCGAATGTAAAAAGAATTCAACATTTTATGAAAATTACTTTTCAAAGTAAGCCTGATTAATTCGTTTGCCTTTTCTAAATCTACAATTTAGAATTACCTTTTGTTCGTTATTTGCAGAACAAATAAAGTTGATTTAAATCAGCTCAACTTTTTAATTTAGGTCTAGAGATAGAAAAAATATAATGTAAATAAGGGCATTGCCCTGTTCACCAGGCTAGAAACAATCGACATTGGTGTTAATTCAGATGTCGCCAAAACTAAACTAAACTAATTTCACAGTACTAAAATTGTCGCGCTGTCATAACGATCAAAATTATTGTAGGTTTACCCAAATATTAGTAGACCAAATAGAAGTCACCTTTGTGTCTACCAAGAACTAACTACGGAAACTAGCTGTTATAAGACTGGTTTCTTTTAATTTCACTTGATACAAGTACAAACTACTTGTACAAATGTAAACACTCTGAAAGTAAACTCGAGTCTTTGAAAAATAAATTATCTTAAACACTAGAAGTATGAAAGCTTTTAATAATTTCGTAAACTATACACCACCCTTATTAAAGACTCAGATATTTATGGAATTCTCGAAATTCACATCAGGACACCTTGTAAGTAAATCAATCTAGAAGTATTTCTTAGGTGTATACTCGCTTCTAACACTGGGGTCTAGACTGTTATTTAAAACGCTGCTATTAAATCGCAGTCTGAATAGAATAGGTTTTTCTCAGAATGTCTGGTTGTATGTTGATATTTTGCCGGTAAAGTTTTTAATGTATGCGCGTTTCGCTGCTGGAAACGATGGTAGAGAGGAGACCACTTTCGATTTCAACTTGTTTGTCGATGAATATTTTTTCTGCTTTCAATTTTTTTCTTAGGTCTGGTATGAATTCATCATGAATGTAAGTGCAACTACGAACCTACATACATAGTTTTGTGTTGCAAGACCACCAACGTTTCATCCCCAAATAAAACTCAAGGATCTGGTATAACACATTATCACATGACTTAAAAGTCATGTGATAATGTGTTATACATCAGGGGCCACAGTAGTGGCTGTGTCAAGTCGAGTAGATGGCCCCAACCAGGAATCCTTATAAAAATGTGAATTCCATGATAAAAATGTAAATAATCTTCGTGAAGTTCTACGCTTCAATGAACTTCGTGACTTGATCTGAAACTCAGATTACTCTCAGTAGTTCTTGTCAAAAATATGATAAGACGTTTTCATCTTGAAGTTTCCTTGCTTTGAAGTTTTGTTTCTCTGGTTTTGAGAATAAGATGTTTTTACCTTAATGTTTCTATAGTTTGAACTTTCTTTTCTCGGGTTATGTGAGCCTAGAAGATTACTTACTCATAAAATATTTTATTCATTTCATTCTTCTTTCGGCCATTCAGAATTTTGTAAGATTTCTTACATCATGGGCCAACATCGATAATTTTTCTCAGTAGTACAGCCCTAGCGCGCGCTGGGGTGCACAGAAACTTGCTCCGTCGATTTCACAAGCCGAAGAACTAATTTAACTGCGTCCCTTAACTGCCACTTCAATAAATTCTAAACTAGTAATATAGCTTTTAGAAAAACTAATTATAAAAGACACGGTTTTTTAGACTTTTTTCAATTAACAGTTTATTTTTAGGGCGAAAGTACAAGGGGTCACCTATGGTGTCCACCACTGGCAAATTTCGCCCACAATTTTCATTTTACTACTGATATTTGTATAACAATCGATTCATTCAATCGAGACGAACTTAAATCGATTCGAATTCTACCAACTTTGTATACATTTATTAAACAAAGGCTTCTGTAAAGTTTATGTACGGCTATAAGTATTTAGATGCCATAAAAGCATATTTTATGTTCGTTCCTAAAAGCTATACCACCACAAAAGCTTAACCCATTTCGCAATACTACTTAAATATTCTGTTCAACTTCATAGTGCATTAGTCTAATAGCACTAAACCATATCATAATATGGGCTTGCATAATTTCTAAATTTCCCGAGCAATTCCTGAGTTTCCCGGACAGTTTCTGAACATCCCTGGTAATTTCTGAGTATCCCGGGTAATTCTGTTAAATGTTATCTGGAGGCCGAGTCAAGGTGGAGCTAATTAGACGACCGGCTTCGCGCAATGCATGTTAACGGCTGACATTTGCATTCACGTCTCCCGCATCATGGGGTTAAGGTGCGGTTTTGATGGAGCGACCAGACGTGACCTTATTGAGTTTATTTTTTTAAATCTATTAGAAGTAAGTATTCGTTTTTGATTAACAGTACATATCAATAATAATAAAAAATATATATTATGTTTGTATGTTATGTACATATATTGGATAAAAACTTTGTTTTGTCATGTCAACCGATTAAACTCCTAAAATTAACTCTCTTACTCTACAATTAACACTCGCTTAAAACTCCTACGATTTACAGGTTTGGATTTCAACCTGCATGTGTTGCATAGGGGGGATACTATTCGCGTTCAACTGTGTCTGTTCTGTCTGTGTCCTAGTCAGAGGGAAGAAAGGTGACGGAAGAATGGGGTCGGCGAGTGTGTGGAATGGAGGGATCGCCGGCCATGTATGGGAGGAAGAAGGGACGCCAGTCGGATCGCAGTAGGCTTAAACGTTCCCGTGGTTCGACGAAAATGGCAAGAGAGGTCAATGGAGTGAATAGTGGGTATAACGTCTTGCTCAGGGCTTCGAGTCCCACATTCTTTTGGTCTCGACCAGTCTATTCTGTCACACTATGTGATACATGACGATATTTGCGCTCTTTCATGAAGACTCCACTCTAAACAAGGAGAATGAGAGCAGGGGGGTACCAGCAACTGTCAAAATCACCACGTGATCATTACACCGGGGAATGAGTTGGAAAATGGGCGCACAAGATAATTGGCACTGCGAAATGAATTTGTGATTCTGTAATGCGATATTTTGATGAGGTGAGGATGACGTGTTTGTTATTGTTATGCAACTATCTATGTATCCTAATGTAATAGCTAATTCATGATTAGATTATGATGTGTGGGTTATCCAGCATCATTTATTTATTTAACTTTTTTAGATGTGATAAGTAGGTAGTACCTATAGATATTTACGGAAGATGGATTGCAGAGGGAAAACACTGGACGTTTTCGGTCGAATTGTAAAAGTATATTTTTCGTTTCCAGAAAAAGAATAAAAAAATATATTAATATGCAATAAATTATCTGCGTTTGCGTTTTATGTAGAATGTATGAAAAATTAAAAAGTTATTTTATTTTCGTTTCTCGGAAATTTAAAAGTGTCTACAAACCGATTTGGATTATGAGTCGCCGTAATGGTGTTATTTTCTTGGCAACCATCTTGTTTTTGTCGTATCCTCCCTGAATTGGCTAGAGCATAATATGCTGTAGATATAAGCAGTAGATATAATATTATTATATCTACTAGAAAACATAGTATCTATTAGGGTCTTGGTAAAGAATCAGAGTACGAATACTTGGTAACCAAAGATAACCATACCAACTAACATCGCAGACCAACTTTACTACAAATAAATAAAACATCCAAAACTATTAACTAAATCCATCTTAGCATAAAACTTCTGCAAAATCGCTCCACTAAATCAAACTTTAAAACTATAGCATCTTGCAAAATAACCCTTAACTCTAAACTGTTATGAGCTATTCAACATGAAGTATTAGTAGCGTCTGGAGTGTTTACGTTACTTTATTATTATTGCCTGCTTATAATATTTTTATTTGTGGAGTTGATACTGGTGAAATTGCAGTTTATTCCTGTGGGATATTAAGCCACCCGCGGAGCTCGTCCCATACTCTCTGCCGTGTAACGACTGCCTTCCTGAGAGAAGAAGTGTGTCCTTATGCAGCTGGTATCCTTCTAAAAACTTTTTCTGGTGTAAGCGGTATTCGCTAACCAGAGCGGTAGCAGTAAGCTTATCTTATTTATGTATATAGTCTGATAAAATCTAATCTCCCTTAATTAATAACAAACATTATCAAAAGTTACGGCCAAACACGGTCAAAACTGATCTTGCGGTTGGTTTCACGGTTTCGATTATACTAAATATTGTATTTAAGTGTATGTTTGTTACTGCTTCACGTTTAAAAGGCGGAATGGAATAGAATATTGGGTTCCATTTTATCAAATTTTGTTTAGCCGTTGATTTCGAGTAGAGTACGAGTATAATTATCTTGGATTCAATCACAGGCAAACATATAAATATTTCAGATATTTATAAAGCGCTGATAACACCGCATCGTCGCGCAGCTGTTAGTTATGTTAAATACACCAAAACAATCAAATCAACGTCAAACTAAACCATAACTATCAAGAAATAAATTCAAACCAACTGTAAAAATCTTGCTGTGCAAAAAGGCTGGTACTATAAAATATCAGTTTATCTAGAGGATAACAAATCTTGCTTAAACTCGAAAAATAACAATTATCAGGCGATTCTTCTTTACTTTATCTTTAGTCTATCTACATACGTAGATAGACTAAAGATAAAGTAAAGGTAGATAGACTAAAGATAAAGTAAAGAAGCCACAGAAATCAACAATATCACTTTATTTCCTTTTTTCCTATTAAATATATATTAATTTTATAACTTGACCTTTCCTAAGTGTATGTATGGAAATAAAATTTTTTAGAATTTTGAACTGATCTAGCCGCACAATTTTTCCTTTGTTTCCTGTTTATCGAAACTCTCGAGACGATGTTGGTCTATATGATTTCGTGTTATAGTATTTGTTAGCGTTGTTTGGCTATGCAAAACTTCGTCTGGAACGAGCTCTTAAGGAAGCAAAATATACAGCTTTACTTAATCCAATTATACTGCTCGTGATGAAATGTGATCTTGTTTTGAACACTAACCTAATATTTTAACCCCCAAGGCAACAATAAAAGTTACAACATTAAGTGAAAAATTGTTTCTGATATACAACAACTACAACAAAAATATTGTCTACAGCCAAAGAATTTTGACATTGGCGGCAAGAAAAAAAAACGGTTGTCGATAGAACTCAATACATAAATGACGTGTGTATTTAAAAAGAAGGTACCAATCTTTTATTTAATTTCACAGCAATCAATACCCCAAATCTAACAAAACACGTTTGTATAATTATAGATACATCAATATTCAAGTCCAATAACCAAACACAAATAATACCATCTCTTAATTACTTAGAATCCATATTATTATCCCATATTCATTAGCATCGCATCAATAAGGAAGGAACCAAGTAGGTAATATAAAAAGCTTTTGTAAACCCTTTCATAAAACACTGTTCCGGACTGCTCTTTTATACGCTAAAGAGTTTTATCTTGTACCTTACAGCCTTAGATATAAGATCGCATATAATCGTAGGTACTTGTGAGTATTTTATGAAGCTGAAAAGACGAAGGCCCTACAAAAACAGATATTTGGTGAAACAATGCTCGTTTTGATAATGTACGGCTTTTTGATGAGGGTTCTGAATGAGCGAATAAATGCTATGGAAAATTTTGGTTTTTCTTTTTGAATGGGGAAATCTGAATATGAGAAATGTTGGTTGAGTATAACGAAATACTTACGGAACTGGGAAGCTATCAAATTAGTTATTTTGCAATCTAAAATACATACAGCGGTACAAAAAAAAGCTATACGTATATTGAACGCGTGTTTAACAAAAGCTTTACCGCAAAACTGCGTTTTACGACGGTTTACAGTTAGACACGGCTTAGACATTGAACGAGAGGCATTAGACATTAAAGAGAATAAACGTGAGTTAAACTCTTGTTTACCCCAACTGGTTTGTTAGTTAAACGCTTGTTAGGCCAGTGTTTACATTGGTTTTTGTAGTACTGCCGATAGCGTCTCTGAAAGACTACTGCTAAATAAAATAACATTTTCGGGTCCCGTTACTCTCAATTTCATGATAAAACAACTTTTGTTGTTTTAATCTGTCCGTCTCATCAACTGCCTGATACAGGTTCTCGATAAAGTTTATAGCTATTGCTATCTGCCATTAACTGGACAAAAGGGATAAAGCTACCTTTCTTAATGGCAAAGTCGACTCACAACTTCGGGTCATCTTACAACCTGATACACAAATCCATATTTATAGTGATCCCTTCAAAGTTTCATCCCTTTCAAAGTTCTACCATATCCAATCAAGAAGCTTACTATGTTATGGAGAAAATTTACATCGTAAACACTAACTAGGGCTCTATCAAAATTCCAATAGTTGCGGATTACGTTTTGTAAACTAAAACGGGTCGCAATCATCATCTTTGTATTACACGAGGAAGGGGATTATGGACATCTGCGACAGTGTAACTACAATAACAGTAATACAATTGCAACCTGAAATAATTGCTATCGTAATAGCTTAATAGGGTCAAGTCGAGGCGTAAAAAATCAATAGGAAACGGAGGACTTTTATTGCAAACATTTAAGTTTCTAAATGTTGGTTGGTTATCTATTTATTTATAATTTGTTTCAGCAATTTAAATACGCCATGCTTTTCAAATTCCTTATACAAACACATCATCATCTGGCCTCAAAGTAGATAGCAGCTATGGTCATATTATTCAAATCAAAATGATGTATGCAATTTTGAAATAAATTATGAAATATAAGGATAAAAAAGGTTTTTGCGCGGAATTGTAACTAAATATTTTCATCTTAAATTTACAGTAGATTTCCGCAATGTAACCCCTGAATCTATTATGTATCTTAAAATAAGAAAAATAAAAACAAATCCATATCTGCAATACTTTCAATATTTACTACGCGCATCAGCGCGGCTATAACAAGACTGCCCCTGGCAATGCCCTCGTCCTGAGCAAATATTCCATAATGATTCGGTTTTAATTATTATTGGTAGTGGCTAAGTTTTGTTTGATGTATTGATTAGAACGGAGTTTGTACTCAAGTGTCGTGAGGGTCGAGTCAATAAGAGTCCCTTGGACGTTCTATTTGGACATGACTTAAGGTATGATTGGGATTAAGTAAATATTGTGGTGCTTTGATAAAGTAACATCAAAACATTTCTTAGAATTATAACATGCATGAAACTGACTTTAGAGATAGATAGAGATTTTATTACTTGGTACAATTTTACTCGCGGCAGGTCAACTGCCAATGGTGGTGTTAGTTTCGTGAGTTAGTTCGCATATTTTTGATGTTTTGGAGAAGTCGCAAGATGTTTGAGGCATATTTTGCGATTGTTTTGACAAGTATGCAATTGCGTACACCACGAAACATTAATCTGGAAAATACATCACGATGGAAAAGACACCGGAAGAGACACCGGACATTATTAGGTAACGATCTTCAGGGTCTGTAGTTACAATGGTTGTACCACAGGGTTCTATCCTCGGTCCTTTCCTATTTTTAGTTTATAATAACATCAGCCAACAATAGAATATCGTGATAAATATTTACAATATGAGGCAGGTTGCCTCTATTGTTGGCTGATGTACTTCATCAATTTTTAAATGACATCACATAATATTATATAAATCAACATATATTTACATATACTAATATACATACTACTTACTTACTTGCATCTATTCATCATGCTATTTATACTCTACTGAATTAATTAATTGTTAAAACAACAACAAATAAGTAAATACTACAAATCCTTTCACAAAGAATTAAAGTAAAAAATGTTTAAATTGTAAGTTCTAATTAAGTTCTATTATTTGATTGTATTTTCTTATTCAATAGATGATTATTTGATTGATTTACTTATACGCAATTACAACACTGTGTACAGTGAACTAGTTACGGAATCATTAAGGCGAAGTGATTACTTAATTTGAGATTTAGCAAATCGATTTTTGGTTGACACTTTTACAAATAAATAAGGCCAGCTGCTGCATAGTACTTTTATACAGATATTTATTTTGGTGTGTATTTATCAAACAGAAGATTGCTTTCAGATTCGTCGTAGTCTTTGCTGTGTTGCCAGACTGTGAGAAGTTTTTTACAGCTCCATTTCGAAAGACAGCGAATATTTTTAGTTATAAGTATACATTAATCTTGCGTCTATCACCATTCAGCAAAGTCAACATTGCATCAATTAGACCATTGTGGCACAGTGTCCGCCTGCGACGCAGATTGCGGGTTCGATCCCGGCCTCGCGACAAATGTTTGTTCTATGATATCCAGATATTTATCTCAGCGTGGGTGCTTTCTTAGAGGTACTTATAATAAAAAATGTAGATTATTATTATTTGGTTTCTTAAAAAATATATTTATTCGTAGGTATTTTATTAAATTGTTTAAACGCTGTTTAGTACCCATAGCACACGTTCTGCTGAATTTGGGGCTAGATGATGTTGTGTGGATTGTCCTGCATGATTTATTATATTTTTAAATCGTAAATAATCGGTACAAATATGAAACATAAACCCGCTTATCTACACAGCATCACGCCTCACCAATAAATACCATACGATCGTTACATTGAAAATTTCATATAACGCGAGCTGTAAACATGTTACCAGCAAAGAGATTTTTTGGAACAGAAGTAACAGCGAGGTAGATACCAACCTACCTGAATTCCTTATAAACTGTCATTGAGTGAGGTTATTATCATGAAAAACACTCATTTCTTTAGGAAAACTTCAAAATAATGTATCACACTTTTACAATAATGCTAAAAAGAAAGTTCGGATGGATTTACGTACATATGTATAGTAGGTACCTACTTAATATCCCAACGGATCGTGCTAAGATATAGATTGGGTTTAGATGCGCTGGAACTACCTATCTTGTATTGACATTTAAAAGCCATTTGTAATTTTAATTTTATGACTAAGGCCATTCAAATGGTTTCAAGCTAAAGGCTTTTAAATTTCAGTATAGGATGGGTGGTGTTTACGTAATCGCACAGCTGGACTAGACTGTTTTTAGACATTGTGAATGTTTTATACATTGGCAAATTTTATACCACAGATCGGTTCATTGATGGATAAATAACTTTTAAACGTTTATATAGAAACAAGATGTTCAGATGGCAGAAAGTACTGTAAAATAATAAGTAAGCTTTCAGTACTCAAATTCATTCAACAATTGCTTAAATTACTCAATTGCCTGTAGTATTATGCAGGGCACGCGCCATCGTATATGCCTGGTGCCAAATTTCATCCAAATTCGATCAGCCATTTGATCGTGAAGGAGTCACAAGCATCCAATCATCCATCTTAACTTTACATAAACATTTTCACAACAACAATTGTTTAGTTTTGTTGCTTATATGTATTAGCAACAGCTTCTGTCAATAAGCGAATATTATTCTGTGCCAACATAAACACATTGGGGTAACATTGTCACACTACTTTACGAGGGCATAAACATAAAAAAGTCATCGGAACCGAGCGAAAATACGAAAATATGAAAACACACCTAATATTGCACCTCGAATAAAAGTTTTTCCATTTAGCTCGTTGAGTATTTCCCTATAGAAGTCATAAACATGACCGTTAGCGGACAGTTTGGGTTTCAATCTAGAGACGGTTAAACCGCTGGTAAACTTTATAAATATTCGAAACATGATTTATCATTCAAACAACGAGTACATGTATCATCTAAACAGGCCCTAACCGGCTGGTTATGGGCTGTAGTGTAGTGCTGGCAGTTATAAGGCTCTGCTCCTTGAAATACCCACTTAGAGCTTATATCTCAAACAGTAGTAGTAGATTTGCGTGAAATTTGAAAAGTATACTCTATCTATAGAAATATTTGCGTAAAATCGTGAACCATGACTAAAAAACAAACAAGATTGTGGTAAAAAAATCAGTCCCTACATTTCATTATGTACCTACGCATAGTACGCATATCTATTGCGCTTAGGTATTTAATATCCAAACAGGTGTATATAACTTATTTTCTGTTTCTATAGCGAAGGCAGTAATAATTACTCTATCGATTTATTAATCACAAACCAATAAAAAGATAATAACAATCAGACTAAAATAACGGCTAATCTTGAAATTGACAATCTATGCGTCACTTACATTTTATCAACATGGAGGTTTCACCGCCTCTAATAAATAATTTCGTTAACAAAAAACATAATTCAAAGTATTTTAAGATATATTATTACATTTTAAAAGTTGTTTTTTTCTTGGACTTTGGTTTTTTAGAATTCAAATCTTACAAACTGAATGTTTTACGGAAGGCATTCACTGTTATAAAATTGATTGTGATGTACACCTTAAACTGTGTGTATGGCAATTCATTCTTTTTTTTATATATACATTTACCTGATTTCTTTCGCGTTTACTTGTTTATACTTGCTTTTTATGAATCCTAATAAAACTCTTTTCAAACTCATCAGTGATTTGGAGATCATTGACCGTCAATTGATAATCAATACAGAGTATCATCATCATAACCCAAAACTGTACCTTATAGCTTTTAGCGTTTTAAAACTATGTCAGAGACTCATTCTTATATCATATTTTTCCTTTATTTTCCACTTCAGCACCTTCACCGAAATACCTTCCATGTGGTCGACAATTGGCATTGATTTAGCTATGTTTAATTATTGTTTTGGTTTTTATTCGATAAACGGAATACTAAAAAAACTTGTGTTGATTTTAAGAGCTACTTACATATAATTCCAACTTTTCATCGCTACAAATGTCGTACAAGTTGGTGGTCGAAATAGCAGATAGGCTTAAAACCGGGTCAGATGTCATGGTAAGCGGACAATGGTAACGGGTGTGACATATTGTCTACAAAAAAACTAGCAGTTTTACTTTTTCTTTTTTACCACAATAATTTGAAATATTGTGGGTTTTATATTTTTGGTCGGTTATTTATTGACCTAAATAATTGGTAAAAAAAATAAAAAAATTGAAATAATCCCATATTTAGTATTGACCTCATTTTTTATCTATACTGAATATGGGATTATTTCAATATGGTATGTGCATAGAATTTTTTGTTTTTTTGAGAATATTAAATATAAAACCCACAAATATTTAAATTACCCGTATTAACCTATAAAAATAATCTTACAGTACTTAATTCAATTGGTGATCAGAATACCAGAAACTATATATCATATAACAATGACCGTGAGTACGATTCTTGGTCGAGGAAATATCATCATCATCATCATCATCAGCCTATATTAGTCCACTGCTGGACATAGGCCTCCCCTAATGAGCGCCATAGCGCCCTGTCTTCAGCTTGACGCATCCAGCATCTGCCTGCAGTCTTTCGCAGATCATCATCCCACCTGGCCGGAGGGCGTCCTACACTACGTTTGCCGAGTCGCGGTCTCCACTCAAGAACTCGTTTACCCCAGCGGTTATCGGTTCTTCGCGAGATATGGCCGGCCCACTGCCACTTCAGTTTGCTAATTCTTTGAGCTATGTCGATAACTTTGGTTCTCTGTCGGATGTATTCGTTACGAATCCTATCCTTCAGAGAGACTCCGAGCATAGCTCTTTCCATAGCTCGCTGAGCGACTTTAAACTGGTGGACCAGCCCTATCGTGAGTGTCCACGTCTCAGCTCCGTAGGTCATGACGGGTAGGACGCACTGATTGAAAACTTTCGTTTTCAAGCATTGCGGTATGGATGACGAGAAGACTCGACGTAGCTTTCCAAACGCTGCCCAGCCTAGCTGGATCCTCCTCTTGGCCTCCTTCTCAAAATTGTTTTTACCCAACTGCAGAATTTGTCCTACAATTTCGAGAGGGTGGCCATGTACGACGACCGGTCCCGGATCAATGAGGCCATTGATCATGATTTTGGTTTTATCCAAATTCATGCCGAGACCGATGCATCGTGAGGCTAAAGCTAGGCCTTCCAGCATCCGGTTGAGCTCCTCCAGCGACTCCGCCATTACGACTATGTCATCAGCGAATCGAAGGTGTGAGATGTAATCGCCGTTTATGTTAATGCCCTTACCTTTCCAGTCCAGTGTCTTAAACATATCTTCCAACGCGCTCGTGAACAGTTTCGGGGATATAACATCCCCCTGTCTCACTCCTCTGCGCAGTTGGATGGGTTTGGACTGCTGGTCCTGTACTTGGACACTCATGGTCGCGGCGTCGTAGAGACATCTCAGCACCTCGATATAACGATAGTCTACTTGGCATCGCTGTAAAGATTCCAGAACAGCCCAGGTTTCGACAGAGTCAAAGGCCTTCTCATAGTCCACAAAGGCCAGACACAGGGGCTGATTATACTCTTCGGACTTCTGTATAATCTGCCTCACTGTGTGTATGTGGTCTACGGTGCCATATCCTCCGCGAAACCCGGCCTGTTCCGGTGGCTGGAAATCGTCGAGTCTCCTGGCGAGACGGTTCGTGATCACTCGTGAGAACAGCTTATAGACGTGGCTCAGGAGTGAGATGGGTCTGTAGTTTTTAAGGAGGGTTTTATCTCCCTTCTTAAAAAAGAGCACCACCAAACTCCCGCTCCACGCCTTTGGAGTTCTCCCACTGTGAAAGACGGCGTTGAAGAGGTTCTGTAGTTCCTGTATAACAGGGGCTCCTCCGGCTTTCAAAAGCTCTGATGTTATGCCGTCCTCACCGGGGGCTTTTCCATTTCTAAGCTGCCTCAGAGCTAGTACAATCTCGTCTTGACTGATGTCTGGCAGTTCGTCGGTATAGTGGCGTGTCAGGGTGGCTCTTGAATCGTGGTCGACTCGTTGGGGACGAGGGGCATGTGCAGCGTATAATCGGCCATAGAAATCCTCTATCTCGGCGGATATCTCCAGCTTCGACAAAACGGTCCTCCCATCGTGCGTTTTAAGCTTCGTCAGGTGGCTCCTGCCAAGCTGCTGAGTGAATACTTTGGACCCTCGGTTTCGCTCTATTGCCTCTTCAATGAGGCGTGTGTTGGAGCTCCGAAGGTCGCGCCGTACCATCTTCGCAATTCGCTTGTTCAGGTCTGACCTGTCTGAAGAAGTCGCTTGGGTGGTTTCCCGTCTTTTTGCCATCAGCCCGAGAGTCTCATCCGAAAGTTTGGATTTCTTGCCAGTACGCTGCTTTTGGCAGAGCCTGATGCCCTCGTTCCTCAACGTTTCGACCAGATTGTGTAGGGTCTCGTCAGCGTCATCAGTGGGATCCAAGGCAACGAATCTATTCCCGAGAAGCTGCTGGAACTTCTCGGTGCCCGCCATGATCTGGATTGGGTTAGGTCGGAGCGTGGACTTCATCAGACGGTTTCTTTCAAGCTTTAAGTTGATATTCAGAGAGCCTCGGAGCAGTCGGTGATCAGATCCGGTATTAAACCTGTTGATCACTGAGACATCTCTGAATATGTGCTTGCTATCCGTCATGATGAAGTCGATCTCATTTTTAGTCACAGTGTCGGGGCTTCGCCACGTCCACTTCCTCTGGGGAGGTTTCTTAAAGAAGGAGTTCATTAAGAACAGCCCCTCCTTCTCAAGGAAGTTGACAAGCATTTGCCCCCTGTGATTCCTAACTCCATAACCATGCGAGCCTATTCGGGATTCGTTGCCAGTCCGGATTCCCACCTTGCCGTTAAAGTCCCCCATAACAACGTTGAAGTGAGCCTTGGTGGTGTTATGTAAGGCTTTGGATATGTCTTCGTACATATCCTCCACTTCATCATCCGAGTGTGCCGAGGTCGGTGCGTAAACCTGAATTACCTTCAAGCTGTACCGCTTGGACAGCCGAAGGATCAGGTACGCTACCCTGGTCGACACACTGGAGATTTCCTGAACGTTGTTAGAGAGGGCCTTGTTGACGAGGAAGCCTACGCCACCCTGGGATGTTTTATCACCCTCGCGAAAGTAGAGAAGATGGCCCGAGTCTAAGTTTACGGTGTCCTCCCCCTCTCTACGGACTTCACATAACCCCAGAACATGCCATTTAATGTTCTCTAACTCCACTTCCAACTGCGCTAGATGGTGATCAAGCCTCAGAGTGCGTCCGTTAAGAGCGCGATCTATGCCAATGACCTTGCTCGAATGGACTTTACCAATGAAAAATCCCCGCACCACATCTGAATTATATCACGCAGCGCGCACCAACATAAGTATAAGTATGTTGCACACAATACAACAGATACCGCCAGAGAATAAGTACTAGTAGTTATAGCCGCGCGCTGCCGTCGCCGCACCGCCGCCACCGCATGGCCTCTACAGGTTGTTTATTACATTTATTAACCGACTCAAAAAAAGGAGTAGGTTCTCAATATGTTTGTTACCTCAGATTTTTTGAATGGGTGTTCCGATTTTCATGATTCTTTTTTTATAGCTGTATTCGATTTTTTTAAACCCTGCACAAATGATAAACAAATCCGCAGTACTTACTCTCAAATTAACTTTCTTGTTATTTTTGGACATAACATAAAGGAAGTACTTGATGATTTTAAGATTCTTTCTTCAATAAATATTATCTAATTATATCTCTTTATCTCGACTCCAAGCATGTGAACTTTAATTTATGTTATTGGAATGTGTTGACATAATTTGCAGCTTTATGACAAATAGATCATAGCTCAGTCTCGAATAGTACCTACCCTACCCAAAACTAGTAAAAAGTAAGTAAATAAATAATTAAAGTAGGCAGGAGATAGATACCTACCTACTGTTAAAAACATCAACTGCCCCCCTTTTTATTGCACCCCTCTCTAGTGGCGTATTGTTGCATAGGAAGAAAAATTTAAGTGGATTAGAGTCAATTGTAGGGTTATTGCACTAGATTCCGACCATTTAGCGAAGACTTAAAGTTCTCAAAAAAAAACCAACTGGTCAGCCTTGTTCGAAATGATACTAATCGGTAGTCTAGATATCTGAGTTTTAAATACATAAAGAGTTTTATAGTTATGCTATAAAGTTATTTTTATAAAAAAATAAACAATCGGAAATGAGTAAAACTTCAGTTTTCGACCACAAAATTCCTAGGTCCGTAGGAATTTTGTGGTCGAAAACTGAAGTTTTACTCATTGAACACGATTTCTACCGCTTACTTAAAAGGTTTTCATGGAATAAAATGCTAAGTTTTCATGCTTTTTTTCTGAAAAGTTAATTGTAAACTATTTTTTTTTATAATATTCATTATTAGATTTTACAAATCATGTCGATGTTTGGAGGAGGCGAGTATGGACCTCAAGATAAAAAAAAAATTGTAGGTACATCCTTATGCGGCGTGATATAAAACTTCGACAACGACGCGAGGACATCGAAGTCCGCTACTCAATTTTCAAGGGAGTGAATAGATTTAAGTAACTGGGATGCCTTGTAAGGGACACTAACACCAGTAGTAATGGAACCAACATACCAGAGCTAGAGCTACAGCCCAGAACATGCACCGATGCAGTGCAGCGCTACACAAAGTCTTGGTGCCCAGGCTCCTCTGCCGAAGAACCAAGATCCGCATTAACAAAACGATCATTCACCCGATCTTGATAATAGTATGAAGCCTGGACACTCCTCTATCTCTGTTGAAGTTAGGCCATCTATCTATCTCTATCGCCTCGTGTATCTTGCGGGGAACTAAGAATTTTTCCCTAGATAAGAAACGGGCTTTGTCGAAACGTACGTAATGAGATGGCCCTTCCTCAATACAGTGTTCTACCACCGCCGAGCTATTGGTGTCAACGTTTTTCACAGCGCGTATATGTTTCGAGAGCCTGGTGGATATGTTCCTCTTCGTCTCCCCTATATAACATTTACCACAGTCACATGGGATCAAGTTTACTCCGGGGACGTCCAGTGGTATTCTATCCTTCGGAGAGCGTAGTAAGTGCCGCAGTTGTGATTGAGCGCGGAAGATAGTCTTAATGATATATTTTCGTTGTAGCAGCTGACCGATCTTATCCGTGAGCCCTTTTACATAGGGTAGGTATGTGACCGCTCTCTCCACGGAATAGGGCCGCTTTCTTTGGGACATGTTGGCAATACGGCAGCTCTGTCTCCAGCCATAACCATTTCGCTCCAATACCTCTTTGACGTGTTGTAGCTCACTATCTATGTATTGTGCGTCACATATTCTTAAGAACATGATATATGCCAATGACCTTGCTCGAATGGGCTTTACCAATGAAAGTTCCCCGCATCACACCTGAATTATATCACGCAGCGCGTACCAACATAAGTATAAGTATGTTGCATACAATACAACAGATACCGCCACAGAATAAGTACTAGTAATTATATCCGCGCGCTGCCGCCGCCGCGCCGCCGCCGCCGCCGCATGGCCTCTACAGGTTGTTTATTATATTTATAGGGTCGACACACTGGAGATTTCCTGAACGTTGTTAGAGAGGGCCTTGTTGACGAGGAAGCCTACGCCACCCTGGGATGTTTTATCACCCTCGCGAAAGTAGAGAAGATGGCCCGAGTCTAAGTTTACGGTGTCCTCCCCCTCTCTACGGACTTCACATAACCCCAGAACATGCCATTTAAGAACGTGCATGTTCTTAAGAATATCCGTGAGCCCTTTTACATAGGGTAGGTATGTGACCGCTCTCTCCACGGAATAGGGCCGCTTTCTTTGGGACATGTTGGCAATACGGCAGCTCTGTCTCCAGCCATAACCATTTCGCTCCAATACCTCTTTGACGTGTTGTAGCTCACTATCTATGTATTGTGCGTCACATATTCTTAAGAACATGATATATGCCAATGACCTTGCTCGAATGGGCTTTACCAATGAAAGTTCCCCGCATCACACCTGAATTATCACACACCTGAAATATCAACAGATACCGCCACAGAATAAGTACTAGTAATTATATCCGCGCGCTGCCGCCGCCGCGCCGCCGCCGCCGCCGCATGGCCTCTACAGGTTGTTTATTATATTTATACGACTTCAAAAAAAGGAATATGTTTGTTACCTTTGAACTTTTGACTGGGTGGTCCGATTTTCATGATTCTTTTTTTATAAAAAGCTGGTGCTTCCCGTGTGGTACCATTTTGATTTGGTTTAGTTCTGACAGTAGGATCCATGAAAATTGAAGTCGGTTTATAGTTTTTTAAAACAATATTTATTATTATAATACTGATGATATTTCCTTTTCCCTATTCAGTGGGGATAAAGAGAATAACCACCTACCACTGCCTATTTTGTAGCTTTATTCAATTTGTTTTAAACCCTGCACATATGATAAACGAAATCGCAGTACTTAACCTCAAATTAACTTTCTTGTTATTTTTTTACATAATGGAAAGTACTTGCTGATTTTAAGATCCTTTCTTCCATAGTGGCGTGTCGTTAAATAGGAAGAAATTTAAGTGGATTAGAGTCAATTGTAGTGTTGCACTAGATTCCGACCATTTAGCGAAGTTCTGACTTTAACGCCTCAAAAAAAATATTTCCAACTGGTCAGCCTTGTTCGAAATGATACTAATCGGTAGTATGATATCTGAGTTTTAAATACATAAAGAGTTTTATAGTTATGCTGTAAAGTTATTTTTATAAAACAATAAACAATCGGATATTAGTAAAATTTCAGTTTTCGACCACAAAATTCCTACGGACCTGAACACGATTTCGACCGCTAACTTAAAAGGTTTCATGGAATAAAATACTTACAAAGTTTTCATGATCAGAAAAGTTGTGACATATATTATTGTAGTTTTTTTTTTATAAAATTCATTATTTGATTTTACATATCATGTCGATGTTTGGAAAAGGCGACTGTGGACCTCAAGATTAAAAAAGTAACTGAGTAGGTACATCCTAATAAGGCGTGATATAAACCTTCGACAACGACGCGAGGACATTGTAGTCCACTACTCAATTTTCAAGGGAGTGAATAGATTTAAGTACCAGGGATGCATTGTAAGGGACACTAACACCAGAAGCAATGGAACCAACATACGAGCCCAGAACACGCGCCGATGCAGTTCAGCGCTACAGAAAGTCTTGGTGCCCAGGCTCCTCTGCAGAAGAACCAAGATCCACTTTATTAATTGAGTGAATCTATCTCTCGCTCAACTTAGTTTCAACTATATCATTCGCTCATTTACCTCATTGATTCTTTTTGGAAACTTATCAGTGCTGAGCGAAATGAGCGAATGAGTAAGAGCGAAGACGACTGAGCAAGGCGAGTGATTTGATGGAGCGAAATGTACGATGTCAGATACAACATGAAAAAAAGAGAAAGATAGCAAGACTAAGTTCAGGCCTGTAATAATTATGCAAAATGTAATTATTTTAGAAGTAATCGTGTTCAGTATTATTGTTAACGGATAAGTATTTTTTATTTCGTTTGTTTATTTTTTCAAAGAACATAATACAGTGTACGCAAGTGTTTTTTAACTGTCACTCTAGCGCCACCTAGCTCAGTTGAACGGAGACATTATATTTTCTTTTTTATCTCATGCTCATGAGCTTGAGCATGAGGAACTCAACAAGACAACATTATTAATCTACTGAGCTAAATGAGCTAAAGAGCTAAATGAGTGATATATATATCTTTAGATCAAAAAGTTTATATATATATGTCGGCGCTATCTCTTTGTTTGATTTTGTAAAGCGCCTGCACCGGTCGAACGACGCTTCGACCCGCCCGAAGTGGGCGGCACCTACCTGGAAAGCGCGCCACTGATTACCTGCGGACCGCTGCGCGCGTATTTAAGGCGCGCGCTCGGCAGGAATGGACATTCTCGCTTCGGAGCTCGCTCAGTGCACACGCTATCGTAGTGCTCAGGCCTTACTTGTTGTACAAAATTGCTAATTATTATAAATGAGATTATTTCGATTGTGATTATGATATAAATTATCGAGACTATAAATCCGAGTTTTCCTGACGATGTCTGAGCTACCTCCTACATCAGAAGTGGGATTGGACACCATTGTCCAGTCTATGCTCTGGCCTACAGCGCAAATAGTTTTGCATTATGTAAATCATTGCCAAAAATTCTACACCTTGTGGAAGAGGTGGAACAAGGCAACAAACTAACACCGAAACTAATGAACTTCGTGAGTTTCTAGGTACGATTCTGGCGCGTTTTAGCGCGCTGGAACATGCTGGTCCACCCTCGATGAGTACCATGTCATTGCTGCCGATGGCGCTGGTCGAGCGCACCATGGCGCTACCCAGTCCCACCGCTACCTGCTAGCCGCACTCGCAGTCCGCGGTGCCGTGCTGCTGCGCCCAGGGAGAGAGGTATCTGTGCCGGCATGCATTGCCAGCACCACGGGCAAGTCCACGACGAAAGTTTTGTCGTCACCAGGTGCCACTGAACGTCTTAGTGTTCAGCGCGTTAAGCAAGGTTTGATCCATCCATTACTAATTTCGATTCAAGTTCACATAAGTTTGATTCTTGGTGCAAGGAAGTAGAGAGAGCTAGTTGTTGGGATGACAGCGAGTGCTTATGTCCGACAGCGAGCTGCCTGAAGAGATAAGAAAGCGAAAAAAAATAGTCGCTTAAATCTGAGCCAGTTATAGACTGAAGAGATAAGAAGGCGAAAAAAAATAGTCGCTTAAATCCGAGCCAGTTATAGACTGAAGAGATAACAAGGCGAAAAAAAATAGTCGCTTAAATCCGGGCCAGTTAAAGACTGAAGGGATAAGAAGGCGAAAAAAAAATAGTCGCTTAAATCTGAGCCAGTTATAGACTGAAGAGTTAAGAAGGCGAAAAAAAATAGTCGCTTAAATCCGAGCCAGTTATAGACTGAAGAGATAACAAGGCGAAAAAAAATAGTCGCTTAAATCCGGGCCAGTTAAAGACTGAAGGGATAAGAAGGCGAAAAAAAAATAGTCGCTTAAATCTGAGCCAGTTATAGACTGAAGAGTTAAGAAGGCGAAAAAAAATAGTCGCTTAAATCCGAGCCAGTTATAGACTGAATGGATAACAAGGCGAAAAGAAAAAGTCGCATAAATCCAGGCCAGTTGTATACTGAAGGGATTCTAAGTTGAGTAATCAGGATAGATTTGTCCAAACTAGTGAATTCGGGGCTATACAGTGTGTAAGGTTTGGTTGAACTAGTGATTAGAACATAGCTGAAAGTTTTGTAAAAGCTTAAGGGGACTAGGCAGCAATAAGATATGTTTTGTCAGGATAGACGAGCAATAACATTGTCATTTACTCTTTCTCAGATGATGTCCTGTAAGCCTACGCGAACGAGGACGTTCGCACGTCAGCATGGCCGTGTCGGCGCTATCTCTTTGTTTGATTTTGTAAAGCGCCTGCACCGGTCGAACGACGCTTCGACCCGCCCGAAGTGGGCGGCACCTACCTGGAAAGCGCGCCACTGATTACCTGCGGACCGCTGCGCGCGTATTTAAGGCGCGCGCTCGGCAGGAATGGACATTCTCGCTTCGGAGCTCGCTCAGTGCACACGCTATCGTAGTGCTCAGGCCTTACTTGTTGTACAAAATTGCTAATTATTATAAATGAGATTATTTCGATTGTGATTGTGATTATGATATAAATTATCGAGACTATAAATCCGAGTTTTCCTGACGATGTCTGAGCTACCTCCTACATATATATATATCACTCTTGTCATTGGAGTGGTATAAAATGCGCATCTCTATGGAGAAGCCCTCGTTGTACGGGAGGTACAGATCCTCTTTGATTCCGTTCTTCTACTACAACTACACAGGCATATTACGCGAGCTTGGAGGAAAATGTTATCGTATCACATCCCGTATCCTAGAATAGACTCTAGGATACGGGATGTGATACGATAACATTTTCCTCAAAACCGCTAAGCCATCGCTTTGTCTTTTGGCTTAATTTGATATTTTTCGAAGGTAATTATTCTTGTCCATTACAAAAATGTTTGATTTCTACTGAGAATATCTTAACTTATACGAATTGCCGAAAACGAAAACTTAGATTATTTCGGTCGACATTAGCTACGATACAAATATACTCTAATAACATCGAGATAAAAAAACAAAATGAGACAAAAGTATTCTGTGTATATTCGTACTTACTCTCCTCCCGGCCGAGATGTAAATTTTTGGTGATCTTCAACTTCCGATTTCCGACCACCCCAATTTTCAAGTAATTCAATACAAAAACCAATATAATGCTTACCGACTCATTTCTAAAAAAACCGTTTTTATATGAACAAAATATTATTTATTGTTTTTTTACAGAGTAATAATGACAAAAACAAAACTTATTATACCTGTCCCCTGTATAGTTTGCCAGTTCGCTTTTTTCTCTTTGATCATTCTGTTGACTAGGTTTTGGAGGATCCAGTTAGGCTGGGCAGCATTTGGAAAACTACATCTAGTCTCCTCGTCATCCATAATCCACAATGCTTGAAAACCAAAGTTTTCAATCAGTGCGTCCTACCCGTCATGACCTACGGAGCTGAGACGTGATCACTCACGATAGGGATGGTCCACCAGCTCAAAGTCACTCAACGAGGTATGGAAATAGCTATGCTTGGAGTTTCTCTGAAAGATAGGTTTCGTAACGAATACATCAGACAGAGAACCAAAGTAATCGCCATAGATCAAAGAATTAGCAAGCTGAAATGGCAGCGGGCCGGCCATATATGGCGAGATATATCTCGCAAAGAACCAACAACCGATGCGGTAAACGAGTGCTTGAGTGGAGACCGCGACTCGGCAAACGTAGTGTAGGGCACCATTTGGCCAGGTGGGATGACGATCTGCAAAATACTGCAGGCAGATGCTGGATGCGGCAAGAAGACAGGGCGCTATAGGCCGATGTCCAGCGGTGGACTCATATAGGCTGATGATGATGATGATTATGAATTGCACCGAAAAAAGAAAAATATAAGTACATAGATACCTAAACAATTGTGCAACGACCAGTGAGTTGAGTCCTTTAGGTACAGAGACAATTAATAAAATATTGGTAGTACCTATTTACCATTTCTTTGTATTCTCATCGTGTATTTTATTTTCAATAACGTTTTTTACGATTCATTTTATTATACCTATTTTTGCACACATAATTATTTAAAATAATAAATAAATAAATAATGTTGGACAATCCACACAGCACCGAGAACGCCCTGAACAAATATAACACATCCAACACCGAGAACGCCCTGAACAAATATCTGCAGATCGTATACATATTTGTCCCGAGGCGGGAATCGAACCCGCAACCTCCTGCCTCGCAGGCGGACCTTCGCCCACCGCACCACAGAGAAATAATAAATATGTGCATCGACAACCTATTCAAAACTATAATCACCCCTTACGAAACATTTACCTTACAACAAACTTACAAATAAACCCGCTGTATACTAAAAATCGTCAAATAAATAAATTTCAAGTTGGTTCCGCAGCGAAAAATAATATTGCTGTTAAAAGTAGCACAGGTCCGTTCAGCACAACGTCTCGTCCCGCACTGATTGTAGGGCCGGCAGAGGGGCGGCTCACGAGTAACGTTGTATCGATTACGTAAAAAATTCGTTAAAAATAATTAGATAATTTATTTGAAAAAGTGGGCGGAAGAGAGTCTCCGTAACTTTTTATTCTACATGGTGATAACTTTAAATAAATCTTGTGATTGATAGTTTAGGAGAAAAAGAGTTTTAACGGAAAAAATGGATGGTACTTTGCACTATTATTTCAGATACTTATAATTGGAATTTCAAATTTTCGGCTTAAAGGTAAAATGCCTTGTATAGCATAGATTATTATATATTTTTTTCAAACCATTTTCTATAAAGAATAAGAAGAAAAACGGATTTAACTTTACCCAAATTACGCCGATTCACATGTATCTGCACCTTAAACGTAGCAAGGGTCAAGTTTTCTTCTGCCGTAGCCCGGGGATTCTTAGCACCCCCTGCCCCGCCGTTACCATGGCCGCTACCATGGCCAGGAATAGCGAAGCGGCCGGGAACTAGGGGCCACTTTTTGGCGTGTGCAATCATTGGGGGATAGTGCCCATAATCCCCACGCTGGGCATGCGGGTTGGGGATCGCAGTTCGGTGATATTATCGTCTACGGGAGGCGCTGCTGCCCGCCCTCCGGTTTATGTCCCTTAGTCGCCTCTTACGACACCCACGGGAAGAAATGGGGTGGTGCTATTCTAGGCCGGCACCGCACAGCAAAATATAGGAAATATAGTAAGTATAATACCCAAATTTTTTATATTCATCCCAAAATTCTGTCGAAGTATCAGGTGAAAGTTTATTAGGTAGACTATCTCTCCGAGGATTGCCATCTCAACTAACAGAAACAGAGTTACCCTGTCGTTGCAGTCAATGCACATGCATAAAGATATTTTTGCAAAAAACATAGGAACATAATGGTAACAAATAATTAAAGAGAAACAACATGTATGACGTATGAGTTTACGGAAATAATTAGAGAGATGACATGCAACATTAAAAACTAACAAACAATTTAAGTAACCATGATGTTTTGGTTTAGACTTAGGATGTGGCAGTTGGAATTCCTCTCATGGTGGTAGGAGACTCTGTGATGGGGTTACTTACACCATCTATAGTTGCGGAAATTATTTTAATAGAAGTTGACAAAATAAACATCGTATTACACAATAAACTCATGCTGATTGACGGTAAGAATTAAAACCTATAAAGGTGCAACATACTATAAAACATAATTCGCAACACGTTTTGTAGTGTCGATGTGTTTTTAATTATAATTTTAATACTTTTGATGTTATTACCCAATGTTACATAATCTGGACGCACCCTTTTATCATTATGTTTTAAATATTTACAGAACACTAATGGAGGCCATACACGTTAGGGTTTGCATGCTGGTTTTAGCCTTGCATGCATAACCGACAGGCATAACCGAGTTTCATATAACACATACACGTTTGGGTTTGCATGCACAGTTTTGCCATTAACTCTCAGTTGAGCTACGTGACGGTGTGTGTACGACGACGCCTAGGTACTGTGTACGGTATATACCAACCAAACTACAATGGACGACGACGATGTGATAGCTGTACTTGGCTTAGCACTTGTTTTGCAGAACAGAAAAAGAAAAGAGATCGCACTGAATGGTCTAAACGCTGGTTATTGAAAAGAAAGCAGTTCTCCCACGTAAATTTGATAAATGAATTGAGATTTTCACCTACAGATTACGAAAACTATTTACGAATGGATGAAAAACTTTATTTGAAACTATTATCATTGATTACTCCTTTAATACAAAGACAAGATACTGTTATGAGGAAAGCAATATCAGCACATGAGAGACTAGCAATAACACTGAGATTTCTTGCAACAGGAAGAACATATGAGTGTCGCGCGCGACTTTCCGCCGTCACAGTCATGCTCGCCGGACGCCACACACGCTCGGTTATGCTCGCGTGCAAACATAACCGAGCGGCATAAAATATCAATTTTGATATTTGCTCGGTTGCATGTACATGCACCGATAACTGTACAGTTTTATCACATACACGCTAGGGTTTACCTGTTGGTTATGCATGCAAGGCTAAAACCAGCATGCAAACCCTAACGTGTATGGCCTCCATGCCCATCATCACGAACACGTTTGTGAGTAAGAAAACAGGTTATACAAATAAATTGACTTTGTTAGCAATATCTTCTACTCCTATAGGAGTGGTAAATATAACTGTCTGCTGATATGCTGATGCAAACACACAGTTATGATTTTGCAAGCCGAAGTAAGGTTATATGACAAGCAAACAAAAAAAAACAAGCTATCCTCCTGATAAATTCAATTTATTTATGTATCATATTTTCTTACTTACAAACGTGTGTTCATGATGATAGGCAGAACCTGCAGTTTACGCCTCACCTTTTTTTTTTTTATAATCCTGAGGGAAATGCGCACGCATATCGTACTGCCACGGGGAGACAGTACAATTATGTGGGACTCCAACACCACTAAAACCCTCAGGGTGTTTCCGCCTCTGCCGCTTGTGGTGGGAACATGGGGACGCTGTCGCACACTTCCACGAACCCACCGCGGATGCCCGATACGGGCCCCTCACTGGGGGATGACGAACACCCCCCTTCGCAACGCGCCAGAAACACATGACGCGCTGCGACCACCTCGGGGACCTTACCTGCCAATTGGGCGCCAGACAACCCCGTTTCCGAACGCCCAAGGTCCCAGTGCGACGGGTCAGTCGAGTGGCCCCGCCGCCTGCCACACGGTCGCAGAGAACTCCTCCCCTGCAACCGTACGCCATCCAATGATGGCGACGCAACCTACTACCGCTCCAACTGGGCTTAGATGCCAAAACCTAGAGGAGCGTTCCGTCCTGGGACCGGCCATGTCGCCGTCTGCGTAGGCACGGCCCCATGGGTTCCTCTTAGCATCATCGCGGGTGACCAGGCCGCGATTACTAAGCCCCCCCACCCCGGCAAGGCGGGAACCCTTCGGGGGGGAGGATACGCCTCACCTTACCTAACCTCAACAGCCTATATCGGTCCACTGCTAAACGCAGGCCTCCCCCTGATTATCACCATAATGACAGTTTATGCACTGTCCATGAATAACCCATATTATAGGACTTAAAGATATTGTTGATGAACCAAACTTTTAACGATAGAATGAGATATGAATTCTTTCAAAATCGGTATATTATTTGGCTGTTATGACCGCTTTCTCAGATCCCACCAAAAAGCGGGACATCATCAGATTCATCAAGTACGTGAAGGTTCGCGGCCACCGGTTCCGCATGTACAACTTGATACCCCAAGACGCTCGCCTGCTAGGAATGCTGTGTACCTTTTGCGTCACCTATATTATTATCATCGTCCAGTTCTTGCAAAAATAAAAGAAACATGGAAAGGGTTTGATGTAAAATAAATCCTTGTATCATATACTGTATCATAGATTTCCATAGTTACTCTATAGACGTTCGTGTTCTTTGTTTGTGTGGCCTTGTGTTTCAATGACATAATTGTTAATGTATTCCAGTTTTAAAATAAATATTGTGTATGGTTGATCAGGTTTTTCATTAAATTAGTTTTATAATGCTACCATTTTGGTCCAGCCTTTGAAGATATAATAAAGGGCCTACAAAATGTCAACGAGAGCTTCACTTTATTTGGCAGAGTGTTAGAGTTTGGTATCCTTTCCGAATTTGCGACCTTGTGCGAAGGTTGTCAGATTCATTGTCAGATAGACGGCGAAATCATTGTCAGATTTGCTGAGCTTGACTTTGCTGTAACTAGTAAAATATCTGAATAAAATATGTTACCCGTAAAAGTTGCAAGAAATTTCATGTTCCATAATTTTTGTCATGGCTTTTTTTGATCTGCGTTGGCGTTGGAGAGGAGACAGTTTTGAAATCTGGTTTGAGGTACATATTTTCCAATAATGCGGCGCGAGCGGCAGTCGCTCAAGGTCGTCATGAAGTAGGACACCAAACCATCAACGATCAACTGATCACGTGTTTTGAATTTTTGTTTTAATACTAACTATTTGAAGTACGCAATCCATACCTACGCATTAAATTATGTGGAAATATTACAATTATATTCATTCTGAAATGGAGATTTTTTTGCAGAATTCCTACGATAGTTAGACGACGATGCTGTATTCGAATGTAAATCGAATAAAGATTTTTTGCAGGACAGCATCGTCGTCTAACTATCGTAGGAATCCTACAAAAAAATCTCCATTTCAGAATTCAACCGTTTTGATAAAGAACATCATGTCATGACACAGTGGTGACCAAAGCTGAACTGTTCCAAAAAATATATCTTACATTGTCTACGGCAATATGCAATATATAGCTCAAAATGTAATATATATTACCTACATCCCATTGTAAAAAGCCGGCTTTACAGTACGTACTTCTTGACCTGACAGTCCAGTTTCCAGACTGGACTATTTGTTGTTTTTGCAGAATGCAGTTATGGCTGACAAAGCATCAAACTCACTTTGTTTGGATAGTGTATCCTCCTGTAATGCAGTCTAAACCCAGCAGCTGGATATAAAGAGCTATTTATTATGATTATGATGACATATAGGTCCTAAGACCTGCCTTGGTATCATCCTATTTCTGTGAAGGGATATCATAGGGAATATTATAACATTCCATATTTTTTGTGAGTTGAATTGCATTTTCACTAGAAAATTCAATTCAACTCACTGTATGAGTAGAAACTATTAGGGTCTTCTTGGAGAAGTTGGCAATCAGTTATAGATGAAACTATTTAAAATATTTTTATATAATCAGCATAAATTAATAAAATAGAATTGTGAAAATTTAAAATGACATCATTAATAGAGATTAAAAATAGAAAAGGATCCAGATTCCTAACTGCGTCCTTTTCTATTTTTCCCCTGGGGAACTCCTGAAGGTATAGAACCAAAATATGAGCATTAGTCTGTAACAGCCTGGCTTCGAATCTGTAGGTAAGCTTCGATCCATCTTAAAATATCACTGTGAATTCCGATATCACCGTTATAAAATATAAAGAAATAACAAGCAAGCAATGAATAAGACACTTTATCGACTTTTGAATAATCAGAACAAACAATATCCATCTGAAAACTTCTTCTTCAGATAACAGATGGGTCAATTTTGATTGCTAAAGCTTTTCTTTATGTTGTTCACGAATGATTAATAAATGAGTTACAAAAGAAAGGAGAACATCTTAGCAATAGTAAACAGCTTCGATATTGGCCTGTAATTAACAACATCAAGCCTAGTAGCCTGGTAGCCGAGTAGTTGACATGAACGAGCTCAGATCCAGCGCAGGCAAATGGAAACATGACCAGTAATATGTACATTACCTAATTTAAAGGAATTAAATATCTAGCAAGTGTAAAATATTACCCTTTCGCGCAAAAACAAAACGGATATTATGTGAGTGAAAAAATGGACAGCATAGTGTGAAGACCTGTTTGCTATCTGCTGGTCAAAGACGGACAATAGCTATGTGAATATAAAATGTATGGCATATAACTAGGAACTTAAATGTAGTATATAAATTACAAAGTCAAATAATATAACTGCTTAGAGTAGTGTTAAACAAAAACATTGACTGTTTATCAAATCAAATTGATCAGAAATCAAATAAACTTAGCATAGTATATGAAGTGTATTAACTGCACTTCTGCTGGGGAGCGGGAGCCTGGTGACTCGTTGTTAGGGGTACTGAGTAATAAGTCATCCAACAGTGGGTTCGCAAGCAACTGATTTATTTATTGGATTAAAGTTAACATGAAAGTAATAATACGGAAGATGGGAGTCACGTTTGATACGTGACACATTCCTCACGTAGATATTGGTAAGCTGTAATAGTAATAACAAAGGAAGTTCGTATGACATGCATAGCCTAAATAACACATTGTACCTTGTACATCTTGGCCTCTAGAAAAAGCGAGAACAATGTAATGTGTAAGAACAAGAATCCAAACACGACTAGAATTCTTCCCTGATAATGAACACTACATTGTACTTTGTACACTCGTAACACAGGCTTTGCAAACTTACAAACCTTGCGCAGGCACCAGTCTCGCGCAATGTTGCTTTATAGTTATTCATCATAGTTCTAAAATAGCTCATCGTGTGAAGAGAACAATAAATGATTATTATTATTATAGTACAAAGTGCCACCTGAAGCATTTATAGATACTTGGGTTTGGATAGCGGCAACATTGTCCGGCCCCAAGGAAGCGCCTTGGGGCCGGACAATGTTTAAATATCTGTCATAGACTGTGTAAAAGGTAGTGAATTGAATTTTAAGATATCGTATGTAGTAGTAATAGCTTGAGTAGACAACCGACAGACAGTCGTGGATGAAGATGGAGGAGGCAACTAAAGAAGGGATCCAACTCTCAACAAGTGTAAATATAAGTACCTACTACCCTAAACCTAAGCATAAAATCCTAACACATAACTTGTACATAATCATAGGAGTTGGAATACAAGGCTTTATTATTATTATTAATATGTTTAAGTAGGTTATATAGGTATTTTATTATTTAATGAGTAAAGTTCTGGTTTCTATTTTAAACTTCACTATAGGCAATTGAGATCAATTAAATATATGTATATGATTATTGTTAACTCTATAAGCCCGAGTAAGTCAAACAAACTTAAATTCACCAAATAACTCATCTATATTTTCTCACGTCTTTTTTTCTTACCCCGTTTTTTCCACTTCAAAACCCCACGTCAGTTCAACCTCCTATTCTTTATGCCTCACTCCAAGCAGGTTTGCTCGCCCGCAAGAAGTTCCGCGTCCGTAACAATTATGGTATTCATAAAAGCTTACAGTTCAGAAATTACTGTTCCAAACTTCAAGGTATATTATTTATTAACAGAAGTAGTTTTTTCATCAATTATTGCAGTTCTACTTAGTAGAATATTTTCAGTTTGAATGTTAAGTAAGTTTTTAATTTTATTCAATCCAGGTTTTTTATCTGTTGATCACTTTGCTTGGTAATGTGGTATTTTTTAAATCAATTTATTAAATGAATGCTTTTATGATACAAGCTATTATGAGATTTGGGATTCACATGCACTTGTTATATCTTTATTGACTGCCCATAGTTGCATTTAGTTTAAATAGGACTTCTGACATTACAAAAAGTAATATAACTTAAACTATTTATAATATGGATGGCTTATTGAGAAGCTATGGCTAATATAATAACCCCTGCCGTATAACTATAGGTATATATTACTATATTATTTATATATTCGATTATACTATCTGAACGGAAAAACATAGTTGATTCAGATCCACCCAGTTGAAGAAAACACCAAAACAGTTGTCTGTTTTGGGTATATTATTGTAGTGATATTGATAGTAACTACGATATCACAACGAAGGGACTCTTGCTATATGTGACGTTGACGGATGGTTGATCGGATAAACGACAGCGTATTTCAATAAACCTACTATGAATACCTACCTATATACGTTCTTTATTTCATATCGCAGTTAGACACTATGCTGTCCGTTTCAAAATACATTTAATAAACCATTTCATTAAATAAAAAAAATATTCTTATTGTGTAATGGATCAAAGTTCCAATCGCATCAATCAATCTAAGGTGAGTTGATATCAATATTATAAACAAATTCATTGGAAAAAAAGTTTTTTGTGTCCATAATCAAAATAGTTCATTAAATACTTAATAATACTTCATCATTTAATATCAATCAATCAATAATAACATTTATTCATGCTATAATAAGGGAGTTGAAGATTACGAGCGCTATCTTGCGTAAACAAACAACATCAGTGACAATGGCAAGCTTCCTATGAGGGCAGCGCCTGCTCCTGCAAAATCAATTACACCTGTTGATGATTATAATCGTACTAGACTAATAAATACTACGTTTTAATATCTGCCACTAGTACCTCGACTTGCACTCTAACAACAATGAAGTTGCCACCACACCGCCTCAAATAAATAATTTCACTTACAGAAGGCAAAAGTACTTCAAGATTATGCAGGTGATATGCAAAACATAATTTTAAAAATGATTTTTTTTCTTGACCTTTCGGTTTTTCGAATCCAAATCTTATAAACTGAATATTCTACATAAGACAATCACTTTAATTAGATTGATTGTCACGTGCACCTTAGCTTGCGTTCGGTAATAAAAACTTTTTTGTTTGCCTTTACCAGATTTCTTTCGCGTTAACTCTTTTATACCTGTTTTTTCTTAAGCCTGATAACATTTGATTCAAACTCTATAATGATTTAGGGTCAATTGAGCGTCAACTGAAAATCAATACAGGCTATCATCGTAATTCAAAACTGTGCCTTATTGCTCTCAGCTTCATAAAATTATGTCCGAGTATCACGATAATAGTATACGTTAACTTTGCTTACCACTTACAGATCATCTTAAATTTATCTACCTCTTGGTCGATGCTAGGCATCGATTTTGCTAAGCTAAATTGTTATTTTGGTTTTTATTTGATAAACGGAGTACAAAATAACTTCTGACTTTTTATCTCTTCAAACGTCATACAAGCAGTTGGTAAACTGTAAACTGTAAACTGGATCTGATCCTGTGGTAGGTGGGGGGAGAGTTGAAATATGCGTTATTAAGTAAGTACCTACCAAATTTTTCAGTTTTGTCCCTTTATTATATTTCTTTATTCCAGTTCATAATTGAAGTTGTGAGCAGAGTTCCAGTTATCATATTTCACATAGCAAGAACTGTGACTGCGTCATTTAGTAGTTAGTACAGGGGAAACATTGAAGTTTATCCAATCCGGTCAAAGACTAAAGTTACATTTAGTTCGTTTGACGAGACCTGTCGCTTTTGCTTAAATTCTAAAGATTTTTTAAGAATTGAAACCCTGTATGGTTTGAACTCTTACATAATCTTTCACTTCTTTTTCTCAGATCCCAACAAATAGCGGGATATCATCAGGTTCATCGAGTACGTAAAGGTTCGTGGCCTCCAGTACCGCATGTACAACTTGCTACCCCAAGACGCTCGCTTGTTCGGGATGCTGTGTAGCTTCTGCCTCACCTATGTCATTATCATCGTACTGTTCTTGCAAAATCGACTAAAATATAGTTACATTTACCTCGTTATAGTTACAGCAAAAACTCTCATATAGACGTTCGTGTTCTTCGTTACTGTGTATGTTTTTTTTAGTGTAGGCTTGTATTATATTTGTGTTGTTTTAATGGCGTTATTGTATTCTGTGTTCAAGTTTCAAAATAAATATACTTACTGCGGTGTTTCCGTACTTTTTATGTTCGGTAAATGTTTCTGCTGATATTTGGTTTATGCTGCCGGAATAACTTTTGATCGCAAGGCGTATGATAACTCATTCAGTTAGTCACTAGTGGGTAGCCCCTTACATGCCTTATGTCATGGTTTTATGTAGTTTCAAGTCCAGAGGCAAGTTCACCCTTGTCCAGAGCTTTGACAGCTACAAGGGTGGCCTCTGTCCACTTGAGTACGAAATAAACAATAGGAACCTATCAAGTTTCACGCAAATCGAATCAACGGTTATGCTTAACGTGAATTTTAGCATGCAGTCAAATCACAAAAGCTGCCACTGAAATAATATCCTAAAAAACTAATATTATAAACTCGAAAGTTTGTAAATATATATGTAAACATGTACCTATTCTATGTTTGTTGCTCTTTCGCGCAAAAACAACTGAATGGTTCGGGCTGAAATTTAGCAAACAGGTAGTTCTAGGCCTCGAATAACACAGCCATACTTTTTATCCCATAAATCAGTTCCCGTGGGATGCGGGGCGCAGCTAGTATCTCTATTAAATCTTGTCTATCAAAGTAGCCCAGTTGTTTATAAACACCCCGAGGCTGTTCCCCTTTGAGCTTAATAGCTGTAGTAGTTCTTTATTCTAGTCTTCAACGGTCTTCGTAAAAAAATATGGCGTTTTCGAAACAAGTTGTATGTCACGGTTCCCGCCAGTGTTTGGGGGATTTAAACTTCATAAAGTGGAAAAGTTAGAAGGAATTGTAAAAAACTACCTTCTCAAGATCAAGTTTCTGCACTTAGAAAAGCTACAAAGAGAAACTTTTCAAACACAATACAAGGAGAGATCGGAAATAAGTAAAAGCTTAACAAGGTTCAAATGCATTTACAGTTCAATCTTTAACTTAAATCAGGATATTTACCATGATTTCTGGTGTTTTGATTTAGTGTTGCAGTTTCTTTCTATCAGTTGTAGGTTTGAGGCCCCCTGCAGAGCAATCATACCACCAAATTGCGATCCCCAACCCACATGCCCAGCGAGAGGATTACGGGCATTACCCTCTATGAGATATACGCCAATAAGGCGCTTATTAGGGGGAGGTCTGCGTCCAGCAGTGAACCAATACAGGTGTTAAGCTTGAGGTTGAGGAGTTGTAGGTTAGTGTTTTCTTCATCCTATTAATTGTAATGATTGCAATGGTATTTTCTTACATCGATAGTAATTTTTCATTGCTACAATCCGTTTATAATGTTATAATAACAAACATAATAAATGACACCTGATCCCGATCATTATGAAGCTTGACGGGAAGATGACTATTATAAAAGTAATTTAACGCATTCACTGCCCAGCCTCGGAAGTGCGACATACGGGGGAGCGCCGCCGCCGCTACACAGTACTGAAGATGGGTATCTTTGTCTTAAAATGGTGAATAAAACTTTAGATGTATACCAAAACAAACCTTCCTAACTCTAAAAAACATTTCCTTCCTCAAAATTTACAACCTGACCCCAAACATAGAAAGTAAACCACAAAAAACAAATTACCTTTAAATACCTCAGAACCCGTAACATTTAACGTAATGAGATCCAACATAAACAAGATTCTCAGCCGCGCCCACGAATTCCAGGGCGGGAATGTGAGTATCCGAAATTGTACATTAATGTAGGTACATTAGTGTACATTATTGAGTGAGTTATTTAATACGCGGACCACGTGCATTTTTGGTTATTATTATTGGGGCTTACCCGGACCGCCGTAATCCAATGAAGTCTCATTAGGTAGCGTTTGGAGCGTAACTTTATTTGCTTCCGGCTTTGCTTGAAGCCTGTTGATACCCATAATAGCACGAACAGATAGACCACGACTCAAATGTTTCGGAAGATAACATAATTATTAAAAATTGCTTGCAATATTGCCGGGTTTTTTCATTATAGAAAATTTGCTGGGTAATTTTATTTGGGGTATGTTTTGAGAGCTTTTAAGCAAAAGCTTTGGTTTGAGACGAAGTTCAGGTTTTATTTCATTGTTTTTGTAATCCATTTATTATTTATTTTCTTTGAGCTTATAATGTTTCCAAACCTTAGGAGACCCAGATTATATTATTATGGGGTATTCGAACCAAAATAATGAGTTCTATTATTAAGGAAGTTGCTCTATATTTGGCCTACATTTGCAATAGTTGTGTTGACGCAGGAGTTTTTCCTGATCTCATGAAATATAACTAGTAAATTAGTTCCTCTTTATGAATCTGGTAGCCACTCTGATCCGGCCAATTACAGTCCAATTTCAATACTTCAATTGCTTACTTTCAATTGAGAACTGAGCTCACACTTCGCTTTGTTGTGTAACTATTACATGTAGGTATTTAAGGAAGATAATCCAATCAAGTTCGCATTGAGTACTTACAACAGAAATGACAAATAAAAAATATAACAACAATTATCCTCCATCCGAACAAACAATTAGAGGTAAAAACTATCAGCGAAACAGCGACGGGATTACAGCGAAAGGCGTCTCTGAAAGGCGGGACAATTTACAAGTATAAAGCAATTGCTGGATAGCTCAGGTGTCGTGTGCGAACTATTTTCTTGTCTCGAATGCACTTAGAGACCTTTTACGTCTCCGAGATTTGAAATAGACTGGGATATATGAATACTTTATTATTTATTTACACATTATAAACTACGACAAATTACTGAGTTCAACTATTTGGAGGCAGCTATTTAGGTAGTTACATTAAGTTTGTTATTATTAACTTGCTTTCAGGCTTGGATTAACCATGAATGACCAATGCTTAAATTTGCAGACATGATAAGAAAAGTATTTCTGGTTTCCTCTTCACTGCATAGGCCATCAAGTTCAAACGTGGTCGGGATCCTGACTTTTTACTTCAGTCAAGGAATTAGTGTTGTCATTAAACGTGGCAATACTAGCAGCAGTCTGGGCAATCTGCTTTGGCGATGGCTTAGGAATATAGTTTGAGTGTTCATCCAAAAATAGATACATGTACTAAAATATTTCTACAACTCATACTTACACTCAAAATGCCGCGTCCGCCACGGTTACATAGCGTACATGGCGTAAAAATTGACCTTTTCAACGCAATCCGTAGATGTCATAAGATTTATATATGATCACTTATCTAGTTCTTATGACATCCACAGGCTTTTCTTATGAGAAGGGCAGCAGCTGTGATTGGTGTATGTTTACCCTTTCGCCAGTATTCGCCTGCTAAGCGTGGTGATTTTTGAAAAAACCTTGTTTGGAGCCATTGATTTATATTTTTTTCACGCGAATCAAGACCGCCTGTGCCGCCGCCGGTCAGACGGTGACTGAGGTGGCAGCACACAATTTGAAATTGTCACTTTCGAGAAACCAGTACCTCATCTTTCCTTTTTAATAAATCAATGTTTGGAGCAGGCGTTTAGTAGTGGACGTCTGCAGGCTGAAGTGAAGAGGACATAATAAAATCTGTGCATTATAAAATTTTAAGTAGAAAAAAAGTGCATGGAGAGCTCGGCTAAGCTGAAAAAATTGCCATTAGTGGCCTATCAAATTACCAGAAACATTTGAAGTGCTACAAGTGTTGAATTCTTTAACATATCAAAACTATTAAGGGGATTCAACACTTGTAACGCAATCATGTCAAAAATAAAACATTCATCAGATTTCCTCACACCTCAAAGTCTACAAGGTCCTTTACAGACCACGCTCCATTTACACCTTCAGCAATTTATTTTGAATCCACGTACATTTCGCTACGCAGTTATCTTTTCACTCGGCAGGAGCACTTTACAAGAGATTTACTATTGTTTTCGCTTTTAAGCTGACATGAAATAGTTTTCTATGTGAAGACAAATGGTGGAAATATTAAACGAAATGTAAAGGTTTTTATTGTTTTCTTTGTCTCGATATTGAAACTTCAAAGGTTTGAACCATAGAAGAGGAATTTAGTACGGGTAACTTAAACAATACATAAAGTACGTAAATGGAGTAGGCACGCGAAAACTGTTTGTATCTATCAACGTTGAAACGACTTAATTGGATTTTTATCATTGATATAGTTTTTCGGTAAGAACCTAAGACACCTATTTGATTCAGTTCAGGAAATTATTAAATAAATAACAAAATTAGTACTTTAAGGTACATAAAAGTTCTGAAATTGTTTCACAATTCAGTGTGAAACAATTTCAGAACTTTTATGTACCAGCTTCAATATTTAACTTTGAAATCTACAAGTTATCATAATATTAATCTACTGCTGGCTTAATTTTTCTTTTTAATTTTGACGATATTCGATTTGTGTAGATTATTTTAAGAAGTGCCCGATCGCATAAGGTGTGCCTGCATTGATAGCTGTACATTATTTTTAATAAATTAAAACATAGTTATCTATTGCCTTCAATATCGTCTACAAACAAAACAACTTGTAAGTACCTTGCCAATTGTAAATAACAGTCACAGAAAGGGAACGAAGCTCCACGTCGAAGCTTTATATCTTCTTGTTTCCGTTTTCAAAAATTTCGCCCCATAACATTATGTTGATAGCGGCAATAACGCTTGAAATATTTACGAATATTGTAACAAACGAGCTGTGTAGTGATAAATAGAGTTGTTGGATTGACCGTGCCGGTGCCTGAATAACGTAGCGGTCGTTGAAAGACATCTTTTGATAACGATTGATTCCACGATTGTCTTTTGTTTTCATTCAAAAACTTTTCTTCGATTTGTTATTTTGTTTTGCGGAATAACGTCGCCTGTAAAACAAGCGAGTAACATGTTTAAAGTTAGGTAATAGATAAGACTTACATTGGCGCAATGGGAAGTCTTACTAAAATTATCTATATTTTTTTCCAATAAAGACTAAATCCCCTATTGAGCTGCAAAAATTATCAGTAAAAAAATTCAAACAAACTGTCAAAACTTCACTATGCAAATAGGCTTACTATAAAATACAGAGCAAAATCCGACCATAGCTTTTTTATCCTTTATCTATAGGATAAAAAAGCTTGGGTCGGATTTAGCTCCAACTCGAAAAATAACAATTAACAGGCTAAAGGTTTCTTCGTCGTTTATTTACTTTAGTCTACATACCGATGTGATCGATATCAAAAATATCACTTTCGTTCCTTGTCAGTGTATTTTCTAATAGATATGATTTGACCCTTTCTAAGTGTACATTTATTGTATCTATGGAAATACAGCATTTTTGAATTCGAAAATGTTAATTATAAAAGTCTATTATTGGAAGTTTTACAGATTATATCCATCTTTTCCCTATAGGACCTAAATGAGTTCAAAATCATCAAATGCTCAGATTAGCAACACTGTCTATTTCAACACCCTTCTTATTCGCCCCACAAAATCCCTGAATGAAATCGCAAGCTGACAATTCCACCAAATAATGAACACTTGAGAGTTTCATTTGACCATCCCCCTTCATTAGCAATGGATTTGCAGGTAGGTGTCGTGTTGGGGCCGTGGTATTATCCCCGAACAACGAACACTTCTGACTGACTACGATGCCATTTTGATGTTTGATGGGATACACGGCTCAAAAGTACGCGATGCTTGTCTTTTTTTCTAGTTTATTAAAATTAAGGAGGAAATCATATTATATTCTGAAATCACTTCATCATCCAATAACTTCGTAAAATATAATTTTTTGGCGTGATTTTTTAATAATATATGATTTGTGTAGCATCATATTAATATTGTAGAAGTAGGATATACCTGTGTATAAACAAAATATTCTATTCCATTCGATTCTACTACCGTTCTCGTTTGAAGTAGGTTACTCGCCATTTGACCATCCCGTGAGTCCACGTCCATATTCGGTCAGCTACATGTACGATACATTGTTGGCCAATATCACGATCCCTAATTAGGACCACTGGACCCTTTAGTATCCAATTATTACGGAAATTTTGAATAGTTACACTAATAAATTGGCATCCCTTTTGAAGTTCGATGTTCACTTTTGATGATTCACAATTTGAAGAATTTTAGGGTAAGCAACGAAAGCGTTGTTTTGTTAAGATATTTTTGCATATATTTTTACGCACGTGTCATAATTTAAGTTATAGTCGAATTCATTACTTCCATTATTTTTAGTTTCTCAGGACCGTACTGTACCTACATTTAAAAATTAAATTAAATCATGCTTAGTAAGTTTAGTAAGTACTTATATATTTTGTAAGGATGTAAGCGGAAATCTCTTCTTCTATTTTTATACTCATTACTACAAAATTATAAACAAGTAATCCTATCCTTCATATATTATGGTAACATAGATTTTAAGAACAAGCCCCTAGAGACAACATAGTCTCTTTGTCCACAATCATTCATAATGAACCGAACCGCCTCATCACAATTCATGCAAGTTGCAAGTCAATCCAGCGATAGCATTTCCCAAGAGACGGTATAGAAGGATATCTAATTACGAATTCGATTCATCTGATAAATATTCGAATAGCAAGGAATTTACATAAACCGCAGCTTCAATATTTGCGAGACAACTGAGACATGGAAAAGGTGGGGATGGATATAACAAAAGTGATAGATAAAGAATTCGCAGTGTTGGGTTTTTGATAATACACTTTTCAATTATAATAACCTAGAATTATAGATCGATTTTTTGCTTCTGGCCACGTGGTTCGACCGCATGGTTCGATCAATCGGACTACGTGAACTTTTTTTTCCAGTAAGTTCGATTTTAGAATCTTACCAGGCGAACTAATAAAACTTAGGACCGCGTAGTTCGACTCCAAAGTCGAATCGAGTATAGTTATTTACTCAATTACATGGTTAACAAATAAAAATATGCACATGTCTTTGAAGTGCCGACATTTTGTGCCTCAATTGAGCAACAAAATCAGCTGGATCTTGTACTCTTTCAGATCTTGAGAAGGAGCTAGGAACTCTCAAGGGAGCCTTAAAGATCCAGAAGCGATTTTTTCTTCATTTTTGATGCTGAGCAATATAAGGTAACTTTGAGAAAAAGGTAAGAAATAATTTTCGTCAGTAGGTACAGATTATTGAAACTCCATAAACATTCGTATTACCTAGGTACCGATATTTTCTAAAAAGATTGGGTTTGAACCAAAATTACTGTACTAGGTACATTCAAAAAAAAAATCAAACGCAAGAAACGAATCCTAAATAAAGTAATCATAAACACAATGAAATCTATTTTTCCAAACAAATTGTCAATTCTGATCGTAAACAGTTTGCTTTGAGAACGAATCAAACATCAAAAACACAATATGCAGACGACTTCAAAGACTACAAAGATACTCAATTATTATCATTGATAGTTGGAAACCCATATTAGGTAGACCACGTAATAAGGCAATTTTGTGGACAAAAGGCCCCTCCGATGGACGCCTGTCGGCGATTTGAAAGTTTCTGGATGACGGGGGCCGTAGGTTTATTGAATTTCGCGAGTGGGATGACCACACGTTATTGTTCTGTCGGACTGGCTCGGACTTTGATTGGGGTGTACACTACGGGGGCATATTTTGTAGGTACATTGAATATTATTTAATCATGGCTTGGACATGAATATTCTATAGTCTCTTCTATGATTTAAGTAAGGAAAGGATTATGTACGATTTTATCTGGTTTTTTATGTTGTTTAACAACACAGCTTTCACAGCCAGCAGTTTTATTTCTTTAACCATTAAGTTACCTACATTATTGTTGGAAAAATAAAATTGTTTTAATAGCATAATACATCATGTCCAGATATTTATTGCATCTCCATCTACAATATAAACACTAAACCCATCCTCGTGGAGTCGCCTGTGGCAACCAGCAATTTGTCCCGTTCAGAGGGAGCTTTTCAATAATAATTCCACGATAAATTCTGTAGGCGGGCTACTGCGAAACTGCTTTATATTTTTATGAGATAGGTATTTGATAGTTCAGAAGCATATATTTAAACGTGTAATACTAAATAGGATAAGGATGATTCGGTAAAAACAGATTTTGGAATGACGAAACAAAAATAAAGACCTTTAGCCGATTGCATGGCACGTGAAATTTCTGATTTAGAACTATCATTTTCTTTTATAAACCAGCAAAACGGTCGCACTTAAAAGACAAACGAATATCATTGACACAATAAAAAATCTATGACATTATAAAAAATCTAAAGGGCGGCTGTTTTTGAGACGAAAATCTTCAAACCCCGAGTTGGTTGACGATTATAGAAATTAACGAAACTGAACTTTATCTCTTTTCTCAGTTGGCGTTTAGTAGTGTGCGAAAGAAATGGTGGTAAAATAATACCTAAAACGCTTTCCGTTTATGAGTAGGACCCTGTCTGACCAGCTCTCATAGGGGATAATGCAACCTTAGCAATTAATTATTATATGGCTTTTTGACAGCATTCCAAGCGTGTTTTCTTTATTGAGACGCCTGTATGCCGAGGCAATAGAAATTTATTGTTTCCTGACACTTTATTTATGGCATTCATGCTTCTTATATTTGCTAGTGAAATATCTTTATACACAGTTTTGAAATGTTTGGAGAACTATGTGTAAAGCTCGTAGAGGGTCTACGAGAAAATTTTGGTAGCAGTCTACGCACCAAATTAGTTAGAATTTTTTAAACTTGCCGTTCTGGGTATTTTTCCATATCTAGTACACAAGTTTTTTGCCATTTCTAGACCTTACTCTATGATATATCCTATTTTATATTATTACGACTAATTTATTAAGGCGGATAAATTTTAGAACTATGGCACATGTTGTGCCTATTTTTATTTATATTACCTTACATCTGATGCTGTGTGGGTTGTCACGCATTTTATTTTCTTCATGTTGGCAGATAAATGCCTTTTGAACATTTGAGTAGTACCACACAGGTTCTTATCAATTTATACTTGCAGACGCCAGTAGAGGTAGAAGTCGGTACAATATTCGATTTCGCCAACATCAGAGACCGAGTTAAATGAGCCCTAAAATATAATGGCCCAGGTAAACCCATTCATAAATCCAAATGGCTATCCATTACACGTAAGTCCAGTAGTTATAAGGTTTATTCACCTTCTGTCTACGGCAATTCGTTACCGTAATGTTGGCAATCTGTCGCTCAGTCAAAGCAATAACTCAAGACAATACACGATAACTATTTTGGTCTAATAGGGCAACAAAACTGTGGCTATTTCAATGCGAATGGAAAACGCAAGCAATCACTTGATAAGATCTTACAATAAATCAGTTGGAGCCACTCAATTCGTGTTGTGCATGAAGTATGCAATAATTTATCTGATTTTCATCGAGTGAAGAAAATCGTTTTGATACTACATACTACTTCCAATGAGGATTGTTTATAAGAAATTTAAGGTTGAAACTTGATAATGAATCATATTAGACATTTAAATATTATAGAGTACCTTATAAGCCTATCATAAAACTAACTACAGGCAGGGTATTTAAATTCGTCGGAAAGGCCGTCGGATTCGAAAATAGCGCTCTAAATTACCGTCAAAATAGAGTTCAAATTCGAATCTGACGTTGTCGCTTCGGAAACGAATCGAATGAATGAAAATACCCCTGTAGGTCGAACTGCAAAAAATCTCAATATTATTTATTACTTACCTTTTCCTAATTATAATGAAGATGTTTCTCGTAAATGTTAATCATTCGCGAAAAACATCTAGAATTACAATTTACTCCAAAGAGAACTCACTTCATCGCTTTTTTCGTCGTAAATGTTAAACAAACTCGCTAAGTAGTTTCTTACGTACCCTAAAGAGCTACTTGGTAGTCGTTCAAGTCTCAAAGACTCATACACACTATCCAACTTATAGGACTTAGATTCTAAGAAGATTTCATGTCCTCAAAAATTGTTGTAGAAAGGTTGAAGTGGGTCTACAAAAAACCGTAGAAGCATACTTAACCAGAGTTCTTCAGGACCTGTCAGAAAATCAGCGCCGTTATAGCTTCGGCTTGTAGCGGAATAATGGTCACCTGTCTCAGACCTTTTTGGCCTATATGTAATGTATATATTAGAACATAATCATATACACGTTTCTGCTTTTATATTAAGTACTACTTTCATAGTCTCTTTTTTGTAGTTTTTCTTATTTTTTACTGACCTGTAATTTGTACCTATAATGTGTCGTGATATGTGTGTGTTATATAATGGCCCTAAATAAATGTATATTCTTCTTTCTTCTTCTTCTTCTTCTTCATAGTACACTAGTAACCAGTAACCGGTTTTCATTCTTTGTTTACGATGAAGTAGAAACAGATTTTTCACAAAAAAAATTACATTCTGTTTTTATTTTATATATCTATAAAACTTATTCGTTTTATTAGTGAGTTGTTAAACCATACAAACAAATGCGTCAGAGTTAATCAAAATTAGGCATTTAGATAATGTTGTGCAAGTGAGTCATAGTACTTTTTTTTTCTCTATGTGTTCATTATTTCTCAGCGTCGTCATCATGGTCGTTCACAATGTTAACAAATCAGACAGTCTTTGATCCAACATGCTCGGTAGTGTATCAAGACCTTAACCTCCAGCGAACAGTGAGTATTCACATTCTACTAATTAAAGCAGTCTGTAATGAAGACCTAGGCATTACTGAAAGAGTACTTGAACAGTAAATAAAGCTGAAAATTAGTTTCTGTTTCTTTGCGAGAGCCCTTCACTATTTCACTCATGATTTTTTCATATTTAATGAGACTGTTAGTTAGTGCTTTTGTGAATTCTGTTTAATTAAAATGTAAGAGCGTAAGAATAGTCGATTCACTGCTATTTGACAGAGCACTCAGACTTAAAAATGTTTTAATTTTCTGAATGAAAATAGATCAAATGTGAAATCTTTTATCTTCGTCTATAAGAAGGGTAACTCGCTAAGATTGTATTTATAAGTTTTATTTAAGTTATGTTCAAATTGCAGTTACCTACGTGTTGTCGGATTTTACCGCCTTTACAAAGCGAGTCAAGGATCGAAATGACTCAGCCAACCTCATCGAATATGAAACTGAATAGAATATATTATATTAACATTTATTTCCTTAAAATTAAACTGATCCTTTCAGTATTAACAGTTACAAACACTGAACCATTTGGTTTTATCACATAGTTTTAACTAACTTATCATATACACAGCACTGATTTAAAAGAAATACGATTTTTTTCATTATCTACACGTGTCCTGTGTAAGAAACATTAAAAAGATACGAGCGTCGCCGAACCATGAAAACTAAACAACTACAACACTTACTTATTTTAATAGCCAATAAAGTTTGCCAAATTTATGGTATATCGTGTGGGGAATCAACCGAGACTCGTGGACCTTTGGGTGAACTTCCGAGCAAGTCAGACATTAGAGAACAAAGTGACGTGACGTCATAATCGCAGTCATGATGAATTTGTGATACAGTATAAGCAGTGTGATATAGTAGGCTGATACTATTAAAGATGTAAGCTGAATCTATTTAAATAGACTATGAGAACTCACAGTTGGGCAAAGATCTTTTTAAGTACATAGGTATATCAATCATGGGTTCTACTCATAATTTGTTTTAGGAAATTACTAATTGTAGTTATACTTCTTTAAGCCTGCCAATCTGAGTGTGGAGTTAATTATTTTCTCTACACAGTCATAAAACGAGAAACCCGTCTTCAAGTGCTGTTCGTCATTATTGTTACAGTGTCGTCTAAGTCATAGGACTACCGTGTTCACCTTATACATCAGAATTTAATAATTTTTACAATTAAATGAAATTTAATGATTCAGAGTCGCTGCCGTAAGCCGATACGACTGCTCGCAAGTTCACCTTAAACTTTAATAAGGTAGTATGAGTAACGATGGCAATTTTACAATTTTCCCTTAGCTTGCTCCCGCGATGTATGGCGGGCACGAGACGCGAATTAAGCAGTTAGATGTAGTTTGAAACGTGGTCGGTTTTGGTGTTTTTGAGTTATAGTGTTGTTCTACGCGGAATTGGGTTGCCAGGGGCTTATTTGTGGCTTTTACGAGCCATTTTTGATCAGAATTGGAGGTAGAATTCATATTTGTTACCAAAACAACTGTTAGAAGAACCAGCACAAAATATTGTTGTTTCTTCTATTGCAGTTTAAAAGTCAGCTTATTTTTATCAGCGATTCTTTTTACCTACTCTATTCGACCTCAGGATTATTTGACTGTGAGCTTAATTCTCCCAAACACTTATGACAAGATTTCGTTGGAAATGATGACTAGAGTCGTTGATTTAATCATAAGCGCTGTTTATCAAAAAAATAACCGCAAATCACATAAGTGGGACCGATTTTGGGCCCTTTCCGATAAAAAACAATTATGAAAATCGGACAACTCTGTCAAAATGTATGCGTTTTCCGAGAAACCTCCGTTTTTTCATCGGTAAAAAAAATAATCTAAACATTAATATTCCTTTATAGACTTTTACCGTTCTCTCCGAAAGACCTGTTTGACACAAGAATACATTCACAAAATCGTCTCTACAGAAAACAGAATTGTTTTGTGTATTTTCCAAAGAATTCAAAGTTCATTAAATCACAATACCCAATGAATTAGAGGCATTCTCAATCCGTTTGCTCCAAGGAACGCGTTCAATTTCCATCAAATTAAGCCCGATCTTGACAACTATTTATAAAGATTCCTGAGAGGGTGCAGCTATTCAGAATGTGAAATTTGACGTGTGAGACCTCTGCTTCAATGAGGTCCTATTGTTGGGTGTGCTTTATAACATAGAGTGGATGTTTTTAGGGTTATAAAACAGGGTGTTTTCTCCAAAAAAATATTTTTATTAGTTATTGGCCGAAACTTCGCTCACTGGTATCTAAATAAAACAGATTCCTCAAATTCAACAGCCTATATTGGTCCACTGCTGGACGCAGGCATCTCATCGGGGTGATGCCCATAATCTGCACGCTGGGCATGCGGGTTGGGAATAGCAGTTTGGTGGTAGAATTATTCTGCAAGAGGCGCTGCTGCCCGCCCCCTGTGGGTATCTCTTAGTCGCCACTTACGATACCCGGGGAAGAGTTGGGGTGGTGCAAATTCTAAGCCGCACCACATGGTAAACGCAAAACTAAAGCTAAACGGATTAATTTAAACCAATTGACGGAAGCATTTGTAGCACTTAGTGACAATGTTGCTAAATATACTTATACACAAAAAAAACAATCATACAAACCAAACCCACGCCCACTGATATATTTTCTTTGACTAAATGCAATAATAAAGCAATATATAACTTTGAAAAATATCAAGCCTAACAGACCTTCGATATTAACGTGTGTATCAAAAATTGTATGCTCTCAAAGTTATGTCAAAGAGAATAAATGTGTGGACGAAGAATAGTAACCTAAAATGTAATTTATTATAAATTTTTCTGGTATATACCTGATTTTAAATTTATAATAAATTAAAAAACAATAAAAAATATGTTAACAAATCGCAACAGTCTAAAATGTTTTACTAAAGATACTTCTAAACTTCCTCTCTTCTCTCTCTTCGAACAGTCTAAAATGTTTTACTAAAGATACTTCTAAACTTCCTCTCTTCTCTCTCTTCGATATTCTTGTATAAATATTTTTGACGTGTCTAATAAATCGATGAACATGGGTAGCATGTTCAAAAAGTGTCACGTTGTTGATGATGTTGTCATGACGACTGAAGCACTGAAGATTAAAGTTCTAGCTAGCTTCTAAATAGCTAGCTAACACATATATACTACGAGTTAAGATTTTCAACAGATCAAGTAAATGCCGTTATCATGTAAAATTATGGTCCGTAAACCTTTAGAGACAACCATATATCGTTTTTCTATAAAGAATTGTTAGTACTTATTTTGTAAGTCTAAAGAAATAAACGATTTGACTTTGACTTTGACTTTGACATTATTAATATATTTCATGCTTAATTAAACCACTTTTTTAACGTATATATTAATAATAACAATTATTTATTGCACAAAAAATATACTTGGTACATTACAAAACTCATAAGAAGATCATGACAGTATAAGATAAGATTTTATCGATCAAGCATGCTGAAACCTTATATCCTATCACCTGACAAAGCTTAGGTATAACCCTCTTCATACAGTTCTACCATCGATATGAAATCGTACACCATTTCACGTGAATAAGAACACATAAAGAATTCAAACGACATACGTGTTTCCCTCCCACTATATCCTGATCCCTTACCGACCGCATCACTCTTTATTTTCCTTAATATTTAACCAGATGAAGGGTAGCAACGGGCCAGGTTATATTGGATTATGAAACTGAGAGCTTTAAGTCCGCATTTATAAAGATTTTGAAACACATTCCACAAATGAATACAATTTAAAGACGAATGCGTTTTGGGATTCGTTTCAATGAACATTTGGTACGCCTGATTGAATCGTAACGAGGTAATATTTTTATCTTTATCCTATTTTGAAAGTGAAATTGAAACAAATATTGCCTCAAAGATTAAATAATTAACGTTAAAACTATCGTAGTTTGACGAACGTTGGTGTCCTTCAAACACAAATATGGGTCGTAGTTAACCCACTTACATCACACTATCACACTAATACATTAAATGCGAAAGTTTGGATGGATAGATGGAAGATGGATGGATATTTGTTACCTCTTCACGCCAAAACTACTAAACGAATCGGAATAAAAAAAATGTACAGGTAATTTCAATCCTGGAATCAAATATAATCTACTTTATATAGAAACTAGTCCGTACTCAATAAACAAATAATGTTGGTAAATCTACACAGCACCATAACCCCGGAGTAAGCAGTGCAGTTTGTGATAAGGGTAATACAGAAATACAGAAATACAGAATTTATTCGTAATACCATTATTACATGTCATACGCTCAATTAAATATACAAAATAAAATTATAATTATAATAACGGCAAATTAAAAAATTAGTTTGTATCATATAATACCAATTCAGTGAGCCACCTTCTTAGTTTAATTTTAAAAATAGGAGTGGAAGCCGCATCGCGGATCCAGTCGGGCAGCCGGTTGTAAACTGAAGGACCCAATATGTAAACAGACCTCTCTGACTTCTGTAGTTTGTGTTTTGGTGTGACCAGACGGTAGTGATGGTTATTACTACGCAGGGCGCGAGCGGCGTTGATACCGCGGCGCTGGAACAGGTCCACGTTGTTGTGGGTGAACAGAGCTACTTGGTAGATAAGTTCACCCGTGAGAGTGAGTATGTCGTACTCCTTGAATAGCTCCCTGCATGAGACGTCGCTCGAGACACCTGCCGGGACCTGACATCTGACAAACAGGACCCCTGGGGAACACCCATGACGTTTTTCAGCCCAGTTACCAGATACAGTTTTTTTTTAGCTATAGGTAGAAAACACCCAGAACACCCTAATCAAATATCTGCAGATTTGGGACATTTGGAAATCGAACCCGCAGCCTCCTGCGTCGCAGGCGGATCTTCGCCCACCGTGCCACAGAGGTCGTCTCGTACCTGCGTGCAAGTTGTGCTGACAGTTTTATATCGGGAACTACCAATATGAATAATCAATACTAGCTTAACCCCGCGGCTTTACAAGCACATTTTAAGTACCTTATGTCTATCCCGGGGGGATATTGTTTACCTCTCTACCAAATTTCAATGCGTGAAAAGGTCACAGTTGTGAGGTGCTGGCTTAGAATTTGCACCACCCTATCTCTTCCCGTGGGTGTCGTAAGAGGCGACTAGGGATATCCATCAGCGCCCTCTGCAGAATAATTCTATCTACCGAACTGCGATCGGCAAGCCGCATGCCCAGCGTGGGGATAATGGGCATTACCCACCATTGGATGGACTCCAACAGGTTATCACGGGGAGACCTGCGTCCAGCAGTGGACCAATACAGATTGTTGAGGTTGAGGTTGAAAAAGAGTTTGTTACCTCAGAACTTTTAGCTGGGTAGTCCGATTTTCATGATTCTTTTTATATGAAATCTGGTGCTTTCCGTGTAGTCCCGTTGTAATTTGGTTCAGTTCTGACAGCGGAATCCATGAATTTTCATGAAAAACTTATAACGGTTTATAGTATTTTAAAACAAAATTAATTTTAGTTTAGTATGGATGGATTCAATACAATTCATATTTGCACTACCCTACCCTAAAATAGACAGTAGGTACCACATCGTCTTACCTAATCCCCAAAACAATATTTTATCAAATTTCAATCTTACTGCAATATAAACAAAGTTTATATCCCCCAAGCTATTCACGAGTACTTAAATTACATAGAAATAGGTCAAGGAGCTCTCCAGAGTTGCGATTGCTTTATAATTTGGTACCATTGTTCGAATCTAAATCACAGGGGGCACGGAATAGACAATGACAGATATATTCAGTAGTGCCACTTCAATATATGAGCTGATGTGATGATGATGACTTCATTAAACTTACACAACATAATTTATCTCTTATAATGTGGCTTCAAAAAATAAACGATGAATTACAATGTTTAAAAATCAGATAGTGCTAGGAATTGTATTATTTTACTATACGAGTATATTCTAAATCACCATGGAATGAAGCGTACTCATAACCTAATAGGGTAATTTACCGTTGACCTAGAATCACGAAATTTGGCAAGAAGCAAGGTGCAGCACAAGTAAAGAAAAAAACCGAAAACAGATATTTGTAGTTTTCACAAAAAAAATGTTTTGCCTTCAATCAAACCTATACTTTTTCATTTGGCAAGAAACTTGACCATAACATTTGGCAAGAAACGAAGTCTTATAATTTATACAGAATCCTCAATGCGAGAGTCTGTGACTGATTCGTACTTTTCGTCTTTATTATGCAAATACATAATAATATATCGATAGTGGTATTATGCCCCTATACAGCAGCTTTATATATGTACATGTGAATTTAATTTAAATTATTTTTTAACAATTATTATGTAATTTTGTACATTATCTTATATAGTTTGACAATGCCCATTTACAGCAGCATATTTTGACATACCTTTTATTTGTTTTTATCTAGCCTGACTATTCTTATTTAAGTTTTTAAATGAATTTATTTATTTCTGTCTGTCTTTTTTTCCCTTTGTACCGTATGGTATTTTAATTAATAATATAAATATAGTACATTACCTAAAGACATCAAGTGTAACATAACGTACCTACGGTGTTAATAAATAAATACAAATAAAAATACAGATACAACTAGTAAATCTCTATTATATTCCTTCTGTGCTGGGCCACGCAAGGGTCTCAGTCATGCCGTTTGGGACTCTTTGATGCATGACTAATATGGATTAATCCACTGTATGTCATCCACTCCATGCTAATGTGCCTCTTCTATGGCTTTCTGATTCCCTTTGGGTGTGGAATTAAATATTGGAACAGCTATTGGGTAAGATAGGATGGAATAATAATCACACTATTATTCATGCGAAAGTTTGGGTGGAATTAAATTTGTATATTGTTTTTCTGAATCGAATTTCATAGAAACAGCGGTAATATAGGTAATTGCAACATGCATAAATTGGTTTTTATTTTTAACCGACTTCAAAAAAAGGAGGAGGTTCTTATTTCGACTGTAATTTTTTTAATGTTTGTTACCTCAGAACTTTTGACTGGGTGGTCCGATTTTCATAATTCTTTTTTTTATATGAAAGCTGGTGCTTTCCGTGTGGTTTCATTAATTTTTTTTTCAGTTCTGGGATCAGGATCCATGAAAATTCATAAAAAAAAACAAAAAACTATAAAAATTTAAGTCGGCTTATAGTTTTTTAAAACAAAATTAATTATTGTTTTACGAACAATATGACAGCTCAAAAAGTACCTACTAAAACTCGATACAGTCTCTACTCGCTACACAAGAGTTTTGATCTACATGCATAAACTAAGTCAATAAAAAATAACTATCTACAAGTGCCCTGTATTTAATATTTTTCATAATCCATTATGAATGTAAGAAAATTAACTAAAAACCTAGTTTGTGTTGGAATATCACCACCGTTGCCTTTTTTAACGAGGAAATACATCAGGGTGAGTGCGGTTTAAGTCGCGCCTGCACTTTCTCATAATCAGTACATTTCCGAGCCCTTTAATCAAGCCGATCAAGTAATTTAGCTTAACCTACAAATTGTCTGAATCATTTCTTTGAACAAGTCCCGTAATAATCACTTTAGCTTGATCTGATTGACAACTCCTTCCTTTATACTCTACGATCAACTTTGTTAAGGTTATTTTCTGAAGATTCTTCATTATAGGAAAATTTTGTTGAAAATCGGATGTTTGTAAAAAGCTCCTTTCGTTCTTATGGTATAAAGTGTACATTTTTCTTGCTAGAAGTGATATTGCTTTTGATCGCTCAAGATGTCTGACAAGACCTATAAAAACTTGAAGGATAGTTTTATAGGCGAAATAGATTTCGTCACCAATATCGGCTACAAAGTATTCGTTTACCCTTTCATAGGAAAATCAAGATTATCCGCTTATTGTTACAACATAACATATTTCCTTGTACTTGTTACCTCGCTTCAACTCTTCACAGCTTTATGCGTAAATAAGTTAAGAGATTGGTTTGAAATTGTCAACATCGCTCCTAATCTAGCTGTGTGTTTGATGATCTTGATAAAATACTCCAAAATGCAAACGCATAGAGAAATCTACGAGAATATTACAAACCATTTCAAAGTAGATCTCTGGGACATAATCGCTGATACAAAAGAACATAAGACCATACTGGAAAGATATACAAAGACTACTCGATTGATTCTTCGTTTTCAGTATTACTATACCATAAATTTGGTGATTATTGTGATTCTGTTCCCCAGATTAGTCATGTTGATGACGGAGATCGTTAATGGTGAAGTTCAGTACTTGTATCCTTTTGACGGATGGTACCCCTTCGACAAAGTGAAGTGGTATTACGTGGCTTACGCATGGGAGAGCGCCATGACAACAGTCGTCATTTTCATATATGTTTTTGCGAATATGATACACATATCGTTCACGAGGTATATTTGTATGGAGCTTAAAATATTAGGGACAATGATGGAGTGCCTTGTTACTGACGAAGAGATCTTGAATATAACAAGGCGGTTTATGGTGGAACACACACATGCTGGGATCAGGAAGAAACTCAAGCTGATTATAAAGAGACATCAATATTTGGTTGGGTAATTTAGAATTTATATTTATTTATTTAATTTGGATTACCATCAGCTTAACTAATTACAATAGAAATTAAAATAGTCATAGAAAGCTAATAATAGGCATTCGCTTATAGAATCATCATAAACTATCTAACTGTAAGCACTAAAATTTTTGTCGTCGAAAATTACGAACCTAATTATATTAAATTATTTTAATTAACATATAAAAAGAAACAATAGCTACTGATGAGGAAAAAATAATTACATGTGCAAAATAATATGTTACATTATTCACTTTGTTATTTGTTCTTTTTACTTACCTAACTAACTACGGTTAGCTAAATACGGGTATAGCTTTCTATTTATTCGGTGACTCCGGCAGAGATAACTCTATAGATCCATCTTTGGAGTTTCCTTGGACAGAGCTTTAAAATTAATAGGTATATCTTTCATACACTCTGTATACGATTTATGGGAAGACACTAGATCTTGTGTTCTTTAGTTTGCTTACACTACATTTCACTAATATTACCTAATTAATATGATTCTATACTGTATTTCTGCAATATGTATCCGTATTTTTCTGTAGAATAACGTCAGATTTGGATGAGGTGTTGGGCGATGGATTACTTCTCACCTACGCATTTGGTTCTGTGTTCATTTGCCTCACTATATTTACAGCCACCGTAAGACTTTTTTTCTTGATTTTCTTGTATTGTTTATTAAATTAAAAAATAGCCTTATGCCAGCGGCTGTGCACGATATTCTCGGACTAAAAGTAAGCTAATAATTATCGTTGGATCCTTCTGTTTATGTTAACCAGACAACGTCAGTAATGATAACCCCCCTAAATAACACATGCAGGGTTAATTCTAAACCTGTTGACTGTAGGAGATTTAAGAGTCGAAAATAAATTTATTTTATTAAGGTACCTAACACAAAAACAGAACAAATAGATATTAATTATTTTGTTTAAAAAAACTGTAACCGACCTCAATTTTTATAGTTTTTTCATGATTTTTTATGGATCCCACTGTCAGAACTGAACCAAATTAATGGGACCACACGGGAAGCACCAGCTTTCATATAATAAAAGAATCATGAAAATCGGACCACCCAGTCAAAAGTTCTGAGGTAACAAACATAAAACAAAAAAAAACACAGTAGAATTGAGAACCTCCTCCTTTTTGTTGAAGTCGGTCATTAATATAAAAAAAATCAGATTCCAACTTGCATTATGATATGAAAGGCGTGTTACCTAATACTGAAGCTGGTACAGACAGTGATTTGCGACAACGAGAATAGATCTCTTAATAGACAAATTATAACGCCAAATTTCATGTATAGTCTAGTCAACAAGTTCAAAAACGTGAAAAATAGAGATAAAGGTCCTAAAAATATGAGCGATGGCTCTTTCGATTCGGAATCACCTCTAGAAAAATGTTTTTGAAGGATTTTGGTGCAGGTTAAAAATTGCAATTGTTATTAACAAAATAAGATGAAAAAAAATATTTAGTTTTTTGTTAATAACTCGAAAAATATTAACATTTAAGCAATTTTGAATTAATTTGGTTTATTTTCATTAAAGTTAATTAATTTGTTAATTATGATTTTTTATAACTATTGAAAAATATAATAATATATAATAAATAATATATAAATATAATAATATATATGAAAAAAAAAATTATCAATATTTTTTAGATTTTAAATTTTTCAATAGTTATAAAAAATCATAATTAACAAATTAATTAACTTTAATGAAAATAAACCGCCTGATCTTATAAAGTACATATATCAAAAGGGCTCCACGAAGTTTAAAATTTATAGGCCAATTATTTATACCTTTCATCCCATTGTTTATGCCCATCGAGATTGAAAAAAAATTGGTTAGTTAACAATTGAATAACTTTTTGAAAAATGGTGATTAAACTTTTTTTTCTTTAGGGCTCGATTCTTTCAAGTGTTAAGAAGATACTAGAATTTATTCAAATTTTTAAAATCACATTTTATGTTATAAAAAAAATATTTTTATTGCTGAACTCTCTTTAGCGGCGGCGCGCGCATGCCGTAACTGCCGCGCGGATCCCTATTTTCAACGTCTAATTAAAATTATAAATAATGGAGATAGAATTCCGGGAGCAAGGACTTTTTTATTGGAAATTTCTTCCTCTTTAACGAGCTTTCTCTTCTTCTTCTATCTTTTCAAAAATTGCTTAAATGTTAATATTTTTCGAGTTATTAACAAAAAACAAAATATAATTTTTTTTTCATCTTATTTTGTTAAAAACAATTGCAATTTTTAACCTGCACCAAAATCCTTCAAAAACATTTTTCTAGAGGTGATTCCGAATCGAATGAGCCATCGCTCATATTTTTAGGACCTTTATCTCTATTTTTCACGTTTTTGAACTTGTTGACTAGACTAGTAGTTCGATTCAGTAGTTTCTGAGATAGGTATCAATCATTTTCTCAAACTTTCACCAATATTAGGTACCTACTTATTTTGTTTATTTCAGGTTGTAGACAACTTATACTTGCGTTTGCGGTATGCTTCATTCTTCCTCTCTTTGGTAGTTGAAGTGTTCGTGCAATGCATTATCGGGCAACTTCTGATAGATCATGTGAGTTATAATTAACTCAAATAATGGCATAGAGTTTCGAATCAAATCAAAAATTTCGTAAGTACAATAAAAGTACACTTAGACAAAGTCAAGTTTATTACATTTAACACAAACAAGGAAATAAAATGATATTTTTTATACGTAAGTACACGAAAGTAAAGAAGCGACGAAGAAACCTTTAACATGTTAGTTTTTATTTTTCGATTTGGAACAGAACCCGTCCCAAGCTTTTTTATCCCCTCTAGATAATCTGATATTTTATAGTAAGCCTTTTTGCACAGCAAGGTTTAAGTTTGACCAAAACAAACTAAAACCTTGTAAGTTAAAAATTCTAACAAAAACTACGAATGTGCGGTTCAGAAAGTAGACAAAACTAAGTCTGGAGAATGCAATCGCTTACGTAATAGATCAAAAACATTTTGGCGTGGTTCCAGATTTCACTCAAATATTGGTTTGCCACGCAATTGTGATTCTCTTTTGTTTTATAGCTTTGTCTTACTTGAACCATAGCTTTACTTCGTTCTGAGTTTGTGCACTTTTAATGTTGACTTTCTTTTGTTTCATCGTCTATGCCAATACTTATTTTCAAGCGACGAATAACATAAGCCTATAAGGCCTTGTTCACTGAGACGCGGCCTTAGGCCTTAGGTAGTTAGTTGTCCCACCGCCGCTTGTCGCTACTGAAACGTACAATAGATACCGATATATTCCGTGTAAACAGATTTTGATGATGTTTTCGCTTTTACGAAAGCTCAAAATAATCCCATCCAACCCCAAGGAATGATTATTTGTCCCTTGAAAACTAAAAACATAAATATTAAGAAATTTGAAGTCGTTTTTTGGTTTTAGTTAATAAAAATCCTTTTTTTGTTTAGTGTGACGTCTCTTTCCTTCTATAATAATTTTAAACTTTTGTTTTTGTATTTCAGAGTTTGAAATTGGAAAAAGCTATTTACTTCGCTGATTGGCCGTACGCGGATGAAGACGTGAAAAAGATCATTCTTATATTTTTGATCCGAGCGCAGCAACCACTGACGATTTCTGCAAGGGGCTATATCATTATGAATCTTGATACTTTTAGCAATGTAAGTCGTAAATCGGTACAATAAAATTAGCAAGTCACTGTTGAACCTACCTAACCAACCAAAAGGATTATGCCATAAAGCTGTTCAAAAACATAGAAGGAAGCAGTGCTGTGAAGGGCAATAAACCTTCTTATGGTAGATTCCTTAAGATCTTATGATATCCAGGGGTTAAGTTAGGGGTGTTGATTCTTTCCCCGAAAGTGTCAAGAAATGTAATAGAATAAGAGCTTTTAAAGTAAAGTAAAGAAAAGCTTACTGGTTTAAAGATGAATAGTGCTGGTTTAAAGGTAATATGTAATGTATACAATATTTGTTACGAATTACTTATTCTCATTATAAGTGAACTTGTATAGTTTTTATGAGAAATAAAGCTTCTTTAACCTCAATAATGGTGATTTAAAAAAAAAAATATAGGTGTCGTGGCTCCCAATTGTCAACTTGGTCTAAGGTAACAGATTAAAGGTATTTTTGCTTTTTTCAGATTTGCAGTTTATCCTACCAGTTCTTCAATCTACTTCGGACGGCCTACCCTTAAGTTTATTTAGAGGCGCTTTGGCTTTTCGTAGACTTGCTTTTTATTGGCTTTAATATCAAACTCTTGGGTTTATAATATTAGTTAGTAGGATATCACAAACGCCTGTGCCAGTCAATAAACGGTATGGTGGAGAAGCCAATACTAGTTTTAATGTAATTCTAACAATTTGACAAAATTTCGTGTTAGAGTCCTTTCCAACCTAAAGGTACTGACAAATTTAAATTTATTGATTCATTTGTGATATACATACAGGTGATACAGGTATGTTTCGACATACATTTAAGAGCATTGTGATCTCAAATTCTACATTGCTACAATAAATAATTAATTTTGGTTTAAAAAACTATAAATCGACTTCAATTTTTACAGTTTTTTCATGAATTTTCATGGATTCCATTGGCAGAACTGAACAAAATTAAAATGGGACCACACGGAAAGCACCAGCTTCATGCAATTCGGACCACCCAGTCAAAAGTTCTGAGGTAACAAACATAAAAAAAATACAGACAACTCGAGAACCTCCTCCTTTTTTTTAATTCGGTAAAAAAAATAAAAATATAGATTAATAGTGAAGCTTACAGAAGAAAACTTTGAAGAATTTAAAAATAATGTATTTACTAAATGGCAATGAGTATAATAGAATAATAGAATTATTCCATCAATCGAAAAAATACTAAAATATTGACAGAGTTATTATTAAGCTCTCCTATTGCCTTGATAACATTTTATTTTGGACTGAGTAAAAGCGACGAAATAGAAATGGATGAAGGTATCCAGGAAAATTATTAGGTGCACACAAAAGCGAAAACGAGGAGACCCGAATTGACAATGGTTCTGATATTGAAGTCTGGCTTATCGGGGATTTTCACGTCTACGGGACGTAACAGAAATTACATCTCGTTAGATATTATGTATGTATTAAGTATACCAGAGTTTCGTACTCATAATATGAGCTCGACTTAGCTTGAGGCTAGACGACGCTGTGTGAACTGCCCAACATTATGATGATTATGTTTAAGAAGAAAATTATTCGGCTAAGCAGTTTTAACATTCCTCTGCATGCTACTTTAAAGCCAATAATTTAATTCACAGATATGTAGATATTATGAATGCAACTACGAACCTTGTTTGTTGGAAGAAAGAAGAAAAAGAACAAACTACGAAAGTTTTTATATTGAAATAGATATGTCCGTGCACATATGAAACTATAGATTACTATAATGTCAGTCCATACTGCCAAAGCAGTTAGAAAATGACGTGTAGTCGGTATAGTGTTCGCCTATATAACATTATCTGCAATATCGGCAAAAGCTCATGTCGGACTCGTCACGTCGTGATTCAAACTGCAGGTAGTCTGCATGCAGTCGTAAAAACAAGATGTCTACATTCATATCGGCGCTATGGGAAATGTGGCTCGAACATTTGCAGTTATTGGCGTGGAAGAGCTACGATTGAGGATGGGCAATTCAAGCAATTTTTCGAGCAGCTGATAATATTATGACTGTCTTATTGAGGCTAAAATAGGTGTTTTTGACTTTCTGGTAAGTTTAGAACAACGTGGTGAAAATGGCCACAAACAGAATTCGCTGGAGACAAGTGGTCCACTCCAATGCAATAGAGACATCCTATAGTGATCACAATCTTCAGTCATGAAGTACCGACTACAGAGAGAAGTTTAGAACATACTCAGATAAAACATGACAGATTGAATCGGAAAAGATATCACAGAGAATCAAAACTCGGAAATAATCGTCCATAGAAAGATAGTTTTGTAGGTAATTTTACCTTGGTATACTTTGAAATATTTCAGAAATGCAAATTATGACTTCAACTTTTTTATGGAAATAAGATTGTGACATTAAATATTGCAACAATTAAAACAAATCAAGCTTACCAAGGAATCTATAGTTTTAAATATTAGACCATTTTTTTACGAATGCGCGGGTGATTTTGTCTCATTCCCAACAAGCAATGAATAGAAACCTGACCAAATAATTCACAGTTCAATAAAAACGTGTTTAAAAACAACGTTATCTATAATTTTGAGCCACGATTTTTCAAAATATTCACGAAGTACATAAAAAATTTAAATGATTATTTAATCACGAAAAGATATTTTATTTACGTCATTAATGTTTAGGTTTATGACATTTTCTACTATAAAAGCAAAGGAATATCTGGTATCATCAGTCTTGTGACTCCAAAATGATAACTAAACACTTTGTGTTGTTGGTTGTTCTATTAGTAGTTCCCACTAAACTTTTATGTGTCGGTAAGTAGAATATAATACCTTAATTATATACAATTTCTTAGTAGAAAGCTATATTGTATACATAATGAGAACTAGATTTTTATTTTATTACATACTCATAAAATGTTTTTTTATGTTTGATTATTCATTATTGTAATACCTACCACTTGCCGTGTGGTGCCGGCTCAAAATTTGCACCACCACAACTCTTCCCGCGGGTGTCGTAAGAGGCGACTAAGGGATATCCGTCGGGGGCGAGCAGCAGCGCCCCTGCAGACTTATTCTACCACTAACTCTGAACCACAACCCGCATGCCCAGCGTGGGGTTTATGGGCAATACTATAAGATAAATGAAAATAAGGCGGTTTTCAGGAAGGTGGCCTGTGTCCAATACAGGCTGTTGAGGTTGAGGTTGAGGTAATATCCACCAAATTGTTGAGGTAATATCCACCACGGGGGTGACATGCCATGCTCAGCAAAATCCTCATGCACCAATTTATAAAAAACCGTAACCCATTAGAACTTAAAGAGCTATAAAACTTTACTGTTGAGGTTGTTTGACATTTCCGTGTTATTTTTAGTTAATATTATTTTACTATTATTTATATTTTTTTTATTTTATAGCCACTCCAATTGACGAAGAAATCATAGAAAATGGTAAATCTCATTATATTAAATTTTTATTGAAAAAGTGTCTATTTTTTTTAACAATTTAACTTATAAGAAAAAAGTTATGATGTGAAGATTTTCGTTCTCCTAAGCTGCTGAACACATTAAGGTGAAATATGGCGTTTTAGGTTATTAACCGACTTCAAATTATTGATTTTGTTTAAAAAACTATGAGCACTAACTTTCAAATATAAATAATTTTGAATATCGAACCACCCAGTCAAAATTTTTAAGGTAACAAACATAAAAAACAGTCAAATCGACTGTTCCTTTTTAAACATTATGTTACCTCATAACTTTTGACTGGGTGTACCGATTCTGATGATTCTTCTTTTATTTGAAAGTGTGGTCCTTTTTAATTTGGTCCAGTTCTGACAATGGAATCCATGAAAAAACTATATAATTGAAGTCGGCTTATAGTTTTTTTAAACAAAATCAATTATTCTCTTTCTAAGTAGGAAGACAATCCATCTCTATCCATCCATCTAAACATCCTAACTTTCGCCTTTATTATATTAGTGTGACTTTTTACAGATGCAGGAGATGGTGATATAGCAGCTGCATCTTCCTCATCTAGTTCTTGTAAGTATTACCTTGCTTTCGTGCAATCTATAAAATGGGTCCCAGAGAATCCTACGTGATAAATTCAAAGAAATAAATATAATGACAGTACCAAATCAATATATTTATGAAAACTTGTTGTACACTCATAAAAATATCAATAGTTTCCCAAAAATAGCGATAAACATAATGTAAATACTGGAAAGAAACATAAACTCGCTGTACCCACAACTAGGCTGCATAAAATTAATGTATCCGCTTCTACAACAAAACCCCTACTGAGCTGCAAAAATTATCAGTAAATAAATTCAAACAAACTGTCAAAACTTTACTATGCAAAAAGGCTTACTATAAAATATCAGATTATCTAGAGGATAAAAAAGCTTGGGTCGGATTTTGCTCCAACTCGAAAAATAACAACTAACAGGCTAAAGGTTTCTTCGTCGTTTCTTTACTTTAGTCTACATAGCGAAGCGATCGAAATCAAAAATACCACTTTATTTCCGTGTCAGTGTATTTTTTTATATGATTTGACCTTTTCTAAGTGTACATTTATTGTATTTATGGAAATAAAGCGTTTTTGAGTTTGAGTTTTGAGTACATGTGTCCATAACACACTCTCTATGCCCTTGTGTTCGACAACAGCTCAAAATTTGAAGAAAAAAACAGCTGTTTTCTGTTATTTTTATGAGATTTTCTAAAGTTTTTATTGAGTCTTTTATTCATATATCTTGGATTCTGGATCAGAGTATATTAGGTATTAGGTATAGGTACATTAGGTATCAAGTACCGTTTTTGCCCTACTAGGTAACTGTCACAATTCGTGGACAACGAGGCTGATTATACTTAGAGTAAGACTACTTAAGTAATCTTTTTAACTGTAAGATCTGAGTATAATTGTTTGTTGTCTTGAATAAATATAAATAAAACAAATAAAAATTAATTATTATTCTACCGTAAGAACACACACAACATTCGTCATAAAGAGAGGCTGGCTGAAGCAACAAGAACACTAGCTAAATCGGGGAAACTGACGCGTATCATGAGTCTCACCGTGTACAACAGGATCCCAACCTCAACAGCCTGTATCTGTCCACTGCTGGACGCAGGCATCCCCCTGATAAACACTTTATTGGCGTTTAACTCATGGGGGGTAGTGCCCACAATCCTCAAGCTGGACATGTGGGTTGGGGATCGCAGTTTGGTGGTAGAATTGTTCTGCAGGGGGCGCTGCTGCCCCCGGTGGATATCCCTTAGTCGACTCTTACAACACTCACGGGAAGAGCAGGGGTGGTGCAAATTCTAAGCCAGCACCACACAGCTATCAGGCAAGGCAAGGCAAGCAAAAACTGCAGGATACACTGAAACGAGACCCCTATTACTAAAACGCCATCTGTCTGTCCTTCTGTCACCAGGCTGTATCTGATAAAATGTGATAGTTAGACAGCTGAAATTTAATTATATACATACATACATTTGTTTTTATCGTGAACTACGTTGGTTGAGACACGGTCTCCACTAATGAACACGTTTCCAAAGTTGATGTCGATGTGCTCGGATTCTCTCTGAATGACAAGATTCGTAACGAATACATCCGACAGAGAACCAAAGTTATCGACATAGCTCAAAGAATTAGCAAGCTGAAGTGGCAGTGCGCTGGTCATTTCTCGCGAAAAACCGACATCCACTGTAGAAAACGTGTTCATGAGTGGAGACCACGTCTCAGACAACGAAGTGTAGGACGCCCTCCGGCCAGGTGGAATGACGATCTGCGAAAGACTGCTGGCAGATGCTGGATGCGGCAAGCTGAAGGGCGCTATGGCACTCATTAGGGGAGGTCTATGTCCAGCTATGGACTAACAAAGGCTGATGATGATGATGATGACGACTCTCAAGATAGATATTTTCACAGCTCTCTGTAGGTCACTTGTAATTTAATTATTACTTCATTAAAATTGATTTTGTTTAAAAAAACTATAAACGGACCTCAATTATAAATGGATCTTTTGTCAGAATTAGACCTAATTACCTAACGGGATCAAACGGGAAGCACCAGCTTTCAATTAAAAAAAAAATCATGAAAATCGTACCAACCAGTCAAAAGTTCTAAGATACATAAAAAACAAAAATACAGTCGAACTGAGAACTTCCTCCTTTTTTTCAAGTCGGTTAAAAATTATCACTTTCAGCTTCTGGCGGTGGTGATGGTGATGATGATGCATTAGCGGCCGCGGCCGCATCATCTTCAAGCAGCAGTGGTAAGTATATTTACTTTATTTTCCCAATTTTCAGTTTTAACGTAAAACCAATAATACCTACTAAAGTTCTTGAAAATCTTTTTAACAACTTTTATTATATACTAGCTGTGCCCCGCGGCTTCGCCCGAGTTGTTTGTATGAAAACGTTCTCCTATGAAAAAGGTGGATTTTTATCCCATGGGAACTGATTTATGGGATAAAAAGCCTATGTTTGATTCCAGGATAAGGATTACCTGTATGCAAAATTTCAGCCCGATTCGTTCAGTATTATTGTTTATTGCCCACTTAAAACTACTGACAAATGAAGTAATTATATAATAAGTCACGATAGGCGGTCTTATCGCTCAAGAGCGATCTCTGCCAGACAACCTGGTATGGATAGGAAAGTCGGATAATGACACACAGATATCACCCCCACGTAGGGGTGATATCTGTGTGCATGTAATAATAATATTAATAGGTTCTGCCGTTGTTAAAACGTTTTAAGTTTATTTCCATACCAAGGGAAATGATTTATGGCATAAAAAGTAGCCTACGTTCCAGGCCTAGAATTACCTGTATGCAAAATTTCTCCTTAATCCGTTCAGCAGTATTTACGTGAAAGAGTATCAAACATCCATACAAACTATCGCGTTTATAATCTTATTAGATTAATGAACCCATGAACGCTTAACATCCGCATTTATCGCAATATCTGTTTGACCGAGCTTCGTACGCGCTATTTTTTTTTAAATTGTACATACTTATTAGAAATTATAGCAGTACTATTCGCCAATAGATGGCAGGGAGAGTCATATTTTTCACTTTAACTCATAAGGTGATTGTCAAGTGGACCTTATCCCAATTTTATAAATAATTTATACATTATTGAAAACACGAATAAAATAGTATTAGTATTCGCCAATAGATGTCATGTGATGGAAGAGTCAATTGAATACGTTAAATCTAATTATTGAAAACATAATTAAACTAATAAAACGACATTTTCTGAAAATTAATCCTAGCTAGATCGATTTACCGCCCCCGAAACCTCCTGTATACTAAATTTCATGAAAATCGTTGCAGCCGCTTCCGAGATTCAGATTATGTATTTATTAATATACAAGAATTGCTCGTTTAAAGTTATAAGATAAGATATTGGTCCAAGAGGAACCTATACTGGACGCAGGCCTCCGCCTGATAACCACCTTATTGGCTGTCATCTCATGGGGGCGATACCAATAAACCCCACGCTGGGCATGCGGCTTGAGGATCGCAGTTTGGTGGTAGAATTGTTACGCAGGAGACACTGCTGCCCGCCCCTGGTAGATATCCCTTAGTCGCCTCGTACGACACCCGCGGGAAGAGTTGGAATGGTGCAAATTCTTCGCAGCCACCACGCGGCATTTTAGATTGAAATGTTGCAATATTTCAGGATCATCTGGCGGTGAGGGCGGCGACGACGTCGATGCATCATCAGGAAGTTCTTCAAGTTCTAGTTCAAGTAAGTGCCTACTATTTTTTTTAATCAGAAATAGACCTTCGTTTGACCGCAATCTCACATGATGGAAAGCGAAGATGCGTCCGACGATGTATCACGAAGGTCTAGAAAATGGCTAATCCGGACCACATTCCGAAACACAACTGATTGCTTCACGGACTGGCCCAGTCCGGAGGGTGGTGACAAGCCACGGCCGAAGCCTACCACCAGAGAAAAACTATGAACCATTGCGTACAATTCCGGTTAGAAAATAGCGCTTTATGCTCGCCCATGTCAACCACCGCCGCAAGGTTGCTTGTCTCTCGATCTTTTATAGGATACATTTTGGAGAATGCCCACTTGAACTACATGACCTGATCCCACCATCCCCCTTCCACTCCAGGACAAGCAGACGCACAGCGCACTACCATCCATACTTGGTGGATGTACCCTCCACTCGCACTAAGCGGTTTTCCTCCACCTTTATTATTCGCACCGCAAATGAATGGAACTCGCTCCCTGCCTCTGTTTTTCCGGCCAATTACAACCTGGGTCTCTTCAAGACAAGGGTGAATAGGTATCTTCTAGACCTTCGTGATACACCGTCGGCCGCATCTTCACTTTCCATCAGGTGAGATCGCGGTCAAACAAAGGTCTATTTACCGTTAAAAAAAAAAACAAAAAAAAAATGTACAAGTTTTGTGTGCAATATGGCCACAGAAATCGTAATTATAATTATTACGATTTCTGTGAATATAGCATACTAGCTGCGCCCCGCGGCCTCGCACTCCTATAAATAAAATAAATAAAAATATAAATTGTTTATTTCAAGTACAAGACTCATAAAAATAATAATAAAAACACAGTAATTCATAATAAAACACAGTATTTAATAATAATAAAAACACAGTAATTCATAATAAAACACAGTATTTAATAATAATAAAACACAGTCAAAAATTATTAATTTTAAATGTCAAGTAAAATTAAAATCAATAATAACAAAATAGGTACAAGGACACAGACAAACATGCAGATCAGCAGACACGAGAGACCATCAGTGACCTGGGCACCGCCCCTTAGAAAGGGTTGCGTGCAAGTTTATCCAGTGCCCTATTAACGGAGAGTCCCACCTGTCCACGGGAACTGATTTATGGGATAAAAAGTAGCCTATGTTTGATTCCAGGATTGGAATTACCTGTACACAACATTTCAGCCCGATCCGTTCAGTAGTTTTAGCGTGAAGAGAATCCATCCATACAAACTTTTGCATTTACCTATAATATTAGTCTTTATAATATTAGTGTGATGAACATCACTCATTTTTTACTTGTATATTATTGCAGATCAAGAAAATGATGCTGTAAATGCCGCTTCGTCATCCTCGTCAAGCTCATGTGAGTGTCAGGTGCCAGTTGAACATTTTGTATAGGGTTTTGTTTGCGAAGTTTATGTTATTTTCAGCATATGAACGACCAATAACGTCATAAGAATATATATTTCTACACATCGGGCGTATAAAACGCACGCTATTTAAGATAAAAAAAAAGGTTGGCTACCATTGATTTATTAAAAACGAAGATGAGGTACTGGTTGCTCGAAAGTGGCAACCTCAAATTGTGTAAAATTGTATTCTCCCACATCAGTCACCGTCTGACCGGCGGCACGGGCGGTCGTGATTCGCGTGAAATATTGTTGTCTCAGTCTCACTTCGGTCCTAGATTCCGTCCTTCCGTCTTTGTTCTTCTTTGTATTGCACAGGACTGGAAATATAACTGTGAGCGTATGTGTTTGCGTGTAGTTGTAACACATGCCAATTTTTGAGTAAGCGCTGGGAGAACGTAACCTATCTTCCCTTTTTAAATCAATGTTGGCAACTAATAATGTGTATTTTGTATGGCTCACGCTTTACCTACTGAGCGGCAACCGAGTGACGGCTGAGCAACGGACATTCAACCTCTAGGCTCAACAGCCTGTATTGGTCTACAGCTGGACGCAGGCCTCTTTCTGATAAGCCTTATTGGCGTTTTTCATAAAGTGGGTAATGCCCATAATCCCTACGTTTAGGCATGCGGGTTGGGGTTCGCGTTTGATGGTATAATTGTTCTGCAGGGGGGCGCTGCTGCCCGCCCGGTGGATATCCCTTAGTCGCCTCGGTTCCACCTCGGCTTGTCATGGCCCGTTGCATGAACACAGTGACGTTGAGCTGCGCCTGACCCCGGGCATCGGTAATTGCGCGGTCGAGACTTGTAGTCACTCATATAGACTTGCAGTTAGGTCAACCATTTATTCTTATTTAAATTTAAACGCGTTTCTATTTAATAAAACAGTGCAACTAAGGTCTAACAAAACAAAATATAAACGTGTATTAAGGCGCATACCTGAGCCAATATGACAGCGCCAACTATTTTATTAAATTATTAACGTTTAATACAGGAAATTTTAAAAATCCATCGTGCATATGCTATTTTTAATACCTTTGTAATAGTTTATCTTACATAGGCAGAGATGCGAAAATAGAGTTTGGTGGCCAAAAAGGGCAACTTCGTATATCTGCCTAAACTTTACAATATAAAACTAATAAAACGAAAAGAGGTACTTATTAATAAATAATTTATAATAGACACCACAAACTGTACGATGGATTTTTAAAACTTCCTGTGTTTAACGTAATAATAAGATAAAAAAGACGTGTGGCACTCGGGGACTGCCGTGGTAAAGCTATTGCATAGTGTTAGGTTATTTTCGTTACGGAATTTCTGGATTCGGTCTCCACGCTCAAGGCCCGCGATAGAAGCTATGCAATAGCTTAATAGGTGGGGGCGCCAACTTCACTGGTGTATGCGCCTCAATAAAAAAGTGCAATTGAGGTCGAAAAAAACAAAATATAAACGTATATTAAATACAAACCTCTCTCCAGCGTCCGGTAGTTCAGATGGTGATGACGACGTAGCAGCGGGTTCATCATCTTCAAGCAGCAGTGGTAAATATTGTTTTATTCTTAAGTTTTTCACCGACTTCTAAAAAAGGAGGAGTTTTTCAATTCTACTGTTTTTTGATCATTTGTTTACAAAGGGTTTGTTCGCTAGAGCGAATAAGGCACCCTGACAATTAAATTAACTTAAATAAACCTCTAACTTAACTAATTACTGCTACTTAATCACTTACTTACTAAAAAGTACAATTTTTTGGCATCATCTGAAAATGGATCTGAAAGAATGCTATTGCAAATACCAATCATTGACAAATTTAAATCACAATTATTTTTCTCTTGCGAGTTATATACACATTCCATTAATACGTGGTAAACATCATCGACTACATTTAAATGTTTTTTTTCATCAAAAATGAAAATTTATTGCACCAGATCTGAGTCTTAATGCTGTTACTATGTCACGTCTACACAATATCCTGTTATCTATCCACGCTGAGCGCATCGGTTGTAATTCTACTGTTATTTTTATTTAAACGTCGTGGTTGTTTACTGGGTGATACGATTTTGCTAATCCTTTTTTTGTTTAAAGCTGGCGCTTCCCGTTTTCAATTTAGTCCAGTTCTGACAATCCATAGGAAAACCATAAAATTCAAGTTGGTTTATAGTTTATTTAAAACAAACCCTCTTCAACTAGGCACTGCACCACATTAAACGGGGAATTGTGTGGAGCTTTTTAGCTCTAAGCCTGTTTTTTTATCATTATGATAATGGAAAAATACGTTATGTAATAAGGAAGGAGATTCTGTACCAACCTACTTTGATAGAAAACTTGTTCCAGTGGGTTAACATTTTTTTTATACAATTATCATGAGTGAGTTATTTCTCAATTTTTGTATTGTAGCAGCGTCTTTACAAACACCTGATAAAAATTAACTGTCTAGCGTCGGTTTCTCTCAAAATCAGGCTTTGTGGATTATTTTATAATTGTGTTCTATAAAAATTAAATTTTTGAAAAAGTCTTAAAACTTTTTTAACATTATTCTAGGATCCTCTGGCGGTGATGACGGCGACGGCAGCGTCGAAGCTTCCTCAGGGAGTTCATCAAGCTCGGACGCAAGTAAGTACTGCATACTTTAGGGCTCTTATATACGGACTGCTCGTCTCAAATACACAATTTGCCAGTCGACTGCAGGCGATGGCCGTTGTCTACTGCCAGCGCATGCAGTCTCCTGCCAGTATATAATAGAATATATTTATTTGTGTGACATGGATTAATTTTCAAAGCATAATTACAATTAAAATTAAATTATGTACCTCTAATACAAAAAGGTGACAGGCTCAGCGTAATGCTGCTATGGTACAATTGTATCATAGCACTGCTGAGGGCGCAGCCAACCGGCATTCGCTATCAAGCGAATCGAAAACGATTGAAAGATTCGTAGAGAAAAATTCGAAACAGATCACGTGACATATCTAAGGCACATGTCAAACCCGTACATTTTTGGACTTTTCTAGTATCGCTTTCGACATCGATTGTTACATTGTCTAGGCCCTCTGGTTTTCAGCGGTGCCAGGCTGCGATCGCCTACAGTTGAAACTTGCAGTCGGCAACTTGCCATCCCTGTATTTGAGATATACAGTCCGTGTATATGAATCCTTAGACAACCTCAGAATCATTTTTATCGTTCCACTCCAATGAGCTATGTTCGAAGTCTCTTTGAAGGACAGGATTCGTAACAAATAATGTCCGAAAATTCCCGTCATCTGACAGAGAACCAAAGTTATCGACATACATAGCTGTAAAATATTTGTTCAGGGCATTCTGGATGTTTTCTATGTGTGATAAAAAAATATCTATTTATGTAGTGTATTGTATTATGTAGGTATATCAGTTATCTAGTACCCACTACACAAGCTCTGCTTAGCTTGGGGCTAGATAGAAAGACTGCAGACAGACGATGGATGCGTCGTCTGAAGAGAGGGGCGCTATGGCGCTCATTAGGGGAGGCCTACGTCCAGCAGTGGACTAATATAGGCTGATGATAATGACAACAATAAGTGCAACAATTCCGTTGACATGTAAACGATGACGACAATGCACTCTAAAACTACTTTGTTTAGCATGTGTATGTGTACAATATATACAATGCATCTCATTCTAATTCTAAGTGGGGGAACTGAAATCTCGGCACTGCCATCTCGCATGGGAGTGTAGGTACAATGCATAGTAGCAAATGGCTTACAATAGTCGCATAACTACTATTCTGCTTGTTAAATAACTTGCAGAACGCAAAAATAAAAACAATCATAATAATTTTTTGCTCGACCGGTAACGTTCCCTTACCTACCTGTTTATTATACAGAAAAATTATATACCATGTATTGCACTATCTACGCAGTTAGATAAAACGTTTTTCAATACAAACAAAATGTTTAACAGTATTTGATTTCTCAAAGGTTCTTCTGGCAAAGGTTGTAACAGCAGTGTCGTCGTATCAAGCAGTTCTTCAAGCTCAAGTTCGAGTAAGTATCCTAAAACATATTTTACATTACTCATACTCTGAAAGTAGGTCGGAAGTTGCCTGCGCATGCGCAGCGGGATGAAAGTGATAACAAGTACAAAACAAATGACAGCTGTCACCTGACCTTTCTCTTGAACCATGCATTCTACCTTTCTATACAGCCACTCTTTTCAACATTTAAACTTCTTGTGAGATGGCTTTTGAATCTGGTTTGACGCAATTCATACGGCCATTCAATTACAGCGTAATGTAAACTTGAAAAAATTTGGGGTGAAATACCAGTTATAATTAACTTCAAGTATTTTTTTAAAATAACATAGATTTCGGCAAAATATTTACCATTTTTTATATGATAAAAACGAATGGTAGAATAGAGCTCGGTATTCTGCCATGGTAGAATAGCAAGAGCTACCATGGCTATTATGCCATCTATAAAGAAGATTGTTTATGCCTAAGAAAAAGAAAGCGGAAAACGGTAATCCTATCTTCATTTGATTTTTCGAGTTTGGGTTTTGATTTTTCGTTGTTTTGATTATTACAATGAGGATTTTATAAAAGAAGAGGCCAAAGCAGTCGTGGAAATTCTTTTACCACCTACATCAAAATGAAGGTACCGATGAAGTGAAATCGTTTTAAGAAACGTTTTGTTAATATATTTTAACGAATTCTCAAAGACTTACAAACCTTCAACATTATGGAGCGTGTATTCCATGATAAAGACAACATTAACTTCTAAACACAATGTACATGTGTAGGATTTCGAGAGACCTCGTCGTTTCTCAAAGGCAAAATGATGGATTTAAAAAAAAACACTTCTCAAGAGGTACCTCGAAAAAACCTTTCACCATCTATAATTGCTCTAATTTTACCATAGACTTTAAATAAATATCTCACATAAGTTTTTGATTTATGTGAAATAAAATTTACGATTTTTTTCTTAAGCTGATTCATATTTTTATTTCACTTTCCTTGTATTCGTAATGAAAAGCACAGTGTTTACCTCGAACTATTAGCGCCCGAGCGGTCTCGGGTCTAAGTAAGTTACTTTCATCCCTTGGGTAAAAATGTACTATTATAGATTTCACCATAAACTTTAGAAACATAATTTCGTATAATAACGTTATTTCGAACAGTAAGACATTTTCATGGCTTACTGATCGGTTTCTTCTACTGTAAAAGATATGAGAGAATGGAGGAAAATGAAACATTTACTTATCATAATAAGATATATAGATAGATAGATCATTCTTTATTAAAACAGAAATTTACATATTTGACGAAGGTAATACAGAACAGCAATATAACTGGCTGGATAATTATGGTTACCATAGTAACAAGTACTTACGATCTTAACTAGGTTACTAAGTAAACGAAAAGATTGAAGCGTAGATACATATAAACGTTTTCTCTTTACAGGCTCCAACAGAGGCAAGAAAAAATCTGTTGTATCTTCATCGTCTAGCAGTTGTAAGTAGAACCATTTTCTTTATAATGTTATCTGAAAAATACCTAGGGTTCATTTTGGTCAAGCACAAAGTCTTGAAATGCGGATGCAGTAGAAGTGTTAAAATATAATTAGGAATAGTTGCTGCTTGTGGCATAGCACGTGTTGTTTCTATGGAAACAATTTTAGGTTAATTCTATCCCAAGGTAACTGATTTATATAATAAGGTAGCCTATAGATTGTTCCAGGCCTAGAACTACATTTATGCATATCAGCCTGATACGTTCAGCAGTTTCGTTTATTATATTCGTAGATAGTAGGATGATGCCACTGACTCTCGTAGGTTACTTACACAAATGGCATGGGGTGAATTGAAGCGACCGCTGATGTTCAGCCCTTAGTTTGACTTCAGACTTAAGGTGACCTTGAGGTGAACAGGGTCAAAATCTTACAATCTCAAAACCGCCGCAAGGTTGCTTACCTTGTAATCCTCTATAGGATAAATTTCGGAGAATGCTCTCAGGAACTTCACGACCTGATCCCATAATCTTCCGTCCACTGCATGACGAGTAGACGTACGGCGACCATATCTTGTGGATATTCCACCGACTACTAAGTGGTTCGCCTCCAACTTTAGCATTCGTACCGATTAGGATTAAAATTGACTGGATGCCTCTATTTTCCCAACCAACTACAACCCGTGTCAGGACGAGAGTGAAAAGGTGTCTTCTAGACCTTCGTGATACATCGTCGGCCATGTCGTCACTTACCATCAGATGGTCAAACGAAGGTCTATTGAATATAATGAATAACCAAAAGTATGTTGTTTAATTGAAGACCTGTGTGGCGCGGCGGGCGAAGGTCCGACTGCGACGCAGGAGGATGCGGGTTCGATTCCCGCCTCGGGACAAATGTGTCCACGATTTGCAGATATTCGTTCAAGGTACACACATATTGAACATATGTTTCACATATTGAACATATGTTTTATATATTGACATCATTAATTAAAAAAGAAACTAATAATTAAATAATTAAAACAAGTAGGTATTTCCAATAAGTAGATAGAATAGAAAATATTCAATTGAATAAACTTCAGACTGTTGCAAACAATATCTCAATCGAACCATAAACTATAACTGTATAATACATAAATTAAAAAAATCAAACTGTGTAGTGTAATTTATAATTTGTTTTTATTTCTAGCATCAAGTAGAAGACGACGCCGCAGACGTACAAAGAAAACAACAACACAGAGGCCTCAAACCACGACCAAATCAACAACAAGACGCACAACGACTAGGACTACCACACCCCAAATTTCAACAACAACAACCTCATCAAGTATCTCGACTTCTCCTGGAGGTCAAACTTCACCGTCCACATCATCTCCCGGTAGCTCGACATCCCCTGGTCAAGGCAGCTCCACATCTCCTGGAGGTCAAACTTCACCGTCCACATCATCTCCCGGTAGCTCGACATCCCCTGGTCAAGGCAGCTCGACTTCTCCTGGAGGTCAAACTTCACCGTCCACATCATCTCCCGGTAGCTCGACATCCCCTGGTCAAGGCAGCTCGACTTCTCCTGGAGGTCAAACTTCACCGTCCACATCATCTCCCGGTAGCTCGACATCCCCTGGTCAAGGCAGTTCGACTTCTCCTGGAGGCCAAACTTCACCATCCACATCATCTCCTGGTAGCTCGACATCCCCTGGTCAAGGCAGCTCGACTTCTCCTGGAGGTCAAACTTCACCGTCCACATCATCTCCCGGTAGCTCGACATCCCCTGGTCAAGGCAGCTCGACTTCTCCTGGAGGTCAAACTTCACCGTCCACATCATCTCCCGGTAGCTCGACATCCCCTGGTCAAGGCAGCTCGTCTTCTCCTGGAGGTCAAACTTCACCGGCCACATCATCTCCCGGTAGCTCAACATCCCCTGTTCCAGGCAGCTCCACATCTCCTGGAGGTCAAACTTCACCGTCCACATTATCTCCCGGTAGCTCGACATCCCCTGGTCAAGGCAGCTCGACTTCTCCTGGAGGTCAAACTTCACCGTCCACATCATCTCCCGGTAGCTCGACATCCCCTGGTCAAGGCAGCTCCACATCTCCTGGAGGTCAAACTTCACCGTCCACATCATCTCCCGGTAGCTCGACATCCCCTGGTCAAGGCAGCTCCACACCTCCAGGGGGTCAAACTTCACCGTCCACATCATCTCCCGGTAGCTCGACATCCCCGGGTCAAGGCAGCTCGACTTCTCCTGGAGGTCAAACTTCACCGTCCACATCATCTCCCGGTAGCTCGACATCCCCTGGTCAAGGCAGCTCGACTTCTCCTGGAGGTCAAACTTCACCGTCCACATCATCTCCCGGTAGCTCGACATCCCCTGGTCAAGGCAGCTCGACTTCTCCTGGAGGTCAAACTTCACCGTCCACATCATCTCCCGGTAGCTCGACATCCCCTGGTCAAGGCAGCTCGACTTCTCCTGGAGGTCAAACTTCACCGTCCACATCATCTCCCGGTAGCTCAACATCCCCTGGTCAAGGCACCTCGACTTCTCCCGGAGGTCAAACTTCACCGTCCACATCATCTCCCGGTAGCTCGACATCCCCTGGTCAAGGCAGCTCGACTTCTCCTGGAGGTCAAACTTCACCGTCCACATCATCTCCCGGTAGCTCGACATCCCCTGGTCAAGGCAGCTCGACTTCTCCTGGAGGTCAAACTTCACCGTCCACATCATCTCCCGGTAGCTCGACATCCCCTGGTCAAGGCAGCTCGACTTCTCCTGGAGGTCAAACTTCACCGTCCACATCATCTCCCGGTAGCTCGACATCCCCTGGTCAAGGCAGCTCCACATCTCCTGGAGGTCAAACTTCACCGTCCACATCATCTCCCGGTAGCTCGACATCCCCTGGTCAAGGCAGCTCCACATCTCCTGGAGGTCAAACTTCACCGTCCACATCATCTCCCGGTAGCTCAACATCCCCTGGTCAAGGCAGCTCGACTTCTCCTGGAGGTCAAACTTCACCGTCCACATCATCTCCCGGTAGCTCGACATCCCCTGGTCAAGGCAGCTCGACTTCTCCTGGAGGTCAAACTTCACCGTCCACATCATCTCCCGGTAGCTCGACATCCCCTGGTCAAGGCAGCTCCACATCTACTGGAGGTCAAACTTCACCGTCCACATCATCTCCCGGTAGCTCGACATCCACTGGTCAAGGCAGCTCCACATCTCCTGGAGGTCAAACTTCACCGTCCACATCATCTCCCGGTAGCTCGACATCCCCTGGTCAAGGCAGCTCCACATCTCCTGGAGGTCAAACTTCACCGTCCACATCATCTCCCGGAAGCTCGACATCCCCTGGTCAAGGCAGCTCGACTTCTCCTGGAGGCCAAACTTCACCGTCCACATCATCTCCCGGTAGCTCGACATCCCCTGGTCAAGGCAGCTCGACTTCTCCTGGAGGTCAAACTTCACCGTCCACATCATCTCCCGGTAGCTCGACATCCCCTGGTCAAGGCAGCTCGACTTCTCCTGGAGGTCAAACTTCACCGTCCACATCATCTCCCGGTAGCTCGACATCCCCTGGTCAAGGCACCTCGACTTCTCCTGGAGGTCAAACTTCACCGTCCACATCGTCTACCGGTAGCTCGACATCCCCTGGTCAAGGCAGCTCCACATCTCCTGGAGGTCAAACTTCACCGTCCACATCATCTCCCGGTAGCTCGACATCCCCTGGTCAAGGCAGCTCCACATCTCCTGGAGGTCAAACTTCACCGTCCACATCATCTCCCGGTAGCTCGACATCCCCTGGTCAAGGCAGCTCCACATCTCCTGGAGGTCAAACTTCACCGTCCACATCATCACCCGGTAGCTCGACATCCCCTGGTCAAGGCAGCTCGACTTCTCCTCGAGGTCAAACTTCACCGTCCACATCATCTCCCGGTAGCTCGACATCCCCTGGTCAAGGCAGCTCCACATCTCCTGGAGGTCAAACTTCACCGTCCACATCATCTCCCGGTAGCTCGACATCCCCTGGTCAAGGCAGCTCCACATCTCCTGGAGAACAAACTTCACCGTCCACATCATCACCCGGTAGCTCGACATCCCCTGGTCAAGGCAGCTCGACTTCTCCTGGAGGTCAAACTTCACCGTCCACATCATCTCCCGGTAGCTCGACATCCCCTGGTCAAGGCAGCTCCACATCTCCTGGAGGTCAAACTTCGCCGTCCACATCATCTCCCGGTAGCTCGACATCCCCTGGTCAAGGCAGCTCCACATCTCCTGGAGGTCAAACTTCACCGTCCACATCATCTCCCGGTAGCTCGACATCCCCTGGTCAAGGCAGCTCCACATCTCCTGGAGGTCAAACTTCACCGTCCACATCATCTCCCGGTAGCTCGACATCCCCTGGTCAAGGCAGCTCCACATCTCCAGGAGGTCAAACTTCACCGTCCACATCATCTCCCGGTAGCTCGACATCCCCTGGTCAAGGCAGCTCCACATCTCCTGGAGGTCAAACTTCACCGTCCACATCATCTCCCGGTAGCTCGACATCCCCTGGTCAAGGCAGCTCGACTTCTCCTGGAGGTCAAACTTCACCGTCCACATCATCTCCCGGTAGCTCAACATCCCCTGGTCAAGGCAGCTCGACTTCTCCTGGAGGCCAAACTTCACCGTCCACATCATCTCCCGGTAGCTCGACATCCCCTGGTCAAGGCAGCTCGACTTCTCCTGGAGGTCAAACTTCACCGTCCACATCATCTCCCGGTAGCTCGACATCCCCTGGTCAAGGCAGCTCCACATCTCCTGGAGGTCAAACTTCACCGTCCACATCATCTCCCGGTAGCTCGACATCCCCTGGTCAAGGCAGCTCCACATCTCCTGGAGGTCAAACTTCACCGTCCACATCATCTCCCGGTAGCTCGACATCCCCTGGTCAAGGCAGCTCGACTTCTCCTGGAGGTCAAACTTCACCGTCCACATCATCTCCCGGTAGCTCGACATCCCCTGGTCAAGGCAGCTCCACATCTCCTGGAGAACAAACTTCACCGTCCACATCATCACCCGGTAGCTCGACATCCCCTGGTCAAGGCATCTCGACTTCTCCTGGAGGTCAAACTTCACCGTCCACATCATCTCCCGGTAGCTCGACATCCCCTGGTCAAGGCAGCTCCACATCTCCTGGAGGTCAAACTTCACCGTCCACATCATCTCCCGGTAGCTCGACATCCCCTGGTCAAGGCAGCTCCACATCTCCTGGAGGTCAAACTTCACCGTCCACATCATCTCCCGGTAGCTCGACATCCCCTGGTCAAGGCAGCTCCACATCTCCTGGAGGTCAAACTTCACCGTCCACATCATCTCCCGGTAGCTCGACATCCCCTGGTCAAGGCAGCTCCACATCTCCAGGAGGTCAAACTTCACCGTCCACATCATCTCCCGGTAGCTCGACATCCCCTGGTCAAGGCAGCTCCACATCTCCTGGAGGTCAAACTTCACCGTCCACATCATCTCCCGGTAGCTCGACATCCCCTGGTCAAGGCAGCTCGACTTCTCCTGGAGGTCAAACTTCACCGTCCACATCATCTCCCGGTAGCTCAACATCCCCTGGTCAAGGCAGCTCGACTTCTCCTGGAGGCCAAACTTCACCGTCCACATCATCTCCCGGTAGCTCGACATCCCCTGGTCAAGGCAGCTCGACTTCTCCTGGAGGTCAAACTTCACCGTCCACATCATCTCCCGGTAGCTCGACATCCCCTGGTCAAGGCAGCTCCACATCTCCTGGAGGTCAAACTTCACCGTCCACATCATCTCCCGGTAGCTCGACATCCCCTGGTCAAGGCAGCTCCACATCTCCTGGAGGTCAAACTTCACCGTCCACATCATCTCCCGGTAGCTCGACATCCCCTGGTCAAGGCAGCTCGACTTCTCCTGGAGGTCAAACTTCACCGTCCACATCATCTCCCGGTAGCTCGACATCCCCTGGTCAAGGCAGCTCGACTTCTCCTGGAGGTCAAACTTCACCGTCCACATCATCTCCCGGTAGCTCAACATCCCCTGGTCAAGGCAGCTCGACTTCTCCTGGAGGCCAAACTTCACCGTCCACATCATCTCCCGGTAGCTCGACATCCCCTGGTCAAGGCACCTCGACTTCTCCTGGAGGTCAAACTTCACCGTCCACATCATCTCCCGGTAGCTCGACATCCCCTGGTCAAGGCACCTCGACTTCTCCTGGAGGTCAAACTTCACCGTCCACTTCATCTCCCGGTAGCTCGACATCCCCTGGTCAAGGTAGCTCCACATCTCCTGGAGGTCAAACTTCACCGTCCACATCATCTCCCGGTATCTCGACATCCCCTGGTCAAGGCAGCTCCACATCTCCTGGAGGTCAAACTTCACCGTCCACATCATCTCCCGGTAGCTCGACATCCCCTGGTCAAGGCAGCTCGACTTCTCCTGGAGGTCAAACTTCACCGTCCACATCATCTCCCGGTAGCTCGACATCCCCTGGTCAAGGCAGCTCGACTTCTCCTGGAGGTCAAACTTCACCGTCCACATCATCTCCCGGTAGCTCGACATCCCCTGGTCAAGGCACCTCGACTTCTCCTGGAGGTCAAACTTCACCGTCCACATCATCTCCCGGTAGCTCGACATCCCCTGGTCAAATCAGCTCCACATCTCCTGGAGGTCAAACTTCACCGTCCACATCATCTCCCGGTAGCTCGACATCCCCTGGTCAAGGCAGCTCGACTTCTCCTGGAGGTCAAACTTCACCGTCCACATCATCTCCCGGTAGCTCGACATCCCCTGGTCAAGGCAGCTCCACATCTCCTGGAGGTCAAACTTCACCGTCCACATCATCTCCCGGTATCTCGACATCCCCTGGTCAAGGCAGCTCCACATCTCCTGGAGGTCAAACTTCACCATCCACATCATCTCCCGGTAGCTCGACATCCCCTGGTCAAGGCAGCTCCACATCTCCTGGAGGTCAAACTTCACCGTCCACATCATCTCCTGGTAGCTCGACATCCCCTGGTCAAGGCAGCTCCACATCTCCTGGAGGTCAAACTTCACCGTCCACATCATCTCCCGGTAGCTCGACATCCCCTGGTCAAGGCAGCTCCACATCTCCTGGAGGTCAAACTTCACCGTCCACATCATCTCCCGGTAGCTCGACATCCCCTGGTCAAGGCAGCTCCACATCTCCTGGAGGTCAAACTTCACCGTCCACATCATCTCCCGGTAGCTCGACATCCCCTGGTCAAGGCAGCTCGACTTCTCCTGGAGGTCAAACTTCACCGTCCACATCATCTCCCGGTAGCTCGACATCCCCTGGTCAAGGCAGCTCGACTTCTCCTGGAGGTCAAACTTCACCGTCCACATCATCTCCCGGTAGCTCGACATCCCCTGATCAAGGCAGCTCCACATCTCCTGGAGGTCAAACTTCACCGTCCACAGCATCTCCCGGTAGCTCGACATCCCCTGGTCAAGGCAGCTCCACATCTCCTGGAGGTCAAACTTCACCGTCCACATCATCTCCCGGTAGCTCGACATCCTCTGGTGAAGGCAGCTCGACTTCTCCTGGAGGTCAAACTTCACCGTCCACATCATCTCCTGGTAGCTCGACATCCCCTGGTCAAGGCAGCTCCACATCTCCTGGAGGTCAAACTTCACCGTCCACATCATCACCCGGTAGCTCGACATCCCCTGGTCAAGGCAGCTCCACATCTCCTGGAGGTCAAACTTCACCGTCCACATCATCTACCGGTAGCTCGACATCCCCTGGTCAAGGCAGCTCGACTTCTCCTGGAGGTCAAACTTCACCGTCCACATCATCTCCCGGTAGCTCGACATCCCCTGGTCAAGGCAGCTCGACTTCTCCTGGAGGTCAAACTTCACCGTCCACATCATCTCCCGGTAGCTCGACATCCCCTGGTCAAGGCAGCTCGACTTCTCCTGGAGGTCAAACTTCACCGTCCACATCATCTCCCGGTAGCTCAACATCCCCTGGTCAAGGCACCTCGACTTCTCCCGGAGGTCAAACTTCACCGTCCACATCATCTCCCGGTAGCTCGACATCCCCTGGTCAAGGCAGCTCGACTTCTCCTGGAGGTCAAACTTCACCGTCCACATCATCTCCCGGTAGCTCGACATCCCCTGGTCAAGGCAGCTCGACTTCTCCTGGAGGTCAAACTTCACCGTCCACATCATCTCCCGGTAGCTCGACATCCCCTGGTCAAGGCACCTCGACTTCTCCTGGAGGTCAAACTTCACCGTCCACATCATCTCCCGGTAGCTCGACATCCCCTGGTCAAGGCAGCTCCACATCTCCTGGAGGTCAAACTTCACCGTCCACATCATCTCCCGGTAGCTCGACATCCCCTGGTCAAGGCAGCTCCACATCTCCTGGAGGTCAAACTTCACCGTCCACATCATCTCCCGGTAGCTCAACATCCCCTGGTCAAGGCAGCTCGACTTCTCCTGGAGGTCAAACTTCACCGTCCACATCATCTCCCGGTAGCTCGACATCCCCTGGTCAAGGCAGCTCGACTTCTCCTGGAGGTCAAACTTCACCGTCCACATCATCTCCCGGTAGCTCAACATCCCCTGGTCAAGGCAGCTCGACTTCTCCTGGAGGCCAAACTTCACCGTCCACATCATCTCCCGGTAGCTCGACATCCCCTGGTCAAGGCAGCTCGACTTCTCCTGGAGGTCAAACTTCACCGTCCACATCATCTCCCGGTAGCTCGACATCCCCTGGTCAAGGCAGCTCCACATCTCCTGGAGGTCAAACTTCACCGTCCACATCATCTCCCGGTAGCTCGACATCCCCTGGTCAAGGCAGCTCCACATCTCCTGGAGGTCAAACTTCACCGTCCACATCATCTCCCGGTAGCTCGACATCCCCTGGTCAAGGCAGCTCGACTTCTCCTGGAGGTCAAACTTCACCGTCCACATCATCTCCCGGTAGCTCGACATCCCCTGGTCAAGGCAGCTCCACATCTCCTGGAGAACAAACTTCACCGTCCACATCATCACCCGGTAGCTCGACATCCCCTGGTCAAGGCAGCTCGACTTCTCCTGGAGGTCAAACTTCACCGTCCACATCATCTCCCGGTAGCTCGACATCCCCTGGTCAAGGCAGCTCCACATCTCCTGGAGGTCAAACTTCACCGTCCACATCATCTCCCGGTAGCTCGACATCCCCTGGTCAAGGCAGCTCCACATCTCCTGGAGGTCAAACTTCACCGTCCACATCATCTCCCGGTAGCTCGACATCCCCTGGTCAAGGCAGCTCCACATCTCCTGGAGGTCAAACTTCACCGTCCACATCATCTCCCGGTAGCTCGACATCCCCTGGTCAAGGCAGCTCCACATCTCCAGGAGGTCAAACTTCACCGTCCACATCATCTCCCGGTAGCTCGACATCCCCTGGTCAAGGCAGCTCCACATCTCCTGGAGGTCAAACTTCACCGTCCACATCATCTCCCGGTAGCTCGACATCCCCTGGTCAAGGCAGCTCGACTTCTCCTGGAGGTCAAACTTCACCGTCCACATCATCTCCCGGTAGCTCAACATCCCCTGGTCAAGGCAGCTCGACTTCTCCTGGAGGCCAAACTTCACCGTCCACATCATCTCCCGGTAGCTCGACATCCCCTGGTCAAGGCAGCTCGACTTCTCCTGGAGGTCAAACTTCACCGTCCACATCATCTCCCGGTAGCTCGACATCCCCTGGTCAAGGCAGCTCCACATCTCCTGGAGGTCAAACTTCACCGTCCACATCATCTCCCGGTAGCTCGACATCCCCTGGTCAAGGCAGCTCCACATCTCCTGGAGGTCAAACTTCACCGTCCACATCATCTCCCGGTAGCTCGACATCCCCTGGTCAAGGCAGCTCGACTTCTCCTGGAGGTCAAACTTCACCGTCCACATCATCTCCCGGTAGCTCGACATCCCCTGGTCAAGGCAGCTCGACTTCTCCTGGAGGTCAAACTTCACCGTCCACATCATCTCCCGGTAGCTCAACATCCCCTGGTCAAGGCAGCTCGACTTCTCCTGGAGGCCAAACTTCACCGTCCACATCATCTCCCGGTAGCTCGACATCCCCTGGTCAAGGCAGCTCGACTTCTCCTGGAGGTCAAACTTCACCGTCCACATCATCTCCCGGTAGCTCAACATCCCCTGGTCAAGGCAGCTCGACTTCTCCTGGAGGTCAAACTTCACCGTCCACATCATCTCCCGGTAGCTCGACATCCCCTGGTCAAGGCAGCTCGACTTCTCCTGGAGGTCAAACTTCACCGTCCACATCATCTCCCGGTAGCTCGACATCCCCTGGTCAAGGCACCTCGACTTCTCCTGGAGGTCAAACTTCACCGTCCACATCATCTCCCGGTAGCTCGACATCCCCTGGTCAAGGCACCTCGACTTCTCCTGGAGGTCAAACTTCACCGTCCACTTCATCTCCCGGTAGCTCGACATCCCCTGGTCAAGGTAGCTCCACATCTCCTGGAGGTCAAACTTCACCGTCCACATCATCTCCCGGTATCTCGACATCCCCTGGTCAAGGCAGCTCCACATCTCCTGGAGGTCAAACTTCACCGTCCACATCATCTCCCGGTAGCTCGACATCCCCTGGTCAAGGCAGCTCGACTTCTCCTGGAGGTCAAACTTCACCGTCCACATCATCTCCCGGTAGCTCGACATCCCCTGGTCAAGGCAGCTCGACTTCTCCTGGAGGTCAAACTTCACCGTCCACATCATCTCCCGGTAGCTCGACATCCCCTGGTCAAGGCACCTCGACTTCTCCTGGAGGTCAAACTTCACCGTCCACATCATCTCCCGGTAGCTCGACATCCCCTGGTCAAATCAGCTCCACATCTCCTGGAGGTCAAACTTCACCGTCCACATCATCTCCCGGTAGCTCGACATCCCCTGGTCAAGGCAGCTCGACTTCTCCTGGAGGTCAAACTTCACCGTCCACATCATCTCCCGGTAGCTCGACATCCTCTGGTCAAGGCAGCTCCACATCTCCTGGAGGTCAAACTTCACCGTCCACATCATCTCCCGGTATCTCGACATCCCCTGGTCAAGGCAGCTCCACATCTCCTGGAGGTCAAACTTCACCATCCACATCATCTCCCGGTAGCTCGACATCCCCTGGTCAAGGCAGCTCCACATCTCCTGGAGGTCAAACTTCACCGTCCACATCATCTCCTGGTAGCTCGACATCCCCTGGTCAAGGCAGCTCCACATCTCCTGGAGGTCAAACTTCACCGTCCACATCATCTCCCGGTAGCTCGACATCCCCTGGTCAAGGCAGCTCCACATCTCCTGGAGGTCAAACTTCACCGTCCACATCATCTCCCGGTAGCTCGACATCCCCTGGTCAAGGCAGCTCCACATCTCCTGGAGGTCAAACTTCACCGTCCACATCATCTCCCGGTAGCTCGACATCCCCTGGTCAAGGCAGCTCGACTTCTCCTGGAGGTCAAACTTCACCGTCCACATCATCTCCCGGTAGCTCGACATCCCCTGGTCAAGGCAGCTCGACTTCTCCTGGAGGTCAAACTTCACCGTCCACATCATCTCCCGGTAGCTCGACATCCCCTGATCAAGGCAGCTCCACATCTCCTGGAGGTCAAACTTCACCGTCCACAGCATCTCCCGGTAGCTCGACATCCCCTGGTCAAGGCAGCTCCACATCTCCTGGAGGTCAAACTTCACCGTCCACATCATCTCCCGGTAGCTCGACATCCTCTGGTGAAGGCAGCTCGACTTCTCCTGGAGGTCAAACTTCACCGTCCACATCATCTCCTGGTAGCTCGACATCCCCTGGTCAAGGCAGCTCCACATCTCCTGGAGGTCAAACTTCACCGTCCACATCATCACCCGGTAGCTCGACATCCCCTGGTCAAGGCAGCTCCACATCTCCTGGAGGTCAAACTTCACCGTCCACATCATCTACCGGTAGCTCGACATCCCCTGGTCAAGGCAGCTCGACTTCTCCTGGAGGTCAAACTTCACCGTCCACATCATCTCCCGGTAGCTCGACATCCCCTGGTCAAGGCAGCTCGACTTCTCCTGGAGGTCAAACTTCACCGTCCACATCATCTCCCGGTAGCTCGACATCCCCTGGTCAAGGCAGCTCGACTTCTCCTGGAGGTCAAACTTCACCGTCCACATCATCTCCCGGTAGCTCAACATCCCCTGGTCAAGGCACCTCGACTTCTCCCGGAGGTCAAACTTCACCGTCCACATCATCTCCCGGTAGCTCGACATCCCCTGGTCAAGGCAGCTCGACTTCTCCTGGAGGTCAAACTTCACCGTCCACATCATCTCCCGGTAGCTCGACATCCCCTGGTCAAGGCAGCTCGACTTCTCCTGGAGGTCAAACTTCACCGTCCACATCATCTCCCGGTAGCTCGACATCCCCTGGTCAAGGCACCTCGACTTCTCCTGGAGGTCAAACTTCACCGTCCACATCATCTCCCGGTAGCTCGACATCCCCTGGTCAAGGCAGCTCCACATCTCCTGGAGGTCAAACTTCACCGTCCACATCATCTCCCGGTAGCTCGACATCCCCTGGTCAAGGCAGCTCCACATCTCCTGGAGGTCAAACTTCACCGTCCACATCATCTCCCGGTAGCTCAACATCCCCTGGTCAAGGCAGCTCGACTTCTCCTGGAGGTCAAACTTCACCGTCCACATCATCTCCCGGTAGCTCGACATCCCCTGGTCAAGGCAGCTCGACTTCTCCTGGAGGTCAAACTTCACCGTCCACATCATCTCCCGGTAGCTCGACATCCCCTGGTCAAGGCAGCTCCACATCTACTGGAGGTCAAACTTCACCGTCCACATCATCTCCCGGTAGCTCGACATCCCCTGGTCAAGGCAGCTCCACATCTCCTGGAGGTCAAACTTCACCGTCCACATCATCACCCGGTAGCTCGACATCCCCTGGTCAAGGCAGCTCGACTTCTCCTGGAGGTCAAACTTCACCGTCCACATCATCTCCCGGTAGCTCGACATCCCCTGGTCAAGGCAGCTCGACTTCTCCTAGAGGTCAAACTTCACCGTCCACATCATCTCCCGGTAGCTCGACATCCCCTGGTCAAGGCAGCTCGACTTCTCCTGGAGGTCAAACTTCACCGTCCACATCATCTCCCGGTAGCTCGACATCCCCTGGTCAAGGCAGCTCGACTTCTCCTGGAGGTCAAACTTCACCGTCCACATCATCTCCCGGTAGCTCAACATCCCCTGGTCAAGGCACCTCGACTTCTCCCGGAGGTCAAACTTCACCGTCCACATCATCTCCCGGTAGCTCGACATCCCCTGGTCAAGGCAGCTCGACTTCTCCTGGAGGTCAAACTTCACCGTCCACATCATCTCCCGGTAGCTCGACATCCCCTGGTCAAGGCAGCTCGACTTCTCCTGGAGGTCAAACTTCACCGTCGACATCATCTCCCGGTAGCTCGACATCCCCTGGTCAAGGCACCTCGACTTCTCCTGGAGGTCAAACTTCACCGTCCACATCATCTCCCGGTAGCTCGACATCCCCTGGTCAAGGCAGCTCCACATCTCCTGGAGGTCAAACTTCACCGTCCACATCGTCTACCGGTAGCTCGACATCCCCTGGTCAAGGCAGCTCCACATCTCCTGGAGGTCAAACTTCACCGTCCACATCATCTCCCGGTAGCTCGACATCCCCTGGTCAAGGCAGCTCCACATCTCCTGGAGGTCAAACTTCACCGTCCACATCATCTCCCGGTAGCTCGACATCCCCTGGTCAAGGCAGCTCCACATCTCCAGGAGGTCAAACTTCACCGTCCACATCATCTCCCGGTAGCTCGACATCCCCTGGTCAAGGCAGCTCCACATCTCCTGGAGGTCAAACTTCACCGTCCACATCATCTCCCGGTAGCTCGACATCCCCTGGTCAAGGCAGCTCGACTTCTCCTGGAGACCAAACATCACCATCCACATCATCTCCCGGTAGCTCGACATCCCCTGGTCAAGGCAGCTCGACTTCTCCTGGAGGTCAAACTTCACCGTCCACATCATCTCCCGGTAGCTCGACATCCCCTGGTCAAGGCAGCTCCACATCTCCTGGAGGTCAAACTTCACCGTCCACATCGTCTACCGGTAGCTCGACATCCCCTGGTCAAGGCAGCTCCACATCTCCTGGAGGTCAAACTTCACCGTCCACATCATCTCCCGGTAGCTCGACATCCCCTGGTCAAGGCAGCTCCACATCTCCTGGAGGTCAAACTTCACCGTCCACATCATCTCCCGGTAGCTCGACATCCCCTGGTCAAGGCAGCTCCACATCTCCTGGAGGTCAAACTTCACCGTCCACATCATCTCCCGGTAGCTCAACATCCCCTGGTCAAGGCAGCTCGACTTCTCCTGGAGGTCAAACTTCACCGTCCACATCATCTCCCGGTAGCTCGACATCCCCTGGTCAAGGCAGCTCCACATCTCCTGGAGGTCAAACTTCACCGTCCACATCATCTCCCGGTAGCTCGACATCCCCTGGTCAAGGCAGCTCGACTTCTCCTGGAGACCAAACATCACCATCCACATCATCTCCCGGTAGCTCGACATCCCCTAGTCAAGGCAGCTCGACTTCTCCTGGAGGTCAAACTTCACCGTCCACATCATCTCCCGGTAGCTCGACATCCCCTGGTCAAGGCAGCTCCACATCTCCTGGAGGTCAAACTTCACCGTCCACATCATCACCCGGTAGCTCGACATCCCCTGGTCAAGGCAGCTCGACTTCTCCTGGAGGTCAAACTTCACCGTCCACATCATCTCCCGGTAGCTCGACATCCCCTGGTCAAGGCAGCTCCACATCTCCTGGAGGTCAAACTTCACCGTCCACATCATCTCCCGGTAGCTCGACATCCCCTGGTCAAGGCAGCTCCACATCTCCTGGAGAACAAACTTCACCGTCCACATCATCACCCGGTAGCTCGACATCCCCTGGTCAAGGCAGCTCGACTTCTCCTGGAGGTCAAACTTCACCGTCCACATCATCTCCCGGTAGCTCGACATCCCCTGGTCAAGGCAGCTCCACATCTCCTGGAGGTCAAACTTCGCCGTCCACATCATCTCCCGGTAGCTCGACATCCCCTGGTCAAGGCAGCTCCACATCTCCTGGAGGTCAAACTTCACCGTCCACATCATCTCCCGGTAGCTCGACATCCCCTGGTCAAGGCAGCTCCACATCTCCTGGAGGTCAAACTTCACCGTCCACATCATCTCCCGGTAGCTCGACATCCCCTGGTCAAGGCAGCTCCACATCTCCAGGAGGTCAAACTTCACCGTCCACATCATCTCCCGGTAGCTCGACATCCCCTGGTCAAGGCAGCTCCACATCTCCTGGAGGTCAAACTTCACCGTCCACATCATCTCCCGGTAGCTCGACATCCCCTGGTCAAGGCAGCTCGACTTCTCCTGGAGGTCAAACTTCACCGTCCACATCATCTCCCGGTAGCTCAACATCCCCTGGTCAAGGCAGCTCGACTTCTCCTGGAGGCCAAACTTCACCGTCCACATCATCTCCCGGTAGCTCGACATCCCCTGGTCAAGGCAGCTCGACTTCTCCTGGAGGTCAAACTTCACCGTCCACATCATCTCCCGGTAGCTCGACATCCCCTGGTCAAGGCAGCTCCACATCTCCTGGAGGTCAAACTTCACCGTCCACATCATCTCCCGGTAGCTCGACATCCCCTGGTCAAGGCAGCTCCACATCTCCTGGAGGTCAAACTTCACCGTCCACATCATCTCCCGGTAGCTCGACATCCCCTGGTCAAGGCAGCTCGACTTCTCCTGGAGGTCAAACTTCACCGTCCACATCATCTCCCGGTAGCTCGACATCCCCTGGTCAAGGCAGCTCCACATCTCCTGGAGAACAAACTTCACCGTCCACATCATCACCCGGTAGCTCGACATCCCCTGGTCAAGTTAGCTCCACATCTCCTGGAGATCAAACTTCACCGTCCACATCATCTCCCGGTAGCTCGACATCCCCTGGTCAAGGCAGCTCCACATCTCCTGGAGGTCAAACTTCACCGTCCACATCATCTCCCGGTAGCTCGACATCCCCTGGTCAAGGCAGCTCCACATCTCCTGGAGGTCAAACTTCACCGTCCACATCATCTCCCGGTAGCTCGACATCCCCTGGTCAAGGCAGCTCCACATCTCCTGGAGGTCAAACTTCACCGTCCACATCATCTCCCGGTAGCTCGACATCCCCTGGTCAAGGCAGCTCCACATCTCCAGGAGGTCAAACTTCACCGTCCACATCATCTCCCGGTAGCTCGACATCCCCTGGTCAAGGCAGCTCCACATCTCCTGGAGGTCAAACTTCACCGTCCACATCATCTCCCGGTAGCTCGACATCCCCTGGTCAAGGCAGCTCGACTTCTCCTGGAGGTCAAACTTCACCGTCCACATCATCTCCCGGTAGCTCAACATCCCCTGGTCAAGGCAGCTCGACTTCTCCTGGAGGCCAAACTTCACCGTCCACATCATCTCCCGGTAGCTCGACATCCCCTGGTCAAGGCAGCTCGACTTCTCCTGGAGGTCAAACTTCACCGTCCACATCATCTCCCGGTAGCTCGACATCCCCTGGTCAAGGCAGATCGACTTCTCCTGGAGGTCAAACTTCACCGTCCACATCATCTCCCGGTAGCTCAACATCCCCTGGTCAAGGCACCTCGACTTCTCCCGGAGGTCAAACTTCACCGTCCACATCATCTCCCGGTAGCTCGACATCCCCTGGTCAAGGCAGCTCGACTTCTCCTGGAGGTCAAACTTCACCGTCCACATCATCTCCCGGTAGCTCGACATCCCCTGGTCAAGGCAGCTCCACATCTCCAGGAGGTCAAACTTCACCGTCCACATCATCTCCCGGTAGCTCGACATCCCCTGGTCAAGGCAGCTCGACTTCTCCTGGAGACCAAACATCACCATCCACATCATCTCCCGGTAGCTCGACATCCCCTGGTCAAGGCAGCTCGACTTCTCCTGGAGGTCAAACTTCACCGTCCACATCATCTCCCGGTAGCTCGACATCCCCTGGTCAAGGCAGCTCCACATCTCCTGGAGGTCAAACTTCACCGTCCACATCGTCTACCGGTAGCTCGACATCCCCTGGTCAAGGCAGCTCCACATCTCCTGGAGGTCAAACTTCACCGTCCACATCATCTCCCGGTAGCTCGACATCCCCTGGTCAAGGCAGCTCCACATCTCCTGGAGGCCAAACTTCACCGTCCACATCATCTCCCGGTAGCTCGACATCCCCTGGTCAAGGCAGCTCCACATCTCCTGGAGGTCAAACTTCACCGTCCACATCATCTCCCGGTAGCTCGACATCCCCTGGTCAAGGCAGCTCCACATCTTCTGGAGGTCAAACTTCACCGTCCACATCATCACCCGGTAGCTCGACATCCCCTGGTCAAGGCAGCTCGACTTCTCCTGGAGGTCAAACTTCACCGTCCACATCATCTCCCGGTAGCTCGACATCCCCTGGTCAAGGCAGCTCCACATCTCCTGGAGGTCAAACTTCACCGTCCACATCATCACCCGGTAGCTCGACATCCCCTGGTCAAGGCAGCTCGACTTCTCCTGGAGGTCAAACTTCACCGTCCACATCGTCTACCGGTAGCTCGACATCCCCTGGTCAAGGCAGCTCCACATCTCCTGGAGGTCAAACTTCACCGTCCACATCATCTCCCGGTAGCTCGACATCCCCTGGTCAAGGCAGCTTCACATCTCCTGGAGGTCAAACTTCACCGTCCACATCATCTCCCGGTAGCTCGACATCCCCTGGTCAAGGCAGCTCCACATCTCCTGGAGGTCAAACTTCACCGTCCACATCATCACCCGGTAGCTCGACATCCCCTGGTCAAGGCAGCTCGACTTCTCCTGGAGGTCAAACTTCACCGTCCACATCATCTCCCGGTAGCTCGACATCCCCTGGTCAAGGCAGCTCCACATCTCCTGGAGGTCAAACTTCACCGTCCACATCATCTCCCGGTAGCTCGACATTCCCTGGTCAAGGCAGCTCCACATCTCCTGGAGGTCAAACTTCACCGTCCACATCATCACCCGGTAGCTCGACATCCCCTGGTCAAGGCAGCTCGACTTCTCCTGGAGGTCAAACTTCACCGTCCACATCGTCTACCGGTAGCTCGACATCCCCTGGTCAAGGCAGCTCCACATCTCCAGGAGGTCAAACTTCACCGTCCACATCATCTCCCGGTAGCTCGACATCCCCTGGTCAAGGCAGCTCCACATCTCCTGGAGGTCAAACTTCACCGTCCACATCATCTCCCGGTAGCTCGACATCCCCTGGTCAAGGCAGCTCCACATCTCCTGGAGGTCAAACTTCACCCTCCACATCATCTCCCGGTAGCTCGACATCCCCTGGTCAAGGCAGCTCCACATCTCCTGGAGGTCAAACTTCACCGTCCACATCATCTCCCGGTAGCTCGACATCCCCTGGTCAAGGCAGCTCGACTTCTCCTGGAGGTCAAACTTCACCGTCCACATCATCTCCCGGTAGCTCGACATTCCCTGGTCAAGGCAGCTCCACATCTCCTGGAGGTCAAACTTCACCGTCCACATCATCTCCCGGTAGCTCGACATCCCCTGGTCAAGGCAGCTCCACATCTCCTGGAGGTCAAACTTCACCGTCCACATCATCTCCCGGTATCTCGACATCCCCTGGTCAAGGCAGCTCCACATCTCCTGGAGGCCAAACTTCACCGTCCACATCATCTCCCGGTAGCTCGACATCCCCTGGTCAAGGCAGCTCCACATCTCCTGGAGGTCAAACTTCACCGTCCACATCATCTCCCGGTAGCTCGACATCCCCTGGTCAAGGCAGCTCCACATCTCCTGGAGGTCAAACTTCACCGTCCACCTCATATCCCGGTAGCTCGACATCCCCTGGTCAAGTTAGCTCCACATCTCCTGGAGATCAAACTTCACCGTCCACATCATCTCCTAGTAGCTCAACATCCCCTGGTCAAGGCAGCTCCACATCTCCTGGAGGTCAAACTTCACCGTCCACATCATCACCCGGTAGCTCGACATCCCCTGGTCAAGGCAGCTCGACTTCTCCTGGAGGTCAAACTTCACCGTCCACATCATCTCCCGGTAGCTCGACATCCCCTGGTCAAGGCAGCTCCACATCTCCTGGAGGTCAAACTTCACCGTCCACATCATCTCCCGGTAGCTCGACATCCCCTGGTCAAGGCAGCTCGACTTCTCCTGGAGGTCAAACTTCACCGTCCACATCATCTCCCGGTAGCTCGACATCCCCTGGTCAAGGCAGCTCCACATCTCCTGGAGGTCAAACTTCACCGTCCACAGCATCTCCCGGTAGCTCGACATCCCCTGGTCAAGGCAGCTCCACATCTCCTGGAGGTCAAACTTCACCGTCCACATCATCTCCCGGTAGCTCGACATCCCCTGGTCAAGGCAGCTCGACTTCTCCTGGAGGTCAAACTTCACCGTCCACATCATCTCCCGGTAGCTCGACATCCCCTGGTCAAGGCAGCTCGACTTCTCCTGGAGGTCAAACTTCACCGTCCACATCATCTCCCGGTAGCTCGACATCCCCTGGTCAAGGCACCTCGACTTCTCCTGGAGGTCAAACTTCACCGTCCACATCGTCTACCGGTAGCTCGACATCCCCTGGTCAAGGCAGCTCCACATCTCCTGGAGGTCAAACTTCACCGTCCACATCATCTCCCGGTAGCTCGACATCCCCTGGTCAAGGCAGCTCCACATCTCCTGGAGGTCAAACTTCACCGTCCACATCATCACCCGGTAGCTCGACATCCCCTGGTCAAGGCAGCTCGACTTCTCCTGGAGGTCAAACTTCACCGTCCACATCATCTCCCGGTAGCTCGACATCCCCTGGTCAAGGCAGCTCCACATCTCCTGGAGGCCAAACTTCACCGTCCACCTCATCTCCCGGTAGCTCAACATCCCCTGGTCAAGGCAGCTCGACTTCTCCTGGAGGCCAAACTTCACCGTCCAGATCATCTCCTGGTACATCCCGCTCAAGCATATCAACAAGTCGACGATCAACAATTTCTTCAACTCGACGATCGACCATATCAAGCACTAGAAGACCTAGAACTACTACATACACACCTAGTAGATCCTCGACTCCTAGAAGCTCGACACCCGCGACTACAGCTAGACGTACCACTTGGAATCCTAGACCTCCTAAATATATTTGTTTCCCACTAAATCAATGGGGTAGCCTAGAAAATCTGCTGGAGAGAGATCTTAATGACGTGTGGGCCATTATTTCGAAATACAATTCCAATGTCATCGATCACATTCTTCGTTCGGTGAATGAAATTAGGAACGCAGGTTAGTGGAACTTGAAATTTATAACCTCACAAAATTCCGCGTTGTCCAATGGCTTAGCAGTGTTTAACTGCAGTGTTACCTTTCAGTCTGACATGGCAACAGAAGAAAGCAATAACAACTAAGATACGAATCTATTGCTTTTTTAAAGAGTTATTCATGTAAATATGTCTCTTCTTCTGCCTTCTTTAATACGTTTACTTTATATTTAGTCTGATTAGCGCCTACATAGTTTTAATTTTTATGATAATTTTCAGGCAATGACGGCTTTCGACGTTCCACAAGGCGTTGCTCATGTGCCTAAGTTTCAAGTCCCAATGTAGTAAGTTCTTATTACAACATAAACTTTTTTGTAAACGTGAAGATAGACTAGTTCGAATTTTGCATAATTTAACCGTTATTTTTATTTCAGGAGCAAATACCGGAAACAACATGGCTAAGCGACCAAATCATAAAGGACAAAAATGATTTACATATCTTTATGTTCCCATACCATATGTAAAGTATGATCTATTCGTATCAGTGAAATCAATGTGCAAGAGAGTCAAATGATGCATAAGCCTGATGATTTTTTCAATATAAGTTAAAGTGATCTATGTTCATACTATATGAAAGAAACAACTTGGAAAGCAAAGATGATCCAATCGTAGCCTCCTCTAGTATATCAAATCTAAGGACATTTATACATCTTTCGGGCTTGGTAATAATCCCCTGAGAGAATCCCCTTTGATATTAGCGTTGAGGCTATCATGAACATAATATTGGTGTGTAATGGTCATGTTTTGCCACATATTTAATCCCCCGAGCATCCCAAAACGAAGTAGGTTTTACGACTAAGTTCTATCTAAGACAAAGTTATTCCTAAGACCATATGAAAATAAAAACCTATTTCACCAAATTTTCTTTTATTTACTTTTGAATATTTTGAAATATTCAACAGGCACACAAAAACAGCAAGTAATCGATAAATTTGTTTGATAAAAGCTTCAAAATAGGCTGGTAAATTCAATTTACAAAACTCTTTGAAGTAGATGGTTTATTCGACATGGGTGTGCATAATAGTGCGGGGTAAAATAAAAGGTAGAGACATCCCTAAAGGAATCTAATACAACAGAATATAAAATGCCTCTGAGTAAAATAAGGACAAAATAAGACCTGATTTGAATATTTGATCAGAATTTTAAGATCTATCAATGCCTACAAGAAAATTGTAGGTAGCCAATCATCACTTATATTTATAAAAATATTATTCATCTTAGCGGGTAGTGACCCAACAGCTGCTTAAAATCTTCGTCTTCTAAAATCGTAAACTTTAGATACAACTTACAGTGAAGCCCACTAGCTGACTGCTATCTGATGCACTCAATATAAAACACATCTAATAACAAAGATTTAAAGTTCATAATTAAAATGTATATTATTATATATTATTTTGTACTGTGCGGTAGTGGTGCTGCTGCGTATCCTTACAGCGTCACGACAGATCGAGGAAACTGGACACCTTTCTTCGCTAGAGCGTGGGTCTAATTGACTGGAATCGTGAACAGTGGGACAATGCAGACTAAATAACATAATCTATCAGTCAAATAATGTATTTACACACAACGATCTTCATAGTTACGAGCTATGCATATGCATTTTATTGAAAATGTCCCATGCGATGTCTCAGATGAGGAATTACATAATTTGTTTTGTTTTAAAAAACTATAAACCTACTTTTTCATGATTTTCATGGATCCCATTGTCAGAACTGAACCAAATTTAAATGGGACCACACGGGAAGCACCAGCATTCATATAAAAAAAGTATCATCAATATCGGACCACCCAATCAAAAATTCTAAGGTAACATTAAAAAACAGTTCTATTGAGAACCTCCTCATATTTAGAAGTCGGTTAAAAAAATAATGTTCATAGGTACAGAATCTGTCTAATAGCAGGTCATCTAAGACATATTTACCATTTTGCCTTAATGAAATCCACGTTTTTAGTTTTACGTATTACATAAAATTTTGTAAAAGTTGCTTTCACGCTGTCCTCCGAGACACACGAGGCCATTGAAAGGTAAATGCGATTTAGCAGATGTAGAGGCACTGATAGAGCCTTATGCACAATTTCACCGGATAAACGAAATTCAGGAGGGAAAATGGGGACGTCTTTACCAGGCATTCATCTATTTGAGATGTCTATTCCACTAGGTTTTACATGCGAACTATGGAATATAGATTTCGATCTTGAAAAAAACAATTGGCCACTGTGTTGGATGTTAAAGAGGTACAAGTAATATAATCCGTTTGTATTTAAAGTGCCTATTCTGAATTAGATTAAAATGGATTGGATTTGAAATTGTAGTGGCTAAAGATGAGATAAATAGACTCTTCTTTCAAAATTTTATGTTTTACGTAAACTGGAAAACTATTTACACCAAAATTATGTCCGTCTTCAGGCTACCTTTTACCTCCCAAATACCCTGCCAAATTTCATTTAGTTTCTGTTCAGCCGTTTGTGAAAAGGTATTAGATAGACCTAACTACATATATCTAATTTTAACAGAAGTCGTCAGTACGAACCTAATCTAAATCGATAGGAATTTTATACAAACTTCGCAGAGGAGCTACCAATAAATTACGCTGACCGTAGGAACTTAGACAATCTTGGAACCTTCAGACAAAATTTAATATAGATAATACTTTATTTTACCATGCAAAGACTGATCATCATCATCATCAGCCTATATATATTAGTTCACTGCTGGACCAAGGTCTCCCCTAATGAGCGTCACAGCGCCCTGTCTTCAGCTTGACGTATCCAGCATCTGCCTGCAGTCTCTCGCAGATCGTCATCCCATCTGGCTGGAGGGCACTCTACACTACGTTTGCCGAGTCGCGGTCTCCACTCAAGAACTCGTTTACCCCATCGAAAATCATCATCATCAAAGACATATAACAATACAGAAATAAATGATAAGAGTAGACGAAGTCATAGCGATAACGCTATGAGCGATCTCTTCCAGGCAACCAAAAAAGGTACAGTGATTGTATTATTTATGAAGCAGTTTGTTCCAATGAGTAAGGATGACTCATTGGAATCATAAATGAAACAAATAGGTGGTAACCATTGTTTTATTTTTACACTCTATTTACATTTTTACATCATTTACAATTTCATACAATTCAACTGCTTAGGATAAACTTTACAAAAATCTATGACAGTATCCAGCGACATAGATTATTATTTATTTATACATGATTTATATTTTTTTTTTTATTGCACATTTATACAAATACATGAAATACCTACCCATATTAATTTAATATCTACCTTTACAATTGAATATTTTTTTTATCACAGTTTGTTCTAGTTGGTTTGATGCAAAGGCGATAATAAATAAATATAGGTTTTTCAGAACGTTGTGTCTTAGGCAATAAAACTTTTAAATATTGTTCAATAAATAGCAATTAGTCATAGTACATTTTTTACAAATCTTGAAATAATAAGTAATCCAACGTTTATACTATTTTTTTTATCTTCTTGCATAGAATGATCTGTAGAAATATCTCGGAAATGCGGGTCCTGAAAATATTTGTTTCATATAAGTCAAATAAAAGTAAGTAACAACAGATTATGTGAGTATCTAACCTACATAATTGTTTTCTAACTAGGTACTACTGCTGAAAAAAATATTATATAAAAAAACATTGTTTTTTTAATCATTTATTTTATAAACAAGAAACAATTCACATGTTTAATAATTTGAAAACCAAAGGGACCATAAAATGTAAAAGCGCAATCCAATAATCTACCTACTTATTTTAATACCACACCACCCAAAAGCAATTGCTCATAGAACCAAGTAGGCGTTAGGGTTACACACCATTCGATGCAGCAAACAAGGCAAGGAAGATACCTACCAAAAGTGTTCGTTTGAAATCCAACATCAAAACAAACAATTTAATACAAAAACATTTTTAATATCCAAAATGAATCACTCATGTGGAGTTAGTTGCTCTCACAAACGCTCCTCTAAATTTGAACCTTAAAATGAGAGTTTAAAGTTAAGAGTAGTGTTTGATTTCACGCTCGCCGGTTCGGAAATGCACAAAGTTTCCTTTTGTGGCGGTTCTCGGTTCTCATAAGTTGATTTGTGACGGCGCAACCCTTCAGCCGGTTCCGGTGAGGCGCCGCTGTGGCGCGACGCGTCACTTCCGGTAAAGAGAATGCTCTAAGTAAGAAGCAAAAGAGGCTTGAAAAGATTTTCGACTGGTTAATTGACCTTATGAGGCTAATAGGTAAAGGCTACAAACGGCTTGCTAGCGCCTAGAGCCAAACATTTAGAACGTTAGTTTTACTAAGTTTTTCGCTTGGTGACTTGCTAGGCTCTAGCTTCCAGGCGCTAAGCTAGCTACCTGCTTGTGCGTTTGTAACCTTACTGAGTGGCGGATTGAAGTATTGTCAAGGTCGTAATTTTTTTTCTATAATAATAATAATAATAATAATAAAAACGTTTATTTGTCTCTCACAAAGGTCTTAAGTAACTAAGAGTATGTAAACACTATTGTTAACACTATTAAAATACCATGACCTATGTTGTGAGAGACTGGTGCCTGAGATAGGTCTTTTCAAACCTGTGGTACAGGTCACCAGTCCCTTCACTCCGCGGAAATAGGAATTGGTAGACATAGACAATAAGTAGCTCATGCTTACAGACAATGATCTATAAAAGAGTCTGTGAAATTCGATTAAGTGTTTGACCGAGTCATCCTAACGTCCTAAGGTATAACAGCTTCCGAAGACTCTACAAGGGTTCAACCCTTGTAGAGTCTTTGGAAGCTGTTATTCTACAAGGGTTCAACCCTTGTGAGTCTTTGGAAGCTGTAATTCTACAAGGGTTCAACCCTTGTGAGTCTTTGAAAGCTGTTATTCTACAAGGGTTCAACCCTTGTGAGTCTTTGGAAGCTGTTATTTTACAAGGGTTCAACCCTTGTGAGTCTTTGGAAGCTGTTATTCTACAAGGGTTCAACCCTTGTGAGTCTTTGGAAGCTGTTATTCTACAAGGGTTCAACCCTTGTGAGTCTTTGGAAGCTGTTATTCCTTAGGAGGTTAGGATGACTCGCTTGGACAAGGCTCATGTAGATAGGTACCCTATTTCTTGAATTGTATCGTGATTATTAATTTTGTTTTAAAAAAACTATAAACCGACTTCAATAATATAGATTCTTCATGGATTCCACTGTCAGAAGTGGACCAAATTGGAACCACACGGGAAGCACCAGCAAAATTAAAATAATTTATCTATAAGTCTATTCGAAGGTAATTCGAATCGACGCTTGACCTGAGAGCACAGCGCAGCGGGGCAATGCTACGAGCTACATGCAGATTATGTGCAACAATCTACAGTTAGCTCAATTGTTTCTAATTTGTTTGAATTATTTGATTGTAAATTATAAATATGAATTATGGACTAGTTTTTATTAGCCGCTAAAGAACCTTACTTAGACCAAACCTACCAAAGAGCAAGTTCTTGTCTTACGAAGTTTTAGCACACCGAACTCATGTTCATTATGAAACGTTGCAATATGATGGCACATTATAATAATTGAAACAGTATGTTATGTGGCGCCACCGGCTTAAAATTTGCACCAACCCAACTCTTCCCGCGGGTGTCTTAAGAGGCAACTAAGGGATGAACATGACAACCAGGGGGCGGGCAGCAGCGCCCCTTGCGCAATAATTCTACCAATGAACTTCGATCCCCAACCCGCATGCCCAGCGTGGGGATTATGGGCACTGCCCTTATGCGAAAAGCTAATAAGGCGCTTATCAGCTAGAGGCCTGCGTCCAGCAGTGGACCAATATAAGCTGGTAAGGTGAGGTTAAGAAGATTAATTGTAGCTGCTACTTAATAAAAATACGTTACGATTCATTCTTAATCATTCATTATTTTTATGTGTACCTTAATTCGCAGTAACCTTAAGTTTCATCTCATAAAAAAACTAGATAGATAGATAGATTTTTAAGCTATTGCATAGCTTCTATCGCGGACCTTGAGCGTGGAGAATCCAGAAATTCCGTAACGAAATAACCTAACACCCCCCACTCCGACCGGCACAGCGGTGATACTTTTTTGTTTTACCATCTATCGATGAATAGCAGAACTTTTAATGACTTTGAAATATCACGCTTGTCTCTTTAGTTCAGCAACTCGTCTCTAGGTGGCATTGGGATAAAAAATACTATACAATAGCTTTACCGCGGCAATCCCCGAGTGCCACGGGTCTTTTTTTTGTTGCGCATTAGTTTCTTAGTATACGTATCATTATACCTACACAAAATCATTAATTAAACGAATAATAAAAAATCGACTATATCCGTCTGTCCTTTTCATAAACGCCTAAACAGAACTAAATGAAACTTGACAAGGACATAAAAGGTAGCCTGGAGACGGACATAGTTTTTATTTTACTTTTTATTTTATTTTATATTTTATTTTATAATTTATTTTCTCCCCAGATACAATTTCCATATTTCTAATTCCCATATCAAATTTGATTGATAGGCACAACTACAAAACTCTAAAAAATAAAATACACCCAAATACTTATTTGATACCCGATTATTAACACTCCATACCAAAGGGATTCACAAATCCTTAGCAATTCATAACAGGATTTCATTAAAACATATTAATTTACCAAACACGACAAAAACCCTCGTGTTTTTGAGTGGGCAAACATATAAATATGCATTAGATCAATATCAAAAGGTCCGAGTAAAAATGGCGAAGGCGGGTAAGTGCAAACTCTTTTATTAAATCATGGAACAAAATTTTCGCACCAGTGCTTAGGACCCTCGAAGCTCATGTCGAAACAGCCGGGTCACTTTATTTTGTACTCTTACTATATGAGCACAGCCTACGCATCAGGGTTGGCATGATTAAAACAAGTTGTTTTAAAACACGTGTTTTAAACAGTTTGAAATAAAACTATCTTTTTATTAAGTGTTTCAAAACACAGTTTAAAACAAGTTTCAAACAATGTTTAAAACAAGAAGAAAAAAACAGGGTTTAAAACTACCTTTAATTGTAAATGAATGGAAATAAATCCAAACGAATAATTATGTAGAACTCTAAATAGCATAAAATAAATTTATTTTTTTGGAAAGGCCCTATGTTGGCCGTTTTATACACTCTGTACACTTTTCACTGGATTGTTGGGTATTACCGGTTTTCTCTCTAGTTCTCTACCTGCCTACACTACACTACATACACGGTGTATGTAAAGTGTTTTGTATTAATTAATAATTATAATATTTTCTAATAATTAAATTAGATTACAGATATTGAGATACGCAACAACAAGCAAATGTTTATCGTTTTGTTAATTTTTACAAATGTGAATTAGAAAATAGTTTAGAAATGGATTAAATATTTTATTATTTGCTATAATTGATTTCTTTGATTTCTAAAGAAAAAAATAAAAGAAAACAAAATATACTAAAACAACACTTGTTTGAAATATTTTGAACTGTTTGTCTTATAATATATAAAACAAAATTTTTTTTCAGCCTGCTACGCATACATTCATTCTAATGTACTTAATTGTTTTGTTAAAATCGTTTCAGTTACTTTTATAAACAATACAGTCGTCCGACGACGGAGGCAATGTGACGTTTTGATAGGGCAATCGTGCGGGAGGCGAGGGATGGGTTGGGGAGGGATGCTACCGAGGTGCATACATCACCGCCTTATGCACTGTTCACGGAGACGCGGGGCGTGCAGCGGCCCCGTCATCGTAAACACAAACATATCGCAATATATGGTGATGTTTATGGAGAGGCGGGGCGTGAAGATATGCGGTGTACGCCGCATGTAAAAACACAATCTTCTCCGTAAACACACTCTACCAACGCCATTTGTTTGAGTTCAGTGCGCGCCGCGCCACTGCACGCGACGACCCTGCACGACGCCGATGGATGAACCAAAAAAGTATCACAACAAGCAACAGAAAATACTAGAATATGTAGTACACCAAGCCTACAGCGTTATTTCTTCTGCAAGCAGAGGGTGGCATAGTGCCACCCTCTGCTTATAGGTTTGGTACTTGTTGACCTAACGCACTAAATAGCTACTTAATAGCTATAAAGTAAGTGCTTTCTAAGTACAAAAGTATCGGTTGGTTGAATATTTTGCACGATGCATAGAGAAACCCAGCCGCTGCGTCTACAAGCTGTACCACCCATACGAAGCTTTTGATATGTCAATTTCATAATTAAAATGCGTTTGACCGTAGATCGGGGGCCGCGAGATTAAGTGAGGGCCAAATTGGATGCTGTCGGCCATACTGGACCCAAATATAAATGAAGTCATAGAGAAACGGTAAACACAATTAAAAAGGACCGAAATGAATAAGTGAACAACTGCTCTCATTTAGATGATCAGGATTATAAGGCAGGGTGCAAACGTGGACACTTTTGTGACTTGTGTCAAATATCGATGAATATTTCTATAGAACCAGTGTGAAAACATCCACTCCCTGTGCATACGTGTATCCAGTTGCTCCCGCTTAACACGTAAGGAATGAGCACGTCTCACGCGAGACTTTGGGAATAACTAACTTATAGACGATCAAAAAGTGGTGTGCCGTGTCAGCGTCAAAAAGTGTCTGCATTTGCGCAGCGCTTAAGTAAATGTATAGAATGTTTCGAGTTTTTTTTATGCATTATAATTATTGGTCATTTCATCTCATCTACAGCCTATACCGGTCCACTTTGGGACGCAGAACTACCCGTGATGAACGCTTTATAGTCCTCTATAACATTGGGGTAGAACCAATAATCCCCACGCTGGGCATGCGGCTTGGAGTTCGCAGTTTGGTAGTAAAATTGTACTACAAGAGGCACTGCTATAAGATTATATCACCTCTTACGACTCCCGCGGGTAGAGTTGGGGTGGTGCAAATTCTAAACCAACAACACATCACAGAATAAATATGTAGTACCTACTATAATAATAATTTAATTAATATTTTATTAAATTATTATATTCACAGAGATGGGGCTTACAAAGAAGGTAGATACAATCTATTTAATTTTATATAATGTAGTTAGGTTATTTTAGTCTTTTATTACATAGATACCTACTTCTGATAAACCTTTTAGGGTCAGATAATGACACCTTACTTTTCAAGTCAACAAACTTAGAGAAGTTTGTTGACTTGAAAAGTAAGTAAGTCAACAAACTTAGAGAAGTTTGTTGACTTGTATTTAGGCACGAGGGTTCAATCCTCTTCCGGCTTCTTATAATTTCACAATTATTTTGTATTCTTAAAATTTTGTTATACCTACTATGGCTACTACGACCGCATGATAATTGTATTTTTACTCTTTTATATTTATTAGTATCCTGTAGCTATATCCCAGTTTTGAGAAAATAGTGCATTTGTCTTAATAGTCGTTGAGACTCGATGCACGGCCGATATAGGGCCGATATATTAAGACAAGAAACCACATTTCAACCAATTGTACGACAGTCTGCCTATAACCTATGTTTCATCTTAACCAGTTTTGCAAACCACGTGTTAACATTGACATTGACTCATATGAAACACTGTGAATCATATGAGACTATGCTCTTGGACTAGAATGAAGGTATAATGTTTCCTGTACCAACTAATCCGAGTATAATTATTGACACTTTTGCTTTTAATACCCCTCAGGCGAAACCGTCGGTATTGCAACTAGAATTAACATAATAAGGCTAGTTTCACACGTGCATGAAGTTACAATTATTTTTTGTCGTCAATTTGAGTTCTTGAACAAAACCATTACCTTGCTATTTGTTAGATACCTTTCAAATATTTTAGAGTCAATTTTGATTTAAGAATGTTCATTGCTCATACTCGGAAATAGGTAGGGCTGTTATTACCAGAGGAGCGGAATAAAAATTATACTTTTCAGTCCTAGGGAGAATCGTAAATTGGGAAACTCCGACTCGGGACTAAATAAGTTACTCTCCCCTAGAGTAACAATGTTGTGGTCTTGCCTACTTCTACTATTGGAGTACCCTGTACTGTACTGTATAGTTGCTATGTGCGGTGATAAGCGGCTAGCTTCACGCCGAACGAACGAACCTGTTATAAGCATCATTCCGGTCGCTGATATGCATATTAAATGCACATATGAGTGTGTTTATATTTTATGAGTTTTTGTTTGTGATTTAGATTTATTAAATAATTAAGTGTTTTAATTTTTAAACTATTGGACAAACTTACATGCAAATTAGATGAGAACTCAGTGCCTAGATAAACCTAACATAGGCTTTAAGGCATTGCTAACCAACATATGTAACAAAGTTTTTAATGAATAAATTATCTAGCTATCTATCTATCTATCTACTTTATCCAAGAGTCTAGATTCTAAACTCATTCATCTCTCAGTCATTTCTAGTGTCTTTCTGCGACCTTTGAGGATACCTGATCCGTCTGAAGCCTAGAGCAATGTCTCTTCAATGTGATTTGAACATTTGATATTCTTCGAATCTCTAGATTACTATCTTAATCTAATCAATGTAACCAATCGACAACAGATGTGCGACGCAGGAGTTGCAGATTTGATTTCCACCCGGGCCAAATGTTTGTACGTTCAGCAGATATTTGTTCTGGGTTCTGAGTTATAAAAAATATATAACAGTAGTTCGTTCCAGGAAATACGTGCTTTCCAGTAAGCCTTACAAGTTTGTGAATAAAACTTGTCGTTTAGAATATCCATTACATTTGCAAGGAAGCTACGCTGGAAAGCTCACGTTAAGAAGAAAAAAGACGAGCTAGAACTAAGATACAAAAGAATGTACTGGTTAATTGGAAGAAACTCCCCTGTAACAGTACGCAACAAAATCTTACTCTACAAACAAGTCCTTATGCCAGTATGGACCTATGGTATACAGCTCTGGGGCTGTACCAGAAAGAGCAATATCCAAATAATCCAGCGATTTCAAAATAAAGTACTGAGGGGAATAGTGAACGCCCCCTGGTATATCAGAAATGACGACCTCCACCGGGACCTTAAAATCGAGTTCGTCGCTGAAGCTATCCAAAAATATGCAGAAGCTCATCAATTTAGGCTTCATCATCATGTCAACGTCGAGGCCATCCAGCTCCTTGACAATACAGACTTAGTGAGAAGGCTCAAAAGGAAAAAACCCTTTGAGTTAGTGTAGTGTAATGAATTTATACTAGTGAAATGAAGTGCAACAAACTAAAGAACACAAGAACAAAGTGTCTTCCCATAAATCTTATACATATATAGAGACAATAAGAAAGGTGTTAATGAACACGTTCTTAGAATAAGTTATGCTAGCAATTTAGGTTAATTTCAAATTACTCATTAGCCCACGTTGTGGCTAGATCGTAATCATACTAGGGCTCATTCTTTAGAAGTAACTAATCAATGTGCACTGGATATAAAAAAAAAAAAAAAAAAATTTGCAAGGTTTCTATCTAAATACTTTCTTTACTTTTACAATTAATGAGTACATTATGAAAGTCCAAAGATCAGGTAAAATTTGTGAAAAAAAGCAGATTTTTGGAGGCTTATACTGAATTGGTTTCTCCAAATTTAGATTTGTTATGATAGAAACCTAGATATAGTGAATTGACCAGCATTATTTATTTATTATAAGTATATCTTAGCCCTCAGATTTACTAACACAGTCGTCTAAGAGTTATTTACTATTTCTAAAATTGTTACTAAGCTGGAAACACATTCAATTAGTTAAGTATACGTTCGAAGTAACAATTTCCTGGCAGATTGATTTTGAAACGGATTGATCTGAGTGAATTATAATTTCCGTTTGATTACGGACCTTGTGTGACTGCGGTATCAAGTTGTCACTTGTCAGAGAATTTATTTCTACAACACCTTTATCAGCTTATAATACACTGGCGATTTACGAGCGATTTCAAAGCGATGCGATTGTGCAGCGTGCAGTCACTGCGTTTTGAAAACTGGGCCGGGAACGAAATTGGATTTTCTGATTCGTTTTCTTACAAATGCTAATCTTATACAAGCGACTTAAGAGTTGGTTTTTAACCGACTTCAAAAAAAGGAGGAGGTTCTCAATTTGTCTGGTTTTTTCTTCTTTTTGTGTTTGTTACCTCAGAACTTTTGACTGGGTGGTCCGATTTGCATGATTATTTTTTTTAATGGGACCACACGGGAAGCTGGTGCTTCCCGTGTGATCCCATTTTAATTTTGTTCAGTTCTAACATGAGATCCATGAAAATTCATGAAAAAACTGTAAAAATTGAAGTCAGTTTATAGTTTTTTAAAACCAAATTAATTATGCAGAACAACGAAAACGAAGCTTCGATTTTTCTTTTGCAAGGCCCCTTTTTTCATTGGCTTCGACGATGACGGTACGATACTCTACTGTTTGTGTGATGTTTGTGTTCTTTAAATAAATCAATAAATAAAATAAATGACGGCGCTAATCGCGGCGAGCTCGCTGCGTGTATGCTGCGCCATTGCAGCGAAGTCGCTGCATGTCGCTGCGCAATCGCATCGCTTGCAAATCGCTCGCAAATCGTCAGTGTGATAACTTGATAAGGCCCTAAGTAGAGGCATTTTTTTTAGTTTATATTTTTATTATAAGTCAATCAAAGTGATCAAGTTGATGCTCTTCTGTTAAATAAACGAATTTTTCGTTGTAATTTTCGTGTTTTCAACAAGTATCGGCATCAATAGGTTCGCTTTTTTCTTGTTATTTTCAAATAAATCTAGCTAATATAATTGAAATATCGAATATACAGCAACTATTTATGCAAGCACTTGCTTTTTACATCAATAATCGTAAAAAACAACAATCATCATGAAAGAGTCAGAGTCAGAGTCAAATCGTTTATTTCTTTAGACTTACAAAATAAGTACTTAGACAAGTCAAATTTTTACTGTATAAACAGCTTGATAAATAGTTATTACTATCAAACGAGAAATAAGGTGCAATTGACTCTAATTCCTTTTAATTTTTTGTCCACTAGAAGAAGTGAAAAAGAATCCATGAAAATTCATGAAAGTTTTGTGAGCATTTTGAATTACGGGTCAAAGTTCAGAGCATTTGGGCCATTTTGTTTTTATATTGTTATACATAGGTACCTATATAGTACCTACATATGACTTACCGTGAGTTGAAGTATTAATAATATTTAATTACACTATTTTTAGAGAAAAATATAGAATGAGGTGCAGGTGCCTGCACCTCATTCTATATTTTTAACTTATAAAGAAGAACACAATCAAAGAATATTAAACAAAATGGGCCAATTATTTACAATTTAAACAGTGGAGCTATCTTTAGACAGTTGCAAACTATCTAGAGATACCGTAACTGGTCCCTATCAACACCAATTGGAAGCGTCGAGTCCCGGAGGCATGGCAATGCTGATGAGCTGTGCTACCAGCTCTCAGGTTAAACGTCGCTTCAAAAAGACGCTCTAATATATTTAGATAATTGTTTAAATATATGTTCAGTTACTTGTTTTATGTATGACTGTACATAAAAACGTCAGATTTTACAATCCCGTGAGTTGACGACAAATAATTAATTTTGTTTTAAAAAACTATAAACCGACTTCAATTTTTATAGTTTTTTCATGAATTTTCATGGATCCCATTGTCGGAACTAAACAAAATTAAAATAGAACTACAAAGGAAGCTCCAGCTTTCATATAAAAAAAGAAGCATGAAAATCGGCCTACCCAGTCAAAAGTTCTAAGGTAACAAACATTAAAAATACCTACAGTTGAATTGAGATCCTCTTCCTTCTTTTGAAGTCGTTTAAAAAATAGTTAAAATCAGAAGGTGCCAACTCGCGGAGGTCTGCGAGTTTCACGTCCGCGGACGTCCGCGGACGTCCGCGAGTTGACGACTAATTCATTTATTTATTTACAATTAAAGCCAGACTTGCCATTGCCTAATAAAATAGTTAAGAAGTACAAGAGTAACTTGTAATACCTAGAATCCTGTAAGTACTAATTATTAAGCCTGATTGCTTTTCTGTTCAAATTAGCTCTAGCTAATATCTTTCGACTAATACCTACTTACATCACATTCTATGCTCACATTGTGTAGACATAGAGACAGATGTAAGCGCAATCTGAACTTGGCTTAGTTCTAACGGCCTTCAGCTGTCAATCGGAAAGTAACCAATCGTTTCCCTGTTAAGGTTTATTTTTATTATTTTCATTTGTCGGCAAATTATTCACGACTTTCAATCTATTGTTGTAATTATGTCTAGATACCTTTCGGAGGTGTTCTGATTGGAGCCTTGTAGATAAAATCAAAAAGATTGCGTTACCTTTCGTCTCCGTCTCATACGGTCTAAAGCCACCTATTTATTAAAATTGCGTACGATAGACAAAGATATTTTATTTCATATATTTAATTCTCAAACAATTTACATTGTGTTGGAAATTTCATGTTCAAAATAAAAATACCAATACAAAATACTAGGTAAAAATAGTTAAGATATAATATATATAATATAATAACAATATAATATTATAATCAAAAAGCTGATTCGTGATCAGTAATATCCTTTTTATTTTATTTGTGGTGATTTTGATCGTAATCGTAATCGTAACTTTGATTTTCATCGTAACTTTCTTTGTGTAAACAAAGAAAGGCTTTGGTAGCCTTTCTCTTGTTCCCGTCAGGATGATGGGTCACCTATCTTTTTTTACGTTGAAATTACTTGAAATTCTATGCAAAAATTGCTTCCTATTTGCTTCTATTTGCATACTACAATAAGAGATTTGCTTCCTCTATAATAAATAACTCTATAAGCTAACTGATATTATCAAAAAAATAGACACAAATATGAAACCCTTGAGCAAATAGCTGCTAGACTTAAAACCAGAAGGAAGGATTTAGAGGTGCCTTTCTGTCCTAGATTAATAATTAATGGCATCATTTTTATTCCTGTCAGATTAGTTTTGTCTAGTTTGGCAACATCTGAATAGACACTACTATAGATGAAGGAACGAGTAAAATGGTTGAAACTATTATATCAATCTCTTTGTGTAAAAAATACACCACAACCTGTCGATTTTTTTTCATTTATCGACGATTCTGCGACTATGCCATTGTCATAGTAAACCGATCGGTTGGCACAATTCGGCCCCTGATTGCCTTCCGTCAGCCAAACCGGTACCGTGTATTTCCTGATTTATTTCCTGACATTTAAACAGCAATTAGTAGCTCCAACATAACATACCCCTATTGTTTACTGTTAAGTACTTCATTAGTAAATAAAATCTATCAGTGCAAGCATGCATAATATAGTGCAGATTAAAATAGGGTACCAAATAAAACAGTCCAAAATTTCTTTCATTTTATTTTTATAAATAAAACATGGGCTATTTACAGCTTCGGTTACATGGCAATACAATTAAGAATAAAAAGAACTAAAATGTAAGGAGATTCCCATTCAAACGGGTTAATCCAAATCCAGGGATATTAATCTAGGGAACTCATGCAAACTACCCATGCATAAATTAAATTGATGCTACATAAACGAAAAATAATTTAACATCAATATGTTATTCTTTAAACCACGGGTTTCAAAATAACATACCAAATTACAATTAGATGCATAGTGCAACACGACGACTAATTTTCCTATAAGATAATCAATAACTATACTTAGGTAAGAAGTCGAATGAACATTTTTTATGGCAAGAAACAAACTACAATATCCAATTTGAAAAATGCGATACAATTTTCTTTTGAGAATTACGTCGTACATTTTAATTACAAACATTTTTTTACTTATATCACAATACAATTTAAGATTTAGGATTTCATCCTTACAATATTTTTAATCTAAACAATATTTTCACCCCAAAATTATATCCCATCGTGTCGCACTGTGCTATTAGTTCTAACTACATTAACTAAGTAGTCTATTCAATTCACCGACCAAAATACTGGCCTGGTTTACCTCTAAGGTTGGGTGGTACGAATCCGTAGCCTGAGGCGCCGACAATCACCCCACTGGTCTGACCAGCGTCGCCCCTTGGAGAGACGGGGAACAGGACCGGACCTGGAAAGAATGGATGCATGCGTCATACGAAAGGCAGACCTTGGAAAATGCGGAACTAAGTCAAACGTTAGATATCAACAGCTGTTTATACAAGAAACATAGACCTAGTACTTTTGCTTTTACTCCCAGAAGTGGACAAAACAAATTAAGTGAAAAGAAAATCAAGAAAATATTACCAATCACTTTATTTCTTATATAAAAACTTTCGTAGTTTGATGAATTCATTATGGATGTAGATAGACTGTATTTGTCTATAAGGCTGCCTTTTCTCAACCTCAACAGCCTATATACAGTCCACTGCTGGACGCAGGCCTCCCCCTGATAAGCGCCTAATTGGCTGATGGGTCTCACTGCTCATTATCCCCACGCTGGGCATGCGGGTTGGGTTAGTTGATCGCAGTTTGGTAATAGAATTGTTCTGCAGGGGCCTGCAGCCCCCGCTAGATATCCCTTAGTCGTCTCTCGGAATAAATTTTTTACTAACTTTTTAATTTTTATTAAAAATTATAAAGGCTAATTTTGATCGTGTCTCGATTTAAGGAAGTGCATAGTTCTCTGTCCGCACAATAGAGGCACTGTTCTAAATTATATTATCGAAAAAGGAGACGTTACGGTCACGTCATTTCACTATCGTCAAATATAGTCCTTACCCGAATATCACACATCGTACATTTAGACAAACTTTCGCTACACTTTTATTAAAACGATTTCTTTATTTAATTAAGAGTTTACCATCACTTACATAATTAAGGTAACTCAGGTTGTCAGCGATTAGAAAGTAGGTAAGCAATGAATGAGTTTATTCTATACCTGTCGTGTAGTTCAGCATGTCAATTAAGATGTTTTTGGTGTAAGTATGTATATACCTATAGTATTGAATGGTAAAATTGACTGCATTGACCTTACCAACCGCCTGACTGTAAATACATCCTCTATACCTTAACCATCGAGCTTGTAGAATGTTAGTAAACAAACCACCATTACTTTGTCGGCGCGTCGTTTTGTAGAGTCCGCGCCACGACTCGAGTCTTACGGCAAAAGTAGTACAGCTACATAATTTCGATCACGATCGTGAAATAATGGATACCTACCTACGAACGATTTTGACCGCAAAATTAGCATAATTATTGTAAACTTCGTAATTTACATTATTTGTCGATTAAAGACAATAAATATTGCTTACAATTACATCTAAAATTCGACGTGTGAGTTTTCGTTATTTGTATTGTAGTTTGTTTACTAACATTCTACAAGCTCGATGGATAAGGTATAGGTTGCCCACCCAGAATTTACAATAACAGCCTACCACTTACTTGCTGCCCCTTTCCATTGAAATGAATTAGGTAAAAGTTCTATAATACCAAGGCTCTGTCGAAGTTATAATTTACCCTACAAAGCAATTCGTAGTATTGTTAAGGACTAGTAATTTATATTTATTATTTATATATATTTAAAAAAGCATAATTATTATACGTGTATCTTATTGACCTACCCTTTTCTGGTTTTTTCTTTTTTTATCTAAAATCTAAAGATAAGTTATACGTAGGTATCTTGTAACGAACTTACGTGACAAAATTCTCAGACAAATCCCACATATCAAATATACTAACACAAATAAGTTTCGTAGTTAACCCACTTACATCCGTGATAAATTTGTCTGCAACGACAGTTGTAGGTAATAGAAAAATGGTTGATTTCTCTTGTTTTTTATCCGTAATCAAAATGCTGTCAATAAGCGGTGAAAATATTATAGTATGAGCCTAAGTATGAGTTATATACTCCCAAATATTTATATCTGAATTGACTAGCAGTTCTGTAGGCAATTTAAAATAAAAGGTAAATTGTCAAATATGATACAATTTCAAAAATTATAGCGCAAGAGAACCATTACAAAATGAAAAAGTAAATAGAGGCATAATTATTTTCAATAACTCTATTTGCTATATAGCCAATTTGTGAGCTAATTATATAGGTGGGCAGTATCCATAATATTGGAGGAATTACCTAAATGACCTAACGTCAATTATATGAAGTACATGAGTACATAAATTTACCAGATATAAAATTCGCAGCGATATCAGTCAATCATTTTGTAACGTATTTAATATTTGAAAGCCAATTGAGTAATAACCAATCAATCTTAATATACAATCAAAGCCCTAATTTGGTACCACTTTAACAATAATTTATTATTTGCAATAGCTACTATAAAAAGTTTGTCCTTTATATACACTACAATTGATTAATTACTTTATAATAACATGCATTAGTGTCACAATTCGCGAACATTAAATACACATTGCAAAATTCGTATAAGCAAATACCAAACTTTTGTTGACCTCGAAATAGTTGGTGGTCAATAATTATAACAATGAGTTGATATGATTGGGGTCACTGGGGTAGATTAGTATAATCTATGTATATATCTCAACATTATACTTTCAAAATATATACTTAGAGGCAAAAAACTTGGTGATCAATAAATAAAAAAAGACAGTTTTAAAGTTATTTATAACAGGATATTTATCAGGATTTGAGTTTTGAGCTTTCCAATATTTTTAGTTATAACAACACAGTTTTAATTCATCAATATCGCGTTTTTTTATATATATATATAAATAAACAAAGCTGGATAATCCATATATAATCATCAAGCCCAAGCAAGTAAGCAGAGATTATATTACGAGATATCTGGTGTAGGACCATAATACACCTTATTATGTACCTTATTTCATTTCTTAAATATCAGCAGATCTTACAATCTTGTGGCGGGAATCGAACTTACAACCTCCTGAATCGGAGGAGGACCTTCTCCCGCTGCACATATGTGTGTTTACTCTACTTTGATCGTCACGCAAAGATTATTTTGAAATGTAGAAATAAAATTAATAGGTAACTACTACTTGGTACTTATATTTTAATCTAAGCACGCCTAAACGATGTAGTATCATGTAATTAATCAAATCATACCGTATCATTGCATTGTATATATAGCCCTGGAGAATCTAACAAGTTTAAGGTATGTTTAATTATGAAATATTAACCAAGAAAATAAGATATTACCTGCTTCTGTCCGCGGCTATACACGCATTTTTGGAAAAAAAAAGCATAAAAATTATTGCGGGGTTCAGATTTATGTGTGCAAAATTTCAGCCCTATCCATTCGGTAGCTTTGGCGTTGTCTTCGGCCAACCATCATCACAATGGCCAAAAAGTTGCCTTAATGATGTAGGATATTATAATTATATTATTCATGACAAATGATATACGCTTTTAATGAGACATTAACTGTATAATAACATGCTCAAGGGAAAAACAAAAATACAAAACAATCTAAAACATGTACCTACCTATTAAAATCTACGAACTTTCATGTTTGCGCAAAGTTTTCAGTAGATATTTTAAGAAATAAGATAGATAGTCTATTATACAATTGCACTGAAGTTACATAGAATTTGATACTTAATAAACACTGAGAATGGCTTTGGTGTAAAAACTGTAACAGACCCAAGCACACAACAACTAAGTTGCAAATAACGATTTAACCCACGTCACCTAACGCTACTTCCGGGGGTGATACATAAGAATGAAGGCTATTGTCATCAAGTCATCACGCAACTGTAAAATTATATTTTTTTAATGTAATTAATGGATCTCTTCCGCAAAGTGCATGCTCCCATCCTTTCGTGTTACGACATCTCGTGTAATTGTTATGTCACTATTGTTTTACATTTTTTATCATCGTCATCATTGAATGTTTTTAACATAAAATTATAATAAGTTTATATTTGAATATATAAACTTGAACCGGTCCCCAGGTTGTCTACTCATAACTTGTTTTTCTTTTTTAATGCATACACCCTCGAGTGTATTAATTAATACCCATAAGTGTATGTTTTACTGCGTATCTGTACATGCGGTTGGCTGCGATTCCTAACTAACCTTTTGGGGTAGTAAAGAAATGCATCCAAAGGGGCTTTAGGGGTTTTAACGAATGAGATATCAAAACACTTCTGTATTTTGGGAGAGTTCTTAGGTCCTTAGATGTAATGGGTTGTTGTCCCTCAATTTTTAACAAAAAAAGTGTTAGGGATATTATTTAGATCTATGCATCGAATCTTACACTGTGCGCTTTTGTTTCTAAGCCGCTATACCATTTTGGTGCCTATCTCATAGATCTAGTTCACTTTATCTCTACATTCATTTAAACACCTCAAGCTGTTTGATTATATTCACTAAAAGATTGTATCATAACTGTTTTGAAATCACTATGATTTTGCTTTAAGACACTCGGCTTCATAAATCGAAGGACCTGTGTTACGATTTTTATCGTGCATTCAACTTAATATTACAAACATAATGGAATAAGCTAATACTTCTGCTTAAGACTAACAACAAGGTTGAAAGGAATTGCACTGATCAAAGCTACGGACATCAGTGTCTTCCTACCGACTTATAATACAAGAAGGTCCGCCTGCCGCACATGTAGTTGATCCTACGTGGGCAAACACAAGTTCAATTCACGGCTCTCAAATGTTTGAAAATCTGGAAATATTAGAAAGCCTGAAAAATAGTTTCTGTGTGTTTTCTTTGTATAACAAAAAATACCCTAGGTATGTTACGTGTTAAATTTGTCTTTTATCTAGTACCACAACTATTTGTTTAAAATCTATTTGCTCCAGCAATTCGAGATGTCGCTAGCAACCTTGTAAAGGTACCAAACTAATGGTGGTCGAGAGAATGGACTAAGTGAAGTTTTTGTGGCGTTTTTTGTGACATAATATTGATGTTCGGTAATAAATGTAATAATACATAATTTACAGCCAGAGGTGAAGTGAATGGAAGATCTTTTGTTTTGTGTGGGTAACTCCTATTGCAAAACTTTTAGGTTAACAAAAGGTTTAACAAATCAATGACCATGTTTGTTGATAGTATTTTCATTCAACACGAATGTTTGATTCGTTTGATTGTAATTTGTTCCTTACGTCTTTTTTTTCAGCGAATTTTTAGTCTAAAATATAAATATTACAGAATATTACGTATTCTGTATCTTCCAAAATTATTTGCAATTTCATTTACTATTTATTAAAAGATAAAGTTAATTTAATAAAGAAAATTACAACAAGCAAATCACTTAAAAACAACAATTATTTTAAAAACGACGTCATTGTTATACATCATGACAATATTTTGCATCCAGCCATTTCGTATGTGCGTGGCACCGTGCTGGCAGCTATTATAATTAATTTAGATAAGATGCTGTCAATTGCTGTCATTTTGCAACGTCCTCGGCCAGTCCTCGGTTTTTGCTCAGCGGAGCGGATCTTGTCATTAACCCCTGAGGAGCTGAACCTTCTAAAACATAGTAGGTTTCTAATTGATAGAACATCCAAACTTTTTTGCATTGATTCCAAGGCAAAATGAGGCAAAAACTTAAAAACTTAATTCAGTTAATTTTACACGGTAGCACGATTCAAATCTAAGAACGAAAATAGCAATTTAACATCCCTTTTTTTATTATAAAAGGAAAATATCCAGATCAATCGGGAAACATTTTACCTAATGCAAGAATCAAACCGGATACATCGATCGTCATTGATCACGTGTTTTACAAAAACTAATAAAAAAGACGTGTGGCACTCGGGGACTGCCGCGGTAAAGCTATTGCTATGCCATCTAGAGGCGAGTTGCTGAACTAAAGAGACAAACGTCATATTTCAAAATGTCATTAAAAGTTCTACTATTCATCGATAGATGGCAAAACTAAAAAGTATCACCGCTGTTCCGGTCGGAGTGGGGAGCGTGAGGTTTTTTCGTTACGGAATTTCTGGATTCGGTCGCCGCGCTCAAGGCCCGCGAATAGAAGCTATGCAATAGTTTAGAAGCAACAATTTAACGTCGCATATTATAAAAGCGAAAATAATTATGTCTGTTATCTTTTCACGCCTAAACTACAGATCTTAATAAAAGGCAGAGAGGTAGACAGTATCCCAGAGACGGATCCCGCAAAGCTGTGTACAGAAGCAAGTCTTACACAAAAAAGTCTTGTAAGCCTAAAACAAATGCTATTCTCCAAAATGCATTAAATATAATCATTTCTTTTCATTTCAATATCCCACCGACAAAACTTCTCAGCTTAAAGCAGGCTTAACTTGAAGGCTTAAAAAGGACAGATTCCTCTGTTGATATTAACTGCAAATAAGTAGGTAAATACTGGTATGGTAATTTGATATTGAAGGAATTTTCAAACAATCTAACACGAGTTTCAAATTAATTAGATATCCCTAGACTCTATTATTTAACAAGATGATTAATATCCACTTTCTGAAATCTAATCTAAATAAGTAATCTTAAATTACCTAAACCAGTTGGGACTGGCAGCGTGGTATTTACATTGAATTTGAAAGGGCCAATATTGTGCATCTGTTAGGTCATCATTTAATTAACATAATTGAATAAATGTTGATACAATGTGATCAATATTATTAATTGAATTGAAGTCATGGCCGGAAAGTTTGATTATCATAATCTTTTGTATACCTACTGTAAATACTATGTACTATGTGAGTATTTGCTTTATCGAATAAATAAATAATGTTGGACAATTCACACAGCATTATCTAGCCTCAAGCTAAGCAGAGCTTGTGTAATGGTTACTAGGCAACTGATATAATTAATACAATACACTACAATAGGTCAAAGTATAATAGAAAAATCTCAGTCAAATTAAGAAACTCCTCTTTTTGATAGTCTATAAAATAATTTAGAGATTCCAAGAAATATACCAAGAGAAATAATGTTTTTGGAATGGACCAGTAACATTGGTGTTCTTCAAAGTGCCTGCTCTATTAAGTGGTTAGGTACATTTTAATGACTTAGTTTGCAACCACATCGTAAAATATGAACTTTTAAACATTGGGTGAAGTAATTTCAATCTGTTGAGCTTGTTTACATTTTAGTAATAAATAATCGCTATTAAACAAACTTTCATCAGACTAAGCGAGTGGGCTAAACAAGAAATTGAATTACTGACGTATTTGGGGCAACGAGTGAGGATTATTATTGAATACTATTTTCAAATGTAAAACTTAATCGGTTTTAAAATTGAAACATTTTATGAAACAAGGAAACAAATCCTAACAATTTTAGGAACAAAGATTTTGACATGAGATTTGGCAATATAATTAGTCTAAAATTTTTTGCCAAGTCTCACCCAAAATCATGTTATAGATTTAAATACAATGGTAATTAATTTGTAAAAGAAGCGCATTCTGGAACCAATTGTAGACAACAAAGTTGCAGCAACTGGGTAATAACTCTCGGAGTAGACTGAATTTATTAATTGTAACATTTTGGTTTCACTTCCTATTTTATTTACACCTGTACTTCTGTCGAGTAGCGAATACCCCGAATCCAAGAATCAGCCCAATTTACGATTTATCGAGTAGCGATTCTGCCGAATTACGAATCAGTCTAAGTCTAAGTACACCTACACCGAACGACGGCATAAAACTATAATAATAATAATAATAATAATAATAATAAATCTTTATTTCAGACACGAGATCCATTTTACATAGGTAGGTACACATACACAGTAATGATAATAATAATTACACGTAATTTATGCACTAATACAAATATATACAGAAAAAAAGATAGATAAGTAGGTACCATGGGTACCTACGTCAAAAAAAATGTAATAATATAAAAATATTCTAGGTGGCAATAGCCACCCACCGTTTGTACGTATCGGACAAAATCAGACGATCCGCCATACTCCTAATAATTGAGTTTTTACACATGTCAACTCTGGACATAAACGAGGCTATTCTCTTCCTCTGGATGGCATGGAAAGAGTCAACACGGGCTTCCGTGTACATTTCTGACGCGCTGCAGTAGCGCTTCAGTCCCATGAGGTGCCTGAAAACGTTGTTGTACGTGACTCTAATACCATCGTGCGATCTCTTGGTATACTCTGTCCAAAGTTGACATGTGTAGAAAGACTGACAATAGGACTTGAAAAGGGAGATTTTCACATCCGGCGAGCATTTAAAGAATTTTCTGGCTATCATGTTGCCGACGACACACAATGACCTACGCTGACGCTCTATATCAGTATCGTCTTTTAAGTTTGCTGTTACGATATGACCTAGGTATTTAAAGTTCTCTACTATTTTAATGGGTCGCCCTCCAATGCAGACCTCAGGAACGTTTTCCGGCCCTTTACCAGATCTAAATATAACCATTTCCGTCTTTTCATAATATCCCTTGACCGTGCGTTCTCGTCAGCGCGATCCAGAGCTCGTACACTTTTACTAGCGACATCTAGTGAAATGCGTCGGGACCAAAGACATGACGTCAGGTGACTATTAGACTAAACATACCTCTTTGGTTTAAAATATGTCCCTGAACATATTTTTTCACATTTCTCCCCTAGTTTAAGGCACACATATCAAGTAAAAGGCCCTGTGTGTGTAGACAGCCCTTGAACCGGGCGGCGGCGGCAGTACAAAGCTAACACTATGCTCATTGCCGTGGGATACAAGAGCATTGCTTGCAACATGCAATTAATTCTATCGCAATGTGTTAAGCGATGCCGCATTAGTATTACTGCTCTAGTAATTTACTTTTGATTGTAAAATAGGAAGCTTATTAACTACGAATAAACAAGCTAAATAAATTAAAAAGAGTATCTAACTATCTCACGCAGTTATTATGTCATAAGGACAATTGATTTCATTTGAGTAAAATACTAGGGGATTTTTTTTCTCCTAAATTTTAATGTTGTCTTCAATTTTCATTTATTCCCATCAATAATAACGTTGTTAACCGCAGATGGTCACCCCTTTGCTAGAATATTTTTACTTTCCTTTCTACTTTTTTTATTAATATGGGACGGCTGCACGAGTTTTGTTTTCTAAGCTGACATCTAATTTCATTTGAACTAATTTAGATTTCTAAACAACTAACAGCAAAACGACTCTCTCTTAACAAAATCCATCAACCTGCCCATCGCAAGTTTCTTATAGACTTCCCTGCATTTCTGTGAATTGTGAATTGTCAGATAATTGCGGCTCAGGTATGCCCATGCGCATAGAACGGATAATTGGATTTTTCTTGATTATGTAAGAAATACCTATACATAAGGGACTTGGGAAGTTTATAATTTATTTTTCGCCTATAGTAAAATATCTGAGAATCTGAGTTGTTTTCTCTAAACAACTCAGATTTAAGCGCTTACAAGTTGCGAATTTTTGACAGGTTTCATTGACAATCTGTAAAAAATTTGTCATAAGTTCTACATTTGATAATTTGACAAGCTTACAGAACTCATACGTCCCCAGACGCAGAAGCCACACACAAGAAGTTGAAGTTGAACTCATACGTCCACTGATGAAAGTAGTCCTCGAAACAAGGCGGTTTTGCTATAATCACCACGCTTGGCAGTCGGATTGTTGATCGCAGTTGCGGTGTTAAAAACACTTAAAGAAACTTTACTACCCTACCTCTTGTTTCCCAAAGACATCCATGAGCTGATTTGAAGGGTTAAATTTATACGGTGCGACTGCCACGGCTAATTTACGAGCTTGGTAAGGACAAACGTAAACGCAAGGATTTAAATAACAAATAGAGGATAATCTATTTGTTATTAAACATAATTTTTCTCGAGAATTTCGTAGTATTTGCATACACGCTTAATCAAACAAAATGTCACGAAGTCAATAAAAAGGATTAAAACGGATTACTTTTTCAAAATGACGGCCTTTGATTCAAGGGTGACAAAATTTACGATCTATTTGCGTTTCGAATGTATGCGTATATCACCTTTGTTCATTGCCAGTACAATGTCAAAGATTTCCCGGACCACGACACAGATTAAATAACAGCCACATTAACAATCGACCACGTATAGTACAATTACATAAGTAGCGAGTTTTTAAAAACAAAACAGATTTAAAGTCCCGTGAGAGTTCCAAAAAGGGTTGAATACTTGAATTGCTTAATGAGTGATTTTATAGCAGTGGGGCCGGGTCATCGCTCAACACGAGTTTTAGCAGCGTTTTTCTCGATATTCATTGACACTAGAGATCATCATCGGTACTTATCGATTTTTATCGAGAACCGTGCTCTCGCTCCTGCATAATAAAGCAACAAAGAGATCTTCCAAACTCAATCCTAAACATCTTTCAAAAATAGAAGAGTCGTGGGAAGTGAGGGCGCTCGTGTGCTAGTTTGTTGCGTATTCTGAATGACAGAGCAGCGCTTCAGAGTCAGAGTCGGCAGAACGGCTTGATAAATAGTACATTGCAGTACGACTATAAGTGTTATTTCACCGTAACGCCACGACTCTTCTCTTTTTTAACAGAATCTAGTCGTGACAGGTTTTTGTGTGATCTAGTCACTTTGTTATTAGATAATACATATATCGGGCCTTTATTTTTTTAAGTAGTCTCAACCTGTGTGGTTTCGGGTTAGAATTTGCATCACCCCAACTTTTCCCGCGGGTGTCGTAAGAGGCGACTAAGGGATATGCACGGGGGTGGGCAGCAGGCTGAACAATTCTACCACCAAACTACAATTCCCAACTGCATGCTCAGCGTGGGGATTAGGGACACTATTCCATGAGACAATAAGGCTTATAAGGGGAAGGCCTGCGTCCAGCAGTGGACCAATATAGGCTGTTGAGAAGGAATCTCAGCCTACAACTTAGTAAAACCTGTAACTTACCGGTGTTCGATCGAGGATCCCTCGGTTGTTGTGCTACTGCGAAGTTGTTACTGTAGGCCGGAGCTCCGAAATTGGTCGAAAAGTCCGAGAAGCCGTAATGTGCGAATTGTGCCGTTGTCAGGGCTAAGCACGAGCAAAGTACGAGGGCCTGTAGACAAGAGAAAGGTCTTTGAAATATTACCCATTATAAAACAAATAGGTATCTAACTGGTAACTACGTTAAATTACTTTGTCCTACTCTTAAAAGGTAAAAAGTAATATCAATTGATATTGAACACCATAATGTAGAATTTAACCGAAAATAAGTTTTAGAGATATAGACTTTATTATCCATAATATCTCTAAAGCTTATTTTCGGTTAAATTCTATGTATTTCGTAGGTAACAAAAATGGCAATCTTGTTTGTGAATTAGCAGAGATCTGCTAGATACCAATGAGATAAGAAATATCATGGCAAAACATTTTTTTTTCTTTGCGTGGCTTTTATGTCACTGCGGTCATGATAATGCCTATTGTGATGGCCACAAATCTAAGTAACCATGTAAAGCTTTGGTCCTTAATAAGAATAGGGCATCTCTCTGTACCATAGGTTTTCATATCTGATTGCTTATTTCTCAGGAATTCGAAAAACAAAATCGACTTGAGTAAACAATTAAAATTCGAACATGCAACATGCAATAATACGTGCACGTAATAACGGCGAGACGATCATGACCTCAAGATTGGTTGATTGAGAAATAGCCGAATGTTTTCGAGAATGTGTCAATGTCAATGTCAAAATTCAAACTGTTTCTGTCCGTTTGAATAGCCTTATGCAATACTGAGGCAAATTATGGAAATTTGTGCCTTACATCATTTTGTTACTAGGCCTAAGGGCTTCGTAGACCACACAAACAACTACTCTACTTTTATTTACTTGTATATAGTTCCTTCGCAATGTAAAGCAATAAAAATCTTCTAATATGGCCCTGCACGGACCATAAAATACTTAGATACATATCTAATTACGCCCAGATAATATCATTAATATCATTATGTGGAGCCAATAGGCTCCTAGATTACTAACTTTAAAATATGACCAATCTTATTTATTATCTCCAAACAAAGAACTTCTTAATCGTAACGTGGGTGATATAATTAAGTAATACCTATATGTAATTGGTTTGATTTATTTAATCGCTCGATAGGATAATCAATCTATTCATAAAAGATAAAAGCTCAAATCATCCGCAGCCTTGGCATGTTCGAATGCCTTTCTACGCGCATGTTCTATTCTAGAGTTTTAATTGAAAGGTTTCTAAAGATATAAAAGATGCAGGAAGTTTGGCTCCAGTTGTATGCACGATACTTTATAAAAAACATCAACAAAAACGATATGACATGACATCAGGATGCTGTAGTTTTGGTCTTAGGTGAGATTTGATAGAATTATTTGGACGATAGTTACGTACGAAATTCTTTATTTCAAAACCTAGCAGCATAGCAGATTGTTCCTTGACTTCTCTGTAGAAGGTAATGTAATTAGTAACAAAGTCAAAGTCAAATCGTTTATTTCTTTAGACTTACAAAATAAGTACTTAGAACTTTTTTTTTAACGTTAACTTAAAGCGATTTTTTCCAAAGTTTCAACTTTTCCAGACCTCCATAGAGCAAGCCAAGGTCTGGAAAAGTTGTTAATGTATACCAAAAATCTAACTAAGACCTTTTAAAAAGTATTGTCTAAAAAAGTAGTAACTTTATGAACAGGAATTCTCTACTCTCCCTCAGTCCATCATCTTTCTATCAAAAAAATTAGCTCTACAATCGTATCGGCGAAGTATGAAGGTAAAACGCGGAATTAAAGTACCCATACTAGTATGTCATGCATTATGTAAGCAAAGGCGTGCTTGCACTGGGCAGGGCGACAGGTTTTACTCCAAAACAAGTATGTGAACTTGATATGTGACCTCACTTGAGGTCTGCAGTACGTGAACCCGAGGTATGCAATGCATGCGACCACGTGGGCTATGTGTAGTGCATACGGGCGACTTTCCCGCTTTGTTTCGGAACCGTATAAGGGCCATAAAACCACTTAAGTTTATAATAGATAGATTGATAGATAAAACGTTTATTTGCAACTGCAACACACACTACAAAAAAACACAATAAAAGGGAGGTACAAAGAACATAAAAATAACTTGGGAAATAAAGGAGGAACGAGAACCTTTACCATTCAGTCAATCAAGTACGATATATATTTGGTATTTTTACCTGACAAAAATCGGGATATGTAGCTACCCTATAAGAACAGTAGGCCTAATAAGGCTCGACGGGCCATTGAGGTAATTTGACACGTTTGTGGTTCGATTGGGTTCCCTGGTCAGGACACGTTGACGACCAGCCCAATTTGTACCGAATACGAATACCAAAACCTATTAAGGTTTTGGTATTCGTATTCGGTACGTAGTTGGATGCAAAAAGCAGCTGTACTAACATGGAAATAGTGAAAGGAGGCCTATAACTGTGAGTGATAACCAGCTATCAGGATGTTGGTGTAACGTTGACTATGTTTTGTAGACCGCAAAACGTATTTAAATTAATAAGAGATCGCAACATTCGATGATGCCTTCTCCCTCGACATTAACCTCAACATTGGTCCACTGCTGTGTGCAGGCCTCACCCTGATACGCGCCTTATTGGCGTTTATAATATATGGGGGTAATGTCCATAATTCCCAAGCTGGGCCTGCGGGTTCGGGAGCACAGTTCAGTGGTGGAATTCTTCTGCAGGAGGCGCTGCTGCCCGCTCCCCAGTGGATATCCCTTAGTCGCCGCTTACGACACCCATGGGAAGAGTTGGGGTGGGGAATATTCTAAGCCAGCACTACAAAGTGATTGCCTTCTACTAGTAGTATTAATTTTTACTGTATGCAAGCTGATACTGGCGTTTGATGACGAGTCTCAAAGGACGGAGCTAATTTAGCCATGTGCATTTTACTCACATTTTTATAGTGCACAAGTGCGTGTGCCAGCACAGGTGCACTCTCTATCCACTCACGGGCGCTCGCAAATGTTTTGTAACTTATACAAGGGCATGAAAGATACTACGCGAGGGAATGTTGGACATTCTGAATGGGCATACCGACAATAGTTTATGTGATTTGATTGACAGGCCAGATAAATTATGGCATTACTAATAACATTAGAAGTGTCGAAACAGTTACAACGCCACCCAATTACATGTTCAGTTGACAACAGCGCGGGCGTGAGGTTTTATCAGATTGATTTCGAAGTAAAGTACATACAATTTTGTCCACCTGAACAGACAAATTACTGGCACTGTAGAGGCTGATTGACTCTAATTGTCTCTGTCTAGTGCGCTTTAAAATCGTAAACTAAATAATTTATCTATCTCACATAAAAGTAATTTAAATTCAAAATATCACTTTGCTATCGCTCGTCTGTCTTAAAGGCACTAACGCAACGCCACTATTTCCATTTAAGGAGCAAATTGCAAATCTGTTCTGGATATGGAAATTAAACTGAGTCTAGATTTAACTTGCAACACTATAGATACAATGCCAGTGTTGCCAGAGTTTAGCAAGAATTAGTGCATTTCTCAAATAGTTCAGTTACTATTTACAGTCACAAATTATTGATCCCTATAGATTATAGATAAGTAGTTTCTGACCGCGGCTTTGCATGCGTTGACTGATTTATGGGAGAAAAAGTAGCCTATGTTTTATTCCAGGAATAAGGTTACCTGAACGAACCAAAATTTCAGCTCAATCTGTTCAGCAGTTTTAGCGTGAAAATGTACCAAACATTCGTCTTACCATTCATCCAAACTTACGCAATTATAATATGAGTGTGATACCAAGGTAATTGAAGTTTCTAATCCCTCGGTGAGATTGCTAGATGATGTAGCGGTGGGTACTGATCAGCGTTACACGGCGTAATATAACGTGTTACACAGCGAGTGTTCCTGCAGTCAGAATGCGAAAAGGCGCTAGCAATTTGCTAGCACCTTGTTTTTGCTAGGGTCTAGTTTTTGCTAGCGCCTTGCTTCAGCTAGCACCTTGTTTTTACTATTTTTATACCTGTAGCGTTACCGTTATTATCAGCCGGTAGTATTAGGTCTACTTTAAGTCAAATTCAAATATTTTTTTATCGCTAGCTTAACCCTATACCGCTTTCAAGCTCTGCAGTAGCAAGTGCAACGAGACGGATTATAGCACACCACTTAACGTATCATGCTCGCTGTACATTACGTTACGCCCCGTAACACCGATCAGAACCAAGCTTAAGGTATACCTAGATATGAGTTAACTAGCTTAGTCGCTTTCTGTATTAACCGTCGAGCTACTAATTTACTTACTTTTCCGTTGATATTCAACGGGTCTAAGTAATTTGTGGTTCTTTTCGAATTATGATGTTCGTTTTCACGGCCATAGGCAATCAGGGTTGCTATCACCAATGTCTAGGTTCTATACAGGGTAGTCCTCAAATTTCCTAGAGAATTCTTTGTAAGGGTATTTCTGGACTAAAATCTAGTAAATCTATTAGGGAGATTCTAGAACAATGCATTAAATATGCCGATAAATGTATAGGTTTGGGTAATCTTAAAAAAAACTGAAAAGTAACCCAAGAAACTGCGAATTTGCAGCTGCTGTTCATGCAACGATATTTCATGTTTATTTAAAGTTATTTATGCTTTGCCATAAATTAACCTACAAAACGCCGACCCAACTTTCAAATAGGTAAGTTATATTGTAGCAATTTCCACCTACACCTATATCGGCTACATTACGGTGCTAGTTTCCTAGAGGAATGTAGATAAGGGCTACTCTATATTTCTTGAATGACTGATATAATGCTGCACAAAAGCTGTTTGGTAATCAAAACAAATATTTGAGTTTACTACAAAAAAGCTGCCCAATGTCACATTACTTGCTGACCAATGAAGTTATTTTCATCGACCATTAAATACAGCTATTTATTTTGTTTGCATGTAAAATCTTTTTTGGCTCCGAAAGTATTTTGACGTATTAATCATAGCAAGCTCTGCTTAGCTTAAGTTACATTATCTAACTCATCTTTGGCTTGTGGGTAAGTAAATAGCATTTTTAAGCTATTGCATAGCTTCTATAGCGGGCCTTGAGCGTGGAGACCGAATCCAGAAATTCCGTAACGAAAATAACCACACCCCCACTCCGACCGGCACAGCGGTGATACTTTTTAGTTTTGCTATCTATCAATGAATAGCAGAACTTTTAATTGCAATAGCTTTACCGCGGTAGTCCCCGAGTGCCACACGTTATTTTTATAGATTTTGACTGACGAATTATCATTATTTGTGTAAGACGGACACCAACGATTCATCCCGAAATGAGGTATATCATCAGGGTGAGTTCCAAATTATATAAATAAAACTTAATCCATAGACAAACCTAACACTGAATATTATAGTTAACTACCGCTCACGCTAAGTGACCACTTAGAGCTACTTTTATTTTTATTTTTTTTAATTTACGAATCATTTTATAGGACAATCCCAGCATTATCTGTCCTAAACTCGTATAGTTTAGGACAGATAATGCTCCTCGCTAATAAAGTGCTGACACCATAAACAACCCTTTCTCTTGGTCGACTTCTTGAATTGAATAATCGTGATCTTATGAAACTAGGAAGTAGGTATGCTATGCATACAATTCAATACAGCTATTTGCATAACTAATCAAACGTGATTTTCTAAAAATAGTAGAAGATATCCCGCCGACACAATGTTGATTCAAAGATTTAACAATGATTCAATATAAATGAATAAATAGTGCTTCACAAATTCATAATTCATCTAGCTCCAATTTAAGTGAGTTTTAGTTAGGTTAGATTTTTCTTTGTTTCGCAGTGGTGGTGTTATGCTTTTATCTCTACTTAGGAATATAAATTTATTTTAAATTCTCCAGTTCGGAATGCGCGATCTAAAATTTAGAAATTATTTTTACTAGGACAAGGACTTGAGCGTATAAAGCTCTTGATTTCGGGAAAAAATATTATACTAATGTTTGATATTAAGCATTAAGTCATCAAATCATTCGAAAAGTAGAGTCAAAAGCTTTAAATCATAAAATCCCAGGGGCTCTATATGTCCTATAAAAGGGAAAACATTATCATCAAATAACTCAAAAAGTGGAGTCAAAAGCTTTAATCCTTGAAACCAAAGGGGGCTCTACATAACCTTTAAAAGGTCAAGACCTTTTATCACTAAAACAAAGAGTCCCTCAAATACTGATGTACATCTTTCGCTAGGACATGTTCAAAATATTTACCTACGTTTCATTTCATAAGTCCAAAGGACTATCTTACAAGTACCATCTCGTGTCCACAGCCTAACAAGGTCCATTGCGACAGCCCGTACATAGACTGTACACAAAATACCTTGGGTTTCCACTTTATTACCCTAGAAGTAAATTCTATACTTGTAGAGCCCAAGATATTTTTTGATCTTGAGTTCAAGGTATTTGTGTTCAACACTATAGATTCGTATCACTTACAAAAACATTCACTGTTTTTTTTACAACACAGCAAAAATCAAATTATTGAAAATCGGTCAAAACTTAAACGGCACAGTTACTTATTTTTATATTATACAGAATATTTTCCATGGCTTTGTACGCGTTTCTATGAAAACATGTAAAGGTTGTTTTTACGATTGAAACTGGTATATGGGATAGTAATAGCCGATGTTTTATTCAAGTTATAAACCTGTGTGCGTTTTGAGCCTGATCCGTTCCGTAGTTTTGGGGATAAGAGGAAGAAAATCTAAAATCATCGAAACTTTCGCATTTATAATATAAGTGCAATTTGATATTTTAATACCCCGTGAAACACTATTATATTATTATAAAATATTTTACATTTATATTTCTTTGGTATTAACCTCTTTGTTGACCATCGTTCAAGGTATCCGCTAGGGGTCGGCGGCGGCGACCTGACCAAAAATGTCTTATATTCTAGGACATCGTATAACTTGGTACTACATACTACTGTGACAACGCATCTGCTGTTAATTTAACTAGACTCTACGTGGTTGGAATACGATACAGTATTACTTAAGTTGACAGGTAGGGTCAGGTGACCACTACACTGACCAAGTAGGTACGCATATTTGTGATTAGATACAGGGCTGGCCCATGCTTAGGGCTTTTGCGAAATCAATCGCAAATTATGGTAAGTACCTAATAGTTATTAAATTAGCTGCTAACCACAGCTTTACATAAATGTGTCATTCCTGGTCTTGAACTCATTTGTTTAAAGTTTTTCCCCTTCAGATTCTGTAGTAGGTACTTATTGGCATGAAGAAAAAATGATTTTACATCTAAAGTATTAAGTTAATCACTGTAAATTCTCCTAGCGTCGTCATATAGCTAAACCACAAGGAAATAGTAATAAATAAATAATAAGCATTATCATTCTCCGGCCAGTTGGGATGACGATCTGCGAAAGACTGCAGGCAGATTCTGGATGCTGAGGCAGGCTTGTGTCCAGTAATGGACTAATAAAGGCTGATGATGATTAAGAAGTATCCGAAGTTCTTACTGTTATACAAATTTATAAACTTGTGTTCACTTCCATTTTTTCGCATATTTCGACATTTCTTTAAAAGTCAAGGAATAATATTTATTTATGTAATTTTTTTATTATTTAATATTAATAAAATCCATTTATAGTCAAATATAATTAAAAAATAATATCGTTTTTATCTTAAACCTTCATTCCAAGTACTAACGTCATCATTAGCCTCATTCATCAAACATGTTCATTCAACCAGTATTCGAAATTCATACAAAAATGTCTCAAAAGGACCGACGATGGTACCGAATGATAATGAAAAGTAATGTTCGCCCAAATAAGGCTATGGTAGCCCTAAAAGCGAACAATTCTCAAATCACGCGCATGCGTACCACGGTGAAACCAAATCAAGTGTGAACGCAAGTTACGACAGAGTGACGCAACGCAGAACTCTATTGTGTTAAGATGTGTGTTTAGTTGGTTGGTTTGGTTTTTTTTTTTTTTTTGTTTGGTTTGGCTGGTCGACCGGGCTGTGGTCATTTATGACCAGAGGAGTTTTTAGGCTTCTTCTCTGAATAATCCAAATAACCCCAATAAATTTAATCTCTAATAATCAAAACTATCTTTGTCTATCTATTTCTCCGTCGGTTACATTTTCAATACTAAACGGATCTTAAACAAACACGACGTGTCTATACATTCAAAACTCCATTCTAGAATGTATGTGACTCTGCATTGATAGAAAATTGACCACCATGGCTATGGTAATTATAACTTAGCATGAGCATGATGGTCAATTTTCGACCCAAGCTGAAGTTATTGTGAGCATACTTAGCTAAGATTTTAGGCCAGGACATGAATAATTACCTTAATATGCGTGATGATTACATTACAAGCATTGCGTGTAACAACATACTAATTATAGGCATGAAAATAAATCCTTCTGTCGAGGCCGGGGGCAATGGAAAGAATCTCTATATCTATTAGCAGAAGGTATAAATTCGCGTCAGATCATTATTTACCGAGCTAGTTTGATGAAGATCATAACATTCTTACTACATATCATACGCTAAGGGTTCAAATAGACGAGGGACTTGTAAAAAATCTACATGTTGACTTGATTACTATGGCCGTGATAATAACGCTGTCTTGATCTCTGTAGTCAATATAATCATTACTAGCGTCTGCCCGCAGCTTTGCACACGCTTTTCTGTGGTAAAAATTAACCTATATCCTTTCCCGTGATATAAAACTTTCTCCCTGCTGTGACATCATTATGGTTTGTTGAGTCGTTTATGCGTAAATTTAACAGACAGATACATGTTCCAGATATTTTATAGAGACAGAGCTACTGTTACTTGCTTTACTTTTACACGATGAGTTTATTACCTACTAGCTGCGCCCCGCTTCGCACGCGTTGTTTCCATGGAAACGTTTATAGGTGATTTTTATCCCACGTGAACTGATTTATAGGATAAAAAGCCTATGTTGATTCCAGGATTAGAATAACCTGTATGCAAAATTTCAGCCCGATCCGTTCAGTAGTTTTGGCGTGAAGAGGTAACAAACATCCATCCATCCATCCATACAAACTTTCGCATTTATAATATTAGTGTGATGTGATGTGATTAATTATTATAACTATTCAAGGGCATTTACCACGTTCATGTACTTATTTTCCCGACGTGGTCACTGTCTACTGACTACACGCTGTTATGGTCACTACAGGAGCTACCGCCTATGCAAAGCGGGGACAGCATTATTCGTAACTACCCTTACATATTCTTATGTACTAAAGGTTTTTGGCTGAAAAACAGCGCTGAGCGGCAATCGTTCAGCACATGCTAAGCCAACACCTATTTCGGCACAGGGTCATGGGGGCAAAACTCGATTTGACGCCCAGCATACTATGTTTAATTTAGTACCGACCTCCTTGTTCTTTGTTATAGTTTTGTATGTTTTTATCTGTATGTTTTCATTTTTCTTTGTACCTATTTGTGTGTGTCGAAATAAACGAAATTCTATTCTATTCTATACTACTATGTTACTTTGTAGTTAAGGCGCATACCCGAGCCAATCTGACAGCGATACCTATTTTATCATATTTTTACGTTTATCATAGGAATTTTTAAAAATCCTACGTTCAGTTTGTGGTATCTATTATAAGCTATCTTTTAATACCTCTTTCATAATTTTATCTCATATAGTTTAGGAGGAGATGCGAAATTAGAGTTTGGTGGCCAAAAAGCGCAACTTCGTATCTCTTCCTAAGCTTTACAAAATGAAACTATTACAGAGACATTCATAAATAGCTTATAATAGATACCACTAACTGAACGTAGGATTTTTAAAAATTCCTATGATAAACGTAAAAATAACTGCGTTTAACGTAATAATAAGATAAACTAATTGGGGGCGCCACTTTCGCTGCTGTATGGGCCTTAACAGCATGGCAGTGCGTACTGTCATTCTGTTTACTAACAAAATTTGCGTTACTTTAATTTCTATGGAAACGTGAAAGTTTTGTAAACTAGGAAGTTAATATATCTTTCAGCTTGGAACGCTGTTCAAATTTAAAAAAATTACCTTGTCGTTGTAATATCGGTATGGATGGATATCAAACTTCAACTATCGGCATGTAGGTAGAACTAAAGACACTTAAATTGAATATTTGGAACGGAAGCAATCAAATTATCCCTTTTCATGGGTGTTAATAAAACACGATATTTCACAATGATTTCGCAATTATGAAATCTTAGACTATGAATCTGAATCAGCAAAATCATCAGCGGATCAAGATAATTGAGCAGGAAGCGTGCAATACTTTACTGGCGCTGGTTGGTTTCGGGCAACGCCATTTTCATACAATGTAAGTTAGGATATAGTTCTGCTGTAAATAAAGTCGATTTATTTAAGGAATCTTGATTCATTAAACTAACCAGCTTTTAGCTTGTAAACTTATAGTTTTTATTGCTTTAGTCTACTCGACTTGACTTGAATGAACTTAGATAAAAATAAAGGGTATCCTCTACTAACGAAATTGTGGTACACAAATACTTGAAAATTTTCCTCAGACTCTGAATAAGGCCCTCATAAACAAGTCTAGCTTCATTTAGAAGCAAAAAGTAGGACATACACATATCAAAAGTAGAAGTACAAAATAACCCACAGAAGTTTATAGATACAGTATTTAGACGTTTTATAAATAAATTAAAAGTTATAACAGGAAAGCTAGACAGAGTTTAAAACCTTTTGTATGAAAACTTCGTTGACTTATGATCAATTAAAACTAGAAGTAGATGATAGGCTCGTCAAACCGTATTGCTCGGCTAATTGTTAAAATCCGATGGAATTTATTACTTCTTGCAGGCTTTAAAAGATTTATGTAGTCACTTAAAACTGATAAGTGGTCAGAAATATAGCAAAGTAAATCAATACGGGAAACAAGGTATCGGGTAGAGAATCATGAATAACTAGTTTCTACCATGGAAACGTATAAAAGTGATTTATATCCCATGGAAACAGATGTATGGGACTAAAACAAGCTATTTTTAGCGTGAAAAGGTTACAAACATCCATCCAAACTATCGCATTAAATAATATTAGTGTGATGTGAAGTCACAAAAATTGTACGGTAGGGAAAACAACCTTTTTTTTTAATTGCATTGTAATCACTTGGCAATTTACTTAAGCTATCACGTAGAGAGAGAGACAACAAAATTAGAGTTTCATATTCTTACGGCCAACTTCGGTATATGTTACGTTACGATGTCGTTTCGCAAATGAAGTTGGTGCGAAATAGAAACGGTAAAAACAGATATACGAGTATACATCGTTCAAGTTATTTTTAACATTTTATTACCATACATACCATTTAATACTTTGTGTAATCTGTGTAAAACCAGTGTTTTCGCAGTGATTTATGAGTTAAAAAGTAGCCTAATTTCTAGAATTAAAATCACCTGTATGCAAAATTTCAGCCAGATCCGTTCAGTAGTCTTGGCGTGAAGCGGTAACAAACATCCATACATCTAATTACATCTAAACTCTAGATGTTTCCCGTGGGACAGTATGGATGTTATCGAAATCACATCGAAACAACAAAAGCGAAGCCGCGGGTAGACTAGTTCAATAATATTATTGTTCCTTACGTAACTGTTGATCTTACGTATAATCTGTGGTCTTTAAACATTATTTATTATCCACTCTAATTCCTAAATATCATAATAAATCATCCGTAATGGTTGAATCTGGCATCATCAATTGATGGTGTAGCCTGATTCGCTAACTAGCATACAATATTTATTATAATTTATTATCTATAGCAATGTTTAGTGAACGTCAACTAGAGTAGAATGTCCTCCGATAAATGTCACTTTTATTCTAATTTAGTTTAAAAGGGGCTTTATCTTTATTATGTAATAGCTGCGCCCGCGTAGAAATTTATAAGTTATTGCACACATCCCAGGGGCAGTTTTGTGAAAAACACATGATTCACATTATTTACTTCGTGGTTTATTTAAACAGATTTTTGAGTAAATCGCACCAGGAATAATAATTTTCCATGTAAAGTTTAGAACCCTTATAAACCCACTCAGAGGTTAATTTTTGAAAAATAATCTAACCTATCTACAAAGAAAATTTAAACTAAATCGGTTCAGTAGTTACGGAGATACGTGGTAACAAAAATTCACACAAACTTTCGCATTTATAATACTATTATTACGATTATCTATATCAATATTTAGTGAACGTTAACTAGACTTGAATGTCCTCCGATGAATGTCACTTTTATTCTAATTTAGTTCAAAATGGGCTATATCTTTATTGTGATTTTACAAAATTTGTTTTTTAATCCAACTCGGGGTCAGCATAGCCTTGTAAATAAACATTGTGTTTGCCTACTTAACCTAACAAACGATTTAGTTATATACCTATTAACTGTTTGACTAGTGGAATGCCCCTTACTTTTTTTATACAATAGACCTTCGTTTGAACCCAATTTCACCTGACGGAAAGAGTCTACGTCACGAAAGAAATTTCCAACATATTTTTCTATCCAAATATTGTCGAATTCCGCTAATCATCGCTCATCATTTATCTAATCGCTATCATCATGTACGACACTGGAATCGTTCATAGATGATAGAAACTCATCACATACACTATTCAGTGTTCTTCAGTTTCTTTCATCAAAGGTAATATGCCAAAATATTGGCATTCTAAGGCGATGCAATTGTCCCTAGTATAGTGGAGCTTTTACAATTACAACACCTCAACCTAACCAAATAATCATTGACTTTTTTATGAGACCCTCCATGAGAAAAAAGTCAATAAGCGCAGTACCCTAAGCCCCACGCTGGGCATGTGGTTTGGGAATCGTTTCGATGGTAGAATTGTTCTGCAGAAGACGCTGCTACCCGTTCCCCATGGATATCCCATAGTGACCAGGAGGTCACTATGTGTCGGGTGTCGTAAGAGGTGAAGGATCACCTCTTACGACACCCGCGGGAAAAGTTGGGGTGGTGCAAATTCTAAGCCGACATCATATGGCAACACAATATAGATTGTTTTTATAAGCTCAGTGTTAGCCTATAGTTTCCCATTTACTCTACGGTCAGTCAGTCAGAAACCATTTACATTTCTGTCGTAATAAGCCTTAACTGCTTTATAAACATAGTTTAAATAACTTTAAATATGTAGGCGCGGCGATGCAGTCGCTTATACATCTACTTTACAACTTATAGTCATTTTGTAGTAACCTTGGTAACTAGGTGACACAAATACAAATGAAATAAGCCTTCCTATTAAATCACGTGGTATTTATCTATACGAAATCATCGATATTGTGCATCAAGAATGGATAACCTAGAGTTTATTTTAATATTATAAAAGCGAAAGTGATTCTACATATCTGTAAATTACGCTGCAAGAACTGAATAGTTTTAATCTTTAAGATACCATCAACATTTTGTACCAAGAATGGATATTCAGTTTATTTTAATATTACAAAAACCAAAGAGACTCTACATGTCTATAAATCGTCTCGCAAGAAGTGAATAGTTTTATTCTTTAAGATAACATCGCATTTTTTGTAGCAAGAATGGATATCCTAGAGTTATTTTAATATTATATAACCGAAAGTGACTCTACATGTCGGTAAATCTCGCCACAAGAACTGAATAGTTTGATTCTATAAGATACTATCGTTATTTTGTATCAAGAATGGATAACCTAGAGTTTATTTTAATATTATAAAAGCGAAAGTGACTCTACGTGTCCGTAAATCACGCCGCAAGAACGAAATAGTTGTAATCTATAAGATACTATCGATATTTTAAAATGGTGTTGGGTAGTGCTGGCTTAAAATTTGCACCACCCCAACTCTTCCGGCGGGTGTCGTAAGGGGCGACTAAGGAATATCCATCGGGGGGTGGGCAGAAGCGCACCCTGCAGGACAATTAAACCACCACTGCGATCCCCAACCTAGCGTGGGGATTATGGGCATTAACCTCCATGAGATTAACGCCAATAAGTAAGAGATTCTATAAGATACCATCGTTATTTTGTATCAGGAATGGATAACGTAAAGTTTGTTTTAATATTATAAAAGCGAAAGTGTCCCTACATGTCCGCAAATCACACCGCAGGATCTGATCTTTATGAAATTTTACCTACTGTTTATCATGAGGAAATTCATAAACTTATGTGAACAATCTGTATAATGCATAAAAAACTGAAACTAGACGCTAGTTTTATTTTAAACTAGGTCCCGGAGTTCATAAATATATTTTAATTATTAGATCATCCCACGGGAATGCACACAATGGGAATGGGGATCATCAAATGTAGTCTGTTTTAATCCAGTATCTAAATAAGCTCCTAGTACCTTATTTCATACTAATCCCTTCAGCCGTTTGAATGTAAACGAATAACCAACATACATATATACTAACTTTCGCATACATACATACTTTACAATAATACAAGGAACTGTTACTATGAGGAAATACATAAAACTCAATTTTATCGGTATAATGAATGTATGTAAAGCCGCGGGATTAAACTAGTTTTAGTTTAAACAAACCAAATTCTATTACGACATTTAAACAAAGTAGGTTCAATAGCGTAGAGCTCATACTAATCTAGTAATCTAAGGTAAATAATGACGTCACAGTTTCGCAAACTTGCAAAACAAGAGATACCTTTGTGTTGTTACTAATTAGGTCTAGTTTGCTTTGTTTTAAATTTTACCTACTAGTGTTCCGTGTATCCGGAGTATTTCCAGAGTAAAAGAAGTCTAGATCTCAGGGTATAATATCTCTTCTTGCCAAATTCCATCGTGTCTGGTTCAGCAGTGTAGCAGTGAAAAGATAACGTTAGATTTTAGGCCTTCTATTGCTTTATTAAATATTGAATACAATACAATACAAAAAAAAAAAATCTTTTTCTCTCCTTATTATCCCTCCACATTCAAACCTAACACTCTTCTTGTCACTTGATGTTCTTCCCTCCGCACAACATACCACGCTTACCTGTTACCCCTCAATTTTCCCTCACAGGCGCCACTTTCCTTTATCTACAGTTTTTTTTATAGAACCATTAGGAACTTCCAGATATTGTCTATTACAAACAAAGAAACTACCGACTTCACCACCACAAATTGATAAATAAACGAACATAAACTTAGTTAAAGTTAAATTGCGCTCTACCCATATTAGAATAAGGCATATCAAGTTATTAAATCATACGCTAACGTTTACATCACACATGCTAGCCATGAATGGGCAGGCACCTTAGACACCGGGAAGCCTTAGAGGCTGTGCATTACCATACCGACACTAGACAAGCGCTGTGTGTCTGTTGAATACAGTAATACAACTGTAGCTGTAAGAAAAAATGGTTTTCTCTAATGTCGGTTTAGGGACGAGAATTTTACGTGATAACGTCATTTAGGTACTTGATCTATTAAAAAACTTGCTTCGTAGTTTATATATGTTATATTATATACCTCGTAGCTTATATTTTTATATACATATGTTTTGGCCATTCTGGTGTTAGCTAGCTATCAACGCTATCTATTAGTTAGAGGAAATCAGAAATTTAATATTCAAGTGTCATGACAACATCATCAACAACCTAGATGATGTTTTTTGAACATGCTACCCATGTTCATCGATTTAATAGACGTTATTACGTAAGACCAATGAATTTTGAATGTTACTTCGGGTACCGAAATATCTGAATATCCGAATATCCGAAGTGAAAAGTTTTTATCAAACTTGCCTTGAGTTTTGTTGATTTGAAAAAACACTTAATTCTTTTTTATACCTCAGTTTTAAAATGATTTTAAGTTTAGCGGGATAAATACTAATCTCTTGGAAATCAATCTTTCTAATATTGGATCCCCTTGGAATTATCCTCCTTACAACAGCAAAAATAACATCTAAATCGGTCCAAAAATTACGGAAAATACGATAAAATCAAATGGCCAAATATACATGATCAAAATGACAGCATTATAATGACACAAATAATTGAAACAAATGAGTAGTACTAGTATTTATAATTGAATCAGTTGAGCTAACTGCTAATAAAAATATTACAGTACCTATAAATTTAACTACCTTAGGTAGGTACCTCCTTTCGAAGTGGAAATAAATTCTGAGTATATATTTCTGAGTATGCTTGGCTGAGAAACAGAGATGAGGGCAAAGCCCTACCGTGGAAAGTTTAAGCAGATACAAAAAAAAATATTATTGAAAGAGGAAGATAAGAAACATATTAATTTTTACCCACACACATACAGACTAACAAATGTACTGAATCTAAAATAAAAATATACAAGAGAAAACACATGACTTAAAAAAAACAGGTAAAAAATAGGATTTTTAAATCTTGAAAAATGGTGGTCTACAATTTTTAGTTATCGAAATTTCTACTGTCGACTGATCACATACAAAATATACTCAAAATCGATTCTGATATTTTGTTTTCAATATGTTGTGCTACTGTTTATTATTAATCGAGATATGTGCAGCCTGTCAGACCGGTCAGTTTCCGCCTTCCGACTCCGACAAATATATCGCGGTTGTAAGAAGTTTTTATTTGATTTGAAATGAGTTATAAATCGTTTAATTAAGCTCATTGTAGTTTATTCTTGTCATTACTCGTTTTACTAAAAAAACTACAAAATAAATCCTTTTTACTTTACTTTACTTTACCATTAAAAGTAGTGGATATTCATCAATGGTAAGTATTAATAATTTAATGTAATTAATCGTTTCGTAAAAATATTTTATGGACATAATTTTAAAACGATCTATTAATCAACTAGTACTTAAAATTAATTGGTAGATTATCTTATGTATAAGACTTACTTTCATGCAAAGAGGTCCATAGCTCTATAATTAATATTTTTATGAAACAAAATCATACAGTTCCTAGCATAAACACGCTTAACTCAGTATAGGTTTTGGTCAAATTACCTGACAATAATTGTTACCCGATGCGTAACCTCTCAATAAAACTCAAACTAATTATGTAGGTGAAATTGTAATGAAAGCATTCATTTATGTGTTGTAGATATTTACGATACCCGAGCATTTATCAAGAATTACAACTTATTCGACGACGCAAGACAACTCTCTCTGTTATGACATCAGGCCAACGAAAATGTAAGTGAAAATCACTTATTTATCACGATCAAATTATTTTTAAAATGCGGAAACTCTATGTTACACACCCACGGGCCACGTACGAATTGAAACCAGCCCAGATAATTATATAATGTAACCCTGAATGTACCAGTATAAAAAGGGCCATATTTTATTGTTATGAACTTGAAGGACAGGAACCGGTCCGAGGTACTTGCGCCTACTTAATTGAAGATAAAGTAATTTGAATGAATTTAAACGCAGCGGTGCGTAATATTATCTCTAAGCAGGTTTTCGTGCCAACAAGCCCTATAATCTCACATTCATCACATGCCAAACAAGATAAAGTACATAATACTTATAAAAAACAAAACCAATTACATAGAAACTGCAGTCGAGGTCAACAATTATGTAAAACACACAATGACAAGGCTTCAATGGCCATTTAAATACACAAGTGCGTCCAGATTCACCTTGACTGTTTGTTTTATCTTAAGAGGAAGTTCATCCGACTGTATTTCGGCTATTGACAATAATAGTTGGACTCCAAGGCTTCAGCCTAGTTAGCAGAACATCAAACTCGTGTGAAGGTAACTTTATTTGTGTCATTTGAAGTGATTATAGTGCAGCTACTTAATAATAGTTACGTGGAGTTGAAAAAATAACAAGCCACTTTGGTAAGCCTTGAGACTTGGAAAGAATCATATGTTATTGTCTTCTCAAAGCATATTGTGTGTACTGCAGCAAATAAATCGATTTTACGTTACTTTATATTTGAAGAACTATGCAGACTATTTCAAAGGACAATGCATGCGGTAGGCAAATGTTATGTGACAAATCTGCTCCCGATCTTGTGCCACCGAAATTCCACTAAATTACCTGCACATCTGGTAAATTTCAAATAGTGAAATATATAAAGGAAATTCCAGGGAAAATCCTAAACTACAAAGTTGTGGAAGGCCAGGTAGGTACCAATACAAAAAAGGTGACTGTGCACCATATAAGTATTAAACCTCAAAACCTCATAAAATGGGAAATATAGGACAGTTTCTGACATTTTTAAAGTCAGAATATGTCTATTTAATAATAATTACAATAATTAATATTTAATACTAGTAATTAATAATAATTATTAGAATTCGCATTTCTGTACTAGTTCAATATATAAATACTCAATACATAAATTTCCAACAGTTACTGACTGGCTACATCTTACTTACATAAAGTATGTTTTTTTACTCCAAATATGAGGAAATACGATCCGCACGGATCTCACTTTCTACGAGATATATAATTTTTAGCTTTAAAAAATATCTTTCTGTTACGCAAACGTTACGGCTTTTCGCTCAATATGTTGACTAACAATTTTATTATTGTTATATTGAAGTCTACACACCAAATTCGGCGAGCCACTAGAATACGAGGACACAATGAAATTACGCACGGCTTTGTCTACGACTTTAGTGTGTAGAATCCATTACGAGTACAAAAGAAAACAAAAGACTGCTATCAATCGCATAAGTAAAGATTGGTTTAAAAGGGTGTCTAGTAATGTAGTACTAACGGCCGTGTAGTACCGGCGTTGAATTTGCAAAAACGCAACTCTTCCCGCGAGTGTCGCGATGCCTTAGAAAGCGACTAATGGATATCCATCAGGAGGCGAGCAGTAGTGCCCCCTGCAGAACCATTCTACCACCAGACAGGGATCCCCAAACTGTATGCCCAGCAGCGTGAGGATTATAAGTATTAAGAGACAATAGCCAATGAGTCGCTTATCAGGGGGTGGCCTAAGTTCAGCAGCGGACTAATATCTGTTGAGGTTGAGTTGATTCTAGAATAAATCCTTAATACCTACTTAGAACAAAGTCGATCATGAAAATTCTTTATTTGGTGCTTCATATAACAACAAAATTCATAATACACGTCGATTTATCAAACCACGGAACCCGGAACTCAGACAAAAACCAGCCGTTATTGCAAAATAGGTCGTTCACCGACTATCCGCGAGTCTTGAAGGTCAGTTTTTGCATATCTCGGTCACGAGGCTTCGATGTTCATCAGGTAAGTGTAAACCGCAAAAAACTTAGCGATTATCATGATTTTCCATCTTTGTTTGGCACCCTTGACCGTAATTAAACTTGCACAAAGTGAATACTTGAAATTTGTTAGATATCAATCACTTACCCGGATGGTAGTAAGGTTTTTTCTGATTATAATATTATAGGCTTTAACATGAAAGAAACTAATTAAATTAAAATCCACATGAATTACATATCTCTTCAAGGGATTTTTTTATGGATTTGATAGATTGAGGTTTCTTTGATAAGGGATGATTTATATTAATGTTGATTTGAAACTTTTAAAATATCGGGATCTATGTTAATTCACAACATATCTTGTGGTTTGGCATAGGGATAGTAATTATGACAATAAGTGATTATTGTCTTGAGAAGGAAAAGAGTGAATTCCGAGATGACAGCCAGTGTAAAGAAAATGAGAAGAAAACATGTACCAACTCCCTTTAGGTATTTATAACTGGGATTATTTTATAGATGATAATTATTTTGCTACTAATTCTGCGCAAATGCAGCTCCTAAGTAATGAGCCTAATGTAAATTGACACCTGATATTGAGCCAATTCGCGGCTCATTTGAGCAGATAATGTCTCTACGCACCGTGACGGAATAACCACCGACGTGCTTAATAGAATTAGACACGATTCTGTTTAAATAACTAGCCATAAGTATATAATTAGATATCAGCATAGATATTTATCCCTGAAATATGCCTGAACTTGACTTATAGTAACTAAACAAAAAATCTACGAAAACCGTAGAATATGTTAATGTAGAGTAAAGCGATGTAGTAAGAGTTTGAAAAAAAAATGGAATCAATTCAGATCTCACCAAAACTAAACTAAACTTATTTGAAAGCACTGAAATGGTGAAAACCCGTTCTTATCGATAGAAATAAAACGGAAATAATGCAGGTTCGAATGATTAAATAAAGTTAATGTTTTATTTTTTTATAATTATTGAAGCTTGTGTACGTTAGTTTTATAGCTTAATCGGTCATCTGTCTATAAACATAATTATCACTATAAAATTATCGGTCAATTAATTTAAAAAACCTTCCTGTTTTGCTGGTCGTGAATTTTTGTCTATTTTGGTCTATTCGAACCTACAGCACACTCTGATACATGCCTCAACAATTCAACGCGATTTATTTTACGGAGCTTTGAAATTTAATGGATAGTTGTTATCTATTGCGATTGTAGAAATAGACCTATAGTTAAGCTTAAACGGCTGTGCAATAATGTACAATTCTCGAGTGCGAAATATCTAGAGGTTGAGCTTTACTAGCGACAGTGAAATTAAAAGTGATGTGATGATAGAATCAGGAAATGCTGTAAACTAGGTGAATGGGCATTTGTATACTTAGTATACTAGTGTAAATTGAATTCCTAATGGATTAAGCATATCTTAAGTGAGCCATTTAAATTCTACTCTTGTCATTAACATAATCAGAACTGATTTCCTTTGAATTTGAACAACTTTCGGTTTCAAAACAAAAGATTTGGATTGGTGATGAGTTTACTGAGTTAATAAAACTAAGTGTCGCCAATTTTTGAGCTGATTTCACCTATATACTTATTGACTTTTGATTTTTGAAGATACCATTGGTTGTAATGAAGATAGGCATTTTTATTACGTATCGTTCTGTCGACCTTTAAGCATAATATTAATTCAATGGTTTAATGTTGCCTAGAGCTAAAGAGCTGCCACGAGATGAACTGCAAAAAGTCTTTCACGTAACGAAATATAAAAAAATAACTGCATACTTGAGATTGGGGGGGGGTCTCATAAAATAAAACAATAGCTAATTATATCTCCAGGCTGTAATTTGGTTTGTGGGCTAAATCCGCATAGTCAAAGTTGTAAATAATTACCATGATCTATCATAGCGTGTCTAGGAAATCCGTCTGACAGTGTTATCCAGTATTTCATTAATTAGCTAACGGGTTACCGAGCTGTCGAACTGTCCATTGTTTAGTATAAGATTTACGGTGTGATTCAAACTAAGTATAGTATTTGGATATGGCTGACTAAGCTTTAAGGTAGGCTTAAATATCGAACAACGGGTTTGATATAAACGCTCCGAAGTAGGTGTTATTAGCCATGCACGAAAGTGCTTGATTGAGAGCCGGCCAAAATGATGCCACCGAAATCATTTATAAATTCATGTAGCATGTACTACAAAACAAACCAATGATGGTGTGGTATGGGGTAGTAGACATGTAGATGTCGCTGACGGATCGTCGACGAGATGGCTAATCGACTTAAAGCCATAACTTTGAACGTTGATTTCGACGTTCGACCAATAATTGGCCTAGGCATTTGACTGATTGTCGCCGTTTTGTACATGTTACATGTCAACAGTCTGAATATGGGCGTTCTAAGCATGGGTTTTTGGATCACTTTATCACATGATTTCACGGATTGTTTAGCGTAGGTAAGCTTATTTAAATTTTCATTGTTCTGGATATGATTTATATAATTTAGAGTATTTCATAATTTAATGTGAGTTTTTAGTTCCTAAATATATAAATTATTCAATATTTATGACGTGATTCTAAGCTATGTGTTATCTATCACCGAAGTCTTGTCATTGAACTTGACATGCTTTTTAGTTGCGTTGAGTGTCATCTCTTTCTATCACGATGGCGTTACTACAAAACTGCGTTTTACGTACGAGAGTATACTCTTGTTAAACCCACGTCTAACTATTTCGTTAGCTAAACGCTTGTTAGACCAGTGTTTACATGGGTTTTTGTAATGCCTCTGAAATTGGTTATTTCAGGAAAAAAATACCTGTAAATAATAAACAAATTGCAGCTAAAAATCCATATAGTATCCCAAAAACGGGAATGTGCTAACCAACTACACTACGAGGTCAGGTGACGTAGTAGTCGAAAAACTTTGGGATTTTCTTCGAACTCTAGCGCCGTTAGCGCGAATTACCCGGAATGTGAATGCTTACGCACTATTATTACAAAAACCTTAAAATTGTAGCTATTTTTTTCTAATATTTTTTACTCTGTGTCTACGTACTCGTCTATATTAATATTATGAAGATAAAAGATTTGATTGTTTGTTTGTATTGGCTCCGAAACTACTGAACCGATTTAAAAAGATCTTTCATCATTAAAAAGCTTGCTTTTCAGGTAAAGATATAGACTTTATTTTATCCCAGAATTCCCACGGAAACGGGAACTACACGGGTAAAACCCCAAAGCGCTGCTAGTATGTTATAAATTATTTTATGAGCGTGCGTTTTTATTTATTAGTTTTATTACGTATTTATAATTTTAACGCCCTGTGAACAAAGTTCCGTCTCGTACCGTCAGGAAGTAGGTATTTAAATCAGAATTCATTATAATTTAATTCATGATAATGATCTCTTTGTTGAGTTTTTGCCGGGGGCATTGGAACCATACAATTTTTTTGCACATGGCCTAATGCAATTTGTTAAGATTACTAACATCATATTAGCTTATGTAATGTTGTGTTAACCTTTTTTCATTCTATTGTGACTTTTGACACTTTCATTTTTTTGGCAATTTATTTTATATGTTGAGATATAATCTTTATCTACCTAATAAAGATTAATTTTTAAAAGCTGGCATGGATCCCTTTTGTTTTTCGTATACTAAGAGTCACTACAATATATTTCTCCTGAGCTAGTTCTGGATTTATGACGTCAGCGGGGATAAATGTATGAAAAAGCAAAATACGATAAATAAAAAAAATAGTTGATAAGTGGTAGTGGTAAGGTATACTCAAATTTAATTTTGGCGAAGACGTCTTTCGACTAGTTTGCACAAATTACATCATATATCTAAATAATTTAATTAAAGCGCAAAATAAAGATCAAATATTCATAAATTTATACCTCCGTTCAAAACAACCAACATGAAGACTTTAGAAAAGTATGAATTTATTTACAAAGAAAATTATAACTACTAAGTAAATAATATAACTCACATTATAGCCGCTGCTGGTAATCTTTTATTTATGGTAATTAAATTATTAAAACAGCTGATTCAATGTTAAATCAGAGATAATTTTTGTTTACTTAGCTGTATTTTCTTATAATTTTCACTCTTTTTCATATTATTCGAAGTTTTTTTACAAATTACGAATCCGTGCCAATATGATAACTGTGGTTTACCCTAAATAAATAAGATAAATACTAGTTCGAATTAAATTTATTCCTATTATTTAAATCTAATTGCAGTCAAGGAAATCTTTGTCATTAAAGATTATAAGATAATAAAAACTTACGATTTTAACGTAGTGATGCATGTTGCGTGTTTATTATACGGTCACTGTCACAGTATCACAGTAGTTGGCTGTCGGTAGCGCGAGCTCGTTCGACTGTGCGTACGCGCAGACTGGAACTCCCGCTGCAACAATCACAGTGGTGGTAAATAACCTACCAATGCCGTGCGTTAGCTTAAATTCTAGATCACGTAAAAAATGGAATTTCACAAGTTTTAATTGTTTTTTTTTAACGTACTGAAGGCTGGTTGGTAGATGGTGACGGTGTGAGGGCGACGGTAGTTGTAAACGGTTTATCGATGTGTTCGTGTTATATAGGACAGCGGGCGACCTCCGAAACGCGGGAAGTATGCGTTGGCGCCCGGTTTATAAACCTTATTTTCAAGTTTTTGTTTATTGATAATGTTAGGATATAGTGTTTAGGGTTAAAAATTTAGATACCAAAAATTTAGATACAAATTTAGATAACGGGGATGACTGGGTATACCCGTAAATTAATAGGATGGTAGGTAAAAGTGACCAGAAGCTGAACTAAATGATTATTATTATTTTTGGAAGTTTTTGTGTATTTGGGAAGGACTATGAGAGGGAGACTATTTTCTAACCTATCAATATTTGAATATCAAGATAAATTAATGATACAATACACCAGACATAAGTTTATCCTTAGATCTTTAGATCCTAAAAAATATTTATGTAATTTTTATTTGAAAAGACAACCAGTTTTAAGTACGTATCTTTTCGAATGCATAGCAAATAATCGCGTTTATAATCCAGTACTATAAACATGTCAATTAAAAAACTCTTTATTCATACAAAATAATCTCTAATAGCAGACACTGTTTTGTCTTAGAGATTATTTTATATTAAGGCAGATTGTATTTTTTCATTAGAAAGAAGGTGTTATTGATTATCGCTTGATTTTTTTGTCCACGTATGGTACAAGTGAATAAGAAACGACATTATAAGTTTTGTTTGTATGTTTTTTGAAAGAATAAGTTAATGTAAGTTACATTATGAAAACGAAACCAGAAATAATAAAATTATGTCTGCTATTTTCCAGCCACCAATTTGATGTGAAATGTTTATAAACAAACCCATACTTAACCCAAAATTCACTTTGCTGCCGTGTGTTTTCTACGCAACGCAACTTATATTCCATGTCGGTTTTAGATCTTTACTTTAATAAACAATGCTAACAACTATGTGTGAAATTCAACGCCAAGCATAAAGTTTTATTGTTGTGGTTTGTTTACAAACATTGCACGTCGAATTTTGGTAGAGTATAGGTCCTATAGGTTTATTTTTATTTATCTATAGCTAACCAGCAGAGGAGTTATTTAGCTATAAAACTGCTTTGCTAAACGTGCGAAACCGGGGCGGAGCGCTAGTGAAACTCGCATAGAAATACATTGTCAAAGACCAATGACTTTGTTTTGTTTTTTCAGTTGCATAGTTGCAAACAAAATGAACTCTGAATAAACAAATTAATCAACTTGGAATAAAGTAGAAAGTAGTTAACTTCATTGGTAAAAAGAAACCACTTGTTTGGAGCTATTGTACCTACGTTAATAATTTGTCCCATAAATTAAGTAAATTCCTTGTTTCATGCTACCCACCCAGTCACTTTTTAATAGATATATTTATTCAGAAAGAGTCTGTGTATTTTTAACCGACTTCAAAAAAAGGAGGAGTTTCTCAATTCGAATGTATATTATTTTTATGTTTGTTACCTCAGAACTTTTGACTGGATACTCTGATTCTCATGATTCTTTTTTTATTTGAAAGCTGGTGCTTACCGTGTGGTCCCATTTTAATTTGGTCTAGTTCTGACGCTGAAATTCATATAATTGAAGTCGGTTTATAGTTTTTTAAAACCAAATCAATTATTCTTTTAGGGTTACTTGACATGTCCAGCAGTGGACTAATATAGGCTGATGTTGATGATGATGCTGATGATGACATAGAAAATATACAGGTTTCCCATGGTCCCATATATTTCTACATTACACGACTCGTCGACCGTGCCGTAACCGTATGCTTGTGAAAAGAGTCTAAAAGGATCATTTTGCTATCCGTCTGTCTGTCAGTCAAAGCTATAAATCGAACTTAAGAACGGAACGGATACCTTAGCCCCCATACAAACGTACTTTCCGCTTCATATGGAAACTACGTTTCCGATCGTATTAAAATTTTCCATACATAATCGGATGACAAATAGCTATGTTTGTAGTGTTTTAGTTTTTTAAAAAACATTATGATCTTTGAATGAGAGTGAAACTAACTAGCCATATTTTAACCACCAAATCGAGTCATTTTCAAGCTATTTTTTATGCATGTTAGACACCTTTATTCGAAAATCTGTGACACTGCAAACATCCTAAATATATTCTTCATTAGAAATAAACAAAAATATTCCTGAAATCAATCGTTTATTCAAAATGAATCGCAAAGTACGAAAAAATATAAAAAAATTAGAAATTCCTTCAAATTTCTGCAACCGCTCCTCAAATGAGGGGGGCGATGCGACACAGGGAGCACAATTCCAAAATAAGGCGAATGCCGCGGAATGGCCAACACGATGCGATTCTACGTGAAACAACAACAAATTCGCTCGGGCCGGCTGCTGAGATTTACGAGAGGTTCGTAGCCTTCTTAACAGTCAACGCAACCAAAAGTCACAACCGTTTATTTTATAACCGAATAATTTATAATTTCCAAGGGATTAAAATTTCCCATTGATCCAGAAATATTAAATTTTGCAATAAGTATGGATTTAAGGTATAAAACGAAACCGATTATATATATGATAAAGAAAATTGATTCTGGCAACGGACTAAAACCTAGAGGATACCTTCCGTTGACCTAGATTTATAATATTTGGCAAGAAACTTTTAATTTAGGTCTTTTAATTTTACAGAACCCTCGGTGCGCGAGTCCAACTCGCGCTTGATAATCACACTAATAGTATAAATGCGAATAGTATAAATACATCCATACCATACAAACGTATGGTATGGATGTATGGATGGATGGATTGATGTTTGTTACTTCTTCACGCCAAAACTACTGGACGGATCTGGCTGAAATTTTGCATACAGATAATTATAATCCTAGAATCAAACATAGGCTACTTTATATTCCACAAATCAGTTCCCGTGCGATGAAAAACACCTTTTGACGTTTTCATAGGAAAAACGCGTGTGAAGCCGCGGGGCGCAGCTAGTATTATATACTACACATATATTCCCTACCCGTATTTGAAAGAAAATGAGGGAGGCGTTTACAATACGTAGAATAGCAGAAACGGACACATAGGCTAACTAAGAATAGTTCTTCTAAAAATTAAGCCGAATTGAGAACCCCCTCCTTTTTTGAAATCGGAAAAAAACCATTAGACTGGCAGATTCGAGGGGGCAATGCAGCCAGCGTCTTGGGGACGCATCCGGTATTGGTACAATCGGCTAGCTCAACTGTTTCAATTTTAAATTACACTTATATTATAGAGGCGAAAGTTTTTATGGATGTATGGATGTATGGATGGATGTTTGTTACTTCTTAACGCCAAAACTACTGGACGGATTTGACTGAAATTTTGCATACATTCATATACATATAGTTGTTGCCGAGGCGCTTCTACAGTGATTGGTGATTTCTGATGGTTCCCTCACTGGCTAGGCCTGTATCGCGGAAACCTATGTACGACAGTTCAAAGAGTGAAAGTGCGGAAAGTTACTGATTTAACCAGTTAATAAAATTAATAAAAGTAAAATTAGGTATAAATTCTAGTATTAGACTGGACTTAGATATCTTTGCACCTTAGGTAGGTACACAAATAGCTTATAGACGAAAAATAATAATGTTAATGCCTGAATAAGGCTAAAAATACAAACACAATTAACTAAAAATAAAATAAAATAATTTTCCTATGTAGGTATAATAAGAATAGGTAAAACTATTGAGTACGTCTAGGAGATAGCTTGTAGGATTTCTTCTGTTTTGTCGTATGACAAAGTAGCTAGCCACTTTTGTATTATGTGTTTAGCTTCAGTAATACATACATTCCTGATATGACAGTTTTTAGCTACATTATTATTTATATACGCGAATTTTCATAAAACTACCTGTACGTTGAGAAAATTTTGATTTAATAGAGGGAGTTATCAATCGAAAACCTCTACGATTTGACACGAACTCAAAATCAGGGGAGGAACTGAAGGATTTATGTACTGCTAGGGCAGTTTTTAGTATATAGAGTTGGCGAAGAGTAAGTACTCTAGCTTCTTAATAGAGGTCCGATGTAGGATATCTGAATGGCTTACGGAGCATTACTTTTAAAACAGAGCGCTGCGCTCTTTCTGCTTGGATGATAAAAGATTTCGCTGCACTGCCCCAACAAGAAATACAGTAGGTTATAAGCGATTGACAGAGAGCGAAATAGACTAGCATAAAGGTATTAAAGCATGCCACATACCGGAGGTTTTTCATAATACCTATAACCTTTCTAATACGGGTTGTAAGAAAACCAATGTGAGTTTTGAATGTTAGGTTTTGGTCAATATGTACCCCCAAATACTTCACGTCTTGTGTACGGGTAAGCGTTTCACAGTTACAGCGTACAAACATGTAATTCTAATCTTGGAATCAAACATAGGCTTTTTATCCCATACATCAGTTCCCGTGGGATTAAAATCAACTTTTAATGTTTCCATAGGAACAACGCGTGCGAAGCCGCGGGGCGCAGCTAGTAGTACTATATAGTTCTAATTTGTTTTTATGCTTGAATTGTCATTTTCTTCGCCAATAAAGAACGGATCTAGCCGTTGAACTGTGATCCAGGTAATAGGATCAAATATCAATCACATCGTGGATCAATACTACTACGATGTGATATTTGATCCCATTTCGAAATGTCAAAAATCAGAGCAAACTGGACACGACTTCCGTATTAGTCGAAGGTGGTTGAAGGTTGCCGAAGGTGATTGCTCTGAGCCCAATACAGGGCAATGCCAGAGTACTTTTTAAAATCCTTTAGATATTTCTGTACTGCACTTGAAATCAAGTCACCAAAATTGACCGTGATCGTTAAGATTATTGAATTTATGATTATTAACGCTATCTAGCTTCCGTTCATTTGTAAATAAGTAAATAATGTTGGACAATTCATATGTACAGTATTATCTGGCCCCGAGCTAAGCAGAGCTTGTGTTATGCGTAGGTACTAGATATTTATATAGTACGAATTACAAGACTTACTTCATAGATAGATAATTTTTATTATACATAGAAAGTTATTTATTTATGTATATTATTAATGATAACTAACTGCTGCCCACGGTTTTGCCCGCTTTATGATCCGAGATAGTAGCCCATGTCCGCTTCCGGGATGCCATCAATCTCCATGCCAAATTTCATTACATTCCGTTCAGCCGTTTAGGAGTGAAAAGGTAATAGAGTTAGTTTCTGAATTGATAATAATCGAACTACATTATGGATCTGCTTAATAGTACATTGTTACCTAAGGGTAAAAGTAACTTATTTAGTCCCTCGGACTATTAGCGCCCAACATCTAGAGGCTAAATAAGTTACTTTCACCCGATGTAAACACTTGCTGCGTGCTTTTTATAACGAATACAAGGATCAATATCAATACCAGTCTGAAGCGTAAACAATCTACAGGTAGCTGAACTGATCCATATCAATAATATTAATAATAATAATGCTGGAAAATCCACACAGCATTATCTAGCCCCAAGCTAAGAAGAGCTTGTGTTATGGGTACTAGATAATCGATATACATAATACAATACACTACATAGATAGATATTTTTTATTATACATAGAAAACATCCAGAACGCCCTAAACAAATGTCTGCAGATCGTACACATATTTGTCCCGAGGCGGGAATCGAACCCGCAACCTACTGCGTCGCAGGCAGACCTTCGCCCACGGCGCCACAGTGGTCATCAATCACAATTTAACCGTTAATTATCGTTTTAAGTTTAAGCCTTACATTTACAACTACTACTTTTCATCCCTAGCGACGAAAAGTATAACTTTAATCCCGCTTATCAGGCAACTTCAGACCTATTTTCCGAGTGTGATTAATGAAAAAAATTAATTATCAACCTAAGGCATAATTGGATAGTACCTATACAGCAGCGGTGCAATTGTGGTTCCTTACGGAACCACAAGGAAGGAGCTTTATTATCTTTATCAATCACGGACAATAGAACTAGTATTTAGAATTAACAGTTCCTTGTGGTGACTAATGTGAGACGGAGAACCTTCATTCGATTGACGAGGATATTGTAGCGGTTACCGAGAGTCGATAGAGGCACCGCCGGCCGCGCCGTGGCGTCGTTTGTACAGAGGAGTCCCACATGATGATGACAATGATGATAATAATAATAATAATTTATTCAAAAACTTCTTAAGGCCCATACACCAGTGAAAGTGGCGCCCATAACTATTTTATCTTATTATTACGTTAAACGCAGCAAGTTTTAAAAATCCATCATTCAGTTTGTGGTATCTATTATAAGTTATTTATTAATGCCTCTGTAATAGTTTCAATTTGTAAAGCTTAGGCAGAGATACGAAGTTGCGCTTTTTTCCACCAAACTCTATTTTCGCAGCTCCTCCTAAACTATATGAGATAAAATTATTACAGAGGTATTAAAAAATAGCTTATAATAGATACCACAAACTGAACGTAGGATTTTTAAAAAATCCTATGATAAACGTATAAATATGATAAAATAGATATCGCTGTCATATTGGCTCGGGTATGTATAACATAAGAATAATAAGAACTTTAAAACTATAAATTACGTGTGCCTTAACTAGGTAAAACCTGTATTTCAGGCAAATATTGCTTAGAAGGTATACATAGGTATAATTACATAAATAAAGTAAAACAAAGCGACAGTACAGATTTTCAAAATAACATATGCTAATTACGCTAAACTAGGCTATAATTCAGGGGTACCTACTACATAAAATACAATTAAATACTGATAGAGACATAAACATAACCACCCATTATTTATATTTTTTTACTTTTAGGCGCCGATACTTTTAATGTTTCTGTTTTCACTCAGTAAAATCATTTCTTACTACCTGCGTACCAAATTATTTGCAATCCGAAATGAAGTAATTTTATTTATTTTATTATTATATTGAAGGACCAAATTAATTTATATATGATAATTATTAGCTAACGGTATAATTTACAGATTGTTTCTGTAAAATATCGTACTCTTACAAAGTAAAATAAAATGACTATCCTCTATTTCCACTAACCTCTTGTTCCCTTTGCACAAAACTTGTTTGGCTCTGCGCAAACTGTCTGCGTCAAAACAAGACGTACCTAAACAATTTTGAGTGTTATCTAAAAGGTTTTAGGAATCTACGGGAGAGACCGCGAAATACCTGATCGAAGTGGTACCTTCCAAAATCCTTCTCTCTTAATAAAAATATCCACTAAGTACAGTAGGTACTATATAAAATCATAAATTAGGTACTATTAAATTCAGAACCATTTGAACTTGACGAGATATCGATATCGATTATACCTACTGTAGGCACAAAACAGAAACCAATTCAACTACATCCAATAACCACGTTTGACTCTGACCCACAAGCCAGACGTAACAATTGAAATTACTTAGCACGCTATATTACGCGCTTACAATCATTACGTAGGTTATCGAAGTTCATCGATCGGTCATGGCCGTAGATCCGTAGAAAATAAAAATCTTCCGTATAACACTTTTAACTAACTACACATCACAGCCTCTGCAAGTGTTTGCTCTAGTAAGAGCAGAAAAGAAGTATCATTACGTTTCACCGTTGAAATTAAACGCGATCAATATAAGATAAACAGTCTACCGCTTTAAACGAGTTCATCAACAGTTGCCATCGGCTCGAATAAATAACGATGGCAGTTTTTATCATTTCCTTTTGTGTCCGTCTAAAACTTGAGATTTTGACTTTTTAAAGTAGTTTTCATTTCTTTTCATTCAATTGAATACATTATCGTTATGAACACAATATCATCATTAATTCATTACGCACAACTTTCGCTTAAAATTAACCAACGAAATGTACTTAGATACCTACAAACACACTATCTGTGACTTAACCAAGCTCTTCATAACGCAAATAACAATAATGTCAAGGCGGATCAACTTACTCGTCAAGTTTTCCATACCATGTGCCCAAAGAAATTTAGTATTTTGGAATTTGAACTTAAGGGAATATACTCTTTAGCTAAAGTTTATGGACCCACTGCTGGACATGGGGATCGCAGTCCAGTGGTGAATCTGAACATGCATAGGGCGCTGCTGCCCGTACCCCAATGGCTATCGCCACTTACGATACCCGCGGGAAGAGTTGGAGTGGTGCAAATTCTTAGATGACGCCACTCTACTAACTACATAGGTAAAATTTAACCAGATCGAGATGCTATTTGTTACAGTTTCCATGACTTCGTATTGTGGCTAAGATGTCATTTACTGTCGTACCGAAGTGGAGGTTCTTTTTTGAGGAAGTTGGATCAATTTTTAATTATTTTTTCAGTAATTTATACGTAAATGGGCTTCTATAAAATTTACATGTTGTGCAGTTTTTATAAGGGTAATTACGGGTTTTTGTACCGAGTTCAGTCGCAAACAACGATAAAATATGAAATTTAGTTTTGATTTTGGCTAAAACCAAGATAGTTTTTTTTTAAATTAAGTACATATTATTATAGTTATTTATTACCTACTTAGCTATTACTATTTATTTTATTACTTATTTATTTTTACTTTCCTTGTATTCGTAATTAAAAGCACAGTGTTTACCTCCGGTGAAAGTAACGTATTTAGTCCTGAGACGGTGTTTGGCACCCGAGCGTAGCGAGAGCGCTATAATAGTTCAAGGGTACTTTCGACCCTTCGGTAACAATGTACTATTATGGCCACTCCTGCGTCATACTTTAGTCTATTTGGCTTAGGTATTCCAGTTTTCCGTTTAAAATACCCCCTCAAGAGCAGTGTCTAGTACCGTTGTGGATGGCACAAACTTCAGGAGGCCTACATCCAGCAGTGGATAAAATCCGGCTTTGGGTGAGAGGTAATTGAGAGGTTCTCAAATACCAAAATCATACATTAACGGGTCGATTGGTATCTGAATGAACAACTTCCATTTCAGATGATAGTAGAGGCTAGAGATGAATCTCGACACTGACCCAGTTAGCGCATCCATGGTTCAATGATCTTAGCCTCTGAAGGTTTGCAAATAAGTAGGTACCTATTAAATTTAAATATATTTATTTATTTATTGAGTGTATAGTACTAAAATAAAATAAATAGGAGCGTAGATTAATCTAATATTTTGCAATAGAATACTGAACTCTACATGTGAAAGTGCCGCTTTTTAAAAAAAAACAACTGAGTTACGTATTTAGATTACCTAGATAGTTTATTTGGTTCACTAACATAGACTGAACAAATCAAAAACAAACAAACACAAAAATATTATCACTTAATTATTTAAAAATAATATCAATATATTACTAATAACTATAAGTTTTGATTCATCTAACTGAAGGTCTGTCTTTACTCTTCCATAATATCCATATACATTTTCTTAGATTTTTCCCCTAATTAGGTATTTATTAGTCAGATCGGTTTTGCGATGGACTTTTTTGAAATTTATGTATCTTTTGACGTTTATTAAGCTATGCTTACTAGTTCAAAGTTTTTGTTAAATAAAATATTTTTTGTTCTTTCTTTTCTTTACTTAAATAAGGTAACTATGTTTAAATGGTATTTTAACTTTTTAGTTTTGGTTACCTATCTACAACAATGATCTTCCGTAACCAATGATATAATTGTTTTTACTTTTGTCTACATTTTATTATCACACAAATCCGTGGTTCCACTGAACTTGGCCCCGATTCCGATTAAATAACGTTTTTCACCGTCACGGCCCATTCAGGGTGCATTGCAAGGTGAAGGCCCTCGTTTGTTACCTCTGTTAGGTAAAATTTTACTAGTTATCTAACGTTTTGGAGTTCTGTATGCATGAATACGGAATGGAAACCATTCGTTTGCTGTTTTTCAGGAGGATTTAGGTTGTTTTATTTCAATACAGTCAGTTAGCAATAGGATATTAGCACTATAGGTATATTTATACCTACAACTTTACATACTCTGCCGGGTCGAAGTTCCAGAGTCTGAGATGATATTAATAATAATAATGCTAGACCATCCACACAGCATCATCTAACCCCAAAGTAAGCAAGGCATGTAGGTATGTATTATGATGAGATGTTTTTTTGCTATACGCAGGACTCAGATATCTGCACATACATCGTACATACATTTGTTTCGAAGCGGGAAGCAAACCCTCCTGCGTCGCAACATCGGTCGTCAAAGATGTACCAATAATGCTAATAGTGTTATGTAAAGGATAGTCAACCTTCTGAAGACGCCGTCGAGGGTAGTCCGGCTTCAACAGTCAAAACCGCAAGCATTGTGGCTATACTAGTATATAACGACCTCTGAGGCGCGGTGGGCGAAGGTCCGCCTGCGACGCAGAAGGTTGCGGGTTCGATTCCCGGCTCGGGACAAATGTGTATAGGATCTGGAGATATTTGTTCAGGACGTTCTCGGTGTTTTCTAGTAAAAATATCTATGTATGTAGTGTACTGTATTATGTATATCAGTTATCTAGTACCCATCATAGCACAAGCTCTGCTTAATTTGGGGCTAGATAATGCTGTGTGAATTGTCTAACATTATTTATTTATTTATATAACGCACTATGCCATGAACATAGTTATCCAGAGTAAAATAACTGATTAAAATATACAATAGCCAAAAAATGCCCGAGGCCCGATTTCGTAACGTCTTTTTTCGTGCACAGTACAAAAGACATGAACGCGCGCTATGTGCTACGAAATTGCTACGAGACCACCAAAACCTAGTTCCATAATAGTCCATGACTACGAGCACGATAGTCTAGAAGTCTAGAAGTCTAGACTCTAGATTATAATAGAAGGTATAGATAAAGAATTGACCTAGAGTATCTAGGTAGGTACGTCTAGAGGTAATGACCTGGTTAGCATGCACATGGTGACACATAAGAAAATTATTTGTGGCAGAAATGTTATTAAGCTTTACCTGGAAACCGATTGGTGCCATAATTTATTATTATGAATGTAAGCGGTTAACTACGAACTTTGTTTTGAGATGTCCCTCGTTAAGGGATGAAACGTGTTTTTCATTACTCATACTCTGAAAGTAGGTCGGAAGATGCCTGCGCAGCGGAATGAAAAAGTAATGACAAGTACAAAACAAATGACAGCTATCACCTCACTTTTCTCTAGAACCATGCATTCTACCCTTGGATTCTACCTTTCTATACAGCCACTCAACTTCAACTTCTTGTGAGATGGCTTTTGCGTCTGGTTTGACGCAATTCCAGACTTTTAAATATCTCACCTAAGTTGTTGATTTATGTAAAATGTAATTTACAAAAATTTTCATAAGCTCATTCATATTTTTATTTTCACTTTCCTTGTATTCGTAATGAAAAGCACAGTGTTTACCTCGGGTGAAAGTAACATTTTGTCCCTCGAACATTAGCGCCCTCGCTACGCTCGGGCGCCAAACCCCGTCTTGGGGCTAAATAAGTTACTTTCATGCCTAGGTCTGGGCAGTAAATGCGTTTAGGATAGTTAGGAAAGTCATCCTTGCTAATTAAATATTTCTGTCTTTAATTTTCACACTCAAAACGTTATCACAGTACCTACAGCAAAGAAAGCACTGTCGGTACCTACCTTACCGAAATCTTGGTAACTTATTATTATGCGAGTAGGATTTGTGGATAAGTACTTAAGTACAGTTGTTTTCGAATTAGTATCTACCTTACCACTACATAATAACAACGCCACCACATGTAAAAACGCTCTTAAATTCAGCGATGTGTAAAGTAGACCGCGCCCTATTTTAATCACTAATGCAACATTTTTGAGTCAGTACCAAGAAATACGGAAATCTGACTCAAAGGCCACACCCATGCATCAGCTAATTAATGCAAGTACTTATCAAATTATCAATTAAACCAATACCTACACTTTATTTAGAATAGGATAATCGTTATCGGAAGGAAGGATGCCGGCCTTGTGATCACTTCCTCGAATCGGAACTAGACGTTCAATGTCCTTTCTGTCTGCTACTGTTAATGAACTGAATATATCGTGTGTGATTTAAAATTCTAGATTCTAAGGTATCATCATTAACATCAACATTATAACTGGCTGGCCTTGGAAGTTCTCGCATCGCAACTCATATAATAAGGTCTATGCTAGGTAGCACTAACAACACTACCTACTTTAAAGGTGGTAGGTAGGTAGGTACCTTTAAAGTAGGTAGTACCGTAAAACGTGCCTACTTTGCTCCCCTCTAGATAATTATGCTCCAATTTTGTAAAATGTTTCAACGTCCATTATGTTCCAATCCTCGCAACATTTCACTTGTTTTTGAACGTACCCCAAATATTTGACATCTGAATGACATTACTGAACTGTCAAATTCTCATCTGCCATTTTTTCCGGATCGCAGGGAGCCATTGTTTTGCTCAGTGAGAAATTAAATGGTTTTTGTGTCAGAAAAAAGTCATTGCTATCTCGAAAACTGTGCAACGCAATAAGGTAATTATGTCCTCATATTATTATGTATTTATTCAGGTATAAGAATGTGTAAATATTTCATTGAACTCCTGAGTTCATCATGACCAAACCTCTCTTTTTCGGCATGGACCTATTTTCTTGTACAAAATGGGGTAACTTTGCACTGCGCAAAGTAAACCCAGAAGGTTGCCATGTATTTAAAAAACTGAAGATAATTATTGTTAGTGGTATAAATGCACTTTTTATTTATTTTCAGAACAGATGCCGAGAAATTACAAAAAGCGTTTAGGCTGCAGAAATTACAAAAATTACGCCCCTAAAACTTTACGAGCATGTTTGGCTGCAATAGAAAATAAATTGACTCATTCATTTACTCTCAAAGAAAAGCCAGCGAAAAATATGGCATCCCACGTAGAACTTTACTGTATTATTAATCATATCAGGCTCCAACGAACTAAAATACCATATCGACTACCAGGTGCTCCAACAACATTTACAGTTGAAGAGGAAGCCGAATTCGAGTTTTTGTTAGTCATTCCATTTTGATAAACATTTTGTACCTAGTCCATGAATACCAAAGCAATTAAACTGACTGATTATTATGATTAAAATACAGTTTAAAAATATAAAGGTAGCTATAAAACAGCAATAAAACTGACTAATAGTCATTAAAATATTGTATAAGAATATGAAACAGCTATAGAACAGAATTAAAACTGAGTATTTATAATTAAATCATAGTTTAGGAATATAAAACCGACCGATTGTTATTAAAATATAGTTTAAGAATATAAAACAAAGTTGAAACAGACTGATTGTCATTAAAATATTATTTAAAAATATAAAACAGCAATAAAACTGATTGATTGTCAGTAAAATATAGTTTAAAAAAATAAAACAGCAATGAAACTGGATGATTTTTATCGAACTATACGTTTAAAAAGCAATAAAACGAACTTCTTGTGTAAAGAAATAAATATTTTTTCTTAGAAATAAGTTTTTTTTATTTTTACCCATTTTTGAGAGTTGCCATATCAAAAAAATGTTAAAACATGATTAGTAGAGCAAAGTTCGAATAGAGAACGTCCAAATATGCTCATAAAAGCTTATATCAGTGAATTAAGAGGCAAACTATACCCAGGAGCAAAGATTCCCAGGACCATGGGTAATTTTGCTCCTAATTCATCGTTTTTAAAATATACCAAAATACCTTATTGTGTTAATAAACCTTAAAAAATATGATAGATTATATTGTCTACTTTATATGAATACATCTTAGTATATCTAAAAGTTAATAGTTCAAAACATATTCACATTTTCCTAAATTTTGGAGCCAAAAGTGGAGCAGAGTAGGCACAGTTTACAGTACCTACCTAGCGATTTAATTTAGATTGAGGCAAGTTTATGGTTTGTTTTCCGCATTCCAAATTCGGCGGAAGTCTAATCTGCAAAATTTCAAGCGGAAACCGGTAAGGTAGGTATTTACCTGAGTATTTTCTTATAAAAACTGCTTTTATTTTACGTAAGCAGAATAAAGTAGGTATCTCCTACTTACAGATCAGCTGTCAGTGTTATTTCCGTAACCGATAGTGATATATAACGAGACAGCCTCTTTGGAAGTAGCTAGGTAGGTAGTGGTTCAATAGTGTATAATTTATAAGCACTCACATAACAATTTGATACAGATCTATCAATTTGTTGCTCAATTTATAATGATAAATCAATAAGTCATTATCATCAATACTGTCTGACCATGAATGACCGTAACAAGAATGCAGTTTGGTAGATTCGTGGTCAGTATAAAACCTAGCTGTCAATAAATTCCATTCTTCCAAGAACCCAGTTTTACCGAGATTTATTAGGGTTAAATTTAAAATTTTGAAAATTCTTTATCTTGAACTAGGTAGGTAGGTATCTACATATACATAAAAATATAAGGTCGAGCTTTAGGTATATTATTTCAAGTGATGCGTTTAGCAACTTACCGAACTTTCCGAAATTACAATACAAAGAATACAATACAATACAAAAATACTTTATTGTACACCATAAAAAAAACATCAGGTACCTACATGGATACATTACATAAAACGAGTACCTACAATGGGCGGCCTTATCGCTTAGAAGCGATCTCTTCAACCTTTGGATGGAGAGAATTATACTAATTTAAACAGAAATTACAAACAACAAAAATCCATCCATTCAAACATGGCTTCGCACGCTCTTTTCCGAGACAGAAAGTAAGTAGCCCAACTCCGTTCCCGAGATACCGTCTACCTCCCTGCCAAATTTCATTGGGATTCGTTCAGCCGTTCAGCTGTGAAAAGGTAACAGACAGAAGGTCATCGAGTTAGTCCTTGCTGTTGCGGAATGTACTAAAAATATAGTTCTGTGCCTCTGTATTTGTGATACTTGCATAGTGTTTTAGCAGTTATTTTGTGATCGCTATTAGATATAGCTGGATTTTAGTTAACATGTTATAAACAACCACAGCTGTGTGGTACTGGCAGAATTGGTATCACCCCAACGCTTCCCGTGTCGTAAAAGGCGACCAAGGGATATCCATCGGAGGGCGGGCAGCGCCCCTTGCAGAACAATTATACCACCAAATTGCGATGCCCAACCCGCATGCCCAACGCGGGGATTATGGGCATTACCCTCCATGAGATATACGCCACTAAGGCACTAAGGCACTTATCAGGAGGCCTGCAGCAGTGGACCAATACAGGCTGTTGAGGTTGAGGAACAACCACAGAACCCGACCGACCTCCTACCTACAATACTACGCGACTAGTTAAACGTATTACAATAATCATGAGTCATGACCGAATATTTAATGTCGGTACATTGCGCTTGGACCTTCCGTTGTAATTTGGCTAGCAGATTTACAGATAGAAATCAAACGCTAGGAACTATAGAATTTTACTACCCTCTTGTGTATGCAATACAATACAAATACTCTTTTGTAAGGGTTTATTGGCAAAGATATAAATCGTTAGATATGCCCTGACCTCAGTGAGACCGCGCCGTTTTGTGTCCAAGTCGAACCTTATGCATGCATAAACCTGGACTCAGTGTACATCTAAGCACAGTATTAGCCGGACGTGTTGTGAAGGACGTTTGCGGGCAGTTTATAGCGTCACAAAATGACGTGTGCCTTTCGCAAGCGCAACAACAATTCTAGAAACACAAATAAAGCCAGAGGTGTAACATTTCACTCGTAGGTATTGCGAGTTAATGAAATAACTTTTATTTTATCGTCCGCATTGTCCAAAATGACTACAATAACTAATTTAAATGGCGACTGCACGAAAGAGAAAGTTGTATTTGCACCTAACGTGTGAGAAGAAGAGATGACACTATTTTCTCAGTACGCTTGTTTTGTTTGTGTACATTGCTACAGTTTTTGGTGGTCGGGGCGTATCTAACGATGTATATATGTTTATTGGATATTGCATGATGCTGAGATGGACAAGTTTTGTTTTCTCCACAGAAATATTAGGTCCTTACATATGAAATTGGCGTTTTGTATGGGAGGAACAAAAAGTCGAATATTTTTTAATATAATATATTTAATTAATCAAAGTATGAACCATTATTTTCTATGCACTTTTGCCATCTTATAGGTAGTTCATTGATCCCTTTACTAAAAAAACCAGTCGGACGGGAATCAATAAAATCTTTGAAGGCGATTTGGACCGCCCCATCGGAGTGGAATTTTTTCCCTTGCAAGAAGTTATCCAAATTTCGAAAAAAATGGTAATCTGTTGGAGCAAGGTCCGGGGAGTACGGAGGATGTCTTATACTTTCCAATTGAAGCTCTTCTAATTTAGTAGCCGTCTGTTGCGCAGTGTGTGGTCTAGCGTTGTCGTAAAGCAGCAGTGGCGTGGAGCGATTGACCAGCCTAGGTTGTTTAGCCGCTAGCTTTTCCATCATGGTTTGCAATTGCTGACAATAGACAAATAGTAATGAACAATACCGGCACTAGTCCACCAAACGCTTACAAGTAACTTTTTTGGGGTTAATTTTCGCTTGGGGCAGGATTTGGCTGGCTGGCCAGGATCCAACCATTGCGCTGAGCGCTTCCGATTATCGTAAAGAACCCATTTTTCATCACAGGTAATGATTCGGTTTAAAATACCTTCATTATTGTGCCGGTTTAGTAATGTAACGCAGCAGTCGACGCGCGTTTGCCGGTTTGCTTCAGTCAATTCGTGAGGTACCCACCTTTCAAGCTTTTTAATCTTCCCAATTTGCTTCAAGTGAATTAAAACAGTTTTATCACTAACATCGCAGCCTGCAGCTAACTCGGACGTGGTTTGCGATGGATCCGCTTCCACAATAGCCTTCAACTCTTCATTATCAACTTGAGTCTCAGGCCGTCCACGGGGCTTGTTCTGCAGGTCGAAATTTCCAGAACGAAAACGTTGGAACCAAAAACGAACTGTGTTTTCTTTTGCAACACGACCGCCATACACATCATTCACCCTTCGAGTTGTTTCCGCAGCACTAGTGCCACGGCGGAACTCGTACTCGTAAATAATGCGATATTTTAAGTTTTCCATTTTGTAAAATGAGTGACGCAAACAGAAAAAAACAGAAGAAAAAAAACAAATGAATGACGATCATCGAAGCACAAATACATGAGTCTATAGCTGTACAAATTTGAATTTGGAATTCCTTGCCAAAGAGGAGAAATTTGTGATTAAAGTGGCCAGTACGAAAAACGCCAATTTCATATGTAAGGACCTAATATATCGTTTCCTCCATCAAAGATCGGTGGTGCAAACGTAAATACTGTAAAATAATTAAAACAATTATATTGTGTTTCTAGTAAACTTTATTGAAATTTTATTAATACATCGAAAATTATAGCTGAAAGTCCATTGAAAAGCAGTATGTATAGGTACGGTCTTTGAGTGCCTACTATGTACTAAGTTACTTAACCTAACAAGCTAGGCTAGGTTAGGGATTTACAAAATCTTCCAAAAAGTACCTTCTATGACGTCCTCTCCTACTTGATCTTACTACTGAACGATGCGATTTCGTCGCACGACGAGACATACCTACACATTTATTTAGTGTTCTAATTACAAAAATATCAAAGTTGAAATATATGGAAGTGTCGTTCAACTGATTGAACTTAATAGTTGAACCAATCGGAACAGGTGATTGGTCACGCGTGAATTAGGACACTAAATAAATGTGTATGTTTAATAACGTCGTGCGACGAAATCGTTATACATAAAAGTAACACCAAATTCTAAGCAAAAAGGGATCTAAATAGTGCGTTAAATATTGTAAGCAATCTAGAACTATTACATTTCTTTAACTTAGCGGCACAAAGAAGAAATAATCAATGTTAAACACTCAAAGATTCTTAAATCTAGATTTAATAAATCTTAAAAATATAAGAAGAAATAATATCACAACTCAAAAAAATAAATAATAAGCAGGTCTCGACAGAGCCTACACATTTGCTCTTTTTGGGGTCGAGTCCCTATGTTCGAGTTTAAAAAAAAAATCTGAGCGTCTGGTCAAAGCGATGCGTGACCCTAGAGCTGGTACCAAGCGCAGAGCATCAATGCCATACATGGGGGCAATTCAGCCAGCGTCATGGGTACGCTTTCGACTGGTATTGATATGGATCAGTTGAGCTACATGTAGATGTTAGCAACAGTCTGCAGTTAGATCAATTGTAAATAATAGGTTAATTTATTTTTTTCATCTGATTGTTATTTTTTTTTAAATAAACGACTTGGTGTCTATTCAGATGTTGCCAAAACTAGACTAAACTAATCTGACAGGACTAAAAATGATGCCATCCTTATTATTTTGATGGTTATGACAGGGACAGCGACATTTTTAGTACTGTCAAATTAGTTTAGTTTTGGCGACACCTGAATAGACACCATTAAAAAATTTGGTTAAAATTTAATAGTAAATAGAATCATAATTATATCAATTTGATTCTGATAAGTCATAACACAAATTCCAATTAACAGAGAGAGATCAAAATCCCCAAATTAAATGGAATGTACCCATATAAAATGTGATTTATTAAACGTAAAGATTTATTTCTACTGTGTACCATTTTTTTTCTTCTTTTCATTTTTTATACTTGTCACAAAATATTGATTATAATTAATTATAACACCAATAATTGAGTGTAAAGGACATCGGTCACTGACCCTACAAATTTTCCCGTCCGATTTTCATGATTCTTTTTTTTTATTTGAAATCAGGTGCTTTCCGGTGATAATTTGGTTCAATTCTGACAGTGGGATCCATAAAATTGAAGTCGGTTTATAGTTTTTTAAAACAAAATCAATTATTGTGAAGTTGTTTCAGAGTAAAGTTAGTGGAAAAGAACAATGAATTTGCGAAAACAGCAGGAACAACGATTGAATTACTTTCGTGTACCTACGATTCGTGTGCGAATATAGACGTCAGCGCTGACTTCAAATCAATTTACATTAGGTTTTTACGGGTCAGCGCTGACTTGTCTCGAATTCTGAGTCAGTCACTGACCTTGTGTAAACGAGCCTTTATCTGTGACACGGAAGATGGTATCGAATAATCATGTAAAAAACATTTAATAAATGTATTCCAGTTTCAGAATTTTCCGTTCCGTTGTAGTAATTGATCGGTTATTGAAAAATTACAATATAAATTATGAACAAACTTTCACATGTGGCCCGGGGGCAACTTTGACTGATCTCCTTTAAGAGGCCGGCGAAGGGTGAATTGCCCATACAAACGCAATACCAAAATGATTTCTAATTCAACCATATTTGCAGTATACTATTGTATTATTTGTATTTGAATCGTATTTATGTAGGTCCCACCGTTGTTTTTTTTTTCAAAATAGTTACCTAAAACGAAATATAGACAATCGCATTTTGCACATTTTTATGCCAAAATAGACCAGTTTTCTTCCTATTTGTTTCGTATTAAAAACAATAATATCTTACGCGTTCTTAACGGTCGAACATAGCTTATATTGTCTAGTTACAGAATAACAATACTATGTGAAGAATACAAAAAGTTTTCATTCATCATTTTTGGTATTACGGAACACAACCAAATACATACCATTTTTGAACGGCTACTATTGCTATCGCGCACGCACGGGGCGGGATTACTTCGGTTGTGTGATAGCTCTGACAGGTTTGCACGCCACGCACACACGCTAATGCAACGTGTATTTACACGGTGCGCCCGCCGCCGCAGCCGCGCCGCTCGGCCCCGTGTGACGACGACGACGACGAATGACGATCTCCGAGGTCGTTGTCGTTGATATGACACCTTATTAGGTACTTACTATGGATGGACGTTAGAATAGAAGGAAGAGTACTTCTTATTTACTATTTTCTAAAGACAGAGAAAAACACGAAGAAACGAAGAAACTTTACATCAAGTGTTGGGTAGGTACATGGTTTCAAAATGAGTTTGTATGAGGGCCTCATTCTATTTGAGGTGGGACAATTTCATGCGTCAATCAAATGTCATTTCATCAATTTCTAACAGTAAGGCGTTTTGTTGGATGAGTAGGTGCATTGTTTTCACTATTCACGAAGACCTCACGCAACGGGGTCGCAGGTTCGATTTGCGGCTCGAGACAAATTTCTCTATAGATCGGGTGATTTGGGTATTTTATATGTATAATAAAAAAGATATATAGAGTATAGTACAGTAGTAGGTATATAATTAGTTGGATTGGGATAGGAAGGTTAGTTAGGTGGTATAGTACCTACTCAGGTAATTGAGATGTTTTTATGTAGTGATGGCGTACCTACCTACGTTTAGGTAATAATAATAATACATGTGTTGTGGTTATGACTAAATGCAATGTTTCACATTTACCTACCTAGCTACTAGTTTAGTATTTACTTACCTATGTCGATGTCTATTAGAATTACTATAAGATGATAGGTAGGTAGATAAATTATATTTGTAGATAAGGTGCGTATTATAGTAAATTTTATAAACCTGTGTGTAAGTACCTATACCGTGTCCATTTTGAATGAAGCATAAACGTAAACAAACCGTCCATAGTTAACCTAAAATTCACTTTGTTGGCGCGTCCTTTTATACGTAATCTCCATTACTTGTAGCTTTTAGATCATCCCTTCTAAAAAAATTTTACAATTATATCTGAAACTCGACGCCAAGCAAGTGAGATTATGATATTTGTGTCGTAGTTTGTTTACTAACATGCTTCATTCAAAATGGATAAACCATAGGTAAGGTAGTTGTAAAGGATCTACAATGACATTGTAGTCCGATCACTCATTCATTACCTACTCAAACAAATAAATATTTTCACAAAACACCTAAAAAATACGTTAGTGGCTGTTTTACTGCTTCAATCAAACTTGCACAAATTGTAGGTACCTATGCAGGTACAAGTACAAACATATTTACAACGAAAGTTTGTTGTGTTGTCATTCCAACAAAGCAGAACTTTTGTTGTAAGTTTCTATCTAGGCAAAATTTCTGCCTCTTTTTGACGTAAAGAAGTAACAAACATCTATCTATCTATCCAAACTTTGAATTATATTTTAATTTTTTGAAGTACAGGTAGGTAACTGCATACTACTACATAGGCATTTCCTGGTAGATTTCTTGAGATATAAGTACCTACGTACCAACCTATTAGGCCTTGTAGAAAAACTTGGAAAAAAAACGGATAAGCAAACTAGTAGGTAGATACTTCGGGCACGAATGTAGGAATCGTATGTTTTATAAAGTCCAGGAGCTTGTTAAAAAAATCTAAGTAAATGTAGGTGTAGGTTGTAAGAAACATTTTCCGTGACGTCATCCTAGGTACGTACACATAAGGTGAACTTATGGTGCAAATCTTATTTTCGTCACTAATCGTAACTGCTCCGTGGCGTAAGCGGACCTTGTCTGCTTCAGACGCGAGAGGAACCGAGTTCAAATCTCCACGTCGCGTCGTGGTGTTATAATTATTTTTCATTTCTTATAACTTATTTGTCTTCGAGTCAACTCGAAAAATAATAACAACTAAACAGTCTAAAGGTTTCTTCGTTGTTTCTTTAATTTTAGTCATACCGAAGCGACTGAAATAAAAATGTGTCAGTGTATTTTTTGATATGATTTGACCTTTTCTAAGTGTAGGTACATTTACATTTATTGTGTTTATGGTAATAAAGCATTTTTGATTTTTGAATTTTGATGTTTTTATGTATGAGATGGGGGACCTACCTTACCTAGGTTTAGGTAATAATACCTCTGTTGTAACTAAATGCAATGTTTCACATTTACCTACCTACCTAGCTACTAGTTTAGTATTTACTTACCTATGTAGGTATCTATTAGAATTACTATAGGATGATAGGTAGGTTAATTAATTATATTTGTAGATAAAGTGCGTACCTAGTAATAATAAATTGTAAAAACCATGCACCTACTTAGGTAGGTAGGGTCATTGCGCCTGTTTGCGTCCAATTAGCGGAGTTGTCAGATTCAGATATCGAAATAAATATATTTTTTTGAGCTTTTAAGAATAAAACTGATTGCACCACATGGCTAATATACTCTATTTTCACATGAAAAATAGACTTTCTTCTTAAATTTAACTGTTAATTTTAAAATAATATTTTAATCCGAAATACCTCATTTTACCAGTTCTCGTCCAAAAATTCCAGTTTGCGACCCTATTTTTCCCAGATCTCGACCACCATATATCTGATAGGAAACTTACTTAGAATAATCATAATCTTCAGCCTGTATTAGTCCTCTGCTGGACATAGGCCTCAGAGTCCTGAAATCTTGGTCTTGTGGTCTCGTCGTTGGGAACGAGGGGTATGTGCAACGTATAATCTGCCATAGAATGTCCTCCCATCGTGCATTCTAAGCTTCGTCAGGTGGCTCCAGCCAAGCTCCTGAGTGAATACTTTGTACCCTCGGTTCAGGTCGGACTTGTCTGACGAAGTCACTTAGGTGGTTTCCCGTCTTTTTTTTGCCATCAGCCCGAAAGACACATCCGAGAGTTTGGATTGCTTGCCAGTACGCTGATTTTGGCAGAACTTGATGCCCTTGTGCCACAACGTTTCAACCAGATTGTGTAAGGCCTCGTCAGAGTCATCAGAGGGATCCAAGGCAGCGAATCTATTCCCCAGAAGCTGCCGGAACTTCTCGGTGCCCGCCATGATTTGGATTGGATTAGGTCGGAGCGTGGATTTCATCAGACGGTTTCTTTCAAGCTTTAGGTTGATATCCAGAGAGCCTCGGAGCAGTCGGTGATCAATAATCAATAAATATGCTCCACTTCATCATCCGATTATGCCGAGGTCGGTGCGCAGACCTGACTTACTGTTCCCTGAATACCTGTCAACATAGGTACTGGAGATTTCTTGAACGTAGTTAGCAAGGGCATTATTGATGAGGAAACCTACGTCACGCTGGGATGTTTTATCACCCTCGCGAGAGTAAAGAAGATGGCCCGAGTCTAGGGTCTAGGTGTCCGCCCCCTCTCTACGGAATTCACTTAACCCCAGAAAATGCCATTTAATGTTCCACTTCCAACAGCGCTAGGTGATGGTCAAACCTCAAAGTTCGGTGTGACCTCACCCGAGGATTCTTCGCACCCCTGACCACAAGGCTGGCATGGTACCCGTCAACGCCCTTCACGTCAACGCCGGGCACTTTGAACCTTTTTGTGGGCTATCTATCATTCATTGAGGGTTTGGGCCATGACCCACCACGCTGGTTAGCGTGTTAGTGGGTTGTTTTGTCATTGCCTCGTTTGTTGGTTGGATTTAGGAATTAGGAAGCACCGCGGGCAGTAGGAAGGCCGCCTTACCTGGCGGCACTCCTGTAGGTGTGTCCATCGTTCGGCATGCGTTCCTCTGGTTTTTTGCCTTATCCATGTTCGGAATTGTGAGAATGCTAGGGGAGGAGTGGACGTGGGCCTCTCATATTCATCTCTTTTAGGTATCTCTCCTCATATAGTTGTATCTGGTAGTGTTTCTCTTGTATAGGTTTGCTGGGCATTCTGTCACAGGGGGCGGCTTAGAGAGGTTCATAGGTTAAGGCTCTGTTTAAGATCTGAGTGTGAGGGTTTTCTATGCCCCCCCAGAATCTAATGTTTTGTAGTCTCAAAGCCGATAAGGTCTCCTCTTGTTGTATATATAAGTCTAGTGGCGCTATGTCTAGGATTACCTCCAGGGCAACGCCCGGTGTAGTTCTCATGCAGCCTGTTATCGCTGAGCACACCAGTCTTTGGAATCGTTGCAGTTTGGTTATTGAGGTTTATTGTATTGTATAGGTATTTTTGAAAGTAGTAGTGGCTATCACTAGCTACTAGTATACAAAAATACCTAATAAACATATAACCTTTATTAGTATTCTATATTTAGAACTCTGATGACTGGCACTGTGTTTAATTATACGCAGATGGTCGATATCTGGTCTTATATAGTAGTTCTCGACCACAATATTTTTAAATAAAATTGCATATAGCTTATTTCAAATAAAGTAAAATTGAATGAAATATGTTAAATACACAATACTGGATAACTCAATGACTTAATATACAAAATTCTATTACATTATTGTTAAGTTTACATAATCAATAAAGCTAAGGTCGAAATCAGGACGTCATTTAATCTTGTCCAATTCCCGACCATAAGAAATTTCATGACTTAGTATTTTATAGTTCGTTGCTCCGAGCCTGGACGAAATATGGTTTTTAGATACCTTACGAGCATAAGGTTCAAATTTAATAAAATGTTTGAGTAAATTTTCATACAATAATTAATACAAGAAACCACCTTATTGACACGATATGTCCGATTCGCGTCCAGCCCGGTCTAAAACGGGACTTTCTCAAAATATCGTGGAACAGTTCTCGTCCACGTAATATTTCAAATTTATTGACTATAATTTAGGCAGAATTACACAAATTCATATTTTTTAATCCAAAATGAAGTCACACTAATAACCATCAACTCTGAAATGCATAAAAATAATGTAAAACTTAGCGTTGAATTTGCGACACGCTGCTATTTTTCGCGTTGATATAGACACGTTTGGTCTTGTTGACGGCGGACCACAAATTGATTAATTTATTTTACTTATAATTGCTGGTGCTTGTGTTGTGTAGTTAGCTTGTATGCGTAGCTTACACATCCAGGTTGTTGATATAATTTAATGTCTTTGTGTGAGAGTGCAAATAAGGCTATTTTCGACAAAAAGTAACTAATAGTGCCGCGAAAGGTCGTGAATGGGGCCTGGACGCATAACAGGCGCATCTACCCTACCTGTGTGTAAGTAGGTAAGGTTGAGTTGTAAATGATCTACCTACTATGATATTGTAATGTAATCAGATCACTCATTCATTACACAACAAATAAATATTCTCACAAAACTCCTAAAAAATAAGTAAGGGGCATTTTTTGCCTGCTTCAATCACACTTGCACAAATTATAGGTAGGTAGTTAGGTAAGTAGGTACAAACAAATTGATGGATATTTATAACGAAAGTTTGTTGTGTTGTAATTCCAGCAAAGCAGAACTTTTGTTGTAAGTTTCTATCTAGGCAAAATTTCTGCCTCTTTTTGACGTAAAGAAGTAACAAACATCTATCTATCTATCGAAACTTTTCCCCGTGTAGCGGACTGGGCATTGAATGCGTATATTACTATACTATACATGGGTGAATCAACTATTTTACCCACACTTTGCTGTCCCCGACCATTTTTTATTAAAGTACGTTTATTGGTTATAGTTACACACTTAATCAATATGGCAATAGCATCTATGATTAATAGGCACCAAAGAAAGTTAAATTATGTTCTCAAAAATCTTTAATTACCATGTAATTTTATGGTAACTCAGTATACGAAAAATTCGCTCCATACAAAATATGCCTGTCCGAAGACCGCATTCTCTATGTAAAACTTTAATTTAAATGAACCTAAACTTCTTGCTTTCGGTTGATTCTGATTACACAACAAGTCAGTATGTTAAAGTTTACCGTGTGCATATCAAAATAAAAATAGACTTGACCACTTTTTCAAAAAAAAATCTTGAAATTTTGTCCCTAGCTAAAATGATTTACCCTTGTATGCTGAGTTACCGTCGTAAATTTTACCTAGAAACATATAGATGGTACTGTTTGCCATGGGTAGCTTCGTTTGTGTTTCCTTAAGCTCGCATGGAGCGGCGGTGTCCCTAGAAGATGCCGTCGAGCCGCCAGGCCGCGCAGAACGTTCGAAGGGATTGCGTGCCTTTTTGTGTCGTCTGCTGAGTGACCGCGATATCTCGATGTAGGTTTTTTATTTAGTTAATATTATCAGATATTTTTGGAGTACCTAACATATGTTTTCGATTAAAGTTTGTGTTGGTACTATAGTCAAATGATAATGTGCTCTTTTCATGAAAATACACCATTTTGTCTGTTGAGTTACTTGTATACTGAGTTACTTTGGCGGTAACTCCAGAGACATTCTTGGTAACTCCTAAGACATTCACGTACTTAATGAGTAATACTTTGAATAAAATGAACTTTTATTATATATTTTAGTTTTAAAACATTCAATGATTATTTGTTTGGGATTTATTTTGTTTTTTAAATTTGTTCCTTACGTACAAATTTTTTTTTGTGTATACTTAATTTAGATTATTATCATTTTTTGCTACTTCTACTTTTTCTTAGTCGGTTTAAATTTATTGTAAATTGGCTTTCTGTAAAACGAGTAAGTAGTTATAGTAAATAAATACCGGCAAATATAAATTGTAAAATAATGGTAACTCCCGTGAGCACTTCCAAAAAATTAAACGGCTTGCAAAAGATTTAACATTATTTAAAAAGAAACAAGTTCCGGAACTTGAGACACAGAATAGGTACAGAATGAAGACGAAGAATTTACAATTGACCTTGAATGCAACACCACCAAATTCTCAGGCAAGTGAACTCAATGACTACAACGGATCACCACTAGCATGTCCGGCATCCATAGCATTCCCAAGAACTTGGCCGAAAGAAGGTAAGAAAAGACTGAGTAAAGTGCACAGCTAGAACATAAAAACACTAAAAGAAAACCAGAACATAAAATATCCCAAAACAAGAAGGTTAAAAAAACTGCGAAGTACCTACAAGAAAAGACCAAATAAAAATAAATTATGGAAAGATATCAGAAAGAGAACCAAAATTATAAGATATTGACAAAGATTAAAGAACGGAGAAAGCATTGTTCAAAAGCCTTTTTGAAAGTGATATCATAGAACAAAGAAAAAATCCTTCTAAGAAACAATTTGGCAAGTTCCAATGGCTTGGCACAATGCTTGCCCTGATGCTGGTCTCCAGCGTAACTTTTGCTCGTTGACATGGAATTGGTTTTTTTATGTTACAAACGTGCTCTGCGAATCCTGGCTATTTCTAAATGGAAGTCAGGACATTGGTTGCAAGTATTTCCTTCCACTCTATTGGATCCTGTAACTTTCCGTATTGCAACATGTCTTCGGTTGGGTGCAAGGTGTTGCGCACCTCATTAATGCCAGTGCGCATTAATGAGGTGCGCAACACCTTGCATCCAACCGAAGACATGTACCTAGTAACAACTGCTAATTCTAACTCTAAGTGGGGAAACTAAGATCTGCACGGACGTCTCGCATAGAAGTATATTGTGAATTATCTACCCTACCTGAGCAGGCCCTAATCAACCCAGCTTCTTTAATTATCGGAGCAGGACTTTAGGTGATTGACAGCTTCGTTTCAGCTTTTCTGTGGCTGTGGATTTGGTTGATGCCTCAATGAGACACTTCAGCCCCGTTTTGTGTCTGGACTTCTATCTATGTGGCCGTGCAGTGTACCACAACGTGTACCACATTCTCTTCTTCTTTTAAGCAGCCATGACATAAGCTGCTGTCTGTGGTTCCAGTGTTGAAAAGATAATAGTTCAATTCATTCGTGACCTGTGATGATGCCCACCATCGTTATTAGGTTCTCTCGGCTCATTTTGAGCATTTTGTTGGTGTTTTTCCTTTCTTTGGAGGGGAATATTGATTTAGTATGCTTGCAGTCTGTCCGACGCTCCCATAGCTTTTGGTTTTCTTTTTCAGAGTTAAGTTTTAATCTGTTTTTGACTTCTGCTGTGGGTGGGTTCAAGAAACTTCAAGAGATCTTGTTGTGTTGGAGTTAGTCTTGCTCTTACCTTGGGTAGTCTGTCTGCGTTTATGATGCCTGGGCAGGATCGACTCTCTTTCCATTCTATGCAGACCTTAGTACCTACCTGCTGTCAAACAGCTTGGTAATCATGGGTTATTGAATACTAGCGGCCCCGCCGGTCGGATATCTCGCCATGCCAGCCGTAAAGATATCAACCGGCGGGCTTTGGCCACCGCTAACGTAGGTTCTAGCTATTCTCAACCCGAATGGTCTGTTGCGTGATAATGGTATGAGGCTCGACGGTATGACACTAGTCCCATAGGAGTTGGGGAGGCCCATTGTGTGGTATGGTACATGCGTCAACACACTTCCGTCTTCCCATTTATCAAGAACAACCGTGAGAGGCAGATTTGGCCGAGGATCTCAAAAGGCGCAATTATGCAGATCGCGACAGAGCCTACACATGAGACGCTAAGTCCGTTGGGTACCGAGGCTCTTCGGATGTAAAAAAAATTCTGAGATTCTGGTCGAAGTGATCTGGCGCAGCACTTCAGCATTGCCATACAGCGGGGCAATGCAGCCAGTGTCTTGGGCTCCATAGCAATAAGTACCAGTCGGACGCTTCCGACTGGTATTGATATGGATCAGTTGAGTTACCTTTAGATTGGATGCAACAGTTTGCATTTAGCTCAATTGCAAATACTTGGCTTAATTTATTTATATTATTGATTGTAAATTTGTAATTTTCTGTGTCTGTTGTAGATTTATTGTTTGTTTTTTGATTTTGTATCATAAATTATCGATTTAAGTTTATTCAATGTTCCAAACTGTTTATTTATTAAACCAATATTTTTCTAGTATGTCTTAAGCGTTACCAAAATTTGTCTCTGGAGTTACTTGATGTCCCAAAATTAAACATTACATATCCGATCGTAAAATGCGTATTTCTTTCCATTTTATCTTTAAATTGCCAGTACCTTATTTTAACAATTAGTGAGCTTCCTTAAATAATTCATTTTTATTTGTAGTACTTTTATATTTAGTTTGATGTAGAAATAGCTATATTTTTTTGGATAAGGGTAACGCAAAAGACCAATAGCAGTTAGTTTTCTACTAAAATTTTAGTATTATATGGAGACTGATTTTAGCAAAATATTTGATTATGCATGCAGGATAAAAAAAATGAAAATGAGTAATGGTTTCGAGTTTCATTCAGCATTTATGTAAGATTAAGTGGCGGTAACTCAGGTGACAGATTTTGAGGTTCTGTGTTGTAGTTTCTTGTAAAAAATAGCTAAAATATGAATAAACGTCCGTGCCCTTCTAGGTTGTTAAAGTAGATGAAATTTCTAATGCCCTAATCAAATTAGAATAAAAGAATATTAATGTTTTTATTTTTCAAAAAAATATTTTTACGCTGTCCAAAGTGTGGGTAAAATAGTTGATTCACCCACATACTAACACCTTCATGGCCCATGACGCAGATGTCCCACCCACCACGTCTCGACCAAGAGATATCCACTGGTGGGTGGCCTGCAGAACAATTCTACCACCGAATTGCGATCAACCCAACCTGCATTCCCAGCGTGGGGATTATGGGCACTACCCCTGAGATAAAAACCAATAAGGCGCTAACCAATAAATACACATCCCTAAAGAAATAGGTAGCTACCGCCTTCAAATTGTTATCAATGGCAGATGTATAGATAGATACCTAGCAACCTACATTTACTCACACACACACACACACACGCATAAGACGGCACGGCACTATGGTTGTGTGTTCCCTTCACGTATTGTAGTACCGCGTCCCGTGCCCCGCGCGCGCCTGCATCAGCTAACCTGAGATAGCGATATTCGGAGCGGAGTTTTGTACGCGACTCGAATAGAATTTTTGCGCGGTCTTCTCCGGCGCCTTAATACATCATAGCTACACACTTTGTTTACACTGGATACCGTTGAGTAATTTAGAAATTCTATGCACTAATTTAAGAAAAGATTAGCATGATTATTAAACACCAATGAGAGTAACTTTAATACATCATAGATTCTTACTTCGTATAAAGTGAATACAGTTTTTGGTAATCTAGAAAAACTATGCTCTATTTATGAGAAAAGATTATAATGTACATGCACAATGATTTCACCATGTTTTCAACTAACAGCTGGGTAATATAAGTTGTTTATAATTATTGTATGAGATAAGAATATAGGGCGAGATTACCCTGTTAAAAGCAGACCAGTTTGGTAAGGTTAAGTAATTATGTTTGATTATTAAAATTATTAATTGTTATATATATCGTAAAAGTAATAAATAGGGTTAATGCACCCTGTTTCGTGTGAAACAGTGGTGGTGTGTATGAGATTAGACGAAGAACATTCGGCTGTTACGCAACATCTTCTCCATGACGCGAAGTCGCTGGGGCCGAGTCTCCAACAACCTGTTGTCAAATGTTTGACCACTGCGAACAAATATTTAATTATTTATTTTATCCATACTAATTATTATAAATTGGAAAGTAACTGTCTGTTATTTTGTCACGCCTCAAACAGCTGACCGGATCTTTATGTTTGACATGAAGTTGGATGATATTCAGTGGAAGGACTATATCGGAAAAGATGGCTATTTTCTATATCGGAAAAGAGCAGCTTTCGGTTTGCAACCCATTATTTATCAACGCACTGGTTATTTATTTTATCCATACTAAATATTATTAATTCGAAAGTTGTCTGTCTGTCTGTTACTGTATGTTGGACATGAAATTGGATGATAGCCAGTGGAAGGACATGGGCTACTTTCTGTATCGGAAAAGAACATGCGAAGCCGCATGAAACCACTTGTCTATATCATAAACTAATATCATAAAGAGGAAAGATTCGATTGTTTGTTTCTATTAAACAGGCTCCGAAACTACTAGATGGATTAAAACAATATTTTATCATTCAAAAGCTTATTTTTCAGGGAATGATATAGGGTATAGTTTATCCCGGAATTCCCACAAGAACGGAAACTACGCGGGTGAAACCAGGACGCGCTGCTAGTAAGTAATAATCCAAAATCACCATTTGTATGCAAAATATTTCAAAGAGCAGCAACGTTGGTGTTCTTCCAACACAAACAAGGTTTGTAGTTGACTCGCTTACATTCATAATGACTTCGAAGAGCTGAAGTGGGATTAATTCTAGATACTTACAAAGTGAGAGATCTGGCCCGCAGACACGCAAGGTGAGCATAATACGTCGGTGTCGGGTATGACACGGACCTGAAAAAAAAGGAATTGTTAACAAAGGAAACGATAACTTTTACAGTAAATTGCAGTATGACCTTGGCGGTTGTGGCGTAAGAATCGATCCTCCAACTCAATGTATTATAAAGTCGTCGTAAGAGTCGACTCAGCGTTCTTATACACGGACTCCACGTCTCAAATACACTGACGTTTAAGTTGCCGGCAAGACTGCAATCGACTGCAGCCGACGGGTGCAATTAGGGAACCTTGCCAGAGGAAAGGCAACCTTCTGTGTATTTTTAACATAGATATCCAATCCGCCAGCTAAGAGTGATTGTGGTATAAACCTGGGTTTTTGTTCAGCGGACGTATGGAATGCTGATTTGCACAAACACTTGTTTTAAATTTTCTTTATAATTCAACTATTGATAATTTGAGTAGCCTACTGAAAGTTTACGGCATACAATTATTATACATTGAAGAAATGTATTATTTTAATTTTTGATGTTGTATTTGACAAAATCTTAGCTGATTTTTTGTGATAATAAACGCAGTTCATCTGTCATCCCTGACAGATGAACTGCGTTTCATCTCTGTGAAAACGACAATAGTTAAATCCCCCTAAATCCTTCCGTACAAATCCAAATGCCTGATTCTATTATATGCGTCCGTCAGATTTTGTTCAGATGGCACGCGCGCTTCGAAACATCTAGTTTGCTATATACGATATATGCGATAATAAAAAGTAATCTTATGAATTACATACCTCATGCAGCGCGAGTACAAGTGACAGAGATAGAATGTCAACTGTTCCACTTCGTCCTGTGGGATATTGCCGTCATTGCGAATGCAGTGGTAGCGGGTAGGGCGCGCCGTGCCTTTTATAGCAGCGTGTGAAACCTGAAACAAAGTACATTATTGACCAAGCAAAATAATCTAGCAGAATCGAATGTGACTAAAATAAGAGGCACACTATGGCCCTTATTATGGAAGCTTCCCCAAGCATTACATAAGCAGTCATCATGTGAATTCTACAATCTCTGCTCAAATAATATTTATTTTAGAACTAACTCTGATGCTACTTAGCTAGTTGCACTAGCAAAATCTCTACTTGAGAGAGCAGGGTTTTGTCTATGGTCAACATGTTTATCTAGGCGAAAAACGTTCCTTTACCTTATCAACCTGACTATCACAATGTATTTTTGTTGATTTGGTGGTTTTTGTGAAACAAAACGCAACGATTTAAAAACTTTTTTGAGCTTTATTAAAAACGAAAGCTTTGGTGCGTAGAAATCTTTTCCAAGCATTACTCAAGTGTGGTCTGGACTGGACCACACTTGAGTAAAGATGAGTTCAAAGAATCACTAGGCAGTGGTATCAAAGTTTGAAATCGTTCTAAAATAGGCAATTACTCAAGTAATGTTTGGAAACTGTTCAATAATGCGTAAAAACGTAGTAAGAACGCATCGTTACTTGAGCAACGCATCGTTATTTTGACATTAGTTCCCAAGCATTGTTTTAAAATTAGTCTTTACTCAAAACTATACATAAGCATCACTCAAGCATAGGTCGATGACTGAGCATGCTTTCATAATACGGGCCCTATGACTTTTTCGGATAAACTTATAACACTTACCATATAGAAGTCCATCTCCTTAGGATGAACTATATCAGTGTCCACGACTGTACCCGGCTGGACGTTTACAATCTCATTATTTCTATTGCGGTCGAAGAGTCTAATACAGAGAAAATTTACAATAAATAATAGGAACCATGGCAATTGTGAAGTCCAACGATTTCATATCAAGCATCTGAAAGTAAATAAAGGTAAAAGTTCGCTTCGCACTAAATTCTGGGTGGGCACTCATCCATCCTGAGGGGCCACCCCAGAATGGATGAGTGCCCACCCCGGAATTTAGTGCGAAGCGGGTATACGCATCCGCCGTGAAATGTGCACACCCCGCTCTCACTCCGGACAGATTCAAACCTGTCAAACATTTGTTTGATACGCCGTTAATTCCGTTTGTGCGATGCGCACACTTAGGGCTTACGCTAGAATCAACCGAAAAGGGTACTTTATGTGGAGCAACCTCCATAAAAAAAATTAGATTTACCTCGTGTGATGTCGTTTTTGTACCAGCAGGAAGAGCACTTCAGGTTTCTCCTTCGAGAATCTAGCGTATGCAGTCAGCAATCCCACAAGCTCAGAATTCATTATCTGAAAAATACACACAATTAATAAAACATGAGCAAAAATCAATAGGGCTCATTGTGAAATAAACACATAAGATGCTTATGCTTGTTCATCAAGCCTTGCTGTTTTTAGGGGTATGGTTGCCGGTAGATACCGAATAATAGCTGTTTAAAAATAACTCTGGTTGAAAAACTACTGAAGCAAGTTAATTCACATTCATCCACAAATATTATCGAAATTTCTACTACTAAATTATACACCGAAAGTTTGACAAGTACTTTTGGCGCTATCGTACGTATTTCACAGAGATGTCGACAACGTTGATCCTTTCGATCTGTACCACGACTGTTCCAGTACTTTACTGAGCCAAATAACAGTATGCAGATATTTATTGTTTTACATCTGGAATGACACTTGAAGACAATTTTTTGTGGTCAATTGGTGGTCTTTTTACGGTTCCGTACCCAAAGAGTAAAATGGGACCCAATAACTAAGAGTTCGCTGTCCGTCCGTCTGTCTATAAAATAAAATGCTGTGTGGTGCTGGCTTAGAATTTGCACCACCCCAACTGTTTCCATGGGTGTCGTAAGAGGCGACTAAGGGATATCCATCGGGGGGCGGGCAGCAGCGCCCCCTGCAGAACAATTCTACCACCGAACTGCGATCCCCAACCCGCATGCCCAGCGGGGGGATTATGGGCACTATCCCTCTGTTGCCTGTGTAGGCTGTTGAGGAAGTCGCTTTAATGCTCGCTTGCCAATGGACACGTTCTTAATACTGTTGTTATAAAAATAAGATATAACGCTATAGCTAGATTTAATTTATACTCTATTATACTTAGAATTAATCCGTAAAGTCGACCTCGCCAAAGCATTCGATACAGTATCAACCCCCTTACTTCTCGCAAAATTAGAGGGCTTAGGAATAAGAGGTGACCCATTAAAACTGATGGAAAGCTATTTGACGGACCGACGCCAGCGTGTCAAAATAGGAGAACTCTACAGTGCTGAGCAGCCAGTAAACTATGGTATACCACAGGGCTCTATTATAGGCCCAACTCTCTTCTTAGTCTATCTGAACCAAATATGCGACCTTGAAATCCACAATGGTAAACTAATAGCCTTTGCAGACGATACTGTACTATTATTTCAGGGAGAGAGTTGGTATAAAGTTTTTCAATACGCGCAAGAAGGTTTTAACTTACTAAGCAAATGCCTCTACCAAAATGTACTTACCCTGAACTCTACTAAAACTAAATATGTAACATTTTCTTTACGCAAACCAGGCCAGCCCAACATGGAGGAATTTAACATTCGCGCCCACTCCGTATCGTGTCTGCAAACACCTTCTCGAACATGTAACTGCACAATACTCGGTAGGGAAAAGACCTTGAAATATCTAGGTATCAATTTAGACCAGCACTTAACTTACGATACGCATATAAATATAATGACAGGTAGAGTCCGAAAATTAATAGCGGTTTTTAAGAGTATCAGACATGCGGCCAGCGACACTCAATTAAGGCAAACTTACTTTGCGCTCTCTCAAACTCTACTTTTGTACTGCATCAGAACCTGGGGCGGGTCAGCCAAAACTCACCTACTCTCATTGGAACGTGCACAAAGAGCTGTTCTCAAGGTGGCCTTTTGTAAGCCTTATAGGTACCCAACTACTCAGCTGTTTAAGGACTGTAATGTTCTCTCCGTCAGAAAGCTTTTCATACAAGAAACGATCCTTAAACAGCACAAAGAAGCTCCACAGATAGAGGTTGCAAATAAGAGACGGAAAAATAAAATTTTCCAATCAAGCTCTACTAAAAAATCTTTTGCTCATCGCCACACACCATTCCTTGCTCCGTATCTTTACAACAAGCTAAATAAAATTGTATCTTTGTATAAAACCACAAACCGAGAATGTAAGAAATCATTAAGACTTTATTTGGATAACTTAGATTATGAACAGACAGAGCGTCTGCTATTGATTAGTTCTTAGTATATGGGCAATTAGTTGTAAATTAGTATTCTTAAGACAGTTATAATATATATTTTTTAGTCAATAATTAGGACACCCCAATATTATATTTCACACACTTTATACTGTAAACTTTGTTAGAGTATCGCAAAACATGTATTAGTATTTACATAATTAGAACAATGTTTATGCGCTAGTGATCAAACCCGAAAGAATCGGAAATAAGAGCCCTAGCATCTTCATACAAGTTCATCTTAGTAAGAGCTAGGTGACATTATCGTCTGAACTCAAAGGTTAATCCGATGTACCTACACAACCGAAATACTGTACCCTACCACCTTACATACTACCCTATGATGGAATTATGTGCTAAATTTAATTAATTTTAAACTTAAGTACTTTGTTAACCTTTTTCTGAAATAAACATATTATTATTATTATTATTATTATAAAGTGTATTCTAGACAGTAAAAAAGTCGCAATATACTACACCTACTCAGAAAGTTGCCTATTCCTTTTCCAAACACAAGGTAGAAAGCCCGTCTTTGCAGCCGGATGCGGGAGGAATAACTATGGAATTTCATTTCTCACGCGTTTAGCGGGAGGGTATTTTATGATAATCCAACGTGTTACATTTTTAGAATTGTCTTAAATATCACCCGGTAGCTATGGTTATTTTCATAATAGGTCAGATGACAAAAAGTTTTTAATCAAAACCCGCCATATGATATAGAACTCTTCCGTATTCTAAACAATAATAAAAAAAACCATATTATGCAAATCGTACGTGCGCGTATTTATTGCTACATTTGAGTTTACTCGGGTGATTTTGAAGCTTTAAAACGATGATTTTCCTTGTAGTTGTCGTATAAAGCACTATGTAAAGAGGAGAAAGTGCGATTCCTACCTCGTGTGTTTTAAGGTTTTTCTTCACTCTAAAAATAAATAAATAAATAAATAATGCTGGACAGTTCACACAGCATTATCTAGCCCCAAGCTAAGCAGAGCTAGTGTTATGGGTACTAGATAATTGATAATACATAATACAATACACTACATAGATAGATATTTTTATTATACATAGAAAACATCCAGAACGCCCTGAACAAATATCTGCAGATCGTACAAATATTTTTCCCGAGGCGGGAATCCAACCCGCAACCTCCTGCGTCGCAGGCGGACCTTCGCCCACCGCGCCACAGTGGTCGTCAAATTATAGGAATTTACCACTTTCTCAACTCCGCTAACAATGTACTATTACAGTAGTGCTGCTTTGTTTTCTACTAACCTGACCAAACTGCCCTTCCGACACTCCGTCGCGGAATATGTAGATCTTCTTTGGGATTCTCCCGTTATTGTGTTGCATGTAAACTTTGAAGTGGTCGGTCATTATTTCGCAGAATTCCTTGATCACTTCCTCCTATAACAGGGTAAGACAAGTCGTTAATCGTTTTAAGCAATTGTTATACATTTTAATTTTAAAAGGGAAGATAATTTAAAGGCTTACTTAAATTTTTTAAGGATTTAAGGTTTTTTTTTTTTTTTTTTTTTTTTTTTTAAATGTAAATATCTATAAATAAATAAGTACATCATAGTATTACAATCTAGTCTAAGACTAATAAGTAACTTAAATTTGACCTAAACTGCTAAAATACTCAAATAATAAGAATGTGTCCATTAACACGTTTCTTAATGTCTCTATTTAAGGCGAAGACACTTTGTTCATGTGTTCTTTTTATAGCACTCACTATTTTTCACTTGCACATCACTAAACCAACTCAAAAGGTTTTGTCCTTTTCAGTCGTCTTAATATGTCTGTATTGTCGAGGAGCTGGATAGCTTCGACATTCACGTGGTGTAGAAGTCTCCGTTCGTGACCTTCGGCAAACTTTTTAATAACACTAACAACAAGTTCCACTTTAAGGTCCCTGTGGAGGTCGTCGTTTCTTATGTACCAGGGGGCATTAACGATGCCCCTCAGTACTTTATTCTGAAAGCGCTGAATAATTTGAATGTTCGTCTGAGCGGTACAACCCCACAGCTGTATACCATAAGTCCAGATCGGCATAAGGACTTGTTTATATATCAATAGTTTATTGGACACTGATAGTGATGAATGTCTTCCGAGCAGCCAGTACATGTTTTTGTACCGAAGGTTCAGTTCATTCTGTTTCTTTTTGACATGAGCTTTCCAGCGGAGCTTAGCATCCAATGTCATCCCTAAGTATTTCGCTGTATTCTCATATGGTATAGCAACACCATTTATATGCACCGGATGGTAGTTCTCTTTTTTATTGGTAAAGTCAATATGGACTGATTTACTTTCATTTAATTTGATTCTCCACCGCTTAGTCCAATCAATGAAGGTGTTTAGAGCGGCTTGTACTTTTTCTGTTGCTTCTTCATGAGTGACTCCTGTAGCCATAATTGCTGTGTCATCTGCAAAGGTCGCAATAGTAGTTTTTTCTAGCTTAGGGATGTCACAGGTGTACAGTAGGTAGAGGACCGGACCAAGTACACTCCCTTGTGGCACGCCAGATTTAATTTCCTTAAGTACTGAATATGCATCATCTTGTCTTACTCTAAACATTCTGTGTGTTAAGTAGGACTCAAGAATATTTGCAATTTTGTATGGTAACATGGTTCTTAGCTTATGGATAAGGCCTTTATGCCATACCTTATCGAATGCTTGTGCAACATCAAGAAAAACAGGATTTAAGGTGACAGAAATAAATAATAATGCTGGACAATTCACACAGCATTATCTAGCCCCAAGCTAAGCAGAGCTTGTGTTATGGGTACTAGATAACTGATATACATAATACAATACACTACATAGATAGATATTTTTTTATTATACATAGAAAAACATCCAGAACTCCCTGAACAAATGTCTGCAGATCGTACACACATTTGTCCCGAGGCGGGAATCGAACCCGCAACCTCCTGCGTCGCAGGCAGACCTTCGCCCACCGCGCCACAGAGGTCGTCAGAAATGCCTAAGCATTTCTGTCACCCCATACTACCAGGTCTGTCTCGCATTTACTCACGCACACATACTAAATTTCTCATTCAAATCCACCATCTCTTCCCGTGGATGTCGTAAGAGGCGACTAAGGAATTCCTCTAGGAATTCATCAGGGGCAGGCGGCAGCGCCCCCTGCAGAACCAATCTACCACTGAACTGCGATCCCTAACCCGCATGCCTAGCGTGGGAATTATGGGCATTACCCCCCATCAGATAAACGCCAACAAGGCACCAAGGGGAGGCCTGCGTCCAGCAGTGGAACAATACAGGCTGTTGAGGTTGAGGTTGAACGCTCTTATACACGGACTGCAAGTTACCGACTGCTTGGTTCAAATGCAGTCGAGAGCTGCCGTCGACTGCCAACAGCCAACGGCGGTCGACGGCTGCCGTCGCCTGCAGTTGAGCTTGTCGTTGTCAATTTGCCGTCAGTGTATTTGAGACCAGCTGTGTGGTGCTATCTTAGAATTTGCACTAGGTCAACTCTTCCCGCGGGTGTAGTAAGAGGCGACTAAAGGATATCCACCGAGGTGCGGCGAGCAGCGCCCCCTGCAGAACAATTATACCAGCAAACTGCGATCCCCAACCCGCATGCCTAACGTGGGGAATATGGGCATTACCCCCCATCAGATAAACACCAATAAAGCACTTATCAGGGGGAGGCCTGCGTCCAGCAGTGGACCAATACAGGCTGTTGAGGTATTTGAGACGTGCAGTCTGTGTATAAGAATCATCATCATCATCATCATCAGCCTATATTAGTCCACTGCTGGACATAGGCCTCCCCTAATGAGCGCCATAGCGCCCTGTCTTCAGCTTGACGCATCCAGCATCTGCCTGCAGTCTTTCGCAGATCGTCATCCCACCTGGCCGGAGGGCGTCCTACACTACGTTTGCCGAGTCGCGGTCTCCACTCAAGAACTCGTTTACCCCAGCGGTTATCGGTTCTTCGCGAGATATGGCCGGCCCACTGCCACTTCAGTTTGCTAATTCTTTGAGCTATGTCGATAACTTTGGTTCTCTGTCGGATGTATTCGTTACGAATCCTATCCTTCAGAGAGACTCCGAGCATAGCTCTTTCCATAGCTCGCTGAGCGACTTTAAACTGGTGGACCAGCCCTATCGTGAGTGTCCACGTCTCAGCTCCGTAGGTCATGACGGGTAGGACGCACTGATTGAAAACTTTCGTTTTCAAGCATTGCGGTATGGATGACGAGAAGACCCGACGTAGCTTTCCAAACGCTGCCCAGCCTAGCTGAATCCTCCTCTTGGCCTCCTTCTCAAAATTGTTTTTACCCAACTGCAGAATTTGTCCAAGGTAAGTGTACTCGGAAACAATTTCGAGAGGGTGGCCATGTACGACGACCGGTCGCGGATCAATGAGGCCATTGATCATGATTTTGGTTTTATCCAAATTCATGCCGAGACCGATGCATCGTGAGGCTAAAGCTAGGCCGTCCAGCATCTGGTTTAGCTCCTCCAACGACTCCGCCATTACGACTATGTCATCAGCGAATCGAAGGTGTGAGATGTAATCGCCGTTTATGTTGATGCCCTTACCTTTCCAGTCCAGTGTCTTAAACATATCTTCCAAGGCACTCGTGAACAGTTTCGGGGATATAACATCCCCCTGCCTCACTCCTCTGCGCAGTTGGATGGGTTTGGACTGCTGGTCCTGTACTTGGACACTCATGGTCGCGGCGTCGTAGAGACATCTCAGCACCTCGATATAACGATAGTCTACTTGGCATCGCTGTAAGGATTCCAGAACAGCCCAGGTTTCGACAGAGTCAAAGGCCTTCTCATAGTCCACAAAGGCCAGACACAGGGGCTGATTATACTCTTCGGACTTCTGTATAATCTGCCTCACTGTGTGTATGTGGTCTATGGTGCCATATCCTCCGCGAAACCCGGCCTGTTCCGGTGGCTGGAACTCGTCGAGTCTCGTGTATAACAGGGATTCTCAAACTTTCTGCTCCACGTACCCCAGTTAAAGTTTCCAGGTGATAGCGAACCCCTTAACTAACTAAAGAAATCCATAGGTATGTTGTAGTAAAGGGTAAAAGGAAACTCAAATTTCAAAGGTAGATAGTTCGGTATACTCTTTCTGACCAGCTGCCCAAAAATCTATCAAATACATCCTTTTTAAATCAGCTTGAAGAGTTTCGTCTGCGGGCGGACATTTCTAATATTGACTCCTGGTGCTTAATACTGAAACTAGAATTTATGATCTCGGTCGTGACCGCAAATAGGTTATGAATCTAGCCATCTTTAGCATTATTAATATCCAGAAAATACCTGTTCAGTTCGTCGAAGAGCTGAGAAAGATGAAGAGCAATTTCAGCCTTTATTTCGGAATCCACGGATAAGTTGTTAGTCGTGATAAATTCATACAAAAGATTTTACGTTTATTTTGTCCTGCACAGTTATCGATCAAAGTTTTCGCCGGCCCCCCATAGATTCACAATACGCGCTCTGAAACCCCGTCTGTATCAAAAGATTTCCCTTTTGGCATGTATGGAAAGCATTTGAATTAGTGTAATTTGAGCGCTTGGACAGAAAGCATGCCTAGCAAAATTTCAAAAATCACACGACTAAGGCACAAAAAGACAGGGTTTCCTATTTTCAGTAAAGTTTGAATGTATTTTTATTACTAAATTGTGCAATTATTGCCCTTACTTCAAGAAATCGGCGTTGAAAATTATTTGTTTGTTTGCATATGTTACGATTTTAACTTTGTTATAAATTCATAAATAGAGAGGCAATTTTTTATATATATTTTAATTTTATGTGTTCTTGCGTTTATTATTTTTAATCTAAAAAAACTAGTTTTCATTTAGTACTGATTCAAAAAATTTTAAATGAGATATTTTGATTTAGATTTTTTTATTTTTTGTTGCACTATATTTGTTATGTATTGACTACGCAGAAACAGTTTTGTGACTTCTCATAATCATAACCATAACACACATAGGCACCTACCTATTATCTGTCCGAAATAAAATATTTTTATTTATTTTATTAGTAATTAGAAGGACCCAAATGAATTTAAAAATGATAAGTACAATCATACCACCGTTACGTATGATTTACAGATTGTTCCTGTAAAAACGCAGTTTTATTATTTTCAGTTACCTACCTACTTGTAAAATGAAATAATTACGAGTCCACCAATTTCTTGTTCCGTATGCAAAAAACTTGTCAGGCTCTTCGCAAACTGTCTGCGTCAACAACAACAAGTTGTAGACAATTTTGTGTGTTATTTTTGTAAGGTTCTAGGTATCTACGGGGAAGGCCGCGAAAAACCTGATCGATGTGCACAGTGAATACACTGCACGTGGAACCTTGCATCGAAGCATTCGTTTCATTGAGACACGAAAAAATTACAGGTTACTCTTTTAAGCCAGGTTTCATCTTCAAATCGGAATTTAAGGTTGAAGTCACTGTCTTTCAACATATATAGATTTCGTGACGAAGTTTAACAAACCGAGCTAATATCCTGTCTTTTGACAACCAGCGTACTTCACAGTGTAGTAGTTATGAATCATGTTCACGTTCACTACCCACCCATGTCTCGGCATAATAATGCGAAAAGTCTTGAATTAAGCGGACGCATTTTTATGTAATTTATTATTTTTACGACTTCTGAAAGTTCTGTTTTTAAATCTTCAGGAATTTTCTTGCTCGCTAATGTAGTTCTCTGTGCAATGCACAATGCATACTTTTGACCTCAGGAGCCTCAGAGTCTTCTCGCCGCCATTACGTAAATCTGGTCGCGAACCCCCTGCCGTCGAATGGCGAACCCCTAGGGGTTCGCGTACCCCACTTTGCGAAACCCTGGTGTATAAGAATGCTTATAGTCTTATATTAAATATCGTTTAGTTACTTACCTTTGGCGATTGAATGCTAAGTTCAATGTTGTACAAATAGCACTTCGGATCAATAGAAGCTGTGACCGCTGCGATGCTCGGGATATTTTGCTGAAAATACAAATTAATATAAAAATAACTGATAAGTCATTAATAAAACTTGTCCCTCTACAACAAAGTTGTATACCTTTAATTGTTACATAATAGATTCAGGCGTTACTTTGCGGAAATCCAATGTAAATATAACAATGAAAATATTAAGTTGACGACTTACTTTGATAAATGTTCTTTCATTTTATATAATTCGTAGATTTTATCATTCTTATATTTATAATTGTCTTTTGACGAGTCGTAGACTCAGCATTTGATTAACACCTTCATGGCCTAAGACGCAGGTGGCATTCTCCACCTCGTTCGGCTGCGGCGCGCCCCTGCGGGTCGCACCGCAGAGGCTGGGTAGTGAATACGTTAAGGTACTTTTATATTGTACACTTCTTATATATTTGATGGAAATTATAACAATTAGCGGGAACAAGTGATCCCGCTAATTGTCATTAAGTAGTAATTGCTAAGTGATTGATTGAAAAGAAAGTAAAGAGAGTTTGTTTTGATTATATTGTCCAGTTCAGCTGGAACGGTTTCATACTGAATCCGGCTAAAATCATTGGTTCAAACACAGGATACTCGTGTGTATTTTAGTATTTGAAATACAAATACTCTTTATGTTTTTATTTGGTAATACTCTTTACTAAATAAAAACAGAAACATAGGACAGGAAAATGACAAATACAGATGGACATTGCACAATGGTCGGCCTTATCGCTACGAGCGATCTCTTCCAGACAACCTTTGGATGGACCGGAAGTGATGATTATAATAATAATTCTGGATAGAACTAAGTGTAGAGGGTGGCGTGTTATAAAACGGTTTGGTGGATGGAAAGGAGTGTTACCTGGTCAGGAGAGGGATGTGTGACATCAGCCCCTACGATCATCACGCCGCCTGCCTGGATACAAGCCGGGGTGCTCCTGCTGTCCAGACATTGGTTGATACCCATCAACTTGGAATTAACCTGTAAATAAAATTTAAACCAAAATCTGTTTATGTATTTCCACAATAAATACAATTAATGTAGGTACTTACACTTAGAGAAGATTAAATTATAAAATTAAACAGTGACGCGGAAAAAAAAGTAAATAACTATAAGATTACTAATATTTAATAAATGTTTGAATCCGTAATAATTACAAACAAGTATTTTTATACTAAGAAAACACCACAACACATAAAATAAATTCAAAAACTAGCCTTTTAACTACTTTCTTTGCTCAATTGTTCTTGTAAATACTAGTTCTTATTTGTTTCTATTATTTTATTGTAATTTTCTATTTTAATTACTTTCATAGCTCAATTGTTTCAATTGTAAATGCGAGTAGGTACTTAATTTGTTTCTATCATTTGATTGTAATTTTCTTTTTACGGTTTTTAGGGTCCCTACCCAAAGGGTATAACGAGACCCTATTACTACTAAGCCTCCGCAGTCAGTCTGTTTTTTATTTACTTTCATAGTTCACTTGTTAATACTAGTTCTAATTTGTTTCTATTATTTGATTGTAATTTTCTTTGTAAATTAAGTTCCGTTTTCTTTGTAAATTAAGTTTCTTTTTAGCTCTATTGTTTCAATTGTGAATACTAGTTCTAATTTGTTTCTATTTCTTCTTAGTTAGTTACTTTTGGCATGGCCGTGGTCATGATGCGGTCCCGATGAATGGCTGCTCGTGCAAACCTCCGCCATCGTTCCCGGTTGGATGCGGTGTAGGAGTCGGTCATGGTGGACTATGTCAGAGAGGTGATAAGGTCTGGGACCATCTGGTTGGAGGGCGACCACGAGATTTGTTTCTATTATAAGACAGATTGTCTTAGATAATTACCTTTAACAGTATATTCTTCAAAACTTGCGGATTCATGCGTCTCGTTGCGGTCTCGTCTTTTATGCATTGTGTGAGTATACCAACGTCGATCTCAGCCTGCTGCTTCACCTAAACACAAATTAAAGTAATAAATAAATAATGCTGGAGAATTCATACAAGTTGACCTGTTGCTTAGCAAAGCTTGTGTTATGGGATAACCAATATTCTCAACTCCACAGCCTAAATTGGTTCACTGCTGGACGCAGGCCTCCCCTAATAAGCGCCTTTCATCCCATTGGCTTTTATCCCACGGGGGAGGGGTAATGCCAATGAACCCCTTGCAGTAGGGGATCGCAGTTCGGCGGTAAATTGTTCTGCAGGGGGCGCTGCTGCCACTCATGGATATCCGTTAGTCACCTCTTTCGACACCTGCGATAGATAATACGAAGATATTGATCAAGTGTTTTTTTTTCGTCGATTTATACAAAAATGGTGAAGATTCTACACTAGCCAGCGCGTGGCGTCACACCTTACTTGACTTTTTAGCAAGGTGTGACGTCACCAGCCCTTATAATAGAAGTTCTACGTCTATTGGACATATCTTCTGATAATCTGGCTTATATAATCTGGATAATATTTTTACTCAGGACACTACCCTATTGTAAATAAATATTTCTTATGCATTATGTCTGCAAACTGAAGTGGAAATTGGCGGACCAAACGTCCCGAGAGCACAGGACGAGAGGTGGAGCGAACGAATCCTGCATTGGTACCCGCGAGACGCCTCACGCTCACGAGGCAGGCCACGAAGAACATGGTGCGACGATTTAGTACAGGTCGCCACAACATGGACCCGTCTGGCGAAAGATCGCAATGTGTGGAACTGCATGGAGGAGGCCTACACCCTATCCTGGGTGGCTAATTTAACATATAACTAGAAGAAATTTAATATTATAATATAATGTGTGTGAGTATTGTGAAGTGCAAATATTGTAAAAAATGTGGAAATCACACTAATATATTATTACAAATGCGAAAGTTTGTATGGATGTATTGATGGATGGATGTTTGTTAACTCTTCACGCCAAAGCTACTGAACGGATCGAGCTGAAATTTTGCATACAGGTAATCCTAACGCTGGAATCAAACATAGGTAACATACTTTTTATCCCATAAATCAGATAAAAATCACCTTTAAACGTTTCCATAGGAACAACGCGTGCGAAACCGCGGGGCGCAGCTAGTTGGAAATCAAGGCTTTATTTATTTATTTTATGCATTATGTATCTTACCCTGTGGTAGTGGTCTCTGCCTCGAAACGGTACGACTACGAACATCAGCCTGCATTTTTGGTCGTTGGCTGCCTTGTACAATATACCGCGTAGGTCTTTGAGCATTACATTGAATACGACCGTTGTAGGTTCGGAGACCTGCATTCCCATACTGCGGCCGGTTTGCAATATCTACAAAAACAAAGTTATGAATCACATCACACTATACAGGGTCGGGCAAATTTTTGGCTCCGTTTCGGGAATGTTTTTTTAATTATTGCCAAAACTTAAGATTTGATTTGGTATGTTACTTTGGGATAAAGTCGATTATGACCAGCTTGTATTTTTTTTGACTAATGTAATTTTTTGGACGAACCATACTTTTTTTCAACAATCTAAAAGGTTCCTAGAAACAAAACCTTCTAACTACAAAAGAAACGGTTGCAACCCTTAAGGGGCCAAAAATTTGCCCCACCCTGTATAATAACATAATTTCGTTAAGTTGATATGTTATCTATCTTTGGTCGAGCGATTGATAAAATTGGCGATCCAAAACAGGGTTGGCATGATTGAAACAAGTTTTGTACTGATTAATAATAATATTTTTTAATAATTAGATTAGAGATACTGATATAGGTATGCAACAAAAAGTTAATATTTATCATTCTGTTAATTTATACTAATGTGAATTAGGAAATAGTTTAGAAATGGATTATTTGATTATTCGCTATAATTGATTTTAAATTGATATGTAAAAAGTAAAAAAAAAAACTAGTTTTAAACATTTTGAACGTTTGTTTTATAAAATATCAAAGACTTTATTTTCCAACCCTAATCCAAAATGGTAGAACATACATACATGGGGGTCCAATGGAAGCCACCGCTGCATATTGAAGTCCCCTATCGCCCCTCTTCGTTTGATCCAAAGTAGAAGGCAATGGAATAGTTTGAAGGAGGCCTACAATAGTCTACTGGTCGACAAATGCTAAATAGAAGAAGATGACACTTACTAAGCTTTTCATATACTCAAAGTTACACATATTCGGCGGCAGCTCAAGGGCGATGAAGCCCCAAGCGGTCAACGCCTCTGCTTTCATCAGTTTTGTGGAGTGCCATTGGCCCCGGCTGCACAAAAAGAGATAAGGTTAGATTACATAAGCATCTCAGGTGACGAATTTTTACAGATTTTTATGGAAAACTGTCAATGAAACCGCGACTTGAGACGTGATTTAATCCTTACGGTCCGTTTATTAACAAAATCACAATAACAATGGTTAATGCAGTTGATAGGTGAAACATAATATAATTATTCACACGCTCACAACCCCCATGCTTCCGAGTGTGCTCGCGATGAACGCTGTGAATGTCAAATTGACATATAGCCCGATATCTGTCGTTATCGCGCTCAAACAATGCGTAATGAATTTTAGTGCCTTTAGCGCTGATAGCACTCTGAGTTAACGGGAAGGATCTGGGGCGCAGCAAATGTAAGTTGCGTTTGAGTATTCAGATCTTTTTGGTATTTATTGCAGGGATTGAACTTTTATACGTGTCCAGCTTTTTATTAATTACGCAAAAACCACACTTCCTATAATTGACATTTAAAAAGCCTCGCGCAGGCCGGCGTTTTCTATTTATATGCAATTAAAAATAAGGCCATAAAATGGCTTTCTTATGTCAATTATATGGGTGGTTTTTGCGTGCACGGCTGGGCTTGGTTACTAGAAAGTTGTATATTTTGTTCAAATAATCAATGAAAGATGGGTTAGGGTAGGTATTTTATTGTCTTATTGGAAGCATGTACAGTAATACCCCGCTTTACGCGACCCCGTAAAGCGCGGTTTCACTATAACGCGAATTTCAAATTTCGCCCTCAAATGCCAAAAATTTATTCAGACTTGGACATATTGCAGAGTATAGACAATAATGGTGATCGTGTGTCAATCAATTAAAAACGGTGTTGGGTGTTATTAACGTATATTACAAAAACGTAAAAAAACGCTACCCAAAAAACAATAGATTTATTTTTCTGTAAAAACATAATTAATAGTATGTTCCTATTGCATACAGGATTCCTATAATTAAAGTGATCGATTAAAATGATTCGTATTTTTTTGTATTAAATTTTGACTTTGTATCTATAATCATAAACCTCGATATACGCGAATTCCAGTTAACGCGATTTTTTCCAGAACGTATCCCTCGCGTAAAGCGGGGTATTACTGTATTTGGGAATTTATTTTAGTGTACCTTGCTAAGCTTTTAATTTAAAAACGTATAAGTACAAACAAATGAAAAAGTTTATTCATGTTCCATACCGACATTTATGTGGAAGTTACGACGTTCATAATATTTGTTACCTTTTCACGCCTTAATTGAGATAATCAATTAAATTTAGCAAATTCCGTACAGCCATCATTTTCCATTTCGGTAATTGAGATAAGATAGTATCTCAGGAAAACCTAAGCTACCTTTTATCAATGGAAAGGGTTATTAAACTTACTTCGGTAATACAGTTCTTTGCTCGCCACAATTCAAAACCGGCGGTTTCAGCACTTTGGCATCCACTTGAACGAATTTGTCGGAGATGTTCAGCCCAAAATGCTTAAAGTACGGATTATTGCTATAATTCATCTGAAATACAACAAAATATTTATTTAACAGTCGATGCAGGGTTCTTATTAATAATAAATATTTAAGGCAGATAATGCCAATATGCAGTTCTCCCATCCCTGCCTAAGTATCTAGCTCTATCTATCGAAGTATAGCGAATGGCTAGCTCATACTATTTTCGCAGCCCGTGGTCCACCTACATGGCTGGGGAATTTTCTTATTCCATGGTACACCTCTAGATAACTGGGTCTTCCATATTTTTTTTTTATTTCCGTGGTTCACCTTTGACCACGAAACGCTAAACAAGGTTAGTTTTTCCTTTTTAAAAAAATCTGAGCTTTGCCGTGGTGACTGTACAATAGGGTATATGCATCGATTTTTTTTATTGTTTTAATCGATTCTTTAGGTCTTTATTTAACCGATGAATGATAAGACGCTCACTGAATTTCGCGATAACAAGGTAAAAAAAAACAAATCTAAACTACAATAATTTTCGGGTGATAAAAACGCTGCCATATTGGCGCCATGTTTATGTGACGTCGACGTACACACTTGATTAAAACCTTTGGTGACGACCTCGGTAGTGATCATCTCAGGAAAGAGGTTTTCCGAAAAAACTGAAAATAATCGACAATACGAAATGTCAAGTGGGCAGAATAGTGTCAAATCAAGGTGCAGCAAGCAGAATAAAAAAAGGGTAAATGCGTACAGTGATGTCACGTCCGCTCTAGTCAATGGAGTAGCGTTTCGAAATTTTGCGATTGAGATTTAAAATATCAATTTTTCAATGGTTAAATTCTACAATAAAAACATCTCAAAACGCAAAAATAAATATGTAGATATGTTTCTATATCAATAGAGAATACGTATATATTTTTATAGCCAGTTGAAATCACATGCATATACCCTATTAAATCCAAAATAGGCTTGGTAGTGCCGTTAATTGGCAACGACACTACTAGTAGTGCGGCTGGTATAGTCGTTGCCAATAAATGGCGGTCAGCATATTCAACCGCTGATTATGAGGTCCTAGGTTCAAATCCTGGGTCGAGCCAATAGTTGTTATTAGGGTTTATCTAGCATGAAAATTTCACAGTGCAGCCCGAAGTCAGGAAATTGGCGGTGTTACACCCCCGTGCCTCGGAAAGCACGTTAAGCTGTTGGTCCTGCTCCTAACCTCTCCCCGGTCGTGTCGGTCTGCCGTCACATCAAATTATGAGAGTAAAAGAATAGAGTGCATTTGTGTTTGCGCGCACACTTGTGAACAATAATATGTTCAGCGCACCTGGCTAGTCTTCGTTGAAGACTGCCCGCCATGGCCAAAATTCGGCTAGGAGGGCTTATTATGTAACAATATTAGATTATTACTATGTAATATAATTATGTGAGTGTGGGTGCGTGTACTTACACTCGCAGCGACTTCTTCGATCTTGCGCAGACGGATGTCTGGGGGAGTGGCGGCTTGGCGAACCATCACGGACAGTTGTTCATCATTCAGTTGTTTCCTTATTGCCTAGAATGAAACCACACGTCAAAATAATCACACTAATATTATAAATGCGAAAGTTTGTATAGATGTTTCTTACCTCTTCACGTCAAAACTACTGAACAGATCTGGCTGAAATTTTGCACACAGGTAATTCTAATCCCGCGATCAAACATAGGCTACCGCGGCTTCTATCCCATAAATCAGTTCCCGCGGGATAAAAATCACCTTTAAACGATTCCATAGGAACAACGCGTGCGAAGCCGCGGGGCGCAGCTAGTACTATATATATATATAATAATGATCTTGGGTGTCATTAATGCTGGTTCGATTCGAGCCTCGAGACAAATATTAGTACCATCAGCAGAAATTTGTTCATTTAGTTCATCATTCAGTTGTTTCCTTATTGCCTAGAATGAAACCACACGTCAAAATAATCACACTAATATTATAAATGCGAAAGTTTGTATAGATGTTTCTTACCTCTTCACGTCAAAACTACTGAACAGATCTGGCTGAAATTTTGCACACAGGTAATTCTAATCCCGCGATCAAACATAGGCTACCGCGGCTTCTATCCCATAAATCAGTTCCCGCGGGATAAAAATCACCTTTAAACGATTCCATAGGAACAACGCGTGCGAAGCCGCGGGGCGCAGCTAGTACTATATATATATATATAATAATGATCTTGGGTGTCATTAATGCGGGTTCGATTCGAGCCTCGAGACAAATATTAGTACCATCAGCAGAAATTTGTTCATTTATGTTTGCTCTGGGTTTTTTCATACTTATTATGTGTAGGTATTAATCATCTAGTACCCATAACACAAGCTCTGCTTAGCTTGGGGCTAATGATCCCGTCTGGTAGTTTGGGGCGAAAGGAGATCATCTACGCACAGCAGTCGACATTCGCATGTCCTGTCTGTGTCCCAATCGAGGGAAGGAAAGTGTGGAATGGTGGGCTCGCCGACCATGTATGGAAGGAAGGGGACCAGTCGGACCGCGGTAGGTTAAAATGTACCCGTGGTTCGACGAGAGAAGGTCACCGGAGAGGTTTTAGTGGGTATTACGTCCTTCTTAGGGCGCCGAGTCCCACATAATTCTGGTCCCCTCAGACCAGTCTATTCTTTAACGAACTTCATCGCCGAATGAACTAAAGTGGCTAGAGGATTGTCCAGCATTATAAATTTATTTATCATGGTACCTGTCCATAAGAGATGACGCACAACTCCAGTGGATAGTAAATGGTCTTGGTCCTTACACCCACCCAGAGGCACGGTAGATGCGGGTACTGGATCCTGAAAATATTGATTTGTTTTTAAGACATTAAATAATAATAAACAAATAATAAATAAATTGTTTATTTCTTTAACTTAATCTATATACATCTTCAATTGCTTTGGAAATCCCCTTTTAAGTATAGAGATACCTGTGTTAGGGGGTTTCGCTCTTGCCTTATGGAAAATAACTCTAACAAATCAAGTAGATTTAATGAAAAAGTTAACAAATACTGGACAAGTACAGAGGCGAGCTTAACACTAAAAGAGTTTTCTTACAGCAAACCTAGGATATGTAGAGAATTTATGAAACTATTGTGGGAGAACAAACATGATTTTTATGCCGTTTTAATAGATAACTAGCTGTGCCCCGCGGCTTCGCGCGCGTATAAACGTTTCCATAGGAACATTCTATGGAAACGTTTATAGGTGTTTTCCCGGCAATTATTAGAATTTTTCTCGCCGTAAAAACCATCCTTGAACTTCAACGAACATTTAAAAAAAAGAATTGGCCAAATTGGTCCAGGCGTTATTGAGTTATGTGCTTACCACTTACCACATACTTAGCGATTAATTTTTATATTATTGTGGATGGTACGGAACAGATCGTGCGCGAGTCCGAATCGCACTTGGCCGGTTTTATTAAATTAAACGACTAAAGCAAAATTACGTGTCCAATATCTTCTGATAATCTAACCGACAGACAATTTGAATTTTTTAGGACACTAGAATATACTGGAAATGACCTTGTTTTTATAAAGCATAATGTATTCAACTCACTTATATCTCTTTTCTTTGAGGAAGTAGTCGTAGACGGACATCTTACTTCCGTCCTCTTTCTTAAAGAACATCTTCATCGGGTTTTCTGTGACACTGTTGACGATGAATTCACGAGTTTCATTGCTGTTTGGTCCTCCCATTAATTTGCATGTCACCTAGATAGATAGAAAATTCTTTATTGTGCACTTAAGGTTAAACAAGTCTTTAATTTTTCAATACAAACGTGGATGGGCAACCACTACGCTGTGCGGGCGATGTTTATAATCCAAAGTTAAACACTAACTCCTTCATGGCCCAAGACGCAGGTGCCAGTCTCTATCTGCGTGGAGCTGCGGCGCGCCCCTGCGGGTCGCTCCGCAGAGCTGCAGTCAATGCGTTAAGGATAATATTCGTATTCCAACACTGATTTTAGCACAACTTTGGTCGAAAATATATAATAACATAACTACTGAGATAGAAAACTCTAAAATAAAGCCAATACCGACATAGTTTCAGTATTCAAAAGTTGAAATAAATTTATATTGAAAAGATACACTCAATAGTTTTTCTATTACAATAATAATACTCTTGTGATTCGAGTCTATTTGATGCCCGTTTACTAAATCATTGTGAATATTCGAGTCTATTCGATGGCCTTTTTACCAATAAATCATTGTGAATTTCATTCAAGCACGCGGGTAATTAGTTTTCCGTACCTCTAAAAGAAAACACCCTTATAGGATAACTTTGTTACCATCCAATGCCCAGTATTATGGCATCAACTAAAACTTCAACAGCCTGTATTGGTCCACTCCTGAACGCAGGCCTCCCCCTGATAAGCGACTTATGGGCATTTGTCTCATGGGGGGTTGTAATATTAAAAAAATGTGACGGTTGTTATATTTAAAGTATAACTGTAAATATTTAAAGGGTGGTGCGCAAACAAAAATGACCACGTGGGTCAAAATGACCAACTTTCCCCTTAAGAGTTAACTTTGGTCATACCAGCGTCTAAAAGAAAGTTTATTAGTGAAAAAGTTCGGGCGCCAGACTACTGGTACAAAATCCAAAGAAACTTATGCCTGGAATAACTCAATCTAGCATCAGAATTTTAATCGTAGGGCAGGGACCCAGAATAAAAGAATTCAAATACACTGAACCTTCTTTTATTTAGTAGGCTTAGGGCTATAACTTAAATTTAAGGGTTAGCTTAGAACTAGCTTAAATTAATTCCTATAAAGAAGTAATTTGGTAACGGGCTGAAGGCCAACAATATTGAAATATCCGTCTCAGAAGCGGATTGGTTGCTGTTATACAGCTTATTTACCAGAGTTTTGCCAGCCTAAGGCTGAAAAAGAAGCCTTATAGGTAGGGAATGACGGTAATGGACCTATTGCCAATACCGGTAATTTTTCGGTATCAATATTTTTAAAACCGGGATCCCGGTATTTCGGTAATTTTTCGGTATTTTACTATAAATATTAAAAAAGTCGAAAAAATATTTTCTTCTGCGTGTTATATTGTTTAAGACTGAATAAGTATATCTTTATTGTAATAAAAAGGGGTTCTTAAAAAAAAGCAGTATTTTTAAATCAACTTTAATTTTAACTGAGAATTTTTGGTACTTAGGTACTACTATACATACAGTCTTTCTTTAACTTAAACATACATAACAATCAAATATTTATCACAACAAGAAACAACTACAAACTTAATTAAACATTTAAAACTCGAAAGTTTTCACACAAATCCATAAAACAAAATAATCACGATATAAGTAATCAAACAAATAATTAAAAATTTAGAACTCTAAAAATTCTTAATAACACATTAATAAAGATTCGAAATAATCAACATTTAGAACTAAGATCTTTTTTGACATAATTATAATCAACTATACAGGGTGTTTGGTACATGGACCGATTTTTTGGGATTTTTTGGTTGTGTGTTGCTATTATACCAAAATAAAGTATGCTTGTATTCTACGATGTTTTCCTATTCTAAATAAATCATTACTTGTTACAATTAATAATAATATCCACAAAAAAACTTCTGAGCTTTCAAAGTGGTAAATTTATGAAAAGTGACAACTTCTAAATTCATTGAAAAAAAACTAAAAGTCATTTTGAAATTAGCTTTCTTTTAAAAAGTTTTTTAGTTATTACCCTTTCTAACGATATGCTACATGGCAGAAATACTACATCAGGGGTCGACCTAAGTGATACTTTGTTGCTAGGGTCAAGATAAAGAAAATACGTTTTTTATGTTATGTTGTTTTTATTACATTTAAATTACAACATTTGCTCAAATTGACCGCCTCCGCACCTTATGCATGCACGACATCTTTTTCTGATTTCTGTGGTTGTGGTTGAAAGCAGCATTTCCTCTTGCATTTTTACGAATGCGGTGTTAATTCGTTCCACTAAAATTTCTTTTGTGGGCATCTCTGTTGCATAAACTAATTCTTTTGCACGTCCCCATATGTAGAAATCCAGGGGTGTCAGATCTGGGGACCGTGGTGGCCATGGTATAGGGCCAGCTCTACCGATCCACGAGTTAGGAAATACATTATCTAAATGTTCTCGTACCGTTCGTTGGTAATGTGCCGGACAGCCATCATTTTGGAAAACAATTGGCACATCTTCTTCTAAAACACACACTGTTTTTGAACTTGTCACTGCGAAATGCTACAATACACTGATTACCGTTTGAACCTTGTGCTCGTGCGTAGTAACAATTGATAGATAACTGGCCTACCGAGCGAGAGCGCACTATGCAATTCAAAATGTGCGTGACAAAGAAAGAGGCACCGCACGGGTCCGACGGTTTGTTTCCAAGAAATTACTGGAACAATACTTGTTTTGCACTCGCACCTGCATCCGTCGTTAATTTCGTCAATCAGTTTTGAGCTTTATGCATGCAGAAATAATGTCCCGAACGCTATGCTCGCTATTAGCTAGGCGGCTTGCTCAAAGCCACCCGCGTCCGTCTATCTGCTTGCTAGTATACTTTGATTGTTTAAAAATATCTATTTATAGATATTTTAAAACTTTTATAAAAGTAAACATTTAAATCAAAAAACAGTCTAACACTATCCTTCGGGCATTTGGTCGTTTATTTATTTTGAAGTCGGTTTGAGACCACGTGAAAACATGGTGAAGCGAAAACATAGACTGTCCATCAATTTTACAATCATTATAAATTTAAAATAAGTTGTTTGTAATCTAGCCTTATGAGTTTTTTTCATTTATTTTAACGTTAAATACAAAATACCGAATTACCGGTATTTGCAATTTCAATACCGGTATTCCGAAGTGCCTGAAATAACTCGGTATTACCGGTTTTTCGGTAATACCGAATACCGGTGTCCATTCCCTACTTATAGGTCTATGCTTAAAATTATTAGAAGGCAGGTGTAAGAGCCTTAACCTCAAAGTTAAAAGTTAAATTTATTCTATATTTATTTTATTTCTGTAAGAAATATCAAAAGTCTACAATTAAGCCGTCCTTGTGGCTAGGAAATTAGCTTGAAAAGGTACTAATGCATCCAATAAGTTACTAGTTTTCGATGAAATAGGTTATATTAGCTGGGCCGAGAAGCGGTCAGTCTAATAGATTCAAGTTTTTTGGTTATAATTAAAGGAAACGCTATGAACCGATGAAAATGCATAAACTACTGTAAAATAAACATCCTAAACTGGACTCTGAATCCCCCAAAACAGGATCAGGCCTTAGAAATTAGACCTTAGACCAAAGTCCAAAGATCAAACCAAGACTAAAAGAAAAACCTAAGGAAAATTTAAAGAAAATTTAAGGGAAATTAAGTGAAATTAAGTGAAATTAAGTGAAATTCTAGGAAAATTCTCTCCGCTCTGTTATAAATACTTGTGACGTGTAATCCCCTCGCCATCTGCCGGGGTTAGACCAATGGGCTGGCTAGACAGGCGGTTTTGGATGCAACCTTACACCAGTATCGATAACATTCTCTTCCTCATGGTTTAGGGCTGGAGCATTCCAGGGGCTTCGTCATTGGAGTCCCGAATTTCCGCAATCCTCCGCAGATTTTAGCACCATTACCCCTTACGAGGAAGAAGACTTCACTCCACAACAACCGGTTGCCATATTTTAAAATAACATGTTGGTTTTGAGTAAAAGAAATAATACAACAAAAGAGAATGAACTGGTCTCTGCCAGGCTGGATCAAAAAGTCATGAAAAGGAAGTGACAGATTTGACAGATGCCAAAAACTTCCAGTGTTGCCAGACCTCGACTTGCCAGATAAAACAAAACCGGAGCTGGGCAAAATAATCGGTATCGGCAACTTCCGAAACGTCGTTCAATAGATCGTAAGTCGAGAAATTTATAACCTATAACCTACAAATTCGAGGGTTAGAAACAAAAAAAATCATGTAACGAATTACATCGTTACATTACACCCCTACCAAAAATAAAAGAAAGTGAGCTTTCTTTTATAGAACCCATAAAAAGCGATTCCTAAATACCATGACATAACATGCAAAAATGGTGTTCAGGATAAAATCATCCTTAAAAATTTAAACACGAACAATGTTAAAAACTAGTAGAAAAAAAAATTACAATTAAGTTCCAAATTTCTCTAGTCGAAGGCGGTATCTTGATACTAGAGTGCAGTTAGAATATAAGCATTCACTGACTCGATAAGCATAACAAAGATCCAACCAATCTCGAAGAAGAAAACGATGGTGTTAAATTTAAAAACAAATTTGAAATTTCTCTGGTCAAAGGTAGAAATCTTGTCACTGGAGTGCAGTTAGAATATAAGAATTCACTGACTCGGTAAGCGTAACGAAGGTTCTAACAATTTCGAAGAAGAAACAATGATGTTATATCTACAAACAAATTTGAAATTTCTCTTGTCAAAGGTAGAAATCTTGTCACTGAAGTGCAGTTAGAATATAAGAATTCACTGACTCGGTAAGCGTAACGAAGGTTCTAACAATTTCGAAGAAGAAACGAGACAACGATATGAGTCAACTAACAAAAGTGGTGCGGTTAGAAACTAAGTTCACCGACCAGTAGTATGACTAAAGTCCAATTCGAGTTCGAATGTGTCCGCGCCCAAAATGGCGTTAGGATCAACACTCTTATATAAACTGAATGTGATCGGCATAACTCCACTGACTTTCCGAGCACAAACAGGTAACAAAAACTTTGCGGACGTGATCGACACAACTCCATCGACTTTCCGAGCACGAACGACAAAGGTACAACATAAGTCTGGGGAAAAACAGACGAATGAGGAACACACTAGTGTCATAGAATAACCACTGAATGTGATCGGCATAACTCCACTGACTTTCCGAGCACAAACAGGTAGCAAAAAACTTTGCGGACGTGATCGACACAACTCCATCGACTTTCCGAGCACGAACGACAAAGGTACAACATAAGTCTGGGGAAAAACAGACGAATGAGGAACACACTAGTGTCATAGACAAAAAAATTACAAAATAACAAAGTAACACAATGGTACAATGGTGTTAGAAACAAGAAAAGTTATAAACGAAAGGTAACACACTAGTGTTATAAGCAAAAGGTAAATAAACGAAAGGTAACACACTAGTGTTATAAGCAAAAGGTAACACACTAGTGTCATAAACTAAAGGTAACACACTAGTGTCATAAACAAAAATAATGTAAAATATACATATTAACAAATAAGATCAGTCGAGATTGACAACATTGCAAGGTTCGAAGAGATGGTTTAAGTTAAACTATGGATAATTTGGAACTAAAAACTACAACAAGAAGAATCGCATGGAGGGTCCTTTCATTCATCATCAAATTTACAAGGCACCAACCTCTTTCATTCATCAATCTCATACATCGCCATACAAAGGTGCTTTCCAGTTGAAAAATCAAGTTTGAATTTAAGTTATGCTAATAAGATGATTCTACAAATAAATTTAGTATTTAATTATGTCCTTTATGTGGTATCTACCTGACGTTCCTTTTTCCAAATCTTTTAAAACATAAACATTATCAGAAATTTTATCTATAATCTCACACTTAATAAATTTAGGGGCAAGTTTAGCCGAAAAATACGCCGGAGCGTTGGATTGGACGAAACTCCTTCTCCAAACAATGTCACCAATCACGAAAGAAATGACTTTTCGACCCTTATTATAGCTACGCGCATAACGCTTATAAGCTTTAAGTAAATGAGTTTGCACTCTAACAAAAATTTCACTAAGTGAATTAAGAGAAAGGGCATAAGAATCCCTATTACCGAGCTCCAGTTGATTTAAGTTATCAACGGACTCGCTAAAGCGATGCAAAGAGGCATCTAAAACTAACTCTCTACCAAACATGAGAAAGTTAGGGGTAAAATCTGTAGCAAGACTAACACTACAGTTTAAAGCAAGTTGTACATGGGGCAAAAATTTTGACCAAGTACGGTGGTCGTTCTTTACGAAACAAGATATGCAAGTTTCGATTGTCTTATTATATCTCTCCACGGGATTATTTTGAGGTGTATAAAACGTATTATAGAATATTTTGGTTATATTAAAACCCTTCATAAAATTGACAAAATGTTTTGAAGTGAATTGAGTGCCGTTGTCGCAAACTAAAATTTTGGGACAACCAAATTTTAAAAAGATCTCTCTCTCAAAAAATTTACAAATTGTTAAGGTTAATCATGGGAAATACCCAGCAAAATTTGGATAAGACATCTACTATCGAAAGTATATATTTATGTCCGGAATAACTTCTAGGTAAAGGTCCTATAATGTCGACAAACAAAAATCTAATTCAAAAGGCATCTAAACTTTTAATGACTCGACCAAATCCGAAAACGACCGAACTAAAAACGACTAGTTGAAATTTAAAATAGAAAGGATTCCTCAACCTAAACTATAAATTCCCTAACGCAGGTGTTTCCTTCGAAGACGATGTTGCTTCTCTTCACATCCGGTAGCTTAAAGCTAGAAGAAGGAAGGTTCTTCCTAATAGACTCGTTCATTGCGTTAAAAGATGGAATCGCAGGAGCGCACGACGATGAGTGCAAGAATGGTTCAGGGATGCGTAGTATTTCGCTCACCTGCGGTGCATCAGCAGCATCAAAAGGGTTAGATGTAGTGCGGTCCTCCGCCTCAATATCCGGAAGAGGTGGAAATTGAACCTCCTTGTCGAATTTTTCCATGTTAGGAAAGTGTAAAGTTTTGAAAAGTGGTGAAAACTTTTAAGTTTTGTAAAGTTATGAAAATTATAAAAATTTTCTAAGTTTGTAAAGTTAAGAAAATTCTAAGTCTCGAAAAGTTGTGAAAATATTCTAAGTTCTAAAAAGTTGTGAAAATATTCTAAGTTCTAAAAAGTTGTGAAAATATTCTAAGTTCTAAAAAGTTGTGAAAAATTTCTAAGTCCCAAAGACCTTTAAAAATTTTCTAAGTCCTAAAAGGTTGTGAAAATCTTCTAAGTCCCAAGAACTTTTGAAAATTTACTAAGTCCAAAAGGGTTGTGAAAATTTTATGTTTTTTTTTGAAAAGTTTTGAAAATTTAATTTTTGAAAATATTTGAAAATTTAAGTTTTTGAAAATATTTGAAAATGTCAGTTTTTTTTTGAAAAGTTTTGAAAATATTTGAAATTTCAAAGTCTGAAAAGTGTTGAAAATCTGAAGTTTTCTTAAAAATATTTAAGATCTAAGTTATTTGTTTCAAAAAGGATGCAAAAGTATTACAATTTTTATAATATAACTTATTATTAACCTGATTTTTACTTAAAAACAATTCTTAATATTAAGTGTGTAAGTAAGTTTACAAAAACCCGTAGAGATGAAACACAACAAACAACCAAAACAAGTGTTTATGTTGTCCGTAGAACAAAAAACAAAGCTCACAAAATGTGTGAAGCTTTAAATAAAAGCTTAATGTAAAAAATAACATTAAACTAAAAAATAAACCAAAAATTTAATAAAGTTGCTAAGAGTGAAGAGCGGAGAGAATCCTGAAAAAAGTTATTAAAAATAAAGCTAAGTTCCTACCTCGGTCTATAAAAACCTTAATCCAAGCCAACAAAAACCCTTACTCAGGTCCCTGTTCTGATGCGTCAATTGTAATATTAAAAAATGTGACGGTTGTTATATTTAAAGTATAACTGTAAATATTTAAAGGGTGGTGCGCAAACAAAAATGACCACGTGGGTCAAAATGACCAACTTTCCCCTTAAGAGTTAACTTTGGTCATACCAGCGTCTAAAAGAAAGTTTATTAGTGAAAAAGTTCGGGCGCCAGACTACTGGTACAAAATCCAAAGAAACTTATGCCTGGAATAACTCAATCTAGCATCAGAATTTTAATCGTAGGGCAGGGACCCAGAATAAAAGAATTCAAATACACTGAACCTTCTTTTATTTAGTAGGCTTAGGGCTATAACTTAAATTTAAGGGTTAGCTTAGAACTAGCTTAAATTAATTCCTATAAAGAAGTAATTTGGTAACGGGCTGAAGGCCAACAATATTGAAATATCCGTCTCAGAAGCGGATTGGTTGCTGTTATACAGCTTATTTACCAGAGTTTTGCCAGCCTAAGGCTGAAAAAGAAGCCTTATAGGTCTATGCTTAAAATTATTAGAAGGCAGGTGTAAGAGCCTTAACCTCAAAGTTAAAAGTTAAATTTATTCTATATTTATTTTATTTCTGTAAGAAATATCAAAAGTCTACAATTAAGCCGTCCTTGCGGCTAGGAAATTAGCTTGAAAAGGTACTAATGCATCCAATAAGTTACTAGTTTTCGATGAAATAGGTTATATTAGCTGGGCCGAGAAGCGGTCAGTCTAATAGATTCAAGTTTTTTGGTTATAATTAAAGGAAACGCTATGAACCGATGAAAATGCATAAACTACTGTAAAATAAACATCCTAAACTGGACTCTGAATCCCCCAAAACAGGATCAGGCCTTAGAAATTAGACCTTAGACCAAAGTCCAAAGATCAAACCAAGACTAAAAGAAAAACCTAAGGAAAATTTAAAGAAAATTTAAGGGAAATTAAGTGAAATTAAGTGAAATTAAGTGAAATTCTAGGAAAATTCTCTCCGCTCTGTTATAAATACTTGTGACGTGTAATCCCCTCGCCATCTGCCGGGGTTAGACCAATGGGCTGGCTAGACAGGCGGTTTTGGATGCAACCTTACACCAGTATCGATAACATTCTCTTCCTCATGGTTTAGGGCTGGAGCATTCCAGGGGCTTCGTCATTGGAGTCCCGAATTTCCGCAATCCTCCGCAGATTTTAGCACCATTACCCCTTACGAGGAAGAAGACTTCACTCCACAACAACCGGTTGCCATATTTTAAAATAACATGTTGGTTTTGAGTAAAAGAAATAATACAACAAAAGAGAATGAACTGGTCTCTGCCAGGCTGGATCAAAAAGTCATGAAAAGGAAGTGACAGATTTGACAGATGCCAAAAACTTCCAGTGTTGCCAGACCTCGACTTGCCAGATAAAACAAAACCGGAGCTGGGCAAAATAATCGGTATCGGCAACTTCCGAAACGTCGTTCAATAGATCGTAAGTCGAGAAATTTATAACCTATAACCTACAAATTCGAGGGTTAGAAACAAAAAAAAATCATGTAACGAATTACATCGTTACAGGGTATTCCTATAATCCCCATGGATTTTTATGGGCATGCGGGTTGGTGATCGCTGTTCGGTGGTGGAATTGTTCTGCAGGTCCGCCCCCCGATATATATCCCTTAGTCGCCTCTTATGACACCCATGGGAAGAGTTGGGGTGGTGCAAATTCTAAGCCAGCACCACACAGCTAATATGAACAGAAAATCTTTTTTGGCAAAGTTGCCCAGCAAGATAAACACGGCACTTCATTATGGCATTACCCCCCCAATAAAAGCTTTAAAGTTTAAAAGTCGCTTGGGTAGGGCTAAGCCATCAGTAGGCTGGCTGGCTGGATGGGCTGGTATGGTTGTTTGTTGTTAGTTTACTATTTATTAGCAGAGCGGGGCTGTTTCAATCAAATGAATCTTACCCGCAAGTTCTTCACAAAATCCTTAAAGCGTTCGAACAGGAAGCCGCTCTGTTGCTCAAGCGGTTTGTTCGAGGCCAACTTAAAATCGGATAAAGCTTGCACGAGGGGCTGATTTACGGGGAAACCCTTGTGAGCAACTGTAAAGAGATGGTTCGCATTAGCTTTCTGAAAACACATTACTTTGTTCTCTCGTGTATTGATTTCAGACAATTAGTACCTATGCTATTGTTCGAAACACATCATTACATCGACAGAACATACTGTATTGTGTTTTGTTTTTGTAACTGTTATAAAATAACTGAATTTAGGACCTCCTCCTTTTGTTTTCTGTGCGTTGATAACTCCAACGCCACTTGTAGACGCGCTAAGTATTTTCCTACGATTTTGTAGTACTGCTATGACGTGGCTTATATTTCTAACTACGAAAGTTTCTATAGTTCAAAAATTGTTTTATTGTCGAGATATCATTATCATCTGCCTAATTGTCCACACAGCTGGACATAGGTGGTCTACCCAGCAAGATAAATACTTAATTTTTAACAACTGGTTGTGATTGTGAAACATAGTTGCCCTAAGCGGCCGGAGTTAGATAAATGTTGAGTCCAAAGTACAAGTCACTGTTGCCGAAAACGGCGAACGCAACCCGATCTTCACACACACACACACACACACACACACACACACACACACACACACACACACACACACACACACACACACACAGATACTCACACTTTACTATGTGTAATGTTTTAGGTATGTGAATTTGTAATTAAATACTAGTCTGTTACCTCTTCATGCCAAAACTAAAAATATAAATATATATACAGGCAATTCTAATGCTGGAATCAAAACTTAGGCTACTTTTTAGCCCATAAATCTGTTCCCGTGATATATAAATCACTTCTCAAGCCTTTCCATAGGAAAAACGCGGCCGAAGCCGCAGGGCGCAGCTAGTTTGATTCTACAGAAATTTAGGAGTCGGACACTACCACACAGTTTGTAAAGCTTCGGTATTATCATGGTTTCAATACGTATTTAAGATCCTTATGTAAAATGTTCATATGATTTTTATTATTATTTTATTATCTTCTTCTTTCATTTAAAGACGATTCTGCGAAGATACTATTGTCATAATAACAAAGCTTGGATAGCAGAATTCGGCCCCTGTTTATTGGTGAACTAACTTACCACTCAAGTCATTTACAACGGGATATTTAACATGATTTGAGTTTTGAGCTTCCCAATATTTCTGCACACTTACCGTCTATATTGATGTATCCCCGATTGGTAAATATGGCCGACTGGAACAGGCCAGTCCACGTCTCGAGACCATAGCCCAGAGAGACAGGTCTTTGGGGCCGCATGAAGAAGTTACGGCCAGACTGAAAGTTTAAAAGTATTTTATTTAAATCGTTTATCTGAAAAAATATTTATTATTTTAGTAAGAATATTTTTTCATGTGGTGACCATGCGCAAAAGGTGATGGATGTTCCAAAAGGAACCTTATAAATTAAAACATTCATACCTTGACATAATTTTGAAGCGTGCCTTGACGCAATATGACATCCATACACTGGACTTCTTCTTGGGGAAGGGCCAAAGAGCTTCCATGATGTTGCATGTGGCTGTGGAAGAAACAATAATAAATAAACAAAGTTAGACAATTCACACAGCATTTTCTAGCATCAAAATAAGCAGAACTTCTGTTATAAGCGCCATTGGCTCGTATCATTAGGTGCTAATGCCATAATTAATACGCTGGGCATGCTGGTTTGGGTTCGCAGTGGAGGTATTAAGCATACACAGAAGGAAGTCGCCGCCCTTCCCCAGATGCTACTAAGTCATGTTCAGCAGTGTGTGTAGCATCCCAAGTTGTGGTTATGAAAAACTCTTACCTAGTTTGTCGAAACGCATGTTCTGCAGTGTGTGTAGCATCCCAAGTTGTGGTTATAAAAAACCCTTCCCTAGTTTGTCGAAACGCATGTTCAGCAGTGTGTGTAGCATCCCATGTTGTGGTTATGAAAAACCCTTCCCTAGTTTGTCGGAAAGCATGTTCAGCAGTGTGTGTATGTGTGTAATGATGAGATACTCACCGGATTATCTTCCCAAAGTCGACAGACCCAGTATACTTAAGGCTCACGGTAAATGACATGATTCTTCCATTCGGGTCAGTAATTTCAACCTAGAAAATTCGAATAATTGAAAATAGAGCTATCCTGAATACAGAACTGAGTGGCGCGATTGATTAGTGCCTTCCCTTAAAAAGTTTCTGGTACAAATCCCGTTAATTTTTAGGTAATATAAATTATTTTAATCAAAATCCAGAATATCTTACCTTATGGTCACGCCGACTTTCTTTCTTTGCTGCATCCTCCACAATGGTCTTATCCAGCAAGTTAAGGCAATATCCATTCTTATACATGTCGAATGCTATGTTCTCCCTCGGGAATAGTCTGTCTTTCAAAATTTTATAGACATGAGGAATCACTTTCTTTGGCTTGTCGGGGGTGAATAGAAAATCGTATCGGTGCTGTAATAAATAGAATTGATTAAATGATTTTTTATTACTACTAGCTTTAGCTACTGCTCGCTGCCTCGCTCATGCAGCAAAATGTCAATTGGGGTCAATGTTGATATTATCCTCTCCGCTGGCAAGGCGCCACGGATGGGTTTTTTTTTCTCTAAATCGGTCAAAAGTTTGCATAATCTGTACACGCACCGGATGGCAAGTGTGCAAAGAGAAAACAAATGTCGCCAGTCTACAATAATAACCCATAGAGGCACAGAGGAACTTTAGTGAACCAATCAAAATTCAAAACAGGATATCTTAAAGTCCTTGTGATATCTAGCTTATATAGCTTGTTGTGCAAAATAAATTAACGAATTCTTGTTAACGTATAATTTAGGTTTGTGCTTACCACAATCTTCGCATCGATATCCATCTTTAGATAATTAGTAATCAATTTTATCTTATCATGCAGTACCCTGCCCCCCAACACTTTAGCCGGGATGGTGTATCTGCAAACTATCTCCTGCCTGGACTTGCGCAAAGGCGCGTTTTTGTCAATAGGAGCTGCCTGGGGCTGCTTTGCCGGGATAGTTTGAATATTACTCGGTCCTGGTTGAACTGAAAAATAAATTCTGATCACAATCACAGTCTAGCGTCCTAATTTAGCTGAGCGTTTCGGTGCAAGCTCGCTCTGTCTAAGAAATTTTCCACAAATCTGTGATTCGTATCACACGTATCCTTTGAATAGGGTATATGCATCGATTTTTTTTATTGTTTTAATCGATTCTTTAGGTCATTATTTAACCCAGGAATGATAAGACGCTCACTGAATTTCGCATTAACAAGGTAAATAAAACAAATCAAAACTACAATCATTTTCGGGTGATAAAAACGCTACCATATTGGCGCCATGTTTATGTGACGTCGACGTACACACTTGATTAAAACCTTTGGTGACGACCTCGGTAGTGATCATCTCAGGAAAGAGGTTTTCCGAAATAACTGAAAATAATCGACAATACGAAATGTCAAGTGGGCAGAATAGTGTCAAATCAAGGTGCAGCAAGCAGAATAAAAAAAGAAGAAATGCGTACAGTGATGTCACGTCCGCTCTAGTCAATGGAGTGGCGTTTTGAAATTTTGCGATTGAGATTTAAAATATCAATTTTTCAATGGTTAAATTCTACAATAAAAACATCTCAAAACGCAAAAATAAATATGTAGATATGTTTCTACATCAATAGAGAATACGTATATATTTTTATAGCCATTTTGAAATCATATGCATATACCCTATTGTGTGCTATTTTGAATTTAGTGAGCTTAAAATTCATACGATCAGAGGTTTAAGCAAAATTTCTTTACCTTAATATTAAAATATACGACATGACATCAAAAAATAATCGATATGCAGTCGCTCTTCAAAAAAAGGCACATTTAAACTAAAAATACTACCTAAAGCACCGAATGCCAGCAAATACTATTAAAAAAAATCCGCAATTCAAAATAAAGGCAAACCTAAGCAACAAGTAAAAATCAAAATACTTAAGAAATCTAACGCAAAAATATGTAAAAAAATCCTACAAAAGGCCAACATAAATTCGGCTAAAATAAGACGGAATATCAACGAAAATTAAATGACATAATAATCAAAATAGAAAGAACAAACAGAAAATGAAAGCAAAATAAACAAATAACTCAAATATGCATGTATGAAATAAACCTACAAAAATCAAACATAAATTCTTCAAGGAGGCGGAAAATCAACGAAACAGCTTCAATGACTTTAAAATCAAAACTGTAAGAAAAAAACAAGATAATAAAGCAACTATATAAATACAAAAAAATAATCGAACCCTCCAACTCAGCAAGTGCAAGTCGTAAAAGACAAGTTAGATAGATAGATAGATAGATAGATAAATAGACAGATAGATATATAGATAGATAGATAGATAGATAGATACTCTTTATTAGGTACACACACTAACATAACAGCACAGGAAAAGTAACAAAAAAGAACAGTAACAAATATCAAAGGCGGACATACTCACACATAATTAAGTACATAGTTAGTACAAGTTGCATTGCACGTCCTCCGGTAGAGTACAAAAATGTACATCCGAATATGGGCATATATAGGTACCTATATAATATTTAACTCGTAGTATTTAGATATAATCTATTTTACTAAAATTTTATGGAAGAAAGATTTTTATTTTTGGATTTTGGTAACGAATATACTCAAAAACTACTGAACCGATTAAAACATTCTTTCACCATTAGAATGCTGCATTATCCCAGAGTAACATAGAATATATATTTATATTTCAAAAATAAATATTCACCCGTGCTAACCCGAGACGGACCGCTAATAATTATTTTAGATACCCATATGCCCGAATACACAAACGCAACTCACATTTGAGCTCGTCTCATGCCGCGATTTTTTGACGGTTATCAATGAGAAACTGTCAAAAAATCGTTATTTGAGACGCGCTTAAATCTGAGTTGCGTTTGAGTATTGAAGAATGCGTCTCCACCGAGCCGCGACCATGGCAGTAAGTATGTTATGTAGTAATAAAATGTAAATTGATAATAAAACATTTACTTCTATTAGTCAATCCTGAGACAGACTGACACGAGTCAACAAAACAATTTTTTTTATTATATAAAACCCTAGAATATGTATTATTTATCTATGTATAAAACATTCTCAGGCAAAATGTAGGTAGACATATCTTTACTAATTAAAGCCTGCCTTGAATCTCGTTGTGTGCCAATCAGTAACAAGTTCAAACAACTATAAATAAAGACAGTTTTTTACGCACCTAAACGAGTTAAATGTTGTATTAACGTACTAAAATAAATTAAAAGATTTGAAAACCATGCATTTTATTCATTTTAGACCTCATGTTTCATAGTATCATTTACTGCTTAAGACAACACCTACACCATCGGTACGGTATATAAATATTAATAGTGTTATATATACAGGGTGGAAAAAATCTATGGGCCCTGGAGGGAAACTACCTTAAATTCTTTAGTTAGCTCATTTTACTGAAAGGAAACATTCCTTTATTTTTAAAAAGAAACAAAATCGCATTCAAAGATTTCGTAAAAAATGCTTGTCTTACCTGGGAATCGAAACAACTAAAAATTTAAAAAAGAAACCCTCTCTATTTTATTATGCGAATCGTAGGATACTTGTTGGATATTTTGTTCGAATTAAAATTGTTTAATAAAAATTTGGTCTTAAAATAAAAAAGGGAAAATTAATAACAGTTTTATTTTATCATCAACACAAAAGAACACAACATGATTTTTTTAAATAAGTAGACAGATATTAAGCAGAGAATGTATCAGTTTTTAATTAATTAAATTGAGTTAAGTTATTGTTGTGTTCTTTTTAAAAATAAAGGAATGTTTCCTTTCAGTAAAATGAGCTAACTAAAGGATTTAAGGTAGTTTCCCTCCAGGGCCCATAGATTTTTTCCACCCTGTATAAAATGAAATTAAATATAAAGTTAAGAAATACAAGTAGGAGAGTTGATAATCATAACACTGAATAATTAATAAAATATAATTAAAAATTTAAAATAGGACGAAAAAAAATTTCATATACTAACATTTTTTGTCCGTCATGAAATCATTGATTGTATAGTAGCATTTATGTTCTTAAGTGGTTTTTAACTTTCTCCGAAACAGTGTGACTGGTAGTTGTCTTAATGATTTTGGCAGTTTAGTGAAAATAGAAGCCAATGAAGAATAGAAATGAAAAATAGAGCCATGCAGAAAATACCCTTGCGCATCAAAGCTGTCTTTGAGTTTGTTCAATATAAAGTCCTCCAGAGGACTTTATATTGGTCTCGTCGATTTCGAGGAGCAGCATCGGCAAGCTGACTAAATAAATCAGGGTAATTTTTCACAAAAGTAGCCATTTCGAAAATATACAATGCCGGTAGAGTAGAGTAGGATGTTATGTTGAGCAAAGTAAGGTATACAGTAATATGATACCTTAAGACGAAACATACAGCGCAGAGCTCGTATACAGCGCTTCTGATACTTAAAAAATTTGTAAACGTCAGTTGAATTGCCTCAAAATATTATGGCATAGCGAATATTTGACGCAATCAACCCGTGGAATGCGTTTATGAAAAGCGTTTATAAGTTAACTACAGGGGACAATTTATATAGAATGGAAACGAGACACTATTTTTTACATTTTTTACATAAATGTTCAATGTGTTTTTTAAATTAAGTTTTTGGTCAATATGAAGTCCTAAAAATTTTGTAGAGTCAATTTCGTCAATTTTATTATGATTATATTGAATGTCAAGGTGAGTACGAGCAGCAGTATCGCGTTGTCTAAAATTAGATTAGAAATTCGTTTTATTAATATTTATTTTTAAATTATTATCATTTAGCCATGTTATTGATTTTAGAGTTGAATTTATTTCATTTTTATGTGTCAATATTATGACATGAAATCGTTACAGTGCTATCATCAGGAAATAGAGACATTGGTTGATTTAAAGCCTTCAGCAAATCGTTAATATAGATTATAAAAAGTAAAGATCAGCACACGCTACCTTGTGGAACACCGTTTCTCAGTTTCTAAAAACAGATCTTCGTATGTATTAGAATTTCAGACTTTCCCATACTGACCGATCTAAATGTGCTACCTTGTATAATTTACACTTTAATCTTTTATGCAGAATTTTTTGGTTAGTGGATATTTGAAAATCCCTTGTTCCACTAAAATCCTTTACAAATATCCATTGATAGATCTTTTTGGACTGTCCACACGGCACGCGGGTGCAATGCTGATGTATTATACATTATAAACCTTCCACTTGAATTTCTATCAATTAAAAAAACCTCATCAAAATCCGTTGCGTAGTTTCAAAAATCTAAGCATACATAGGGAAAGACAGACAGCGAGAAGCGACTTTGTTTTATACTATGTAGTGATGAAGCAACATTTTGAGGAAAGTGGATTTTTAAGAACTAACGAGTGTCTGAAAATCCGGCCAGGTAGATTAAATCTCCTGGATTAAATCTCCTGGAGTAAATCACCTATAAGCACAGCTGGTAATATAACACCCGTAAGACTTAATTCACCTGGAGTAAAACACCTGGTTTTACTAAGTGCTACGCACGGTAGGTTGGCGTCCGGAGCCGTAGTTCTGTTCTGTACAGAATGTGCATTGAAAATATATTACTAGTCCATGAAATTCAGCAAATGGCAGAAAATGTAACATAATATGGCAGAAAATACCAGGTGACAAAAATGGCTAGTGACAATGTCAAAGTGACAAAATAATAGAAAATGTCAAGAATGACAGCTGATGTCAAAATATCTCAAATAAATAATAATCTTATTTACTCATGTTATGGCTAACCTGTAATTTAGAGAGCACTAATTTTAAGTATTTCGTTTTATAATTTTTATACCTTGTGTCAGTTCTAGTTGGTTGCCCTAATAAATAAAAAAATAACGATAGAAGTGATAGCTATTGTCATAATATAAACGGCCTCATCTCGAAAACTACTGATACAGACCACTTGAGCAAGAAACTGAAAGTTTAGGACGAGTATATAGTGTTTGAGATACTTTATCAGATTTGATTTTGGCAGCTGTTATCAAAATTTTAGATTTATTTACACTGTAGGAATATCTTTTTTGAAAAGAAAATTACAATCAAATATAAAAAAGTGGTAATAAACTTGAACTACTATTTACAAATGAGCTAGATGCAAATCTACAGGTAGCTCCAATGATCCACATAAATACCAGTCGGAAGCGTTATTTTTTAAATTAACTGTCACTTCTACCATTTTTTGAGAAACTTCGAAATTTTGGACATTGGCTGTCATTTATTAGGCAAAAAAGAGCATTTTGACTTAACCCAAGGACCGAGGGGTCGTCCCCCTCGAGTTGAAGTCGGGGTAAAGAGGCCACGCCTCGAGGCCCCCCTCCGTGCCCCCACAAGCGCCGGAATGAAGTTCAGTGTGTCATTTTTTAATATTGTTGTCATAAGTATGTATAAGTACAGAACTACAACACACGCCAAGTCCACTGTGCGTAGCACTTAGTACAGCCAGGTGATTTAGTCCAGGTGAATTAAGTCGACCAGGCCCGGATATTTATTCGTTATTAAATATCCACTTTCCAAAAAATCCTGCATAAAGGAATAAAGTCGACGACCTCTGTGGCGCTGTGGGCAAAGGTCCGCCTGCGACGCAGAAGGTTGCGGCTTCGATTCCCGCCTCAGGACAAATGTGTGTACGATTTGCAGATATTTGTCCAGGAATTCTGGATGTTTTCTATGTATAATGATAAATATCTATATATGTAGTGTATTGTATTATGTATATCAGTTATCTAGTATCCTTATCACAAGCTCTGCTTAGCTTGGGGCTAGATAATGCTGTGTGAATTGTCCAACATTATTTATTTATATGTGGACATAAAGGTCCAAAAATATCTATCAATGGATCTTTGCAAAGGATTTTAGTGTACCTAGGGAATTATTAAACATACAAAAATAAATATAACTTACCTGCCGGGGCAGAAGCTGCAGGGGGTCCTCTGCCTCCAAGAGCTGGTGGACCCAGCTGTGGATCTATAACAAAGAAGTGTGCATCTCGTAGTCAGTTCTTAGTATAGTTGCCGCCAAACATCTTGTCCGGTAACGGGCAGCGAAAATGGGAAGCTTGCGAAGGTACACACACGGTTATTATAAAAATATATTCAGCCACCGACGACACAGTAGGCAAAAGAGGTGGGCAGAGCTACGTATTATAGCTCTGTCTCGCTCTTACATTGTTTTTAAACATAAACTCGCAGAATAACTCATAGGATACTTTTTATCCCAAAAAAACACTACAAAAATAAACAAATAATATTTTACCTCCTTGTCCTCCCCATGGCCTTGGTTGCGGTTGACCAGAAGGGCCAGGTTGTTGTGGATATTGAGGAGCTCCTTGTTGGGGATACGGAGCCCTATGCTGCGGTTGTTGTGGATATTGAGGAGCTCCTTGTTGGGGAAACGGAGCCCTATGCTGCGGTTGTTGTGGATATTGAGGAGCTCCTTGTTGGGGATACGGAGCGCTATGCTGCGGTTGTTGCGGATATTGAGGTTGCTGACCCCATGGTTGTTGAGGCTGTGGAGGATGTTGTACAGGTGGAGCCGGTTCAGCTGCTTTTGGGGGAAGAGAAACCGGTGCCTGTTGAGCATCTTTAGCTGCTTGAGCTTCTAATACAGCCAGAGGGACCTTCTTTTTTCTCGGACGACGAGGTCTGGTTTTGCTGGGCAATCCTAACCCACCGTCTTCCTCATCTTGCTCTTTAGTTGCCGCATTCGGCGGCTCAGCTGTTTCTTTAACTTCTGGAGCATCCTAAAACAAAGAAGTACTGTAATGTTACCCCATGGTGCAGTGGGCGGTGGCCCAGATGGTTGCGGGTTCGATTCCCGCCCCGGGACAAATGTTATGTATATTTTGTGTGTGTGTGTGTTTGAGTGTTGTGTTGTATCCATATAATTTTATAAAAGCAAAAGAATTCCTATCTGTCTGTTTAACCTTTCGAACCTAAACAGAACTTCATGAAATAGACAGGGCATGCTGTCTTTGACAATCCCATTACGTACACGACTTATGCTGGTAGCAGTACAGTTACAGTGTAATGACAGATGTGCATGATTTCTGGCATCACTTTCTCTATCTCATCATTATTATAAATGCGAAAGTTTGATGATCACAAAAAAATTATAGAACAGGTTGGACTGAAGTTTTGCATCAAATGTAATTCTAGACCTGGATTAATATAAAGGCTTCTTTTTAACCCAGAAAAACCGTTGCTAAGCAGCTGGCAGAAGTTAGTTTTTAGGGTTCCGTACCCAAATGGTAAAACAGGACCTATATTACTAAGCCGCTGTCCATCTGTCTGTCTGTCCGTCCGTGTGTCATCAGGTCTCATGAACCGTGATAGCTAGATAGTTAAAATTTTCAGATGTTTTTGTTGTTTTTGTTATTTGTTGTTCAGAAATCTGTTGCCGCTATAACAACAAATAACAAAGTTAAATAATGTTAATAATTAATAATCGCCCTATCACCTTGAGAACCGATCATCGAGGTAAAGCAACGTCGGACGCGGTCAGAACTTGGATGGGTGACCGCGTCTTATTGACTTTTTGTAATTTGAGAAAAATTTGTAAGTTTTTATTTTTATATATTTTGTATAATGGTACGGAACCGTTCGGTTTGTGAGCGAGTCCAACTTGCACTTGGCCGGTTTTATTCATACTATCTGATTTGATCTTACAAACCCCTCTCCAAAACACATCTTGTATTAACTAGGATAGAATACAGAAGGAACAATTAAATTTTAAAATTTGTATGCAATTCAACCCTAGTGGTTCATACCTTTGTATCCTTCGGCCCTTCTGCAGGTGGGGCGATTTGAGCAGCTGAGGTGGATGCTTGGCCTTCCTGCAGTGTCAGAGCACTAGTGGCTTTCTCTAGGCTAGCGCTTGATGTGGTTGCCTGCACACTAGTGCTTGGTGTGGTTGCCTCCGCACTAGTGCTTGGTGTGGTAGCCTCGGCACTAGTGCTTGGTGTTTCTTTCCCCTTCTTTTTTCCTAAATCATCAGGTTAATTAGTTAATTAGTGTGATTGTAAGGATAAAACGTAAGCAATTTGTGCAATGTGGCAAGCTCAGAGTAATGAATTTTAAAAACAGAATTACCTGTGGTATTCATGATACCTCATTAAGTTATTAATAATAATTAATTCTTTCAGACTATGTGATGGCTGACTTTAGAAAACTTACAGCTCTCATTTAACTTACTCTTAATGTCTATACTAAAATATAACTTAAAACAACCTATAGTAAAAACTTATCATACATCATACTAATATTATATAGGTAGTAATATTAATAATAAAAACTTTTTATATTGATATTAAATTTTCTATTTATTTTTATTTGGTTTTGACGAAGTAGGAGTTTGGATTGGACCAATCAATTACTATCAAGGTAAATCAAGTCAGATCATGGAACACAAGTATCTGATAATTTAATTTTGATTTAATTTATGAATTCAAAAGTAAATCTGGCTGTCTGTTATCTTTTCATGTCTAAATGTCTGAACAGATTATAATGATATATATAGGAACGAAAATAATATCACAGATGTCGGCTCCCTGCCAAATTTTACAAATGAACTTTAAATCTATTCACCCGAGCAATATATGTATATAATGTAAAAAAGAATTAAGGGTTCTCATCAAAATCTTTGTATTTTTTGATTTGCCTGTAAATTTTTATTAGCTAGTATCCATTATTATAATCTTTACCTCTATAAAATATAAGTGTAAGTTAATGTTAATGTTCTTTCAACACAAACAAGGCTTGTAGTTTTACACTTATGTATGTGTCCCAATATTTTTTTAAAAGAATACATTACAGTATATAACCTATTTATTAAGTTGAGAACTTGATGTTAATCATTTGCCTTATTAAACTAAAACTAATACATACAAAAAAATCTTCTTACCTTTACCTTTCGCCATTTTTACTTCTCTTTCTCAGTAACGTAGATATTCTAATCTGAAATGCATATGAAAAAAACGATGTAAAATGTGATACTGGCAATGCCTCGCTGTTTTGATCTCAATTCAAACAAGGTTAGTTTCAAATGTTTGTCAATTATACAAATACTTAATAGTTAATAAGACCTTTTTTCACAGTGTTCTCACAGATTTTTCTACATTTTCCTGTAAAATATAAATTCATATCTACTAGCATTACAAGCATATAGATGGATCGCTCTGCAATCATTGGAGATAGGGATTTTTTTACTTTTTTCAAATAAAATTTCAAACTATTTTGAATACAAATAAACTGTACAAACTGATATCTTTCATTTATTATTATTATTGGATAATGGACGAGCAGCTGAAAGCTGGAAATTTTTTAAAAAAGAGCACCATGATGTAGGTAGACATTACATCATGGTGCTCTTTTTCTAATTTTTTCACTACAGTTTTCACTCAGGGTCAGATTTGATATTGTGTATATTTGATAGGTACCCTACATTCATTTTAGTTTTTTATTTATATATTTGGGAAAAAAGGACAGAAATAGCAAAACCAAGGGTTTTGCCAATCTTGAAACCCTTAAAACTGTATGCATTCAACAACTGCAATACCTATAAATTATGATGCAATCAGAGTGAAAGTTTCCTAATAGTTACAAATTTATACAGCAAATTGCAACATTGCCTATTTGTTTTCTCTGTATGTGTGACCAAATATGTGAGTGAGGTGCCTCTATGTGGATCTTAAGATTAAAATCCAGGGAAAACCACAAGGCAACTGTTGACATCACCTGCAGACAGGAACTTACAGTCGGTGTATTATGATTTTATGACCCTGTAGGTAGGCTGTTATTATTTGTAGTGCGGTGTAAAGATCTAGTTTTACAAGTGGACACAATCACAATAGGTACATTAGGTACCTAACCTACTAGATCAAGTAAGACACAGTTGTGTGTGAAGGGTAACTTCCAGGGGTTTGAACAATAATAAAATAAGCAACAAATTTATATACCTACTAGATTGAATCTTGATTTATCTATATATAGCAACTTAAATATATTTTCCAAGAGACACTAGAGAACACTAAAAAATAACTGATAAAGGTACTTGGCTGAGTAGAGTAAATAAAGAGATGATCATAGTTATGGAGATGATCTTTATGAGATTAACACAGTGAATACAAAAAAAAAAAAACTGTACTTACTTTGATTGACTTGACAAGATGATTTGCTATTGATTATTTAATTGTGTGTGTGCTTCCCCAACAATGTTGGTTAGCCATGGGTTAACCCACGTACATGTTTGTCAATGGTCGGGGATTCCAAGACCACGTAAAATTTCTTTCTACTTTTTTAAGTGAACATGGAGAACAAGATGGCGATTATCATGTTTCATAGAGTTATTATGCGAATACTTCTTAGGTACCTAATAGGTAGGTACCGTGCCTCCAACGACCTAAAGATTCCAACAATATCTATATAACTTCCAAATAACGAAGCCCCGGTGGTGGTGATGATCATGGACATGAATACACCGTGCATTTTAGTTTAGATCAAAACAATCGATTTAGACATGATTTATTAGTACTACTTACATGCGTACAATCAGCTAGTTTGATTTGTTATATTGTTCCTAAAAACCTTTTGACTTTTCACAAATAAAATACAGAATATTACAAAAGACCTACCTTCCTCGATTGATTTTGTGTTGTTGTTTTTTTTTGCACAGGAACCAACAGATGACCAACAGGATCAGAGTGTGTCTATGCTCGTTCCGCTCGTTCATTCACTCACTATGCCTAAGAAAGGCTGCCAAGCCAACTGATAAAATTCAATTATGAAGAATATTAAAAAAAAATGGTAGATTGATGGCTGGTTAGTGCAGAATGCAGCTATGGAGGCACAAATCCATCTTACCTGCAAGCAACGTTATAACTAATATTTTTAACGCTCTGATCGCAAGTTTATTGAAAATAAAACTGCCGGGTTGGTGGAGGGCTGATGCTAGAACAAGTTTGTAATCTCCAAAGAGAATACAATAACTTGTGCAAAGGTGCCCATAATGCTTGCAGCATTACCTCGCTGAATAGCAATGGCAAAACAAAATTATTACTATACAATGTGTCTGGCTACCGGTGTCGGAGACTTTAGGGGGGTGAAGTACGGTAAATTTTATCGACAAATCACTATCCCTATTTTTTTTTTCTCGCTCCATGATAAAATGGCAGCCATTTTGTTTTCTTTTCCTCGAAGCACGGGTGCTTGTATTGTTTAAGCTATAGCTACCCATGCAGAAGTCCTAGGAAGATGATAGAGGTCTCATTTGATAGCCAATAATGTAAATAATAAAGCAATGATAGCATTGTTGCGTTTTCTATTTTATAATAGAGGAAAAGAGAATTTATAAAACAAAAAAATAGTTTTTTTATACATTTTTTTAAAATTATTAGCTTTTTCATTAAATTGAAACTGTAAAGCTACATGTTTTTGAACGATAGTCCAGAATGTGTGCTTCAAAAAAAATCTTGCTTCGTAGCCCTGAATAAGATAGTTTAGAAGTTATGATGATTTAAACATGGTAAGTTTTTCTAAACCCAGATTTTTTTTTTTTTTTTACGCTTTTAGCATTTGCCATTTCAGTTTCAGCGCGCCCTTATCTAAAACAAAGAACAGCATTGTCTATGGACACGCAATTCCTCGAAACCGTGACTCTAGTTGCTTATTAGCGGGATATTTAAGCTTCAAGGGTCATATTCAATTCGTCATAACTTCTAAACTATCTTATTCAGGGCTAAAATGCAAGACTTATTTTGAAGCACACATTCTGTACTATCGTTCAAAAACCAAAAACATGTAGCTTGACAGTTTCAATTTTATGAAAAAGCTAATAATTTAAAAAAAATGTTGAATAAAAACTTTATATTTGTTTTATAAATTCTCTTTTCCTCTATTATAAAATAGAAAACGCAACAATGTTATGATTGCTGTATTGCCTATATTATTGGCTATCAAATGAGACCTCTATCGTCTTTCTAGGACCTCTGCATGGGTAGCTATAGCTAAAACAATACAAGCACCCGTGCTTCGAGGCAAAAGAAAACAAAATGGCTGCCATTTTATCATGGAGCGAGAAAAAAAAAAATAGGGATAGTGATTTGTCGATAAAATTTACCGTACTTCACCCCCCTAAAGTCTCCGACACCGGTAGCCAGACACATTGTATACAAAATTATTATTATATGAGGGTAAAGACCTTAATATATATTTTTGTATGTTTTATTACTTCTAATGTATGTAGGTATTGTAGTATATTGGTATGGTATTCTCTTTGGCTAGAACTTATCAAAAGTTAAAGCTATCTGTACTGTCATTTTTGTGATAATGTAAAGTGAATTGGTGAATGCCATGTACAATGTATTGTATTTTGTATGTAGCTCTATGTATGGTTACTCATTCCATGCATGTTGGCACCGCTCATGGGTCCGGTTAAATTACAGCCAGAGAATGAATAGCCCGGGAAATTACAACACATTGAATTTACTTTGTTGAATATAATTTTTAAATTGGCAGAACTCCATGGTTTTATTTTTATGGGCTGTGTAATATTGGTACTGCTACTCGCTATACCGTGTCCATTTTGAATGAAGCCTAAACGTAAACAAACCGCCCATACCTAAACTAAAATTCACTTTGTTGGCGCGTCCTTTTATAAGTAATTTACATTACTTGTCGATTTTAGATCCTCCCTTTAATAAAACTTGCTGACAATTAGGTATATCTGAAACTCGACCCCAAGCAAGTGAGATTTTGTTATTTGTGTTGTATTTTGTTTACTAACATGCTTCATTCAAAATGGATAAACCATAGTAAGTTACAGCCCCAGAAGTTACAGCCTTGGAATTTGTGACCATCCATGTACACACTTTCCTGGGCTGTAACGTTGTATTTTGATTGGCTGCAAAATGTTGGCACCGCTCATCTCATCTTTGCTTCTTGGTATTCCATTTCATTCATTCTTGTTTTTGTGTGCAAAATAGCGTGAGTGTAGAGTTTGGTGATAATTTTGTATTATTTAATAAATTCGGCTCTACCTTTACCAATTATAGGTACATAACGCAATAATTGTCTTTCAAACGTGTTGTACCTACATCTTTGTGTTCTTCATCAACGAATTTATGGCTCAACGTATTCATAGTCATGTGTATTGAACTGTTTTCGGCAATAGTTTACTGTACGTCTAATTCAATGAATAAAACTGTAAACTATGGCCTATCACGCCGGTGAAGCTACAAACTCGACTGAAGATACTGCTGTTACCAACGAAACCTATGTTGTTGACGATCTTACCATAGTTCCGTTAAATAAAAAAAGTTTAGGTAAGTCACACACATTCCACATTATACAGGGTTAGCTAGGGTCAGATGGATGATAAAGTTTCCATCATTAATACTGATTCGTCTATGACACCATACATACTCCAAACATAACCATTTTCCAGATATACTCATACTCATTTATTTATTTGCCGTAGGGACACAAGGCACACTTGGTTTTGTCAATTTACATGTCACATTATCATAATAAAAATAATTAATTAAAGTACTTAACACAAAACATGCAATAAGTACTTACATAAATATATCTGCTGTAAAAGGGCATTGTCAAAATTAAGACGAATGTAAAGTATATAGATAATATCACAATATAATGGACTGTATGTAATGCAATAAAATTTTTGTAATATAGGCATATAGGCATCTACTTTTATTTTACGTTATTTGTAAGTAAATAACTTGCTGTAATATTTTCAACACCGTAATTGTAGGCTAAACAAATGGTGTAATAGAAGATTCAAAGTTGAAAAAAGTTGTAGGTAATAAGTACTTATACAAAATATTATTTTTATTGGAGTACTTTTTCAGCTATCTAACAAAGTACCTATAACAATCTAGAGTATTGTCAGAATTGTCATTGTCAGTATAGGAATAACTAAGGTTAAGGCCCATACACCAGTGAAAGTGGTGCCCCCAACTATTTTATCTTATTATTATGTTAAATGCAGCAAGTTTTAAAAATCCATTGTTCAGTTTGTGGTATCTATTATAAGTTTAGTATTAATGCCGTGGTAATAGTTTCATTTTGTAAAGCTTAAGCAGAGATACTAAGTTGCGCTTTTTGGCCACTACTACTAACTCTATTTTCACATCTCATCCTAAACTAATATGAGATAAAATTATTACAGATGTATTAAAAAATAGCTTATAATAGATACCATAAATGGATTTTTAGAAATTTCTATGATAAATGTAAAAATATGAAATGATAGTCATCACTCTCATATTGGCTTGGGTATGCACCTTAAAAGCTCGCAGGTATTAGTAAAAAGTAACAGTGCTTTTACATCAAATTTATCACCAGAGAGTAAAAACAAACAATGCAAATAAGTAGGGTTATTCAAGCGAAGATGACACCCCAAGTCAAATAAATTATTTACATAATTTATACTTTAATCTTTGATTAAGTACCTAATCAAAGATTAAAATGCTGTAGTACAGCATTTCTAATTCTAAGTGGGGGAACTGGGATCTGTTTCACTGAAAGGCTGTGGTGGCTGAGTTAAGTGGTTGGGCTTTGGAGAGTCCAGTATCGGAACATGAATAGCCGCAGCCAACTCCTGTATTGTTTTTGGCACCATCAGTATAGATATGATATGTGGTGACGCCATGGGAAGTGCACGCTACTGCATTTTCCTCATGTGTTATTTCGTAGACGCTATTCTGTCGGTGCCATTCGCCGCCTCTGGAATTGCAGCAATTGCTTTGCTCAATATTCTGCAGTTTTTTGTCAGTCCTGACTCGCCTTTCCACTGGTTTATTGATATTATTGTTATTGTTAGGGATGCTGCCATTGCTTCTTGCTGTATGTGAACGTGCAAGGGCGTCAGTCCTAAGAGTACCTATGTCCAGTGCTACAGATGGGATTGATTTCTTACATCCCCGCAGAGAAGTGTGCCAGTCTTTGGACTTGTTGTAGTTTGTTAATGGTTATGACTAGACCTGTTCTGGGCCACCATACAATTGTACCGTAAGTTAGCACTGGGCGGACCATGACTGTGTACAGCCACAAACATAGCTTGGGCTTAAGGCCCCAGTCCTTGCCTACCGCTCGCGTGCATTGCCACAGGACGTTTGCGTTAGAGTACTAGTTCTGTTTTGTTCGGGTTTACTGACATGCTGTATTTTGATGCACCATGTCTCCACAATCCGTTACTGCATCTTTTCGCACAAGAATGAATGTAGAGGCCAGCCCGGGTGTGATTTTTGTGAGATTCCATTGTAGAAGGGCAGGGAAGATGCCGTCACTTCCAGCGGCTTTGTACGGTTTAAAGCTTCTAACAGCCCAGTCCAGTCCATCTTCTGTGACTATCTGGTTTGCAAGTCGTCGTTGCAAACCAGCAGTCGTCGTTTTTGGCTTCCTGATAATTTGTGGGTTCCCATTCAGTGTTCTCCTCCAGTTTACAGTCTGGAAAGTGTGTTTTCACTCGGGCTGCTCCCGCTCGGTTTTGGTGTACGATCCATCAGGCTTTTTAGTGAGCAAAGTTTGGTAGTCGTATCCTTGCACAGAATTTTGTTGAGACGAGCTGTTTCAATATGGAGTTACGTTTTGCGTTACCACGAGTTTTTACGTTTACTTTGAATCTCTCTTTTATATTCTTGTCTGACTATTTTATAGTATGATCAGTTACTAACGGCAAAGCCAATGAATTGATTCTACAGGAATCAACCAAATTTATTTTGTTAAAATTTAATCATTTTCTTTGATCTTGAATATAGCTGTATTGTGATTTATTTATTTATTTAAAGAACAAACATATTACACACACAACACATATATATTATGTCTATATCTAACACAATCTTAATGGTAATTATTCTAATACATACGACAATTTTCGCGTACATAACTTGTTTTGTAGATGTGATTGCCTATATGGTACCATATTTTGATGATGATGATGATGATGGTACCATATTTTATTCTTAGTTCGTAAAACTTGTAAAGTACGTTCATCATGAACATGGGTTTTAAGTGTAGATTTTTTTTACTAAAAGAGTAATAAATGTTTGTTGTGAGGTTTAGGTAAGTACGTAAGTAGGTAGGTAAGTAGGTAAGTACTGGGTCACTCCCGGGCGGGACATTTTAACTCCTTTTTGTTCAAACTTCTCGTAATATCTCTAAAACAAGCAATAGTATACATATACATAGTTTCAAAATAATAACATTATGAAACCAAATAATACACTCGAGAGCAATGAATCCGGGTCACTTAAAGAATGTTAAAAATCTCGGAAACTAAAAATGATAGGTTAATGCAATAAATTGTATTTAATAGACAATGTAATACTCCTTAAATGAAAGTAAAAAAAATATGAGTCACCATACATTTTATTAACACAAAATTACATAAAGAAAAAAACTGCTGATCTCTCCTTAAAACAAAAATAGGAAACATGAAATTTTTGAACTTTATTACGATTTTCTTGAATTTTAATACTTCGTATTGCCTCCTCGTGCTTCCATTACTGCGTTTACGCGGTTTGGCATGCTGTACACCACGTTCCTTATACGATTTTGGGGAATATTCTCCCATTCCTCTGTGAGAGCAATTTTGAGCTCACGAAGCGTGATTGGGGGAGGGTTTCGTTGTTTTACGCATCTGCCTAGCTCGTCCCAAGCATGCTCGATCGGGTTGATATCCGGGCTGCGCGCTGGCCACTCCATACGAGTAATGTTCATCTCTTGAAGGTAGTCATTCACAATCCTACCTGTATGAGGTCGGGCATTGTCATGCATAAATATAGCATCCTCACCTAAATTGACCATAAATGGACCAACGTGATCATTGAGGATTTCTTCCACATATCTTACGCTAGTTAAAGAGCCGTTTTCTATGATCACCAGCTCTGTGCGACTTTCAGAAGAAATTCCGGCCCACACAAGTACAGACCCACCACCGTAGGCTACTTTTTCTTCGATGCATGCTTGCTTGAATCTTTCCCCTGGTCTTCGATACACTCTGTGTCTTCCATCGTGCTTGTAGAGCATAAATTTTGATTCGTCGGAGAACATAACTTTTGACCAATCTTCAATACTCCAATTTACGATTTTTAGGATTCTTTAAGTGACCCGGATTCATTGCTCTCGAGTGTAGTTTCAAATGAAAACAAAAATGAATCCTAAATTATGCAGTTGGCCCAGCAAATCGACATTTGCCATGTGTGACGGGTGGGACATCCTATCTGAGTTGGTGGATTTGCTTCCCAAATCAATACAAACCATAAATTTTTGCTTAGCAGATGTTTCATATGTTAAACCTAGAATGTTAAGTTCTAATTTTGGGTGGGATGGCGATCTGCGAAAGACTGCAGGCAGATCCTCAGATTGAAAATCTGCTGTTGTTAACTGATTGATAAAATTTTCAGCAATATGTGAGTTGTGCAGCCGTATCGGTCGACGTGAGCAGTTCTACCCCCGCAACAATAAATTTTGCTCCCTGCGATGCCACGCCAGTAACTCGAGGAGACAGCATTGTCACTGGAGATTCAAGTTCATGGAGGGATCAGAGCATCTAGAGGGGTTCATCCCACTTGAGCCCTTACCACAGTTGGATAATTGGGAAGGAGTATATCAGCCACAAGTAAGTTTTATTCTTTTTCTGCTGCCAGTGTCATACATAAGACATGTTTTCCCTTGTCTAAATAAATATTAGGTCCTTACATATGAAATTGGCGTTTTTCGTACTGGCCACTTTAATCACAAATTTCTCCTCTTTGGTAAGGAATTCCAAATTCAAATTTGTACAGCTATAGACTCATGTATTTGTGCTTCGATGATCGTCATTCATTTGTTTTTTTTCTTCTGTTTTTTTCTGTTTGCGTCACTCATTTTACAAAATGGAAAACTTAAAATATCGCATTATTTACGAGTACGAGTTCCGCCGTGGCACTAGTGCTGCGGAAACAACTCGAAGGGTGAATGATGTGTATGGCGGTCGTGTTGCAAAAGAAAACACAGTTCGTTTTTGGTTCCAACGTTTTCGTTCTGGAAATTTCGACCTGCAGAACAAGCCCCGTGGACGGCCTGAGACTCAAGTTGATAATGAAGAGTTGAAGGCTATTGTGGAAGCGGATCCATCGCAAACCACGTCCGAGTTAGCTGCAGGCTGCGATGTTAGTGATAAAACTGTTTTAATTCACTTGAAGCAAATTGGGAAGATTAAAAAGCTTGAAAGGTGGGTACCTCACGAATTGACTGAAGCAAACCGGCAAACGCGCGTCGACTGCTGCGTTACATTACTAAACCGGCACAATAATGAAGGTATTTTAAACCGAATCATTACCTGTGATGAAAAATGGGTTCTTTACGATAATCGGAAGCGCTCAGCGCAATGGTTGGATCCTGGCCAGCCAGCCAAATCCTGCCCCAAGCGAAAATTAACCCCAAAAAAGTTACTTGTAAGCGTTTGGTGGACTAGTGCCGGTATTGTTCATTACAGTTTTCTCAAATCTGGCCAGACTATTACGGCTGATGTCTATTGTCAGCAATTGCAAACCATGATGGAAAAGCTAGCGGCTAAACAACCTAGGCTGGTCAATCGCTCCACGCCACTGCTGCTTCACGACAACGCTAGACCACACACTGCGCAACAGACGGCTACTAAATTAGAAGAGCTTCAATTGGAAAGTCTAAGACATCCTCCGTACTCCCCGGACCTTGCTCCAACAGATTACCATTTTTTTCGAAATTTGGATAACTTCTTGCAAGGGAAAAAATTCAACTCCGATGGGGCAGTCCAAATCGCCTTCAAAGATTTTATTGATTCCCGTCCGACTGGTTTTTTTAGTAAAGGGATCAATGAACTACCTATAAGATGGAAAAAGTGCATAGAAAATAATGGTTCACACTTTGATTAATTAAATATATTATATTAAAAAATATTCGACTTTTTGTTCCTCCCATACAAAACGCCAATTTCATATGTAAGGACCTAATATAAATAAATATACTTAAATATAAATAAATAATGCTGGACAATTCACACAGCATTATCTAGCCCCAAGCTAAGCAGAGGTTGTGTTATGTGTACTAGATAACTGATATACATAATACAATACACTACATAGATAGATATTTTTTTAATAAACATAGAAAACATCCAGAACGCCCTGAACAAATATCTGCAGATCGTACAAATATTTGTCCCGAGGCGGGAATCGAACCCGCAACCTTCGCAGGCGGACCTTCGCCCACCGCGCCGCAGAGGTCGTCAAATTACCGTTGAAAGTATTGTGAATCAAAGTCAGAACACAATAAAAGATAACTTTTAATTTTATAATAGAAACTTTCGTAGTTCGAGGAATTCATTATGAATGTAAGCGCGTTAACTTCGAACCTCGTTTGTGTTGGAAGAAAACCAACGTTTCATCCGTTAGCGAGGAACATCTTCAGGGCGAGTGCGGTTCTAGATGCGCGCGTACCGCATCCCTTCGAGCACTGTTCTTCCAACACAAACACGGTTCGTAGTTAACCCGCTTACATTCATAATGACTACTTTCCATGTTTATGTAAACCTTCTTTGGAAAAGAGTCAAAATATAATCTTTAGCCTGGAATGTTTTGGCATTCACTGCCAACCCAACACAGCTTTAAGTTCAACTGGCCATGGCACATATTGGCCATCTTAATTCAGGGGATGCAGTCTCACATAGAGATCGTAAAGTACCGATCGCTATATTTAAAGGGACACGAGGGGAACGGGCGGCAGTACCTTGTTAAAAACAATTGTTCCGATGGTAATACCACTTTTATATCTTTGTCTCTCTCTCCCAATAAGGTTTGCTGGAAGAGCACTCTTATTAGGGTTAAGCTCGCCGTTGCCATTATTTTTCTTTTAAATGTTTTACCCATTGATTAATTAAAAAAGGAAGATAGGTTACGTTCTCCCAGCGCTTACTCGAAAATTGGCATGTGTTACAACTACACGCAAACACATACGCTCACAGTTATATTTCCAGTCCTGTGTTATACAGAAAAGAGTAAAGACGGAAAGACGTATCTAAGACCGAAGTGAGACCGAGACAACAATATTGCACGCGAATCACGACCGCCCGTGCCGCGCCGGCCGGTCCGACGGTGACTGAGGTGGAAGCACACAATTTTACACAATATGAGGTTGCCATTTTCGAGAAACTAGTAGCTCATCTTCACTTTTTAATTAACCAATGGTTTTACCATATTGTATTATTTTGTGCAATAAAGAATTAAGAATTTAGGTAAATCAATATGAATTTTAGAAATTTGACCTTTTTCTTTATGTTAATCAACTGTATTTATGGAAATAAATAGTTTTTGAATCATTTGAAACTTGATTCTTGTAAAGACAATCAAAATTCGTTAATTTATGACCGGTAAAACTTTGCGACCGATGTCGGTTGCCATCTACGTCGAGACTGCTTGCCCTGGTCCAAAACTGCAGTTTCAGTAGTCTGCAATCAGTAGTTTGAACATACAAATTAATTACTAGATGGTTTTCCACAACAGCTACGTACACAAATAGTTCGTAGTTTTGGCATGAAAAATGAAGTACCTATGGTTAAAAAAATTGTGCCTGTAGTGAGCGCGCGCAATTCGCTCACTAGCCTTTTATTATATTCTCCATTATAATATCCATGTATTTTCTTCTCAAATTCTTTACAGCCTGGCCCAAAAAAGCAATCTGCAAGTACGTTTCACAGCTACGAATGGAAAGATGAGTTATTTGGGTGCGATTTCCTCGCTGCACCTGTGAGCCTCTTCAAACACGCGCCCTTGCATGAAATGTGGGACAGTATGTTTGAAGGAATGAAGGTTGAAGTTAGAAATAACGATTTTAAGGGGAATGAGAAGAATTGTGACTATTTTTGGGTGGCTACTGTATTGAAGGTAAGTCTGTTTCCTCAACGTCAATCTCAACAGCTCGTCGTCAGCGGTCCCTGTTGGACGCAGGCCTTCCCCTGAAGAACACCTTTTTGGCTCATGTGGGAGTTATAATAATCCCCACGCTGGGCATGCGGTTTGGGGATCGCAGTTCGTTGGTAGAAATGTTCTGCAGATATACTTTAAAAACGCCGCACCAAGCTAGCTGCAGCTGCTGCCAATCTGGCGTGAATTGAGAATAATACACGATTGCAATACTTCATTGTGGCACATTAACCTCACAATTCTGTCATCCTCGCCCGTACTCGTAAAAAGTAAATTCATTGGTTCAAATCTGAGGTTACCGAGATAAAACTAGGTTTTATGCAAGAAAAACAAATCAGAACAGAAATATCAATTTTTGTTATACGCGTAGGGCTCCCACGATAAACCCCCCAATAGGGTACATGCATGGATTTTTTTATTTATTTGATCGCTTATTTAGGTTAATACATAAACGAAAAAAATATAACACCCAAAAAAAAATAATTATTGAGGTAACAAACTAAAAGTAAAACTACACTCAGTTTCGGGTGATAAAAACGCTGCCATGTTAGGCATTGCATTTTATGACGTCACGAATCATCGAGTTCCATATGTAAACTCAAAGTCAAAACTTCATGCCCATACAAAAATGTTCAAGTATGACGTCACGCTTCATATGCCAAAAGCGTTGCGTTTAGACATTTTGCTGTTGAGACTTAAAATATCTACTTTTCAATGATTAAATTTCACAATAAAAACACCATTAAATACAAAAAAAAATATACAGATATATTTCTATATCAATAAAGAAATACGTAAAAAAAATATTAGCTTTTTTGAAGTCACATGCATATACCCTATTGATGCCACTAAGTCCTCCGCTCATCTACTCTTTCCTTATTTTAATATAATTTCAGGTAAAAGGCTACATGGGTCTCCTGCGCTTTGAAGGTTTCGGCAGTGACGATTCTAAGGATTTTTGGGTGAACTTATGCTGTGCAGAAGTCAACCCTGTGGGCTGGTGTGCACTGCGAGGCAAGCCTTTGATACCCCCGACTAGTATTCAGGATAAATATGCAGATTGGAAAAAGTAAGTGTAAACAAATGAGTTCGGAGACCAACTTTTATGTACAGAAAAATTCGGGAGACTGGGGGCTTCTCGAAAGTGGAATGAGCCACCTCATTCCACTTTCGAGAAGCCCTCAGTCTCCCGTTTGCCTTATTGTACCTAATTTTAGAGGTGCAATAGGGTATATGCATGTGATTTCAAAATGGCTAAAAAAATATATACGTATTCTCTATTGATATAGAAACATATCTACATATTTATTTTAGCATTTTGAGATGTTTTTATTGTAGAATTTAACCATTAAAAAATTGATATTTTAAATCTCAATCGCAAAATTTCAAAACGCTACGCCATTGGCTAGAGCGGACGTAATATCACTGTTCACATTTCTTCTTTTTTTATGTTTGGCGCTGCATCATGATTTGACACTATTCTGCCTACTTCGTATTGTCGGTTATTTTCTGATTTTTCGGAAAACCTCTTTCCTGAGATGATCACTACTGAGGTCGTCACAAAAGGTTTTAATCGAGTGTGAACGTTGACGTCAAATAAACATGGCGCCAATATGGCAGCGTTTTTATCACCCGAAAATCATTGTAATTTTGATTTGGTTTTTTTACCTTGTTATTGCGAAATTCAGTGAGCATCTTATCATTTTTCGTTTAAATAATGACATTAAAGAATCTATTAAAACAATAAAAAAAATCGATGCATATACCCTATTAGGTCCACCCTAAACCTGAATCGGTAAGTAGACCGTTAGTTGGATCGGCGCCGTCGCGCCGCCGCCGCCGTTCGTGTATAGGTTTGCGTATTGTTTTCACACTTCTACACTCACGCGCTAACTGGGTAAATCTCTAAAGAAAAGTACTTACTTACATTTTAAAGCGCTTGTCTGAAATGAAATATGAAACCTATTGTACTTCTGTTTGAATTGTATCTCCATGCTAATTGTATAATGTGTCTGTAGTCAGTCACACTAATATAATAAATGCGAAAGTTTGTATGGATGTATGGATGGATGGATGTTCGTTACCTCTTGACGCCAAAACTACTGAACGGATCGGGCTGAAATTGGATACAGGTAATGCTAATCCTGGAATCAAACATTGGCTATTTTTGATCCCATAAATCGATTCCCGTGGGATAGAAATCACCTTTAAACGTTTTAATAGAAAAAACGCGGGGCGCAGCTAGTACCAAATATTTTTTTTATCAATCTTTCCATCTTTGTTGTTCATTAGTTAGGTATATTGCAAAAGATTTAAAATAATGTGTCAGTTTTTTTTAATCTTAACAAATTAATGTTATTTTATCCTAATTTTCTTTCTGGGTCGTCCATTTATGAACATAAGCCAAATCTAAACTAATTTGACGGTACTTAAAATGTTGCTGTTCCTGCTAAAACTACCAAAATAATAAAGAAGGCATCATTTTTAGTCTTGTCAGATTAGTTTAGTCTAGTTTTGGCAACATCTGAATGGACACCATTGTCAAGTAAAATTTGTGTTTTTTTCCAGGTTTTTATTGAAGCAGCTAACTGGTGCGCGTACCCTTCCTTTCAACTTCTACAACAAATTATCAGACAGCAACATATCGCGGTTTCATATCGGCTCGGTGCTAGAAGTTCTTGATAAGAATAGAATATCACAAGTTAAAGTAAGTAAATAACAAAATTGTGGTAAAATACTTGACTATCCGTACATATTATAATCTTATTAATTTAATAAAAAGCGCCAGCGACGCAAGAGGTCGCGGGTTCGATTCCCGCCTCGGGACAAATGTTTGTACGATCTGCAGATATTTGTTCAGGGCGTTCTGGATGTTTTCTATGTATAATATAAAATATCTATCTATGTAGTGTATTTTATTAAATATATCGGTTATCTAGCACCCATAACACAAGCTCTGCTTAGCTTGGAGCTAGATAATGCTGTGTGAATTGTCGAACGTTTTTTTCTTTATTTTTATTATTTTACTAGCTGCGCCCGCCACGGCTCCGCACGCGTTGTTCCTATGGAAATGGAATTTAAAGGTGATTTCTATCCCACGGGAACTGATTTATGGGATAAAAAGTTAAAAAGTCTATGTTTGATTCCAGGATTAGAATTACCTGTATACAAAATTCGTGCAGTAGTTTTGGCGTGAAGATGTAACAAACATCCATCCATCCATATGTCCATACAAACTTTCGCATTTATAATATTAGTGTGATTATACACTCGAAAGTAAGTTTGTCTGTCTGTTACTTTCACACCTAAACGGCTGGACAGATCTTACTGAAATTTATAAGGGAGGTAAATAGCGTCGCGCGGACGACATAGATAACTTGAAAGGCGCGTGCAAAGCCGCGGGCAACTGCTATTATAGTTACCAATAAAAAAATAAAAAGCCATATGATAATTATTGTACGGTGACTTATCATAGCACAAAAATTACTTAACTGAGTTTTAAATCTATGATATCTATCTATATAATATCCATGAACAGTTCTATGAAGGCTAATAAAATCCAAATAGGTTCATTTCATTCGTTGTGATTGTGACTTAGGAGCCACGAATTTCCACAACCTCAATCTCAACCTCAACAGCCTGTATCAATCCACTGCTGGAAGCAGGCCTCCCCCTGATAAACGCCTTATTAGCGTTTACCTCATGGGGGAAATGTCCATAATCCCCTCGCTGGGCATGCGTGTTGGTGATCGCAGTTTGGGGGAAGATTTGTTCTGCAGGGGGCGCTGCTGTCCGCCCCCTGGTGGATATCCCTTAGTCGCCTCTTAAAACACCCACGGGAAGAATTACGGTGGTGCAAATTCTAAGCCAGCAACACACAGCTGATATAGCAATTTACACAAGCAAATACCTTAAACACAAAAATACAGATTTCAAACTATACCCACCATTTTGCCCTTGAGTCATGGGTTTATAATAAACTAGCTGCGCCCCGCGGCTTCGCACGCGTTGTTCCTATGGAAACATTAAAAGGTTTTTTTCATCCCACAGGAACAGATTTATGGGATAAAAAGTAGCCTATGTTTTATTTCAAGATTAGAATTACGTGTAAGCAAAATTTCAGCCAGATCCGTCCAGTAGTTTTGGTGTGAAGAAGTAACAAGCATCCATCCATACATCCATACAAACTTTCGCCTTTATATTATTAGTGTGATAGTGTGATAGGTCATAATGATAACTAATAGAGTTGTTTTGTTATTCTTAGATATCACATACACTGATACTACATGTATGTGCAATATTTATTTATCTTACTTACTTGCAACATTCTAATTATCCGTTCAAAAACTAGACCTTATAGAAAATAGTGAAATACAGCACTCTTATGCACCCCATAATAAGCAACACTAATCAAATCCCTTTATCCACCAGGTAGCAACAGTCTGCGAGATTATCGGCAAACGCCTCCACATCAAATACTACGACAGCCAATCAGACGACATGGGTTTCTGGTGCCACGAAGACTCCCCGCTTATCCACCCAGTCGGTTGGGCCTTCAGAATCGGGCACGACTTGGATGCACCAGAGAATTACGTATCAAGAGTCGCGGCCGGCCGGCTATCGCCTATAGATACCACCCCGGATATGTTTTATAAGTACCCGACAAATGAGACGCCGTTGTTCGCGGAAGGAATGAAGCTGGAGGTCATTGACCCGCTGAATCTGTCGTCCCTTTGTGCGGCGACGATTATGCAGATATTGAATGAAGGTAAGATTAAATAATAAGTACCTGGATGACCGGTTTTTTTTCGTATATTTTGTGTTTTTAGAAATTATAGAATTATTATTCGCCAAATGGTCAGGAAGAGTCATATTTTTCTTTCAGTATAGTGTTTAAGTTGATTAGGATAATGTTGATTATTGAGAACACGAATAAAATAGTATTACTATTCGCCAATAGATGTCAGGAAGAGTCAATTGATTATGATAAAGTTGGTGAAAGTTTATTAAAAACACGAATAAAACGACATTTTCTTTTTTTGTTACTTCAGAACCAGTCCGGTTTTTATGATACGTTTTTTATTTGAAAGCTGGTGCTTCCCGTGTGGTCCAATTTTAATTTGGTCTAGTTCTGACAATGGGGTCATTGAAAAAACTATATAACTGTCGGTTTGTAGTTTTTTACATCAAAATCAATTATTTGCTCCAAAGTTGGCATAGTACTTACGCTTTATCCATGCATCACGGCATAAATTCAAAAAAATATATAGCATATATCGCCGAGAATTTGCACCAACCCAATTCTTCCCGTGGGTGTCGTAAGAGGCGACTAAGGGATATCTTCTGGGGGGCGGGCAGCAGCGCCCCCTGCAGAACAAATCTTCCACCAAACTGCGATCCCCAACTCGCATGCCCAGCGTGGGGATTGTGGGCATTACCCCCCATGAGTTAAACGCCAATAAGGCGTTTATCAGGGGGAGGCCTGCGTCCAGCATTGGACCGATACAGGCTGTGGATGTGGATGGATGTGGATATAGCATATAATGCTTAATATTTATTGTATGTATTGTCAACAGGCTACATGATGCTTCGAGTGGATTGCTATCCAGTGGACGAGTCTGGCGGTGATTGGTTCTGCTACCATCAGCGCTCGCCTTGCATTTTCCCCGTCGGGTTTGCAATGGCGAACAATATGCCGCTAACACCACCTAACGGGTTAGTATCAAACTCATTTTGAAGATTTTTTAAAAGGAAGAAGACGGATAAAAAAACTTGTATTTGCTCTTAAAATAACTTACGAAAGCCTATTTTATATTAGAAAGTGTACCAAAGTAATTAATAAATACTACTTTTTAGCCGATTTCAAAAAAAGGAGGAGGTTCTCAATTCGACTGTATTTTTTTATGTTTACCTCAGAACTTCTGGGTGGTCCCATTTTCATGATTATTTTTTTATATGAAAGCTGGTACTTCCCATGTGATCCCATTTCTATGAAAATTCGTGAAATTAAAGGCATTCAAAAAAAAATTAAAAAATTGAATATTTTTTAAAACAAATTAATTATTATCCCGTAAAAACGTGAGCAGGAGATATCAGACTAGATATTAATATTAAGAGAACTATACTTAACGTTTTAAAAGAAGTTGGGAGTGTAGTACGTTTTAATTAAATACCATGTGGGCAGCCACGGGTCGACTGTGTAATACATCCATCAACTTGTTTTCAAAATTACGTGAACCATTTTTTTTGCCATCTCCTGTTACATCCCTGATAGCAAACAGCTGCTGGGATAGTCTTGTTCTTGAGTAGAAATCGGGACTACATAGCGTAAGACGCCTTTGGCCAGGTGGGATGCGAAAATAGATGAATTGTAAAAAGCCCCTCAGACTATTTTTTTTGAATTTATTTCGATGATGAAATAAAGACTGGTTGTTTGAATGACACACACACCTCGGTCGTAGATGCTGGTTGCAACAAGCTGAAGACACGGTGCTCATAAGGGGACGCTTATGTCCAGCAGTGGACTAATATAAGCTGAAGATTAGATGACGATGAGCTAAATAGTACTGACATTGTAACCAGATGGCGCTACTGGTACTTATTTATAGCAAGACCAAATATCCTACTGTGTATCTGTAATATAATTTCTCATATCAGGTACAAACCAGAAGACTTCACCTGGGAGCCGTACTTACAATTGTGCGGGGCCCAGGCTGCCCCCCGCACGTCTTTCGCCCCCCGCAAGCACGTGACCTCACACGGTTTCGTGGCCGGCATGAGACTGGAGTGTACTGACCTTATGGACCCGAGACTTGTGTGTGTAGCGACTATCGCGCGCGTCGTTGGCGATCTACTCAAGGTATTAACAGCTCTAATGTATTGTAATAGAGTTGATTTAGTACCTTGTACTTTAATTTTGAAGGCTTATCAGTAGAGATCGGATAATCGGATGCATATTTACCTAAACTTCATTTTTGGCTAATAAAATATGGAAGAGGCTTCTTAGGATACTTTTATTAAAAATAAAATCCTGGGATTCGGGGATTGCCTAACTTATCGGATGTATATTTCGACGACCGATGTGACGCGGTGGGCGAAGGCCCGCCTGCGACACAGGAGGTTGAGGGTTCGATTCCCGCCTTGGGACAAATGTATACGATCTACAAAAAAATTTTGCGGGTGTTCTGAGTATTTCTATGTATAATAAAATAATATCTATGTAGGTATGTAATGTATTCAATTATGTATATCAGTCAACTAATACCCATAACACAAGCTCTGCTTGCTTAGGGCTAGATGATGCTGTGTGGATTGCCCAACATTATTATTATTAATGATTATATTTCCAGCAAGCAAAGCGACGAATGCAGTTGTAGTTTTAGGTCGCTACTTGCGCATACTCAGGTATAATTGGCCATCTCACTCGCACACATACAAAATGCCTATCCTACCTGGCAGGCCCCGCACGACCTACCCTCGTTCGTTTGGCTACTTACGTATTTCGCGGATTTCTTGATGATTTTATCAATATTGATATCTATTATATGTATATTTGGATTTCTCACCAAGTTTCTTACAAGACAGCGTATAAATATTCTGATTTTGTATGATCGTTTTTAATGAGTTGCGTGTAAATTCGCGTAACTGATAAAAACGGTATATTTCGGGTAAGGTTGGGTAGGTATACAAAAAATTTTTTTATGTACAACTGTACTATATAGGTATACACAAGTTGTTGAAAAAAATAATTACACTCGAGTTATTGCAAAAGTCGCCGCTTTTGACAGTTCGCCGCTTCTACAAACTCAAGCGCGGTTTGGCAAGCGGTATTACGATTTAAATTAGCAAAAAAATAATTTTCTGTCTGCTTTCCGATTTTTGGCATGGTATTTAGCCATGTTGGTCATTTATTACGATTCCCTGAGGCCCGATTTGACAATCGTTACAAATCTCGTCAAAAATCACTGATAATAAAAGTAGGGAAAAGCAAGCATATTACGTTGTAACAGGGCAACTGTCATTTGTGTCACATTGGATTTATTACAATTAAAAATTCACACACAATACAAGAAAAAATTTCTCCAGACCAAAATAAGAAACATGCCTACCTAACTACCTTTTTGACAAACGTCATTTTTAATAGAGTTTAAATAAAAGATAATTGTTTGGTAAATAAATATGTAACTTGATTTTTAATAAAAAAAATATTCCTGATATGACTTCAAAATTAGCCTACCAACTTAAAAAAGTAGTGACATACGAGTTTAAATTAAGAACCATTGAATGAGTGACATTTTTGTTTTCACTTACTCGTTTTTTTCATAGAAAATGTATGGGAATTGTTTTTTTTATTATTGCCAAAACTTACGATTTGATTTGGTATGTTACTTTGGGAAAAGTGTTCCTGGTTAGAAATAAAGTAGATTAAGACCAACTTGTTTTTTTTTGACAAATGTCATTTTTTGGGCGACCCGTAATTTTTTTCAAAAAACTAAAAAGGCAATATTTTTTTCTTCAAATAAAACAGGTTCCTAAGAACAAAACCTTCTAACTACAAAAGAAACGGTAGCTACCCTTAAGGGGCCAAAAATTTGCCCCACCCTGTATACAGATACTTACAAAATAAAATAAAATTTATTCGACTCCACTAACCTCTTGTTCCGTGCACAAAACTTGTTAGGCTCTGCGCAAACTGTCTAAACAAGACGTAGACAATTCTGAGTGTTATCTATGTAAGGTTCTAGGTATCAACGGGAGAGGCCGCGAAATACCTGATCGAAGTCCCTAGCACTTTAGAATTTTTGAATAAAAGCTACAAAAAAAATTTTTAAATTTAAATTTTTTTAGATACACTTTGACGGATGGGGTCCAGAATACGACCAGTGGCTGTGGGCCCAGAGCACCGACATGTACCCGGTCGGCTGGTGCCGGGCAGTCAATCATGTGCTCCAAGGCCCGAACAAGCCGCAGCCTGTACAGCCTCCGAAACGGCAGCCCGCTAAGCAGGGGAAAGCGCCAAGGCGACGGAGGAAAATACCCGGTTTGTGTTTTTGACAAAGTAGTCTGTTAAGCATGTTTGACAAAGTAGTCTGTTAAGCATATTTGACAAAGTTGTCTATGTATGCATATTTGACAAAGTAGTCTATGTATGGCATGTTTGACCAACTTACCTAAACAACTCACTGGATTTGAATAATTTCTGTGTCAATCTTTGGTGATAATCTAAGGCCTTATTTTATACGAACAACATCCAAAAAAGAGGCTTATGTTAGTGATCAATTATAAAAATTCTGGACAATCCACACAGCGTTATCTGGCTCCAACTTAAACAGAGCTTGTGTTATTTATGAGTGTTGTGTTATGATGATAATAATACTTTGTACAATACATTACATATATTTTATTATACAAAGAAAATACCTGGAACAAATATTTGCAGATCGTACAAACATTTATCCCAAGGCGGAATCCAGTGTCGCAGGCGGACCTACGCCTACCGCGCCACAGTGATTGTCTTGATTCTTGTTTCTACTTATAAGTCTCATCTAATATTACTAACCCAGCCTGTGATATCGCCCGCATAATCGTCACCATCAAAAACATATTATCCTCTTTTTAACCTACTTCAAAAAGTGGAGGAGGTTCTCATATCGACTGTATTTTTTTAACCGACTTCAAAAAAGGAGGAGGTTCTCAATTCGTCTGTTTTTTTTTTTATGTTTATTACCTCAGAACTTTTGACTGGGTGGTCCGATTTGCATGATTCTTTTTTTATATGAAAGTTGGTGCTTCCCGTGTGGTCCCATTTTAATTTTGTTCAGTTCTGACAATGGGATCCATGAAAATTCATGAAAAAACTGTAAAAATTGAAGTCGATTTTAGTTTTTTAAAACAAAATTAATTATATGTTTGTTACTTCAGAACTGTTGACTGGGTGGTCCGATTTCCATGATTCTTTTTTTATTTGAAAGCTAGTGCTTTCCGTGTGGTCCCATGTTAATTTGGTCCAGTTTTGATAATGTAAACTATATAATTGAAGTCGGTTTATAGTTTTAAAACAAAATCAATTATTATTTTCAGAAAAGAAAGTAGCTCCTCTTCCCCCAAACGAAAACTCCAACGAGGCAAAGAGCCCTGCACCACTGACCAAACTCAAACTCAAAGAAGTAGAAGAAGTTACGCTTATGGAGGCGGATATTGAAACAAAACCTGAAACAAGAATCGAAGAGGATCCCAAAATGGATGTCGATACGGAATCTAAGGATGAGAGTACCGCCGAGGAACCACCTGACCATAGCGAGTCTGCGCAAGACTTGGTAAGTTGGTTTTATCTGCTACTAATATTATAACTATGTATCTTATTTTAGATAATGAAATAATATATGAATATATATAACTAGACTAATATCAGAACAAATCTTCCACCAAACTGCGATCCTCAACCCGCATGCCCAGCGTGGGGATTATGGCCATTACCCCCCATGAGTTAAACGCCAATAAGGCGTTTATCAGGGGGAGGCCTGCGTCAAGCAGTGGACCTATACAGGCTGTGGATGGATGGATGGAATATTATAAAAAGCAAAGATTTGTATTTTTGACGTAACAAATAAACTCAAAAACTATGACCAACCGATTTCAAAAATTCTTTAACCATTAGAATGTTTTATTTTAAACACTTAATTATTATTACACTGTAGAAGTACAAACGGTGGGCTTAATGCCGAGGCATTTTCTACCTGCCAACCAGAAACATGTTTTCACAGGGGGTGGGCGTGCTAAATAAGTTTTACAAATTACCTATAGATGAAAATAATTATATATTCTTACCTATTTATATATAGATACATACTCTAATACTTACTAAAGCATAACTTATAGTATTGAATGCTGCTTTATCCCTGAGTAATATAGGCTATATTTATATGTTTTAAAAATAAATACCCATCCATGCGAAGCTGGGATGGACCGCTAGTGTTTATATAAAATATGATATATGGTATGGAGTCTATACACAAAAGTCGCCGACATGCCAGCGGGTTGGCGCGACAGTGCAGTGTTTATATTGTAGGTTAGTGGCTCCTACTGACGTTTCTTTTCTTCATATTTTGTTTAGGCGTTTCTTCAATGGCCGGCCGGGCACCGATACGGACATCGGTGGACGCATCATCCTATGAAATTTTATCATCCTATGAAATTTTGCCTACTGTCTCATTGGCCTGGCCCCACAGTGGATCGGCCACTCAGTGGTGTCTGCTCACTCCCACTTGTGTCGGGCTGGATCGTTACGTACATGTGTTGTGTACCTACGCAAGCTTCTATGTGGCGTGCTTGTGAAAAAAATTAGCTCTCCCGATCTGGCATTTAGCTGTCTCAGTTTCTGCAAGCTTATTTGTGAATATATAAAAATCGTCCACATACAAAGCTATGACAGTAAATACTCCTTTAGTTATCTTTGTTTAAACACACTACTGGTTAAACTTAGACCGAACAAAACCCATTTTAACTATATGAACGTGAATCTTTTAATAATGATAATGTATAATGAATTAATGAAGCTCAGTGCCTTATACTTATTTTATCAAAAACAAAGGTCTTCACAAACCTTCCGTTAGTATAAAGTTTTGCACGACTTTTTGCGTAATTGTCACATTCCCTGGGTTTTGCTATAAGACGAGAATTAACAAAAAAAATCTTATTTCAGCTTCAACAAACGGAATCATCACAAGAGTCCACTCAAACTCAACAATCACACCTGTCTTCTGACCCAGAGGACAGCGATAAAGTGATACCGAAACTAGTCAACGGTACCATCTCGCCGACCACACGCGATTTACTCGATGTCGAGAACTGGTCGAGTTCCGACGTCGCTAAGTTCCTGACGGTAAACGATTGCCAACCTTATTGCCAGTACTTCACGAACATAACCGGCCCTATGATGCTGAAACTCACTAAAGACGATATCATAGAACTGTTAAAGATGAAAGTAGGACCTTCATTGAAGATTTTCGATCTGATCCAGCAGTTGAAAAGTAAGCTAAGAAAACCTCAGTGCAGAAGGAAGTAATGGCTTGAAAACTAGAGTACCTACAGCTCAAAATACTATTAAACTAAGTGAAGTTGGCCAGAGACATGTGCTGTCTCTTCGTAAAAGATTGACATGAGAGGTAAATACAGATCGTTTTAACTTCATACCAGCTCCAAATTAATTGTTTAAGCTTATATCGCGGCATTTCTAGAATGTGGTTGGTGACTGAGTGAAAGTACAAGGTGTCTCGAGGTATCTATAATATTCGGGTGATCATGGTACCACAAGTTTATCTCATTATTTAGAATAAGATTCTACAAACAAACCAAATTAATGTGAAATTATGTTCAGAGGGGTTATTATAGTTTACAGGCAAGTTTCTTATTCAAACGCTGAATTATAAACAAAACGGTTTTCATTTAATATTTATTTTCCTAATATGCAGCTAAGCATTTAGTTTTAAAGTAGTACTAGATAGGTGTGTATATATTTGATGACTTGTAATATCATATTTTATTACCGATATTACATTTTGTGGTATTAAAAACTGTATTGTCAATTTATTTATCTTTTAATACTATGTTATACATAATAATCTGTATTATTAATATTTAAAATATTATTATTATGACGACTGCAGTAATCATAGATTATGTTCACTTATTGGTATAAATAAACACCTGCTTTTTAAAACCAAGCAAGTCAATCTGCCAAAAAAATAATAGTGCCATCTAAAACGATAGATTTTGGGTTACAATGATAATTAAGTATACTATGCTATGCTTACAAAAAAGCACACAGAAAAAGTCAAATTTAAAACGATATAGCTAATTTCATCCAATTACATTACTGTATTTATTTATTTAACTTATGAATAACTCTTGTGATTTAGTTTATTAGTTTGTATGATTTTGCATTTATCACAAGTATTTTAGATTCCTTGCTATTTATAGAATATTTTATAAATGTATAAGCTACGACGACATTTTCGTGACACTATTTCTTCGAACGAGGATATTTCGCATAATTGTGATTGAACTTAACTTGGCAAGTTCGTATAATCATCAAATATTGTGTTTAAACGTAGGTTTTAACCATGCCAAATGTATGAAACAGGTATGTAGTGTGGTTGTAACTTTATATTTTCCGCTGATAGCAAAAACTGTAATAAACATAAATTATAAGATAATTTCACACAAAGCATGGAATGAGAGAACTTTAGAAAGTGTACATTCTTATTTTAAAATTGCAATGATTGCTATGCGATAAATATTGACACAAATTAGATAATGTTTAGTTTTAATTTTGGATAGTTAAAAACCTATAAATGCTCTTGGGTGCAAGTATTGATTAATATGACAGAAGTTAATATATACAGTATAAAGCTGAACGTGTCATGTTTCCGCTGCACGCGCCGAAGTTATCGCATTTCCAAATCTTTGTATGAATTAGTATGCAAGCAACCCCGCATTTTATAAAAATTCTCTAGATATACAGATGCAGGCGCAACGGGTGCGCGGTCACCTTAACGTTAACCGACTGATTATGTAAATCCTAACGTTTTCTGTTAGTTTCAGTTATTTATTGATAAGAAAAATTTCGTACATGTCAAAACACATTAAGCTAACTTATTTTATTCAAATATTATAATTTGCCGATGCACTTGCACCTAGAACGTCAGGTTTCTCCAGTTTTCAAGCTATCAAGAGTGTGTTTTAAATTTATATTTATTTATAGTCTGGGTGTTTTTACCCATTTTATGAAAATGATTATTGTTTTATTAAATGCCTGTTTCAATAAAATATAGGTTTGATATGATAGCAGCTGACATCATTAATATAGGAATACACTGAAGGGAATTTGAATATTTTGGCCCTAACATCGGCTACTAAGCTGTTTCTTTTCATCTGTGAATATCTCTGAAATCTCAGAACGCTTTAAAACAAACAGTGGTAGTCGTTGTGCCACCCTCCACACCACCTTACCCATCCTTTTAACATTTTTACTCACATTAAATTTCGGCATCATATAATTTTATGCATTGTTAACCTTTTTGTGGCAGAATATGTATGTATTTATCGCTTCGGATATTAAGCCCAAAATGCAAATGCTTAACAAGCTTGGGGCTTGATGATGGTGTGTATTGTCCAGCATTATAATTTAATTAATAACATGAATGATTCAATTTAGCTCAACACTTATACGCCTCCCCTAAAAAAAGAGATGCTATTACCTCGCAAAGCATACTTGACTAAGTCTTACTAGGCTGTATGTACTTGACTGAGTCATAAAGCTTGTACACTGAGTCAATAGGGTTCAATCATCATCAACCTATATTATGATTACGTTTAATGAAATTATGAACCTGTTTTACTGACCTTAAAATTCGACATTTCTCTATCTAGGGTTCAATATCCGCATCGACATCTACAACGTCACATGGTAATTTTGTGAACCAACCATTTTTATTTACTTTATTTAGCTTACTTGTCACTGCGGCCATTAAAGGCCTAATAGGGTATATGCATGGATATTTTTAATTGATTATTTAGGTAAATAAACAGATATATTTCTATATCAATAGAGAATACGTAAAAAACTAAATATTAGCTTTTTTGAAGTCACATACCCTATTGTGATCGCTTTGTGTTTGTCTCGAAGCAGAATGAGCCATAGACGAAGATTTGTGAAAAATGTCTTTGGAACTAACACAATCATGTTTTGCGTGAAGCTTATGTTAGATTTAAACTAATCCTGAGGTATTTTGTATTAGGAAGTTTCGTTAGTTTGTAATCTAAAGTGTAGTGCGATTTTTTATCTCAACTCTAGTCTAGTCTATAACTACAACTATTATTTTAAAACTATCATTTGTACGGAGTCAAAACTGACCAACCACTGCAAAATCTCATTTTAAATGCGAATATACAAAAGATCGCACTACACGCGATGTTTTTAAAAATTGTACTTGGTGATAATCTGCCTTTTATCTAGTGGTTATTATAATCAACCTCTGACACATCGTGTGATAGTTTTATTGTTCTGGTATTAAAACAATGGAACTGTAAATATTATACTTTTATTTGATAATTATAATTATGGACGGATTTTTCTTACAAAATTATGACTTATTACTTATATCATCTGCCCGCAGCTTCGCACGTGCTTTCATGGATGAAAATTCGTCTGTCTTTTCCTGGGATGCCATCTACCTCTCTGCGAAATCTCATTAAGCTCCACTCAGACGATAAGGCGTGAAAAAGTAACAGGCAAACAAGATATTTTTTCGCTTTCAGTACCTATTAATATAGATCGAAGCATGAATATTCGTTTCTAATAAATTTCACCAGTAGACTTCTTTGTTTGTGGTCAAGTCTTGTAGGATTTGAGTTGTCATCAATCTGGGGACAATATTACACTATAATAATATAGAATTAGATAATAATAAAGAGAAAAACTCTTTGAATTGAGACAATGGTCAACATTATTTAATCTGTGTTAGTCACAGACATCCGAGCGCGCGGCGGCGGTGCCTAGGTAAAAGTCAATAAGATAATAAATTCGGCTCACTTTTGCCGTTAACTGTACGTTGCTATGAGGTTATACCTAATAATATATTATCGACTCTGATCACTTCAGTAAGTATTAAATAAATTTTTACATAAACATTAAACATTATTGGCCGCCGATTGTGCCACACTAGATTATAGTTAGCAATAAGTCCTATTTTAATTCTTTTTTATATTGATGGTGCAATAAAGACATAATCTATCTATCTATCTATCTAAACCTTCGACTCAAAATGTCAAGACTATTTTTAACATTGTCATATGACACATCAAAACACGTAGGTACTTAAAGAGAGCGGTGTCTCGTTTTTATCAGATTGCACCATATAATTAAATTTACCTCATTGTATGCGTAGGAACAACAGACGTGTATAGCGCACAGCACATTATATTGCCGGATCTCTGCGCGTGACACTTGTGGTATTCAGAACTCCAGTATGCTTCCGTCATGCAGCTGAACTCATCATCTGAAAGTAAATAAACATTGTCTTTGGTACTTGTAACAAAAGAAGAAAGATAAAAATAAAGCAAGTAAGTAGAATAAAAATAAAGTAGTAATAGCTCAGCTGATTTGCATCGTATTAATAATGCTGGACAGAATTCACACAGCATTATATTCTGTTAAACTCTGAAATCACTAAAATGTTCTTATTTCAGCCAATAACAAAGACACTTCCATACTAATATTATAAATTCGAAAGTACGCAGACAGAATGTCTGTCTGTTAACTATTCACGCTTAAACGGCTGAACCGATCTTAATGAAATTTGGTATGGAGTTAAATGATATTCTGTTGACGACCACGACCATAGGCTACCTACTCGAAAATCGCGTGCGAACCCGCGGACAGTCACTAAGTGTTTTATTAACCGACTTAAAAAAGGGGAGGTTCTCAATTCGACTGTTTTTTATGTTTGTTACCTCAGAATTTTTGATTGGGTGGTCCGATTTTCATGATATAAAGATGGTGCTTCCCGTATAGTCGCATTTTAATTTTGTTCGGTTCTGACAATGGGATCCATGAAAATTCATGAGAAAACTATAAAAATTTAAGGGTCTGGCAGTCACGGCCTGCGGTGGCGGTCAGTGCGATTTGACCAGCAGAGGTGGTAGCCAACCGGCATTTCGATATGAAGCGTATCGAAAACAATTGAAAGATTCGTAGGGAAAAATTCGAAACCGATCACGTGACAATGACATTTCTAAGGCATATTATGTCTAACCCATACATTTTTGGACTTAACTACTATCGCTTTCGATATCGATTGTTACACTGTCCATGGTTTATCCATTTTGAATGAAGCATGTTAGTAAACAAAATACGACACAAATAACAAAATCTCACTTGCTTGCCGTCGAATTTCAGATATAATTGTAAGCAATTTTTATTGAAGGGAGGATCTAAAATCGACAAGTAATGTAAATTACGTATAAAAGGACGCGCCGACAAAGTGAATTTTAGGTTAAGTAACATTATTCATAGAAAACTGTCAAATAATCTCCACTTGAGCCTTGTAGAACATGCACCGGGTCACTAGCACCCTTGCCTGAGCAGGGCGCTCCTCCGGGTCGCACTGCCGAGGCTGGGCAGTGAAAGTGTTGTTTAACTGTGTAAGCGAACCTGACCAATAATACTGGAATATAGGGATCTTGATGTCTAGTTATTGTTACATCAATTATCTGTTTTTTCTAGCTTTCTATTTTAGTTAGTTGTGGTGTGCTTACCTTTGTCACCAAAAATCTTTAACTCGGGAGCTAAATCCCTCGCTGAGGTCACGTAGAAAGTCCTTAATATGTCCATTTTGTGGGCGCCTGTCATACCGCGGCCTTTCAGCGCTGGCGCATGCAGGTGACGCGAAAATACGCATCTTCTTTTACTTATGTTGATGGTGAGAATACTGAAAGAAGATCGCAGTTAGGGTTGAGCCTCACACCTGACCTGACCAGCCGTGGACCTGCCTTTGGCCTAAACTGAAAACCAGCGCTGGATAGACACACGAGTGTGAGCCATATTTGCCTGCTACGCACAAAAATGAGGTAAGTATAAGTCTAGAAAGTTTTTAGTGTTATAGTTTTAGAGGATATCTGCCATCATCTATTAAAAGGGGTCTTTAAATCTACGATAGATGTTTTATTTTATATAAAACCGTATCTCGTGAATGTATGTACCCTTGTACTAGTAATTGCACTTCAGTTTATTATTTACCTTCACTTCAAACCTTTCGATAATTTCGTTAAATGCTGAAAAATAGAAACATGGACCACTCATACAAAGTTAGAATCCAAAACCATGCCATGCCCATACAGCATGGCCGCCCGCCTCAGTTGCGGTGCCTCCCATACGACACCACAACCTACTACCGCTCCAACTGGGCTTAGAGCAACGACCACGGTTTAAACCAAAATACCCACCCTAAAACAGTAGCATCGAAATTGAGACTCAGTGGAAAGTTCCTCGGGTATATTTGCTTGGCCTCCTTGATAAGATGCGCGTAGCCTTCCCAGCACTTCAATACGATCTCGTCGATCTGTGATAGAGTCGGTGTGCTGCCGCAGATCACTAGAATGTAGACGTCGGCGAGAAGTTTACAAGTCACTGCGCGGAATGCCACCTGTAATGATAAATGTTTTATTAGAGACAAGAAAAGAGAAGATTCCATTACGGATGTACCTAAGTGGGTTAACTACGAAAATTATTTGTGTTGAAAGAACACCAGCGGGTGAGTGCGGTTCGAGTCGCGCCTGCACTGCGTCCTTACGCGCACTGATACATCCGTAAAGAATTTTTCAAACTACGATAGTTTTTATAGTAAAAAAAGTGAAGATCATTTCACCCAGAAAATATCGATTGATTAAGATTGATTTCAATGCGACAAACGAGACTGATTTCAATCAGATTAAAGGGATAAAAAAGCTCAACCTAACAAGGTGAAGGTATCTTGTTCGCTTGTTTACTTTATCTTAAAAAGATTGAACTTTATTTTCTAGGTAGGCACTTTTAACGCCACAGAGATTGTCAATACAATATGTCTGATTAAATCAGCCTACTTCTTTTTAGGGTTCCGTACGCAAAGGGTAAAACAGGACCCTATTACTAAGCTTCCGCTGTCCCTCTGTCCAAGAACCGATCACCGAGGTTGAGTATCGTCGGGCGCGGTCAGTACTTGGATGGGTGACCACATCCCGTCGACTTTTTGTTTTTTTACGAGGATAGTTCCCTTCGTGCGCGCTTCCGACTAGCACTTGGCCGGTTTAATTTATGCCTGTTTTCGGTTATAGTAAGTAGTACCCATTTTTTATTTATTAAGTAGGTAGTGTAGGTACCCACTGGGTTCCTACACTACCTTCGCCATGTAACGCCATCCGTATTTATTTATTAAGTAGGTAGTGTAGGTACCTACACAATACGATGGCGTTACATGGCGTAACGTGTTACCTACACAGCGAGCGTCCGTGCAGTCTGTACGGGGAAAGCGCACACGGCTTAACATTATCATGCTCGCCGCGAATTGTACATTACATACGTACGCCCCGTAACACCGGTTAGTGCTCAGCTTTATGAACAATAATTAAGCTGCATTTTGAACTCTGGTACTTACGTCAGGGCTCATTTGCGGTAAATAAACGGGCGTGTCCCTGAGCGGAGCGCCATCCTGTGCTGCCGCTAATAACAACAGAAGTCTTGCTTCTCTCGGGTCTAGCTCTTGGAAGTCTGAACTGGTCGCTACAAGGTGTCCGTGTATGCTGAGGCACGCCCATCGACCGGTCACACTCTCTGCATAGCTGTCTAGGCCTTGCTGTAACAACAATTTACTTTTAGGTATACTCGTAGGTATGGAAGAAAAGTTGGAGATTATTTTACAAAAATATTTCGTACTACACCTCGTATATTCAAATCTGTGCTACACCTGCTCAAAAAGTTGCTTATTCCTTTTTCAAATATAATGTAGAAATCCCGTCTTTGCAAGCGTACCCAAATGCGGAAGGAAAACTATGGAATTTCATTTCTCACGCGATTTTGAAGATTTTAAACGATAATTTTCCTCGACTGTGTCGTATAAAGCAATAACTCGGGAGAACGTACGATTCCTCATGTGTTTTAGGGCCCTCAGCTGCGCCTCGTGCCTCAAATGACACACTGGATAGGAATCGGGCACTTTCTCAACTCGGCGTACAATGTACCTACTATTATCTTATTTAGATTGTCATTGATCATCCCATGACTATGATCACAGCAGCTTGCAGGCGGTTGAAACATCGAGAAACTAAAAAAACAATTTATTTCTAAAACACATCTAAATTAAATGGGTAAGTATCACGACTCTGCATTACGACCTTTGTGGCGCGGTGGGCGAAGTTCCGCCTGCGATGCAGGAGGTTGCGGGTTCGATTCCCGCCTCGGGACAAATGTGTGTACGATTTGCAGATATTTTCAGGGCGTTCTAGATGATTTCTATGCATAGTAAAAAAAAATGTCTATCTATGTAGTGTGTTGTATTATGTATATCAGTTATCTAGTACCCATAACATAAGTTTGCATAGCTTGAGGCTAGATAATTCAAATTCTTTTTATTTTCAGATAAATAAATCCATAGTTTGTTAGTACAGTTTCTTATATTAAATGTTAGTGACTAAAGTTATTTATAAAATATAATAAAATTCATATTCAAATTCATTTAAATTAAATTTATACAACATTAGATTAAATCATATAACATTAAATTAAATTACATATAATGGGATTGAAATAAATAACTACCATGTGATTAAATTAAAACATATTAAATAACAATAAATCAAATTACATAATAATCAAATCGAATTAAATACCAACCATGAAATTAAATTAAAGTATATTAAATTATAGTACATAGAGTCAAATATAAATTAAATTAAAATCTTATCAACTAATCACTTTTTGCATAAAGCTCTGCCATATCGGCGCAGTCGTTCTGTCAGCTACAGTTTGTAGGATGCTGTTGGGGCTATCCCGCACTCTGCGCATCAGGGATGCCGTCTTTTTCCGAAGAATGGCAGCAAACCCATCTGTTTGGTACTCAGCAAACATCCCTGATGCACTGCAGAAACGAGGCAGTCCCAACATCATCCTAAAGATGTTATTATATTGTACACGTAGGGTCTCCAGCGGTCGTTTGGTGTAGCTTACCCATAGGCTCCCGGTGTAGAAGTTTTGACAGTAGGATTTAAACAGTGTTAGTTTTACTTCTTCAGTACACCGGGAGAACCTACGGATCAACATATTACCTCTTACCGCTAGAGCCCTACGCTCTCGTTCGATGTCCGCGTTGTCCTTAAGGTCGTCGGCAATAAAATGTCCGAGATATTTGAAAGAAGTTACTTTTTTAATGTTCATGCCATTTAGGGTTATTTTAGGAAATTCTTCTAGTTTATTGCCGGCGGCCTTAAAGACAACGTATTCACACTTTCTAATGTTGTAGCAGAGGCCGTGAGATGCAGCATAGTCCGCACAGACCCTCAGCATCTCCTCGACAGATCTCGCTGTTGTCCCCAGCAGCACCATGTCGTCCGCGTAGCTGATGTTGTTTATGCAAATACCATCCACACGACAGCCGACACGCATGCCGCTGAGCTCAACAATTAGATCGTTTACATATAGGTTGAAAAGCGAGGTCGAGCTTACCCCCCCCTGTCTTACCCCGCACTCCAACCTATATGCGTCGGAGAGAGCATTCGACCACTTAGTGACGTTGCTCTGGTGTCCGTACCAGAAACGAAACATATTCAACAGGTCCGGCGGCACCCTCCTGTCCCTCAACTTCCCCCACAGCACATCATATGAAACTAAGTCAAATGCCTTGGAGAGGTCGAGGAAACAGGCGTACACCGGCGTCCTGCGGCTTGTGTAATATTGGACAGTATGCTTGAGTGATAATATTGCGCTTTCAGTAGATAGTCCGCGTCGAAACCCGAACTGTGCGTCGTGTAGCTCTATGTGGCTTTGTAGAATAGAGTCAAGCATACTGTCCAATACTTTAGCTATGGTAGTGGCTAGTGAAATTGGACGGTAGTTCCCTTTGTCCGATATGTCTCCTGTTCTGTTCTTCACAATGGGCACCACTATCGTCTTCATGAGGTCAGCAGGTAGGTACCCATGACTAAGACACATTGTGAAGAACATGGAAAGGAGGCCGGGCAAATGGTTCCCCGCGTATTTGAGATGCTCGATGCTGAGCCCATCATGTCCGGGAGACTTGCCTCGTGTCATGCCCTTTATTGTAGCGCGGACCTGGTCCGCCGACACATGCAATAGAGGTTCGTCACCCCGAGCGTAGGAATCGGCATCGGTCATCTCCGAGGGGCCAAGGGGGGAGTGAACTTTGAAATGCTCGCTGAATAACTGCGCTATCTCCCTCCCCTCACTCTTGCCCTCCACACTCACAGGGGGGCCAGGCTTAATGTTAAGCTTACCAGTTGACTTCCAAAAGGTTTTGAAGTCTTTTGCTGCACGTTCTTTAGCTAGTTTGTCCATAATAAGCTGGTCCTGGTTTCTCTGACACCACTTCAGGCGGCTTTTAAAGATTTTGCGGGTTTCGCACATTTGCTCATAAATCTCGCCTGAAGTAGGTCTGTTACTCAGCAACCAGCTATTGAATTTAAGCCTAGCCTCCCCATGCGCGCTACGTACATATTTGTTCCAGCCACACAAGCTTTTACCCTTCCTAGGTCTCGCACAACCACGCTGCCTCGTCTGTACGGACGCCTCACTCATAGTACCCACTACAACACTATACAGCTTATCCAGAACAGATCTATGCTCAACCAGAGCACATGGCCCGTGGCCGCATTCGACGAAATCTTGGGGGAAACTAATGTCACGAAAGGCGGTGTTACATAACTCACGGTACCTGTTTATCTGTTCCTGACTTCTCTCTCCCCATAGAACAGCACTAGGGGTCGGCTCAGGAGCCACCAGCCGCGGCCTGATTGCACATAGATCACATTCCACGTAAATAGGAAGATGGTCGGACGCGTAGACGTCCTCATAAATACCTACTTTGCTAACTGCATGCCAAGCGGAGAGGGAAACAATACAGTGGTCCAGCCATCTTCTACTACCGGACTTTTGGCATATAAATGTATAAGCGTTTGAAGAACATCCCAGTTTTTCTACATCAGCACAGAGCCAGGACTGGTCCGCGCAGAAATTCGACAGTTCTCTATAAAACATTTCCTGCGGATGTGCATTGAAATCCCCCAGAATAAAAATGGATTCAACTTTGCTGCTTTCCTCTATGGCACTAATCTCACTTAGGACCTCAGTAAAAATAGGTAGATTATCCTTCTTACACGTAGGCATATACACTGAGAATATTATAGCAGAGCGACCACGAGAAGTAGTTTTGATTGCGGATAACCTAGGGCTAGTACAATCCAGGACGGAGACGGACTCGAACATCCCCCTCCTCCAGAGAATGGCTACTCCCCCGTACGGTCTTCCCACCAGTAGGCCCGCGGACGTATCCACTGCTGACTTGCCTGTGTATTCAAAATCTTTGCTAATAGTGCCTAATAGTGGAATATCCTGGGGGAGCAACCACGTCTCCTGAAGGGCAACTACGTCCGAACGCTCGCATAATATAATGCTGTGTGAATTGTCCAACATTATTTATTATTTATTTATTATCTACCTGTAATAGTTGAGCCTGTGGACAAAGAATACTCTGTATAAGGTCCAAAACTAGAGTGGGCTGAGTACTAGACACATTTGGATCTAGAGACTCCAACAAAAAGTCAATTATTCCATAACACTGTCTTAAATCCCGCTTCAGTTGTTCAACATTCTTAAATGTCTCTAGTTCCTTCTTGCTGATGCAAAATATCATTGTATCGTAGACCGATGACAATAGGAGTTCCAGGTCACATTCAAGTCCTCCTGTTGCTATGCCAATCAATGTAATTCTGAAAAAGGATAAAATCTCTCAACACATGAAGTATTTTGAACTACCGACTGGTTTAATGTAGTGATAGATTTGGGTGCCTTTTCTATAACCTCTTGGTCCACGGCTGGACACAGGCCTCCATGTTTTATTGCCGTTTATCTAAAGGGGGGGTAATACCCATAATCTCTACGATGGGCATGCAAGTTCGGGATTGCAGTTCGGAAGTAGAATTGTTTGGCAGGGGGCGCTGCTGCCGGCCCCCTGATGGATATCCCCAAGTCGCCTCTTACAACACCCAGGGGTGGTGCAAATTCTATAGCCAGCACCATGTCGCACTTTCGGTGCAACAGAGGCACAAATGCAGAAAATGGCCAAAATGACTTAAGTATGCAGAAAGTTGCGTTTTGTAAACATGTTTCTGGTGAGAGAACGTCATTTGTTTAGTTCCCGTATTTTTTGTATGAGGGCACTAGTGTCGTTGTCGAAACGGTGCAAATTGATGTACTTTCTGGAGTAACAACGTGATAAAGGTAATTGTGACATTTTTTTTCTCAAGTTTTGGAACATCAACGGCTTTTGTGTCAGATGAATTTCAACATAACGAAAAATTTTAATGGAAATGCGATCAAAGTAACTGATATCAAAAGTATCAAATTTATAAAAAATTGCGACACCTATCAATATCGCACTACGTTCAAGACTGTTAACTGGTATGAGGCAAGAGCCATTACCGAAACAAGGGGAAGAAGGGTGCGGGCAGATGCACAAATGTGATCTTTTCTTTGATATTTTGATTTGTATGTCATTTCATTAAATACTTTGTACCTGTTGCAAAAATAAATCTTGAACATGAATAAATATAGTTTTTTACTAAACAAACTTCGTCACATTATTACTTTTGATTTACTTTCAGTGCGACAAAGACACAATTGAGGGTGTTACGGACATTATGTCATTAGAATTTATAATATTAGAATAGTTATGGCATTAAAAACAGTTACATTGAGTAAAATAATATTAACACCTTTACAAATCCCCGTTACAATGTTAAAATTTTAAGGTTTTAATCATTTAATGAGCCTTTGAAATTTCAAATGCTTCTACTGAAAAAGTCATTAACAGCAATTGTGCCTCTGTTGCACCGGAGGTGCGATGTGGTGTGAAGATGTAAAAACCATCTAAAACAGTCAAACTTTCACATTTTTTATAAGTATGCAGGGTTCAATTTACCTCTTTCATTATGTAACAAAATCTATATGAGTGCTTACAAGACTGGTTTGATGGCCATTAGTGCATCTACAGCTGATAGTGAAAAATCAGAGATGACTTCATATCAGCATGCTCACAATGCTCATGCCAGCTCATGCTACAGTGTATGGTCACTGTGGACTCTGAATGATCTGTCAATTTGACATATAGCCTGATGTCTGTTGTTACCGCACTCAAACAATATTGAATGACTTGCTGAATGAACACTGCTCTGTCATTGCAGTACAACTTAAAGTGTTAGTTCACCGAAATGCCACAACTCTTCTCTTTTTGTTCAGACTCTAGTCGGTAATTGGACCTAAGTAGGTAGAGAGAGCCATCATCACCATCATGTTGCCACAATGATCTGCCTATAAATTAAACAGTCAGCAAACAAGATAACTCCTTCACATAAATTAATTCCTTTAAACATTAGCTCAATACTTGCCCTTTACAGTACTCCTTCCAGAGAATATTCCCATTATCAACTTGTGTGCTAAGCATAGCCAAGTTGTGGCATTTACTAAACATATTGATGCCATGGAGTGATGCAATTGTAGAGAATTGTACCTGCAATTAGGAGCATACCGAGTTATGGAACTAACTTGTTCATATCTTTATTTTCCTGTACACAACCTGAGGAGGGAAGTAGGATTAGATATTAAGGGCTTTTGGACATACACAATTAACACATGTCATGTAGTTTGAACTAATCGTAGATGGATAATTCTATTGGATTGACTTATTTTACTAAGGAACAAATCTACATGATTTTATTTTACATAGGTATAGGCACCTAGCTTGTACACGAAGTTGTTTGTAAACATTCTATCGAAATGATAGGTACCTACCTATCTTATAGATAACTTTGAATACTTAACATCTGTATATCGATGTACAGTTATGCTAAGTGCAAGCGATGGTATTTTATATTGATAGATTGCATATCTGTTTTGGGATACAAATAAAAACTAAAAAGCCGAATTTGGATAAATGACTTCAACTTACATTTTCCGTGTTTCCACGCTTCCTAGAAAATATTGGCACACCGCTTTCTGTAGCTACAGCTATTACTATAATTGACATAATTAGAAAACCATTGACTCATTGATTACGAAAAACCAAGACTTTTGTTTGTAAACAAAATCGAAGAAAAAGAAAATGTTAATGACAGTTCAATGACGTGCGACGACCTGCCTGACTGACTGAACTCAAGAGTTGCCCGCTAATGCTGAATTTACCGAGAATGTAGCAAAATAAACGGTTACACAATTAACACATGTCATGTAATTTGAACTAATCGTAGATGGATAATTCTATTGGATTGACTTATTTTACTGAGGAACAAATCTACATGATTTTATTCTGCATAGGTACAGGCACCTACCTTGTTAAACACGAAGTTGTTTAAACGTTCTATCGAAATGATGGGTACCTATCTTATAGATAACTTTGAATACTTAACATCTGTGACGGATATTAAACAGTCACGAAAGAAAAGCAACGATTCAATCGAATGTAGTTCTAGCATCTAGCATAGGTTCACAGGAAATGGCTTACAATGGACGCAAAACTACAAACTAACTTTTATATACTACTTGTAGAACGTGGAAAATACAAAAATCAAGATTGTTAGTGAATTTTGCGCGCGACCTGTAACGGTCCTCTAAAGAATGCGATTAAAAATGACGCCATTATTATAATTATCATACTGTTCAACAAATATCGAATTCGATATCGCATGAATAATAATAATATTCATTTATTTATTTATAAAAATATTGGGATGCAATGAAAAATATTCATTCGTCTAGTTAGGCACAAAATTTCACTTTTATAGATAATCGTTGTCATTTACTACTTTACTACTCTAGTCTAGTCTACTTTACTCACATTATAAATAAATAGGTAATGCTGGATATACCACACACACAGCATCATCTAGTCCCAAGCCAAGCAGAGTTTGTGTTATGGGGATATATATATACCTACTTAATGCCTACGATACAAAACATTAAATAAATAGATATGTTTTTTATTAAACATACTTAAACACAAAACAATTACACTGTTCCATTAATTTACTAAATCGATATAACAATGTCAGTTTACAAATTTTATTTTATTATAATTATGTTATTCTTTGTAGCCAAAGTCGTAGGAAAATACTTTATTTTCAATCCCATTTCTTATGTACGCCGGTTATACACTGAACTAAGATATTTTTACAGAACGTTTAGAAAAAAAATATAGGTACTAAAACTTAGTGCTATTAAGTAGCTCCTAGCATATTTAAGTACATACCTATGTTATAGATTTCAGTAAACTAAAGATAACACAATAAGTGTTAGTCAGATCTATAGATTTGAATTTTCGCCGGCATTATCACCCGTTCCATTTTCGATTTTCACATTCTCGGCCTTGTTATCTACAGACATCTTTGAAACTGAAAATAGATACAATTTTAGACCATGGTTGGTATTAACTGAACTAAACAAAGCTGCTTGCTTAAATATAATGTTGTAATGCTACTTACTTGGGCCAATAGTCAGTAGTCTTGGGCCTGCTAAGGAAATAAGCAGTGCTCCCAACGGCGCTGATAGTACTACACTCAAAACACTGACTGTTAATATAATTGTAGCCCATTTATCTTCATTAAGTTTATCAGCTCCAGTTGTTTTACCACTGTGAACCAAATCTAAAGCTGCTGGGCCAAGGGCAGCCTGAAACAAATATTTATAGTGACGTACACCTACTTATATAAAAAAAGACGTGTGGCACTCGGGGACTGCCGCGGTAAAGCTATTGCAATGCCATCTAGAGGCGAGTTGCTGAACTAAAGAGACAAACGTCAAGGTTTTTTCGTTACGGAATTTCTGGATTCGGTCCCCGCGCTCAAGGCCCGCGATAGAAGCTATGCAATAGCTTAAAATACATACTAACTGCGACCCGCGGCTTCGCACGCGTTATTATTATGGGAACGTTTAAAGGTGATTTATATCCCATGGGAATTGATTTATGGGATGACAAGTAGCCTATGTTTGATACCAAGATTAGAATTTTTCAGCCCGATAGGTTCAGTAGTTTTGATGTGAAGAGGTAACAAACATCCATCCATCCATCCAAACTTTCGTATCTATAGTATTAGCGTGACAAACAAACATATCTGATGTTGTTTTATTTATACTGCGGTAACTTCAGATTATTGGGCGTGGATAGTTTGACTTGTGTTAAGTTGTGTTGATCTTCTCGTGACTCACTGTCTCGTGATTCAGACAATAATTGAGCCAATTGGCGATGTTATGTTACTTACGTAAATAATAAAACATAACAAAATCATCAATTATCATAAGCATGTTCTTCACACCATATGGTCTTCATTCTACGAGTACTACGTGTTGGTGGTAGATTACTTAGTTTTAAAAAGTAAGTATAAAAAAAATATGGGTACGAAAGTAGAAATATTAAGGTGTTTCACTTACCTGTACTGTAGCTTTAGCAGTCCAAGTGAGACCAATAAACAACTTTTCTTTGGCGTTAAGTCCACAACCGAAGGCTACCAAAAACGTTGCTATCGCTCGTATTAATAAACATGCTATTAAGCATATCGCACCCATTTTAATGTCCTCTGGATCTAGGGCACTTATCTTAAAAAAAAGAAGATACAAAGGTGAATTTAGAAACTCTTTAAAAATTTATATTATTACTAGCTGCGCCCCGCGGCTTTGCACGCGTTGATCCAATGGAAACATTTAAAGGTGATTTCTTTCCCACGGGAACTTATTTATGGGATAAAAATTGTAGCCTATGTTTAATTCCAGGATAAGGATTACCTGTATGCAAAATTTCAGCCGGATCTGTTCAGTAGTTTTGACGTGAAGAGGTAACAAACATCAATCCATACATAAATGTACATCCATACAAACATTCGCATTTATAATATTAGTGTGATTATTAAGTGCTTAAGATACTAGGTTAGGTACTATATGAAAGTTTACTAACAGTTATTTGAGCTCCAGTAAAAGCAAACAATATGGGTTCAAAAAATATCCATAAGATTCTAAAAGTATTGCTAACGGGATTTTTGTTCACTGTCCAGCCTTGCTTATCCCAATAATAAGCAGCTACAAAGCCCGAGGACACGATAGCTAGAGGACCTAAAATACAGAAAAATAATAGGTGATTCGAGGTCGGTTTTAACTTGTGGTTAAGCATGTTAAAAAAAAATACTGAAAGGTATCATTAGGTAAATTAGAGGTAGTTTACCTGCACCACTCCATCCAATCATACTCGAAATAAATAAAGAAAACAGCCCTACTAGAAATAAAGCTAGAAATCTTAGAGGAACAACGTAAGTATCTCCTTTTTCTGGTATTATTGATAACATAGCACCCCATAGTGAACCGAATAAAACTCCTGCAACAATAGACAAGGGCCCCTGAAAAAGAAATTTAATTTAAATTATTCAAATTTAGGCACAGTATTTTCATTTAAATATTTACTGTAAGATTATAAGGCGTAGCCAACCGCAAATATTTTACCAGATTTACACTTAAACAAATATTGACCATTCAGTTCAACACTACTATCGTTCCCATACGTACAGTATCTGAACTGCAAACAAACCTTGATAATATTAAACGTAGTTGAGCCGGTCGAAAACATTGCGTTAAGGATTATGGCGAATACAGCGACGCTTACAGAGTCATCTATGGCTGCAGCAGCGACTACTATAGTTGGGATTCCTTTTGAAACACCATACCCAACGTCTTTGAGTCTGAATAAACATGGAACAACAACAGCAGGGGATACGGACGCAATCATTGAACCTAAGAGAAATCCTGAAATAAATAATGATTAAACATAGGTAATTTTCAGGTCAAACCATGTCTAATAATGTTTGTATGATTTTTATACCTACCCCAAATCCAAGGTAAGCCGAGGAGATAGTGCGTAGAAACACTGATAGCAAGACATTCAACAAGCCATGGCAAGAGCCCAAGCTGAAGCACAGCTGCGTAGTGCTTTCTCAACACTGTTGCATCTAAGCCTAACCCAGCTCTCGTAAGGATTATGACCAATGCTATTTTCCTGAAATGACAATACCCAAGTAGTAATTAATTAAAAAGGAAACAGTAACTAGGCATAGCAACGCTCAGAAGGATTTGGTTTATGATGATATTTTACGTAGCATTAATCTTATAAATGTTAAAATTATTTACTTAATTCTGTGGCTTCGCACGTTTTGTCTCTATGGAAACGTTTCAGGTATCAAGGTTCTTTTATTTATTTATTTAAAACATTATTGCACGGAAGTACACAGGGTAGGCTTAGGTAATGCCGAGACATTAGCTACCCGCCAACCAGAAACATGTTTTTACAGAGGACAGGCGTGCTCATTTGTTCTTTCTACTCCTCGGAAAGTGATTTACGGGAAAAAAGTCCTACATTATTATTGTATGGAAAACTTCAGCCCGATCCGTTGAAAAGTTTTGGCCTGAAGAAATAACAAACATTGATCCATCTATTTATCCATTCATCTAACTAAACTTCTAGTTTGAAGAATAGGTTCTTACCTGAGATCTTGATTGAGTTTTCTATAATCATCAGTCATGCGAACTAAGCCAAGGTTTTGGAACAATATTCCTGTAAATAGCATCCCAATAAGGGCTGGTAAGGTTGTGACTTTGAGCCATATCCAACCAATTAAGTACGCTGAAATGACTAGTACGCTCATGCTAAGTAACTCTCCATTTAATCCTACTGAATCTCCTAATTCGGAGTAAAATATTCCCCAAGTTAGAAGAACTGAAACAAACGAAATCAAGTAAGTACCAAAATTATTTTAGGTGAGTTGTTGGATAGAAAATAGGTTAAAATACATACAGAACATCACAATACATAATTGCTGAGCCGATTGTCTGTAGGTTGAAAAAACTGGGAAAGGAAAAACTCTTGACCACCAAGAAGGCTGCCATGATGGACTTAAGTCAGCTTGGTGACATCGTAAACAGAATGTCTCCCACCATTTTCTGAAAAATATATAAAGTTCATCTAAATTTATATTATAAGCAGAAAGAGCGAGCACTTTTATCTATCTAATTTTACCAAGGTTCATTTACCTTTTAATTTGGTCTGTTTTTTCGTTTAAATCTGTGGGATGATAAAACTTTTAGTAAGTATAATACTGGTGAATGTATTTTTCAAACAAAATAATATTTAAACGTGAATATTAGTCGATTTCAACAATATAGCATAGTTTTTAATAAGATGATCAGCCTTATACCTTTTGCAAGTTAGGGTACCTACCTAGAGCCAATTGTTTTGACGCTCTGTAAAACTTGCTATTAATTAACAGGAAGACTTGATGAGTTTAAATATTATCACAATGAGAATACGACGAATTATTTCGAATAAATTAAATTAACAAAATGATTACCAACGAATGAATACACACGAACACCTATAAAACATAACATGGATTAAAAACACACATAAAATACACAAAACAGCCAACATAAAACATAAAACAGCCAAGTGAGTAAAGAAAGTAAGGATCGGTGACAATACCTCTAAATAGCAAAATTTGTTATTTCACGAAAAATGATCACTTTCAACTTACCCATGTTTTGCGGATGTTGATTTTCCATATCTAAGTTAATATAACTTTTACGTTTGCCTGAAAATAAAGATAACATCGTGTAGGTAGTTTGTTTGTAGATAAATTCTTAAAATAAATAAAAGCTCTATAAGAAATAGCCAGTCGTTTTCATCAACTAATAGGTATGCTAAAGGATACCGTACTGTAACAAAATAATGTTTCTGATAAGGAATGAATGGCATTTGTCAATAAAATATTACAAATGTTATCGGGATCTTTGCTTATCATTCTGAAACTAAACAAGTTGCGCGCCTACTTATTACTGCTATTTTAATCAGTCATCAAGATGCGTCGGTCTGAAAGGGACGACGGCAATGAATTAGGTACGTAAATTATTCAGTCAGAGATAGGTGTGTGAACCTACATCGGAAACTTGTACGGTACCTATCTACCTACTTAATAAATGAAAAATCTTACTGATAACAGTTCGAAAACAAAAACCACCGCACGTTTGTTTCAATCTTTATAAATGACAAACACCTACTCCACTTTTCTTTTATAGTTATTGTACTTTGGGTCTTATCTAGTGTACGACCAGCCTGAATTTTGTTATTCGAGTAAGCACAAACAGATTTGTTAGCGTACTGCCTGCAAATACCTACTAGATGCGTGTACTGGCCTATTTTATAACCGGGCTGGAAATGACCGCCTTGAGTCGAAAGTCAACAAGATAATGTATGTATGTGCTTGTTACACAGCACGTGTCCAGCAGCTCGCTTTAAAGTCAGCTTATATTAATGTTTTCTCCCTGATACTGTTAGCGTAGTAAATTGTTGGAAATACCTTTGATGATTTTTTGGCTTCCATTAGGTAGTGAAGAAACAAAAAAACTTCCTTCAAGATAAAAAAAACCGGCAAGTACTTCGCAAACCGAGGGTACCGAACCTTAATACTAAACTTTCACAAAAAGTAATAAATGAAATAAAACACATTTATTCTGATTTAACAGTAGGTCTAGGTACACAATATGAAAATAAGTTACCTAAACATTATTCAGATAATACATAATTTTTGATACATCTTAAAAAAGCAAAAAGCACTCCCTTAGTTTAAACATTTTATCTATAACGGTTTAAGAGATAATATAGCCTTGACAAGACTAACATAAGGCATAAAAAGCCAAAAAATCACGGGTTTTAAATGGGAGCCTCATTCAATATTTATTTTACTTTTATTTATTTTACGGCAAGAATAACACGTTTCAACACATTCTTCCTTTTACGTTTCATGAGATCCAGCCCACTGACGGACGAACAGACGGACAGGCCGAGGAGGCTTGATAATACCGTATTTTGAAACCCAAAACCCCCTAAAATAAAAATCCCTCCAATAAGGGTAAATTGTAGGGAACTATGTTTACTTTGATCGTTGATGGCAACATATTTTTTCATCTGCCGAAGAGATAAATGTTTGACATAAACACAACTTCAAAGTCAAACGTTTGACATTGACTGATCGATTGATTTTGACAAATAAACAAGTTCATGTTCATGAAAAATGAACGCAACTTTGATCGAAAATTTACTAAAAGGTAGTACTTAGAACATGGGAATAACTTACCTACGCTAAAAAAGCTCTGTAAACACACACATCAAGGTAGGTATCAACCTATTTTCGAACTTCTCTGATGAGTGATGTGATGATCTATCTATCACCTTTTCTAAAAAATCCACCGCTTTTTCATGTTGTTGTGTTGACACAGTGTAAGTACTTCTTTCATCTGAGTGTTGCCAGGGGTCGTGATCGTGAGTCAAGTTACGTTTCGTTTCCGGAACTATTACATTTTGACTCGCGCAAGCATCGATCTAAAATTTCGCGGCCTCGAAATTTTTGATCGATGTGCGCAAGTTATATTATATTTTTTTTTTATTTAAGTGATTTTGGGTCGGAGATAAATTTCATGTCAGCAAAATGATGCAATATAATGTAAAGGAAACGATTGGGTTTTTTAATCTTGTAATCACAGAACACTATATCCTAGTGCTAAAACAGACTCTAGTTTCATTTGTTCGCAGCGCAATATTCACTGTTGTTACTCTAGTCTAGTCTAACACCTTAGATACCAAAACTACGAGGTGGCATTTGTTAGTTTTACACTGAACTACAAAAAATTGACCAGACAGTATAAATGTATGTAATCAGAATCACTAATCACCCGAACTTCACTCACGCACTTTACAGACTGTAAGTGACTGTAAAAATAAAAAGAATTAAAACAAATCGCAAAAAAAGTTTAGTTAAAGCTTAAGTTTAAAAAGCAAATATTTGTTTGTTAGATGAATATTTTTTACGACTACTTTTTCTAAGCTATTGCATAGCTTCTATCGCGGGCCTTGAGCGCGGGGACCGAATTCAGAAATTCCGTAACGAAAAAACCTCACGCTCCCCACTCCGACCGGAACAGCGGTAATACTTTTTAGTTTTGCCATCTATCGATGAATAGTAGAACTTTTAATGACTTTTTGAAATATGACGTTTGTCTCTTTAGTTCAGCAACACGCCTCTAGATGGCATTGCAATAGCTTTACCGCGGCAGTCCCCGAGTGCCACACGTCTTTTTTTTGACAAAAGTACCTGTTTTAATAATAAAGATGAAATACGTAGCAGTAAATTTATTTACTGTTGAAAATGTGTGTAAAATGTTTTTAAGCTATTGCATAGCTTCTATCGCGGGCCTTGAGCGCGGGGACCGAATCCAGAAATTCCGTAACGAAAAAATCTTGACGTTTGTCTCTTTAGTTCAGCAACTCGCCTCTAGGTGGCATTGCAATAGCTTTACCGCGGCAGTCCCCGAGTGCCACACGTCTTTTTATTTGTTTATGCCGACAGTACTTGTACTAGGTAAATAAAAATCAGTTTATTGTTTACTTATTTAGTTTAATTTTCATTGTTTACTCTTAAACAACTTTAAAGACAAGCTGTTACCCGCCGCTTCGCCTGCGTAATTTTTATTTACTCATTATGTATTACAAAATCAATATAGACATTTAGACATTAGAAATTTAAAATGTAAAGTTTTAAATGGGACTCGTATATACCTTTAAAGAATAAATAAAAATAAAGGCGAGGATGGTGATTGACGTACCTAGTGACACAGTTTATATACCTACTACGCGGTGCGGTGCGGCAATAGACGCCTAATACCTATTTATTCGCTATGCAAACAAGTCTGTCAACCAACTGAGGTGTGCGGGCGCGGGGAAATGAGTGCTAATTGGTCCGGTCAAGGTTACGGCCAAATCATAAACATTATTAGGGATGGGGTACTTAGTTTCTATGAAAACAATTATCGATACTTGTAACAAGGTATATTAATTACTAATCACATAACACTATCACACAAATACACAAATATCACAAAGGCGAAAGTTTGGATGGATGGATGGATGGATGTTTGTTACCTCTTCACGCCAAAACCACTAATTGGGTTGTAACGGATTGGGTTGAAATTTTGCATATAGGTAATTTTAATCCTGGAATCAAGCATACACAAACTTTATCCCATAAATCAGTTCCCGTGGGATAGAAATCACCTTTAAATGTTTCTATAGGAAAAACGCGTGCGAAGCCGCGGGGCGCAGCTAGTAATATTATAAATCCAAAAGTTTGCATGTTTAGATGGATGAATGTTTTTTTTTATTGGATTTCATTAATTGCCTTCGAACCAATTCTCTATTGGTAACGCCAATTTTACTAAGTATGTCGGCGTGTTCTGCATTGAAAAGTGTTTTTTTTTGTAATTCGCAAACTATTGATTTTAATGACGAAAGTCTCTTTTTTAAGTAGCTGGTTTTCTGCCTAAAATGTTTGATTTGTCTATTTTTTTGAACGATTTTGTCAGACAATTCTATTATTCTTCTACTGAGGTGTTTTTTAATAGGTGTATCATATTTAGAGGGTGAGTCGCATACAGTTTTTCTTTTTTTGCTTTTTGGTGTTTCGGATATGTCGGATTTCTGAGGTGCGAATGGAGTTGATGGTGAATCTGATAATCGTTTTATTTTTTTGTGTTCTGGTGTCCTCCCAACAGGGCTACTTGAGGTTTTCGGTACTGCAGTTTTTAGATCTGGTGTTGCTGAATGAACCTTACACGCTGTCTTTCCACTATCAGCCTGCAAATGAAATCATTGAATTTTTAGACATTTATTTGTAGAGATAACCTAGAAAGCAGTAAAACTTGAGCGAGTGGCTGTCTCTCTCACAAACTCTTCCCTTACGCTTTTTGTTAGTACTTATTTCGGATAGTACTTCAGTTCATTGTTTATAAAAAATAACATTATGAAATTAGATTTAATGTAAAAATATCGCGGTTCATCATACAGTCTAGCTCTTTAATGCCTAGTAGTGCATTTCACATGTCTAAATCAGGAATATAAAGCTTGTTTGCTAATATTTAGTTGTCCAAAACATAAGAAAAAGAATAAGAATAATAGAATAGGAATGTTAATTTTAAAAAATTGACAGACATATTGTTTTTACAAACTAAAAACAAAAAGTACAAAGGCGCAAAAGTAAAATAGAGTTCAAAGGCGTTATCTTACCAACAGCGGTAGAAGCCGTGACGGTACCGCAGAGCTTAGCAGCCTTCGTCGATTTTTCATTTGTAAAAAGCAGTCTTGAGTAAAATGCCGGGAGCATATAACGCTATATTCTGATGGGAACCAATTTTCCCGCCTGGTAGCTTTGATCCATTTTTCTTTTATTTCAGCATCTTTGGGGTATCTGAAATAGGAATGAGCAAAAAAAAATTTAATGTAATGGCCTTTACAAATCTTTTTCAAAATGCCCGAATAATAAAAAACAAAGTTACACATTAAGAAATGACGCTCGCTTCGCTCATCACAATTCTAGACCCACTCACCATCATCATATTCGACATCCTCATACCCAAGTTAGTCGAAAACGATACCCATATCAGATTTTTTGGTTGGGTGAGGTGATTCTGGTGGGCTGGGGTCGTGGAGGGAAGGGGGGGGGGGGGGGGGGGCAGAATTACCACGGTTCGCTTCGAAAAAAAATTATTCATCTCAAAAAGTGACCCTCTATCTACTACTACACGATCCCACAATCAAAAGCCCTCAACCACAACGGCATCTGGTAGCACACACAAAAACATACCATCAAGGAGAACAATATGTCAATCAGTGAGTCAGTGGTAGGTAATCTAGCTTGATAAATATTAGGGTTAACATTATTATAATATTAACATTATTATTTACTTTACATTTAGATAGATAGATAAATAAATAAAATAAATAATGCTGGACAATATAGTGTCAAATCAAGGTGCAGCAAGCAGAATAAAAAAAGAAGAAATGTGTACAGTGATGTCACGTCCGCTCTAGTCAATGGCGTAGCGTTTTGAAATTTTGCGATTGAGATTTAAAATATCAATTTTTCAATGGTTAAATTCTACAATAAAAACATCTCAAAATGCAAAAATAAATATGTAGATATGTTTCTATATCAATAGAGAATACGTATATATTTTTTTAGCAATTTTGAAATCACATGCATATACCCTATTCACACAGCATTATCCAGCTCCAAGCTAAGCAGAGCTTGTGTTATGAGTACTAGATAACTGATATACATAATACAATACACTTCATAGATAGATATTTTTTATTATACATAGTAAACATCCAGAACGCCCTGAACAAATGTCTGCAGATCGTACACACATTTGTCCCGAGGCGGGAATCGAACCCGCAACCTCCTGCGTTTTAAATATTATTATAATTGATTTTTACAGAATTCATTATAATCGCGACTAATTATTTATTACAGGTAATAAACCCATATCGATAATCTGATCACGACCCGGCCCGGACCGGCACATCACTACTTGCACACACCTTATCAGAGAAACAAGGATAGCAGATATACAATTAGTTATCCAAGAAAGGGATGCACAGTTAGTTACGTCGACCGGCCAACCAAATTAAGTTGAACTCTGTCAAAACTAAAATAAATTAGCAAATTTTATTCTATAAAAGAAGAAATCAGCTTACCTGTGAAATGTTATTCCATCTGTTTTAAAGTTTGAGGTCTTGCTCTCTTTTCCACACCATTTTATGCTACAAGGAGCCATTGCACCAAGGATAAGTATTAAGTAGTAAGCGAGCGCAGAGATGTTCACGGGTCACTGATCTGGTCGTTACTGCCCGAACGTTAGAGGGCGTGGATTTATATAAGATCTATTTGCCTAATGTGTTACCTGAAAGCGTTCGCCCTTTATTAGGCGTCTATTGGGTATAAAGTCGATGGGTGCGGCTAATTCAGCTTTTTCATAAGTTAAGCCGTGTCTCGCTCGCTCGGCCGTCATTCCACCAAGCTCTCCCAGAGAACACCTACGCTAATTAAGGGTTAAAGATTATTACAACAGTCACCACATAGCGCTAATTCATGTAATCGTATCTGGTGTATTGAATAGACTCGGTTTATTTATAGTTTAGATAACCTACCCACAATAGGTAAAGAAAAGACATTTGTATCAAATACAAAATATATAAAAATTACTTAGATATACATGTTCCGCGCGGGGGTAAAAAATTACGGAATATGTAAGAAATGTATCCTTCTGGCAACACTACACAGTAACAAACAACACACCGTACCTATAAATAATTGATGGAGGATTACAGCCACACCCAAGGAACATAAATACAAGGCGGCCAAACCAATTATTGTTCTGTAACACACAGCAGGTTAGGCTTTGTTTACGGAGACGCGGGGCGTGCAGCGGCGCGGCGGGGCGGCGGCGCGGCCCACACAGAATTCAAACATTGGGCCATAATAATGGCGTTGGTGTTAGTGTTAAACGCCCAAGGAACCGCCGCCGCCGGCGGCGGCTCCTTGGGCGTCGCGTCGAGCGGCGGCGGCGGCGCGCGCGCCGCGTCCCACAAGGTCTTAACAAATTTATTGATATAGGTAGGTAGTAGCTATAGCTACGTATTGCAATTGCAACCGAAATGCGTCTTCCTTCCTTAAAAATATATGTGAGTGGGATAGCTAACAAGGGATAGTGAGGTTGATTTATTCAATAAAAGTCTTACATATATAAAAATCACAGTCGTTTATTAATTACTTAATAAATACTGGTTACCTAGTAGGTAATGATGATTAGGACAGACAGAGATTTACCAAAAAACCTTTAGCGTAACGTAATGAAATACTAATTAGGTAAACTAGAAAATGTAAATTGAGTAAATACCTACAATGGATATAGTGGAAGGGCTTTATCCACTGCAGCAGAATACACAGGTTCCAGGTTCACACGAAGTTTCCAGGAAAAAATACAGATGTTTTTTTTTCTAATGGATCGAAATATCCATTATTTTTTTGTGTTTATAATCTCCCAATAAAATCTTCAACACCTACTTGTGATGCTATTTAACCGATTTCGTATAATTTTTTGACACCATTAATTGCCATGGTTTTAGAAATAATGTTCTCTGTATCAGTCTGATTTAAATCGGCCAAAATCAAATGACAAATTGTTAATTTATTTATTTAGGAAACCTATACTTAGGACATGAATATTGCACAGAATTACACTCACTCAAAATCAGAAATATACAGGGTTATTGGTTATTCATTGACACTGTGTGAACAGCAGGTTTTGCCTATCGTCACAAACACGTTCACGCCAGGACAAACATCTTTGTCAGGAACCCAATGAACTACTAAAGAACGATCTCCCGTTCCCAAACCCACTCATAATAAAGGCAGAGCCATTTTTAAGCTTGCTTTCCATTAAGCCTAAAGTAAACGGCGCGGCACCATCCTTGTGTGGTGCCGCGCCGCCGCCGCCGCGCCGGCTTAGATTTGCACCACCACCGGGTGTCGCAAGAGGCGTTTATGTGTTATCCACCGGGGGTGGGCAACCATTCTACCATCGAACTGTGATCCTCAACTCAGCGCAGCGTTAGAATTATCGGTATTACCTTCGGTATAGTATGTACCTGCTACAGTGGTTATAGCCCACTAATGTATAATGAACATCATAAAGTTTAAGGAACTTATAAATATCTAAGTCATGGGCCCGTTCCTTAATACCTAACCCTACGGGTACGTATAAACATTCTAAAGTTAAGTCCATCCGCTTTCTATAAAGCTAATTTAATTTAAAAATATCTAATAACTATGAATTTGCTGTTGAAAATCCGCTATAATTTTGGTCGGATTTTCCTAACAACTGCCTACACAAACATGGAATGGTGCGGGGCCGCCTACCCCGAACAACACTTCTTACCTTTGGTTTAACTGATTCAGTGGCAGTCAATATTAACTTACCATAAGTACGTAACATAATGTTTATTGAGGGTTATTTCATTTACAAAGTATAATTTGTGATCCTCTCGTCACCTTTATAAAGAGTTGAGTAAGAGTTGAGTATGTTGTCGCCGGATTGTAGAATATTATGCATGCTAGTAGAATGGCTAGGCCGATTGCAAAACAAACGTATTTATGGGAAGACGTGCGTGAGTGACGTTTATTGTTGAACGTTGCTCGTACAACTATCGGCATAGGCAACAGGCTAGTGTCCTAAAAAGTTATTTAAAAATTATCAGTAAATTTATCAGAAGATATTGGATATGGATACATACGAGTACGTATTTTTCGGGCAATCAACAAACAAACAGGCTGGTTCTATCCGGCGACGACATTTACATAACGTGATCAGTGTGATCATATTCTACAATAAGTAGGTACACAAATAAACAAACTCTTTCATAAAGCCACAGATAAGCTTGCATTTAGGTAAGTTTCATAAACTAAGAACGTTAACACATCCGAACCTGTTTTATAATAAAATAGTTCCCTTATGCACCATTAAGGCCACAAGTAAAGTAAATCTAAAAAATATCATTCAAATAATCACATCAAAATTGGTCTACCTACTTATTTACAAACACAAAATACTATGAGACGGCACGAAACAAAACTACTAAGTACCTAGGTACTTCATAAAAAAAAATCAAATCATGGTACCTATCTAAATATCCCGTTGTATATGACTTAAATACATATCTACTTCTTCTTTTTCCAAGGCTTTAATGTAATGCGAGCACCTACTTGTACTAATAGGTATTTTGTGATTGAAGCCTACCTACTGAGTAAAGTATTTAGCTAAGATACTTTAGGTAAGTACTTACACTAAAATTGCAATGAATGGGATATCAGGGACCACCTCCAGCAAATCGTAAATATCGCTGAAGCGATAAGTCACTCGTTTAACCTCCGACTTCTCAAACGCAACTAATATGTAGTTAGAGTCCGCGCCTCGACTCAAGTTCTATAGACGCTGCGCTGCTATCGCAGAACTATAGTAATTAAAACAAATATTTCGTTTAATGAACAATAATTATGCTCTTCTGGTCTAAGAGGTCTTATTTCGGAAATTTCGCAGTCAAAGTTGCACGTAAGTATCCATTATTTTACAATCGTGTCCGGAATTATGTAGTTGTCCTTTTATGCCGTAAGACTTGAGTCGTGGCGCGGACTTTATGCACGTCTCAGTCGCGATTTTTTGACACTTTTCAATGAAAATCTATCTTGCGTACTCGGGGATAAGGCCCGTATTATATGAAATATTGTTCAGTCATGGAGTATGCGTGAGGTAACACTTTATACACTTGGAATAAACGTCACTGAAGCACAGATGTATGACTGAGCAAAGTGATCAAGCTTTCTTAGTAGGGTCTAAGAGTTAAACTAGATTGTCGTCGGTAGCAGATACAGACGTCCAAAGAAGGTAGTCCCTATACGCACATCTATCCGATCCGAACGAACCATTGGAACTGATGGAATTTAATAGAAACAATTGAATTCTGACAATTGGTATAGAACTTCCACACCAATCGTCAGCATTCAATTGTTTCTGTACGATGATGGTATAGTCTTGATACTTCCACAGTCGAAGTATAAAGTATGATTTATAGCATTTTGCAAACACCGGATCTCATGGCGCGTTAGGGCCGGAAAGGTGTGCGTAAAATAAGGCGGATTAGTTACTTACTATTTTGTGGTAGTACTAGCCACTTGTCTATGATTTCGAGCCCCACTTTCCTAAAAACCTTTAACAAACCCTATGATAAAGTTTGGATAGAGTACAGAACATTTGTTTTGCTTATTTCTACTTCTTAAGTACCTATCGTTAACAAAACGCCGGATTGATAGCAACGTTTAGCTATATTATATTACAGTGATACAAAATTAAATTGAAGGCTAAACAAACTTACCCTAACTGAAGTTTGAACATAGGTAATTATAATTACACTACGTCGTTGCATCCTCAATATTTTACAGCCTATTATTTCCTTAGACTTGTAGCATATTTAATTTAATTTATTTTCTCTCAGGCAACTAGCGTATTTAATAATTACAAATGATGAAATACTCTAGCTAGATATAGGGTATTTATAAAGGCTAACTCTGTTTTACGGCAATACCAGAACATACCACGTGCATTGTGCAATCTCTGAGTAATTCGATATGCATTTTGTATGTTCGTGTTATCTCGGCTTTGCGTACTAACAACTGGTATAGTTGAGCTATTCCTAAGTATATTTCCTCGAAGAAAATCCGACCAACATTTTAAAAGAAAAATGCAAGCTTTGTGCGCGCTGCCTATTGCATCATCTTCAACTTAAACTTTAGCACGAAATACGAGATTACTCTAATAAAAACGAAGAAAGCTGCTAACGCGCCAACGTCCACCCAAAAGTTCGCCTTATCCATAGACATTTGGTTTAAGAACTGGTCGGGTTTTCTAAAATGACAGTACGGTTCTGAGCAGTGTAACTTCTCCCTTCCAAATCCGTAGACAGATAGCATGGCTCCTTCGAAGCCGTATCGGACATAGCTGAGATACGTAAGCCAGTGGAGATAGCCTGGTATAGCGTTGAAGTTGACGAAAAAGCCTGAGAATAGAACGACAGGGATCGTTGTGACGGGACCGAGATAGACCCCTGTTTCTATCTTCATGGCGGCTCCGATGAGAAGGCCTAAAGACTGAGCCACTAGGGCAGTGAGAATGTTTATAGTGGCAAACATGAAGACCCGATCTGTCTGCATTGGCTGGCCGGTCATGAAGTAGACGATTATCACGTAAACACCGCTGAAGATTATCTGGAAGGAGATTTCACTTTGATTAGTTTTACTGCCGCTTATACGGAGAATCGCAAAAGTCCATACATGGACTCTACACGACCCAGTGAAGGTTAAAGGCAGGAAGTAAAACATCAGAATATAAATTGAACAGATACATTAGCATTAGATTAATAAAAATTTAACTTGGATAGATTTTAAATAATTAGATCTGTAATTAAAATATGAATAAAGATAACTTTAGTTGTGATGCATAATGAGGTGATTAGCTTATTCACTAAGCTCTCAAGAGACATGGCGCCCTAACACCCCTTCCCTAATATTAGTCAAATTTATAAGAACTCCTCTATTAATAATTATGTTCGTACGTAAAAAACATTCAAACATTCCGTTTTGCCCAATGAGTTTTACCATTAATCATGCTACCTTCTTGATTTGTGCTCAATTTGTTCAGAAGGCTAAGTAGGTAGCTAAGAATAGAGCTCCCAATCCTTTGTCTCGTAAAAGAAACCTATGTTATTAATGAAATAATGACCCCATGAACTTCGAATCACCTACTATTTCCCTTATTTATTTCTTATAAATCACCCTTGTGAAACAAACTAAACAAATATATCTAATCGGACAACCCGTTTTTAATATTTATTTAGCGAGACTAACTACTAGAAGTAGATTTTTATTGTTTATTTTATTTATTATCATAATGTAACATTACAGTTTAACAAAAAAATACAATGCGTTACTTCCAACATGTAAGTCCTTAAAGAATAATACCTACTTAGACCTATATATATATATATATATATAATATAGATTTTAATGTTAGACCACTTGCTAGAACTCTTGATAGGTACTATATTATTTGTAATGGTAAAGGTGCAGTTGCAATTACCTAAGGTGATGTTAAATACTAAACTGGCAGGCAATTAAACATAGCAAGAAACAAGAAACATCGCGTGACCGTGAGTCCTTTAACGCAAGTGAAGCGGAAAACGCCGGCACTTCCTATTTCGTTCCAACAAAAGATTCATTTATTCAAGCAATAGGTTGTTAGACCTCCTTTGTTTTTGTTAGAGTACCTACCTACTTCCAGTATTTGAATACATTTTTGGAATGCTTTTGAAATGACGCTACAGTTTTAAAAGGAGGTGAGGTTAAATAAGGTTTTTACCTGAAATGGTAGATCCGCTATAGTTTTCGCGAAGTAGAATGCTTTCAAGGAGTACCAATAGTTGAGATGTTCTCGCACAAACACGCTCATTTCCGTTGGGACTGAAAAAAACATTTCAAATTAAAAAACTTATTAAAACGAAAGTAAGAGTGATACTTTGTTTTAGGGGTTTAACTGACTGCCTGTAATTGTATGCATTTTTAACCAACACAGAATATTTATCTGACACAGGTTGGGCGAAATCGTTAAAGAACCAAACTTGTGATAGGTTCATCACTCAGTTTCATAAGGGCTACAAATCTTTGAAATAAGCTGAAAGATAACAGAATACTCACATGTAAGAATAGTAGGCATCATAGCAGTAAACATGGTGAACATGACAGTGAAGAAAATACATCCAGCGTTGCTCATAACCTTAGCTGCATCCTCCCCAATATCATAATACAGAAATCCGATCAGCAATCCAACAATCGTATGCGAGAATAGTCTTAAATGCGTGAGGGTCTGGTCTCTCAGAATGCTCACGAAGGTCCGCTTCAATAAGATCCAGAATTGTTTCCAGCCTGAGGTTGGGAAGCCTGTTTTGATGGGTTTCTTGGTGAAGCTTTCGCTGGAGTCGAGAAGAGAGGTAGTACAGGTTACAGGGGCTAGGTTGGTAGCGTTGGGGACGGCTGGTTTGTCGGTGGTCACTGGATCTGACATGTCTATTACCGTGCATGTTGGTTTATCTGGAATGGAATCAGATTTTACTTTACTAGGTAGAATATTACATATCAATAGCTCCCTACAATAGTAGCTTAATCTATGATTGTCATGAACTTTGACTAACAATTTTTTTTTTGGCAATTAAATTATTTAGGTTAGTTTTAGATATAATTTAGTTTTAAGTCGGTTTAAGTAGTTAGTTTGTTAAATACGGGACTGACATAGTCAGCAATGACTCAATGTCCCTTATAAATAAGAATAATAAAAAAAAAAAATTTTCTGGATTGACAGTGTAGGTAACCTTATTCTTATATTATTATGTTTTGATTTACCCCCATTAAATATTTTTTTACAGTCCTCCCTTAATTATAAAACATGAATCACATCACACTATCACACTAATATTTATAATAATAATGCTGTATGGATGGATGTATGTTTGTTACCTCTTCACGTCAAAACTACTGAACGGATCTAGCTGAAATTTGCATACGGGTAATTCTAACTGGAATCTAACATGGGCTTTTATGGCTACTTTTTATCCCATAAATCAGTTCCCGTGGTATATAAATCACCTCTAAACGTTTCCATAGGAACAACGCGTGTGAAGCCGCGGGGCGCAGCTTTTATAATATAAAACTTTGCTTTTACCTACTTTATTTTCTGATAGGTACCTATGGTACCCGTCAGCTTTGGTGCTGTGCAGCTTACCTATGATAACAGACAGTGCTTCCGCTTTCTGCATGTTATTCTTGCTCTGGTTGTTATAGTTCAGATTCTGAGGCACAGACGACGACGATGATGATGACGATGATTGTCCACGACCACAGTTACCCTTGTTCACCTCCATCACCAGCTTGTGGACCCAGTCGCCGTGCTCGCCAGTAGCTACCTCCATTACTGAAATGGGTTAAAGGAAAATCAAGATTTAAGCAATAGTAAGTTAGTTGTAGCTGTGTGGTGCTGGCTTAGAATTTGTACCACCCCAACTCTTTCCGCGTCTGTTGTAAGAGGTGACTAAGGGATATCTAGCGGGGGGCGGGCAGCAGCACCTCCTGCAGAACAGTTATACCACCAAACTGCGATCCCCAACCCGCATGCCATGCGTAGGGATTATGGGCATTAACCTCCACGACATGGGATAAACGCGAATAAGGCTCTTGTCAGGGGGAGGCCTGTGTCCATCTGTGGACCAATACAGACCTTTGCGTTTGAAGAAAGAAGTAAATTAACTCAACTCTTCTCGCAGCTGTCGTAAGAGCGACTGATATCCGCCTTGGGGCGGGCAGCAAAGCCTCTTGTAGACAGATTTTATCCCTAAACAGCGATCCCTAATCCGCACTCCCAGCGTGGGGTTTATGGGCATTGCCCCATATGTTAAAAAGGCGTTTATGAGGAGGAGGTCTGCGTCAAGCATTATTTCTCTTGTACCTTTTGCTGGTGAAATTACACACATGCCTACATGCTTTATGAGAAGCTTGAGGCTTATTGGATGCAGGCACGTTCTTAACGTGCGTGACCAGTTATCTAATGCTTTCTTAAAGGCGCTATTGTCATTGTTATTTTGGCATTATGATTGTTTCGTCTCAAAGTCAATGTTACTTATCAGACAGCTAATTATCAACATACAGTCTAAATAATTCGATTTATGCATATCAGCAGGTGGGTATTTGTTCGAAATGTACTTTGACATTCTCCATTCGAAAGCTAAATTAATGACAAATGCCACAGAATAACTACTCGTATACCTACAGGTTGCCACGTAACACGTGTAAATAAACGAGAGGGGGTGATTGTGGACGCCGAGAGGGGATCGACGTGTGATAAAGGAACTTAATTTATCAATTTCGTTTGTTGTTTTATTAAGATTTTTTGGTTACAATTTTAAAAAATGCAGAAGAAAAGTTGCCTTTCAAAAGCTGCCCGCTTTCAGCATAATATACAATGTTAATTGTTAGGCACCCTGTACCTATAGTACGACCAAATGGATGGGTATATCTAATGCCATCAATGCCATTAGCGATAGTCATTCTTAATTTATTGAACCGCCCTTTCAACCTTCGCCCATAGCCATCAAGGCCTTTGCTTAGATACAATTATTTTTGAACAGCAACAGTTATTAAACTGTATTACTTTGAAATAGAACACATTTTACAATGTTATCATAGGCATCCATTAAAGATAACAAAATAATTAGCACGTAGACAAATAAATATGGTTTCTATTGCATGTTTTGTAATAGTAATAGAGTCACGAGACGGTCTTCTCAATTTTCGTGATTGATTCTTATTGATTCGCATGCAGCGAAATGATAACTATCAATTGAGGTCAATTGGCAGCTGGTTTAAATTCTACCACCACCTACCACTAGCCATACTCGATGTGGAATGTTTATAAACAAACCAGGGCACAAACCACTTAATCTCACTTGCTTGGCGTCGACGTTTTAGATAACTGATGGTGATTGATGAGCAATTATTAGAAGTATCTCAAACTGTGAAATATGCAAAGATTTAATCTTTGCAGAATGTCATAGTAAACTATACAGGGTGGGGCAAATTTTTGGCCCCTTAAGGGAGCTACCGTTTCTTTTGTAGTTAGAAGGTTTTGTTCTTGGGAACCTTCTGTTTTATTTTAAAGAAAAAAATATTGCCATATTTAGTATTTTGAAAAAAAGTACGATAAAGTAAAGTAGTAAAATTTAAGTTATTTACTTACTCAACATTTTTTTATTTAAACTCAGGTATTTATTTTTTATTTTTTTATTTTATTATTTAACAAAATCAACAGCCCTTATGTCTAAACAATTTTTACAATAATAATATAACTTACGGCCAATAAGAGATTTACATTTTAATAAAGAAACTTACAAAATACCGACAGTCTAACATAAACTAAATCAAACAAACTTACAATAAAATATTTAGATCAAGTTAATTAGAAAACTAAAATACAATTTAACCTAATGCAATAAATGTATACATAATGTACTTGCCTAGTGCAAGTTGATATTAAATTTTACTAGGTAGGTATGTTTCTTATTTTGATCTGGAGACATTTTTACGTATAAACCATTGTCGTAAGAGTGAACATGGCTTGGGGCCTTCAAAATTAGCCTACCAACTTAAAAAAGTAGTTACATACGAGTTTAAATTAAGAACCATTGAATCAGTGACATTCTTGTTTTCACTTACTCGTTTTTTCATATAAAATGTATGGGAATTGTTTTTTTTAATTATTGCCAAAACTTACGATTTCATTTGGTATGTTACTTTGGTAAAACTGTTCCTGGTTAGAAATAGAGTCGATTAAGACCAACTTGTTTTTTTTCGACAAATGTCATTTTTTGGGCGAACCGTACTTTTTTTCAAAAGACTAAAAACGGCAATGTTTTTTTCTTCAAAATGAAACAGAAGGTTCCTAAGAACAAAACCTTCTAACTACAAAAGAAACGGTAGCTACCCTTAAGGGGCCAAAAATTTGCCCCACCCAGTATACCGCCTAAACCTAACCTAAGTAATAAGTATAGTATTGTAAAAGGTTTGTTTAAATAAAATAAATAAATAAATAAATGCTGGACAAGTCACACAGCATTATCTAGCCCCAAGCTAAGCAGAGCTTGTGTTATGGGTACTAGATAACTGATATACATAATACAATACACTACATAGATAGATATTTTTTATTATACATAGAAAACATCCAGAACGCCCTGAACAAAATCTGCAGATAGTACAAATATTTGTCCCGAGGCGGGAATCGAACCCGCAAATTTAGATGTACAATGTTTACAAACATTGTACATCTAAATTTGGCTGGAATACGAGTAGTATTGGTAGGTATTTGTATCTCCATCGATAGTCAATTGAAAAGCTATTGAAAAGATTTTCGATAAAGAGCTACTTGACTGAAGCAAATTGTCTGGACTAGTTCGTATAGAAACAGCTAAAAAATAAATTCCGGTTTCGCATATTCGTAACAGAGGTGGATAATACAGCTGCCTACCTACCCTGATAACGAAATGTAAGTACCCATCTTATCTGTCAGTCAATTACTTTAAGGTAGCGAGTGTGCGGTGAAATTGAAAGTCTGTTAACAAAGTGTTTTATCAAAATATTAAGTACCGTTGACTCTCTTTATTATCAATCATATCTTGTAAAATCCGGCTACTATAATCGGGCCCAGGAGGCCTATTTAAAATATATGCATTTTTTCCAAATTGGTAGTCTAATCAGTGTATTGCCAACATTCGTCGAAACAATAGGTAACGCAATTGATTGTAAATAATTAAATAGATCCAGCTCTAAGCCGTCAAGTCCCGAATATCTTCCTATAAAATATAGAATAGAAAAAAAATCTTTGAACACTCACCATAATCAGCAGGGTTGTGATAACTAGGGCAGTGCAGTTTCATCGACGACAAAAACGGCACCAAATTCGGCACAGTCCCTTGATAAATGCATTGTCCATCCGCCAAAGTGTATAAGAAGTCAAACATCTCAAACAGTCTCGCCGACGGTTGGTGTATGGTGCAGATGATCGTGCGACCACCCCGTGATAGAGACTTCAGCAACGATATACATTGGAAACACGATGAGCTGTCCAATCCCGACGTAGGCTCATCGAAAAACATCACAGGAGGGTTGTTTACTAATTCTAAAGCTATGGACAGTCTCTTCTTCTGTCCACCAGAGAGATTGAGGGTTCTGGTATCGCCAGCGTCGCTTAGACCCAGCATTTCTAATATCTCATCTATCACAATTTTCTTGGCAGTGGGTGTCATGTCCTTTCCTAGTTTCAAATTTGCTGAGACGTGCATGGCTTCTTTGACGGATAGATGGGGAAGTAGGCAGTCGTCTTGCATTATGTAGCAGGACATCTTTCTGAACCGTCTGGGGTTTCTTTCCTTTCCATTGATGAGGATGGAACCGCTGACGTTGGACGTTCTGAAACGCAAGTTTGTCGTTAAAAATTTACGATATGATATGAGTAAGAGAATTGAGGTGTTTGTGGCAAGGCGCCAACGTTTCAGGAACTCGTTAGTCAGACATTAAAAAATCTTATACTTCGAAATACGTATCTTCTTGGAGTTTATTTCACGTAGGCAAAAAACTAAGCTTGGTAGTACGGAACTGTCTAAATTGGGGACTAAGTTTTGAAGGGCTCAATCAAAGCAAGGATTTTGTTTCGTAAATCCTGTCTGTCCGAGAATGTTAAATGAAACACGTTTGGATAGGCTACACTTCCTGCATGCGCAAAGGTGGAGAGTAAGCCTGACTGTGTCTTAGGTAGTTACTTCAATAATAACTGTTGTTAGTACTGTTGTAAATTACTTTCTATTTGTACCTGTAATTGATCTGCCACTTTGACGTGTTTTTTGTAAGAAATAGCCCACAATTTATGTTTTGGTATACATTGGTGCACTTTTAATAAATAAAAATAAAACAAAGTTTTCACCTACCGGTAAACGAAGCTGAAATTTAAAACAGATGCTCTAAATTCAATTCAAACAAGTTTTCAAGAAACAGAAAGTGTTATGCATAAGATAGCAGGCGCTCCGACCTTATCGTGGAACTTAAAAGAAAATGCTGTGCTTTGAATAAATACTCACTTGTAACCTGCTAAAATATTCATAAGTGTACTCTTCCCGGCTCCAGAAGGTCCCATGATTGCTGTGAGTTCTCCTGACTTGAAGGTACCATTGATGCATTTCAGGAGGGCCTTGTAGCCTCGCTTTCGGCCTTCGCTGACGGAATATGAGAGATCTGTGAATTCGATGTCCACCGGTGGTCGCTTGGGGAGATGTGTTAAAGCTGCCATGGGCTTTTTGTGGTCGCTGTAGCCGTTAGGAACTTTGGGCACGAGCCCCGGCATGGTATTGCCTGCGCCGCCGTTGTATAGATTAATTTGAGATCCGCTGAAATGAGAAACAAATGATCAGTTAGCTATGAGATAACGTGATTGTGTTCTATCTGATTATGTCATCATCATCATCAGCCTATTAGTCCACTACTGGGCATAGGCCTCCCCCAATGAGTCAGCGTCGTGTCTTCAGATTGCCGTCAAATGCGATAATCTATGTATATAAAAACTTGCAATTTCAAATACTAATAGGTAAGGCCTGACCACAAAAAAATCTAAAAAGTTCTAAGTTAGATAATCAGAAGATATTTATTGCACACATATTTTTTCTTTTATAAATCAAATAAAAAATACAGCTCGTCAACGTTTGGGAGGGCTAGTGAGTAGTGACTACACGGCTAAGTAAAACCCTAATTACTTAAGACTGTTCTAAATTACAAGACAAACTTTACGAAGTCGTACAAGTTCTAATTTCTGAGGAAATGTACCTAACGCCTACGCGGTTTGACGTTTCATAAGAATATACATTTATACATAGACTGACAATTACTTATTCGTAGCATATACCTAACCTAGGTACTTACATAGTTATTCTTACCGACCTATTCATTAATTAATTCATCATTATTCATTATCAGACCTAATTCTTGCCTAATCCTCGGAAACAGCCCTTCTTACTTATTCAAACGCCCTTGTTTGAGGGTAGCTAGTAAAGTACGCTAGTTATACGCAAGAGACATTAGAAGGTAGAGCTATTTTTGTAGATAGAGCCAAATAAATACAAAAAAACTGTAAGAATTTCTTTAGAAATTCAAATAGTTTTATGCCAAAAAGATATTAAGCATATTATGTACATATAAATAAGAAACATATAAGTTAAAACTTCATAATTTCTTTGTTGTGTTAACTACAAATTACAATCAGATTTTATACATGTGGCTGGGGGCACTACTATAATACGTTTGCGAAGTCACGATCTCCACTCAAGAACACATTTTGGTAAACCAGCGCGGTTGTCGGTTTTTTGTTAGATATCCACTGTCACTTCAGCTTACTAATATACTAAGAAACTGATTAAACTAACACTTTCATCGCCCAAGACGACCTCTTGTGGCAGAGAATAAAAAAAAACACAATTTCCTTATACAATAAATATATACTTAGAAAAAGTCAAGGATCGCAGTGAATGCGTTAGAGTCTGTTCAAAAAGAGAAGAGTCGCGGGAATTGAGGGCGCTCGTGTGGTAATTCACAACTTTTGTTGCGTTGACAACACTGTTCTGTCATTGCAGTACGACTAAGTGTTAGTTCACCGTAACGCCACGACTCTTCTCTCTTTGAACAGATTCTAACAAGGTTGGTCGGGCTTTTGATTCTTGAGGAAAATTGACCAAACACTAAGCAAGTTCTAATAGGTTACCTATTCTAGAGCAAAACCACATAAAGTTCAGTCCTTATCCATCTCAACAATTTCTGTAATAGAAACTTGGCAGAGTTCCAACTGGCCCGGGCCTGAGAGAATCCAATAGTTGTGGATTCAATTAAAAACGAACCTCATTTTCTAGTGAGTAAAGGTTATTATAAAAATATAATTTCCATTGTGAAAGGAAAGGTCTTGTAAATGTTGAACCGTTGACTGTTCTTATTGTGGTTTGTGGTCTTTCATAATAATAAGTTTCACAGAATCAAACAAACGAAAATGATCATACGATTAAGTCAACTAAGTTGTTTTTTTACGAGATATTAATAATAAAATCATGTTTTAAATGTTTCGCAATAAAAACAGCGGAAGAAACAATTAACATATTTTCGATATTTATAATGTTTTGCTAGAGTCCTTCAATTTACTATTAATAAAGTAAACAGGAACCGTATATGTAGGTACTCTCGTAGACTATAATCAAATTTTAACTGAATTCGAATCCGATTCGGTTAAAATTTCATGACGTCGCATCGTTCTCCACCATGATTTTTTTTCCGTAGATAGAATTAAAACTTTAAAACCCCACAAAACAATTAAATTAATTTCATTTCAGTCAGAACTTCAAAAGTGTCCCACTGCAGAGCAGATCAAATACCCATCCATATAAATAATCATCAAATGGAGTTGAATTGACGACCTCTGTGGCGCGGTGGGCGAAGGTCTGCCTGCAACGCAGGAGGTTGCGGGTTCGATTCCCGCCTCGGGACAAATTTGTGTACGATCTGCAGACATTTGTCCAGGGCGTTCTGGATGTTTTCTATGTATAATAAAAAATATCTATCTATGTAGTGTATTGTATTATGTATATCAGTTATCTAGTACCCATAACACAAGCTCTGCTTAGCTTGGGGCTAGATAATGCTGTGTGTTTAAAAAAAAAAAAAAAAAAAAAAAAAAATTGCACTGTCCTCCGTTGGTCGATGCATCCAAAAGCAATTTGTTTGTCTCTTGTTTTTTATCCACGCTGACGTCACAAATCCAAGCCTTCAGTTAGTATACAAAAAACAAAAGAAGATCAAGTCAACTTTTTATCTTATACATACCGGTTTTATTCCAATCCCAGTGATAAAAACAAAAGCTGGTTAACAAACATTATTAGCAGAGATCGCGAAAGCTTTGGTTTAAATGAGAAGCTAATGTTGATTGAATCGAGGTACTAATGGGCTCCTTATTAAGCTAATTACTTTCAACTCTCTGATTTTAGCCAATGTTTTTGTTGGCTTATCGGATTATCGTTATCTGGCATTTAATACGGCGATGAAAATATTATCTGCAAGTAAAAGGAACGCCAAAAGGGAATTTTAAACAAAGTTAATCAGTTATTGACTTAGTTACACTAAGTTCAGTCTATTATAGTATTCAAAACATATGTAGTCATGAAAAAAGAGTCTGTTGGGTTATCAAACTGGGCCTACATCTCAGTACTCGCGGGATTTCTGTGGTAAAATACTTGAATTGAGTAAAATAATATATTATTTCTTCTAATCTCATTCCTACACTATCACAGTGTGATTAGAGGAATTTAAGTAGGTAGGTACCTAAAACGAATTAGTAACCTGCTTGTTCATCTCATATCACACTTTTAATATTATAAATGCGAAAGTTTGTATGGATGGATGTTTGTTACCTCTTCACGCCAAAACTACTGAACGGATAGGGCTGAAATTTCGCATACAATAATATTTTATTTCTTACATTCCTCTAATCACACTATCACAATATCACACTTCACACTGATCACACTAATATTATGAAGGCGAAAGTTTGTATGGATGTATGGATGGATGGATGGATGGATGTTAGTTACTTCTTCACGCCAAAACTACTGAACGGATCGGGCTGAAATTTTGCATACAGGTAATTCTAATCCTGAAATCAAACATAGGCTACTGCGCAACTAATTCAACTACACATCCATGGTCCAAGACCTCAACCTCGACAGCCTGTATTGGTCCACTGCTGGACGCAGGCCTCTTCATGATATATGCGCCTTATTGGTGCTTATCTTAGGGAGGGTAATGCCCATAACTCCCACGCTGGGCATGAGGGTTAGGGATCGCAGTTTGGTGGTATTCTGGAGGGGGTGTTGCTGCCTGCTTCACGGTGGATATCCCTTAGTACTCTTACGACACCCGTGGGGTGGTGCACACACAGCTGTGAACCACTCCTATGAACGCTTAATCCTGTGCCTATCTTTTTTATAAAATGACGTGCATTGCGCCCTCTTAAAGAACCTATTTTATGCATTTAATTCAATAGCCTTTTGCAATTCAATGCTAGAAACGGGTCATCCTCATTTCTAAACAGATGACGCACATGGTGTCCGGAATATATCCATATATTTAGGTAACTTGCACTGATGCAGATTTTTTATCTTGACTCACACTAGCTAAAAAGCATTTTATGGAAGGGCCATGGATAGGGTACATTTACTAGTTCTCCTCACTCTCTCTGTCGTAATCATTAATATTCCCGACTAGCAGCGCCTCGCAGTTTCACCCGCGTAGTTCCCGTTCCCGTGGGAATTCCGGGACAAAATATAGCCTATGTCTTTCCCTAAAAAGTAAGCTTTTTAATGATCAAAGAATTGTTTTAATCGGTCCAGTAGTTTCGGAGCCTATTCAATACAAACAAACAATTAATCAAATATTTCCTTTTTATAATATTAGTATAGATGGTTTGTTCTTGTTTTCTTGTCTTCTCTCAGTTCTTCCTATCCAACGCAAGATCACTTTGTCTGTATTGTCTGAATTTAAGTAGGTAGGTACCTATAACGAATTAGTAACCTGCTTGTTGATCTTTGCTCAACTTTAAGTTCACGGTCATAACTCATAACAACTAGGAAACTAGCTGGCAATTTGTTAAATCATAGATATCATTGTAGGGAATGTATCTTAATAATTCAAGTATACGATACCTACCTATGGTTTGTCCATTTTGAATGGAGCATGTTAGTAAACAAAATACGGCACAAATAACAAAATCTCACTTGCTTGGCGTCGAGTTTCAGATATAAGCAATTTTTATTGAAGGGAGGATCTAAAATCGACAATTAATGTAAATTACGTATAAAAGGACGCGCCAACAAAGTGAATTTTAGGTTAAGTATGGGCGGTTTGTTTACATTTATGCCTCATCCAAAATGGACACGGTATAGTACCTACCCGCTGTCGAACGGGACTTTCATCTCTCTCCTACCGAATGACGCACTTGGAATATATCCATACGTTTAACCTTAGCACACATAACATATTATGATAACACCACACCGTTTAGCCTAGTTAAGTAAGAATCAGTCTTTCAGAGTCAATGCTAAGGTCACTAAGGCCCGTATTATGGAAACATTCTCAAAGTGCGCTCACGCGCAGTGCTCGAAGGGATGCGGTACACGTCTAGAACCGCACTCGCCCTGAAGATGTCCCTTGTTAAGGGATGAAACGTCGGGTGTTCTTCGAACACAAATAAGGTTCGTAGTTCGTAGCTTACATCGGTAATGAATGCGTCAAACTACGATAGTTTTTATTATAAAACATGCTCCGTTATCGATCTAGGCTCAAGCATAGGTCTATGACTGAGAAAGCTTTCTTAAAAGGCCGCAGTCAGACGTACACTTCTGTGTCAACAATAGAATAGGGTATATGTATGTATATGGATTTTTTAAATTGATTATTTAGGGTAGTAAGCGAATAATTAATTTTGTTTTAAAAAACTATAAACCGACTTCAATTTTTATAGATTTTGCATCAATTTTCATGGATCCCATTGCCAAACTGAACCAAATTAAAATGGGACCACACGGGAAGTACCAGCTTTCCTATAAAAAAAGAATCATGAAAATCGGACCACCCAGACAAAATTTCGGAGGTAACAAACATAAAAAAAATACAGTCAAATTGAGAACCCCCTCCATTTTAGAAAGTCGGTTAAAATTTAAGAACCATTATTATAGTGCATGTACATTCAGGTAGCTGGGTTCAACAAAGCCCTAAGTGAGACCTCACACCAGCACCACATTAACCTCGCCACTTATACCAATTTGGTCAAGTTCTGACAGTGGCTTCCATGAAATAACCATATTCCATTATATGTTCGGTTTATAGTTTTTTAAAGCAAACTCAATTAGGTTTTTAAGCTATTGCATAGCTTCTATCGCGGGCCTTGAGCGCGGGGACCGAATCCAGAAATTCCGTAACGAAAAAACCTCACGCTCCCCACTCCGACCGGAACAGCGCGCGGTGATACTTTTTAGCTTTGCCATCTATCGATGAATAGTAGAACTTTTAATGACTTTTTTTAAATATGACGTTTGTCTCTTTAGTTCAGCAACTCGCCTCTAGATGGCATTGCAATAGCTTTACCGCGGCAGTCCCCGAGTGCCACACGTCTTTTTTTTATCAGAAATAGACTTTCGTTCGACCGCAATCTCACCTGATGGAAAGCGAAGATGCGGCCGACGATGTATCACGAATGTCTAGCTAGAATGTCTAGGTATATCTGCTTCAATCGTCATCGTCGTCGCCCTGTTATATAGAGAGTGAAAGTTGACACAATTTAGGACCAACCGTATTCGTATTTGTAGTCTTCCTAATAGAAGAATACAGGGTAACGGTAGGCAATAATTGTATAAAACGAATTGATTCACTTTCAGATTGAACACTCACGCCAGATCAGCGAGGAATGGATTCCCGTTCGTCAAACGTTTATTACCAATCGAAATCCAATCTTCTATGGCACGTTCATCTGTCTTTCGACCTCTATGGTATAGTGGGGCTAGTTCGATTCCAGCAGTGGGACAAATTTGTATAAAACTTCTTCAAATTTGGCATCCGACATGACATCGCGACCGACGCGACGACATTTTAGCGCTCGAGGAGGATCTCGGGATGCGCTCAGGACTATTCGTTTGGGTAGGCCTATGCACTTTCATATCCCAAGACAAGACGCACCTGTTTATCTAGTTTATCTGCAGCTGCTCGTGCTGGGCGGAGCGCCCGCCCCTACGGGTCGCGCCGCCACCTTATCTGGGCGGTCAATGCGTTAAGTTATACGGGCTGATGATGATGGCGAGACATTCTTTGGTAAAACTCACCCTAAAACTTGTCCATTATTGAGCTGCTCTGCCAAAGGGGGCGATTTCGAGGTAAATGTGACCTTGTCATTCAACTCGCCTCGACTCCCGCGCCCGATCAGCGGTAGATGGATTTGAGTACCTTTGGACTCCATCTTCAGGCTTGACGTCATCCTGCTACCATCTTGGGGTCGATGGCCCTGCAACAAGAGGAAATAAGCTTTATTGATAAGGTCGTTCAGCTGTTTTTTTGTGATCGCGAAAGATTCCTTTGAAGAGATCATAAACCTCTACCTTACCTACCAGTACCTACGTCAACTAACTACTTTTATTTGACGTAGGCTTTCATTTCTCAAAATAGATTTCAGTTAGATTTAGATTACCTATGGACAACTACGTCGAGTCATCTTGTCATCCATACCGCAATGCTTAAAAACCAAAGTTTTCAATCAGTTCGTGCTCAGCGAGCTATGGAAAGAGCTATGCACTAAATTCAAACACATGGCGTTGGTGGAGTGTGTTTTACGAAAAAGCGTTTTTACACGCGTTTGTTTGATTTGACGCGTCGCACGCGCTGTCGCACGCAGCGTCCACGTCGTAAGCGGCGACGAACGCGGCGTGCACCGCCTCTCTTCACGCCACGCCTATCCATAAACATAAACGTTCATTGCGATATGTTTGTGTTTACGCGTGCGATGACGGAACCGCTGCACGCGCCGCTGCACGCCCTGCGTCTCCGTAAACAAAGCCTTAGTCATTATGTGGAAGCGATTTTGTTTTTGTACGAGGAAAATTGTCCATAAAATATTCTTAGTAATACACTTAACACACTTGGAAGAACGCTTGTTTTTTTTCTCTAGACACATCCAAAAAAGTCTGTCTGCTTTTTTATGTAGTGATTACTTTTCTACCTGACTAACAACGAAGGAGAGTTATGAGTTTTTGACATTGGCATGATTTGTTTGTTTGTATGTAGGTATGTGTATATTAGCCGATCTTTATGTTCCTACGCAGCGCTGAATTTTCTCGTTCTATTTCGATTGATTCGTCTCAAAACCTGGGTGTTTTGTTTACCTATAAGGTAATATGACGTCAGACGATATTGGGGGTCTAGTCAGGGTCGACAAATAAATTGTCAAAATAATAAGCACGATCGTTGAACGCCGCAGTCGGGTTTTGGTTAATTTTATCTTGTTCACGTCTTGCAAAAGCTGAATAAGCTATACAGTGTGTGTCAAGACTACAACGGCCGAAAAGGGGATGCAATCAGATCATGATTTGAAAATATTTACAAAAAAAACCGCGAAAAATATGTTGATCCATCAACCTCCATTCTATTTTTTATATACCCATAGTACAACACTATAAGAATATATCTACCTAATTATCTAATGTATAACATAATTCTATCATTAGAACCAATAACGCAATATAGCAAAAGCTCTCGCCTACGAAAGACACATAATCAGAACTTTCATTTCTTAAAATAGATTTCAGTTAGATTGATTATTAATAGATTACCTATGGAAAACTACGTCGAGACTTCTCGTCATCCATACCGCAATGCTTGAAAACCAAAGTTTTCAATCAGTGCATGCTCAGCGAGCTATGCAAAGAGCAATGCTCGGAGTCTCTCTGAAAGATAGGATTCGTAACGAATTCATCCGACAGAGAATCAAAGTTATCGATATAGCTCAAAGAATTAGCAAGCTGAAATGGCAGTGGGCCGGTCATATCACGCGAAGAACCGACAACCGATGGGGTAAACGAGTTCTTGAGTGGAGAACGCGACTCGGCAAACGTAGTGTAGGTATAGGGCGCCCTCCGGCCAGGTCGGATGACGATTTGCGAAAGACTGCAGGCAGATGCTGGATACGTCAAGCTGAACATAGGGCGCTATGGCACTCATTAGGGGAGGCCTATGTCCAGCAGTGGACTAATATAGGCTGATGAGGATGATGCTGAGATTACCTATCCTTAGAGTTCTTATAATTTAGCTTTTGCTCATAACTAGATGTTAATTAAGCCGTCTGCAAAAGGGTAGGGCCAGTTGGCTTATTCCCTCATGAATGAAATAGAACCAAAATCGATAACTGCGAGGTTAGTGAAGGAAGTTTTTGCCGTTGCGTTGTGTTCATTTCAGTGAAGTTTAAATCAGAAACATATGATATCATAATCTGTACCTCTATAATACACTACCTTTGTTTTTTTCTAGTTCTAAAATATATAAATTCTTTTTTCTTTTTTGTTTGTTTGCCCTGTATAAGTTTCGACATAGCTCAAAGAATTAGCAAACTGAAGTGGCAGTGGGCCGGCCATATCTCGCGAAGAACCGATAACCGCTGGGGTAAATGAGTTCTTGAGTGGAGACCGCGACTCGGCAAACGTAGTGTAGGACGCCCTCCGGCCAGGTGGGATGATGATTTGCGAAAGACTGCAGGCAGATGCTGGATGCGTCAAGCTGAAGACAGGGCGCTATGGCGCTCATTAGGGGAGGCCTATGTCCAGCAGTGGACTAATATAGGCTGATGATGATGATGATGTATAAGTTCAAAGCTTCTTTTGTAAACAAGCTTACGACACAGGAAACAGGCTTGTCTTGTGTGCGGGGTCTCAAGTAATGTGTAATTGGCAAATAAATCATTTTGTATTAGGTATCTATTTTACTTATTTTTTTTACGTCTTCCAGTAGTAGTCAAAACATTTAAGTAAACAGGAAGTCAATATCACTATTATGTCTTTATTTTCTTAAAAAAGATTGTTTAATTAGACTTGTTTATTTTATAAGCCCAAAAAAAGAAATAAAATTATTAACTTCTGATTCACAAACACGATGTAGAGTCCCTCATCAGACCAACAAAAATATTTTAGTTGGTGGTGTGAGGTTGAGTTTGTTTAGCATAGCATGACTGGCTACCATAGAAAATAATAATGTTTACCGAACTTAAAACAAAGAGTAAGTACATTTTTGGGCACATTTATTAAATAAAATAGTACAAAAAAATCAAAGGACGTAGGTAAAATTACTATAGAAATATAACAGTAGCCTATTGATCAAAGTTTCTATAATTTGATTCTATTGAGAGAATTTGTTAATGAGTATAATTTGCGTAATACTATGTACTACATATTTGTTTTGCTTGTCTTTATATAAAGTTATTATGATGCACTTGAGTGAGAATGAGAAACAATAACAGATGTTCGATGACGTTCATATAAAAATCAAAATACGTAGTATATATAGCTACGCGTAATGTCTACATAATCGTTATCTATGTAGTGTAGTGTACACTTAGATACCTTTTATTATTTATTCATGCCGTATCTTCTTAATGACTTACTAAAATACCAGTATTTATATAGTAAATATTATTCTGGGGTTATTATAAACTAAGTTCTTCCAGCGGCTTCGCGCGCGTGTTTAGTTATTTTTATCCCATAGGAACTGCCTGATGACTATGAGCCGTTCAGTACGGCGCGGCGTGAAGAAAAAACAAACATCCGTCCAAACGTTTGTCTATCTTAACTTTCGCATTATGTAAACACTCCTTGTCATGTACTTACTGTAGGTACTTAGTCCACATAGGTATGGTATGGTATGCCATACCTTAACTACATACATACATAGCATACAATTTGAAAAGGTGTACATATATTATGTATATGTACCTATAGGTTTACTTGCTGCGCCCCGCGGCTAAGCACACGTTGACCCTATGGAAACGTATAAAGGTGATTTCTATCCCAAGGGAAGTGATTTATATTTATATAAAAAATATGTTAGATTCCAGGTTTAGTTACCAGTATGCAAATTTTCAGCCCGACCCGTTCAGTAGTTTTGGCATAAAGAGGTAACAAACTTCCATGCAAACTTTCGCATTTGTAATATTAGCGTGATGTGATTGTGAGATGACTATTGCTTTATTTAAGTATACCTATATGTATAAGACAGATATATATGTATACTAAAGACTTCTTAATCTTATAAAAAGATACAATAAATAAACAATTGGATAGGTTTATCGTGGGTAAAACCGTTTAACTAACTAACTAACAAGTTTTTCTACGTAAACCACAAAGCATATGTGAAGGCCAAACTGACTGATACGGTACCAACTATTTTGGTCCTTCGTTAAGTTTATGACGTCTTTTATTTGTAGAGTCCACAGGTGATCGGAATGGCTTCTATTTCGGTGAACGAATCAGCATTGCCATTCAACGTTCAACGGCAATGCTGCCAGCATTCTGGACAATCTGCCTTATGGTGACGGTATAGATTAAAAAAAATATTTATGAAATTATTTATAATTTAATTACTAGTTGTAATTATTTTATTCTTTTATTGTTCTTAATTAATAAATAAATTACAACTTAGTGATCATGACATTTTATTAGACGACTTCAAAAATAGGAGCATGTTCTCAATTTATATATTGTCTTATTTTAATCTTTTTCAGTTCATATAAAAATTACTTTTGGGCCACTGAGCCATATGTATCAAACAAAGCCAAAGTGTACGAAGTGTACCAAACAATAGAGAAGTGATAATAAAAAAAGAAACAAAAAACAATCTCAGTTTGAAGTTCTACGCTTCGATCATTCTACATGACACTTTGGATTGAGGCCCAAAATTCTACAAACCCTACTCTTACAATGTGACTCTACTTTCAGTTTTTTTTTGTTTTATCTTGAAACACTGGCAGCGCCTCACGGTTTCACCCGCGTAGTTCCTGTTCCCGTGGGAATTCCGGGATAAAATATAGCCTATGTCACTCCCTGAAAAGCAAGCTTTTTAAAAATGAAAGATTTTTTTTAATCGGTCTTGTAGTTTTGGAGCCTATTCAATACTAACAAACAATCAAATCTATCCTCTTTTTAATATTAGTATAGGTAGATAATGATGACTCTGAACTAGACAAAAGTGTAAAGGTTCCTACAGATAATAACAAGGATAGATAAAATACTACTTTTACATATTAAACTTAGTTTAGTTTGTAAACATCTTTGATTGATTTCGTTATTAGGTATAGTGAGTAAGCCCTTAAACTCGGTGTAATTTCCAAGAAATCAAATAACTGGTCGGTTATTTGACCTCGTAGCCCAATTGATAGCGGATTTTCGTACTGAAGGAAGGTAGTGGGTTCAACTCCCGTCGAAGTAAAAACAAATTGGAATATTATTCGATTTCTTAGAGGTTTTATAAGGTTAAAAGATTTATGAATTGAACATTAACTTTATCAGATCACACAGGCAGTTTATTTTAGTTGTTTTCGACTTCCAACTTGATTGTAATTTCTTCATTCTTTGATTGTAATTTTCTTTGTGAAGCAATGTTAATTTTAATATTCATGCTGTATTAAACATAGTAGAGTACCAACCGGCAAAGCAGCGGTAGGATGAGTAACCGGTGGCAGCAATGCCATATATTCAACTTCCGCTGTGAGACATAAACATTTAAATCGTAATCAGAGTTCAAAGTACTAGTTCGCAATCAGGGCAATGCTTGACATAGACAAAGAAAATACACATACTGAGTACGTAATCTACTATTCTAGTCAGTTTCTACATTATCCTCCTATACATATATACCTAACTAAGTACTCTTCATCTCTCTAGAGTCTAGATCTATAACGTAACGTGACGTAGCTCTAGTTTTTAAGCTATTGCATAGCTTCTATCGCGGGCCTTGAGCGCGGGGACCGAATCCAGAAATTCCGTAACGAAAAAACCTCACGCTCCCCACTCCGACCGGAACAGCGGTGATACTTTTTAGTTTTGCCATCTATCGATGAATAGTAGAACTTTTAATGACTTTTTGAAATATGACGTTTGTCTCTTTAGTTCAGCAACTCGCCTCTAGATGGCATTGCAATAGCTTTACCGCGGCAGTCCCCGAGTGCCACACGTGTTTTTTTATTTTTAGTGTGGGCCAAAGGCAGGTCTTTGGCACACACTGAAAACTAGAGCTGGGTAGACACACTATACTGTATCCGTCAAGCATGTTGAATGTTTTTAAACAAAGCGTTAAACCGTCACTGAGTAAAGTTTTTGTATTGAAATCAGTAAGTACTTCTTTACTAACGGACAGTAATCATCACCGTCTCTAAGTGCGGCTGTGTCTAGAATTAATTAAGTTAGTAGAGAAATTAATTTTATTTGCCAATTATTTTCTTTCTTTGCATGGCTATTCTTCGACGATATAATTGTTATAGGGATAGATTGGTGAGCAGGATATGGTAAGTGAATCTTAATACATACCTAGGTAGGTACCTGTGTTTTGAATGTGAATGTTTTCTTAAAACTCATCAGATAGAACCTCTTTGTTTTGTGTTTACGGCTTAAGTCAACAGATATGAGCGTGATAAATTTTCGCAAGTGGCGTGATTAACCGTCATCACATCAGTCACGAGTGAAAGTATTTTATCTTATTATTTTTAGGTACTTATTATTACAACCTCTGTGGCGCGGTGGGCGAAGGTCCGCCTGCGACGCAGGAGGTTGCGGCTTCGATTCCCGATTCGGGACAAATATTTGTACGACCTGCAGATATTTGTTCAGGGCGTTCTGGATGTTTTCTATGTATAATAAAAATATATATCTATGTAGTGTATTATATTATGTTTATCAGTTATCTATGTAGTACCCATAACACAAGCTCTACTTAGCTTGGGGCTAGATAATGCTGTGTAAATTGTAGAGCATTATTTTTATATTTTTTAATTATTTATTTGTGGTATAAATTTTTAATGCCTCTGTAATCGTTTTATTTTGTATGCTTAGGCAGAGACACGAAGTTGCCCTTTTTGGCCACCAAACTCTCATTTTCGCATCTCTGCATAAACGATACAAGATAAAAATATGACAGAGGTATTAAAAAATAACTTATGATTAGAGATCGGATAATCGGATGCATATTTACCTAAACTTCATTTTTGGCTAATAAAATATGGAAGAGGCTTCTTAGGATACTTTTATTAAAAACAAAATCCCGGGATTCGGGGATTGCCTAACTTATCGGATGTATATTTCGCGCGGTGGGCGAAGGCCTACCTGCGACACAGGAGGTTGAGGGTTCGATTCCCGCCTTGGGACAAATGTTTGAACGATCTACAAAAATTTGTTCCGGGTGTTTTGGGTATTTCTATGTATAGTAAAAGACACTTGAGAAACACACCCGAACGCATAGCAAGCAGGGTTGGCATGATTAAAACAAGTTGTTTTAAAACACGTGTTTTAAACAGTGTTTAAAACAGTTTGAAATAAAACTATGTTTTTTATTAAGTGTTTAAAAACACAGTTTAAAACAATGTTTAAATCATGACGAAAAAAACAGGGTATAAAACTACCTTTTATTGCAAATGAATGGAAATAAATCCAAACGAATAAATATGTAGAACTCTAAATAGCTTAAAATAAATTTACTGGTGGAAATTCTATGTTGGCCGTTTTATACACTGCACACTGCATGCATAGGTAACTAACTCCCCGCCAGTAAAGTCCCTTTGTCGACCGTCGAAAGAAAGTAATTCACTGGATTAGTGGGTATTCCCCGTTCTCCTTCTGGTTCTCTATGTACCTACCTACACTAAACTACATAAAAGGTGTATGTAAAGTGTTTTGTATTGATTAATAATGTGTCTGTATGTCACTTGTTCATGCATTATTTGTAATTAATTTAAACAATTAATAGTTTTCTTAAAAATAAACACTTTCACATAACATGCAATATTGTCTTATGATTTGGGCACCCATTTTTGGGTGAAGGCCTCCTCCATCCATCTCCACAGAGTCCTGTCTGCGGCGTGTCGCGTCCACGTGACGCCGGCCACGTCCTCGATGTCATCTCTCCAGCGCTGACGGGGGCGGCCGCGCGCGCGCCGGGCGTCGGCGTCGCGCGGGTACCAGTGAAGGATGCGCTCCGTCCATCTCCCATCAGTGGTCCGTTGTAGGTATATTATACATCCGAATATCCGATCTCTACTTATGATATAATACCACAAACTGTACGATGGATTTTTCAAATTTACTGTGTTAAACGTAATAATATGATAAAATAGGTGGCGCTGTCATATTGGCTCATGTGACATGCACACTGATATAATATTTTACAACGTTTAAAAATATACAATTTTTATTTAAAAAAAAATTAGGAATCGCCTCTAGCTTGTACACCTTCAGCCGGTATAAAAAGGATCGCAGATAATTTTAATGTGTCTTGTCGTCGATTTAGTGTAAATCAAAATGCGTAGAATATGTAAATTATTATAGAACGAACGATTTCAAAATCAAATAATATTTTATATTGTCGACGAAATAGGTGTCTACGGCAGAATACCAACTACCTTTGTAGGAATGTTTTCAGTGTATAATAAATAAGTAGAAGCTAGAGCAATAACGGTGGGATGACGATCTGCGAAAGACTGCAGGCAGATGCTGGATGGGTCAAGTTGAAGACGGGGCGCTATGGCGCTCATTAAGGGAGCCCTATGTCTAGCAGTGGGCTAGTATAAGCATTTGGCCGGGTTTTGTTTGTTCGTAGCTTACGGATGGGAAATTTACTTCGTCCGTGGTTCGTAGACAATTTCTGTCAATGTCAAATTTATATCTGTCCAAGTACGTTCAATATCTATTTACATTTGCCTTCTTATTCAAAACTCAAAAGCTGGCTTGAAAATGCAAAAGAATATTTTCAAAATCAAATAATATTTTATATTGTCGACGAAATAGGTGTCTACGGCAGAATACCAACTACCTTTGTAGGAATGTTTTCAGTGTATAATAAATAAGTAGAAGCTAGAGCAATAACGGTGGGATGACGATCTGCGAAAGACTGCAGGCAGATGCTGGATGCGTCAAGCTGAAGACATGATGCTATAGCGCTCATTAGGACAGGCCTATGTCCAGCGGTGGACTACGTGGAATATAGGCTGATAATTTGACTATCGATGCTAGATTAAATTGTTTACCTTCGAAACAAAGCCAATTAGTATGAAAAATTCTTTCATTGTGAATTTGCGTGACCGACGACGACGTAACACTGAAACTTTTTAAAACTAAAACGCTATATTTGGTACATTCGTAAAGGTAATGGAATTTACGATAAGGTACTGAATTATTATTAGGTACATAAACTGCCTCCTAAACTATTTCATTTAGTTTATTATGATAAAAAAGTTATCATTATTATGATGGTAGAAAATATAAGATGGCAACACCAAAACACGCAAAAAAACCGTGACCCTTGAGCGCATTTCACCTTGACGCGTAGATAATATTCATAAACTGGGAGTTCCAAGCCGACGATGACGCGGCGACGGACGAGTTAAAACAAAATGGATAAAAAAGTGTTCATAACTACACTTTTTTGTTCCGAGATAATGTATTTATCCCGTTATCTAAGCTGGAAACTTGTTGTAAGTCCTATATAAGTGAACATTGAAATTTTTTTCCAATGCTATCAAAATAGAAGCTACATTAACCTAAATTCGAACTCGCTGCGCATTAAATCAACACTCCGCTAAAGTAGAAGTAGGTATAGCAATTTAATTATACTGTGCAATCTTCTACATTTTATTGTTCTGTGAACTTCTTTCACAGTTGAGACCAGAGTACGTAAAGGAAAATGAAATAAGAAAACGTCTTTACATATGAACATTTTGCTAAAAAGACTATCTGTCACATTGATTTATTAAAAAGGGAAGATGAGGTACTGGTTTCTCGAAAGCGGCAATCTCAAATTATGTAAAATTGTGTGCTCCCACCTCAGTCACCGTCTGACCGGCGGCACGAGCGGTCGTGATTCGCGTGAAATATTGTTGTCTCGGTCTCGCTTCGGTCTTAGATACGTCTTTCCGTCTTTGTTCTTCTTTATATTGCACAGGACTGGAAATATAACTGTGAGCGTATGTGTTTGCGTGTAGTTGTAACACATGCCAATTTTTGAGTAAGCGCTGGGAGAACGTAACCTATCTTCCCTTTTTAATAAATCAATGATCTGTCATAATGTTATTTTTTCATTTGTAAGTAACCCTAAGGCCTTGTTTACGGAGACGTGGGGCGTGAAGTGGCTAGCAATAACTTCAAAGATATGGCGTTGGTAGAGTGTGTTTTTTTTTATTTTTTTTATTGATGATGGATCAGCGTTTGGCTACCAACTCACTTTAAGAAAGCGAAGTGTGTTAAGTGTGTTTACGGAGAAGCGTTATTACACGCGTTTGTTTGATTTGACGCGTCACATGCGGCTTGCACCGCAACTCTGCCCGCCCCGCCTATCCATAAACATCACCATACATTGCGATTTATTTTTGTTATACGCGTGCGATGGCGGGGACGCCGCCCCGCGTCTTTTTTTTTTATTTTACACCACACAAAAAAAGGCTTAGTCGCAGAGCGACCACATCGCCTAATTGGTACATATTTACATTATTTATAACATATTATATAAATGAAAACTAAAAACTAATTTCTACAGAAAAAACTTAAAGTAAGGTTGTAAAGTTTTCGGGCTTCTTCAGACAATGGATTGGACAACATACTGTTACATTTGCCAACATCATATAATTTAGCTACTCGAAAAATACGAAGTCGTTCGTTTGCATTTCGTACACATTCCATTAGGACATCATCATTACTACCACAGATGTCGCCCCGCGTCTAACAAGGCCTAAGAGGTACTGTCGTACCAAATTAGTTTGTAATTTTATGACATATATGAATTGTTTTTTACTTTTACATGCAACCATTTTGGATGAACGTTGATAAATGAATGGCGAATTTCTTTCATGAGCATTCTGTGTAGTAGGTACCTAATCTAGTTTCAAAAGAGGATTTTGCAAAGAGACCATTTATGAAAAATGAGGGCCGTAAAAAGAATCCAAAGCTTGTTTTACCAATTTTTAGATGGCTTTATTTATCTTGCCTTGAATGTGTGAATGACTGAGTTATTTTAAGAATGGTTATTTTAATAACACGGTTTTGACGGAGTCGTCTGTTAAAATGTTTCTGCGATGATTTACAAATGACGTACCTACAAGTACAACAAATGTGAGATAATTAATTTACACTACAATTATGAAGGACCTGGGGTGAAAGATCAATAGTGTAAAACTACTGATATATAAGCTAATGCCAGATCGTTTATTACATAACGTTTATTGTCTCTTTTATTGCTTCGGACTCGAAGTCGGTTAAAAATATTACATGCATGTTTTTGATTATGAGTGCCTAAAATTCTAAGATTATAGATATAGATATGTATATTATTATAGGTTCTCTAAGAATAGCATTAAATTATGGATAAGTTGTAAAAACGTTAGACAGATGTATACACACAGCTGTTTCACCGTCTTGTTTTCGTGTGATAATATTTTTCATCATCAAATTTCAATTTATTTACAAATAAATGATGGTACTCTCCGAAATGTTTTCTTTCTCTAAATGAGATGTATAGCTTCTTTTCGCATTTTTAAATACCTACACATTTTCTAAAAAAACCAAATCATCGTCCGATGAGTCCGACATATTGCTTGGTCTGCTTCAACCAGCTTCCTTTGTGTAGAACGGACCAGCAGCGCTGTCAAGCGCCGGTAAGCGCTTAGAAGTTTCCAGCTTATATCTGTATACGGACTAAAGCTGAGCGCGCATATGTTCGCGCCGCACGCGCGGAAGTCATGGGATTTTCAAATCTTTGCATGAAATAGTATCCGCGACGGATTTTACTAAAATTCTCTAAGCTCACGGATTCTAGCGGAAGCGGCCCGGACGTGTGTGTAAGAAGATGCCCTTTGTGGCCACCAAACTCTATTTTCGCATCTCTGCCTAAACTATACAAAACAAAACTATTACAGAGGTATCACACAAAAAAAGTTTATAACAGGTATCATAAACTGTACGATGGATTTTTGAAATTTCCTGTGTTAAACGTAACTCTTATATTTGGTGGCGGCGCCACCTTGAATGGGGTATTTATTTATTTATTTTAGGGAAACTATCAGCATTTATACATTATATGGGTGATACAATAGAAGTTGGTGGGCTATTGACAGGAATTCACTGATTGTGACGTGAAACTACATACATTATTATAGGTGTACGTACATGTATTGCAATTCACACAGCGTCAATGAATATAAATAATAACCAATAACCCTGTATATTCTACTTTAGTCCTACAAAATTACACTATAATTTGCAAAAACAACGCATCAAACAAAAGGCCAGTATGAAAAAAAACGTGCAAGTCGTCAGGCTCAAGTTATTTGTTTGTAAAAAAAGCAGTGACCACGTCGTCGTGGGTTGTATTTATTTTAATGGCAACGGACAATTCATCGAAACATTTGTGCGATGCACGAAATTGCATCACTTAGGTAGAGCCGGTAGAGGTAAGATGGTTGAGGTAATTGTTATGGTATCACTGTCGCAGGAACCGTTAAAAAGTGGGTACTATTATAATCTCGTATGTATTTTATAACGTAGGAAGCAATTTTTCTCCAAATTCAATGAAGTAATTTTATATTCTCAGAGAAGACTTATACAAAAGTTTCTGAGAAAGAAACTCAACCGTTTTAATGCATAAAAAATGTTTTATAGGGCGATGTTAGAGGTGAGTAGTATATAAATACATTAGGTATAATACGACAATGTTTTATGTAAATGATAAAGATAATTAAAAATATGTTTGAAAAGTATGTAGGTCAAGTTCGATGGACAGTTTCGCTGATAATGTCCATAAGTTTAATAACAGAATTAATGTGAAACTATATACGTATATATTTAATATTCTGCCTTTAGCATGAATTTACAAACACACAGGCTATTGGACTAACTCAGACAGAAAAGGAAGAAGGTTGGACAGCCGCGGGCTAGAATAGAATAGAATAGAATAGAATATATTTATTTCTACTACTCTCGGCCTAGCGTTATTTGAGCTTAATACTCAAACCACTGGTTTCGCCGGACAAGCTGTTTGCATAAGCTATATTAAAGCAAATGCAAATTTCAAACGCTGCGGGACATTTGCTTGTTTGTGAAACAGAATCCTCATCTATTTAGAACACACTTGGATGTGTTCGAGAGACACAAAAGGCACGAAAACAAGCTCTACGCACCAAACTTCAGATTAGGGCTTATAAAAAATAACGTATGACCTATTAACAGGCGATAAATATATACGACAAATTACCCAGTGACTTAAAAGATTTATTAATTAATTTATTTAAAAGAAAACTATAATTATGGATGTATGATGTTATGGAATATTTTAATTTAAAAGTTGACATACTATAATGACATCCTTAAATTTTTACATATTAAGGAAGTAGGTAAGGTTAGCTAGACAGAAGATAAAATTTATTTGTGGTAAATGTGAATAAGTAGCTTGTAATTAATGTAATAGTGTTTTAGAAATTGTATTTTGTTTCTATAAGTGGGAACTTATTAATAGCCTCCTGTTATCTTTACACATCTCTTATAAAGTATCTTTGTGCTGAAAGATCCCCTAAAATAAATAAATAAATAGCTTGCTTTTTAATCGCGCAAAAGACACGGCTCTGATATTAGCTAAATTCAAAAGGAAATCTAAGCGTTTGTGTTTTTGTAATAAGAAACTTACCTGCTGGATCAAAGTAGCTGTTAAATTCAACATAACACGTCTGAAAGTTACAAGGAAAACTTTTATAATAGGCAAGATTTGTTTTATTTAATCTAATCGCCTAAGCTGGCTGGTAACTCGATACGTTAATTAGGAGATATCACTTATTCTTAATATCTATGATAATTAATCAAACTTCTTGGATAAACCACGTGCAAAGTTGGATGATAAAGATTTGATAAATGTCTCCTCATGCTGGCGTAACACGTTGTAAGAAACCTTAAGAATATAAATTTGGGTAACGTTACTTACCGTGCCTATAAGCTCCTTTACCTGGGTTTATTTCATTATTTTCGTAAAAAAACCGGTCGGCGAGGCTCAAATCCACTAAAGGTCCGTAAATCCGTATACCAATAGAGGATTTTAGTAAAATGCGGCACGCATAGGTGCGCGGGGTTGCAAAATACTCGTAGGTACCTACTAGGGATTGCAAATTCCCGGTTCTTCGAGGAACCCGCAATCCCGGGAAATGTTGAAGTCGGAACCGGGAAATCCCGGGAATTCCCGGGAAATTTATTTATTTTGTATTTTTACTGAAATTAGATAATTTAACTGCCTCTTAAGCCATGTCGCTTATATCAACTGATATAACATACCTTATATTGCATAGGTATGCGATATAAGGTATATACGAGCTGTATTTCTATACATCTGTTAAAATGAATATCAAGTTCTAATTCAATGTGGTCGATGTGTTTTGTTCCCTCGTTCGACAACAAGCCTTAAAACTTTTCATTCTAAAGAGTCGTGTCGTGACTGAATCCAGCACCTTCATTTACTGCACTACCTACAACAACACTCTCAAGGCAGCAAAACTCCATGAGGCTGGACTTGATCTTGATAAACAGAAGGTATCTTTGTGTGAAAAATCGCCGAATATATGAATTAATTGTTACAAAAAAGCTATTTTAAATCAAATTAATCGGTTTCAAATTGTTATTTTTATTACAATCAAAACACGCTTTGGTCTATCCAGTTCAAAGGTTTATTACGAAAGGTTGATTCAATTTAAGGTTCAATCACTTAAAGTACGTAAGTTATTGAGGTACATTATGCATGCACACGGAAGCTTGATTTGGGCACTCTCTTATACATTTTGGACTGTTTCCATTCATCTTTACCACCCTGACTCTACAGCCGCGGGTGGGCTTAGATCTGGTAAAATGCGCCATTCTCTCCTATTCTTGGCTTTTTTTACTGCCAGCCGGACACTGCAATTGCCTTTAGGTCTTGTTGGACTCCATCGACCCACCTGGGTATCAGTCTTCCAGGGGGTCGTCGGCCATCAGGTTTGCCACCAGTAGTCACCACCCAGGTACAGCGTCGAAGATTCATCTTTGTATTTTTCTTTCAAACACGACACCATCCAGGTACAGCGTCGAAGATTCATCTTTGTATTGTTCTTTCAAACACGAGTCTTTCGGTTTTCTTGGTTAGAACCCATAAGTAATTTTCGAGGCTTACGTAAGAACTGGACGTTGTAGCATTTTGTAAATGAGTAGTTTAGATCTTCTAGATCAACCTAAAGCGTAAATATTTGAAAAGGTTGAAAAATAATCTATTAGCGGCTTGAATTGTTCTATTGATTTCCGTGCCACCTTGTTTGTATAGGCTACCGTGAGCCAAGAAGATAAACGCTGTTATAGTTTGACCGAAACCGCTGTACCGCTCCTGAGATATGCGCGCGGCGAGACGAGGGGGAAATATAGGCCCTCGTCGTCGGTCGCTCCGATCCATCAGTATGCCGTCAACGCTCACGGCGATAGGTAGCTTTTGTACCGTACTGTATGTCAGATGCACACGAGATAAATATGAATGTCAAGACCATCAAAGAAAGCTTTGAATGTAAAAGTGATCGCGATAGTAGATTTAATATTATTATCGATCCATTAATAATAAATTTGCAGAACGACTCCAATTCAACTTCTAATGGCGAAACTGAAAATGAAATTGAAGTAGAATCTATGTCAGAATATCTGTAGAAAATTTAGTTATAGAAAAATATAATCGTTACATAATATAAACATTTCGTTTACCTACGATATCCTAAGAGCTATCCGACAATATCGATCTCATGTGTACTCTTGTACCCACCTCGCTGCACTTTCCTAAGGAGCGGTACAGCGGTTTCGGTCGAACTATACCAATAGTTATAAAAAATGAAATGAAAATGAGAAGCTTGTATAACTATTGGTAACACCAATTTTGAGACAGAAGGTTACGGCTACTTTTAATTTTGCTTTTTCCTGCCTTTCTTGACTCTTATTACAAGGCGCGATGTGTTGAGCATGTTTCATGGCATTTAATTTCGCCCTATCAGATCCAAATTATCGGTATAACCCAGAACTTGAACTGATTTCAAAGGAATGGTATCGTTCATTTAAATTTTTGAATTTTTCTGCACTTTGTCACAAGTCTATATTGAAGAGTAGGAATGAAAGAATGTCCTTGACAAGGACCACCGAAATTTCGGAAGGGCTCTGGTATATCATTCTGCACCCTGACAACACTAGCCGAACTTCTCAGAGTCATTTTGGTGAATGCTGTTTACTGTTTGATTGCAGGAAAAATAATTACTGATTGAAATCAAGTGATATAAATCATCTCAACCCTGCCCAGTACCGCGTAGGTACCCGATATATTTGAAATGCTATAAGACGAAACGAAATATATTAAGTTATGTCGTTTCGGTATTAGTATATAAATTTCCCGAAATTCCCGAAATTTCCCGGGAAATGAATTTGGATTTCCCGGTTCTTAAATGGGCCAAAATTTCCGGGAATTCCCGGGAATTTCGGAACCGGGAATTCCCGAGACCAAACCCTAGTACCTACTACCTATTTCATACAAAGATTTAAAAATGCGATGATATGGGCGCGTGCGGCGCGGACATGTGTGCGTTCAGCTTTACTATGACAGTGGTATCGTCCCGCGCCGGCCGCCGTCAAGCTGTGTGCTGCTGGCTTAGAATTTGCACCGCCCCACGCTTCCCGTAGGTGTTGTAAGAGGCGACTAAGGTATATCCACCGGGGGCGGGCAGCTGATCTTACTTAAATAGTAATAATAGTTACACAAACGAGACACGTTACATAGTACGATATGACAGAGGCGTGGAATCGGACTAAACAAAACCGTATTCCGTACATACATTTAATAATGATTGATGACCTTCGTTGTCATTCCCAATTATGATAATTCAGAATCATGTGAAACTAAAGACAACTAGTCTTGTGGCATGCTGAATCCAATTGTTTGATTTCAGACCAAGGCTCGGTTAGGAATCGCGTTTGTGTTTAGAATTTTATAAAACAAGGGAAAATACCTTCCCCTCTCGTTCCCTAAGATATAAAAAAAAACCTATAAGACTTTGCTACAAACTTAAACTATACTCATCGAGCCCCTATGTAATGATAATGACTATTAAAATATATAATAAACAAACGGCCTGACCTGACACGTTAATAAATGATAAAAACGACAATGTTTTTATAAAACCACTAAAGATTTTTTTAACCACAAAGCCTTACTACACGGTTGACGAATATTTGAACGAAAAATAAAACTATTTAAACGAGTACAACATTCCTAACCAGTTAACGACGTCCTCCTCTGTCTCTATACATATTGTGTGTCCAGCAGGGTCTATAGTGAAACTTAATTATATATAAACATAATTATTGTGCTTAAAAAACTATAAACCGATTTAATTTTCATAGGTTTTTCAAGAATTTTCATAGATCCCATAGTCAGAACTGAACAAAATCAAAATGGGACCACACGGGAAGCACCAGCTTTCTTATGAAAAAAGAATCATGAAGATCGGACCACCCAGTCAAAAGTTCTGAAGTAACAAACTTAAAAAAAATACAGCCCCGTTATCCGCAAGTTACAGTAGAGATGGGTAGTGTTAGTGAGTTAACATTGGTCTAGGTAATCAAGAATTATATTAACTTAGTTAGTGTATAAAGTTGAATAAACATGGTATTATTAAACAGTTCAACACCATTTAGCTTGTTATTTTAATTCTGTATCTGATGCTGTTTTCGACCAACAAACCCTGCGTACCTACACGCCCCAGTGCCCTCCATGCTCAAATCCCAGATGATAAGATCCGTACAAAGTTTATTATTTAGTATATCTCATACTCAGGCGAAATAAGATCTTATAGTTAACCTTTTTTGTTAAAAGGACAGGACTGTTTTTATTATTTTTTGCATCTCCGTAAGCAAGCAACCTTTTAGCTTCTACATATTAAAACTAACTAACATGTAACCTATGGGTATATATGTAATATAGGTTAGGTGTAATAAAGCGTTTACTATCCATCGTACCTAGAACAGATGATAATTAGACTCATAATTGGCTCGTAACATTATCACTAATTATGAACACCATTGATTTAAAAAGGGAAGATAGGTTACGTTCTCCCAGCGCTTACTCAAAAATTGGCATGTGTTACAATTACAACTTCACGCAAACACATACGCTCACAGTTATATTTCATGTCCTGTGCAATACAAAGAAGAACAAAGACGGAAAGACGTATCTAAGACCGAAGTGAGAATGAGACAACAATATTTCACGCGAATCACGACCGCCCGTGCCGCCAGTCAGACGGTGACTGATGTGGGAGAACACAATTTTACACAATTTGAGGTTGCCAATTTCGAGCAACCAGTGCCTCATCCTCGTTTTTAATAAATCAATGATGAACACTAAACTAATTTGCTTTGTACGTATTTAATTAGAAACATAGGTACCTACAGGTTACACGAACGTTATGTATGATGCCTTAATTAAAAACTAATTTATCTTGACATTAACCACTTGAACGTCCAGCGCACTCAGCGCAGCGAGCGACTTACGTCCCAGCCTGTGCGCCGCGAGCGTAACGTGACGCGCTGCGCAATCTTCCCGATAAAACTATTTATCACATAAAAAGTACTGCAGCAATTTCAAAACCAAAAATTATTTTGTGTACATTATTTTATAGCAAATAAACTAGAATAAGAATATGTATCATCGTACCTACATTTTCATATTCTAAAAACTGATCAAACCTAAGATGGTACCATATTTATACTGATTTTCCGCAAGTTTATTTTTTTTGTGATTTACTTGTGATATCTGTATTAATAATAAAAATGGTTTCACAAACTAGACTCTAATCCCGTTGAAACGCTACCAAAATAATAATTAACTATCCAGGAGAAGTATTTTAAATAAATTTATCAAAATAGGTCCTCAAACCCAAATTTCGTTCAACGCAAGTTTTCAACTTACCAAATTCGATGAATCTATGTAAAAATAAGATCTTGATTAGTTTGTTCTTTGTAATGAATTATTCTAGATAGTTTATTTTACGATATAAAGACATTACTACTCCAAAAACTTATTTTAATATCACGTAAGAAAACATGAAACAACCATCTTGATACAAGAACACCAATTCGAATTCGACTATCTGTTTTGCTCAATTATTTAACTTTGGAGTGTAGGAGAGTATATTGTTTTTACTCTTATTTCACGCGTAGAATCTAAGGAAAAATTACATGTATCACAATCCCAAAAATAAACAGTAAAACAAAAGAATTTACGACATATTTGCAGCTCGGCACTTCACGAAAAATATTCTCTCACTCTGTCAACAAGTTTTGTTTTTTTTTTCATAATTATTATTGCCAGGTATGGGAACTTTTGGTAGAAATTAGTAGATAATTGTTAATAGTGCCATCTAGTATCGACGGACAACAACTTAGAAGCATAGAGAATACAAAAATCGTTATCCAAAAGAGCTAGACATCCCGTGGCCATTTTATACCACGGACGTTTGCGGGGGTAAACGTTTGTGGTACTTAAGTACCACGGGACGTTCAAGTGGTTAAGGTGGTCCAGGGTTAAATATTTTTTATTGTTGTCTGATAACATATTTAAATACACTTAAATAACATTACAATCAAAGCCCTATATGACGTGATAATGAGCAATTTTGATTTTACATAATTTTATAATAACTTATCACTAAGAAAAGAACGTGTCTATCAGCACTTTTTGTATTGTAGTATCTATCTATCTATAGGTGGAAGACTTTAATTGGATATAATTGTTTTTTTTTTTGTTTTTTTTTAATTAGTTACTTCTAAAGAATGAGCCCTAGTATGATTACAATCTAGCCACAATGTGGGCTAATGAATAATTTAAATTTTAAATTTAACTTAAATTGCTTGAAGTCGTTACAAAACCTAAGGAATATTGTTGGAAAATATTGAACGACATCGGTTTCATCGAACCTAAACACAGAAGCTCGAAACAATTTTTGGATTTGAAAGTTTTCATTCATCATTTAATTGACCTCTCTTTCGTTTTCGAAGTCAAATTTAAACATTTTTCGCTGCACACGTAAAATGATGCGTTGTTGAAGTAAATGTTTTAGTTTTTAGTGATAACCTTGCTATGTATTACCTTGTGGTTTTATGTTATTGTTATGTGATTTTGTTAAGTTTTCACTGATGAATGTCTTTGTTGTCATAAAATATCTTGGATTCTGAATTGGAGTATAGTAAACAAAACTGTACTCAGCATACGTATAAAGGTCCGGGTGATGACACATCTGTGTCGTGCTGGCTTAGAATTTGCACCACCCCATTTCTTCCTGTGGGTGTCGTAAGAGGCGACTAAGGGATAATTCACAAGGGGCGGGCAGCAGCGCCCCCTGCAGAACAATTCTACCAAATAAAAATAATATATTTGAGAAAAAGTTAAGGTTACTTCAACATATTTTTTTCATACTCAGTAAAATATTTTGGATATTTGGATTGTTACGTTAATGACTAATGCAATAATATTATTATGGCATTATTAACATTATAAATTATTTAATCTGATCTCAATAATATAAATTAAAACCCACATGCTTGGAGTCGAGATAACGTGATATAGGTAGGTAATTGAACAACATTTATTGAAGAACGGATCTCAAATCAGCAATTACTTTCCATTATGTTTAAAATTCGCCAACAAGAAAGTTAATTTGAGGTTAAGTACTGCGGGTTTGTTTATCTTTTAAGTGGGAGTTAAAAAAATCTAATATTATAAGTTATAAGATCTAAAATATACATATAGGTTTATAATAATTTTACAATCTCACAAAGAAACGATTGAGTTGATTTGATTTGACATGGAGATGCTCTACCATCTCGAATAAGATGAGAGATGATGCGCGTCAAGAGCAAATGAAGTGTTAAGGTTTCACGTGAACAGGCTAAATTGATTCGTATGTATGGTTAGGGCGCTTTAGTGTTGCCGTGAGACGTTGTTATATAAGATAGTTGGCAATAAATTAGAATCTGATCTTTGACTGAAACCTTTTTGATAGCAACCTCAGTAGGAGTTTGTAATAAATATACTGAGGACTTTGATTATGAAAGAGACTTACCGTGACACAATTACCGGTCGTTTGCAAGGGCCGGGCCATCCTTGACCAGGGTTCGTTGACCCGGCTCTGGTGCAAACGCCGCCAAACGGAGAGTGCAGCACAGTTCACCTGTAGACTTGCTGTCTACTGTATTTTAAACTTAGGTGTTTATTTTTAAGAGTAGATTCTGTAAATGTTGTATCTGTATAAACTTGGAAGTCAAGCAAGCCCAAAAATCATTTTTTTTTGGGCTTGCTTGACATGGAAGAAAAAACGAAGTAAAAATGGATCCAGTATAAATTGAAAAATTCCATTCTATCGAATATATTTAAATTTCGGTGATCGACAACCGTTCGTTTCTTGAAATTTTTGAAATTAGAAGAATTTAATCACATAATAGGTATACCTCATAATTTTATTTGAATTTTATACTCGATTTATATACCTGCAGGACACTTTTTATTCTGGGTACTCTGCCTTCTGGTCACGGCTTCGATTTATACAAAATAGTTAAAAGTGTTTATACCAGTTGTAATTGTTTTATTCAGATAATATTATTTTATAAACGTTTTACTTAACTGCAGGATATTTGATTCAATGTCACAACGTATATTAATCTAACAATTTTATTATTATTATAACCAACACGACAGTCTATCGACCGACTCTACACGTACACTATTGCTAACACGTAAAATCATGTATAAACAAAGCGTAAATAATCAAAAAAGTTATCCTACATTTTTGCTAAGTTTAAGTATTTAATGAATCTCTTTTTTTATCAGAAATAGACCTTTGTTTGACCGCAAACTCACATGACGGAAAGCGAAGATGCGGCCGACGATGTATCACGAAGGTCTAGTAGATGGCTACTCCGGACCACATTCCGAAACACAACTGAGTTGCTTCGCGGACTGGCCCAGTCCAGAGGGTGGTGACAAGCCACGGCCGAAGCCTACCACCAGAGGGTACCGCTCTTAGCACCACCCAGAGGACACGTGTAGGGGTATCAGAGGGTCAACACCTACGGACGTGAGCGATGCTGTCCCGAATCGTTTATACATTTACCCATTCTCTGTGTAGAAAACAGAAAATAAGGGAAAAGCTAAAGAAAATGAAACTAAGTGAAAAGCGCACAGCAACGATAGCGTGTCGATCGTATAATTTATTCATGTGCTTGAAGCACCGCGAGTCTAGAGGTCTAGATAGCTCCACTTCCGACATGTAAATTTAATTTATGGAAGCCCTTCGCAGGGGGTTGAATTTTCAACGAAAATTTCGTTATGGAATTTCGCCTTCGGAATAAGGGATAAGACGCTTCGTGAAATAATAATCTTGTATCGAGAAATCGTATTTTCAAGGGCCTCCTGGGCTCTGTTCTTAAAGTTTCTTCGTAGAATAATATTTCATTTATTCAGTTACCTGCTACTTACCATAAATGGACGAAGTGAACGAGTATTATCCTAATATTTATATGACCTCAAAACGTTCTTTTCAACCGACTTCAAAAAAAGGAGAAATTCGAGCTGTATGATTTTTTAATTTTTTAACGTTTGTTACCTCGAAACAAAAGCTGGCAAAAAAGCTGACGCTTCCCGTGTTGTCCTAGTTCGTCAGGTTCTGACAATAGCATAAGAAAACCATATAATTAAAGTGGGTTCATAGTTTTTTAAAACAAACTCAATTATTGTGCATCTTACGCCCGAATACTCAATCGCAACTCAGTTTTAAGCACGCCTCAAGTCGCGATTTTTTGACAGTATATCATGAAAGTCAGTCAAATATTCATAATTTGAGACGTTCTTACATTTGAGTTGCGTTTGAGGTCCGTCTTTCATTAATTTATCCTTCGATAACGTTTAGTTTAGATTTGCTCTCGGAACAATACTGTTATTGTTCCGAGGATTTACTGCCTACTGAGTCTGAAACGAAGATCACAGTTTTCTGAAACTCCTTAGTTATTGGATTCAATAGAGACAAGTTCAATGAGATCCGTTATCACACGAACATGGAGGTTACATCCAAATATTTGAGTTTAGAACTTTTTGAATCTGGTCTATGAATGTCTTCAAATCGAACAATGGCTTCGCTCCGAGTTTACATAACAAACGTTCTAATTCTGTTTCGTACGAATACGTATACCCACATTATATTACTTATGGTAGGTAGCTGTAACGATATTACGTAACGGAACCTCGGTATACACCTAAGAAGTTATGGTAACAGATTGTGCAGGCTTATTATAATTTTATGGAGGTTCCTAGCCCAGAAGCAACATTGTAAGTAAGTATAACCCGAGATTGTAAGTACAACTAACCTCATAGATAGCGAGTTTTTACCTATGCATACCCGTTTCGGCACTATGTTATTATAATGTGGTCTGTTTCCGAAAAGTGGACACAAAAACATGAAACTGGTTTCAATGATGCGGTTTTGGTCTATGTTAGGTCATCAGTCTATAAAAAGAACTATACTTACAATATCTTATTTATTTCCGACTTCCTCTGACTTAGGAGTTAGTTGCTGTAGGAGTGCTACGCCGCCGGGTAATATTCCCGTAGACGATCTAAGTCGTAGTGGGTCTACGTATTCGCTGTAGGATCTCTAAGCCACCATTATTTCCGTAGCTGATCTAATTCGTAGTGGGTCTACGTTTTCTCTGTAGGCATGCTACGCCGCCGGGTAATATTTCCGTAGCTGATCTAATTCGTAGTGGATCTACGTATTCGTTGTAGGAGTGCTAAGCCACCATTATTTCCGTAGCTGATCTAATTCGTACTGGGTCTACGTATTCCACTGTAGGACGCTACGCTAAAGAATTAGTGACGGAAAGATTATTAATATTATTGAAATTTGTGCCCGGTAGCACAAATTTCTGGAGATAATCTTTCCGTCACTAATATTTTATTTATTCTTTATTTACGTATATCAAAATGAGCTGATAACATAATTACAGATCAGAATCTTAATAAATTATTTTGTTTTTTTATAGATTTTTATGGATTTTCATGGATCCCACTGTCAGAATTTGACCAAATTAAAATCAGACTACCCAGTAAAAAGTTCTTAGGTAGGTAACAAACATAAAAAAGCAGTCGAATTGAGAACCTCCTCCTTTTTTAAAAGTCAGTTTAAAAAGTATAGAGCCGTTTCCTTGGCTTTGACTTTCTGACAGTTCCAAGCAATTAATATTATTATTGAGTTTATTGAATTCGTGATAGCAGAATGATATTGATATTGCTGTAATCAGCCCGGCCTTAGTGTTAGTAGGTTAATGACCTCGTTGGTTTAGTGAAGGTACCTAACGTACAGAAGGTAGGAGTTTTATGTCTCACAAGAAGGATCCATCCAAGAATCCGACCGGAAACCTGCAAGTCTGCAACCCTGTCAAGTGTGCTGCCGAACGAATCGTCTAGTGCCGAGTGGTTTGACGGCGCTCTGGCACTAAGGTTAGAGAGAAAGTATCGATGGGTTTTTAGTAGGTATGTCGCAAGCTACTAACACTCTGTTAGTAACTCAGTGGAGGCCAAAATCCTTCCAGCCCTCCTCAGGCTAGAAGCATTTCCCCAGCGAAAAAAAGGAGTTTTAGGTGAATCATTGCAGTATATTTTTAGTATTTTTTTGACTAACTAGCTGCGCCCCGCGGCTTCGCACGCGTTGTTCCCATGGAAACATTGAAAGGTGATTTTCATCCCACGGGAACAGATTTATGGGATAAAAAGTAGCCTTTGTTTTATTCCTGGATTAGAATTACCTGTATGCAAAATTTCAGCCAGATCCGTCCAGTAGTTTTGGCGTGAAGAAGTAACAAACATCTATCCATACATCCATACATCCATACAAACTTTCGCCTTTATAATATTATAGTGTGATAGTGTGATTAGTGTGATGTGATGTGATAAAGGAACGTGAGTGGTTTTTCAGTTGAATTGTCTTGGCTGGATGAAGAAAAATGCCCCCCCAGCCGTACTTTACCCATCTCTGGGAAAGACATTTACTACCAATAGCAGGATGACCATTAAAGGTTAACGACAAAATTATTTTGTTAATTTTTTTATGTAGTTTCTGCCCATAATATTAGAGTTTAAGCATGTTAGTAAGTTAAATCAAAAGTCCCAGTCATCCTTATCTAAGTATATTTGCTTTAATTTATTGCGTATGATCTGTTTTACGTAAAAATTTAGTTATTATTGCTAGACCGTAGTAAGGCGGAGTGTGGTAAAAGCCAACCACGGATTGGACCGATGACCTCACCTCACCTCAATAGCCAAAAGCCTATAAGGCGTTTATCTTGGGTAGGCCTGCGTCCAGCAGTGGACATTGGTCCATACCACAGGTTGGACCGACCTCACCTCACCAATAGCCTACGCCTTATAGCCTTTTATATTATGGGGGATATTTTATGGCATGTGGGTTTCGAACGCAGTTCTGCAGTAGAATTGTTCTGCAGTAGGCGCTGACCGCACCCAGTGGATACCGGATAGTCCCAGTGGATACTTCAAGACAAGGGTGAATAAGTATCTTCTAGTCTAGAACTCCGTGATACACCGTCGGCCGCATCTTCGCTTTCCATCAGGTGAGATTGCGGTCAACGAAGGCCTATTTATCGTAAAAAAACCCTTAGTCGCCGTCGTTATTACGAACCCCGCCGGTAGAGTTAGGGTGATGCAAATTCTAAGCCGGAACCACACCACAGCAAACCAACGACCTACGAAACCGTTGGACAGACAGTTGGTAGCGCAGGACTGGTCATCAATTCAAATCAAATAATATATTTGCAAGAATACAAAATCATACAATGTCAGATCTTATAACTAATTTGGGTAAATGTATTCAGCCTGCATGCAGGCGTGCAAATGTTACGCGAGTCATATTATTATAAGTAATGTTATATTAAATTAAATTATATTAGTCACAGTTCAAATTTCTAGATATTCGTTGACAGTATGAAAACATTTTTCAAGAAGCCATCCTCTTAACTTTTTCCTAAATACATTTCCATTTAATTCTTTTAATTCTTCTGGTAATTTATTAAAAATTGTTATGCACATTTATAAGCATTTATTTTATAAATATCTTTATGGCATTGGTGTTTATAGAGTAGATTTTGAAAATTCGACCTTTTTTGCCGGGTTATTACATCGCTACGTTTTTGAAAATATTTTGGATAAGATTTTACAAACAGACAAACTTCCCTTACATACATACATGCGAGAGGAAGGATCCTACAGTTTTTGAAGAGAGGCTTGCAATGTATAATGCATTGTGGATGTGGTATTTTTCGGAGGAGTCCTGTGTCTATGTTGGAATAACTTTAACACAAATAAGGTTCGTAGTTAACCAGCTTACATCCGTAATGAATTCGTCAAACTACGATAGTTTTATAGTAAAACTAGCTGCGCAACTAACCGTGGCTGGCTTCGCACGCGTTGTTCCTATTGAAACGTCAAAGGTGATTTCTGTCCCACGGGAACTGATTTAAGGGAAGTAAAGTAGCCTATGTTTGATTCCAGGATTAGAATTACCTGTTTGCAAATTTTTAAAACGATCCGTTCAGTAGTTTTGGCGTGAAGAGGTAACAAACATCCATCCATACTAAACTATACATCATAGAAACTTTCGGATTTATTATATTAGGTCCTTACATATGAAATTGGCGTTTTGTATGGGAGGAACAAAAAGTTGAATATTTTTTAATATAATATATTTAATTAATCAAAGTATGAACCATTATTTTCTATGCACTTTTGCCATCTTATAGGTAGTTCATTGATCCCTTTACTAAAAAAACCAGTCGGACGGGAATCAATAAAATCTTTGAAGGCGATTTGGACTGCCCCATCGGAGTTGAATTTTTTCCCTTGCAAGAAGTTATCCAAATTTCGAAAAAAATGGTAATCTATTGGAGCAAGGTCCGGGGAGTACGGAGGATGTCTTAGACTTTCCAATTGAAGCTCTTCTAATTTAGTAGCCGTCTGTTGCGCAGTGTGTGGTCTAGCGTTGTCGTGAAGCAGCAGTGGCGTGGAGCGATTGACCAGCCTAGGTTGTTTAGCCGCTAGCTTTTCCATCATGGTTTGCAATTGCTGACAATAGACATCAGCCGTAATAGTCTGGCCAGATTTGAGAAAACTGTAATGAACAATACCGGCACTAGTCCACCAAACGCTTACAAGTAACTTTTTTGGGGTTAATTTTAGCTTGGGGCAGGATTTGGCTGGCTGGCCAGGATCCAACCATTGCGCTGAGCGCTTCCGATTATCGTAAATAACCCATTTTTCATCACAGGTAATGATTCGGTTTTAAATACCTTCATTATTGTGCCGGTTTAGTAATGTAACGCAGCAGTCGACGCGCGTTTGCCGGTTTGCTTCAGTCAATTCGTGAGGTACCCACCTTTCAAGCTTTTTAATCTTCCCAATTTGCTTCAAGTGAATTAAAACAGTTTTATCACTAACATCGCAGCCTGCAGCTAACTCGGACGTGGTTTGCGATGGATCCGCTTCCACAATAGCCTTCAACTCTTCATTATCAACTTGAGTCTCAGGCCGTCCACGGGGCTTGTTCTGAAGGTCGAAATTTCCAGAACGAAAACGTTGGAACCAAAAACGAACTGTGTTTTCTTTTGCAACACGACCGCCATACACATCATTCACCCTTCGAGTTGTTTCCGCAGCACTAGTGCCACGGCGGAACTCGTACTCGTAAATAATGCGATATTTTAAGTTTTCCATTTTGTAAAATGAGTGACGCAAACAGAAAAAAACAGAAGAAAAAAACAAATGAATGACGATCATCGAAGCACAAATACATGAGTCTATAGCTGTACAAATTTGAATTTGGAATTCCTTACCAAAGAGGAGAAATTTGTGATTAAAGTGGCCAGTACGAAAAACGCCAATTTCATATGTAAGGACCTATATTAGTGTGATAATGTGATGATAATTAGTGTGATGATGTCTCAGATGTTGATTCGACTTATTATTGTGTAGTCTAGTAAACTTTCTTAAAGTGCGTGGACCTAGGACATTATTTTATTTCAAAAAATCATTACCTACCTAGGTAGTCAGTTTATATACTGGTAATAATAGTGGATTATACGGTTTTGCAGGCAGGATGTAATCTTTCTGAATTATTTTGTTTTGATTAAACCGGTCTTAAGTCAGCTGGTCAAAATGTTTTATTTCAGACAACAAACATGAGTACACGACTTTGAGGTTGTAGGTAAGTAAATATTCATGGTAGGTATTGAAATTAAATAATAATTACGACAACAGATTTTTTTGATTCCTTATCTAATGTAAATGTTTCACAAATTACACCTGTTCACAAAAAATCTTCGTTCCTCTATAAAAATAAAATCAAGTAAGTAGGTACTTACCTTCTTAAGTAGGTCTAATTTCCACGCTGGTATTATGGAAATAAGGAATTTTCGATTTCTCTTTACATGTCGGCATTTTAATTTTAACAGAATAAAAAAAGTTACTAGTTATAGCGCCGAACTCAGAGATTGTATAGGTAATGTTTAGGTACTTGAGACGTTAAACTGTCACTAAGTAAAGGTTTTGCAATCTTTACTAAGTGACATTTTAAGTTATCATTAACGTCTCTAAGTGCGGCTGATAGACTCTATTTCCATTTAAAATTAGTAATGTAAATCTGAGGATTCGAAAAAAAAAATAGAGACTAGTAGAGACGAGACTCTATATTTTTTATTGTGCTGACAGATTACGTGTCAATAAAACATTGTGTTATTTCATTCATAAAAAAAAATGCGTAGATGGAATATAATTTTTTGTTGACATCAAATTTTACTTCATTATCATTAGCAGTCTATCAAAATTAAAGTATTTTTGATGAAGATAATGCCACATAGATACAGTAGACACAGCTGACACCTATACTATGTAGATATATAAAATCAATGATTGCGTTACCCAGGTAATCTATTTACATATTTTTTTCACACATATACATAGCCCTAAAAAGTAGGTACCCACTTCTCGAAAACTTTCTGTTAATAATAAGTATTCTATAAGTATTTTTTTTTTATAGACCTACTTTTTTTTACTTTGTGAACGTATATTTATTGCCGATTGCAGATAAAACGTATAGGAAAGTAGCCCTATGCTTGCTCAGTAACATACTTATTTTTATCCAAAAACAAGTCGCTACTGTATTTTTCTTGTAAACAAGTGTTTAGATTCCAGTACTTGTATCATAAAAGCTATTCTACAAAGCTAGTTTAAAACCTTACCTGAGTATCAATTTGACAGGGCAAATCCACGGTCACAGATGTCAACATGAACGACACGTTTTGCACTAGCACTTAACAAACGCCTATCACACACATATATTTTTTATAAATTTACGCACAAAGGATTTATTCTGTGTGCAGCTCGCGTCAGTGCGCCTCAGAGTTCTTGGACCACTGACTGTGAATTCGAATTTCGAACACACTGATTCATCACAAGGAGAGCGTGGTGCTGCCAGCTACTCGCATTCGACTTGTGTTGTGCGCTCCGAACAATGGCGGCCGTACCCGAACCACACAGCTGTTTAATGTTTTTCAAGCCGACTTAGCTAATCGATTACTGTCATTTGATATGGGAAAAGCTTATTATTCTCATTAACAAATGTAAAACAGTAAGTATTACGTCAATTAAGTCAACTTAGCTTCTTAAACTGTGGTTACTTATCAACATCTAGAGTTATCTTATCAATAGGTATAAATTTTTATTTAAATTGATTGAGTGTCTATCTAATTGATCTAATAACTAGCTGTTTTGGTAGTGTTCTGTCACAAAATGGTTAAGGATTCAAAGTCTCAATAGTTTTTGGCTGAAAGTATTTGTTACAAGTTACATCAGACTGGGTCGCGTGCGTGAAGGGGAGTCTCGGTACATTTTCAGTGCGAACGCACCGGCGGAGACTGAAATAGACGATCTATTCCCATCTTCTTCTAACATTGATTACGGTCATTGTATTCATCCCGTTCTATCGCAATGTGCTCTCTGTCCCTCAGACTGCGGATGTGGCCTACGCTTGGGAAACTGCCCTATTTTGGGACAGTTTACTGCAACTGCAACACTTTTAGAGTTAGATATTCCTATTTTCGTATAATATTTCTCCATTGAAGACTCTGCGATTGTAAAAGATCGGAATAGGCTGTGGGGAATTAGTAGACGACATAAATCGATAATGCTTCGTAGTTTGGGCTGCTCTACCATTCCGGCCTTTCGTCTGCCAAATAAGATTATTTCGTAACGAAGACGAAAAATTTCATAACGCCTTAGTACCTCGTAAGAAGACGTTTCTTATTGTTTAATAGGAACTCTAATTCTTACGTATCCATCCTTCGATAGATAGAAAAAAATAAGCCTAAAACCTACCAATAAATTGCAAATTTAAATTGATAAGGATCAAACACGTCAGACATTGCTATCTGCATAGGTACCTATCAAAAATCTCTATAGTAAGGTATACCTATCTGCAAAACTAAATGTACAATATTATCTTTTACAATGTATAATTCATGTAAGTGCCAAGGTAGTTGACCAGAAATCAATTGCCCGATAAGATAAGTGATTTGTGAAATACAGGTGCATAAAACTTTATTGCGAAGATTCATATTTTTACAATCATTGTTTTGCTATCATTTAAGTAGGTAAAACATACAACTAGCTACAAGTGCTGTGTGTGTGTTGCTGGCTTAGAATTTGCACCGACCCAACTCTTTTCGCGGATGTCATAAAAGGCGACGAAGGGATATCCACCAGGGGGCGGGCAGCAGCACCACCTGCAGATCTATTATACCAACAAACTGTGATCCCCAATCCACACGCCGCGGCGTGGGGATTTTGGCCCTCTATGAGATAAACGCGAATAAGGCGCTTATCAGGGGGAGGCCTGCGTCCAGCAGTGGACCAATATAGGGCAATATGGGCTGTTGAGGTTGAGGTTAAGGTAACATGTCAGAAACAACACTTTCGCTATAGTCTAATAGAAATGCTATAATAGGATAGGTTCCATGAGGGTTGAAGTCCCCAATCCGCATGTTTGCGTAGGATTTTTGGCATGAAAACTTTACATAGAGCCAATAGACTATATTAGGGGAGGCCTAAGTCCAACAGCGGACTGATGGCTGGTGTTGTTGTAAGTTAGTTTCATCTCTGAGTTCTTCGAGACCTTAATCTATATGAAGAGACTAGTATCTACCCGCGGCTTCACACGCGTTGTTACTATGGAAACGTTTTCTATTCCATGGGAACTGATTTATGTGATAATAATTTAAAGACTATCAACCGACTTCAATTACATAGTTCTTTCATGGATCCCATTGTCAGAACTGGACCAAATTAAAATGGGACTACATGGGAAGCACTTTCAAATAAAAAAAAGAATCATGAAAAGAACCCCTTCCATTCTTTGAAGTCGGTTAAAGAGTTGATGATGGATGCCTATGTTTGATTTAACATTGAGTTACGGTTAGAATTATCTGTATACAAAATTTCACCTCTCTCTCTTCAGTAGTTTTAGCATGAAGAGGTAACAAACATCCATCCATCCATACATCCAAACATCCAAACTTTTTTTATAATATATTATTGTGATAGTGTGATGTAGACGCTCTACTACACATAATAAAATGACAAAATCCCTAAAAGGCATAGGGAAAATAACTCAGGCTCGCATCCGCCTTCCAATGTCTCATCGATAATTAATCGATGTGTTTTAGAATTAACTTCCTCAATAGAGCCCTTGTCAAGAAAATTCTGTAATCTAGTAAGTAAGGTACCTACTACCTACGTTACTAGTTTAGACTAAGTTATTGATTTATCGAACTCTTTCAAAAAACTGTCCGGAACATGTAGCTCGTAGCGCTAAAACACTTCATAACTTTAAATTCATAATTACTTTTCTCATCACGCCAACCAACTAGATCCAACCACCGTTCGCAGTGACATCAAAAAGTAGTTTTTTTTTTTTTTTTTTTTTATCAGAAATAATCCTTCGTTTGACCGCAATCTCACAATTCTCACATGATGGAAAGCGAAGATGCGGCCGAAGATGTATCACGAAGGTCTAGAAGATGGCTACTCCGGACCACATTCCGAAACACAACTGAGTTGCTTCACGGACTGGCCCAGTCCGGAGGGTGGTGACAAGCCACGGCCGAAGCCTACCACCAGAGGGTATCGCTCTTAGCACCACCCAGAGGACACGTGTAGGGTATCAGAGGGTCAACACCTACGGACGTGAGCAATACTGTCCCCCAAAATTATTTAATTGAACAATGGTCCTATTTTTATATATGAAAAATATTCCTTGGTACTCGTAAATACTAGCCCCCGTAATCATAATAGTCTGCTAACTTAGCACACTGCTAAATCTCGCTCTGTCTTCTTCTATTGACATAAGTCAGACTGAGAAATGTTAGCAGACCATTATAAATAAAGGGGTAGGCACCTACATACTCGTACAAGCAAGTGTCATGTCATTCCACTTTTCCCCAAGAAACAAAAGACGATCGTCTCTTTTTATTGAATCGCGTGTTTTGTTTTTGGTTGCTGTTTACGCAAAGAAATATTGCAGTGATCGTTTTGTTTTTTAACTTCGATGTGTAACTGCCAAGAGTTGTTTCAGATCAAAATCGTGCTTCTAAAGCTGGGCACTCGCATAGGTATTGACTGGTGTCTATTCAATGTGGCCAAAACTAGAATAAACTAACTTGAAAGGACTAAAAATTATGCCATCCTTATTATTTTGATAGCTATGACATGATCAGCGACATTTTTAGACCTGTCAAATTAGTTTAGTTTTGTTTTAGCGATATCTGAATTGACACCACTGTCTTACTCTATCAAGCAGCCACGTCGAGTAATAACTACGGTTTTGGCTCTACGTAGACACATTCAGCATTAAAATTCACATTCGACCCGCTACGACTAGCTGCGAAGGAATTTTATTTACTTAATTCCATCGAGCCGGCTCGGTGAGAGCCTTTGAGTTGTGGGTTTTGTGGTTCACACGTTAATTTGTACTCGTTCTATAGTAAAACTATCGAGTAACACCGTATGTGTGTGAATACCTAGCTTAAAGTATAAGGGTCGGTTGACATCTGACGGAAGATGCGGCGAGGGTATCATCGGTCGCGTTTATTCGGTCAAATAGGGTGTTTTCATATCTGACGGAAAATGCGTCGGGCGTAACTTCGGTTTGCCATTTTATTTTGCGTCTATTCAGTTTCTGCATCTACAGAGCACATCGTCAATGCGCGATGCATCTTCCGTCAGAAGTAAACTGTGAACCGACTCTAGATGTCTCGGTTACCTTTTTCACCGTAGATGATTCTCTGTCTGACGTTTTTTTTTCAGTTGACTAATTAATCTGAATTGGCTCTACGCCAAATACTAAGGACATTGCTAGAGATCGCAATGATGCTGTAAAATGCAGTTCAATTCTCGTTCGGTGAAATCTGGTTTGAAGCGATGCATTGCCTAAGTGAATTCAGCAGAACAGTTCGGCTCAGTTGCTAATATATTTAATATTTATACTAGTTGCACCCCGCGGCTTCGCTCGCGTTGTTTCTATGGAAACATTAAAAGGTGATTTTCATCCCACGGGAAAATATTTATGGGATAAAAAGTAGCCTATGTTTTATTCCAGGATTAGAGTTACCTGTATGCTAAATTTCAGCCAGATCCGTCCAGTAGTTTTGGCGTGAAGAAGTAACAAACATCCATCCATACATCCATACAAACTTTCGCCTTTATAATATTAGTGTGATAGTGTGATGATGTGATGTGATGATAAGTAAGGTATAGCTTTTGATTGGATCTTATTCTTTGAAATTTGAATTTCAAATAACCTCTTGATTGAATTTTCGAAGCATGTAATTCGTGTGTCAATAGAATTATGTGTATGGTCATGTATCCTACTTATATTATAAAGAGGAAAGATTTGATTGTTTGTTTGTTTGTAAAACAATAAACCGACTTCAATTATATGGTTTTCTCATGGATGCCATTGTCAAAACTGGACCAAATTGAACATGGTAAGCACGATCTTTAATATTAAAAAAATCAATAAAATCGGATCACCCAGCCAAAAGTTCTGAGGTTTTTCTGGGTTTTCAATTCGAACACTTCGAATTCTCCTTTTTTCGAAGTCGGTTAAACTAAAACGTGTGCGTAGCCGCCTACAGAAGTAAGTATTAAGATAAATTCTCGGTTAGGTAACATTATAATACCAATCGTCCTTTATTAAAAAAAAATAACGATATTTGTACATTTAGGAACATATATAGTGACAAATATAGTTATCATTTTTTGTATGCATACGTTGAGTACAAATACTCTGGTAAAGTACCTAATTATTTGCACTCAACACATAAACAAGCGTGTTGGTCTACCAATGATAAAAATATTAGGTTATCAACATATTTAATATAGCGCAATTGTCATTTCAATTTGTGGAGCGAATTGTGTAAATAGGTTACTGTTTTGTTTTGCTTGGAATTCAAAAGTAGGTAAGTAGTACCTATACCTACCTACTTACTATTACCTACGTGCGTTCATCAATGCGCCTTGATTGACCGTGAATTTCAACCAGGCATATTTTACCGATAATCTACGAGCAAATGGAACTTTAGTGCGCAGGTAATAATTTTTAGGGTAATTTAATTACCCAAAAATTGTTTAGTTGTTTAGCTGCTAGTATAGGCGTTTGTATTCTTTGAAAGTAATTTTATTTGCTCATAACCAGCGGGTTATGAGCAAATAAAATTACTTTCAAAGAATACAAACGAATTAGAACTAGTATTTACAATAGAAACCAATAATCTAGTTGTTGGCCGTTGCAAATAATCTACAGGTAGCTCAACTGATCCACATCAATAGGTACTAGTCCGAAGAAATGAACTAAGGTGAGTCGACCAAATCAATCAGAAAAACAAGATGGAGGCTGGCTGGCTACGTGGAAACCACCAACGAGAGATCGTAAAGTGAATTAGTCTCGTACAGTATGGTCTCGTACGCGAGAATAGGCTAGTGTCCTGAGAAATTATTATATATCATTATCATCAGTCTGTATTAGTTCACTGCTGGACATAGGCCTACCCTAATGAGCGCCATAGCATCTGCCTGCAGTCTTTCGCAGATCGCCATCACACCTGGCCGGAGGGTCCTCGGTCCTACACTACGTCGATTTATCAGAAGATATTAAACAGTATTTTTTCTTTATTCGATTAAACAAAAAAATATCTTGCGACACTTTCTACCAAGACGAGACATCTTGGTAACTTAGTCCCTACTTCCAAACTTAGACGTCCATAATTTTTATCATATTTTTTGATTGACAAAAGAAAAATAATTGTGTTCAATATCTTCTAATAATCTTACTGACGCACTAATAACAATATAAATTAATATATTATTTTACCCAGGGCACTAATTACTTAAAGTAGGTAGGTAAGTCAAGTACCCAAGATTTAGATTTTTTTCAAAATGTAGAGAGAGACCGACCATTGAATCGAGGGAAAAATGTAGAGACCACTAGTTTCTGCCCGCGAAAAATCGCGTTGTTTCTATGAAAACGTTTCAACGTTTCTATCTCATGGAAACTGATTTTATATTTTGACAAAAACTTATGTTATATTCGAGGCCTAAAACTACCTAAAAGTATGCAAAGTTTCAGCCCGATTCGTTTAGTAACTATGGCGTGACGAAATAACAAAGGTATATCCATTCATCGACTGCAAAAGTTCGGTTACTTTCGCATTTATGTTGGTGCGATTGTATGAGAATACGATTGAATCAGCCTACGTACCTATCCATAGATGTAGTAGGTACTTACATACATACAAGAAAGTTTTATTCAATGTTTTTTGTAATACTAGGAACTTCCTCATATAAATATTTCCAATAACTTCATAGGAATTTACAAATTAATTGAAAGTACGAGTATTTAATGTAACTAGGGGTACAATGTCAAGAAGCAAATAGGTGTCTTACATAAACGCCAACAAGGCGCGTATCAGGGGGAGGCATGCGTTCAGCTGTGGACCAATACAGGCTGTTGAGGTTGAGATTGAGGATGTAAGTGAGCTTACTCACTTGGAATCAGTGAATGTTGTGTTTTTAGATTAAGAATGCATTTAACAAATTATCATGGGAAAATAAATCTGAAACGAAAAGGAGCCAAAACAAAGGCACGTGAAACGGTTATGCAGTTTACACAAAGACATTTCGTTTACAGTAATATTCGGTCGTTGCACTCATGGTTTGGCATTTACGGATTACGACACGACACATTCTGCTAACGTCAATACTTACCTACTACATCTTCTCTCAGTATTTTCATTATATTTTATTTAACACACAGAACATAATATTACTATGCTAGCTAAAATATTAACTACAAAAATATATTAGTCAGTTGATAGAGTCACAGTGATTATTCCCACTGTCCACCACTGCTAATATTCCATTGGGGAACACTGGGATTAAAAAAACGTGCTGTTGTTCCCCAGTGAGATAATATAGAAGGTTGAAGGTTAAATTTGAGTTCCGTTGCAAATTAACCAAAATTATATTAAGTAGGCCGGTAACTCTATAGACAAGGTAGACCAGGGTTCTTCTCACACAAGAATTTCCATGTCTAAAAGAAAAGTCACTTCCTGTTTAACCGGTCATTTTGGAGGTGACTTTGTTATATGTAGTTTTTAATAAAGAAAAAAAAGCAATATGTTGAAAACGGAAATAAGGTCGACATAGCCAGTAAAGTAACCCTGTATACATCGAATTAAAATGTTTTATCGTTGAGAAAATAATAGTTGATCCGTTTCAGTTGGTCAGATTACTTAGTTGGTTGTAGAGAGAGTAGAAGGACAGATAATAAGCTATCAGCCACCACTACTTCAACGTATTCTTGAATGAAGTTATGGAATGTGTCTGGTGCTAGTGACCTACTCCGAAAGCAATTGAAATAATGCCCACTTGTTAAGTACTTGTTTTTGGGCTGGTTTCCGCAACTAGGCCACAGATGGGCCCTTTTTGCTTGTCGAATAATGCCCATAAATCAATCGATAAATATGAATCTGACGAAGGTCCAAGTAGTTGCAACAAGTACATAATGGGGACGTCTGACTTCAACTGTATTGCGACTCCTAGTACCAAAGAGCTCCTTGTGGTGATTGTATAAAACTCTTGCGTTGTTAAATAAATCTATTAGCCAATCGTAAATATTATCTGTAAAGGTGGGTACTCTACTGTACTTTACTAACTGACTGCCCGGTGTTACGGGGCGTATGTAGAGCCATTCGCAGCGACCATGATTACTTTATGCTCTGCGCTTATTAATCCAATACCTACAGCACAAAAATGTGCATTCAAATATGGCTTATAACTTATTATCTTATACAATACAGTACAAAAATGTGCATTCAAATATTTCCTAAAAGTTGTTATATTATTGTATTTGATAGGTACATTTTACAGTTTCAAAATGGCCTCACAAGCTACAAACGAGTGTTAATTGATGAATGCCGACTGGTCGGCATCATTTGATGCCAAAAATACATTAATATGTTGCCCATATTTGAATGCAAGCTTCACTCCGCTGCGCAGTCTGCTAAAAAAGGAACGAATTTCAGGATAAAATTCGCTTCACTGCTCGTTACGATTGCCTTCCCCGTACTGCTGCTGTGTAAATATAAACAAAGACAGTATAAAACAACAACAAAGATATTAAATTGTCCCAGTGTAACACGTTACATTACGGCTCCTAACGCCGATCAGTACCCACCTTTAGGTATGTCCCCAGCACACTACTTAGTCATACCGCGCTAGATTTTCTACACAATAGCTAACCTACTGAGTCACAGCTTCTTAGCAAGATCCTCTTTCCAAACAAATAAAGTTTATTTAAACAATTTACAACGCATTTACATACGTCGCAAAGTGTAAAGTGAATGCCCGGTTAACCAGGTCGCAGTACGTTAGGTGCACGAAACTCGGTGTGTTAGTAGCCTAGAAATTAGGATTCTGCCTGTATTCATTCTAAGATTTAAAATAATATCCCAAAATATATAAATATATTTGCCAATTGTAATATTTGTAACGTAAAGCAAAACACCTTTAGGTGTTCCATCAATAAAAAAAATTATTAACCTGTTCTATTGTAGGTAATTCATTAGTTTGCAATACTATTTAGTTCAAGGTAATTCGTTTCTATTATTTGATTATCATGAATGATGAAGTAATAAATTTCTTTATTAATCAAGTTATTAACTGCTCAAGTTTATTATCATAAAATAACGTGTCAAAGACCGTAAGCACCATTAATTTGTAGGTGACAATGCCAAGCTACAGTTAACATTTATTCAAAGCGAAACTCCTTTTGAATGTCGGCACCGTAAATGGGTCAAGATCTTTTAAGAGTCTGAAAAATAGGTTGAAAGGTGGGTTAGGTTCAACAGGGTTCAACTTTATGATCAAAGGTTCAACAACCGGGTCACAAATCTGCTCTAGTTTAATTTGTTTGTTTAAAAAAAATGTACCATAATAATTATGTGTCTATTCCTCGTCAATGTACATCAATAATTATTATTGATGTATGATATTTATTTTATTTTTGTTTAGGAAAAAATAGCATAACATAGAATACAATTGGACCTTTTAATATACCTTTATGGTTCACAAATACCTAGTAGCGCTAAGTCGTGTGTGAATCATAACTATAACATAACATAATATAGTACAGATTAGGTTACCACCTACATACATAATTATAAAAGGCAAGTTCAATTAAATTAAATAGATAAATATATAGTGAATTTTAAGCTAATTTTTAAGAGAATATTGTAATAGGAGTAGGTACCTTATTATGATTTGTATGTACGTATGTATACTTATGTATCAAACGTACCTAACCTTACACCCTACCACCTATATAGGTATAGGGTGTAAGGTAAGGTACTTTTTTATAATGTAGAGACTAACTTCAGTCTCTTTTATTTAGAATTGTAGAGTTCAGCAGTGAATCTCTGTGACCCCACACATCCATCTTGACCTAGCGAGGAAAACAGTCTAACCTATCTAATAAACCTACCTATAACAGACATTTCGTTAGATTAAATTGTATCTCACTTTTAATAACTTAAGTTAAAATTCTTGAGATAAATGCATTTTAGTGCTCAAGCCTTGACAGGTTAAATGTATTTAGGCACAGTTTCCTGAAATATTTTTTTCTTAAACAACCTTTAAATAAATAAATAATATGTATATAATTCTGGACAATTCACACAGCATTATCTAGCCCCAAGCTAAGCAGAGTTTGTGTTATGGGTACTAGATAACTGATATACATAATACAATACACTACAAAGATAGATATTTTTTATTATACATAGAAAACACCCAGAACGCCCTGAACAAATATCTGCAGATCGTACAAGTATTTGTCCCGAGGCGGGAATCGAACCCGCAACCTCCTGCGTCGCAGGCGGACCTTCGCCCACCGCGCCACAGAGGTCGTCAAAACCTATGTGGTAATAAACCTGACGAAATGTCTGTCGCTAATGGAGACTTTTAAATTGCTCTACCGACCACTTGTGTCAACAATATAAACCACATAAACGTACCATATCACCCAAGTCAAAGTGCGTACGCGCATTTCAATTAACATTGTCACTCGTTGAATTTATTAAATGGTCTTAATTGCCGCAATACCTACCTACCTACAACTGGTTTCAGATGTTACCATGCGTCACTTCTAATAAGTACTTAAGTTACACTTCTTTGTCTTGTTGTCGGCTGATTTGTTGTTTCATTGTTAAGTTTGGAATTGATATAAGAACAACGGTAATCAAACATTCGGTTATTATGTGTGTTAATATGTACCTTTAACCATCAATTCTTAATGTAAATAAGGCTGCAAACTTGTGATAAAACTGCAGGAAAATCCTAAATCAAAACAATTATGTTTCTATAAAGAACAAAGAAACAGTTATCAAAAAAATGTCCTACTCCGCATACCTCCCCTGCACAAATTTCATTGAGTTCCGTTGACGCGTGAAAAAAAAGCAGACAGACAGAGTTACTTTAAAATTTATGTTATGGATTCAAATCACAAATTAAATAGGTGAGGCAAACGCAGAAAATAAGAAAGTGCGCATCATCTTTTTCTATTTACTGTCTCGAAGCGAGGGACTAATAAACATAGGTAATTTGACTGTTTTAAACAAATTTAAACCGATTTGATATATCTAGACTCAGTTTTTTTAAGTTTTGCGGGAAAATAACCACTAATCTCTCGGCCACCTCGTGATCAATTTCCATACATACAATAGCGGTATATTTTTTAATGGATTATTGAAAGAAAAAATCGATGAGCACTCAGCCTAACATAGAAAACACATGCAGCCTAACATAGAAACTTTTCAAAAAAGGAGTGAGCTCTGAACTTTTGATTGGGTGATCCGATTTGATGATTATATTTTTAGTTTTAACCTGGTGCTTCCCGTGTGGTCCCATTTCAATTTGGTCTAGTTCTGACACTGGCATCTATGAGAAAACCATATAATGGAAGGAGGTTCACAGTTTTTTAATAACCTTCTCCTGTTTAAAGTCGGCAGAATAGACTGTGGTAGAGGCTTTTGTTTTCATATTCCAATGATAAATACCCACCTCAGTATATCAATTCATGGAAAATAACATCGGCCCTGCAATAACCAATGATTGCATTCAGCCGTATGTGGACAAAGAGACAAAGGATGTTGCCCTAGTGAGTGCGCTTGCACTGAATTTGCACTGATTTTTAAACGTATCCATTGTCTTCGTATTGTCTTACATCCATCTTACATCAATACTTTTCGTGAGACGTTAGGAATGAGCACGCGCTGGGAATAACTATAGTTTACAAAAACCATAGGTTTTCGTTTAGGTAGGTACTGATTGATGGTTATTGTTCCTCAACCTCACTCAACCTCAACGGCCTGTATTGGTCCACTGCTGGCCGCAGGCCTCCCTTTGATAAGCGCCTAATTGGCGTTTATCTCATGGGGGTAATGCCCATACTCCCCACGTTGGGCATGTGGGTTGGGGATCGCAGTGGTAGAATTGTTCTGCAGGGGGCGCTGCTGCTGCCCCCGGTGGATATCCCTTAATCGCCTCCTATGACACCACGGGAAAGTTGGGGTGGTGCAAATTCTAAGCCAACCCAACACAGCTTGGCCCCCCCTTGGGTTATTGTTCAGGAGAATTTTGTGGTAATAGGTGGGTATTTATTTGAGGAACAATATGGCGCATGAACGTACGTTCGGCAGGAGGTAACATCGTCTCGAAGACGCGCTGGCTGCATTGCTCCGCTGTATGACAATGACAATGCTGATGCGCTGTGCCAGACCAGAGATACATTTTTTTAACCCAAAGTGCTTCGGTATCTACTTACATTTTCCACGAACCTTGGTCTCGTCGTCGCACCAAGGGGAGCAAATGTCTAAATGTCAAATGCTCTGTCGAGACCAATAATTGCGCCTCTTGGGATCCTCGGCCAAATCTGGGGGTGAACCGTCTTGGGCATAAGAGTGAATTCTTTTAAATCCATTTTCTGCCCGCTTCTTAGCTTGTGCTTCTCTGCAATCCTATGTCCGTCATTGGAATAGCATCAACCTTCCCAAATTTGTGCCGTTTGGGCGTGAAAAGGCTAACTGACAGACGGACGGACGGACTTTCGCTTTTTATCAATTAAGGAAAAAGTAAGGAACTTACTTACCTTACCTACCTAGTACCTACTAAAACATTTTCTGTGCATTATTATTTTTTGTCCACAAGTGGAAGAAGTTTTATGTTGTGGCAGAAATCGCTTTGTCACAACAACAATATAACCAATTTCAGGAAGGTGCCTGTAAGTAATTTCTGACGACTTTCAATAACAAGTGAAATTAATGCGTAAAATTTCCGCACGTAGGTATAAATACATACTATAAATACATGAGTTCACATTACTTCACATCACTTTGTATTACTAACTTGTTAAGTTTTAACTTTGTCAAGTCTTAAAGTCATTTAGGACAACAACTGGATATTTCCGTGATTAGAGTTTTGAGCATTCCAATATTTCCATTTTTTATTAAAGCTCAAAACTCAAATGATGGTAATTAACATGTTGTAAATGACTTTAGTGTTATTTTATTACCCATGATGATGGATTCAAAAGTTTTTTTGTCAAATCTTATCTCAAATTTTAAAATGCGAATTATTTAGGTACTCTACATTACTAATGAGTGCATTTATTCTGTATTTGTTTGTGTAGTTTAAGTAAGCCAACGAAATCATCGAGATAAAATAGTATAACCGTAAAACAAGGCTCCCCTGTTAGGTTCTTTAGTAGATAAGGACTTTGCCCTTAGAACCTCGTAAAATGATCTCCCCCAATTCCATAAAATCGACTCTACCTCAAGGATATACAACTCCAATCCCCTCGACATACTTTTAAGAACATGGACTGTTACCAACTGTTATTCAACCTACACCAGTGCAATGTACTCAGGCAACTTCCTTTATACTTGGATGGACCGCACGCAGGTTAAGTAATAGTCGGTAGGCTCGGTGCGAACTCGGTGCACGAGCACTGGCACGAACCTTTGTACCGGGGATTATCGTTAGTCATTGTAGGGTGGACATGGGGGCGGAAAACATAGGATGCGATGCAATGCCGATTGCGAGTTACCACATTATTAGGTAATCTTACTATATCGTATCCATTTTGAATGGAGCATAAACGTAAACAAACCGCCCATACTTAACCTAAAATTCACTTTGTTGGCGCGTCTTTTTATACCTAATTTAAATTACTTGTCGATTTTAGATCCTCCCTTCAATAAACATTGCTTACAATTATATCTGAAACTCGACACCAAGCAAGTGAGATTTTGTTATTTGTGTCGTACTTTGTTTACTAACATGCTTCATTCAAAATGGATAAACCATAGTTAGGTATAGGCGTTATAGCAGCGCTTTGAGTAGAGCAACGAGAAAACCATCTGGTCCACCCGATACTACCTACTTTTAAATTGGGCATCAAACTTAGTGATTTTATTTGGGTTATCTCGTGTGCTAGTTTACTTTAGTTAGAGTATAACCACATTAACCACTTTTAAGGATGGAAGGTAAAGAACCTTTATGTTAATAGGTTTATTTTGTTTGATAATATTTATAACAAATTACCTACTATATTAATAAATTATAAATTTTTACTAATAAGTATTATGAAGGCAAAAGTTTATGCCGTGTTGTTTTGAAGATGTTTGGCCGAAGACAACGCCAAAACTACTGACCGCGCTGAGACAGCGCACTAAAAAATTTTAACATATTGTAGAAAATAATTAAATGCGCTTTTTTTTTATTTAAAAGGCATGCGAATCACTGGGCAGAAGCTTGTTGCCTTTAAAAATACCTTGAACGGTTAAGTACGAACCTTAAATGTGATGAAGAACACTAACAGGGACGAAACGTCGGGGTTCTTCCAACACATTTAAAGTAACCCGCTTACATCCGTAATGAATTCGTCAAACTACGATAGTTTTTTATAGTAAAATACCTATGATCTATTTGTCATAGAGGTGCAAATTATATCAACAGATTCCAATAACATAAATTAAAATTCACATGCTTGGAGTCGAGATAAAGAGATAATAATTGGACAATATTAATTGAAGAAAGAATCTCAAATCAACAAGTATGTACTTTCCATTATGTTTAATTTGAGGTTAAGTAATGCGCGTTTGTTTATCATTGCAGGGATTAAAAAAATGGATATAGGTATCCAATTTTCTTTGAGCACAGCACTTGTTAACGTCAAAACATTTTACTACCCTCCAGTCAGTGCAAACTATATGAAAGCTCGTTCTCTACCTTACTTACCTACCTACTTATACTAATTGAAAGACACGGTCTCATAAAACTGCTTGTTATTTAATACTTCAATTTTTCATTATGAATGTAAGCGGGTTAACTACGAACCTTGTTTGTGTTGGAAGGGATGCGGAACGCGCGCGTCTAGAACCGCATTCGCCCTGAAGATGGATGAAACGTTGGTGTTCTTTCAACACAAACAAGGTTCGTAGTTAACCCGCTTACATTCATAATGAATTCGTCAAACTACGAAAGTTTCTACTTCAATTTTTAATTGTGACTCATTAAGGCCATCAATATATTGGAGTTCATAGATCAATCTCTTTGTTCGGTATTAATGAGGTAGAGTTGGTTAAACGAAGTAATTATGTACTTAACATTAAAATAAAAAATCCGTGGTTAGGTATATGAAGCTCGCAGCTGTGCTCCTTAATTTGTATTGGGTTCAGATGTCAAGAAATGTTATACCTACAAAGTTGAATCATCTCTATCGGCTATCGGCTAACCTAGATACCTAAGTACGAAAATATTAAGTGAATTAGAGTCAATTGAATAAGAATAATAATAAAATGTATTTATTTTTACCAACAACAGACCCTTTTACACTTTTGAACAATTTCTGGCGGCACAAAATGGTCTCTGCCTCAACATGGTCGGTTGCTAGCAAGCTAGCAGCCAACGCTGGTCTTCCGTCAGATCCATTTTGTTGGCGTCACGGATAATCTATCCAATAAATTGTTCCTTATTTCTTATTTGATAGTAATAACTATTTATCAAGCTGTTTATATGTACAAAAAAATACTCGTCTAGGTATTTATTTTGTAAGTCTAAAGAAATAAACTATTTGACTCTGGCTTCGAGCCTGATTCAGAAATCAACGTGGCTTTGCCATTACTCCTAGATTTATACCTAGGACCGCTTTATCTCTACATTATGATTATTCTCAAATTCCTTTAGGAGCTTGTGCGAGTTGTAGTAGAAAACTGAAAAAAAATTAAGAGAGAGTACAGGCTCTACTTTCAATATCAAAATCAATGGCATACCTACTAATATTATAAAAGCGAAAGTTAAAATTCTGAGTCGGCAGAATAATCTTTTATAAAAACTAAAATAATATTTACTAGAAAAATGCTATTACAACCTTCAAGAATACTTTGAAATATAAATAAACAATTATAGATAGATATGAGTTTTTTCAACATCTGTACCGAAGAATAAATAAATAAACATCATCGATATAAAAAAAGATAATAGTATCAGTGCTACTTAATTTAATTTTAAATAAGTTTCCTAACTAGTATTAAATTATTTTGTTTCATGTTTTTAACTGCTAAGACCTATGTAACCTAACAAAATGTAAACAAGTTACCTACTAAATTATTCTGAATGGTTACCTTTTGACGTCATAAAACTGTACTCAAAGGAAGTAGGTACTTAATATAAATGAAATATCGGTAACAGGCAGTGGAGTCTATTCAGAGGTTGCCAAAAGTAAACTAAACTAATTTGACAGTATACCTACTGTCAAATTAGTTTAGTTTACTTTTGGCAACCAATGTCCCTGTGAAAATGTCCCTGTCATAATGATCAAAATAATAAGGATGGCATAATTTTTAGTCCTGTCAGATTAGTTTAGTCTAGTCGCGTTTTGGCAACATCAGAGGTATTGTTTGGTTTTCTGTTTTGTAATTATATTTTTATGGTTTTTTTTTCTACTAAAGTTTATGACACTTTTAACATGGACACTGGCAGAGTTGTGGCAGCAAAGACACAGCAAGCCATGAAATAAGAAGTTGAAGTTAAAGTTTGGCAACATCTGAATAGGTAGACACTATTATGTTATCTTGGGTACACCTTTTATCTTAGTAAAACACGTGACAAACCGCGGGCAAAAGCTTGTATAGAAATAAGATTTTGGTATCTGATGTGTGGTACCGACTTGGTATTTTGGGTGTTGTAAGAGGCGACTAAGGGACGCTATCGGGGGCGGACAGCAGCGCCCCTTGTAGAAAAAATTCGACCACCGAACTGCGATCCCCAACCCGCAAGCCTGGCGTGGGGATTATGGGCATTGCCTCCGCTTATCAAGGGAGGTCTGTGTCCAGCTGTGGACCATGTAGGCTGTTGTTGTGGTGCTGCTGTGTGGATGTGGACCATTAAATCGGTAAGTAAATCCCTTTACATCTTTAAGCCATGGTCACCATACAAACCACAAGTGGTCATTATTTCCACATTACAATCTCCGAGAATCTGTGTAATTCCTACTGCTTACGGTTACGCAAAAAAATAAGTACCTACCTAGGTAATTTCAACCATCGGTGTCTAGTAAATTATTAAAATACATGACATGTCAATGTTTTTTTTCCATTGTACCTATACCCTTACCTACTTACTGTGGTCCTTGTCAGCCTCTTAAGGTATTTATATCTACCTACGACCTACGTAGGTATAAATAATGTTATAATGTAGGTACTTGTTATGTTTCACCTCAAAGCTAAGCTGTTGCTATAAGGCAGTAGGTAGGTACCTAGATCCAAGTAAGGTATGAAATCCTAAAACCTTCAGCAATTATTAAAAGAAAAAAATAGGTAGGTACCTACTCAGTCAGTACCTAGGTAGGTATCTACTTATACAATCAAAAATACTTTATCTTTTCAGAAATAAAGTGATATTTTTATTTATGTCGCTTCTGTATGTGTTAACTCTTTAGTTTAGTGTAAAGAAGCGATGAAGAAACATTTAGCCGTTAATCGAAGTATCGCTTAACCTTATTTAGGATCCCTAGCTTCATGGCTGCTGTTTCGGCCTTCGACTCGATGAATGTGCCAAAGTTCAAAGTTGGTGTGAGAGTGACACCGAGGAGCTCCAGTTGATCCTTTATAGGTACCGGTACATTCCGGAAAACGGGAAGCTGGACAAGCGGACTCTTTTTTGCAGAGAAGAGACATGCTTGCGTTTTAGAGGCATTGAAGTTAACCCGATTGGCTTTGCCCCAGTCCGAGACTGCCTTAAGAGTTAAGTTCAAGCGCTGCAGCATGTCTTCTCTCTGCACCTGTACGTCATTCCGACTGGCTTTCCCGTTGGATAGGTACCTCTCATCATCGTCGGCCGCATCCTCGCTTTTCATCAGGTGAAATTGCGGTCAAACAAAAGTCTTTTTCAGATTTAAAAAAACTGTAATCTTAGTTTGTATCTACTTTGTAGGTACGTCACCTACAAAGTAGCTACAAACTAAGATATACCTACTTAATGAAAAGTAAAGAAGAAGAAAGAAGCGAAGCCCCTTCTCTGTTTTAATTTATTCTTATGGCCCTTGTTTCTTGTGCAATTTGTGGCATCAGTACTTTCATCGCCACCGACTGGGACCTCAGAACAGAACCACCGACACACAAATTGTGTGTCGCACAAATATGATGCGGCGCCGCCCGCCGCCGCGCCGGTGCCGCCCTGAGGCTGGGCAGTGAATATAATAACGATCATTGCAACAATTATTATGGCAGGCGTTCATTTAATTTTCTACTTTGATTGTGTATTATTATTATTAAGTTTATTATCTGTAAAAATGTTTCTTTAAAAAAGCTGTATTTTTACCATCGATCAAAAATTTCGCCGGCCCACCCTTAGATGCACAAATGCACAATGCTCGCTCTGAAACCGTCTGTGTCTGTATCAAAAGCTTTTCATTTTGGCATGTATGGAAACTAATGGAAAGCATTTGATTTGAGCGCTTGGACAGAAAGCATGCCTAGCAAAATTACAAAAATCACAAGTTCAAGACACAAAACAGACGGGTTTCCTATTTTCAGTAAAGTTTTAATGTAAATGCATTTTTCATTACCACTTTAATGTACAATTATTGCCCTTACCTCAAGAAATCGGCGGTGAATTATTTATTGGTTCGAATTGTTACGATTATAACTTTGTTCTACGAGAAAATACATGAATAGATAGGCAATTTTCATTATATTTATATAATATAATTTTTTTGTGATCTTGCGATTATTTTAATTCTAAAAAGACTAGATTCATATATAATAATGATTCAAACATTTATAAAAAAACTAGCAGCACCCCGCGGCTTCGCACGCGTTGTTCCTATGGAAACGTTAAAAGATGATTTTCATCCCACGGGAACTGATTTATGGGATAAAAAGTACCTAGCCTATGTTTTATTCCAGACCTAGGACTATGTCTATTTTCAATTTCAGCCAGATCCGTTCAGTAGTTTTGGCGCGAAGAAGTAACATACATCCATACAAACTTTCGCATTTATAATATTAGTGTGATATTAGATTATTATTTTGATTTAATTTTTTTTCTTTTCTCGATGCACTATTATTTGTTATGTATTGACTACAAAGAAACAGTTCTCAGACTTCTCTTAACCATCTACACTCGAGAGCAATGAATCCGGGTCACTTAAAGAATGTTAAAAATCTCGGAAACTAAAAATGATAGGTTAATGCAATAAATTGTATTTAATAGACAATGTAATACTCCTTAAATGAAAGTAAAAAAATATGAGTCACCATACATTTTATTAACACAAAATTACATAAAGAAAAAAACTGCTGATCTCTCCTTAAAACAAAAATAGGAAACATGAAATTTTTGAACTTTATTACGATTTTCTTGAATTTTAATACTTCGTATTGCCTCCTCGTGCTTCCATTACTGCGTTTACGCGGTTTGGCATGCTGTACACCAAGTTCCTTATACGATTTTGGGGAATATTCTCCCATTCCTCTGTGAGAGCAATTTTGAGCTCACGAAGCGTGATTGGGGGAGGGTTTCGTTGTTTTACGCATCTGCCTAGCTCGTCCCAAGCATGCTCGATCGGGTTGATATCCGGGCTGCGCGCTGGCCACTCCATACGAGTAATGTTCATCTCTTGAAGGTAGTCATTCACAATCCTACCTGTATGAGGTCGGGCATTGTCATGCATAAATATAGCATCCTCACCTAAATTGACCATAAATGGACCAACGTGATCATTGAGGATTTCTTCCACATATCTTACGCTAGTTAAAGAGCCGTTTTCTATGATCACCAGCTCTGTGCGACTTTCAGAAGAAATTCCGGCCCACACAAGTACAGACCCACCACCGTAGGCTACTTTTTCTTCGATGCATGCTTGCTTGAATCTTTCCCCTGGTCTTCGATACACTCTGTGTCTTCCATCGTGCTTGTAGAGCATAAATTCTGATTCGTCGGAGAACATAACTTTTGACCAATCTTCAATACTCCAATTTACGAGATTTTTAACATTCTTTAAGTGACCCGGATTCATTGCTCTCGAGTGTATATACCAAACTATTTGCTGTACAAATGATAAAAGATTTTTATTTATTTTATTAGTAATTAGAAGGAACCAAAATTAAATGAAATAAAATATGATAGGTACAAGGTAACGGTATGATTTACAGATTGTTCCTTTAAAACGCAATTTTATTATTTTCACTTAGGTACCTACCTACTTACAAAATAAAGTAAATTCGACTCCAATAATCTCTTGTTCCATAAGCACAAACCTTTGTCATTGTCAGGCTCTGCGCAAACTGTCCGCGTCAAAACAAGTCGTAGACAATTTTGATTGTCATTTTCGTAAGGTTCTAGGTATCTACGGGGGAGGCCGCGAAATTTTTGATCGACGATCTTTAAAGATAAAATATATTTTGCATTAAAAACTTTTTATACGTACCTCTTCCAAACATTTGTGAACGCATCATTTTCTACTCCAAAACACCTTCGTAAACCTTTCATCGATTTTTTTCTAGATGTTGGTAAATTCGTACTCTTTTGTTGGCACTATTGGTTTATATTGCCAACTGCAAAAAAAGTTTTAGAAAGTTGGAGAATTTTCTTTGATTCTTGTAATCTTTGAAAAACCTCTTTGTTTTATTTATTTTTGCGTTTTGTATAATAACATAACATACTTATATTTTATAATAATGTCAACAAAATCAATTCAAATTATAGCTCTGACTTTTATGCCTCCTGTTCACAAATATACCTACCTACTAATAAGTTACATCATAAAATGTTGGTTGGATGTGCATGAATTTATAAACTTTTCTTACCAAGCAAATTGGAAAACGTAAAAGTTATCTGCATTCTTACATATATATAATTCATAAAAAGAAGACATACTATACATACCTAGGATAAAGAAGCATTTTATTATGCTTGACTTGACTTGACAGGCAGAGAAGTTGACGCATTCGTGTCTCCATTTCCCACTTTCTAGTCTGGATTGGACAACTTTACATGGTGACATGGCAACATTAAAAAAAAGTGAAGTGAAAGAATTGAAATGAATTTACGACGAGGAGAATAGGTCGCGAGTCGCATAGATTTTTGGTTGATTTCCTTTTCACTTTGCTTTCGTATACTCCGTAAGATCTAATAAACTAGCGTTCAATTGTGTTTCTGCTTGTATTTTGATTCATCGGGGCTTGCGCCGTTCAACCGATACCAGGATAAGTACAAGGGTGGCCGGACAGCATCTTTATCGATTTTCTTCCCTTGCTTATGCTTCCAACCAACGCGAAGTCGTGTAACGAGGTCTATTCAGAAACCTGAAATCTGATTAGATTCTCATAGTTAAATCAAATACGTTTATTGCAAGTGACATTCCACCCGATTGCGATACTAAAGGAGAAAGCAAAATGATGATGAATTCAATAGACGTCGTAAACTCGAACCAACATCCCACGCAAAATGGAAGCAAGATCCAGCCCTGTAACAATGAGTCGAAGACTAATCTGATCGTCAACTACTTGCCTCAAACGATGACACAGGAAGAAATAAGATCGTTGTTTTCTAGTGTCGGCGAAGTAGAAAGTTGCAAGCTAATTAGAGACAAAGTGACGGTGTTTCCGGACCACATCCTCAATGGGCAGAGCCTGGGTTACGCCTTCGTTAACTACCATAAGGCAGAAGACGCGGAGAAAGCAGTCAACACGCTCAATGGATTGAGACTGCAGAATAAAATTATCAAGGTATCGTACGCACGCCCTAGTTCCGATGCGATCAAAGGTGCGAACCTTTATGTGTCAGGACTCCCGAAGCACATGACACAACAAGAGCTGGAGAAGCTATTCTGTCCTTATGGAAACATAATCAGCTCCCGCATTCTTCATGAAAATGTGAATATGGGTCACCTGCTGCAAGTTGGTGCTGAAGAACAGAACATCCAAGGGCCATCACGTGGAGTTGCCTTCATCCGTTATGATCAGCGCTGCGAGGCCGAGAATGCCATCCGTGAGTTGAACGGGACTGTACCTCTTGGAGGAACTGGCCCTATTACAGTTAAGTGTGCAAATAATCCTAGCAACCAACCAAAAGCTTTGGCTCCACTGGCTGCCTACCTGGCACCAACTTCTCGACGGTTCGTCGGGCCTGCTGGGAAAGCTCTACTAGCCATCAACAAAGGTCTTCAAAGATTTTCTCCATTGGCTGATCCCATCATTCAAGGTAATGCTATGGGAGGTTCTGGGTGGTGTATCTTTGTGTACAACATTGGAGCTGATACAGAGGAAAGTATTCTATGGCAGCTCTTTGGCCCATTTGGTGCCGTCCAGAGTGTTAAAATTATCAGAGACCCGGCCACCAATAAGTGCAAGGGTTATGGCTTTGTTACTATGACAAACTATGATGAGGCAGTGGTTGCCATCCAGTCTTTGAATGGATATTCATTGAATGGGCAAGTGCTGCAGGTCAGCTTCAAAACAAATAAGAGTAAACAAGCTTAAATTGTCAAAAGTCTAGTCAATAAATTATAGCTAATGCAAAATGTTGATCACTACCACGTCATGGTTTGTCATCAATTTATTCTTTGATGATTGGTTTGGAATAGTAAAATGTAAACACAAGTCTTGAAACAGTGTACCTATACTACCAAAATGAGTACAAATCTTGATCACTTGTTAATACCCTTACCTAGCTGGATGGACATGGAATAATTTCCAAGTAATAAATTACATTTCCAACTAGATATTAAAACAGATCAGTGAACCGAAGACAAAAATACTTAATTTTAAGTGAATTTTGTAGACAGTGAAAGTATCATCCCTGCAGAGTTGCTGCAGGTACAGTCATACAGAAAATGCTTTGTCTCATTGTTTAACGACAATTTATTTGTGGTAGATAACTGTTTTTCAAGTTATTTATTATTAACTTTAGTAAGAATAAATAAATATTCATTAATAGCTGAAAATATACTAGGTATGAAAATGTGACGCAATAAGTACAGAGAGAGGTATGCATATTATACCATAAAATGACATTTTACAGTGCAATATTAAATTTTTACTATGAGTAAAAGTAATATATAAATTTATATTTCTATTTTATATTAAAACCAGTGCAATTTAGTTCAACATCTTTTGAAAGGAAATAGGTGCAATTAATGAAGTTATGATTCAAACAATACATTATTTTGTGTAACAACCAAAGATGCCAGAATAGATAATGACTGATAGTAAAAATATATTGAAGTAAATAACTTCTTCCATATGTGTTTTTCATATTTAATTGTTAAGAGTGGCCCCATTATGAATTAAAAAAAACTAAATCTCAAACATTTGCACAAATCATTATGACTAAGAATACTTAGTATGAACTCATTATATAATAAACTTTAGGGTATATCATAAGGTTGTCCGATAAACTGAAATAGTGCATATAATATTTGTTTTTTTCTGACTATATAAATATTTGTAAATCAAAGCTAATGACTAAATGGACCATGACATTATGATATCTGTTTGAAAAAATTACCTAGATATTGATCAACATTTTATTGGATGGAATTTTGTAAATGTGACTTTACTCTTATCAGATTAGGGCACTTAAATTATAGCTATTGATTGTGTATTCTAGCAAGTGAAAGTCAAATTGGGAGATCTACAAATTTTATTGTACCCAGGTGTTTATACAGTTGAGAGTGTGATCAATGTTCTGAAATTACATCTCAGAATTTTATAGATTATAAAGGTCATCGCACAAAATAAATCCTTTACTAGATTTGACTTTCACATCATGATATTTTGACTCTCTTATTAATTTGATCATATTATAATCACTATTTATTAATACATTTAAGTAACTTAAAATTCATTGTAAACATAATTTATTCTCATAATCATTATAGTAATGATAGATTTTCATTTTTGGTGTTTATATTTAATATTGTGCATTAGTGTAAGTTCAATTAGTTTGGTAAATTTACTCATCATAAACATAATAGTATATTATCTAATTACCTTATCTAATTATTTATATTTTTCCAAATATTCTTTAAATATTTCAATAATAGTTAAATTATTAATAGTTAAATGCATATCATTATTAAAATGAAACACAGAGGCGAGATATTCTCAAAAACAAGGGCTTGTACAATGCATTTTAAGTATAATTTTCTTTAATTAATATAAGGATAAATGTGTAAACATTATTTATTTAAAGTACTTAAACTATGCGGAGCTAGTCAGTTATAATTTGCGCAACATTAAATTTTTAAGTACTATTACTTAAGTATTTAAATAACTTGTGTTCTCTTATTTATAAAGTAGTTTAGGATTTTATTTAAATTATTTTTTGTGTGGTGTTTGGTTAACTTATGTAGGTGTAACTATTGTCTTCAATAACACACAACACATGTCATAATGGTGTGTAATTAAAAAATTAAACTAGTCAAAGGTAGATCTATTACCTCTCAGTAAAATAATGCTCCTTAAAATACTTGTGCTGGCTGAGCTGTTCATTTGTGAATGTTCTATTGTAGCTCGACTAGTTTTAATAAAGGAACACCAACTATGAAATAAGTAGAAAATAGGATCAAAGAGCCTATTCTGTTGGTTATGTTAAAGTATCTTCTTGAAACAGTGAATAAATATGTTTTAAATTCACTGTTTTTAGTAAAGATAAGCGTCTTTTTATAGAAAACCAACTTCAGGATATTACGGAATCAGAGTGCAATTTTACCTGGTTAACCTAGGTTGATTCTCAAGATTTGAAATAATATCCAAACATTGATATTGGGCTACATTCCGACTCTCTTGAGTCTGAATGTAGAGCAGCATCAGAGCACCTTGTAGGGTGAATACATTATACTTCTTGCTACTAAAGCTGTCTTCCTAGTTTAACAATGAACAGTGGCATTAGAACATTCACAAAGGAAGGCACAGATAGGGCATCAGCAAACTTATTATTACTTAATTATAATGTAATTGTTGTGTCGTCCCTTAAACGAATACGCTTGCGTCTCCACCGATAATAGACATTGGTATCAGTATCACGCCTGTCCCCCGATTCTGCAAGATTTTAAAGCTGTTAATCAAATGATATGTCATTATTAAGGATGTTTTTTCTCATTCTATATAATGTTAGCGTGATATTATTAGGTAGGTACAGTAAGGTTTAATAGTTAATCGACGTTCTGCCATCGAATTTTGCAAAACGTGTGATTTTATATGGAAAGCAAAGCAATAAGCTTGTCGCTCATTCATGTTTGTGGTGTGTTTGGCTTTAATTGTTACAGCTTCTTGCTATAAAGATCTTTCAATACACCAGTGTACTTTCATTGTAAATGAAAAAAATCTTACGGCTCGCCTTACAATACATTGCTTACCCATTCAAGATTTGCTCACCGATTGATTTTAGCTACATCCTGAAACATCGTTAAAATCACGGCAGAATCGGGGGCCTGTCCCGTTAAACGTTTTGTTATACGTTAGTGTTTTGTTTTGTATTAACGTCATGGTTTTTATTTTGTTTAGAATAGTTTATGTTGTAACAAAACTAACATTTTTTTTCTATATATTTACCCATTTATTCATTATAGCCTGCTAACTTAGCACACTGCTATATCTCGCTCTGTCTTTTTCTATTGACATAAGTCAGACTCCGAAACAACACTACTTAGCAGCTGTTTATGTTAGCAGACCATTAAGATTAAGGGGGCTAGTGTTTATTTATCATAAATATTTTTGGTTTTATTCATTTTGGTTTTTATTACTTTGGACAGGTTTGGGTAATGTAAGGTTTTGGCCTAGGATGTAGCTAGAGGTATAAGAAAGAGTACAAATCGCCGATAATGTATGGAAAAGCGTTTGGCTTACTTACATTTAATTTTTGAAATAATGTCAACGAATGTAATCTGACGTAGGGAATATTCATAGTAAATAAATATTGAACTTAGCAATAATATTTAAAATAGTGTTTTATTTAGAAAAACCTACACCTAAGTATATTTGTTTTCCCAAAAGCACTTTAGTGCACGATTCTACTATACCGGCATAACCTTAGGTAGCGTAGGCTCAATAGTTATCATTATCATACTCGTACCATAAAGCAATTGTATCATTCTATAGTTCTCTTCCGATTCAAAGTTACAACATACAAACGTGACTATTGGTTTTTACACACAAGAGACACCGGCCAACCCCAAAATTATTAGAACAGCGAGGGGTATTCCACCCTTCTCAAGCTTTCTAGGGGTGAATGAACTCTGCAAAGCAAGGTCGGTGAACTACGCGAGTAGAGTATTGATTCGCTTCCTACGCTTCGGTTTCAGTTGGTTACGGACTTCCCTTACTTTCCAATTCATACTCTTATCTGATTTTTTCTTAGGCATTTTAATACATAGCTATTTACGCAATCAATATAGGTACGTAAATACCTATCAGTTTCGTAGACAATAATGAATGAAAAAAATTATTTCACTACTGAAATAATTATTTTAATATTTTATAACCTATGATTATAGGTAGTTTAATAGCATAGTAATATTTCATCTTTTTATGGTTACATAGTTTTTTATAGAATTATTTAGTTTAGTAGTTCATAGGTACCTACATAAGTATTCGTACCTACTACAGATACCTACCTACAAAGAGAATACAATAATTACGTAAGACCTAGGTACGTAGGTACCTACTACATCCAAAACTATGCTGTATACCTAATCTATCCGTTTCTAAAAGTATAGACAAAACTTTATATACCTATAAATTAAAGGTAGGTATTCTTATGACTTACTTCTTTGTGGTATACCTATAGGTAGGTACCTATCTCAGGTAGGTAGCTAGTGTGCCTAGGCGCTCTTAAACCTACACGGATTGCAAGTTGCCGACGACGACGACGGTAGGGCGATGACTGCCGTGGCCCGTGGGTCGTATACGTAGGACTGCAAGCAGAAAGAAATTCACATCTTACCTCAGTTTCCGTAGGTATATCTATGGTAGGTACCTCCCAATATACCTACTATAGGTATTATATTAAAGATTTAGATAGGGCCTTCCCATAGTGAGACCGCGCCGTGCGTGATTGCCAAGCGAAGTGAACGAGCTCACTTATTTGGACCAGTAAGGCTATAGCAAAATTAAATTCAATAGAACTAGTAGGTATCCACGTTATTCTTTATGATCTATGATACTTAACTATGTTTTTTTATTTAGGTACGTATTAATTACGAAGATCATAGAAGCACTTCCTGCCGGTAAAATCAATGTAGGGCAAGGAACATAAATACTAGGCGATGTAGGGTGCGCGGAGTCGTCGTTCGTTACCGCTTGGCTTAGGCTGTGCAGTGTTTTCTTTTGAAACAAATTAAGTGTCCGGTTTTTGTTTAATTCACATTATTAACTACCTATACCTATGTATAAATATGTTATTGTGTTCATTTTGAGATACTCGCGGATGGCTTTCTAAAGTTAAGTAGGTACATTGTATTTGTAGTCAAAATGTATCTACAAATACAATGTCAAGCCATCCGCGAGTATCTCAAAATGAACATAATCATTTATCTTATCACGATAGGTACCTACCTACCTACTACAAACAACATTTATTCATAAGTTCTGAATACTCCCTGTACCTATACCTTTTATTAATTATTTCATACACCTAGGTTACTAACGTACCTACTACCTACCAACAAGTAGAGTTTTGTCATCTCTTTTTACAACGCAAAATCATTTTTACGAAGTTTTGGGTCTTTCGGTATCATAGAGTAATACCTATATTATCTCTATGTTCGATATGTTAAAAAATAGTTTTTCTAGCACTTTATAAGAAATAGGTAGGTGTTTTTACATTTTGGCACTATTATCCAAAGAAAACACCGCGCGCTCCCAAGGGCTATCCGGCGATATCGACGACTCTGAACGCTGCTGACGTGACGGCCGGCGCCGGCGCGGCGGCGGGTCACTCAATAAACTTCGCTTGTAATTTGGTCTTAATCTTAACTTCGTAAATTATAGTAGTAGAACAAAAAAAAATGCACTGTGTGTTAACAATTTCTTAGCTCTATAAATCGGCATTCTCAACTAATATGCTTGTTTACAAAAGTTTGTGCAATGTGATGCAATTTTAGTACTATTCTTACATATCTATGGATGCAATGCTTGAAAACGAAAGTTTTCAATCAGTGCGTCCTACCCGTCGTCATGACCTACGGAGCTGAGACGTGGACACTCACTCGGTGTCTCTCTGAAGGATAGGATTCGTAACGAATACCTACATCCTACCGAGAACCAAAGTTATCGACATAGCTCAAAGTATTAGCATACTGAAGTGGCAGTGGGCCGGCCATATCTCGCGAAAAACCGACAAGAACTTGTTTACCGCTGGGGAAAACGAGTTTTTGTGTGGAGAACGCGACTCGGCAAACGCAGTGTAGGATGTGCAATGTGACATTCAATGTCCATTATAATTATAACAGTTAGGTTTATTTTCAAAACTGTTTTTTTTGGGTAGTACCTAGGTAGGTACTGTCCGTTGGTCAAGCAAGTCAAGCCCGTAGGAGCCTAGGTATCTCACGAACACTGTTCGATCTATCAGAAATATCTGTTTCAAGGTTTATGGTTCCTTTTACGAAATAGTTTTGTTTGATGGTACCTACCGGTAATCCTCCGTGTGCGAGCCGACACGTATTTGGCCGGCTTTTGTTTGTTTGTAGCTTACTTACGGATGGGTGATTTACTTCGTCCGTGGTTCGTAGACAATTTCTGTCAATGTCAAATTTATAATTATCTGTCCAACTACGTTCACTAACTACCTATTTACATTTGCCTGGCTTTGTTCATCTCATCTTATTCAAAACTCAAAAGTATATTCCTAAATATCTATGCTCAAAAGCATATGCCGTAATCAAATCATATCATGTTTTCCAAGGGAGTTGACAAACATGAGAAAGAGGACCGATCCTTTTGTAAGACGTTGTTACTGAACAACAATCACTCAGCTTGCCATTCATTCATGCCAATAGTTGCCAACCAAACCAATATTTACAAACAGCTGTTTGATTTACCTAAGTTTTTGGTTGGGTGGGTGTTTGTTTGATTGAGGGTTTTGTTATTTATTTGGAATCTCTACATACTCTACGGTTCTTCGAGTTGATTGAGTAAAAATGGAATCCCTCTCCAAGCAGGAGCTGATATCTACAATAACTAAACAGGCTGATCAAATTAAACGCTACGAAGGACGCTTGAGAGGTACCCAAACACAAACACTAAAATCACAAAATTTTATATTGAAATCAATTCCCGTAGAAAATCTATACCTACTGAATTTCTAGTCTTATTATTATCTAAACTAACCTACCAACCTAGGTTAGATTACCTACATTTAGCCGTAGTTTTTGATGACTAAGCCAATTAATGATGAAACATTGTAGTACCTATCTACTTACCGCCAGTGGCGTAGCTAGGTGGACAAGGGCCCCGGTGCAGAGAATGAATCGGGCCCTCACCGAGGGCTTACTTATCCCTTTAGTAGGCTTCGTCGTCGATTAGAAATAAATGGGAATAAATAAAGAACGACGCACCTGACAATCAGTGTTGCCAAGTACCTTGAGTCGTAAGTTACGTTCGTTTACTGAAATCCTACATTGTTGCTGTAAAAGTTGCGTCAAACTCTGGTGACCATGTAAGCTAGCTAACCTAACATAACATATTCTATTAGTTAGAACCAAAACTAGTGCTATAGGGGCATAGCCAGGATTCTGTAGGGGGGGGGGGCTGTTGAAGCAAAACAAAGAATAAACCTAACCTCATCAACCACGGCGAGCGGAGCGAGCCGCTTATTTTTTTGCGAATTTTCTGGATTTTGGGGAAAAGTATGTTTTTTTGGCAATTGTTTGCGAAGGTAGCCGAAATGATGTTATTGTGAGCCCAAGACCGACATGTATGCCTAAAAATGGATAAAATAAACAAATAAATAATGCTGGACCATTCACACAGCATTATCTAGCCCCAAGCTAAGCAGAGCTTGTATATTGTATTATACTACATAACTGATATACATAATACAATACACTACATAGACAGATATTTTTTATTATACATACAAAACATTCAGAACACCCTGAACAAATATCTGCAGATCGTACAAGTGGGCGAAGGTCCTCCGGATTACGAAATACAACAAGATGTTACCGGCGAGCGAAGCGAGCCGCGAAAATTTTGTCTTTTCGTTCTTTTTTTCAATTTTTTGGCATACTGAATTTAGCGGTTCAACTCTTAGACGACTAGAACTTATATTCGATACGTATAAAACCCCAAGATACCTACCTACTTGTTCAACCAAGTATTCTTAGAAGGGCTTAGCCGAGCAAAGGGCAAAAACGCGTCAATGCAAAAAGCAAAATACAAATGCAAAAAACAATAAAGTATTCATTTATCTTCGATTATATTTTGACATCTTTCTTTATTATGTAATTAATTATTTGTTCCCAACATTGTTTCCGCTTTAAAGCACCTCTAAATTCCTTTTTTTAATCGACTTCAAAAAAGGAGGAGGTTCCCAATTCGACTGAATTTTGTTGTTGTATGTTTGTTACCTCAGAACTTTTGACTGGGTGGTCCGATTTTCATGATTATTTTTTTATATGAACGCTAGTGCTTCCCATGAGGTCCCATTTTGTTCAGTTCTGACAATGGGATCCATGAAAAATTATAAAAAAAACTATAAAAATTTAAGTCCGTTTAATAATTAATTATCTTTCCATCATTTTCAATTTTCAATAACTATTGTAAATTTAGAATTTCGCATACTTACTGAACAACACATACCTACTGAAATTTTCCTACATTGGGCGTCAATGTTTTATGGATAACAGGAAGCTCAACAAACAACAACAAAGCCGCTTGTTTTGTAATGATGCGTGCGGTGGAAAGTAAAGTTTGTTAGTAATCTAATCAATGTAGGTACCTAATCATCACAGTATAATTCTGCCTAGAGAGTAATTCTGCGTTTCTTTGACCGGCGCAGCGCTAAAGGCCTAAAGGCGTGTGTAACGTCTTTGAGACTTAACGACAATTTTTTTATAAAGGAGTCTAAATCTTATGTGTACCTAATAAATTAATACTTATTATGATAGAGCTACGTCTGTCAGCGTTTCAAAAGACATTTCGACTATTAGGGAATAAATATTTACCTAAATTACCTAGTTCAATTAATTTGTTTTAGTCATTATTCGTTTATTTGGCATTTGCAAACTTACGTGTAGGTTAGAAACCTACACGTAAGTTTGCCGTAACCTTGTAGTTAGGTTGCTGACTAGCAAAAAATAAACATCTTTAAAAAAAACTCCGGCTTCAAAGGGCCCCCTGAGCTCCAGGGCCCCGGTGCACTGCACCGCCTTGCCCTATGATAGCTACGCCACTGCTTACCGCATACAAGTTCTAGGTATAGTTTTCTAACCATGGGGTAGCTTGGGATTACCTTGATTTAAGGCATTCACTGCCATACCTCTGCGGCTGCAGGAGGTAGAAGTTTTCCATGTGCATCAGTGGCAGTAAAAGTGTTCATTTACAATTTTAAGTACCTTTATAGGTAGGTATGGTATGGTTAGTGATTATTTACTGATGCTAGGCTACACAAAAGTTTTTGTTCTAAGCAAACTTTTTTATCCTCTAAGGCTATATACTTAAAGGCTCAAAGGATAAAAAAACATGAAAAAGGTTTTGATCCAGCTCAAAAAAATTACTAACTGGCTGAAGGTTTCTTCATTGATTCCAATATGGTTGATTCTTGACTTTAGTCTTCATACTGAAGTGACATAAATCTAAAATATTATTTTATATCCATGTCAGCGTTTAATTTTATCATTTGACCTCTAAGTGTATATTTATTGGAATGGAACTTGCGTGCCCCTGCCTCTGTTTTTCCGGCCAATTACAACCTGGGTCTCTTCAAGACTAGGGTGAATAGCTATCTTCTAGACCTTCCTGATACACCATCGGCCGCATCTTCGCTTTCCATCAGAAGAGATTGAGATTGAGGTCAAACGAAGGTCTATTTACCGTAAAAAAAAAGTAAACAAGTAAGATACCTATGGTTTATCCGTTTTGAATGAAGCATGTTAGTAAACAAAGTACAACACAAATAACAAAATCTCACTTGCTTGGCGTCGAGTTTCAGATATAATTGTAAGCAATTTTTATTGAAGGTATAAAAGGATGCGCCAACAAAGTTGAGTATGGCTGGTTTGGGTTAAGTATGGCTGGTTTGTTTACGTTTATGCTCCATTCAAAATGGATACGATATAGACCTTGATATCAAACTTGATAGAGGTGTTATGATTAAATAAAATGCAGCTCATGTAGTGAATTACCACTAACCCTGTATAGGTTGTCATCTTGTTGATAATATCACTAGTTTTGTTACGCACACATTTTGAATTGTAAAGCCGTTATTAAAATTTCAGTATTTTTTTTTCAGATGTAGTCGCAGCATATAAAGGACTAGTAAAAGAAAAGGATGCTTTGGAGATCAGTTTGAAAGCATTGAATAAAACTGACAAACCTGATGGAGTTCAAGGTAAAGAAAAACCCTTTAATTGATTCTCGCCAGTATCTTGATTTATAAACTAGCACAGCGATGCATTTACCTTTCCAGGGGGGTTATGCTCTATGACCAATTCAACATCTTACACAGATACAACAAGATATCGGCGGGGAATGGGAGAAAACCAATATGGTTTTGTCCCATTCCCTGCCGATATCTTGACGTATCTGTGTAAGATGTCGAATTGGTCATAGAGCATAACCCCCCAGGGATTGTCACAGATGAGTTCTGGTTCCATTTTGACTCAACAATAAAGATTGCTATAAAGTTGTTAGTATTTTTAGCAGACTTCAAATAAAGGAGAAGGTTCTCAATTCAAATGTATTTTTTTTTTAAGCTATTGCATAGCTTCTATCGCGGGCCTCGAGCGCGGGGACCGAATCCAGAAATTCCGTAACGAAAAACCTCACGCTCTCCACTCCGACCGGAACAGCGGTGATACTTTTTAGTTTTGCCATCTATCGATGAATAGTAGAACTTTTAATGACTTTTTGAAATATGACGTTTGTCTCTTTAGTTCAGCAACTCGCCTCTAGATGGCATTGCAATAGCTCTACCGCGGCAGTCCCAGAGTGCCACACGTCTTTTTTTTTGTAATTTAGCAAGGTGATGTGGCGGTGGGCCGGCCATATCTCGCGAAGAACCGACAACCAATGGGGTAAATGAGTTCTGAGTGGAGATCGCGACTCGGCAAACGTAGTGTAGGGCGCCCTCCGGCCAGATGGGATGACGATCTGCGAAAGACTGCAGGCAGGTGCTGGATGCGTCAAGCTGAAGACAGGGCGCTATGGCGCTCATTAGGGGAGGCCTATGTCCAGCAGTGGACTAATGTAGGCTGATGATGATTATTTATTTATGTTTGTTACCCCAGTACTTTTGACTGGGTGGTCCGCGTAAATAATACCTATATTGAAAATATACCAGCCCGATCCGTTTAATAGTTTGGGTGTGAAGAGGTAACAAACATCAATCCACGACGACCTCTGTGGCGCGGTGGGCGAAGGTCTGCCTGCGACGCAGGAGGTTGCGGGTTCGATTCCCGCCTCGGGACAAATGTGTGTACGATCTGCAGACATTTGTTCAGGGCGTTCTGGATGTTTTTCTATGTATAATAAAAAGTTATCTTGTACCCATAACACAAGCTCTGCTTAGCTTGGGGCTAGATAATGCTGTGTGAATTGTCCAGCATTATTTATTTATTTATTTTATTTAAAATCCATCCATCCATCCATACTTTCGCACTTATAATATTAGTGTGATTTAACTTGTGTGTGCAATAAAGAATTTAGGATAACATGGTTATAGATATTATGGTTTAAATTATGGGATTTCCATATCTGCCTCTATGCCTTTTTATATCAACCTCTATGCATTTGGAACTTTATCCATAACCTAGTGTTCCATGCCCATATGTGTCAATGACAGCTTAATGAATAGTTTCAGATGACTCAGTGGCTGCCCTTACTATATCTCTGTCCACCTTGGCTGCTGAGAAAGCACGAATGGAGGAGGCATTCCAGGCTGACAAGAAAGTCACAAGGGATAAGGTGAATATTTACTTTGGACAAAGCATCTTAACTATAAAATTTTTCGTAGTTTGATGAATTCATTATGAATATAAGCGCGTGTTTATTAATCGTTTGTGTTCTTCCAACATAAACAAGGTTTGTAGTTAACTCTTGGATTGAATGGGTTTTTATTTCTGCATTAATAAATAAATAAATAATGTAGGCCAAATCACACAGCATTATCTAGCCTAAAGCTAAGCAGTTCTTGTGTTATGGGTACTTTTACACTGTTATTACTACAATTTACCAAAGAAACAATTATTAAATATGAGAAAATTGGTACTTAACAAATTCTGTTCTCAAATGAAAAGAAATGAAATGTTTTATTAGACACTAAACATTTATGAAAGAAAAACTTAACTAGATAATATTAATTTAAACTAAGAATTAACACTAAGATAGGTGAAGTGTAAAAACGGTTATCTACTTGATGCAAACAAAAATCACCGATTGTTGTAAAACTTAATACTAAAATAGTAGGTTACTTAAATAACTTCCGCTGCTTGGAAAATCACCGAGTCTTGAGTCAAAAAGGTATCAACTCAGCATGTTGCTGTGTAGTGTAGATAAGTCAAAATTACCTACACAGCGCTGGTGTTATGTTGACCCTTGTGTGGTTAGTTACATCACCAACGACAAACCCCTACGCACACTGCCTTATGTATGATAAATTGATCAGTCTTCTCAAAAGCAGCAGTGACTATCTCATATTAAATTTTTTAGTCAATGTAACATTTGTTTTCCTTATTCAACAGTATGAGAACCTGCTACTGTCAATGAGAGAAGAGACCAAGACACTAGTACAACAACATTACGCAGAGATCAATAATCTGAAGGCGAAGATCTCTTATGAGATACAAGAGAGGGAGCGGGAGAGAGCTGATAATGCTGCTATGATGAAGTAAGTAAGCATTATCCTAAGTAAGCATTTTTCGTTTGTTTGTAGGCATTTTCATTTTGATTTATAGTTAGGTTGCTGATAATGCTGCTATGATGAAGTAAGTAAGCATTATCCTAAGCAAGCATTTTTCTTTTGATTTGCAGGCATTTTCATTTTGATTTATAGTTAGGTTGCTGATAGTGCTGCTATGATGAAGTATGTAAGCATTATCCTTAGTCAGCATTTTTCTTTTGATTTGTAGGCATTTTCATTTTGATTTATAGTTAGGTTGCTGATAATGCTGCTATGATAAAGTAAGTAAGCATTATCCTAAGTAAGCATTTTTTTTTTATTTGTAGGCATTTTCCTTTTGATTTGTAGTTAGGTTGCTGATAATGCTGCTATCATGAAGTAAGTAAGCATTATCCTTAGTCAGCATTTGTCTTTTGATTTGTAGGCATTTTCATTTTGATTTATAGTTAGGTTGCTGATAATGCTGCTATGATGAAGTAAGGATTATCCTTAGTGAGAATTTTTCTTTTGATTTTCCTGTACCTAAGGGGTAAAACAGGACCCTACTAAGAATCCGCTGTCCGTCTGTCCGTGTGTCTGTCTGTCATCAGGCTGTATCTCATGACCCGTGATAGCTAGACAGTTGAAAATCCGTACCATTAGGGTAAAACGGGATCCATAAAACTGAGTTTTGATTGTGCCACAAATTTTCTATTTTAGAGAGCTGCATCTCAAATTGAACAGCGAAAGAAAAACCAAAGAGAAACTTGAAGACAACATTGTCCATTCTAATGAGACTCAAGGTAAGTATCTTATTATTTTCTTACTTAGTTTACGAATTTTGGTCTCCAACACTTTCACCTGGTATCGCGGTTTTTGTAATGTTATCTCGCTTCCTTAGTCTAGCAGTATCTGGTTATCTACCCTTTATATAATTTTAGATCAGCCCAGCCGGCCTAAGACAGGTATTGTTGTCTAGGATAGAATAGAGAAAAATGACATTACATCCTCGTACATTGCGTAAAGTATTCAAGTTGAATGAATGAATCTCAAACATTTTACGCATTCGATGACGATGTCACGTAATTTTTCTCTATTCTACCCGTGTCGTGCCATACTGGGCACAAGGAAGAATGAAAGAAAGCAAAAAGAAATACATTTATTTATAACATCAGAAGAAACTTAGTATACGAATGTTGTATCCATCCTACATCTATGAGTAGAAGCAAAATATATTTTACCAAATAGTCTTATAAGATGTATTTTTGTATAAGGTTGTTATAAAAAGGCATTAACTCATAAATGCTGGCTAGGCTCCCGGAAGAGCTCTAGCCAGCGCCGGTCTTCCGTTTGAGCCCGAAAAAGTGACGTCACGAACAAAGCAAAAGACTCCTGAACAAAGCAAAAGACTCCTCCTTTTCCCACTATACTCTCGATCTAGGGCTGCAGTGGCTTAGTTTGGTAAAAAATAATCTATGTAGTTCATTCCAATATCAAAATGTTTAAAAAATAAACCTGAAACCATCTCTCCCAGTGTCGGTTATGGGCTCCCTGTTTCTTGGTCTCGAATTATGGTAATTTTAATTGGTAATTTTGTCGTCAAGCTAACGAGCTATGTGAACTGCGCAGTTAAACAAGCTTCTGCCCCCGCGGCTTCGCACGGTCGTTTTAGGGATAAATAGATAGTACTCGTATAATGTTATTCCAGGTCTTAAAGACAAAATAAGTCCTAATAGAAACAAACAAAAAACGTTCGCATTTATAACGAATAGAAAAAGAAAACAACAACAAATTATGGTAATTAATTTGGAACTAATAGTTACCACTGAAACATTAATTAAGCTATCTAAAACAGAACTAATATTTTTCCTAACTTAATAAATTGTGAACTTTTTTTGTTAAGATTCGTGGAGCGAGAGCGCTGGTGACCTGTAATACAGGTTTCATTACCCTTTTCAGGCACCAGTCTCTCACAAAACAGGTTAACATTAGAGTGGATCACTATCCTACAAACATAGGTAACCTTTATAATTATCGCTTAACCTTTGTGAGAGAGAAATAAATGATTTATTATTATTATTATTATTATTTATGTAAACGTAATTTGTTTCTTTTCAGCATCTCAAGCAGAATTAGAAAAGCGTGTCCGCGACCTCAGCAGCAGCTTAGAAGCGGCACAACGCAGGTTACAGCGAGCCGAGGCGCGCACCGTCGAGACTCCCGCGTTACTCGTGCGACTACAGAACAAGCAGGCTTTGTTGGAGCAGTCGCATTCTGTCGCTATTCGAGAGGTAACATTAAGATTCCAAACTAGCGTGGTGAAAGGTTAATGTCGCCTTCCTAGGTGCACAATGTATTAACGGTGTTGACTCTCCCGCTCCGCGCGTTAACAGTGAACTTCTATCGAGTTTTACCTCGAGTATTTTATTGATTTAATGACATACTTTCTGCCTCGTGTTTGGAAAAGAAACAAAGCACTTTCCGAACTGGTGAATTATAAAATAAATTAGATAGACATTTTCAAACCTACAGCAACTTCAGCGTAGCAGCACAGGCGAACAGGCAAAAAGTAAGCAGAGCCTGTGTTAAAAGAACCAGGCTTTTGAATTTTTCTCATAGTGCGGTTAACGAAGTACTTAGTAGGTGCACTCCTACAAGAATCCTTTAACAAAAGCCAAAAGAGCTAAAAAAAACCGGCCAAGTGCGAGTCGGACTCGCGCACGAACAGTTCCATACCATTCCACCAATAAAAACGGCAACCGTCACGGTGCATGAAATAGGCTGTATTTCATGCGCCGTGATAGTTAGACAGTTGAAATTATCAGACGGACAGACGGACGTACAGCAGTGTCTTAGTAATAGAACTGTCTAACTATCACCGCGCATGAAATACAGCCTGGTTACAGACGGACAGACGGACGTACAGCAGTGTCTTAGTAATAGAACTGTCTAACTATCACCGCGCATGAAATACAGCCTGGTTACAGACGGACAGACGGACGTACAGCAGTGTCTTAGTAATAGAACTGTCTAACTATCACCGCGCATGAAATACAGCCTGGTTACAGACGGACAAACGGACGTACAGCAGTGTCTTAGTAATAGAACTGTCTAACTATCACCGCGCATGAAATACAGCCTGGTTACAGACGGACAGACGGACGTACAGCAGTGTCTTAGTAATAGAACTGTCTAACTATCACCGCGCATGAAATACAGCCTGGTTACAGACGGACAGACGGACGTACAGCAGTGTCTTAGTAATAGAACTGTCTAACTATCACCGCGCATGAAATACAGCCTGGTTACAGACGGACAGACGGACGTACAGCGGTGTCTTAGTAATAGAACTGTCTAACTATCACCGCGCATGAAATACAGCCTGGTTACAGACGGACAGACGGACGTACAGCAGTGTCTTAGTAATAGAACTGTCTAACTATCACCGCGCATGAAATACAGCCTGGTTACAGACGGACAGACGGACGTACAGCAGTGTCTTAGTAATAGAACTGTCTAACTATCACCGCGCATGAAATACAGCCTGGTTACAGACGGACAAACGGACGTACAGCAGTGTCTTAGTAATAGAACTGTCTAACTATCACCGCGCATGAAATACAGCCTGGTTACAGACGGACAGACGGACGTACAGCAGTGTCTTAGTAATAGAACTGTCTAACTATCACCGCGCATGAAATACAGCCTGGTTACAGACGGACAAACGGACGTACAGCAGTGTCTTAGTAATAGAACTGTCTAACTATCACCGCGCATGAAATACAGCCTGGTTACAGACGGACAGACGGACGTACAGCAGTGTCTTAGTAATAGAACTGTCTAACTATCACCGCGCATGAAATACAGCCTGGTTACAGACGGACAGACGGACGTACAGCAGTGTCTTAGTAATAGAACTGTCTAACTATCACCGCGCATGAAATACAGCCTGGTTACAGACGGACAGACGGACGTACAGCAGTGTCTTAGTAATAGAACTGTCTAACTATCACCGCGCATGAAATACAGCCTGGTTACAGACGGACAAACGGACGTACAGCAGTGTCTTAGTAATAGAACTGTCTAACTATCACCGCGCATGAAATACAGCCTGGTTACAGACGGACAGACGGACGTACAGCAGTGTCTTAGTAATAGAACTGTCTAACTATCACCGCGCATGAAATACAGCCTGGTTACAGACGGACAGACGGACGTACAGCAGTGTCTTAGTAATAGAACTGTCTAACTATCACCGCGCATGAAATACAGCCTGGTTACAGACGGACAGACGGACGTACAGCAGAGTCTTAGTAATAGAATTTTCCCCTTGGGGTACAGAACCCTAAAAACGACTAATTGAGTGAGTCAACATGCAAGTGAGCTGTAAGTGTTCTTCTTTATCTTTTTCCAGCGAAGATCACGACGATCACCTTTAATAGCCAACTAATTTTATTCTTCCCTTATTTCAGGAACAAATCAAAGCGAAACGCGCGGAAGAGTCGGCGCGCAAAGCTTGCGCCCGGCAAGAGGAAAGAGTGGCTTTACTCGAGAGCAAACTCGCGGAGCTCTCGGAGACCGTCGGTAAATACGACCTGAGGCGGCGAAACGACCAGAAACTCATACAGAAGCTGCGAGATTCGCTCAATGGGAAGCTTATCGAGGGTATCACTGAGAGAATTACTGAAGGTAAGTTGTCCAAACATTGCTAAAATTCTTTTCTTTGCTAGAGAGATAAATTACTTTAGTTTCAAAGACAGTCGATTAATATGACATGAGGCGGCGAAACGATCAGAAACTCATACAGAAGAAGCTGCGGATTCACTCTGTAGTGACACAGCCAGCACTTTAGCTTAAACTACGCGGTGCAAGCGCGTTTCGCTAATTGAGCTTTTTCAGTAAGCCGTGTCACGCCAGTCATTCCACCAAGCTCTCCCAGAGAACACCTACCCTAGTTATGGGTTATAGATGAATATAAAGTCACTTCATAGAGCCCCAATTGAGCAGTCATAACCTAAATAAGGATTAAAGATTATCATTTTACTTTAATTTCATGTACTCGTGTCTTGTGTGTTGAATAGACTTAGTTCATCGTTTAAACATCTTTTATTAAAACCAACCCACAATAGATAAAGTAGAGACATTTGTATCTAATACAAAAACTCAATGAAAGGCTACTTGAAGTGATAACTGAGAGAGTTACTGAAGGTAAGTTAACTGAGCATTGCTAAACTTATAGAATTCTTTCTTTACTCGAGACACAAATCACTAAACTTTCGGAGATCGTCGGGTAAATAAACCTGAGGCAGTGGAACGACCAGAAAATCATACAGAAGCTGCGGAATTATCTCAATGGAAAGCTTATTGAAGAGATCACAGAATTACCAGTCTCAGTAAGGCGCTGCCAATCTTTAAATCCATGGTAAAGGAGCACTACTTGTCCTGTCATCACTGAACGCATACCTAAGTCCCTTTGTTTATATTTATATATGTATATATAGTAAGTAATATATGTAAACTAGTATATGTAAATATATTTAACGATAAGTATGTATTTATGTCTATGTATTATTATATTAGTTCTTTATTCTTATAACATTTTAAAACTTACAGAAGCACACATATCCCCGTGTAATGTCCCATGATCCTATCCATCCATGGTTGTCTGGTAGAGATCGCTCTTGAGCGATAAGACCGCCAATTGTCGCTTAGTTTTAAGTTTTCTGATTGTAAATAGTTCCTTTTATATTTAAGTGTGCAATAAAGTATTATCTATCTATCTATCACTGAAAAAACTGAAATTCTGTGTATAGGAAAACTTCTTAGGTGTTACAAAGCTTGTTCAGTATTTTGTAACTCGCCGAGCTTTCTAAGATTGTTGGTATGGTATACGACCTGAAGAGAAACATACAGAAATTACTAGGCATTCGTCCAATGAAAATATTTTTGAAGGGATTGCTGAGAGAATAATGGTTAGTACGCGTTTTAGTATCAATTATCACGATTCACCATCACATTCACTGGTTAAGGTTTGAAAATGAGTTATAAGATACGCGTTTTAGAAGGGGTTAAGTTTTAGTTTTAGTCTGTGAAATTGATGCTGAATCGTGTAAATTGGTACTGAAACGTGTATCTTATAAGCCCGATTAAAGTTGTTGGTTCATCACCAATTTATTATTTATTAGAAGCGCCTTCAAATATTACCCCCTAAGTTCTCTTTCCCGTGGGAATTCCGGGACAAAATATAGCCCATAACACTCCCTGATAAGTAAGCTTTTTAATAATGAAAGATTTTTTAAATCGGGCTTATAGTTTCGAAGCCTACAATGCAAACAAAGAAACAATCAAATATTTCCTCTTTAAATAAAATATAAGTAGAGAACGTAAAAAGATTACTTTATATTATTAGTATAGATTTCTAAAAACGCTTAGGCTTGATTACCCAACGTAATCAAGCCTAAGCGTTTTTAGAAATTATAATTATGGGAAAAAGAAAATGAATCGAGCGAACTATAGCGAAATATTTCAAGTACATTATTTATTTTCAGGCGATTCAACAGAACTGCAGCCTAAAAGCGAGACAGACAACGATAAACTGGCCGACAGCGAGTACCTCCAGACACTCATCGACAAGATACACATTCTGAAGAAAGAGTTCATAGCGGAAAACGACAAGTTGGGCTCGCTGATAGATATTACTACGATCTTCAGTGTGGAGGGATATGAGAATGTTCATCTGAAATGTAAGACTATTATTATGCACCAAAGATATTTTTTTCTTTTACATCGTCATTAACAATCTATTGAAATAATAATAAGTAGTGCTGGAAAATTTACACAGCATTATCTAGCCCCAAGCTAAGCAGAGTAACTCTGCTTAGCTTTTTATGTTCTGGGTGCTAGATAACTGATATACTTAATACATTATACTACACGTTATGTTTTGGGCGAACTGTACATTTTTTCAAAAAACTTTTTTTCTTCAAAATAGAATAGAAAGTTCCTAAGAACAAAACCCTCTAACTACAAAAGAAAGCTACCGTTTCTTTTGTAGTTAGAAGGTTTTGTTACACCTTAAGGTGCCAAAAAAATTTTAATTTTGTATAGTTTGGGATACCTTGCAACTTTGAACCAAGTTTTTCTCATATTTAATTCACTTGCCACTTGAATCCACAACTTTTCCGGTCTTTTTAGACAAGTAGTCCTGCATACAGGAACAGCACACCAACGATAAGTGGAATATTAACTCATTTGTAGATGTGCAAATAAATATCAAACCTACATAAAGGCAGCGCATTTGCTTACACAGCCAACTGACGTCATGACCAGACCACAGAGTATAAATGACGTCCACTGCGTCTAGTGTTTTGAAAAATGTAAAATTTAATAATAATTTTCGTGGCACTTACCGATTGAATAAAAATGTTGTGGTTTTTTGTGGTTTATTAGCCCAATAAAATCTGAATAAGATAATTTTAGGTGTAATACACTATTGTGGTCAGACAAAAGTATTATAGATAAATAATAGTTCACGAGCAATTGAACGATTCTAACGACCGAATCACGACCACAGGGAGCAAGTGTTAGAATCCTGAGCTAAATCTGTTTTGATCAAGATTTGCATACAATAAAGTTTAGGTGTACAATTATAATAGGTAATTACTAAAGGTGTATACTATAAACCTTACAGTATTCAAAATAGCGCCAATTTACTCATGACAGCAAAGTACACAAAACATGATGTCGTCTCAATACTATCGTCAAATCGAACATAGGGCTTAATGAAGGTTATTTTACAAGACATCAGCTTTTAAAACAACCTCCAATATTTTATACAGACCATACAACACCTTATAATTATAGTAAGTTTATATTTTTCAGGTATAATCGAATATGAAAAGTTAAAAACCGAATTCGAATCCTACAAAATTCAGAATGCCAAAGCGAATAACAGCGGAGCTGAAATCAAGAACGAGATAGATAGCTTAAGGAACGAGATAGCAGTGTTGAAGGAGAAACTTGAGACTTACAAACTGATGTTAGATGAGGAACGGCAGGATAAAGCTGACACTTTGAAGTTGTATGAAGAGGTTAGTATACAAAATAATACGATACTAACAATAGGGTATATGCATGGTTTTTTTTAATCGATTATTTAGGTTAATACATAGATGAAAAAAAATATAACACCCAAAAATTAAATTATTGAGGTAAAAAACTAAAAGTAATTTTACTTAGTTTCGGGTGATAAAAACGCTGCCATGTTAGCCATTGCATTTTATGACGTCACGGATCATCGAGTCCCCTATGTAAACTCAAAGTCAAAACTTCATGCCTTCAACGCAAGCGTTGCGTTTAGACATTTTGCTGTTGAGAGTTAAAATATCTACTTTTCAATGATTAAATTTCACAATAAAAACATCATAAAATACAAAAATAAATATACAGATATATTTCTATATCAATAGAGAATACTTACGTAAAAAAAATATTAGCTTTTTTGAAGTCACATCCATATACCTTATTGTGAACTGTTTGTTATAAATAGTATACTAACACTTTCATGGCCCCAGGCGCACATAGTGGTCCAGCGTTGTGAGCTTGGGCTGTGAATGCGTTTAGATTCTTCGGTTATTTCGCCACCATAGATAGAGCGATTCTATCTAGCTAGTCTTCTAGTGTGTAATTAATGATTTTATCGGGTATTTATCGCGTGCCTTCTGTTATTATTTCCCATACGTTACTACCGCGTTACAGCGAAATAATAACAGAAGGTACGCGATAAATACCCGATTAAATCATTAATTATGTTAACAGAACGCGAAAGTATAAAAAGTTTCAGTGAAAAGTTTAAGTGTGTCTGGCAATCAATCAAATGGCTCTACAAGTGTACAAGGTGTGACAAAAAGTAAGAATCAAACTTTCAGGAGTCGGACTTGATCATAGAACACAGAAATATAAAAATAAAACTTTAGATGAGAGTTGAACTCGCAACGAGGTTAACGTATTATAAACGCTTACTTCTCTCCAAACTTTTTGATGAAACTTATAGTTAAGGTTTTCTGATATCTCCGATTACCTTGCTTCATGATTCTAAGTCAATGAGAAGTAACTACCCTATGTTTTGTGTGGGATGGATATCCTTAGAAATTTCAAGATATTTGGGCGACTAGATCGACTGCAAATTCTGATTGCGTGACTTAGAAGTTTGACTTTGACTTATAACATGACTCCAAGAGGTAAACTCTTCAGGACTTGTGTATTTGATGTTAATTTCTACTTGATATCTCCACGCATTCCTGAGAAAAGAGGGTCTACAGACGGACAGACGGACAGACGGACAGACGGACAACAAAGTGATGAGTTCCTTAATTTCGAATTATTTTATTATATTCCAGAAACTAATCCACGAGCAAGATTTCCACAACGAAGTTACATCAGACCTAAAAACCCGCGTACAAAGCCTAGAAAAACAAGTTGTCACACAACGCGATAGATACGCGGCGTTATTAGAGGAAACTGACAACTACATACGCGCGAGAAACGACCGCGCGCGACGCGTCAGCGCTGAGGAAACTGTGTGGAAAGACGCGCAAGGACTGTTGAACGTAAGTTTAGTATCCTACTTGTAGATAGAGCAACCCTTGAAGTTATGTTATAGATATAAGATTGTTAGAGGAAACTGACAGCTACATACTTGGGCGAAACGACCGCGTCACTTCAGCACTGAAGAAACTGTGTGGAAAGACGCGCATGGACTGTTGAACGTAAGTTTAGTATCCTACTTGTAGATAGAGCAACCCTTGAAGTTGTGTTATAGATATAAGATTGTAAGAGAAAACTGACAGCCACATACGTGGGAGAAACGACCGCGTCGCTTCAGCGCTGAGGAAACTGTGTAGAAAGACGCACAATGACTGTTGAACGTAAGTTTAGTATCCTACTTGTAGATAGAGCAACACTTGAAGTTGTGTTATAGATATAAGATTTTTAGAGGAAACTGACAGCTAGATACTTGGGAGAAACGACCGCGTCACTTCAGCGCTGAGGAAACTGTGTGGAAAGACGCGCAAGGACTGTTGAACGTAAGTTTAGTATGCTACTTGTAGATAGAGCAACCCTTGAAGTAGTGTGATAGGTATAATATATTGTAAGAGAACAATAGCTATAACACTGCTTCAAGGGTTGCTCTATCTACAAGTACTGACAACTAGGTACATACGTGGGAGAAACCACCGCGTCGCTTCAGCAGTTAGGAAACTGTGTGGAAAGAAGCGCATGGACTGTTGAACGTAAGTTTAACATACAACATGTAGATAGTACCTAAGAAGCAAGTATACTATTATAGATATAAGGTATTGTTAGATGTGCCTGGCAGCTACATACGCGAGAAACGACTGCGTCGCTACAGCGCTGAGGAAACTGTGTGGAAAGACGCGAATGGACTGTTGAACGAACGTAAGTTTAGTATAAGTACTTCGATATGGAGATACCCTAAAAGCAAGTAGTGACAGTGTTATAGATATAAGATACTGTTAGAGGAAACTGACAACTACATACGAGTGAAAAATAACCGCGTCGCTTCAGCTCCGAGGAAATTGTGTGGAAGACGAAGGACGCCCATGGACTATGGCCTAGGCTGCCGTTATTCAGCCACACACGAAAGTGTGCGGCTAATTCTCAACCAAATCTCATCACACTAATATTTTAAATGTGAAAGTTTGTATGGATGTATGTATGCATGGATAGATGGATGTTCAGTAGTTTTGGCGTGAAGAGGTAACACCTGTTCACGCCAAAACTACAAACAAAACTAGTTAAAAATAATATTAAATAAGATTTAAGACAAAATTATTACATCGTTGATTCCTAATTATGGATAAATCTGCATCAACCACCTTCCATGGGATCTATACATGAAAAATATCAAGCTTACTTAAAATTGTATTTAAGTAAAAACAAGAGTGTACTTACATTGAATGTGTGTGTGTGTGTTGTGGTATGTGTAGTGTGTGCGTGTGTTTGTGATAGCTGCTCTTAAGGACACCGGCCTCTTAACAGTCCGTTCAACAGGAGCTTAATGTGATCTCGAGCATTTTAATAATATCCCAATTTTTAAGCTATTGCATAGCTTCTATCGCGGGCCTTGAGCGCGGGGACCGAATCCAGAAATACCGTAACGAAAAAACCTTGACGTTTGTCTCTTTAGTTCAGCAACTCGCCTCTAGATAGCATTGCAATAGCTTTACCGCGGCAGTCCCCGAGTGCCACACGTCTTTTTTATTTTTTACTCTGACGGGACTTGAACCCGCGTCCTTCACTAAAACTACTTAGAAGAGGACACAGATCATTGTTGCCAGGGTTCTTGAGTCGTAAGTTACGTTTCGTTTCCTGAAATGTTACATTTTTGCTCCAAGCAAGACTATCATTATTGTTTTTTTACTGCTACAATATTGATCATACATACAAATAGCAAAAAACCCATAGGAAATGAGATATTGACAAAAAACCGATTTTTTGTGACCTAGAAATTTAATAGTTGCGCACACCCTACCAGTGTCGATATACAAGTATTTACAGACTTACAGCTGGGTATCTCGAATTCCGAGATTCTTACCTAATTTAAGCTTAAATGACTGGACTAATAGCCAGGATTCTGTAAAGGGGGGTCAGGTGAAAAAACAAAGAATATACCTAATGTACATTCATAAGGCGAGGTCGTAGCCCAAGAATTTGAGACACGCATCACCACTAACAATAAACCACGGCGAGCGAAGCGAGCCGCGAATTTTTAGGGACTTTTCCGGGTTTTAGGGAGAAGTAAGTGCGCAGTGGTAGAAACACATCAGTATGAAAAACAATCAGCAAGCAGAGACAGCCCTGAAAATTTTAAAGAGTGCGCGACTGAGATTGAATTGTTAGGAGGAATTGTTAGATACATAATGAATATCGGTGAGTCGCAGTCTTTTTGAAATTGGTGAGGTATGCTTAGCAAGACGCGAAAGCTATGATAGTAAGTTATGAAAAATAATTAAATTTTAACGATTTACAACAAAATAGATGAGCCCTGCCCTAAAGAATCTACGAAAATCAAAATCTGGTGTCTACTTGGAAAAGGAATATCGAAGTTGTGTTCGCTGTCGTACAAAATGAACTCTCGCTCGCATAAGATTAGCTTATCACATAAACGAATCAGAAACTTCCATTTCAGTATAAGGGGGGCCTTCATGTGTACAGCCAGAGACGAGACAGTACTCCAGCGGAGCAAGCCGCGAAACCAAAATATTTTTTGTTAATTTCTTGCGTTAGTAGTCAAAATGATCTTATTGTGAGACCGAGGCCATGTATTATTAAAAATGGACCACGAAATAGAGGACAATGTTACCGATTTTTTTTTGCTGTTTTGTCGTTTTGTTAGATATTTTGATATTTTGCAACTGAACTGAAAACTGAAAGGAGGCTTTAGTTCAGATCCAGGCCACGTCGAGAGAGGCAAAAGATGTTCGCCACGCCCGTGGTGATACATCTGTTAGTTAGTTTTACATTGAATTAACTACAAATATTCGATACGTATATAACTCTAACGTATGTACTTATTTAGCTAAGTATTCTTAAAAGGGCTCTGCTAATAAAGAGCAAGAACACCTCAATGCAAAAAACAAATTAAAATGCAAAAAGCAGTGATATTTTTGTCATCTCTCTGTATTGTGTATTAAATTGTTTGAATTGAATGTAACGAAAGCGGGAACGCGTACGTTTCTTTCTTCGCAAGTTCGCGTACTCGCGAGTAACATGCGCGCACACTGTACTACTTTTTCTTTTACTTAACTTATCTTTTCAAGTTAAATCCAATACCGAGGTATACTTAGACGAATAATTTTATTTAATATATATGTATGTAGGTTTTAGTCAAATAAAGAGCGTTTTTGTAATTTAGAACTGAGTTTTTATGAAAAGAAAAATACGAGCAATCCGCACACATTGCGTGTTGTCGTCGCAACCAGAGGGGTTGAATGGAAACCAAACTAAAAACTAATTCGGATCAGGGATGTTATACGTACCATAATTATGGTATTTGTACCATAATCCAGGTCTTCGTACCATGTACCATAGTACTTCCATTATGGTACGCTAATGTACCATAATTTTCTATCATCCCAAACTTTTCTGACGTACCTACGTTAGGGTGGATCCAGACCATAGTCAAAATACTCTAAGTTTTCTGGCCTAGCTTTCTAGGCCGGATAAAAATACATTCTAGATTCTAGTTTCAAGTCAAAAAGGTATAGGTAGGTTCAGTTTCATTCAGCTTTTGCCTATGCTTCTGCTTTGAAAAATAGAGGGAATCTCTTTCAGCTGAGCAAGACTTCAGACCTAAAAAGATAAATGGTGCGCTTGCAGTGTAAAACCACTTAGTGTAGTAATATTTACAAGAAAATTACAGCACTTATAAAAAAACCAACAGAGGAACCAAAGAATTAGTCCTACGAATCATAACAAAAATGAGTTCATAACATAATTGAGATCTAGATCAAAATAAGTGCAAAACAGTGTACTTTCATGTTTTTTTATCTTATTTATTTAATGAATCGCGTTTTTACAACCAAGGAACCGAAGAAAAAATGTTAAATTTTATGTAATTTTTTTTTACCACGGAGATCTTGTGATTACTGAGATCTAGGCCCAGGTTTTTTAGCAAATCTACTAGGTTCGAGCCTAACTCAACCATCAGTATAAGTTTTTTAGAAACCGAAGGTAGGTGCCATAATTTTTGTTAGTGTACCATAATTTTGACAGGCCGATGTCATAATTCCCGAGTTGGCATCTAACATCACTGATTCGGATGCGTTCTCATTCTATCAATATAAACAGCTTGAAAAATAGTTATTACTGTCAATCAAATAAGAAATGAGGTGCAATTGGCTATAATTCACTTGTGTTCACTAGCGGAAGAAGAGAAATAGATATCATTTACCTATGTTCATTTCAAAGTCGTTGAACGTGTCGATGGACGTGGTAATACTGAGAAGAAATCAACCTCTTGAATTTAGTTTGTAGATGTATGTAAAGCACCGACTTACCTAAAAAATATATTTCTGTACTTTCATATAAAGTAGGTACCTACATAACCTACCTAAGAGTAGGTATGCCGTGGCCCGTGTAAAAGTGCATCTGAATTTAATCGTAAAATTGAGTCGAAAGTATGGAACTCTTGGGCTTTTTGGGGGGGGCCATGGCCCCCATGGCCCCCCCCCTGGATCCGCCAATGTTACAATAGTAGCATACATACAATAAAATATAATCAAAATATATCTTTATGATATAAAACGTAATTAATAATAAAGAATCATTCAATACAATTAAAAAAATTCAATATAATGTCATTTTGAGCCTATGAACTCATCATAGTTATAAAACGTTTCCTCGATAAGCCAGCGTTTTAGGCGGCGCTTAAATATACTAGTGTTACCAGCCTCTTTGATCAGATCTGGTAACCTGTGGGCCCATAATATGAGTCAACTTCGATGACTTAGTCAGGGACCGCGCTATTGACATCAGTTTGTGCTGATGACGAGTGCGGTATGCAAACTCACCGTGTGTCGCGTAGGAGCTGTGGTTGTTTCTCACATACAGCGCTACCTGCGAGATAGCTATGCAGGGCAGAGTGAGTATGCCTAGGCTCTTCAAGTGCGGTCTGGCAGAGACGTCGCTACGTATCCGCACCATCATCGCACGTATGGCCCTTTTTTGCATGCGTAACGCGCGCTCCCAGTCAGCAGCGCGCGACGCTCGTGTGGTAGCTCGGCGCCATACTGGAGTTGCGAGTGCGAGAGTGTCAATACTACCTCAACCTCAACATTGGTCCACTCCTGGATGCAGGCCTCCCCCCGATGAGCGCCTTTTTAGCGTTTATCTCATGGAGGGTAATGCCCATAATCCCCACGCTGGGCTTGCGGTTTGGGGATCGCAGTTTGGTGGTATAATTGTTTTACAGGAGGCGCTGCTGCCCACCCCCCGGTGGATATCCCTTAGTCGCCTCTTACGGCACCCGCGGGAATAGCAGGTGGTGCAAATTCTAAGCCACCACACAGCAGTCAATACTAGTGCCACTAGAACTGCCATATAGCGAGGAACAGGCGGTTTTCACCAGTCTGCAGTTAGCTCAACATACTAGTTCTAATTTGATTGTAATTTTTTTCGGTAATGAATGTTAATTCCTAAATTCATTGTTACAGGATGTATCGGCACCACCCCACATGCTACACTATGCTCACGAATTAGCGCGCAAAGACTTAGACATATCTCAGTTGAGGAAAGAAAAGCACGTGTTAGAGGGTCAGTTCAGAGACTGCCAACGGGACGCCACGATAGAGAAGGAACGTTACAAGGAGGTGGTACGGACACTCAAGGAGGAAATAGACAGGTGATTATAATAATAATAATAATAGACATATCTCAGCTGAGGAAGGAAAAGCACGTGTTAGAGGGACAGTTCAGAGACTGCCAACGGGACGCCACGATAGAGAAGGAACGTTACAAGGAGGTGGTACGGACACTCAAGGAGGAAATTGATAGGTGATTATAATAATAATAGACATATCTCAGCTGAGGAAGGAAAAGCATGTGTTAGAAGGACGGTACAGACGATAGAGAAAGAATGTAAAAAGAGGTGGAGTTATTATTTGGATGGATAGATATATAGATAGACTCTTTACTGGGTACACACACAAACAGCACAGGAAAAGTAACAAAAAAGAACAGTAACAAATATCAAAGGCACACATAATTAAGTACATACAGGTAAGCAGGTAGGTAGGTACCTACCTCCTTAGGTAGGTAGTGAAACATGAGGTAAAAAGAAAAGTGAAAAAGTGAAAAACAAAACCAAGAGCTAATATAGGCAGCTACCTTTTTTTCATAATTCATAATTCATTTATTTACTTCACAAATTTACTTACAGCTAAAACCAAAATGTCCAAGATTCTTATTTTATTATCATGTACCTGACGTACATGATAATAAAATAAGACAAAGTAAGTCAATCTTTAACAATACGCACAATACAAAAACAATGAATACAATTAATTATTAATCATAATGTCAAATATTATTATTAATAGATTATTTTATACAAAAATAATAATTTCATTATGTCAAATAAAAATTTATACCAAAATCAAATAAGTACCTACCTACTTACATAAAACTATCTCCCTAAATAATAAAAACAAACAGTGCACTCGCCTTATCAACAGGTGGGTAGGTAGTCACCGCCCGCCCAGGGCGAGGGATATCTACGCGATTCTGCGCTGCCGTGGTGCGCCCAAAAGGCTCAGTCTCAGCTTTATGCTGTTTAAGACCAGGATAGGCATAAAACAGCGGAGCAGCAACGTTTCAAGTGAGACGTTGGTGCGGACGTCAAGGAATAAAAAGATTTTTTCTGTGAATTAGTAATAATTTATATTCACACAGCGTCATCTAGCCCCATAGTAATCAGAGCTGTGTTTTTATAGGTACTAGATAATAATAAGCATAAGCATTATTATAGCACAATTAGTTAGTTCAGCTGTAGTGAGAGAATATTCCAGCAATTTAGGATAAAAATAACCTTCCGGAAAGTACGCAATATACTTAACTAGCTGCGCCCCGCGGCTTCGCACGCGTTGTTCCTATGGAAACATTAAAAGGTGATTTTCATCCCGCGGGAACAGATTTATGGGATAAAAAGTAGCCTATGTTTTATTCCAGGATTAGAATTACCTGTGTGTGAAATTTCACCCAGATCCGTCCAGTAGTTTTGGCGTGAAGAAGTAACAAACATCCATCCATACATCCATCCAAACTTTCGCATTTATAATACACTCGAGAGCAATGAATCCGGGTCACTTAAAGAATGTTAAAAATCTCGGAAACTAAAAATGATAGGTTAATGCAATAAATTGTATTTAATAGACAATGTAATACTCCTTAAATGAAAGTAAAAAAAATATGAGTCACCATACATTTTATTAACACAAAATTACATAAAGAAAAAAACTGCTGATCTCTCCTTAAAACAAAAATAGGAAACATGAAATTTTTGAACTTTATTACGATTTTCTTGAATTTTAATACTTCGTATTGCCTCCTCGTGCTTCCATTACTGCGTTTACGCGGTTTGGCATGCTGTACACCAAGTTCCTTATACGATTTTGGGGAATATTCTCCCATTCCTCTGTGGGAGCAATTTTGAGCTCACGAAGCGTGATTGGGGGAGGGTTTCGTTGTTTTACGCATCTGCCTAGCTCGTCCCAAGCATGCTCGATCGGGTTGATATCCGGGCTGCGCGCTGGCCACTCCATACGAGTAATGTTCATCTCTTGAAGGTAGTCATTCACAATCCTACCTGTATGAGGTCGGGCATTGTCATGCATAAATATAGCATCCTCACCTAAATTGACCATAAATGGACCAACGTGATCATTGAGGATTTCTTCCACATATCTTACGCTAGTTAAAGAGCCGTTTTCTATGATCACCAGCTCTGTGCGACTTTCAGAAGAAATACACAAGTACAGACCCACCACCGTAGGCTACTTTTTCTTCGATGCATGCTTGCTTGAATCTTTCCCCTGGTCTTCGATACACTCTGTGTCTTCCATCGTGCTTGTAGAGCATAAATTTTGATTCGTCGGAGAACATAACTTTTGACCAATCTTCAATACTCCAATTTACGATTTTTAGGATTCTTTAAGTGACCCGGATTCATTGCTCTCGAGTGTATTAGTGTGATTGAAAACAAAATCCACCAAAGAAACTTAATACTTTTATGTCTTTAAGAAATCAAATAACTTATAATCTATAATACCTTATAATGAAGAAGAATGGCGTCGTATTGTGAATCGTGCCACCTTCCCTGATATGACGACCACGACTGTCAAGAGAGTAACTACTAAGAAGAAGAAGAAGAAGAATTATGATATAAATGAAATAAAAAAAAAATTATTCCTATAGGTACAAACTTGGACTATCTAGCTAGATTTACAAACATGACACAAAAATTAAAAAAAGATATAAAAATAGAGAACTAATTTCTTGAGAACTGACATGCCTAAGATGTAATATTGTTGTAATCTCTATTGTATAATCTGTAATTTTGGTAAACGCCAAAACTACTGGACGGATCTGGCTGAAATTTTTGCATACAGGTAATTCTAATCCTGGAATAAAACATAGGTTACTTTTTAACTCATAAATCAGTTCGCGTGGGATGAAAAGCACCTTTTAAAGTTTCCACAGGATCAACGCGTGCGAAGCCGCGGGGCGCAGCTAGTAATTTATAAATTTATATCTTTATTTACAGACTCAGAAGAATACAATCTCGCGAAGGCGCAAACTTGGAATACCTGAAGAACGTGGTCGTTTCATACCTCATATCTACAGACAGTGCCGGCCGCCGTCATATGCTGAACGCTATAGCGACGGTTTTACACTTCACTAGCTCGGAACGAAGTATACTGTCCGCGTTACTGTGACCACACTAGCTTATTCAATATAGGATGGACTACGTCATTGACCGATATAAACTAAAACAGGATTAAGCATTTTGAGAGCAATACTGTGTCCATACTAGCTCCCTGAAGCAACTCTTTTTTGTCTCATATCTACAGACAGTACCGGCCGCCGTCATAGGCTGAACGCTATAGTAATGGTACTACACTTCACTAGCGTGGAACGAAGTATGCTGTCCGCGTTACTGTGACAACACTAGCTTACTCGTTATAGATGGACTACGTCATTGACCGATATAAACTAAACAGGATGAAGCATTTTGAGAGCAATACTGTGTCCATACTAGCTCCCTGAAGGAAGTCTTTTTTGTCTCATATCTATAGACAGTGCCGGCGGCCGTGATATTATTATGCTGAACGCTATAGCAACGGTACTACTTCACTAGCCTGGAACGAAGTATGCTGTCCGCATTACTGTGATGGATGAATGACTGAATTTACAGAGTGGAAAGTGAATTGTAAAACAACTGAACGGATCTGGCTGAAATTTTGCATACAGGTTAATCAGTTCAAATTCAGGAATCAAACATCGGCTACTTTTTATCCCATAAATCAGTTCCCGTGGGATATAAATTCCCTTTAAAAGTTTTCATAGGAACAACGCGTGCGAAGCCGTCGGGCACACCTAGTTTACCATATGTGTCACAAGCTTATGTGTCATCGATGAACTTCTGTTTTATTTTTCATATACTGGAAGCCTGAAAAAAAACGCGTGGTTTTAAAGTTAAAAAAAAGTACGACGATTGTTGGATTGTTTAGGCTAGTGTAGAATAGAGAAAAATTGCATCGCATCTTCATACATTGCGTAAATTATTGATGCTGAAGGAATGAATTTCAAACATGTTACGCATACGATGACAAAGTGACGTAATTTTTTTATATTCTACCCTAGCTAGACCAACATCCCCGTGCTTGGCCAACAGCATTGACTTGTCAGACGATTTCGGCCAGCTTCAAATACTAAATGATAGAAGTTGGCACAGAAATAATTGATTTTGTTTAAAAAAACTGTAAACCGACTTCAATTATATAGGTTTTTCATTGATTTTAATGGAACCCATTGTCAGAACTGGACTAAATTAAAATGGGACCACACGAGAATTTTTAGGGCTTTCATATAAAAAAGAGAATCATCAAGATCGGACCACCCAGTCCGAAGTTCTGAGGTAACAAACATAAAAAACATAAACAGTCGAATTGAAAACCTCCTCCTTTATTGAAGTCGGTTAAAAATCATGACAAGTCAGCGTTACTGATTTCACAGAATTAAGGAAAGCTTTAGTTCAATAATGTCCTTATATCGACGGATTACGTCAGTCGACTAATTACGACATTGCGGAAACAATTATATTTACAAAGCGGAAACAATATTTCTTCAAATAATAATAATTTGTGAAGAAAAAGATCTTTAGCGAAATGTATGTAAATTATGTTCATTAAATTTTTTATATTTTGTGATACTTTGTTACATAATCGCATAGTTAACTAAAAGAGGAACTTAAACGTTTTTCATAAATATATGTTTTGTGAAAGAAATTAACATTCCCATAATATTTTCATAAAAATGTAATATTCAGGTAAGTAAATAATAATGTTATATGTTGGTTTTTAATATATTTTTAGATTTAAATCAAGCTTCTTTTTATTAAAGGTTTTTGTACCTTACCTTACCTATCCATAGGATGCCATAAGGATCCAAGACCTCGATCCTAAATAGCTTTTCCATCGAAAGAATTTGATAGAAATTCAAATTCTTTCGAGTTCAATTTCAATTCACTATACCTACTGATGTCAATTCAGGATGCGTTAAGCATTTTCTACGTTTTAACAAATTCAATATCGATTTAGTTCTACTTTTGAAGCAATCTCAAAATGAACTTATCACAAAAAGCTCCAATATGTCAAACTTTATTGTAAGTATTTTAACATACATAGTTACGTTTACGTTTAATATTCATTTATTCTCAAAAAGACAAATGATATAATGTCAGCTACACGAGAAAACGGGGTTCTAAGGTTAAGTATAGATAGATACATAGGTTGTGTTCATTCATAGTTGACTCATTTAATGCGTTCACTTAGTGAGGAGTGAATGATCATTAAAATTTATGATTATGTTGAGTTATAATAAAACGTTAAATATAGTTTTTCATAGAACATCTGGAAAACGACTGTTCTGGTAGTTTTATTCCTCGCAGAGAGCAGAAAATATTAAAAACCGCTTACATATTTTAATTTCGCTGGAATATGTGCCAGATTCTGTGTCCAAGACTCAGAAACTGAGTTTTTAGTAACCCTACGGTAGGTATAGTGAATTCTGGGCTAAATACCAATTTAAATCGTTAGAATCGCCCTTACGCCCAAAAACTGGCATTTTCTTTGAATGCGTGCCTTAACAAAAGCGAGAGCTGACCCAAGACAACTAACGCAAACTTGTTTACAAACTATGCGCTAAAAAGAGATAGATGTATTTACAAGTGAGTTAGAAAGCAGTTGAAATACAATTGATATTCATACTCGTAATGGTTTTGTTAAAAGAAGACTTTTTTGAAAACAGAGATAAATCTGATCATATTGATATGATACCATAACTAGAGAATCATAATCAACATGCACTAAGAATAACATTCGGCAGTATTTAATAATGAAAAACTACTTATCATGCTAACAATCGTAAATTATAAATTTAGGCAAAATTTGTATGGCGTGATCAAATGAAACTTTTTGGCGAAGCTTGCTGTGATCAAATGCGACGTGATCATATCCAGCGTGATCAACTGGGAACAACCCGACTGATGTGGGAGAACACAATTTTACACAATTTGAGGTTGCCACTTTCGAGCAACCAGTACCTCATCTTCGTTTTTAATAAATCAATGTATCTAACGATTTAAATCTTTGCTAAAAACAGAATAAATACAATTTCTCTCGACGTACGCTACTATAATCTATGACACCAATATCTTGCCTACAGTCAAGGATATTCAAATACGCAACAATAGCCCAAGGTAACATACCTTCTACAATTTCAGCGGTAAGGCATGTACATTCGTAAAACTCAGGTGTTGTTTATGAAGGTTTTATGCGCACTTATAGCGCCCCACCCAATCTCCCTACCGAGCATTTATGTACTGTGATATTATAGCACGGCGAATATCGATAGAACAAAGGAAGAAAAGTTTGCCTATTTTTTACGAGGGAAGGAAACTTAGAGGCTGGGTGTGAATTTTAATGAGGGGTTGGATGTGATGTGATGTAGCACACTATATGGAGAAATAGAGGTGGCTAGTTTATCGCTTAACTTTTGGCTTCCGCTTTAATGACGACCTCTGTGACGCGGTGGGCGAAGGCCCGCCTGCAACGCAGGAGGTTGCTTGCGGATTCGATTCCCGCCTCGGGACAAATGTGTGTGCCTACGCTCTGCAGACATTTGTTCAGGGCGTTCTGGGCGTTTTCTATATGTATAATAAAAATATATATCTATGTAGTGTATTGTATTAAGTACCGATATCAGTTATCTAGTATTCCATTAACACAAGCTCTGCTTATCTTGGGTTTTGTGGTTTCTTAGGTAGCGGTTTTTTTAATTACAAAAAATTGGGTTTTAAATAATATTCTATTCAAATCAAGATTTAAAAAAATGGGCTTTCTTAAATAGCAATGTCCTGGGCCTTCTTAAATATTATGTCTGAAATAATTTTGCAACATAAGATGTTTTTAATTTTTATTATGTTGACCGCAAGAGCAGGCCCCCTAGCCGCGGGGGTTATTTTTCCCAAAAGCAATCTATCTTTTAAAATGGAACCGTATTCTGTCTTTGCATAAAGGTGGAAATCTACATCTTGAAGGTCTATAACTCGTCATCACCTAATTGATTTATCTACTCGTATGGAGCTCGTATGTCGATGTAGGTGAATCAGAGGTGAAAGCAGCAAGCACTAACTCAAAATTATGTTCCGTCTTCCCTGTAACTCTACTTAAATAAATTGACAAATAACTCAGACGCCTTATAATGTTCAGCATCTAACTGAGCACAAGTCGCTGAGCAGACAAAGTAGGGCTCATCGATCATGCCGGATGACATTAGTATGCGGTGACCATCATGGCGGCAATTTGTGGGATTTGCCGGCAATGGATTGCAGTGACACTGTTCGATCGATCAGTGCTGGGTACCTCACGAATGGTTAACTAGAAGGTCATTCAAATTCATATCTTCAAAGTAGAGACTCCAGATCCAAGAATCCAGATCTTCAAAGCTGCTAAGTCTGCCTACCTAATGAGTTCCTACAAGATTTGTATTAAAATGGATGACTAGGGGTTAGAAATCTGCATTTGTCTTCAATTCGTCAACAGAAGACAAAACTACACACAAAACGGTGTATGTGTGTCAATGGATTATTATAGTTATTACCACATGCATGACACATCTCTCAACTTCTTAGGGCTCGCTTACACGGACTGCACGTCTCAAATACACGGTCGGAAGTTGCCGACTGCACGGCTCAACTGTAGGTGAGTGCAGCCGATTGGTAGTCGGCTGCAGGCGACGAATGCCGTCGACGACGGGCAAATAGGTTGCATAATGCATATAACTTCAAAAAGCTAATATTTTATCGCTTAGAACGCTACTTGTGTTAACTATATTAGGTAGGTAAATATACATGAATTATAAGGAATGGTAAACGGTCTTCTTGTAATTCTTAACTTACTAGTTCACTCCTTACAACATCGTAAGTAGTCTATGGTAACAAACAATAACAAACCACCGTTTTGCACCGTTCGATTGTCTCCGTCGACTCTTTGTCCTCAGCCCGTTAATGGACTCCGTGATTAATAACGGTCCCGGCAACTTTAAGTTAATGACTTGTTTTATATAATTGTAGGGTTTGTGTGACGTCAGATCTTTGTAATCCTTCTGCGTCACCCTGATTCGATGCTATAAAGTTTTATGGGAACTAGCTTCTGCCCACGGCTTCGCACGTTTTCGGTATAATAAGTAGCCTTTTATCTAAGTTAGGTTTTGCTCTAAACGTACGCCAAATTTCATCATGATTTATTTATAATGCTGGGTGCACTAATACTTGTTATTTGATTGTTGTATGTTGTTTGAAGCTCAGAAAAATATAAATTATATTTACATCATTATTGTAATAGTAGGAAATATTAGGTCCTTACATATGAAATTGGCGTTTTTCGTACTGGCCACTTTAATCACAAATTTCTCCTCTTTGGTAAGGAATTCCAAATTCAAATTTGTACAGCTATAGACTCATGTATTTGTGCTTCGATGATCGTCATTCATTTGTTTTTTTTCTTCTGTTTTTTTCTGTTTGCGTCACTCATTTTACAAAATGGAAAACTTAAAATATCGCATTATTTACGAGTACGAGTTCCGCCGTGGCACTAGTGCTGCGGAAACAACTCGAAGGGTGAATGATGTGTATGGCGGTCGTGTTGCAAAAGAAAACACAGTTCGTTTTTGGTTCCAACGTTTTCGTTCTGGAAATTTCGACCTGCAGAACAAGCCCCGTGGACGGCCTGAGACTCAAGTTGATAATGAAGAGTTGAAGGCTATTGTGGAAGCGGATCCATCGCAAACCACGTCCGAGTTAGCTGCAGGCTGCGATGTTAGTGATAAAACTGTTTTAATTCACTTGAAGCAAATTGGGAAGATTAAAAAGCTTGAAAGGTGGGTACCTCACGAATTGACTGAAGCAAACCGGCAAACGCGCGTCGACTGCTGCGTTACATTACTAAACACAACTACTGTAAGTGTAGTTGTAACACATGCCAATTTTTGAGTAAGCGCTGGGAGAACGTAACCTATCTTCCCTTTTTAAATCAACGGTACCTACCCATAAATTGTAATAGTATTAGAATTGACATGCCTGTCACTCCTCAAGGGCCCTGCCTGAAAACCAGCGCAGTGTTGGGCGAATGCCTGATACTGCAACATGCTGAGGCAGGGACCAATTTTTACCCTTTTCCTCTTTCTTTATAGTGTAAGTACCTATGGTTTATCCATCCAGCATGGAGCATGTTAGTAAATAAACCACGATACAAATAACAAAAACTCACGTGCTTGGCGTCGAGTTTCAGATATAATTGTATGCAATTTTTATTGAAGGGAGGATCTAAAATCGACAAGTAATGTAAATTACGTATAAAAGGACGCGCCAACAAAGTGAATTTTAGGTTAAGTATGGGCGGTTTGTTTACGTTTATGCCTCATTCAAAATGGACACGGTATAGTGAGTAAGATTGTGTTATCTGCTATTTGTATTGTACCAACCAATTTACGTGTTTTTAGGTAAAATAAATTATCTATCTATCTATATATCTTTAGAGGTTTTGGAGATACTGGATCCTGGAGGTGACATAAATTCTGATTTTACAAACTTTCGGCTTTATGATATAAATAATAAGTAAGATTGTTTCCGCTCGTTTTACCGGAAAAAAAAGTATCCTTTGTCCGTCTTTGGGATACCGTCCACCTCCCTGGCAAACACGAGTGAAAGTGGCGCCCCCACCTATTTTATCTTATTAACACAGGAAGTTTTAAAAATCCATCGTTTTCGCCTAAAAACTGCGCCCAAAAACCGCGTATAGTTTGGTATCTGTTATAAGTTATTTATTAACCAGGCTCCCGAAGATGCTCGGCTATGGCAGACTTCTCAATTGCCCGATTTTTTACCGCTCTTATGTGCTCCTTTCAAACCCCTGGAGCAAATTACACAATCCACAAGTAATCTCAACAGAGCGACATTACATACCAAGATTGGTACAGGAGGCCATTGAGATTACCAAACACAGGAACTTCAACCGAGAAGGTTTCCAACTATCCGGAACCTGGAACCCTGTTGTGAGAATGTGCAAAAAACGAAGAAGTGATGTACTAAAAGAACCGTGTTGTGTGTGATACCGTCAGTGTCGAGTGTCGTGATCGAGTTGCGTTCGATAATGAAACCGGTGGTAGTAGTAACGTTCGTAGCAAAAGACTAAAAATGAGGGTAGATCGATATATCTGCCAATAATAACTCACTCGCAAGACATTCAGTTATTCCGTGATCGTGGCGCATGAAACTGTGCCGAAATATTGGAAAGCTCAAAATTCAAATCATGGTAAATATCGCGTTCAAAATAACTTTAGTAATATGGATAACTATTACCTACCGGTGCTTCGCACACGCCGCCGCCGTGTGCTTTACTCAAGTGAGTGAGTTCTACAAGTAATGAGTGCGTTGTGTACATGTGTCTTCGATCAAATATACCTAGATTCCGCGTAAGCGCGCCAAAAGGAACCAAACTAAACAGTGCTTAGATTCATAATAAGCACTGTTTTGCCGTTAGTGTCGCGCCGACCGTCAGAGAAAACTTCGGCATCGTTCCACTGATGCCGAAGTGTTCTGTGAAAAGTTGCAAAAATATCACCCTTACAAACATAAAACAACATGGGATTTCGTATTTTTGGTAAGTTTTGTACTTTTTACTAATACTTACAGTGATAAACATCCGAAATAATCTAGTTAACATCTCCAAATTAGTATTTCAAGAAATTAAATCCTTTTATTTTTGCTTCGCAGTTGTCTCTTTTGCACGCATAATAGAGTTTACACGGGTAATAAGAACGTCCTAAAGTCGTATGTGATATAAGTAATTTTGAGCGTTAGAATTATGAAAATAAAGTTTAATTTCACCTTTTAATTTCTTTTAGCTAAAAGCTTATAATTGTAATTATAATTTATTTGTCTTTATCAATTCCATTTAGTTTTGCAAAAAATATTTCTTCCTTTTTCGATCACCCACTAATATCCGTTGTGGTTGTGGTTATTCTAACTTTTAGATTTACTTACTTTACTTACAGCCGGTTTTTCGAACACAGATCATCGTTTTCATTAATAAATCAATGGTCAAGTCTCTAATCAAGTTATTAGCAAGTCAGTTTAAGGAAAGTTCAACTTTCTCAAGCAAGTCAGATTTAAACACGTCATTTTTTGTGAAAGTTTTTAATGAAAATCTGTCAAAAATTCCTCACTTGAGATTTGAGATGTGCATGAATTTCGGTTGGGTTTGAATAGTCGGATGTTTAACATTCTGAAACTGAACTGAGGGGTGAGTTTGACGACAGTATCGAGACGTCTCATTTTTCCATAGATTTTAGTACAGCGCCCCATCTTACCCCGTATCGGGATGTGCGGACAGGGAACTACGCAAATCCCATACAGATATGAGATGTCATGATCCCGTCACGTTACTATCGTCAACGTAAATAATTTTTTAAATCGGTACCTATGTTTCGGAGCCTATTTAACACAAACAAACAATCAAATCTTTCCTCTTTATAATATAAGTATAGATAGCATATGGAGATGTGACCACTGCTACTTTTCTGGAAGTTTAGTTCTTTGCAGAATGCAGAAATTTATTACAAATCGCTAAAATATTTTAATTTCCTGCGAATCTGTGTAACATTCCTTGTTGATCGAGCTCGGTAGCGAAGAGTTGTAATAGTCTTGCAGTCTAGCCTAGTCCACCCCCCGGTTCGCGGGGGGTGGCGGGCTTCGCTAGGAGTAAGTTAATGTTGAAAGCCCCCGCCCCCCCCCCCCGCTTCGCGGGGGTGCGACGCCAAGAGGAGTATACGTTAAATGTCGGTTCCGGTTCCTTACACCTTCCGTGTAGAGGAGATAACATTGGTAACGAAGACAAGAAGCATACCCTCCACGACTCCGCAAAAAAAAAAAAAATAATAATTCGTCAAAAATTTTCTGTCTTTTTTGTCTTGTAATTAAACGACACATTTTGACCTCTAGCACCAAGGTTATTCAACTTGGAGGTCAATGTCAATAACAAAAGTTGCATCCCTAGGGACCCCCTCCAAGATTCCACAAAAATAAATATATGTTAATTAAATATAAAATTTTCGTCAAAAAATTCTAAAATTCTAAATTCTTAAATTCTTTATTGCACACAAAATAACATACATAAAAGTTAACAAATACTGGACATGTACAAAGGCGAGCTTAACCATAAAAGAGTCGTAGTCTTTTTCGCCTTGTAATTGACTGCGTCCCGTAAAGTATACTCTAACCCAGAAACCACTGTGGCAATAACATTTTATGAGTTTTCGTCAATGCCGCGGAGCAAAACGCCATAAGGTCGTTAGGTAATTGTTGAAAACTAAACTTTAGATTGCAATAAGGTTGATTTTTAATAAAATATGTAAATGGCTTTGTGATGATTTTTAGTATTATCCCTAAGATGTATGTATATCTCAATTGGCAGGAAGGTATAGTAAACTCAAGCCGTTTTTGTGCGTTGTGTCAGTACGGAAAGTTGCATCTAGGGTATATTTGATCGAAGACATGTGTTCAAAGTAAAAAATGTGTATTGTTATGTTAAAAATGTGTAGTTCCCCTTTCTGTTTCGTGCAGTTAAAAAATAAAAATCTCTATTTCCATACGGATGTTTTTCTACCTAAAAATCCATGGACATCTATCTGGCAGACTATTCTTGGGTAGGTAAAATATCTCTATCAGATTATTTTAATTAGTTAGCACACACGAGCTAAATATAATATAAATGTACCTAAGCAGGTAGATACTTAAATTTAAGTACAAGTTTTGTTTTTTCTCATTTTAAGTGAACTGTATTTATGTTCTTTGAGAAAAATAAATAATCTTTAAACCGAGACTATCCTGGAACGAGACGTCTGCGTTATGTCGGTGAACTCATTATCAGCCCATTGATTTACCCAACATTCCTGTTGGATTTCGATTACCAGTGGCGCAGCGTGCGAAGGTCCGCCTACGATGTAGGAGAGTGCGCGTTCGATTCTCTCCTCGGGACAAATAATTGTACGATCAGCATTCTGATTTTGGATGTTCTGGGTGTTTTCTATATAGTACCCATAATACAAGCTTTGTTTAGCTCTGGGCTAGATGATGATGTGTCAATTTATTGTACATTATTATCGAAAAAAAAACTGACCTAACCAACCACTGAGCGGAGGAAAGAATGTATTTACGTAGAACGGCTGTCTTCTATCATTTCTATCGGGGCCGGGGATGTATGCTCTACCGCCGCAAGGTTGCTTGTCTCTCGATCTTTTATAGGATACATTTTGGAGAATGCTCACTTGAACTACATGACCTGATCCCACCATCCCCCTTCCACTCCAGGACAAGCAGACGCACAGCGCAATACCATCCATACTTGGTGGATGTACCCTCCACTCGCACTAAGCTCGCACCGGTTTTCCTCCACCTTTATTATTCGCACCGCAAAGGAATGGAACTCGCTCCCTGTCTCTGTTTTTCCAGCCAATTACAACCTGGGTCTCTTCAAGACAAGGGTGAATAGGTATCTTCTAGACCTTCGTGATACACCGTCGGCCGCATCTTCGCTTTCCATCAGGTGAGATTGCGGTCAAACAAGACCTTTGTTTACCGTAAAATAAAAAATAAAAACAACTCGGAGGCCTTCTTTCTACCCTCAGTCTCGCAGTGTGACTTTAAACTAATTTGTATATAAAGAAAAAAATATTTCATCGGTGCGTCGGCCTGATAAGCAGATTACTACAGTTTCAAAGAAAATATCGCGCGTGGTGGGACAACTGCAATCCGCTGCCGCTCTGAAGCCCGCTTCGCACTGAAAACACTGCCTTAAACTTATCCCGACAATACGGCCTTGGCTCCAGCTCGGTATGAAACTATCGACAGATTCTTGGCAGTGAAGATTTAATTACGTCTTCCGCCCGAGGACCACAAACATCCTGCGCGGCTTGGCACTGAACCGCGGGATAGTCTGGTAACTATCAGTTCGAGATAGGTTCTTTAGGCGTTTTATTTTTTAATATAATAATAATATTTGTTTTAAAAATAAGAACCATTTTAAAACTTGATTTGTGGTTTATGATTTTATGTCTTCTAGACATCATAAGCATCAACAGAATGTATCGGCCCACTGCTGGACGCAGGCCTCCCCCTGATAAACGCCCTTTGCCGTTTAGCTCATGGGGGTAATGCCCATAATCCCCACGCTGGTCATGCGGGTTGGAGATCGCAGCTCTATACATTAAGCTCTCCTAATTTTACACTGTATTTATGTTTTGTTGGATAATCCCTCGGGAATAAAATATTAATGGGACATCTCGGGTTCATTCTCTATACAATAATTAAATTTTACGAGATATTTATGAGTGTTTGCACTGCACTTACCTACACATTACTATAAAACATCATTTACGGTACACAGAACAATTGAAAATTATAACGCACACCATGTGTAGACTGCAGTGGCACGAACGTAGAGACTCAAGTTGCTCTAATTAAAATGAAACTCGTGTTAAACTTGTAAATTAAGCGACGGTGTTATATTTTGTCACAAAGATGGAAACGTTTGCTGGATTCTGCTGTACGGGTGAACTTGAAGTTAATGCTTTGTTATATTGTGTTTGTGTAGGTAAGCTTATTATTTTTAAAGATTTAATAGATCGGAGCTTTTATCTTCCTATAGGTATATCGTTTAAGTAGCTGTACTCGAAATCTCTAAAATTTATTGCACTTATTGCCCAAGGGGTGTAAAGTAAAAATAAACAAATGTGTGATTTACTATTTATTTTATAGATACTTGATACGTCTAGTTTTTCTATAGATACACGATACGTACTATCTCCACAAACGTTATCTATTCCATGGGAACTGATTTATGAAATAAAAAGTATCCTACGTTTTTTCTAGGCTTAGAATTACCTGGTTGCAAAATTTCATTCCATTCCGTTCATAAGCCTTGTCGTGAAGAGGTAACAACTCATACTCATACTCGTACTCATACTCATACTCATTTATTCGCTGTAGGAGCACAAGGCACACTTGGAGACGTCAATTATACAATATAATGCTGCTTAAATTATAATTTAAAATTTGAAGCCATAAAACAGAAAGACAGAAAAATAATCAAGTTACTTAATAATTTGTACACATAAAAAGGTAAATTAATAAATAGATCAGCTGTAATAGGGCGTCGTTAAGTTCATGTACAAATAATAATTAATGGTGCTGCTGTAAAATGGCATTGTCTGTCTTTATTAAATCTAAATAATAAACACCCACCCATCCAGCCATCTATCCATCCAAACTTATAATTATTATTATTAGTGTGAAGTGATTTATTCTAAGTCTATAGTGAATCGAACCATGGAATAATTATTTATATATCCATATAAGCTACCAACAAGTTACCAACCTCTTTCCACCCCCTCAGAAGTTAATGTTTGAAAATTAGATCGAGAATCATACAAACTTAATATTAGTGGGATATGGATATTGCACGAAAAACATATGTGTAAAACTTAAAACTAGAGAGATTTTACTATAGAAACATTACATTTACATTCATAATGAACTAGAGAGATTATTAGATACAGTGTAGGTAGATTTAGATTCAATCTGTTTAGTTGTTAAAAAAATTAATTCCATTAATTATTCACGAGGCCTTTACCCGAGAGGGGTCTCAACTACTGACAATAATAATAATATAAATACTAAACTCATCTAAAAAATTCTAATCATATTCAATTATAAAGTAGATACATTCATTATTAAAATTTTGTATTATTTATCATAAAATTACATTACATATATTTTAAAAACCGACAAGCTATTCTTTTTATAGACATGATTGAAATTGTTTATCAAGGTTATGGAATAAAAGGTTTTTACTTTTATTTATTATTCACAGCGACATAATCGCAGTGTATTAAGCTCTTTAAACAAATAACAATAATATTACGTAAAATATACAGAAGAGTTCGTAACATGCAGGAATAAATTTGTTCGTAGCACTGTCTACGAAGCGTAGCAGATCTACGAAATATGTAGTAATATCTACGGCGAAACTGGTGAAGAAATCGGAATATTTTGCCGCATACCTGACTCTTAGTCCAAATCACATGTATATTCAGAAAACAAATCTCTTTTGCTTGGAAAGAGGGTTAGGCCGCGCTGGTGGCCCATGAGAATAAAACAATTCGTGTAGCGGTTATCTCAGCTATTGCTATGAAAAACCTATTCGCCAATACGTCGCGTTGCCGGCCTAACAATGAAAATTCGATACCTATCTCAGAGTGCATGAATCGGTGCCAGAACATACCAGGGCTATGCTACAGTGGCACCTACAAATCTGTTCAGATGGTCTACTTTAAAAAACGAAGTAAGTTGACGGATTTTGTCATATCATTAAAGATCTAGGCTTTTACTCTCAAAAACAAAATCGAAGTCTCTGATTTGTTTTCGTGCAAACACTAATTTTATGTAAACGACATAAGCGTTGGTTTTGCACGACAAAGAAAACGAAACTTCGATTTTTCTTTTCCGAGTAGGCCCCGTGACTCGAAAAGTGTTGGTGACGCGCCCGAAACAACTGAGTGGTAAGTGGTGAGTGGTTCGTTTCGTGCGATCGACGTAATCCATCACCTTCGTTCGTTTTTCAAGTAAACCTTGAAGTTAACAATTACAACTAGATTTTAAACTTATATGTATTTCTTAGAAATCTTAGCCGTTACCAGCTGGTAGAGTGCCCAGAATGCTGGCAGCATTAGAAATAAAAGCTAGCATTCCGATCACCTGTGGACTCTATTAGAGGTTTGGTAAGATACCTCCAGGCTGACAACTCGATGCTTCTGGATATCTTCGTGAGTCACTAGGGAAGCACTACCCGGCGGTGATGCTTTGACCTGCGACTGTCAACTTGGTGTAAGTACTTATTTGATCATATGCCTGTTGTTTCCCCAGCAACCATTCTAATTACCGGAAACAGCATTGCGGCTCAGTGGAATGTGGTATGACGGTAATACTACTTCCCCGGAAGAGCCCATCCACAAATAGCTCACTACCTACACTACGCATTCTTGCAATCTTGTCGTACTGCAAAATGCTCTGGGACAATAGTATGAATGTAACGTCATCGGTACAATCGCGGTGACAAATGAACTGACATCAAAGTGCCTGGGATCCAATTCTCGATTGCTGAAGAATATATCATGTTATATTCTTCGATATTATTTCTAATTCTGACTTTAACGACGATAGGTTACTCGTTGTGGCCCGAGTGGTTTTGTAGAAGACAAGTCTTTGATATTTCGCAAAAATTTATTTTTTGAGATTTAGGTTTTTGTAACCACTCAAAATTTTTGCGCAAGCGTTTAGAATAGCAATCAACCTGATGATGTCCCTCGTAATGACACAAAGTTGATTTTATTCCGTGATTTTCTCAATCATGGTTAGTACTGAGTGGATTACGCTCACATTCACCGTGGAATATTTTGCCTAAAATGCGAAAATCAAATAAATACGCGTAGAATAGATAAATCACCAGAATTGCCTCCCTGGATGTGGCTGGTTGCTGCTAGAATAACTCGCTGGTTGCGGTCAGGTTGACTGATTGTGAGTGTACAATGGGTGCACTTTGGAAGCTTTTGGTAGAACTTCCATTAGTCTCTATAATTTTAACGTATTGTGTTTTGCAGTTACATGGAAATAATGATATATTACTGATTATTCATACTTAACCCAGACATAATTATCCACTTTGTAAAATTTTGTTGCATGAACTATAAAAAATCATACACGACATTCTTCAAAAAGCATTAGGTAGGAATACTCGGCGACAAAAACCGCTGCCATAAAAAATATAAAAAAGATTATTTATCGCGTGTGGCAATCCCGTGGTTTTTGTAAACCACGGGATTGACTTCACTACACTTGACTACACTGACTTGACGACCTCTGTGGCGCGGTGGGCGAAGGTCCGCCTGCGACGCAAGAGGTTGCGGGTTCGATTCCCGCCTCGGGACAAATATATGTACGATCTGCAGATATTTGTTCAGGGCGTTCTGGATGTTTTCTATGTATAATAAAAAATATCTATCTATGTAGTGTATTGTATTATGTATATCAGTTATCTAGTACCCATAACACAAGCTCTGCTTAGTTTGGGGCTAGATAATGCTGTGTGACTTGTCCAGCATTATTTATTATTTATTTATTTATTTATTAACTAGCCCACACTCGCAAACTTTGACGCGTTATATTTTTGTCAATTTTGTTTGATTGACAAAAGAAAAAACACTTATCCAATATCTTCTAATAATCTAACTGAGGGACTTATTACAATTTTTGAGTCGTCAGGCCTATTCTTTTCAGAGGTCCAATCATTGATTTAAACAGAGAAGATTGGTTACGTTCTCCCAGCGCTTACTCAAAAATTGGTATGTGTTACAACTACACGCAAACACATACGCTCACAGTTATATTTCCAGTCCTGTGCAATACAAAGAAGAACAAAGACGGAAAGACGTATCTAGGACCGAAGTGAGACTGAGGCAACAATATTTCACGCGAATCACGACCGCCCGTGCCGCCGGTCAGACGGTGACTGATGTGGGAGAACACAATTTTACACAATTTGAGGTTGCCACTTTCGAGCAACCAGTACCTCATCTTCGTTTTTAATAAATCAATGGGTCCAATCCACCTTTTCTGCCTCACTAAATATCAATCCTATAGCTGTAATATAAACTGTAATCCGCAACCATATTTTTTCCAGCACGTTGACGTATTGTGAGAAATCTCCAGAAGGCACACGTGAGCCTTCGTCTGTCCCTCGTTTTATACGAAACAAAGAGTTATAGCCTCTTCAAGAAATACTCCTACTGCCTTCTCGTTCACTTTACAAATTTAATCCTTATCTCGAAGGTTTATACCTTCGAGATAAGGATTAAATTTGTAAAGTGAACGTGTGGTTTCGCAGGTAAAAATGTCAAGGGAATATGGTAAATTCTAATAATTTGGTTTGCGACACCCAGTGCACCTCTATCTTGCACTTGTCTACTGCTCATTCAAATTACAGAGGATTTTGTTTTGTTTATGTCTGGGGCTTAGATTACAGGATACGAGTATTGAATCACAGGGCAGGCTTTTATTTTACGACTGGTTTATGTCCATTTTTAGATGGTTTTATGGTTTCAACTGTCCCTATGTGATCAGGGTTTGCTCGGGGCACATTTATTCTGGGTATTACACATGGATATTTGGTCATCGAACTCTGGGAAAATGCTAATTTGTGTGATAGCGCGCAAACTGAAGATGATGAATATTTAGATAAAACTTCATCAAATGATCAAGATTATTTTTTTTAGTTCATATTACACGTCTCTTATTTTTCGTAAGTCAATATACTCGTTTATTGTATTATAATGTATACTGGTTCTTCAGTATCCAAAGCGTATCTTATCTAGGTACAATCTGCACTATAACAAAGTTATTGCAAAGAGATCACAGTAAAGATAGAGAAACATATAAAATATCGCAATAAAACGTTGCAATCGCATAAAAATCAAACATCGAACAGAGAACAGAGGACCCGTCCGATAATATCCCTGGATATTTGCTTACTCCGGCGAACTACTCTGAAACTATCCGCTTTTTTTCGTTTTACAATGGAACGGATGTAAAGTCTTTGTTTCAACCTCTGGGGATGCGGTATAGTTCCGATCTGCCTTCTGTTTGAGAGGATTTCTCTATAGATAATGGTAGCTCTGTTATTACAGCGGTTTCTATGTAAAAATATGTTTTGTGGTCTCTCGTTTTTAATAAAACAGAAAGCCTAACAGTAAATGAAATTTTACCTGTTCGAAAAAAAAGAGATCGTTTTGCGGTCTTGATTGCTAATTATTGAAGCTATCATTATGTATATACTTGGTAGTATAAACGAGGTAGGTAATCGAAATATTCAATTTAGCAAATTTTACTTAAAGTAAACTTTCCTTTATTTTTAAAAATATGTGGAACTGCTTTCACAGAACTTACTGACCTGGTAGCTCTCTCCAGTCATCGTAATGTTACGAACAAAACGTGACAAAAAACATCTTTGTTGATTGCTTAATTTCCATCAGGGTTGGTATAGTCAGCAGTTTATGTTTTGAGGCGCGGTCCCCCCACGGCTGAGTATTTGATCCTTTTACAAGAAACCAAAGAGCAACTACAAATCGGGTAAAAAACGTTATCCCATTCTAAGGATATCACAAAGGTTGTATGTTCACAGTAGTCCCTCGGGAGCGTCGTATGCAAGTGCATTTTGTATCCCGCTAGGCAATACCGCCTAGACGGTATCAGCTGTATTTGTTCCGCTGGTACCTAAAATTTTACAACGCCGCACGGGTGCAGTTTTTTGTTATGATTTTTCCTGAATATGCTTTGTAATGTTAGGATTAAGTTGCTTTATATTTTATTTTGGGTTCGCTGGTCTCTTAAGTTGCTGTTTGTAAGAAAAAATGCCTTTTTGTAGGTACCTACTCAATGGGGTTTGAACCATTGCCTTGGTTTATTCATCAGAACATTAACCGGCGAATTATGTGAACGAATTTTAACCCATTTTTAATATAATTTTTATGCCATAAAGTGATTATGATATAGGTATAATACTTTTAAAATACTTTTGCAACCCCCTTTAGGTTATTGTGATTGATTTGAGATTATGAAAATGTATTCGGAGACATAGTTAAAAAGCCTCAGACAAACAGAGCGACAGAGTTGATTAAGAAATAGGTTCCCGTTGCCCGTTTTTTCACGCTACAAATCTATTTAAAGGTGTGCCTGCGATGATCTAAATACCAAAAAGTTTTTAACCTACTTTGAGGAAATCCCATTTAGGTATGCATAGAGACCGCAGCAGTCAAAATGCAAATCATTATCCCTCCACCCTCAAAGCTCTACAGCGAAGTGTCTCCGAGACCCTTCACATATTTAGGAGCGCTTGCGACGCATGGACTTTTGAATTTTTCTCCTCTGTAGACGCCTAGGCGGCTGCGTGTTTACAAACGGCGATTCTGATATTAATTTCATGTACCTACCTTTTTCTTCGTCTTGAATATACCTTTTTTCCACGATTTCACTTGAAATACTGTAAGTATAATTTTTGTATCTTTGTAAACGCATAACTACAGGCAGACATTTTACACCTTCAAGTTTGAAAGTGACGGAGTCACACATCAGATTTACGTACCTACCTCGTACTTGTAAATGTGATGTTTATAACAATAATAGACTTAAATGCAATTCAATTATGTTATATTGATAATTTATAACTTACAAAATATTTATGACCTGTACGTACCACTTACGTTCACGAGTAAATAAATGAACTGAACTCTGAACGATTCATATCCTAGAAGTCCACACTTAGTTTTAGTAGAGCCAAGAACCATTCTGTAAAAAATGTTGATTCGTTGCAGAATTTATGTTTTTTTGTGAATCTTTCTTTTGTTGTGGAAATTATCGATCAGAGTTTAAATTAAGATTTTTTAGTTAAGTTTATTCCTTCTAATCAATGAAATGAGCCAATCAATAAAATAAATATTTATTTCCAGTAGAAAAGGTCAAGCAAAGAAAATATGGAAATAATCTTTCTATAGCCCTGGTTGACAACAGTGTTTAATAATTTATGTTCAGAATTAGCCCAATAGGTATTCACTTGATAAGGGATTTGACCATCGCATCGATTAGTTGCGTTAGTGATAAAAAGATCGGGTAAAACATTTTTATCTTCAGCGGAGTTTGTAACTACGCGTCCCTGCGAGGTTTAGTGTACTTTATGTATCTCAGGCACCGAATTTACACGTAAATTGAAATATTACACAAAATATGAGATGCTGTAAGGACCTTTGTGATATAAAGTCTGCTATCGTCTGGCTTAAGATGGAGAGTTTGGTTATTTCCGGATGTAAATTGAGAAAAGAGCTTAGTTATAAATTCATTTTGATGCTTTCTTTCTTAATGTTAGTTTTAAAGTGTAATGGAGACCAAATAATTATAGTCTAATGAGGATGTCTTGTTGGTTCATTATGAACAAAATTACACCAAATCTGAATCAAACAAACGTTGCTTCGATTGAAAAAAAGTCGTCAAAATCGAGTTCCATTCTGCACATTCCACCAAACTGCGATTCCCAACCCACATGCCCAGGGTGGGTATTATGGGCAATACCCATCATTTGATAAATGCCAACATGGTGCTTATCTGGGGGAGGCCTGAGTCCAGCAGTGGACCAATACAGGCTGTTGAGGTTGAGGTTGAGTTATATTTGTATGTGAACAGAGGTCAGTTTCGTTGACCGTATTGGAATCACTGTTTTTAAAGTATTCATTTGTTTCAATATTAATTTCAGTCTGATATATATCAATATCATACACAGGTATATTATAGCACGATACATCTCATTAAATATTTCCATAAAAATTGTCAGGAGATACATGGCAGACAACTTCAACTACAACGTATATTTTTACATCTATGAAAGAAGTATGTAATGTACTTATAGCTACATTTTAGCTGCCATGTGTGAAGTCAATAATTGTATATCGTAATCTTGTTCTTCAATCTTATTAACCATGCTGACTGGAGCATTGATTTTCTAGAGATATTCGTACGAATGTGTATTTTCTTCTCAAAGTGCAAGTTTTATCAAAAGATAGTTTACCTACATTGTAACTACTCGTATGACTCATTTGCGGTGCTCAGCGTTAAGGTTTTGAAATAAAATCGTTTACTACATATTGCATGTGTAGCTACAACATTGTAAACTGAACTGGGGCTTGTGAGTTATACTTAAACTAAGTGTTTACGGATACTAAGATATGACTCGCATAATTTCAAGTGCAATTGTAGAAAAAGGTATATCCAAGACTGAAATTAATATCAAGATTCGACCGCTATTCCCATATATTATATTCTTTCATATTATTTTATGTAGTGCGTCTTAAGATTATTGGTTACAATTATGAAACGGTAATGATAATTGGCGAAAGCAAAGCCTTCAAATTTTGAGTTCACTCTCAATTTTTTGATAAAAGTAGATTGAGATCCCGTTTGTTCATTATGTTCAGAACATGCTGTAGTTTCTTAGACGGACATTAATTAGTTAGCAACTTCAGCCACTTCAAACTTAAAGTACTCACTAACAAAGTATCTTAAAGCTCCTGGGGCTAGACGCACACTATCAGAGATTTTGCTCTGATATTCTGATTTTGTTTTTAACTTTTGCTAATAAATAGACGGAGAAATTATTATTTCAACATAATTTGCGAATTCAAGCTTGAGTTAAATCAGATTTTTATAATTTTTAACTGGATTTTTTTTTCCGCGCAGAATACCGACCAATATGTATATGCATAATTTCGCATAATTGTGGAAAAAGATTATCCAAGACTGAAAATAATTATCAGAATCGCACTGCTATTCCCATATTCCATTATTGTCCGTTAAAATTGAAAACACGTAAATATCCGCTTCAGTTCCGGCTTCTACTGTTCACCTAACACATAGCCTTAGAAATTTTACAATAACTGGTTAATTCCAATTTGCCCTTATAAATAGGTAGACACCCACCTACTCATTGCCGAACCCAGATCTGAATCAGTACAATATTTGCCTTTTCACCCTCGACCACTAAGAAGTCGTTTCAAGGCAGATAATTTAGGTTATTCCCATTGATTAATTAAAAAGGGAAGATAGGTTACGTTCTCCCAGCGCTTACTCAAAAATTGGCATGTGTTACAACTACACACAAACACATACGCTCACAGTTATATTTCCAGTCCTGTGCAATACAAAGAAGAACAAAGGCGGAAAGACGTATCTAAGACCGAAGTGAGATCGAGACAACAATATTTCACGCGAATCACGACCGCCCGTGCCGCCGCTCAGACGGTGACTGAGGTGGGAGCACACAATTTTACACAATTTGCGGTTGCCACTTTCGAGAAACCAGCCCCAACGTCTCAGATGATACATTCCTATACTCAACGCCTCACGAAAAGTATTCCCATGTCGTAAGCGATTTACCGGTTAATCTCATTCTTCATTCGATGATTCCACACGGCTAGGTACGCTACCAACGTATCATAGAAGGCAATGTATCACCAGTGCTTCACCGGAGCACGTCATAAAGCGGTATCGGAGGCGTTGCTCGGACAGAACGGCGCGATAAAGCGGGCGATGCATGACACTCATACGACAATGTAGTATTATAGGAGGTGTTATAGGGAGATAAGTTTTATTACGGCAGAATATCAGCTCTGTGAGCCTTATACACTGTTTTACCTATTATTCATAGAACGCTTTATTGCATTGCCTACTTGGCTAACATAATTGATTTTATTTTAATAAACTGTAAACTGACTTCAATTACATAGTTTTTTCATGGATCCCATTGTCAAAGGTTAAAAAAGTGGCTTGTCGAGCAGGCCTTCTACACAGTGGAAGAGTTTCTGTGCCTAAAGGTTTACCCTACCTCGATATAATATAATTTGTTCTTAATGTAAGCATGTATTTTTTTATATCATTCATTTGTTATTTGACTGTAGGTAATGTGTACTTTGACTGTGTAATGTAATTTGTTTATCTCTATACTATTAATTTACTAGTTGACTATAATGTTTAAAGTGACTGTGCAGGTTATTTAATTTAATTGTTGTGTACCCAATTATGTACCAATACCATTTTTGACGTGTATATCATCTTATACCAATAAATGAATCTGAATCTGAATCTGAATCAAAACTGGACATAATTAAGATGAGAACATACGGTACCAGGTTTCAATTAAAAAAAGAATCATGAAAATAAAGCCACCCAGTCAAAAGGTGAGAAACATAAAAAAACGTCGAATTCAGAAATTCCTCCTTTTTTGAAGTCGGTTAAAAAGTACAGTCGTATTGAGGATCTCTATTGTTATAAATAAGAGTGACGCACTATTCCATTCTATACCGATCCACTGAGCTGATTAATTAAAAGGTTATTTTCGGCATATTGTTCCATTCTGATCCATAGTCTAGGTGGATTAGTTCCATTGCTTGATTCTATTCCACTCTAAAAGTGCAGTGACAGTACATGGGGTTGTAACGTTATACTACTTTGTATTACTTAAAGGTGTTAACACTGAGATAAGTTTTATTACCGGAGAATAACAGCTTTGCGGGCTTAACACACATTTTAAGTTCGTAGAAGTTCGTAGGTAGTTAGATAGTTTTACAAATTAAATGTAACAGTCTCACATTACATACCTATCTAACAATAGGCTTTTATCAATCAAAAAGATCGATCTCCATGAACAATTTATTTTGTTAGAACTGTAGAACGTGCTCTAACAATGCGTTATGTATATCGCGTCTCAAATAGTATCTCAATCATTGTTTTTCAAAGGATTATTCACCTCTAAAAAAGTTAGGAATAAAGATATGGCTAACTAACCACCCATCCTATAATTTGAAAGCCTTCGCGCACACCCTCGCGCGTTTGATCCTATCGCCCAGATCAATACAAATTAAGGCCACGAAATGGCTTTCATATGTCGATTGAATGGGTGATATTTGCCTAATCTGTGCGATTGGGCAAAAACCACCCATTCATCGCAAGAAAAAGACCAGTAGGCCAGCACGGGGATTGTCTAGGGTAGACCTAGACAATCCCCGTGCTGGCCTACTGGTTTTTTTCCTGCGATGAATGGGTGGTTTTTGCCTTTCTGCCATATGAAAAAAATACGTCACTTTGTCATCGAATCCGTAAAATGTTTGAATTTCATTCCTTCAACTTCAATATTTACGCAATGTAAGACGATGCGACGTCATTTTTCTCTATTCTAGACATCAATCCCCGCACTGCTGCAGAGCAGTAGGTGAATAATAATATGGGCTTAGTTTAGTGGAAAGGTGCCTACCACGCCAGCCGTCGCCAACTACGCCCATACCATTATCGCTGCAAAACCAATGAATCCGTTGAACGGATGGCAATAAAAGATACAGATTGCAAGCAACAGTTGCAGCAGACAATGACTGGGTAAATTACAGAGCATAAAAACCATCGGCGATTTGGTTGCCAGACAGTTTTGGCGGAAACATACGATGGGGTTTTCGCAGCGGGAATGATTGATTAGAAATATACGTAATGCAGCTGAACTGGAACCCGATTTTGCCTATCAGTCACTTTACTCTGACAATGGTATCGTAGTGCGGTATAAACTTGACACTTTTGTCGTGCATCTATCTCTACATCTACAGTTTCTTTCATATATTTATGTATGCGTGTCATTTTGTGACCATTGTTTTATGAAGCGATTTCTTTAGCAGAATACAATCTTTGTCGAGGCCCAGGTAGCGTCAATAGGGTATATGCATCGATTTTTTTTATTGTTTTAGTCGATTCTTTAGGTCATTATTTAACCGAGGAATGATAAGACGCTCACTGAATTTCGCATTAACAAGGTAAAAAAAAAACAAATCAAAACTACAATCATTTTCGGCTGATAAAAACGCTGCCATATTGGCGCCATGTTTATGTGACGTCGACGTACACACTTGATTAAAACCTTTGGTGACGACCTCGGTAGTGATCATCTCAGGAAAGAGGTTTTCCGAAAAAACTGAAAATAATCGACAATACAAAATGTCAAGTGGGCAGAATAGTGTCAAATCATGGTGCAGCAAGCAGAATAAAAAAAGAAAAAATGTGCACAGTGATGTCACGTCCGCTCTAGTCAATGGCGTAGCGTTTTGAAATTTTGCGATTGAGATTTAAAATATCAATTTTTCAATGGTTAAATTCTACAATAAAAACATCTCAAAATGCAAAAATAAATATGTAGATATGTTTCTATATCAATAGAGAATACGTATATATTTTTTTAGCCATTTTGAAATCACATGCATATACCAAAAAAATGAATAATGCTGTAACCTACTTATCCCATCACATTAGTATTATAAATGCGAAAGTTTGTATGGATGTATGGATGAATGCTTGTTACTTCTTCACGCCAAACATACTGAACGGATCGGGCTGAAATTTTATGCATACAGGTTTATTCTAATCCTGAAATCAAACATAGGCTACTTTTTATCCCATAAATCAGTTCCCGTGGGATAAAAATAATTTTTAAACATTTCCATAGAATAACGCGTGCGAAGCCGCGGGGCGAAGCTAGTTGTAAATATGATAATTCGTAGGTAATATAAAAAGATGGTAAAAGGTAGGTATTTTATTAAAAAAATTAAACAATAAAGAACTCCCACACCTGACAAAGAGCATTTAAGGACTGTAAGTAATGTTTAGGATCTGATCCCGTATATTTCCAACTATTTGGCGGGCGACTCCAAAAAACTGGCTGTTAATTAAAAAGGCGCTTGCCAAGAAAGCGTCAATATCCGCGCTTTAATGTATTACTTGGCAGGTAGTGGACCTTGTTTTATGAACTGGCTGCAACCAGGGACCTTCCTGAATCCACTGTTTCTTTCTACTAATATTTAAAACGACAACTTGTGAAAATGTCAGTTTGAATCTTCAAGATACGAGTATAAACAAATACGAACTATACATGTTTTATTTCCATTATGGTTAATAACACGAAAGGAATTTCAGGGGAATTGAGTTTTGAGCTTTCCAATATTTTGTTTTTCTCAGTTTCTTGCGACAATTATAACTAGTAGGTACCTAAATTTTTAGTTTAAGGTGCGAGAAAATGGCGCCCCCACCTATTTTATCTTATTATTACGATAAACACAGGGAGTTTTAAAAAGTCTTTGTGGTATCTATTATAAGTTATTTATCAATGCCTCTGTAATAGTTCCATTTTGTAAAGCTTAGGCAGAGATACGAAGTTGGGTTTTTGGCCACCAAACTCTATTTTCGCATCTCTTCCTAAACTATGATAAAACTATTACAGAGGTATTATAAATAGCTTACAATAGATACCAAAAACTGTACGATGGATTTAAAAAATAATCCTATGTTAAACGTAATAATATAATAAAATACTCGGGTATTTTTTATTTCAATGCAACGTGCATTTGAACTGTGGTGTGGTAGCGGTACTGGATTAATGAACGCCGAGCTTAGTCCTCTGTCTCACTCATAATCCCAGGGCTAAAATATCTATTTTGACTGTACAAAACATCTTCGTTACGAAAGAGCTTAAATTTAGTTTATTCACTTTCATAATTAAATTATAATAATAACCCCATATTTTCATTTCTCGTTGCAGGAAGATATCTCTTAAAATCCCATAAAAATGCGAAGGCGGTGTAGGGGTGTTATAAATATTTTTAACGACCATATTTAATTAAGAACAGCAAGATTGCTTCGTGATGGTAATAGTAAATGAGTATAAAGCTGTCAGTCCACTGGTCCGGGCGCTTAGAACATTAGCTTTTCTTTGAAATGTAGTAGTAAATTAAACTTTAGTAAAGATGCCACTGAATATATGTACTGTGACGCCAAGCTCTATAAAGGAGATGTGCGCTCTGTGACTTTTCGTATCCGAAGGCGGCCGTTGGTTGTTGTCTTTATTTGTGTGAAAAACAACTCGGAACCTTGAGCTTTTAGACAAGAGGCTAGTTTTTGCGTTGCTGCTGTTAATTAGCTGTTTCCTCGAAGCGAAGCTTCAACGTTATCTTTTCTGTTTTTTTGGTTGGAAAATATTTTGCATTAAATGTTTCTTCTCCTAGTATGTATCTACAGGTACATGAACCTGTGAACTGTTTTAACACCGCCACTTGTCACTTAGTTTTTAAGCTGTTCTATTGTATTGTTTCTTTTAATAAGTGTGCAATAAAGAATTTTCTATCTATCTATCTAACACGAAATACACTATAAACTAGTTACACTATAAATGTTAAACCTGTACGTATTTATTGTTTGTAAGCGTTGTCACAAAACCCGAAATATATGAAAGCAGTGAGTTAGTTTTTTCTTTTTAAACAAACAGTCAAATTGGGACTAAAAAATTGAGCGGAACATTCGTTCTAAAACTAAAAACATTTTCAAAATGTAGTCCAACTTTAAAATAAATAAAATTCCACACAAAAAACTGCAGCAACTCACTTATCCGATACAGTTCCATCAAACTTTTTCAATTTAGTCAACAATCAATCTAACAGACAAAAAACTAACAACACTTGAACGGTTGTTACGAGCGGCAAAACTGGGTGCAAACCGGTAAAAACTAGTAAAAACCGGTAACAAAAAGTAAACATTTTGGACGACTGCCATGTTCAGACTTCTCGCAATAGTTGTGATGAGGAGTCTGGATGTTAAGCGAGGGTAGGATTAACATTATAATGGATGTGCTTGCAACTGTTTTGGATTTACATGGCTGGCTGGTGTACGTTATGGCCGCATTTTTCTGGCTCTTTATGAAAGTGTTTTGAATAACTAGATGGTGTGACATGTGTTTTAAGTTTGGTTTATTGTTTCTTTGCAGAAGTAATTTAGTGCCCATATTATAAAAGCTTGGTTTGTCATAGATCTGTGCTTTGGTGATGTTTATAACATAGAAAAGAGATACTCAAGCGTGCGCAGTCATAGATCTAATGCTTGTGGGAGCTTTACTGATTTTTGTTAAAAATATATTTGGATATTTTACTTTCTACCAATTTAAAAGACCTCATTATATTTTATTTTTGAAAGTATTTCCGTTCTATTTTTTAAAGTTAGAAGTACTATTCCTGTTTTATCTATCTAATAATTTTCACGACTATTTTGCAAGTACTTCCGTTTCAATAAAACTAGTACTTCCGTTTTTGCTAAGTAGAGAACTTGACTAGAGTACTACGCTCCCCACCGCCAGCCATCACGCCACTGACATTCGAGCCGTGGCATAAAAAGGCCGTGTAGCACTCTCAACGGCTCAGAAGTTGCTCCGCCACGGGCACGGCACCATTACGGTGCTCTGAACCGTTCCAGGTGAATAACCAGGTATGAACCCACTTAGTTAATAATTAAATTAAATTGACTTGTCGATTAAAACTATATAAGGTACTTTTAAATATTATGATTATCTTTGTTTGTAACTGATCTTTATTATCCTACTAAAATTAATTAATTAGTAATTATTATACGCTAATAAAACTGTGTATTATAAATTTGGTCTTTTAATAAAGTTTAGATTAAAATAACGTTTTGTCGCTTTCTTTCGGCTATCCTCCCACATCAGAAGCGGGATAGGATTTGGATAACTTAAACTACGCCCATAAAATTTATGATTCCAGGTGATTCATGGATCAGGACGAGGACGAGTTGGCTGCTTTACCAGCTCAACGGTTGCAGACCAATCCTCCTACAAGCCAGACTTCGCCAGTACTTGGGATGTCTGCCTCTGGCCGCCGTCCATCCACTACCTCCGCGAGCGGCCACGTGACCAGTGATGCCTGGGCCGCAGCCGACGCGGCGACGCACAACGCTACAGGTGCCGAGGGCGCCACAGCTTCGAGTGAGGCCTACTCCGCACCGGATAATTCAAGGGCAGTAGACTTCATTCCTATTAGTTTCATGCAAAATATGATGCAAGAAATGATGACTAAACTGATTCGCACTACCGCTCAAGCTTTCAACCCACCTCAAAGTCGACCCATTCCGCGAATGCGAAGTCTCGAACATATTTATGTCCCCGCTTTTGACCCTGATGATCGGTCTGATACAATTCAAATCTGGTGCAAAAATATTGAAGATATTAAGGCCGAATATGAACTTACAGACAGAGAAATCCTAAATTTGACCAGAAAACATCTTAAAGGACGGGCAGCAGAATGGGCACGTCGTAATTACTCTAGTTTAACTACCTGGTCTGAGCTTAAACTGGGTCTTGTCGAAACCTTTGCAGATGAAGCACGCTACTACGACGATTTGACACACTTCATGGACTACACCAGTGATCAAGCCAGCAGTCTTGCAGAATATGCTACACGAAAGTGGGAGTTGGCGAAAAAGGCGATTGGTGTGGAGATGACTGAGCAGCGTCTCGTAGAAGCAGTAATCTCAGGTATGTCTGATTTTCGCATTCGTTCTGACTTGTTACGGCTTACACCAAAAACTTTGCCTCATTTAATTCAAAGTCTCAATTCATACAATAGAAAAAGACCCGGCAAGGAACCTGATCACAACGTATCGGCTAAACGGTTTAGGTCTAACCCATCGCAAGACAATAAATCCAAACGATGCCACAAATGCCACAAAGTAGGTCACCTTCAAAAAGAATGTCGTTCTCAGGCTTTTAAAAATTCCGATCAAAAAACTGCATCTTCTTCCGCCGCTACTAACACAAAACCAACAGACACGCCTAAACCATCATTACCCTGTAGTTTTTGCCATCGAAAGGGACACACCTTTGATAACTGTTTCAAGCGTCTAAACAAGGTATCCCAAGAAGAAAAACCCACTAATGTCAATGCTCTCGTTGTGACACCAAAAAAATATAACTCTATCCTAATTGACGACCACGAATATACTTGTCTTATAGACAGTGGTGCTGAATGTTCCCTTATGCGTGAAAGTGTAGGAGATTCCGTTAAAGGAAAGATTACTTACGAAATCACACACCTACGAGGTGTTGGTGATCATTCGTTTAGTTCATTACGTAAAAAGCTTTGTATGGTTTGTGTTGACGGTCATAACATCGAGTTAGACTTTGTTCTGGTCCCAGATAAATACATTCAATACGATGTATTACTTGGTCAAAACCTTCTAGAAATTCCGGGAATTGAAGTTACATTTACGAAAGAATCCACTAAAATATCACGTAAATCGTACCACATTAACTTTGTTGAAAAAAATGATCTTGATTCAATTAACGTTAACCAAGAAATCGATTCCGAAAATAGGAAACTGCTATGCCATATGCTTCACTCACATTCTGACATGTTTACGTCTGGCAATGCTGTTTCTCAAGTCACTACTGGCGAACTAACCATTCGTTTGAAAAATCCAGATAAAATTGTCCAAAGGCGGCCATACCGCCTCGCACCAGCCGAACGTGAACATGTCAAAGAATTAATAAAAGATTTAAAGGAAAATAATATAATTCGAGATAGCAACTCTCCTTTTGCTAGTCCAATACTGCTTGTAAAAAAAAAGGACGGCAGTGACCGAATGTGTGTTGACTATAGAGAGCTAAATAGTAACACTGTTCGTGATAATTTTCCACTTCCAATCATTGATGACCATATTAGCAAACTTTCGAAAGCAAAATATTTCACCATTTTAGACATGGCAGCAGGGTTTCACCAAATTCCCATCTCTCAGGATTCAATAGAAAAAACTGCTTTTGTTACCCCTGACGGTCAATTTGAATTCTTACGTATGCCATTTGGACTTTGCAATGCGCCATCTGTCTTCCAACGCGCTATTAACACCGCACTCAAACCATACATCGATAAGTTTGTCTTGATATATATCGATGATGTAGTTGTCTATTCAGAAACGGCCGAACAAGGCATTGAAAATCTAAAAACCGTTCTTGATTCTCTACAAAATGCTGGGTTTGCTCTCAATGTAAAAAAATGTAAGTTCTTACAAACTGAAATCGAGTATTTAGGCAGAATTGTCTCCAACGGTCAAGTAAAACCTAGCCCAGGTAAAGTTAAAGCTTTGCTAAACTCCCCTATACCAACCAATGTGAAGCAAGTCCGACAATTTTGTGGCTTGGCTGGGTATTTCCGAAAATTTATCCCAAAGATCATTGGGCGGTTTTGACCCACTTTTTTTTTTTCGCGCACAGTGTTCAAATCACTTTTAAAGTAAAGTATTCAATTCCACTTTTCTAAATATGTAAATTTTTTTTATGTATCTGCTGGAGGAAAAATGTTATGTAACAGTATGTATGTGAGTCTAACTATAATTCTATTAGACTAAAAACTAAAGATTTTACTGTCAGCATTGTGAAAATGTATGTACAAGCATAAGAAAAATGTTTGTATCGCATAACAGATTGTATGTCTCTCTCGCTCGCACTTTCGACAGGTAGAAAATAACAATAAGGTATCGAAGTGCGCGTGCGACGCGCCGCCTGCGCCCCACCCGCTCTGACCGCCCCGCAGTCGTACGTCATCCTTCGTTTCGATCTGTGCGTTTAAACTCGTGTTTCCGATTTTTGCATTTTATTGATTACTTGAGCGTGTTTTATGGACCCCTGATTTTGCTTGACGATTGGTTTACATTAACATGGAAAGACAAAATAGTTGCGTGTCGTGTAATCGATCTGTTTTACGTCGACGAAAACACATATTGACAGTTCTCTTTTTGGAAAGACAAAGGGATCTTGTAGATTTATTATTGCAAGAAATAATACCACGTGAGGTAAGTACACTACACTGTCATCGTATGTGTATGACTCGTCGCGTGCTCTTGATTGTACAAATGTTGCTTTGCTCAATGTAATGGCTCATTTTACTTCTTGATAAATGGAGGAATATATATATTTTTTTTTTCAATTGTTTCAGATTACTTTTAATGGCTCACGGGCCATGTGCCATGCTTGTTGGTCAAGGTTAGATCGTCGTTTACGGAATCAACCCGTACAAAATGAACAAGTACAAAATATACCAGTACAAGATCAGCCAGTTGAAGAGCAACCAGTGCAAGATCAAGTACAATTGCAGCCTAGTTTTGTTACGCCTAGAGGATATAAGCGAGCATCGAATACAGCGAGACATTGTATTTTTACAAACTGTAGAAATGTAGTGGCCCATAATGTTCCACTATATGCTAAGTTCCAACTCTTACACAATCACAATTTTTATATACCAGAATTAGCTCGGGTTTGCAATGCTCATTTTATGGGGAATGATTGGGTAGACTTGCTCAACACTACATCCCACGAAAACTTTGACAGTACTCATGTTGTTGGTATGATGAATTTATATAAATGGGGTATCGAACAAAGAAGCAACCTTGATTTCGAAAATATTGAAGAAATAGAGGACAATGAATTTCACTTTTGGACGGGACTAACAAAATATCAATTTAATGTTATTTTGAACCAAACGCCTTCACTGGGTGATCGATCAGTTCATCCTGCCACAGTTCTTGGAATTTTTTTAACAAAAATAAGAACCGGTGAACCAGATGAGCGATTAGCCACTAAATTCAATATGTCGAGGAGAACCCTAGAAAGGAAGTTGGCGATAGCAAGAGAATGCTTAAGTAATGATTTTGTTCCACAGCATTTGGGCTTAAATCATATTACTAGGGAAGATGTGGTGGCCAAGAATCTTGCAATTCCAAGCCATTTTTTTGGTGGTAACTATAATGAACCGGCGGCCATTCTCGTATGTGATGGAACATATATTTATCTACAAAAGAGTTCGAATTTCCTTTTCCAGCGCAAAACTTACAGTCTTCATAAGTTTCGGAACTTAGTAAAACCCTTCCTTATAGTATGTACCGACGGCTACATAGTAGATGTTACGGGGCCTTACACTGCGACTACTTCGGACGCAAGCATTATGCGTGACCTGATGCAAGAAGATTCTCCGATTCATGGGTTCTTGAGAGTTAATGATGTTTTTATATTGGATCGTGGATTTCGGGATTCGATTGATAAAATTGAGGAATGCGGGTATAATCCTCACATGCCGCCTACAAGAGTAAGAGGAGAACAACTGACGACACTAGATGCTAATAAATCTAGATTAATAACAATGATCCGGTGGGTAGTGGAAACCATTAACGGCAGATTCAAGAAAGATTTTAAAATCTTCCGCCATGTATATTTTAACGTTGCCATGAGAAACATGATGGTCGACTTCAAAATAACTGCGGCCATAATTAATGCTACTCGCCATCCATATGAGGACCATATGTATGCGGAACAATTCATAAGAATTATAAATGAACGAATGAATGAACCCAATGAGATGGCAGAATATGTGATTAACCATAATTTAAACAGGCAGAGAGTAGCGTTTGTGCGACTCGATGGCAATGATCCGGATTTTGATGACTTTCCTCGGCTTACATTTGACGAATTAATATTGTTTACGTTGGGATCATACCACTTGAGAATCGCAAGATCGTATTGCCACGAGCACATGCGTGAGGATGGTGTATACACTATCGAACTATACCGGCACCAAGAAATTATTGAAAATAAGATATTGATAAGAGGCAGAATACAGTCACGACACGTCCGTGCAAAGCAGTACTACACCTATATTTTAGTAGATCCTACCCATATTGGAAGAAATAGCATCCAACAGTATTACTGCTCGTGTATACACGGCCGTCGCACTGTCGGAAGCTGTGCACATGTTGTAAGCGTCGTATACTTTCTGTCATGGGCCAGGCATCAAGACGTGATAGACGCGCCTGCAGCCTTTTTAGATGAATTAACTATAGATTTTGATAATGCAGAATAAAAATATTATTACCGCAAAATGGATTTTATTTTCGTATTCCTGGAAATTGTTCAAAACAACTGTTTTACAAAGTATTTTTACAGTCAGGCCAATAGTTTTTACTTAGTTCATTATAAAAATGCTATAATAATAATTTAAAAATGCTATAATAATTATTTAAAAAATGCTAATAATAATTAAAAAAAAATTTTTTGCGGTTCTCCCATATCCTGCAATAATGCGACCCATACCATTAAGTAACATATACATTTAACTACATACCTAGCCCTGTTTCGTTTTTGTGCGCCGTGGGTCATATGTCCGAACAAAATGCCCAATGATCTTTCTCTTTGTTAATGATCCCTTTATACAATTTAACACGAAACAATACTAAATGGGATTGGACACATGATCACGACATCGCTAGGAATTCTGTAATTGAACATCTCTCTTCTGCGCCGGTTCTCACCTTATTTGATCCCATAAGGTCAGTAGAACTCCACACTGATGCCAGTTCCGCAGGTTTAGGTGGAATTCTTTTTCAAAAACACGATGGGCAAATGAAAGTTGTGGAATATTTCAGTATGCGTACTACAGAAGTTGAAAGTCGGTATCACTCTTACGAGTTAGAAACATTGGCAGTTGTTAGGGCGATCAAACATTTTCGACATTACTTACTTGGGAAACCATTTAAACTAGTAACTGACTGCAATTCCCTTAAAGCTTCCCGCAATAAAAAAGAATTGCTTCCCAGGGTACATAGGTGGTGGTCATATTTACAGTCATTTAACTTTGAAATTGAATATCGAAAGGGAGAACGTATTCCTCATGTTGACTATCTCAGTCGTAATCCGATGACAACTTTAAATATCAATAATGTTCAAAATTACAGTCAATGGTTAGCAGTCGAGCAAAATAATGATCCAGAAACAAAAGACCTAATTGAGTCTATTACAAATGGTAGCATTGACAAGAATTTGGCCCCTTCCTACGAAATACGCGAGGGATTACTATACCGAGTATTTAGCACAAAAAATAACAAAATTAAGAAATGTCTTTTTGTCCCCAAAAGTTACCGTTGGAATATCATACAGATTTATCATGATTCTCTGAAACATTTTGGCTGGGAAAAAACCTTGGAAAAAATTAGAGAGCAATTCTGGTTTCCAAATATGTCTAAATACACCCGTAAGTTCGTTCAAAATTGCCTGACATGCAAGGTTAATAAAAGCCAATCTGGTTCACGTCAAATATCCCTTCATCCAATAGATAAGCCACCAGTCCCCTTTCACACTGTTCATATGGACACAACCGGTAAACTGAGCGGAGGCAAGCCTACTAAGCAATATGCGGTAGTTTTTATTGATGCGTTCACAAAATATTGTTTTATGAAACCTGTCAGCAATCTTACAGCAGCAGCAACTGTTAATTGTCTAAAAGAATTGATCTATGTCTTTGGCACGCCTAAGCGAATCGTGTGTGATCAGGCTGCTTCCTATACGGGTAAAGAACTAAGGCAATTTTGCGATAATTGGTCAATAGAATTACATTTTATAGCTAGTGGTGTAAGTCGTGCAAACGGACAGGTTGAGCGAATGATGAAGGTTCTGACAAACTGCTTCACTATTGTAGAAAACACCACCAAGAGGAGTTGGAAAGATGCAGTAGGCGAAGTGCAACTAGCAATTAACAGTACCTTCAGTAAAAGCACGGGTCATACGCCCTTCCAGCTCCTCATGGGATGCAATCAGTCATCTCCCGCTATATCTGCGTTAGTAAATGATGTCGAACGTTTTGATCTCGAGGCTTGTCGCCGAGAATCTAAACAAAAGATTGATGAACAAGCTCAAAAACAAAAGATAGAGTTTGATAAAACTAAAGCTAAAATAGTACCTTATAAGGTAGGAGATGTTGTGTTGATAAAACAGAATCTGCGAGCAATCAATAAACTTGATAGCAAATTTAAGGGTCCGTGTGTCATCACGCAAGTAAATGAAAATGACAGATATACTGTGAAAGTATACGAAACTGGAAATGAATTGTATGTGTCTCATGATAATGTGAGAGCTGTAACTTCTGACATGGGAACAGAGTTAATTGATTCGCTAGATATATCTGATTAGTAATGTACTATGAGTTATGATTATGAGTAAATGTAAAGATTTTGGGCGATTGTTTGAGACATAAGTGTGCGTCTGGCCAAACGATCACTGACATCTCAGGCAACCGCAACAAAATTTAATATTTTTTTCGTTATTATATAAGATCTATGTATCATAAGAAATAATTATTGTAAAAAGTCATGCTGGTATAAAATGAGATTAAACTGTCATGTGATTTGACAGTGTGTCATGTGATTTGACAGTTTGCCATGTGATTTGGCAGGTATGCGGTACGTCATGTAGCTTGACATTGGCCATGTGATTTGGTTGCAAGATTTGACGGGTACCTGATCTCGATGCCATGTGATTTGGCCTTATTTATTTGGTCATGTGATTTGACATAGAAATAAAAAATGTTGTTCTATTCGCGAGCCATTTTGGGCTGCTCGTCAGAATGGCCGTGTGGGAGCTTTACTGATTTTTGTTAAAAATATATTTGGATATTTTACTTTCTACCAATTTAAAAGACCTCATTATATTTTATTTTTGAAAGTATTTCCGTTCTATTTTTTAAAGTTAGAAGTACTATTCCTGTTTTATCTATCTAATAATTTTCACGACTATTTTGCAAGTACTTCCGTTTCAATAAAACTAGTACTTCCGTTTTTGCTAAGTAGAGAACTTGACTAGAGTACTACGCTCCCCACCGCCAGCCATCACGCCACTGACATTCGAGCCGTGGCATAAAAAGGCCGTGTAGCACTCTCAACGGCTCAGAAGTTGCTCCGCCACGGGCACGGCACCATTACGGTGCTCTGAACCGTTCCAGGTGAATAACCAGGTATGAACCCACTTAGTTAATAATTAAATTAAATTGACTTGTCGATTAAAACTATATAAGGTACTTTTAAATATTATGATTATCTTTGTTTGTAACTGATCTTTATTATCCTACTAAAATTAATTAATTAGTAATTATTATACGCTAATAAAACTGTGTATTATAAATTTGGTCTTTTAATAAAGTTTAGATTAAAATAACGTTTTGTCGCTTTCTTTCGGCTATCCTCCCACATGCTTTAGTGACGTTCATGATAATGAAAATGGCTTTCATAATTCAGACCTATTAGTGTTTATTTGTCAGCAATGTATTGGCACTTTCTCAACGTATTCATCAATCAATTTTACGCTTTGAATAACTATCTACTAATGTATCCATGTACCTTAGTAGATAGTAATTTTTGTATTTTATTGTATTGTTATATCAATAAATAGTCAAAAATTCTTCATTTCCATAAACACAATAATAATAATTAATAAAAAATTTAATAATAATTAACAACGATAAATATACACTTAAAAAAAGGTCAAGGTATAGTTATTGTTTTCGTTTTAATGTACTGGCTTATTACAAAGTCCTATGAGGATATCGAATCGATTTTACTGTAATCAAATCACCAATCCCGTATGTGATTGTCGGGGAGTGGTTTCGATCTCCTTTTGCATTATACCTATTTACACAATATGTTACTAACGCAACACGCCTAAACAAACGCACTTTCAGAATATCCTCTCACGCTTTATACACCTTACCCACACCATCACACACACACACACACACAAACACACACACACACACACACACACACACACACACACACACACACACAAACACACACACACACACACACACACATGCATACCACACTCTAATTTTTTCCACATAAATAAAATTGTTTGTTAGTGTTTGTTTTGTATCATAAATACTTGGGATACCCTCGATATGTTTATTTATCCTTGTAACTATCGTGCCTGGTGCCCACGTCACGGGCCATGAGCCTAGTGTGGGGCCGTAGTCCTATCATTCTATGTACACCTTATTGAATAATTAATAAATTGAATTGAATTGAATTGAATGTTTTCTTCATAGATTTCGATCATTTTACGCCTTGAATTACTATCTACTAATGTATCCATGTACCTTAGTAGATAGTAATTTTTGTATTATATTGTATTGTTATATAAATAGTCAAAAATTCTTCATTTCCATAAACACAATAATAATAATTAATAAATAATTTAATAAATAAGAACAATAAATATACACTTAAAGAAGGTCAAGGTATAGTTATTGTTTTCAATGTTTTCTACATAGATTTCGATCTTTTTTGAGCATTTCAATTTAATTCCTTAACTTAAACGCCTTTAGTTTAGTAAAAACAAATTAGTCTAAAAACCTGGTTACTAATTTTATCTTGTAATTAGAACAAAATTCTCACAAACCAACTCACACTTGACCGACATTACACCCCGGTAGAGTCATTACCCGCGGGCTGACAAACATCGCGGGTTCGATTCCGCGCGCTGCCATTAATTGCAAGCTGCCTGTAAAATGGTTTGAAGGCTCACGATGGATTTGGATGGATGAATTCGGTTGGAGATGGATCGGTTTAGAAACTGTGGGACTACTCAGAAAGATTTAAATGGTATAATTTAGCCTGAAGTGCCTTTCTGAACCTTATATACCTCAATGGTTTCAATTGTAAATAGGTAGGCACTAGTTTTAATTTATTTTTATTATTTGTTGTTATATTTTTGTTAATAAAGTGTCTTTTTCATCGCAAGACTTCAAAATTCTGATTATAGGTAGATAGATAGATAGTTTCTTTATTAGGTACACACACAAAAAGTACCTACAAGAAAAGTAACAAAATATCAGTAAGAGTATTATGGTGCACATTAACAGCAAAAACTAATTTGTCGTGAGAACGTGTGGTAAGAAACATTTCTAGGCCACAGTGGTAGGTAAACAGGTACCTACACAATTATAAATGTAACACATATGAACAAGATGAGTATTAAAAAAGAAAAGCCAACCAAATATTACATTAATAGGCACCTACCTACTATTTGTGTACTCGCATTATCAACATACAGGTATGAAGTCACCGCCTGCCCATGGCGGGAGCTACCAACCCGGGCCCAGGGGGTGAGCCCTAAAGGTACTTACGTGTATTATTTTCTGATGAAAGTACAAGAACAAACAAACATACCTAAGTTCACAGTCAAAAACTAAGGAGTAAAAATTATAATATAAAACATTGAATTGCAATCCTTTTAATGAGATTAGATAAATAAATAAGCGCCAATCATATTCATTTACCCGCAATGGGTATGATCTTCATTATGGATGTAAGCGGGTTAACTAATCTTTTTTGTGTTGAAAGAACACCAACGTTTCATCTCTGTACGAGGGACTTCTTCGAGTACTGCTTGAGTCGCGTCTCTGCGCTCACCTATGCTGAGTTAAGACTAGCTGTGACTTTTTATCCTTAAATTTCATCAACTGATGCAAACAAATATAAAAACAACGTGTTAACTTTCTGTTACTAATTTTAAATCTACGGATTCAAATAATCACAAAAGCAATCCTGTTTCGCAAAAAACTTCATTAAATTACTCATTCCCAAATATTTCGAAACTTTCTAAAAAACCCGAATAATTTCGAAATTGGTCTCAACTTTCTCAGTAGCCCCTCGTAGTAAGTTGTTCGCGGTTTTGTAATAAATGTTGATGAGGAAACCGGTTCTTTGACCGGCGCGCGCCGTGCTACGCCGTAGCGGTCTACGAGCGTAGCACTGCTACGAGCGTAGCTACTGCTACGAGGTTTTTTCTAAATTCAAGACTGAGTACTAATCAGTCTTATATAGAAGTGTTTGGAAGTTGTTCGTAAGTTTTTAAGATGACATTGTAAAGGGTTATTTACAACGGAGTATTTACCATGATTTGAGTTTTGAGCTTTCCAATATTTAGTATTAATAACAATGATGGATTAAAAAGTTTTATTGTAAAACGTTGTAGCAGATCCGTTTAAACTGAACTGACTGAATAAATGGATGAGGTTTTATGTTTGGTAGTAGGTCAGTAATGTATTTATTGTGTACATAATGTTCGCTATTCTACGCTACTCGTTATTCGTAATTGTGTTATCCGTGTTCATAATTATGGACCGATTTTGATGATTATTTTACAAAGTACAAAATGATGCCGAGATGTTCCCATAAAAGTTAAATTCCCGAGGGACTAGCATTTGTTCCGCAAAACTTAAAAAAAAAACGGTTTGTAAATCGGTTTCTCGTTTTTTGAAAACAAGTAAATTATTTTTATTCTACTACCTCCTTTTTTGCAGTCGGTTAATGAACATAAAAGCGAAAGACTACGGTCTGTCTGATGATGGATGCGTCAAGCTGAATACAGGGTGCTATGACGCTTGGGGTCGGCCTATGTCCAGTGGACTAATATAGGCTGATGGTGATGGTAATGATAAATGAACATAAAACCTTACAATAAAACACAGTAACTTTACACGAGCAATAATGCTCCACCCGCGCTAGCTAGTGCGCGTCTAATTATTACGAGCGGGATTGTCGCTAAGTAATTCCGAGCCTACCTGTCCACGGTTTCAGATAAATATCCTACCGCGATATTTCAGTGTTTAGTATACTCTACTCATACTTATACATATTATCTTACGAAGTAGTTCGCATTATCTTACGAATACTTCGTTTTCAACTCTTTCCTATTCATTAAGCACTTTGCAGCATCGGAGCATTCTATCGGATCGAGAATAACTACTTTTCGTAGTATGACAAGAATTCCATCGTTTTTCACAACCTTAATGATAGTTTTCGTATGATTTTCAGTGATTTGTTGCATTTTGACATGACAGTGGCAGTGACCTTCGCGTGTTTTATGTTATAAAAGTAAGTAGTATGGTAGTAGAAGTAGAGTTTCTAGATCCTACAACATCTTCTTAGTAGGAACTAGGAACTTATTTTCGCATTCGTATTCGTAAATGTATTTGTTGCATTTTTTGGCTATACCTCGTTTTTGTCTACTACCAATGGTAGTACAATACTAAGCTTTTTTGTATAGGACATCAATTGTTCTCGATTAATTTTATCGAATGTTTTTTTAACTAGGACCAAGGGTAGGCTTTGTTACTATTTACACTCATTTTTAGTCTACATAGTAGTCAGAAGTGCAGTGCCAGCTTAGAATTTGCTCCACGCTAACTTTCCCCGAGGGTATCATAAGAGGCGACTGAGGGATATCCACAGGGGGCGGGCAGCAGGACCTCCTGCAGAAAATACTACCATCGAACTGCAATCTCCAAATCGCATGCCCAGCAAAGCGATTATGGGCATGAAAAATGCTTGTTGAGAACAAGCTGAGGAGAGTTTCAGAATTATGTCGATGGAGAATAAAATCTCTTAAACAGACAAATAAAAAACATTACTTACTACTAAAACCAGACTCGTTTTAGAAAATCGGAGAGCTATGAATTTTTTGAACATGTCTAATTTTTTGCGGCATTGATTCGGTAGGGAGGGGTAAATTCAGTGCTTGAAAACATTGTTTGTTTGTATCATTTAATGTTTCATCCGTGTAAAAATATTAGGTATGTTAAACAGTATACTTATTATATGGACCACACAAAAGGTCTCTTTTATTTGGTTTTTATCTGTTAGTTTAATTTTAAAAGTATATTCCCTTTGGTACATAGTGGTAACCGTACTCGCTACGCCGTAGTCTAACAAAGCGGAGGAAAGTTTAAGAATCGTGCCAAGAGGCTGGAGTCCCGTACCCTGGGATTACTTTTGGCCGGCGATCAAATCTGAATGCCGTTTGAGGCATTGAAAGTGAATGAATACCAATGAACGTTCAGTTTTTAATTGGTTCTTGTTTACGTAGAACCTTTTGACCTTATCGAGTAGCGGGGTAGAAGAAATTGAATGTTAGAATTCGTAAGTATATCGAATAATAACCCAAAAGTTTTCGACTTCAACAAGCCTGCGTCATTGAGTCAGAGTCAAATCGTTTATTTCTTTAGCATTATAAGCACTTAGACAAATTGCTGGGGCTCTAGTGCCCTAAACCCCTATGAGTCTATTAGTCCCAGAGATTTTTGATATCTACGTCACTTACTTTGTGGTTTAGTTGGCTATCACATACCCGTACTGGTAAATAAAAAAAAATTTTATAGCTGACTCGCTTAGAAATTATCCTTAGTGTAAACCACAGATAATATAATACTATACTAGTAGTGTAAACTATAATAACCAAAAACTTCGTAAGTTTAAGATTTAAAAAAAAGTGTAAAAATTACAATCAAACAATAGAAATAAATAAGAACTAGAATTTACAATTGAAGCAATCGAGCTAACTGTTGATGATATACATGTAGCTCAACTGATCCGTATCAATATCAGTCAGAAGCGTTCCTAAAACGCTGGCTGCATCGTCATCATCCTATGATTATAGTCCAATGCTGGACATAAGCCTCCTCTAATGAGCGCAATAGCGTCCTGTCGTCTTGCCTGCTTGCCGCATCCAGCATCTGCCAGCAGTATTTCACAGATCGTCGTCCTACACTACGTCTGCCGATTTGCAGTCTCCACTCAAGAACACGTTTAGGTACCCCATCGGTTGTCGGTTCTTCGCGAGATATGGCCGGCCCACTGCCACTTCAGTTTGCTAATTCTTTGAGCTATGTCGATCACTTTGGTTCTCTGTCAGATGTATTTGTTAATATTGTCTTGCATGAATGCATTGCCCCGCTGAATTCGCCGTATGAAATCCTGTCCGTCGGCCTAACTGTATGAATTCACTTGTTTCGACGACGCGACGACGACTCCACAAAATGATTATCCTTGAGTTCCTTTGGCGCCTGGTTTGGCAAGTTCGGTTCAGATAGATCATGGTCAAAAATCTGGTTTTAATATAAGATTTGTTATAAAAATATTATTTTGTTAACCTCAACAATTTTAAAAACCTGTAATATATTTAGACTTCTGTTAAATCTAGACTGAATAAGAAGAAAGTTGAAAGTTGTTAAAGTAAATTGGGAACGGTACCTTTCAATCAATTTATTTGTGGGCACTCATTTCATGAAATCCCAATCTACGCGACCAATATCCTAAACAAAAAGGATTTTACAAAACGTCCCCCCGTTTTGTAAAATCCTTTTTTTTATTTTTTTTATAAACCATCGATGTGAAAAAACTGAAAACTACTAACTTCGTAGCTCGATGCAGGTTTAGTATGTAAGTTACTACATACAGGTGCCTTTAACAAAGTTTTTATTGTTTCCATTCGAGTGCGATAAAAACTTTTTAGATCTTCATTTGCAAGTCACCTTACATGTCGGTTGCGTGATATACGGGTATTTACGGTCACAGTCAAATTAAATTCCTTGGAAAACAGTAAAAGATGTGTCAGTGTTTTCAAGTTATAAGATTTAGTTAGTTATTGAAATATCATATCTGTTTCGTTTTATTCGTAATACAGAAGCTTACTTTGGTGCTAGATGCTGTATGTAATTTCTAGCATTATTTATTTCTTTTTTCATTGTATTCGCTTTTTTTCGTATTGATCTGTGAGACTAAGAAAATACTTGATGTTAAAGTTGAAGACGGGTAAAAAAAATACAACCTGGGCCAATTCTGCTAACTCGCTCCACTATGACAAAGGTGTTGTCGTAGAATCGTTTCTTTAGATGAAAAAAACTCCAGATAGTGCGACCGGTGATATTTTCACGGAGAAGTTGATAGGCTCTAGATTTGACTGGTTTCAACCCCAACACTTCTGACGCGCGTCCCTCCACAAGCTTTCATCTATAAGGTAGAATACCATAACGTATATAATTAAGGTGGCGATTGGGCAACGAGAGATTGACTGCTATAGTACAGCCATTAAGTTATAATAAGTTTAACAGGATAGGCAGATAGGGTCTCAGACCGTAGGGCGTTCGTGGTCTCAAATGATAGAACAATTATCCAACCATACTGTACTGTACTGTACGATAACACATATTTAGACAGCTACATTAAAGACGAATTATCATTTGTGCCCGAGACAAAGAAATATGACATATGATAATAATGACGAATTCTTAAAGATATTTGTGCCCAAGACAAAGAAATATGACATGATAATAATGACGAATTCTTAAGGATGTACGTACCCAAGACAAAGAAAGCTTTATTTAGGCTATACTGTTTCAATATTTAAACTGTGCTCGTCTTGACAAAAAATAACAGGAGCAACGTGCGAACCGTGAACTTTATGCCGTACAATAAAGAACTTTACGATATAAGAAATTGTTGCTATTTCGCCATGAAAATATGCGCGTGTTTTAGAGATCCTTCGATAAACATAAAGCAAAACGGTCGTATAAAACAACATGCAGTCATGCATTCATGCTATAAAAGTAACTTCAAAATATAACTATGAAATTGAGTAATCCAGCGTATGATAACTTCGTAGACCTAATTTATTCTTGCTGTAATGAATCTTCACATAAAGAGGTTGGTTATCATAGCAACATTTGGTTACAAGTTCCTTACGCAAGATTGGATTCCTTGATCATCATTACCATCATCAGCCCGTATCTCTTAACGATCTTGGGATAGTCGCATCCGCAGGGGTATTTTAATTCGTCAGATTCGATATCGAAAACTTTTTACAAATCAAAGCAGCGTTCTAAAGTTCCGTTGGAATAGAAATCAAAATCGAATCTGACGTTTTCGCTTCAAGTGCACTTGCATACTTGTGGTCTATAATTTAGTTTAGTTTATTAATATTCATTTCAGACATGGTAATTACAAACAGATGGTGATATAGAAGTAGACCCTCATATCTCGCCACATTACTGGCATGTGAATATCAAAGCACCTACATTAAAATTAATGTGCTAAATAGGTTTCAAATAAATTTCAAACAATATTTCTTGTACTTAATAAATGAGACAGTAGAGAAAAAAAAACAACAAATAAATGTCATGCTAAATTAAACAAAATAATAATAATAGTTAAGTATAGGTCAGATTAAATGTCAATAACAATAACTTAGTAAGTAAAATATATAATTAAAATTTACATGTCAAATACTCTTGGACTGTATAAAAGCTATGTGTTACGAGCCATTCTTTTAACACTTTATTAAATAACATTCCTTTGTTTTCTAAAATAGATTTCGGTAAATGATTATAAATTTTGTATGACATGTAGGCGCAGTTTCGCATAAAAAGATCTAATTTCGGTCCTGGCATCACTAGAGGTTTATGTGTAACTAATCTCCTATTCGTGTTATTATGGTGTTCAAAGTGGTCAGGGTGTTTCCTCACAAACAAAGCTATTTCTTAAATGTACAAAGATGTAAGAGTAAGTAATTTAAGTTAAGTTATTTAAGTTATTTAATTTAAGTTCCACGCACGTGGCTGGCCTCTATTAAGACTGACCGCAGTTGCCGAAATTTGGCTATAAGACGACATTAAATTTACTTATCTAAGTTTTACTGATATTAATCCGAATTTTCAGTATTTTTGGAATTACTACTAACCCTCGATATTACCATGAACGTTTCTTTCATAGTTCCCAAGACCAAAATTTTACTGCTGCGCTATAAAAGCACTTTTAGACCGCGTACAATGTATGCTAATGTTTACTGCGAAGGAATTTGCCTTTACGAGTCGCGGCGAATCTGCAGGCCACGTCATAATGGCATGACGGTTTAACAACATTTCGAATACCCGAGACTTTTTATGTTGTATGTAACTTACCTTATTGAAATTTGTAGTATTTATAGAAAAAAATTAAACCGACTTTAATTTTTATAGTTTTTTCATGGATCCCATTGTCAGAACTGAACAAAATTAAGATGGGACCACACGGAAAGCACAAGCTTTCATGAAAATCGGACCACCCACTCAAAAGTTCAGAGGTAAATACATAAAAAAATACAGTCGAATTAATAACCTCCTCCTTTTTTGAAGTCGGTTAAAAATGGGTGTTCTTGTTTAGATGATCAAACAAAGCGAGGTGACCAAAAGATAGAGATCCCCACCACCTCACTTAAAAAACAATGACCTAGCCTTGTTAGGTATTGTAATTGTTTTCAAGTTGTATTCATTTATTTGATAATTTTCTTATTCAATAAATGACATTTACCAGGTCTGTGATAAAATATCACACGGGCTGGAAGTTAGAACTAGTTTATGTAAGTCTAAAATCATCAACAACATTTCAAAAAGTCTTTTTTACTAGTTGTTAGGAAGAGTTTATTGTCGTTGTGCTTAAAAAGGGTTTCTTATGTACGTGACTCGGGTTTAACTCTTTTTGGAGATTGGAATCCCTATAAAAATATTATTTAATGGTCAGAACCTATTCATAAAACTAAACCGATGATAAGTGACCAGAACACGTTGGAGTAAATAACTCTGGATAAAAAAATCCGTATTTTTATAGCAATAAATAAATTGCAGTTAGATTCAGACTGACCCATCATAAAATACCTACGCGTTCCTTTTGTTCCCGCACACACCACGAACTTTTTCAATAAATAACCGTTACAATGTGATCTATGATACTCGCAAAATGCTCTAGCTAGTCGATAGGCCAGCTGGTTTAGTGCTAGCATGTAATGCATTAAAATCTAGTTAAAAATACTGAAAAAAAAGACGTGTGGCACTCGGGGACTGCCGCGGTAAAGCTATTGCAATGCCATCTAGAGGCGAGTTGCTGAACTAAAGAGACAAACGTCAAGGTTTTTTCGTTACGGAATTTCTGGATTCGGTCCCTGCGCTCAAGGCCCGCGATAGAAGCTATGCAATAGCTTAAAAAAAGATTTAAACCGTTAGATAGTCCCTTTGACCGCACCGTGTTTGTTAAGTACCATACGAAGTTTGTGAGCTCTTTGTCATTTGGAATCAGTGAATAGCGTGTTTTTATGGTAAGCTTGTGCACAAAAGTTCTATGTGAATGTACGATAAAAGCAATAATACTAGTTAGATTTATTATCAAAACACTAATTTTATCTACTCATAGTGTGCGTCGGTATTTTGTTAACGCACGCATTCAAAGAAAATGGCACAGTTTTTGGGCGTAAGGGTGTATATTAACGATTTAAAACTTTGGTCCAAAGTACCTTCTTACAAGTTATTCCAATTATCCCCCTGAATGATGATTAATTGATTATTGATGATTCACTCAAAAACTTACTTTATTTAATCGGTACTTTCGTCTTCAAATCTATTGTACTTGCGCATACTCAAGTTTTTTTTATAATCAAAATACTAAAAGACGGCTTAAAAGACCTTCGTTTGACCACAAACTCACCTGATGGCAAGTAAAGATGTGGCCAATGGTGTATCACAAAGGTCTAGAAGGCACTGCTGACTGTTTATTCTTGTTTTGACCTTGGTTGTAAGACCTTAGCCGGAAAAACAGAAGCAGGAAGCCAGTTCCATTCGTTAGCGGTGCGAGTAATGAAAGCGGAGGAAAACCCCTTAGTGCGAGTTGAGGGTACTTATATTTGCATGCAGTGAGTGACCCAACTGTAACATTCTAGAAACTGGCAGTTATTCACGCTGCCTTCGGAAATATTTTAGAGTTCAATGGCAGTATTATGAAATATCGCTGGACCGGCTTAAATGAAAATTTACGCACGATACATGTTGTTGTTCATAGTGCACTCATCTTGCCACTTTGTGTTTAACTGTGATCTGTGGTCTTTAAACGTTCATTGGTGAGAGTTTAATGATGACTACTAATGTTATGATGCGTACTAATAGGTACCTTTTCGTAATTCAAAATGTAATCTAGTTTTAAAGATTGCTTAAACCCTAGAGTAGTATGTAAGTAAAAGCTTCTTGATAGATCTATAAATGTAAAAAAACTAAATAACTTAATTACAAGTTAATTGCTCATAAGTTATAAAAAGTCTATGGCTTAAAAAACACTGTTAATGTTTTATGATGTAGTTATTATTTCTAAGTTTATAAACTCACACTGGAAATGTACTATAATACTATTTATATTTAATAAAGAACTTAAGATTGTAAATAGCGTGTCTTTGGCACGTCATGGCCATTTGTTGAGTTAGCGCTGGGAAAACGCATCATATCTACAGAATTTCACTAAGGTATATCTATGCCTATAGGTAGTTACTGAATTTTCCCTACGTCATCATGGAAGACCAGAGCTATGGTATGATCTGTTATACCATAGCATTTATGCTGACTGATGGCCTATTATGTTATGTATTGAATGTTAGCTTTATCATATTATAATATTATTTATATTTTTCATTATTAATTATTTATCATAATTCTATTATCTTACCATAACGTCAAAATACTCATTTACTCCTAGATGCCTTACTAATACATTTTTTTTTTTTTTGAGAATGTCCTTTGATCCTTTTTCCCTACCTTTTAACTTTTCTTTTTACGTTCCTACCTATCAATTCATATTTTATTTGAATAAAACATTAAGAGTTTATAAATATATTGCATTTTAAAGGAGTTTTCATATTTTTAAACATTTCGTAGGAATCCTTGCGAACATAAAACTCTTTGAAGGAAGTCTTTAGAATAAAAGAAAGCAACAAGTCCTAAGATTTCATATCTTACCACTTTATTAGTAACAAACTTCCGTGGAAATAACTTTCTTGTGAAACATGAAACCGTAAAATCCAAACTTATGTTTTTTCGGTAGAGTTTTAAGCGAACGTTTTCTTACAAAAGAAGAAATCAGTGGAATAATATTGAGGAACGTATAGAATTGCTTGTATGAACATCAGTTCAATTTCAAGTACAAGTTCAAGTTTTGAAATCATGGTTGTTTTTTATATCTTAACCACCGAGGGCATATCTACCTACATTCACATATTAGATAGGCTTGACAACACGACTACACGTAGGTTTATGACACTACCACAGATAAAACTTTAAGTTCCTCATCACAGAAAACATACCCTACACCAAAGAGTTTCTGTGTGTTTCGTGACACTATGCATTACAACTTTTTGGTCTTACAGAGGAGCTCTAAATTCAAAATAAATAGAACCTACTTTGGAGGAGCCCCAACTTCCAAAGTAGGTTTTATTTATTTTGAATTTAGAGCTCCTAATACTTAAAAATATATTTATCATCAACATTTTCTTACCTCACAGACAAAAGAAACCGTAGAGTTTGTGGTTCCGAGGTAAAAGGCATTTCATAAATATTTTTAGCGGGTCATAACAAAACTGTTTGTATTCGGTTTCGGTTGAAGTGGTCACGCGATTTTTGTAAATCATGCTCGGGGTAACAGCGTAGCGGTGAAAATACGAGCCTAATTATAATATTAATAATGCTATAATGTTACTAAAAGCCTGCTTGGGTGTACTTGAGTGTTTTAGGTTACACATGGGGATTATAACAAGAAAGCTTTCTAACATGCTAGGTTGTAAAAACAAGCACTGCTGTGCAGTTACGGTCGAGATTTGTGATTGGGTTTGTTTTATGGTGTTTTAATAGCCGATATTTATTTAGTTTCTTACTTACGGCTAAACACGTACAATCATTGAGTATAAGTTAATATAAGGAAGGCCAATTTAAAGTTTTCACAGATAGTATATAGAATACTAGCTGCGCCCCGCGGCTTCGCACGCGTTGTTCCTATGGAAATGTTTAAAGGTGATTTTTATCCCACGGGAACAGATTTATGAGATGAAAAGTAGCCTGTGATTCCAGGATTAGAATTACCTGTATGCAAAATATAAAAAAAATTCAGCCGATCTGGATGAATTTTTTTTCGTCCAGTAGTTTTGGCGTGAAGAAGTAATAAACATCCATCCATCAATCCATCCATCCATCCATCCATACATCCATACAAACTTTCGCCTTTATAATATTATATAGTGTGCAGTGTGATTGAAGAGAATTAGATGACGGAATAATAATATGTAGAAATCGATGATGGAATATATCATATCCCAACTTTACCATCGAACTGCGATTCTCAACCCAGCGTGGGGATTATGGACATTATCCTCCATGAGATAAAATCCTTAGGCACTTATCAGGGGGAGGCCTGCGTCCAGCAGTGGACCATTATAGGATGTTGAGGTTGTGGTTGAGGATGATGGAGTATGTAGAAGCCAAGATATTTGCGGCCAACTTAAGTTATGTTACCTACTATGTAAAACACCGTTATGAAATGAAAAATCTATGATGGAAATACTTAGTCATTTATCAAAAAAACCATGTCTATGTATTAACTAGATATAACTCTTAAGCTCATAATAATTTGAATGTTTCAAAGAATGAAAAACGAGTCGTCACGATCACTTCTCGTTAGGTACTAACGTTAAATATGTAGACTCACCCCTCAGATCTCAAGAAAACTCAAGCCCCTAACTCACAAGGCCTAATTCTAATTCTAAGTGAGGGAACTGAACTGGGATAAGCACGGACATCTTGCAAGGGGCTTATTCCAATGATCCTCTTAGATAATCGGTAAGATTTCTGTAGTTTTTATCCATCAATCCCCTGCCTGCTCAGAGAGAGGACGCGCAGGGGATTTTCGGATAAGAATTCTAGATATCCCCTGATCCACTTATTTACACCGTAAGAAGTTGGTACTAACTCTAAAACCCTACATCTTGATCAAAGAGGAGGTATCATATGGCTTTTGATGTTGAAGGTAACCTCAAAAGATTCATCATCAGCCTATGTTAGTTTACGGCTGGACATAGGCCTCCCCTAATGAGCGCCATAGCGTCCTGTCTTCAGCTTGACGCATCCAGCTCCTGCAGTCTTTCGCACATCGTCATCCCACCTGGCCGGATGGCGTACTACATTACGTTTCGTCAAAAGATTAGGTAGCTAGAACTCATTGGTTAGGTACTCCATCATAGCTATTTGCCTGTATAATTTAACTAAAACCATTTCGAAACTTTGTATCTATTAACTCCTACGTCAATAGCGACTCTGGCCTTCCCCAAACACATCTTAACTATTTAACTTGGTTAAATGCCTTCGTAATTTATTCACGACTAACCATCTCACGGGCACTCAAGTTACTAACTCGAGTCACCAAGTTTTTGTGACATGCTAACTGAGTTCTGGTGAAATGTTTAAGTTAGGAGTAATTTAGTAGATTCTACGAGTAGCGCAGCATCATTCACTTTAAATAAATAAATAATTAAATAAATAAATAATTAATGCTGGACAATTCACACAGCATTATCTAGCCCCAAGCTAAGCAGAGCTTGTGTTATGGGTACTAGATAACTGATATACATAAAACAATACACTACATAGATAGATATTTTTTATTATACATACAAACATCCAGAACGCCCTGAACAAATATCTGCAGATCGTACACACATTTGTCCCGAGGCGGGAATCGAACCCGCAACCTCCTGCGTAGCAGGCGGACCTTCGCCCACCGCGCCACAGAGGTCGTCACTTTGAATCAAGTTTTGAAGGAAAATGCTATGAAATGAGCTTTAGTGCTTTTGTTTAAATACTTTTTCAATCTATTCAACGGTAGTATTTCGATCCTGACATTTTATTTTACATATATTTCGGTACAGAGCCTCTGTCGTGCGAACAGAGAACTACGCAAATCCCATACAGAGATGAGACGTTACGATTGCGTCTCGATACTATTGCCAAATGAACTGGGGGTGTTTTAACTGACTCAAGCAATCAGAAAACCTAGAAAAAATCCCTACAAAAAGCGTAATAACGCTTTTCGTTCAGGACTTGGCAAAAAAAAAGTTACCAACTCAAAACCATTCGACAGCAATAAAAACAACAAACTCGATCCAAATATAAACTCCGAAAACGAAACCTCCCCAAAATCAAATCAGATAAACACTACCCGACAAACAAAATGCAAAGTAGCCGTATCGTCCCCTTTTTTTCTCCATTGTTCGTCGCTATTTACCTGCGAGAGGAAGGTAAAGCACAAATATCTACAAAATATACGGGACACCATTTGAATATCTAAATTGGCGATCCTTCGGCATCTCCCAAGTTTCCTCATTACCTTCGAGTTCACCTGTTAATTTTTTTTCTTGCTACAGATCTAGTGTTGTCCTGGGCGAGGCAAAAGGGACCTTTTTTCATTTGTTCGCGGTTTTATTGGATACTTGGAACCTACATTTAGGAAAGAACAACATCCGATTTCACGGTAGAGTACAATCTCGGAGTAAACAAATCACGAGTAGGTATTAACTCTCTTCTAAAACAACGAGTTCCATTTTAGGCCATATCTTTACTTAAGTAGTACCTACTTGAGTGAGGGAAGAAATCCGTAACCATAGTCAATAAAAAAATTAAGTCTGAACACCTACGACTGAATGTGCTATTTTATACTTATCCTACGAATACTATAAACGCGAAAGTTTGTAAACATGTCTGTATGTATGTTTGTTGCTCTTTCACGCAAAAACCACTGAACGGATCCGTCTGAAATTTTGCCTACAGGTAGTTCTAGGCCTGGAATATAATAAATAAATATAACACATAGGCTACTTTTTACTACATAAATCAGTTGTATGTAAATTGTATGTCTGTCTGTAATAACAAATTGAAATAGAATTCGCTAATAGAGTTGTGCTGAATGGATCAGGGATCCCTTTACAACTTTCAGTTGAGGTGCGATGCTACAAAGGCAAACTACATTTGGCTTGTTTTTAGTTTTCTTCCAAGACCAAGTTTTCCCATCAACCCACCACTAGCTCCCCGTTTCTCGGGTAATTTTTATTGTAATTTATTGAAGACGCGTGACTAGGCACTTTTCCCGGCGACGCGACGCCTGTAATAGTCTTCGTGAGAGGACGAAATTATAATTGGGTGTAACAATGTCCTTTACTTGCTGTTTAGTGAATTAAGGAGGTGCTTTTGCGCACTCCTTGCTTTGACATGTTGCTTTGTTGTTTTGCCATTATTCTCCTGAAGCGGTAAGTATCTCGATGAGTCGTGTTTCTTCACAGGTTATTAAGGCTCGAACCTGTGGGTTTGCTAAAAAAACTTAGCCTAGATCTCAGTAATTACGGGATGCCCGTGGTAAAAAACAAGTATTACATAAAATTCAAAATTTTTTCTTTGTTTTCTTGGTTGTGAAAAAAAGATTCAGTAAAAAAATTACGATAAAAAAAACATGAAAGTGCACTGTAATTTGCTCTAGATCTCAGGAACCCCGCGGTCTATAGATTGCTCTCTTGCGCATGCAAACCATATTCTCTGTGCCCAGACCTCACACAACATCTTGCGAATGCAAATATTTAAATAGGTACCAATAAAATGACACATTATTATTAAATCAATGTAAATAGACATATAAATTTGACGACTCAATTTGCGGACAAAAGCCGAAACTTGTTGTTTTATATTAACAATTTATGTATTTTTTTGGTAGTAATATATTCAGTAGATAAGCACCTGGTTTTCTTTCTTTTCGTTGGTTGAACATTCCAATTTTCCTGAGAAATACAATACTGCGAAAGGAGGGAAAATCGGAAAATCGTAAAATCTGACTTGACGTTTGTTTCTAAAGACGTTTGACATTTCGAAACCAAAGACAAAAATGGCTTCGGAAAATGTGTTTAGGCCAGCTACAGACTTTTTTGTTTTGTTTTTTCCATACGTCTATCTTGTTTGCTGTAAATATCTATAAAAATGTTTTGTTTTATTTTATTCTAGTTTTGTGCCACCACACCAGGACCTGTCAGAAAATCAGCGCCGTTATAGCTTCGGCTGTAGCGGCATAATGCTGAGACAGGGACCTTTTTGGCCCTTTATATAACATCCTTTAACATGCTTCTCTCTTATTTATGTACTACTTTCCTTGGTTTATATGTAATTCTTTTCTTATTTCCTACTGATCTATAATCCTTACGTATGTCGTGTTATGTGTGTGTTATGTAATTGTTCCAAATAAATGTATTTTCTTTCTTTCTTCTTCTTTTCTATAGAAAAGATATTTGTTTTGATTCGTAGGTCATTACTAATTCTCTGGTTCCTTGGTTGGGTTAGAAGACACTTAGACTTAAATATGATAAGGTATATATGGGTTTAAATGTAGAGGTAGATAGTTAGAATCATAGGTATAGCGTGTCTTTCATCATCATCATCAGCCCATTATAAGTCTACTGCTGGACATAACATAGGCCTCCCCTGACGAGCGCCATAGCGTCTTCAGCTTGACGCATCCAGCAGCATCAGCAGCAGCCTGTCAGATCATCATCCCACCTGGCCGGAGGGCGTGCTACACTTCGATTACCGAGTCGCAGTCTCCATTAAAGAACACGTTAAGCCTAGCGGATATGGCCGGCCCACTGCCACTTCAGCTTGCTCATTCTTTGAGCTATGTCGATAAGTTTAGTTCTCTGTCGGATGTATTCATTACGAATCCTATCTTTCAGAGAGACTTCAAGGATAGCTCTTTCCATAGTTCGCTGAAAGACTTTGAACTGGTGGACCAGGCTTACCGTGAGTACCCATAGCGTGTCTTTAGCGATTTCAAAATACGAAATCGGATCGCTGAATGACCTAAAAGGTTACTGATTACGAATCTCAGGTAAAGTATGTCTCTTACGTTATCCTTAACATCCAGGCAACAGACCCCTATGAAAAAACAGCTAAAGTTATTGCCACACTAGTAGCAGCTTGTTTACAATGCATCAGCGAGGCAGCTGCGCAAATATGGCGTCGTTCGTAATACGCCTTAATTGCGTCGTGTGAGCTTGCAGGATTAGGATGTTCGGTTATGTTGTCTTACTAGATTTACGTCACGGGGATTTCGGAAGTAAAAGATTTTGAAGAGGACAACAGGTGAACTGAGAAGTTGACGTTTATTTTACATTATTTAACCCGTAGTTTGTTCTTTGAAGATGAAAAGCACCTAATGTTTGTTGTAATATTGCATTTGTAATTACATATGTAGGCAAAAATTCGTTCCCAACCCCAGATTTTGTAGAAAAACTAGGTACTTTCCTTCTTTCTTTTTTTTTGAGTAGGTACTTCTAGAAATGATTGTAAGTTTCTTGCTTATGGCTGACAGTCCAAGGTAGGTATAACTCTAGGCATTGATTTGGGATTCTATAATAAAACAGACTTTAATACTAATAATAATGTTTGATAATAATAATAATGTTTGACAATACACACAGCTCAGCTTAGCTTGGGGCTAGGTAATAACCTAGCCCCAAGCTAAGCTGAGCTTGTGTTATGGGTACTAGATAACTGATATACATAATACAATACACTACATAGATAGATATTTTTTATTTTACATAGAAAACATCCAGAACGCCCTGAACAAATATCTGCAGATCGTACACACATTTGTCCCGAGGAGGGAATCGAACCCGCAACCTCCTGCATCGCAGGCGGACCTTCGCCCACTGCGCCACAGAGGTCGTCAATACAAATGAACGTACGTGGTTTTATTTAAAGTGAGTACCATAGAGAATAATAGAGATGACAATCGGAAGTAGAGAAACCTAAAACATGGCGGCGACCTCTGTACCATAGAGTATCGTCGCGTTTCGTGTTACGCATAATTAGATCCATACCTTACAGTAGGTATAATGACTGAGCTCTTACTGCAATCATCTACTACTTTACTTTTATAGTGTTAACTTTGATCTCATTTATTAATTTAGTATAGTTTATATAATTTTAAGAAAGGTTTTATCAAAGAATGTTGTGTCCGCCTATTATAAGCGTATATATTAGAACCTGCCTAGATACTAAGTTAAAACTAAAAGTGCTTGATGTATACGCTGTTGGCATTCCTTATATAAATACATCCAGGCAATATATAATAATAATATAAATATATTATATACATAAATAAATATACAAGATTTTTTACTTTGTCTTTGCTTGAAGCTCAGTTGATTATTATTTTCTGTTATCATAATCCTATCCTCGGGCAAAAGCGTTTCTTCTAATAATTATTGACTGTTCATACGCGTTCTTGCAATCACACCCTGGAAGCCTACTTAGAAAAGAGAAATAGAATCGTTTTCGTTGTCGTGTAAAGATCAGCGTTTGCACGAAAACGAATCATAAAAGAAACTTCGTTATAATTTTTAGGAGTACAGCATTTATTTAAAAAAAAGGGGAGATGTGGCACTGGCTTCTCGAAAGTGGCAGCCTCAAATTAGGTCTAATTGTATCCTCCCACTTCAGGCATAGTCGCGTCGCCTGCGGTGGTTTGGTAATTGTTGTTTCGCTCACATTCGGTCTAGGTACGTCTTTCTATCTATGTTATTCTTAATTAGATATATTGTAAAAGAATAAAAAAAGGATGTCTTTGCGTTTAGTTGTAACAGAAATAGCTGTATGATGCTGGCTTAGAATTGGAACCACCCTACTCTTGAGTGTCGTAAGAGGCGACTGAGTTACATCTATCGGAAAGCGGGCTGAAGCGCCCCCTGCTGAAAAATTATACCACCGAACTGCGATCCCAATCCGCATACCCAGCGTGGGGATTATGGGCATATAAATAAGACAAATGCTAATAAGTCGCTTATCAGGAGGTGACCTGCGTCGAGCAGTGGACCAATTTGGGTTGAGTTGCTCTTGAGGTTTAGGTTGAGGTAACAGAAATCAGGCTATTTATGGAATTAGCACTGAACGTACGTAACATATCTACAGAATTTTACTTATGTCTATGGAGTACAAGCCTAGGTTGAACCACAATGCCTCGACATCTATAGAATACTTTCTTCCATCGCAGTGGGACTGTTATTCAATAATCAGCATAATACGCGCGGAATATTTACTCAGCCGACCTGCTGATGCATTAAATAATAAATAAATAATAAATAATGCTGGACATTTCACACAGCATTATCTAGCCCCAAGCTAAGCAGAGCTTGTGTTATGGGTACTAGATAACTGATATACATAATACAATACACTACATAGATAGATATTTTTTATTATACATAGAAAACATCCAGAACGCCCTGAACAAATATCTGCAGATCGTACACACATTTGTCCCGAGGCGGGAATCGAACCCGCAACCTCCTGCGTCGCAGGCAGACCTTCGCCCACCGCGCCACAGAGGTCGTCGAACGTACGTAACATATCTACAGAATTTTACTTATGTCTATGGAGTACAAGCCTAGGTTGAACCACAATGCCTCGACATCTATAGAATACTTTCTTCCATCGCAGTGGGACTGTTATTCAATAATCAGCATAATACGCGCGGAATATTTACTCAGCCGACCTGCTGATGCATTGTCAACAATATTTGCATGCCGCCCGGTGTGCCCCAGTCTTTATGTTGTTTTAGTAAATTACGTGTTGTCTTTCGCTTAACATAGCTTCCGGTTGAGAAATTCAGAGTCAAATGCGATGTAATTTTTCATTTTAGTGAGACTTTTTCATTAAACGTTCGAAAGAAAAACCTACTTAGGCACTTCAGCATTAATAGGGCAAGTTAACGCAAAAATAAAGCTTCCCACACAAAAAATATATATCAACGTCACTTAGCAAGTAAAATAAATAAATCTGTCTTGTGTTAGTGTAAGACAGTTGAGGAGACAACTGTAAACGGTATTACTGAAAAGATCCCAAAATCTCCTTACTCGAATACCTTATCCAAACAAGTATCCTATTTTTGGCATAATGCGCCACTATGAAATTCTCTAATTGTTGACAAGTGATTTTTAAATACAGAATGAAGTAAGTATGTCATCTCCACCTGTCAAAAGAAACTTTGTCTATGAAATACTTTATTCTGAATTCAAAAATTACTTGTCAACAATTCGAAAAATTCATAGTCGTGCATTATGCCAAAAAAGGATGCTTCTTAGGGTATAGTATTAAAAATTATTACGAGTATAACATGAATTTTTCTTACTGGCTCAAAAAGCAAATGAATAAATGATATTGAGTGACACTAGCATTGGTACCTTCATAAAACAAATGATTATAGTGATGTTGAATGATCAGATAACTTATGTTCGTGCAAATTCGCGTGACAAGACAATTCGGCCTCTTTTTTCGACTAAATTGATGTCAGTTGTTGGCAATAATGAACATTGGTAATGGTGAGCGGTTTCGCTTTGGTTACTATGCCTTTTTGGCACGCAGGGCCACAACAAATGGCATATATCACATTATTTATTTTGTATATCTTATTAATGTATGAGATTCTAGGTCATTTTGATTCAAAACATGCGGGCGATCAGGGAATAATATAACTCTACTTTGAGAGTAACTTGAAAAGTACCTATTGCCCAGTCTTTGACTCCTATTAAAAATAAATGGAAAATTGATATTCGTTCGACTGAGACGGAGGCTCGAAAGTCGGATCCATAGAGCATATAGAACTTACTTGACGGGACATCACATAGAAGCAAGCTCCCATCGATATTATATATCACGCTACGCGACTTATCTATTGATACGTATATAAAATAAATCCTTTTTTCCCTTGGTCAGGGCATCACGCCTGAACGGCTGATACTGATACGAATTAGAAAGATAAATACTACAAAAGTCACAGATATAGTAAAACTTAGATCGCAATAACGTACGGTAATAAATAGCTCTAAGAACTTGAAACAAAGGATGATGTTCCGACGTGTAATAGTGATAGCAACCAGTACATGACTGTGAATCATAAAATTACCATGCTATCATCACTTCTATGTCCGACGACGCATATGTCCGCAGATGCTGCTGAGGCTGGGCAGCGAGTGTATTTTTTTCCAAAGCTTGACATTTTTACGAATCTAATAATTACTTTATAGCATTAAATAACATGACACAGAATGCTCATGACACAGAAATCAGGATCGATTACGGATTCAGCCCATGTACTTCACATGGACTGAATAGGTAACATTATTTTTTGGATTGGTAGATTCGTCTCTACTTTCCAGTAAAGAACGTGCTCTAGGGTACAGTCAGCGGCAGCGCGGCTCATTGTCCATTCTCGATTGAAATGCAGCTGATTCTATCGAGTTTTTATTCAACAGCCAAGTTTCATTTTATTCATTGTATATTGAAATTTCAAAAATTGGGCTTAGATTTAATATTGAGCTTTACTTTCATACAGCTTTAGAGAAAATAACTTATAGTATAGTACCACAAACTGTACGATGGATTTTGGAAACTTCCTGCGTTTAACGTAATAATAAGATAAAATAGTTGGGAGCGCCACTGTGACTGTTGTATTAAGTAAGCGCTGGGAGAACGTACCATATCTACATAATTTTACTTGTACCTATGGTTAGCACTATTGAGTAGGCATGTAAAGTTAGGAAATACCTACCTACTTAAAAAGCATCTAAGGAAATACGATAAAATAAACCGGCCTCGACAAGAAACAAGTGCCAATAATATTCGGGCTCGATTTGAAAGCCCACTCGGATGGTTTGAGATATCGATTTGCGTCTCGAATGACAAATGCTCATTGGATCGGACACGTGTTCGGGTGAATTCGTTTCGAGTGCCCTCGAAGCTGTTTGGAAGGTTTGGAAGATAACCAAATTATTTAACGTTCTACCTTATTTACCTACTTCTGTGTCTCAGCAACCTAAAGGGAATCCCTGACACAATATTTCTCAAAACATCTCGATTCTGAGGCACCCTGTATTCATCAGGCGGTATTATCTCTTTCTCCTTTAGTGTCATCTCATCTACAGCCTACACCGATCGACTGCTGGACGCAGGCCCATGAGGAATTACAGAGATTACAAAGACCAATAAGGCGTTTATCAGGGGGGCCTGATAAACGCCTTATTCGCCTTTGTAACATGGGGGTTAGTGCCGATAATCCTCACGCCAGCGTGAGGATTATCGGCACTAACCCCCATGTTACTAATGTTAATACCCAGGTATTCGGGGTATTCGGCGTCACAGTTTGGAGGAAAATTGTTCTTCAGGAGATGCTGCTGCCCGCCCCTCCGTTGGATATCCTTTCGTCGCCTCTAACGACACCTGTGTGAAGAGTTGAAGTGGTGCAATATCTAAGCCGGCACCACACGGCCCATGTCTCACGTCATCGTCATCATCTCAGCCGACCAATTTGCTGGACATAGACCTTCCCCAAAAATCTCCACAATGACCGGTTTTCCGCTGCCCGCATCCAGTTTCCCGCAACTTTCACCAGGCCCTGAATTTTGTGTTAAAATAAATCGTCTTAAGTAGAAAAATAAAGATTCCAGTCCGAATTCCCTGACACGTAACACTATCCTGTAATATAACAGGCTAATGCGATGACAGCTCCTGAGCCAAGGCGTTTTTGGCACTGATTCATGATTTGTTTTGGCTATGAAACCCACAGCGCGGCCCGGCTAGGGTGGTTGTACATGACAAGGCATTTTTCAGTGTCTTGTTGTAAGGAAAATTCTACGTGACAAAGGAGTTAGGTACTTGTCTTAAATGTTATGTGTTTCTAGTAAAATAAATTATTGTATTGTACTGTCTGCAACATTTTGAAACTGTGTTTCATTTACAGTATTTTTATGTAATGACTTTAGAGACGCCGCCATGAATCTGAAAGCCAAAGTATTAAAGTATTGTTGCAGTTAACGATGAATCCTTTTCAGAGTATTTTCTAGGTAGGTTAAAATCACACTATCACACTAATCACACTATATATAATATATAATATATAATATTATAAAGGCGAAAGTTTGGATGGATGTATGGATGGATGTTTGTTACCTCTTCACGCCAAAACTACTGAACGGATCTGGCCGAAATTTTGCGTACAGGTAATTCTAATACTGGAATAAAACATAGGCTACTTTTTATCCCATAAATCTGTTCCCGTGGGATGAAAATCACCTTTTAGTGTTTTCATAGGAACAACGCGTGCGAAGCCGCGGGGCGCAGCTAGTGGCAGATAAAGGCGAAAAATACACGTGATTTATAGTGTGTGTGCGTGTGTGTGCATGTCTGATCAGGTAAGTTTAAAAAACTTTAAAGCAAACAACTAAAGTCTCCTTCTTTAGTAGTATTGTGACTCCTCAATCTCAACAGCCTGTATTGGTCCACTGCTGGAAACAGACCTCCCCCTGATAAGCATCTTACTGATGTTTATCTCATGGAGGGTAATGCCCATAATCCTCACGCTGGGTATACGGGTTGGGGATCGCAGTTTGGTGGTTCAATTGTTCTGCAGGGGGCGGTGCTGCCCTCCGCCGGTGGATATCCCTTAGTCGCCTCTTACGACACCCGTGGGAAGAGTTGGAGGAAATTCTAAGTCAGCACCACACAGCTTTGCATCGTGACTATTCGTGTGAATTTTTGAATACTGATATAAAAATCGTGTGTCTACGCCCTTAGCAGGCAGCCAACCTCCAAGACTTTCTGACTCACTAATGGACTAGTGAGTCTATGTTTTCGCATTAAAAATCTCATGCCAGGAATTGTAAAATTGGAAACTTGAATTTTAATACTTGTGAATTTAACTTGAATTTTTATGTCTCTTGAGTTCTAGTTTGCTTGAGTACTTACGGTTTGATTTGTGGGTTAAGTTTTATGCGTATCTTGGATTGAAATATGCATTCTAAAGTACTTATGCAGTTTTGAGGTTAGGAGATTTGAAAGATTTGATTTTGGTAAAATTTTACTGTTCTCCATTGAAGAGAATACGAAATCAGACTAATCTAATTATAGTGAAGTAATTTGAACCTTTCACTTTTCTACTGAATTGCTAGATATTCATAATGACTCCAATTCTAAAATCCACAAATTGGTTATTGTTTGCACATTAAAAATATCTATCCATTAATTTGAGAGCAATAATGGTGTCGATTTTGTTGTTTTATAATTTGATAAAATTAGGATTTAGGTATGTCAAACGATACATTTTGATTCCTTAATCGAATTTCCAACTCTGACTAAGTCCTTTTTTAAACTAGTTTTGATGTCAAATAGAAGAACTATTTAATTTGAAACGCTATCATCTAATTGACATTCGTAATTCCTATCTTTAGCTTATTTACATAAAAATTTACCGTTTCAGAGATCCGGATTTTATATATACATATATGTACATACAAGAATTGCTCGTAGGTATAAGATTTCAAATAAATTTTTACATGAATGAATATTTCTCACAACATACCTATCCACCCGGTTTCTCGAACGCTTATTATTTTGACAAATTTTTGACAATTTGTCAGGCTGGACACGCACTGCTTTTATTACTCGCGTGGTTTTTTTAATGGAAGTTCACTAGCGGAAAAATATGAATGTTTGGAGCACTATAAAGTTGTAGGTAGCTAAAATAGCAAGGAATTTTATTCGTCGTACGTGTAAGTTAAGTTAAGTACGCAGGTTATATTCCGCGAGATTTAAATTCATGCTGTGAGATTCCGCAGTGCGTATATAACAAACCGTTGACTATCCATTCAATGTGACAAGCGTTCGAGAAACCGGGGGTATACTCGTAGAATAACAAAAGCTTAGCCCACATTGACATTTAATCAACCGTACCAAGAAACGTTCATAAAACAACAAATAACTCAATTAATTTCCGGCCTTTTAATATCAGGTTAAGGGAAGCTTACACGCAGACATTATTAAAATCAAATGGGTGGAATTCATTACGCCTGACGTAGAGATCCCATCTTAAGCCTATTGGCAAAGTAATAAAGTAATTTTATGAATTCATGAGCATTACAAAATACTAGCAGTGCCTCGCGGTTTCTTAGATCTCGTTCTCTTTTACCCGCGTAGATCTAGTTCATGTGGGAATTCCGGATAAAATATAGCCTAATTGTAAGTTTTTTAATAATTAAAGATTTTTATTTATCGGTTCAGTAGTTTCGGAGCCTATTTCATACAAACAAACAAACAATCAAATCTTTCCTGTTTTTAATATTAGTTTAGACTAGCGGTCCGTCCTGGCTTCGCACGGGGGTTATTTATTTATTAAACACTAGCTGCGCCCCGCGGCTTCGCACGCGTTGTTCCTATAAAAATTCCAGTTTTAGAATTACCTGTATTCAAAATTTCAGCCAGATCCGTTCAGTAGTTTTGGCGTGAAGAGGTAACAAACATTCATACATCCATACATCCATCCAAACTTTCGCCTTTATAATATTAGTGTGATATAAATATAGCCATAGCCTGCTAGCTGCGCCCTGCAGCTTTGCACGCCTATCCCACGAGAACTGATTTATGGGATAAAAGCTTAGATGTTATTCCAGGCATAGAACTACCTGTATCCAAATTTCAGCCCGATTCAGTAGTTTTTGCGTGAAAGAGCAACAAATATACATACATATATATGTTTACATATAAGTTTATCACGTCATTTTTTCGAATGACTATGGTTGGATCAATTCGTCGCTGAAATCATACAATAAAACATAAATAAGATCTCGTATTTCCAATTGAAACAATTAAGCTAACTGCAGACTATTGCAAACAGTCTACAGGTATCTCAACTGATCTCTATCAATACCAGTCGGAAGCGTCCCCAAGACGCTGGCTGCATTGCCCATGCGCTGCGCAAATATGTGAAATACTTACCAGCTCATTCATTCATTCATACATCTATAAATATGGTTCAATATTTTTCAATTCAAGTTGCCCATGAAACTCAACATGTATGGACAAAGGTTTACAACATTATGCCGGAAAGCAATGTAGGCGGGAAGCCATGCCTCCAAAATAAAATTTAGATTTTAATAAAATGCAAATGGTGTGTCTCGTCTAGTCTGAAGGAACGAGCCGACATTTTATGTGTAAATACAGTCGCAGACAAAAACACATTAAACTTTTAAGATCTACCCGTACCGTAAAAAGCTCAAACCTCGAATTAGTAACATCTGACAGCAGCTATCTTTCCAAATAAGGCAAAGTTTTGGTAGTTATTTTTAAGTTCAAAGCGAAGATAGGCAAAGCACTTCTGTTGTTAACAGTACAATTTTGTGGCAGCTAGTGCTGAAATTCAGTACTTATTTTGTGTTTCGTGAATTTTAGTAACTGTGTTCCTTTGGGACGGTAATACTGTATTTCAGTTGGTTTGCTTGACGAGAATTGTTTTGACGTATCTCTGCAGATGGTTTGTATTTAGATACTAATAATAATAATACGTTCTCCGAAACTTGTATGGAAATAGAGTAGTTACTTAGTTTTTAATACTTAGTTTGAATTTTAAGTTGTAAATGCTTAAGTTTTGAACTTTATTCAGTCCGATTTTGCGTTATTTGACTAACTGGACCTAAATAGATTTTTTGTGTTATATGAAGTAAATGAATTTTATTTTATTTATTGTTTATTAGTTATACGGATCCTAAAATTATAAATACGAAATGTCGGACAATTCACACATCATTATCCAGCCCCAAGCAAAGCATTAGATAACTGCTATACCTAAAACAACACGCTACCTACATATAGATATTTTTTATTATACATAGAAAACATCCAGAACACCCCGAGTAAATAACTGCAGATCGTACACACATTTATCCCGAGGCGGACAAACCCGCAACCTCCTGCGTCGCAGGCGGACCTTCGACCACCGCGCCACAGAGGTCGTCGAAAGTTTTAATGTTTTTTACCACTCTACTCAACAAAAGACTTGATGTATCGACTTCCATAATTTATCTCAGCCTAATTTTTCCTCACAAAATACCATCCATAAAAACAAGATAAAACCACTTGACGACAAATCCATTGATGAATTGCCAAAGACGCTATAACATTTTTTATTGTTCACTTTAATCTTCAGCGTGCAGGCTGACTCAGGGTGCCCTTAAAGGCAGATTTGCACTAAACCTTCGACAGCAGTCGTAAAAGAACGTTGTTAAGTATTTATAACGAGTTATAACGAGTGTTAATGCGTACGTTAACAAAATGCCAACGCACTATAGATAGATAAAATTAGTCTTTTTGTCAAAACGTTTTAAAACTAACTGTTATTATTGCTTTTTGTTGTGCAATCGCATAGCACGAACTTTTGTAAACAAGCACACCACAAAAACACAGAATTCAATGATTCCAAATAAACAAAGAATTCACTGATTCCAAATGACAAAGACAAGTTTGTGAGCTCACAAACTTCGCTTGGCAACAAACACGGCGTGGTCTCACTATATAAAGGGCCTATCTAACGATTTAAATATTTTTGTGAATGGCGCCTTTTCCCAAGGTCCCACGCATGACTATATCAAGCGTCTCACGAGAGCCACGATGCTCTGAATCTCGTGATGGTGGGTACAGACTAAGCGAGCGAGAGCGAACGAATGCCAACGAATGGGATTCGACAATCGGTATGTTTATTCCAATTTTCTTTGCACTTCTATCAAGGCCGAAGGCAAATGGCTGGCTTCGTTTAGGCTCGCTTGCATTCGCAATGACGTCGACACTGGTTCTTTTACGTTTGTTCGTTCGCCTTCGCTTCATCTCGCTTGCTTGGTCTGTACCCGGCATGAGCTGTTAATAATTCCCCCTGGTCACGTGGTACTACTGCCTTTGTCCTACCGATCGGACCACATTAACTTATTTTCAGTGAGTTCGATTAAATAATTTATTTATTTTATTTTATTTTGCTCTATTCGGAGAACAAACAGTTTTACATACTTTAGGAATAAACTTAGATACTAACATTTCACAATTTATATGTCCTCGGATATAATCGGACTATAGAAACGACCATGTAGTACCGCTAATCTGCAGACAGCGTTTTATGCGACCTGCAGACTGCGTTATAGGTAAGTTTCTTAGTAGTAAGTAGTCTCTAGGAAATAATATAAAGACAATGTCAAATGTTAATGTTAATTGATATCTGTCACGGACATTATTCTTGCTTTTCTCTTTTCGTGAGACTTTGGGACTCTACTACTCTATTCCCTACTACTCGTATTTGGGTCAATACAAAATCCGATATCATGAGGAACCGATTCTAGTTATAATAAAACCCATTTTCTTCATTTAACAAACATTTTCTGTGTGTTTCCTCTTCCCTAAATTCGTCAGTCAGTCTATTCTGCGTCTTGATAGGATTTTGGTCCTTAAATGTCAGCTATGGTAGAAAGTATCCCTTAGTTGCGAGATCTTTTACTTTTGAGTGATGACGTAATCTTGTAGCAAACTTGTAAGATATGGGATAAGAAAAAGACAATTTCTTTTTATCTAATGCAACATATTTATTTTATAGCAATGGCGTACCTTGCCCCAAACTTGTAAGATACAAGCAGTAGACAATTTTAGAAAACCCTTATTTCTTTTTATCTAATGCAAGATTTTTTCTTTTGTTGCTGTTTTTCTAATTAATATCAAAGTTATGTACAGTCACCAGCATAAATATATGACTATGGGCAGCGCTGCAAAAATATCTGATTATCCATTGATGGTATAATTATGTGACGATACGTAGCCGGTAAAAATATGTGATGATTTACACCCGGCATAATAATCGTTTGCCTTGTAACAGCATAAATATCGGATCGGACGGGAAATCAAAATTATGTGACATTTCAGCAGCGTAAATATCTCTCTACTGTAAAAGCATAATTATTGAATCACATAAACTGCAATAATATCTGACACAACTAACAGTCAAAAATATCTCAACGAATGAACTTTATGTGCCTAAACATAGAGGCGTAATTTGACCGAAACTGTATGACGCTTCTCGAATAGAGTATCAACCTGCCATTGGATATCACCGTCTCACGTTTTATGGCATGATTTTAGCATTTTAGATTTTAGTCGTTGGCGGTCAGTGTTATGTTATGTATGATTATCTACCTAAGATCCGAATGCGTAGTAAACTGGTGATATCAAGTGTGTCAAAAAATAATTAAAATAATTTAATTTAATTTAATTTAATTTTCTTTCTTAGGTTTACCAATAGTTTTATACACAGTTTCTTACATCTTTAAATCTTATACAAAATACTAACATGCACGAAAATGTAGAGTTACAAAATAGAGACATTATAGGTAGGTCTATAAATTATTGCTATGTGCACAAACCGCTTGTAGGTAAACACATTATAACGGATTGTTATAAAAAACGATAATATAAATCCAATCTTTCACATTTATTTATTCTTTCTTGTAAACGTAATATTCAGTTTCGACTCTAGGGACGAAAAGTATAACTTTCATCCCGCTGCGACATATGTCAATGAATGACATGTACAAAACAAATGACTGCTGTCACCTCACTTTTTTCATGAACCATGCATTCTACCTTTCAATACAGCCACTCAACTTCAACTTCTTGTCAGATGGCTTTTGCGTCTGGTTTGACGCAATTCATAGGGCCATTCAATTAAGTACAGCGTAATGTAAAATTAAAATAAATTAGAGGTACCATATTATAATTTACTTTCAACTATTTCTTTAAAATAACATATATTTCGGAAAAATATTTACCATTTTTAAATAATAAAAATTAAAGGTAGAATAGTTCTCGCATTCTACCATGTCTATTCAACTGTGGTAGAATAGCGAAAGCTACCATGGCTATATTCTGTCATCTCTAAAGAGGATTTTCTATGCCTAAGAAAAAACAGCGGAAATACGTAAATCCTATCTTCGTATCATTTTTCGCGTTGTTCAATTTTGTGTGATTGTTACAATAAGTTCAGACATTGATATAGGCATCGATTTTACGCCTGATTTTATAAAAGAAGAGGCTAAAGTATTAGTGGAAAACCTTTTATCATCTAAATCAAAATAAACGAACAACGTTTTATTAATATGTTTTAACGAAATCTCAAAGACTTACCAAGCTTCAACATTATGGAGCGTGTATTCTATGTTAAAGACAATACACAATGAACATCTAAAGGATTTCGAGAGACTAACATCGTTTCTTAAGAGACAAAATGATGGATTTAACCAAAAAAATACAAAGTTTTCACTTCTCAAAAGGGTACCTTACCTGGAAAGAACCTTTCACTATCTATAAGTAATAATTGCTATAATTTGACCATAGACTTAAAATAAATATCTCTCCTAAATTGTATTATGTAAAATAAATACAATTTTTTTTCATAAGCTCATTCATATTTTTATTTTTACTTTCCTTGTATTCGTAATGAAAAGCACTGTGTTTACCTCGGGTGAAAGTAACATTTAGTCCCTCGAACTAGTAGCACTCTCGTTACGCTTGGCCGCTAAACGCCGTCTCGGGACTAAATAAGTTACTTTCTTCCCTTGGGTAACAATGTACTATTATTCTTCTTCTTTATTATTCTTTATTAGGGATGACATTGTTTTCGTTATAGCGGGTATTATTCATTCTCCACAATAAGACTCGACCATCCGCTCTTGATTGGAAAACGTTTTTATCAAGAAACGCGACATTCTAAATTCAAAATTTATGTATTGACTGTTAATTGTTTCAGATATTATTGCAGTTTGTGTGATCCGATAATTATGCTTTTACAGTAGATAGATATTTATGCTGTTACAAGGCAAACGATTATTATGCCGGGAGTAAATCATCACATCTTTTTACCGGCTACGTATCGTCACATAATTATACCATCAATGGATAATCAGATATTTTTGCAGCGCTGCCCATAGTCATATATTTATGCTGGTGACTGTATGTACTTTATAGATCTAATTTGTGTCTTATATAATATCAATTTGGTAAACTAATAGATACAAGGACCAGTGAGCAATTTTAATTAACAAATTTATGGAATTTGTGCAGCAATTTATCGAACATTAATGGAGTAGGCGGTTGATGTTGCGTTGGTTATGGAATTATGAAACTGGAGCCCATGTTATCAACTCAGCGCGTTTTTAAACTAACCGTAAGGAACTTAATTTTTCTCAAAACATTTAAAAACGGCGCTAGGAGTCTTTTAGCCAATCTTTGGCAAACTCAACCCTGTTAGTAGGTACATTCAATGGGTCATTCAAGTTTTCCCCCCTTAACGAATCCCCCTCAATTAGAGTTAATAATCTTATGAAATATCGTTATTCATTTTTCACCACAAATATCACAAAACAGACAGCTAGGTGAGCTGCCAGTTCTGTGATTTTGGTTCAGGAAAAATAATAAATACTTTGGAAAAAAAACATATCCCACAAATTTTAATCAAATAGCGATTTATTGATGAACTCATAGACTGGCCCCGTAAACACTCCGTTAGAAGCAAAGATCTACCCCCTTATTCACAATGATCTGCTAACATAAACGAGCTGCTAAATAGTGTTATTTCTCAATCTGACTTATGTCAATAGAAGAAGACAGAGCGAGATTTAGCAGTGTGCTAAGTTATCAAACTACGAGTATTATGAATAAGGCGGTTAGTGTATACATCTTTGAAAATAGTATAAGTAGTAGAAGTTGCGTGCTTTGTTTCTTGCTTTTTAACCGACTTCAGAAAAAGAAGGAAGTTCTCAATTCGTCTGTATTTTTTTTTGTATTTGTTGAATTTGTTACCTCAGAACTTTTCTGAGGGACACTTTCTGACTGGGTGGTCCGATTTTCACGATTATTTTTGTTATTTGAAAGCTGGTACTTTCCTTGTGGTCTCATTTTAATTTCATCCAGTTCTGACAATGATATCCATATAATTGAAGGAGGATTATAGTTTTTTTTTAAATCAATTATAACATGAAGAAATGGAACTCCTTTGAGGTTCCTACTTGGACCACGCAGTGGTTAATATCGTACATTCCATTCGGAAGGAAGTTGAGTAAGCCGATAGTTATACCCGGAACAATCTCAAGACACAGCTCGAGCATAGCATATAATTAAACAGCATACCCACTGGTGCGCGTCACATGTCCAGCTGTATCGTTTTGTTTACCTACAGTGAAACAATGGTAAGATATTCTATACCACATTTATTTTTTGCTTTGTTTTGCATGAATCAGTACAAAAAAACTTAAGTAAAATGTGTATATAAAAATAGTTTTTGTCGAAGGTTATGTAAATCAATTTTACTCCAAGATATAATAATGAATACAAAATCTTAAGCCTTTACCGGTCCACGAAGGACGAAGCCTCCCCCTGATAATCGCCTTATTGCCTTTGTAACACGGGGAGTAGTACCGATAATCCCCACGCTGGGCAAGGATCGTAGTTTGGTGGTAAAATTGTTCTACAGTTCTGTTCTACGGCTGCTGCCTGGTGGATATCTCTTAGTCAATTTATGTGTACAATTTATTATTTGTAATTTTTTAAAATTTAATTTATTTGTAATTTATTTAATTTTTAATACTTTTATGACATGTAACAAGCGTTATTAATAAATGAATCTGAATCTGCTTTTATTTGATCAGCTACAATATCTAAGCTGTGCCAAAGATGCCTCACGGTTTTAATTAATAACCTGTACGCTTTTAAAGTTGGATAATTTGATCTCACCTACGAAGCTCTACCGGTGAATATTATATTAAAAGTTTTCAAGTGATGATCTGAGATAATTTTGTTATTGAATGACTAGTTTCTATCCGTGGTTTCGAACGTGTTATTTCTAAGGAGACGTTGTTTCGAATGTGCCGTAGTAGAAGATTTGTACCATATTGTTGTGGAGTGTGTCCGGAACGAAGCGGAAAGATTTTTATTTTGATTAAAGCATTGATTTGTTTTCTATTGGTTTAGTCAATAATATTCTGACTACTCCGTTCTTGGAGGAAGCTCTTAACATGTTAAAATTTTGACACAATTTTCACAAACTCCCCGTGAGTTTGTGAAGACGAATGGCCTAAGCATCGTTATTTATTTTATAAATAATGCATGTTCTTAATAATGCATCTTTTTTTTCATTGATTAACTTTTTTGTATTTACTTGCTCATCTTCCTATGTTCTGAACCATTGATTAATTAAAAAGGGAAGATAGGTTACGTTCTCCCAGCGCTTTCTCAAAAATTGGCATGTGTTACAACTACACGCAAATACATACGCTCACAGTTATATTTCCAGTCCTGTGCAATACAAAGAAGAGCAAAGACGGAAAGACGTATCTAAGACCGAAGTAAGACCGACTCAACAATATTTCACGCGATATCACGACCGCCCGTGCCGCTGGTCCGACGGTGACTGAGGTGGGAGCACACAATTTTACACAATATGAAGTTGCGATTTTCGAGAAACTAGTACCTCATCTTCCCTTTTTAACTAATCGATGTTCTGAACCCATATTGTCAAACGCAGAAGGCGTTTGACAATATGGGTTCTATGGGGTAATATGGGACTTCAAGACATTCATACAAGCATTCTTGCTTAGTTTTAGTTCTGCTGGAACTGTACTGTATAATTATTGCGTATGTTTTGTTAAATAAATATTTATTTATTTATGTACTGATTATATGCTCTCTACAAAATTAGTATTACTCTAAGAAGATAGGTACTTTTATCATGTCTCAGGTGCACATCAATACACTCGCAGTAAAAACTCCAGCGAGGACAACTTCTCCGTGAGCGAACCAATTGATCCAATAATCCTCACAACTTTTCCATTACCTGATAAAAAACCTATAAACCTTCTCAATCGCTATCACCCAAATGCCTATATTTTGCATCTTTACGAGCGATCACGGAATAAGTGCTCCGCCCCAAATAAATCAAGAAATTATCCTGTTTATACCTCGCTTCAAGTGCCTTAAGTAATTAGATTTGTACCGTTTTATGCGCATCTCGAACGAATCGTTAAATTCAAGTGTCTTATGAAAGGAACAAACAAGGGGTTGATCCCTGCGCTAGCACTTGCCTTTAAGTTCACGATTTTGTAGTCACATCCTAGAAGCAATTAATTCCTATACATTATAAAAAAAAATTAAGAGCCCTGGCAACTTGCGAGCGAAGAAAAAAGATTTTAAAGCGTGGCGATTGCGCAGCGAGTTTTGAAATCGCTGATCGCACGACACGACGTGAGCTTGCTGTGCTATCAGAACGCTTTGAAATTGCTCGCGAATCGCCAACGTGATAGATGAGGGTCTAAGCGTTTATTCCCCGCTTGCATGGATAAGCGACATAATGCACAATAGTGCAAATTAAAATCTATATTCCTTTAATGAAATTAATAAACAAATGACAGTCATTGAACAAAAGATAAGCTAACTTAAGAAATATTTCCTAATCTGTGCTTGAGATTATGTGAGATAAAAAAACCATCCGTTACAAATGGTCCAATACATATGTACACCTAAATCCAAAATCCTCTTCAAGCGGGCGATCGATATTGACCATTAAGAGTACGAAATCGAAGTTGCTAAAATTTGATTTTGTACGACAATGAAAACGAAACTTCGATTCCTTTTCTGACTAGGCCAGAATGTTATTCAAGCGACATAAGATTTGGTTTTGCATGGAAATGAAAATGAAACTTCAATTTTTCTTTTCCGAGTATGCCCCCTCAGCCCTCAACTCAACACTCATGGCGCTCACGTAAGCGGCGCTTCAAACTGCCTAATGATTACTTGCTCTTGGTTTCCGTAAAAAACCAGCTTTAAAATGCGATGATTTATGAATCATACCAATCACTTGCTTTACAATCGTAGCTAAACTACTAAAGCAACATAACACAAATCTTGCAGCAAATTCAGCGCTTTTTGCACCCACGTGAGCGCTTCTGTAGTTCTAAACTCCATCCAAGTTGGTTGCGGTCGGCAGCTGAATTTCGTAATATACATTTTTTGTTCGCCGCCCGAACGCAATTTCAAAGTGTGGTTGCTGTCTTATTCTGATGCTTAGGAGCCTAAAATTTCAACATATCGTGTTTAAAGGTGATTTCTATCCCACGGTGACTGATTTATGAGATACAAAGTAGCCTTTGTTTGATTCCAGGATGCGAATTCCATGCATTGATTAATTAAAAAGGGAACATAGGTTACGTTCTCCCAGCGCTTACTCAAAAATTGGCATGCGTTACAACTACACGCAAACACATACGCTCACAGTTATATTTCCAATCCTGTGCAATATAAAGAAGAACAAAGACGGAAAGACGTATCTAAGACAGAAGTGAGACCGAGACAACAATATTTCACGCGAATCACGACCGCCCATGACGCCGGTCCGACGGTGACTAAGGTGGGATCTCACAATTTTACACAATATGAGGTTGCCATTTTCGAGAAACTAGTACCCCATCTTCCCTTTTTAATTCATCAATGATTACATGTATGAAAAATTTCAGCACGTTCGATTCATTCAGTAGTGTGGCGTGAAAAGGTAACACATCTTTCCATGGTCATGCATACATCTTTCGCATTTATAATATTAGTGTGAAGTGATAGTGTGATTGGGAAGTTTGTTTGACTTTTCAGTTTTGTCAAACACACAGTTTGTCACAAGAGAACGCAAAAACAACTGGATACGGATCGGGCTAAAATTTTACGCATGCAATCCTAGACCAGAACTACGATATACCTTGGTGACTGCTTATCTTTGTAAAATAAGTAAGTACAAAGCCACGAAAAGAAGCAAGTGAACTATAAAATAAGCCATAACTTGCGATATCGTTACCTACCTTGTTATTTGCTGAGGTTCCTATCGCAAGATTCAGACACATCAGTCTCTATGGCTGTAGGTACACTTAAGTGTATGAGCAACCTAGCAACATAATCGCATTGCCCCAGCTATAACACAACATGTGTGCAATAAAAAAAAGTATCATCACACTAATTTTATATATGCGAAAGATTTGATGTTGAGATGTACGTATGGATAAATGTTTGTTACCTCACACCATAACTACTGAACGGATCGGGCTAAATTGTGCATATATGAAGTTCTAGACCTCGAATAAAACTGCTACATACATATTATTGGGATCAACGATCCTATAAATCAGTTAAGTTACCATTGCGATAGGAATAATTTTAAATGTTTTCAAACAAACAATGCGTAACAATGCCGCGGGCATAAAATAGTTTTTTATAATAGCTAAGTGGACAAAGAAATAATATAAAAAAACAATGATGGAAATAAGTTTCACCTTGCAATTTTTTCCCCGCAATAATGTTCCTAAAACTGGCCCTACGGGAAACGATTAGGTGTACTTTAACCTCTCTTTTAACAATTGAGTAAATCAATTGAAACAAACTGAACCCCCGATCAAAGTACGATTCATCTTTCCCCAATAAAACTCAGTCAGCCAATACTTCAGTTCTTATCGTTATGTCCAGAATAGGAGCATCAGACCGCCGGTTATTGAGGGCCGCGTGCCAAGAACGAGGCCTAAGCGCTATCTCCCTGCATCACCTCCGGAATTATTCACAATGGATTACGTGTCCATCAGGAAGGAAACCATGATTTATCGTTTCGTCTGCGAATTTTTTAGCTTTATGTTCTGTATCTGGAATGCTTTCGGAGTGGTTTAGCTTTTTATAACTGCAATAGATCCCATGGTGTGTTTGGTACACTCCCATTTTCCCTCAATTATACAATAAGTTACTTTCTACCGACATGACTTAAGAAGGAGAAGATTCTTTATGCGCCTTGATATCTTCGCCAATCGTTATCCGATTTTGATGATTATTTCGTCTTTGTATAGAAAATGACCTAGACCGACCGTAGTCGTCACATAAAAAATGATTAGAAACATTAACTATTTCTCCTTAAAAAAGTGTAAACATTCAGGGATTTGAAGTCTGATTATTATGTTACTAATTAAAAAAAAGTTTGTTAAACAATGAGCCATTACCTTACCTTAATTCCATTTGAAAAAGAGGCGTTGCAATTTGTTAACCTTAACGTAGTTTGTAAATCAAACAATATCTAAATCATGTATTCGGAGCTGTACAAATCACTTGAGTTTCTTGCAGAGCCTGCATAATGACATTCGAACGTGCCATCCTGTGTCATGTTTTGTTGTACAGCTCGAAATTGCCCTGAATTTTGATATGCAACGAACATAATTAGAAGAACACAGTGGCGAACATATTTTGTATGCAATTAGTGCACAAAAGTGAATGAAAATGAACATTTTAATAATAGGGAGAGCTTGTTAAAACTTTTGGGTGTCATTATGTTGTTACACCTACCCGTAAATTAGATGCTAGGTTTTGAAATACGTAGGATTGGGTGAGAAATGTTCAGCAATGGACGCATGTGCAATGAAGACGAGGTTTTTCTGTAACGCAGAAGACCGTCGAAATAGAAAGATGCTGATGACATCATGTATAGTCAGCAAAAATTGCGCCTTGCCACCACTAGGGTGATTTTTCTGTGAAGTGAATAGTTGCCGACCCCGGCTTGCTCGATATCTTTTGTTTTTAACGCAAAGAAAAATAGTTTCAAACTGGATAGGCATCACGTTTGGCGATGGTACATAACTCTTAAGCACGTAGGGCTCGTTTAAGTACCAAAAATAAGCACATAATGAGACTTTTGTTCGCGAAACTCAGCGCTAGAGCATTATTTCTTTTATCAGCTTTCAATGACACGACAAAACCCCTAATGCCGAACATTACCAAGGGCTCACCACACGTGCCAACTCAGTATTCAGCAACTAAACTTACATTACTATTCACAAACCTCTTACCGTTAAATCGGAGACTTTGTTCCGTGCCAGCAGCTCGGCCCAGCTACTATCTGCGAGCCGCACTCACCGCGATTTATACACAAACTTGTTGGCAACTGGAACCTGAACATTAGGGTGTATTGTGTGAAGCGATATAAAAGTGTTTAAAGCCTCGGTTTGGCACCGGTTCAGCCGGATTTTTAATATATTGTTCGGAAAGTTCTGGGAGATTTCAACATCGTGTTGGCAAGACATCAATTACTGCGACGTCTTGGGAGAAATAAGTTGTGGTGCAGTTTTTAGGGTAGCATTATTTTGTCGTAGCATATTCTGTAACTTTCATTATTAGACTTACGTTTCAGCTCGCATACAATAAAGTATATAACCACAAGTGACTTATAGGTAGCGCTTACCCTGTGCGAGCGGGAGGGATTGAACATGAATGCCGATGCAGTAGGTAAGTTAGTTATTTCTAACCTTATTACCTACTTACTAACATATTTTGTCATAAAAACGAGGAGGTTCTCAAATCGACTGTATTCTAATTTTCTTTATTACTGACACCTAGACTACAATTAAACTTAAGACGAATGTGAGTACCGAGACAAACCTTACAAGGTTTTACGGTACAAATATAATATATACTGTGATTGTTAATTCTAATTCTAATTCTGAGTGGGGGAACTAAGATCTGCACGGACATCTCGCATAGGAGTGTATTGTGCATTATCCCCATGCCTAAGTAGGCCCTAACCAGCCCAGCTCCTTGAAGTATCGGAGCAGGACCTTTGGTGACTGACAGCTTCGTTTCAGCTTTTCTGCGGGTGTGGATGGGATAGATGCCTCAATGAGGCACTTCAGCCCCGTTTTATGTCTGGCCTCTTCTGTGGCCGTGCAGTGTAAGACAACGTGTTCCACAGTCTCTTCTTCTTGGAAGCAGCCACGACATGAGCTGCTGTCTGTGGATGCAGTCTTAAAAAGATGATGGTTCAATTCACAGTGGCCTGTGATGATGCCCACCATCGTTCTTAGGTCCTCTCGGCTCATCTTGAGCATCGTGTTAGTGGTTTTCCTGTCTTTAGAGGGGAATAATGATTTAGCATGCTTGCAGTCTGTCCGACGCTCCCATAGTTTTTGGTGTTCTTTATCAGAGTTGAGTTTTAGTCTGTTTTTGACTTCCGCTGTGGGCGGGTTCGAGAGACATTCTTACATCTTGATGGGTTGGAGTTAGTCTTGCTCCTTCCTTTGCTAGTCTGTCTGCATTTTTGTTGCCTGGGCAGGATCGACTCTCTGTCCATTCTAGGCAGACTATGCTGTGTTGAGCAAGATCTTGTAGTGCGTTATGGCATTCTACAATTGCTTTTGATCTTGTCTCTGTCCGTTTGAGTGCGTTTATTAGTGCAGCACTGTCTGTTTTAAAGATCAGCTGCATCTGTCTGTTTGGCTCCTTGTTGGCTGTTTCCAGAAGCATATCATTTGCCATTTGATTGTTAATGTAATGAATAAATATCTAAAAATAAAAAATAAAATAGACGGACTCGGCCAACATGTCGGCATATTGACCGAGTCTTGGCAAGCCACATTCTTAGCACTGGTGTCAGGCATGTCATCGCAAAGGATGTTTACAATGATTTGACGTGAACACGTGAGTTCACATCGTATTAGGTGGAGAGTTATCTTCGACGACCATTTCAACATCTTTTAAAGCTCTAATTGGTCTCACAACGTTTTGCAAAGAAGTCCGTTAAAGACTTCGAAGAAAATTATTTCCCTATACCATTATGAGTGTAACTAAGCGTGCATGACGTAGCACAGGCGTAGCGCCGCCGTAGCAGCTGTAGGAGTTACGTAGCAGTTGTATAGCGTAGCGTCTGTTTCGATGCCAAAAATTACGTGAGTGAGATATTATTTCACTTCTCAAATGTAGGGCGCTGTTATTACCAGTTACGTTATTTTAAGTTGGATTTAAACTGAAGTTTCGTATAAAATTAATTTAGACAGCCTTGAGCTACTTTAACGGTAGAATTAGCGATGCAAATGATTGTAGATTGGACGATTACTCTTTGTGGTTAATTTTGCTGTTAAAGTGCACTTTCAGTAACCGTTGGCTGAAATACGACCATGTAAAAGTTTATCACACTCACACTAATATGATAAACTAGCTGCGCCCCGCGGCTTCACACGCGTTGTTCCTATGGAAACGATAAAAGGTGATTTCCATCCCACGGAAACTGATTTATGGGATAAAAAGTATGTTTGATGCCTATGTTTGATTCCAGGATTACAATTACCTGTATGCAAAATTGCAGCCAGATCCGTTCTACTAGTTTTAGCGTGAAGAAGTAGCAAACATCCATAGGAAAAACGCGTGCGAAGCCGCGGGGCGCAGCTAGTGAGAAATGAATCTGATCCATTATTACCAAAAAAATAAGACAATCAGAGAATATCAGAGAATTAGTAGAATGGGAGTAAAAAGGAGTCTCAAAGGAGAGTAATAGACTTAGGAATAATGTAGCTATACCAATAATGGATCCAGTGCTTATTCATTATAAACAAATATCGTTTACGTCTGATAATGTCTTCCTAGCCGAATTTCGACTACGGCGGCTAGTCTTAAAAAAGAGTAGCGATGTGCTCAGGACATATTATGTGCCTAAGTGTGGTGTGCAAACACAGGTGCACTATAACGGACATACACACACACTCTTTTCCTCTCATAATCCGATGGGAGGCCAGAACGTCATAAACCAAGAGAGATCAGAGGGCTTAGACAATATTACAATGGATGTTGAAAGCGACAGTGCCTTTAGAAAAGTCCAATAATGTATGGGTTTGACATTACATTATACCTTAGAATCTAAGGCTTAGTTGTTATGTCACGTGATCTGTTTGGAATTTCTGCCTACTACTTAATTTTATTGACTTTTCTACTATCGCTTTCGACATTGATTGTCGCATTGTCTAGGCTCAAGTCCAACGGCTTTACGTTTACCTCTGTATAATATGAGTATTGAATAGCCTGTAATGTATAAAGTTAGTTGTCCGCATGATAAGTTAACAAAAACTGCCGAACAACTCGTATCAAGGCTTCAAATTCCTTTGACACCGCCGCCCAAGTCTAGAGCCCAAAGTTCTACAACTTTGGGCGTCGGCAATTGTATTGACTATTCGGCGAGACGGGAATTCCTAACTATATAAGATAGGTACCTACTTAAGTGTACATTTTAGGGTATTTACTTGCCTTTGGCATGTAATAACACTTTTGTAACTATTATCACACTATCACACTATCACATCACACTAATCACACTAATATTATAAAGGCGAAAGTTTGGATGGATGTATGGATGGATGTTTGTTACCTCTTAACGCCACTACTACCGAACGGATCTGGCTGAAATTTGGCATACAGGTAATTCTAATACTGGAATAAAACATAGGCTACTTTTTATCCCATAAATCTGTTCCCGTGGGATGAAAATCACCTTTTAATGTTTTCATAGGAACAACGCGTGCGAAGCCGCGCGGTGCAGCTAGTTATATATAATATTTACTAGCACTAAAATGACTTACTTCTTATATTATTATACTACCTATACTGTCGTGAATGTAAACGAACGAACCAAAAAACTAACAGCCTATTGTGACACCGATCGGACGAGACAGTTATAACAATTAAATCTTCAAATTCATAGAAGATCGAAATCTTGAATATTTTGGGTTCCTGATTGGGGCTAGTTAATGATGTGTGAATAGTGCAATAATTTTTATATAGAAAATTATGTGAGTGTGCAGTTCGTATGGTTTTGAAAAATATATAAAAGTTTCCTTTGAGTAAAATTTGCTATATATTTTTCTTTTCGTCCATTTATAATTATTTGGCCTAGGCAGTGTCGTGTGGGACCAGGAAAAACCTCTTATTATCAAATAACCTAATTTATATTCAAAGCGGCACTATTCCCAAGTCATTTACTCTCATTACTCATAAGGCACGCTTGTTATTTATCGCACCATCATTTGCCACTTGTTGATATGCCTTTCTTTGTGTATTCCTTGAATTTTTAGGTTTGCTGAGTATTTTTACCTTTTTACATGAGAATAATAAGGCAATAGAGACCGCAGTGGATAGGTAATGAGCCTAGATTAGACTAAATAAAAGAAAATAGGCAGGAGTTAAGATCCTATGTCCATGGGCAACGGTAGCTTACTGCAGACTGTTAAAAAAACAGGTATCTCAACTGACGCATATCAATAAAAATCGGAAACGTCCCCAAACCGCTCGATTCCAAGGGGAGCAAATGTGTTGAGACTTGCATATTTGCGCCTCTTGAGATCAGCGGTCAAATCTACCACTGCACCCGCCCTCATCTTTATGCCCAGATCTTTATTTACCTACCTATAGCTAACATACAATACTTTTAGCAATCAAAGGCTAATTTATTTAAAAGAAACACCATTTTCATAACCTACAAGATACTACTATGTACTTATACCCAAACAAAAGATAATCAATTAACCAAGACAGTGAGCAATTCAATATTTCAACCACACTCAGCCACTAGCTGATAGGGGATGTCTATGTCCAGTAGTGGACCAATGTAGGTTGATGATAATGAACCACACTAAGGTACTTAACGAACGATACCACATGCAATCGAGGGTGCACGTCCGTACAGCATGACGACTCGCAGCGAAATCGCTCCGCTACCGTTATACCTTTGGTTTTTATAGTAAAGCAACTACTATCTGTACTATCTGTCCTCAAATAAAACCACATCCATCAATACAATAACTAAAAGATATGAGTTTAAGATACAACGTGCGAGAACCAATCAAAACAAGTACGTAATCTATGTACGTCACAAAACCGAAACAATTAACCTCTTAACGACGTCATCACTCGCCTTACAGGCGCCTCACGCATCGTCACCATAAAGAACCCTGGCGCCTGCCTCCAACCAGCCTACCCTGATCTGTGCCATCAGCCTCAATCACCCCTGTCTCACCTTTATTGTGGTGCAACAGCGGGGAGCGGTAGACCCAGATAGGCTGGTGTTGTAAAAATGTTTACGCCATTGACGGTTCTCAGCTCGACGAGGCTTCAGTTGAGTGACATCGAGGGTTTCAAGGAGATAATTTGAATGGTACTGTGCGTTGCAAGACGCATTGGCTTTGCATAATGCATTGAAATAAATGATTGTATTTAAATGAATGAATGTATTGCTCATTGAAATGAAGTTGGTAGTTATTCAAAGACTACATAGTGAAAGCTAGCAGATATTCAACTGTGTTGGGGACTGAAATAAAACAGAATATCACGTTTACAAGGGTTGTATTCCTTTTTACATCTATACAAACTTTCGCATTTATTATATAGTGTGATTACTAGCTGCGCCCCGCGGCTTCGCACGCGTTGTTCCTATGGAAACGTTTTGAGGTGATTTTTATCCCACGGGAACTGATTTATGGGATAAAACGTAGCCTTTGTCTAATTCCAGGATAACAATTACCTGTATGATTTCAGCCAAATCCCTTTAGTAGTTTTGGCGGCAGGAGGTAACAAACATCCATTCATCCATACATCCCTACAAACTTTCGCATTTATAATATTTAGTGTGATAGTGTAATTGACAGACGCATTTGTTATTTGACCTTTTAATAAAAATCGATTAACATATTTATTAAATAAAATATTAATTATTCAATATCCCACTAAAATAGTTTTTATTACTAGAATAATTAGAGTATGATCATGGAAAAAAATAATTTGTATTAATATAGATAAGTACCTAGTTTTCCCTTTGTGATGAGTTACCACTCTATTCAGCTTTAGACTCTAGACTTCAGACTCCAGGGGTTCCTAGTCTAGAAGCTACGGGAAGCTGAATCGTTTATTTTCAACTAAATCTATGCGAGTCCCTGAATCATTTGTCGCGAGATCTTCCTTCCTGCAGCTGGAATCGAAAAAGCTAAGAGTTAGCCTTCAGAAATACGTATTATCGAGCCAATCCGCTCTACACTATTACAGTTTACCTACCCAGCTGAGTTTGGCAAAAGCGTTTTACGTTTGAATACTTAGTTTATTGCACCCACCTCGTAACACTCTTATAATTATAGATAGATAGATAGATAGATAGATTCTTTATTGGGTACATACACTAACAGCACAGGAAAAGTAACAAAAAAGGACAGTAAGAAATATCAAAGGCACACATAATTATATACGTACAGGTAAGCAGGTAATGGTAGTTTGGTAGTTTATGTGTAATTATTAATGTTTGAGTAACAAAAATCTAAACCATGGGTAAGAAACTCATTTTACTGGAATAAAAATACATAGGTCTTTATGCTTATAAGTCTAGAACATGGGTGCAGAATTTTATTTCGATCAATTCTGCTTTTAGCGTTGACATCCATCCAAAATTTTTGTATTTATAAAATTAGTCAAAACTTTTAGTTATGTACGTTCTATCGTAAAAATAGACCAAAAACTTACCTTCTGTGTAACATGACTTTTCACAACATAAATGTCAATGAAGACACAGAAACGTACATAAATTTTATTCATAGAAACGAATGAAAGAATCGCTAAAAAACACCAATACTGTTTCGCCATCATTCGTCATCCAAGTGTCCCGAGGCTACTTTATTACCACAGTTTATTACCTACTCTGTTAATCCTTTATAATTTATTTTCACAATATAAATTATCCAGGTAAAGTTCCTGGTGCTGGTTAAAGTACCTTTCTCACAACATCATGATAAAAATACCATTTTCGCCTATTTTGTCAGGAAGACAGGTAGGAGAGATAAGTACGTAAAAAGGTAGATAGAGCAGAGTCTGGTATTCTCCTCTACTACGAATAAGAATAGTCTATAGACTATTCTACTCTAGACTATTCTTATTCGTAGCTCCTCTATTTATAAAAATATGTCAAAAACCATATAATGAAAAAATGTTACTAAACAATTGACGTAGATATGGCGGATACATCTTTATTTTGTCAAGATAATTATGATATTGAATAAGTAAGACCTAGGTACATAGTACAAATTTTATATAAATCTTTCGACATGTCTAAGTGCTTAATATACGTTTAAAGATGAACTTTAATGACTTTAATTCAAAGCAGGCCTATGATAATAATCGCTTCAGGTTGTGCCTTAAGGCGCCGCAGTGCATCTATCGCTGAGATTGGCTTGGGACGTATTCAATTTTGCCGTGCCCTATCTACTGGCTCTATTAGCGCTCCAGCCGATACGATACTATTTGAATAAGCTGAAAAACACGTAAATTAGAGTTGCAGTCGATATTTCTGAAGAGGAACGTGCTTTTATTTAATTAGAGGGTTTATTTTAAGTTGGCTACGTTTCTTTACCCTTACACTTCCAAGAGTCAAAGTGAATAAAAGTTGTTTCATTTTGAATATTTTATTCATAGCTCATTGTAGCTAAACTGTATCCATTGAGCATGTAGAATGTTAGTAAACAAACCGTCCATACTTAACCTTAACTTCACTTAGTTGGTACGTCCTTTTTTCTTTCATATTCAATAAACATTGCTTACAATTAGGTACATCTGAAACTCGACGCCAAGCAAGTGAGTTTTTGTTAATTGTATCGTGGTTTGTTTACTAACATTCTCCTTGCTCGATGGATACGGTTTAGTACCTTTATGTGTAACCTTGGGGTTAAAGATCCGTATTCGACTGTGTAAGTAGGTTATGATTATGACTATCATTTATTTAGTTCAACGTTAATCAATAAATATATTACTGTTATAATATATATTTGGATCAGTTGAGCTACCTGTAGATTAAAACTTTTCAATCCATCATGGTTATTAACACTAAAGCAAAGCATATCGGCACAGTTTCATGTACCATGAATATTTTTTATTCCGTGATCATGGCGCATAAAACTGTGCCGAAAAATTGGAAAGACCATAACTCAAATCATGGTATATCCCGTTGTAAATGACTTTAGTACGTGTAGATTGGTGGTAACAGTCTGCAGTTAGCTCAATTATTTCAATTGTGAATATCTTTTATTGATTATAATTTTATTTATTGACTAAAATACTAAAATTTCGTAGGCATTTACATGAAAAAGTATCAATTTAATTCATTATTGATAAGCACATTCTGAAATTTAGGTAACATTGTTTATTTCAACATAAAATAAAAGTTACCGAACCGAAACAAGCGACAAAGTAAGCAAGTTTTTTTTGTCCTGAAACCCAAACGATACAACTCTCTCGAATTTTTATAAAACTTTCCGCTAAATAAAGAAAGGATTGACAAACTTCGTCCACGAATTTGCGAAATCAACTTCAAAAATTCACCGAAGACTCCATGCAAAATACCTTATTGCGTTCCTTTGCCGATACAAGCAACTTTCCAAAAGGGAAACTTTTTCAAGTTGTCCTCTATCCCTCTCGCACTTCATGGCTCATTTGCTACTGAATGAGCTCCGAACTCAATTTAAATTGCTAGAAAGAGATAACGTAACTTGGTTATTTATATCTCGAGCGTTTTTGACTATCCGCCAAAATTGAACCGACGATGTGTTGGGTCTTGGCTACTTAGTAACTTGATTTATTTTATCACTGGAGCTTCTTGGAAATCGAGTGAAGCTTTTGTATTACCTTAGTCATACATAGAGCTAATAGATGCTAGCTGTGTGATGCCAGCTTAGAATTTGCACCGTAACAACTCTTCTCGCTGCTAAAAGGCTAAGGGTTATACACAGGGGGCAACATCATCGTCATCATCAGTCTATATTAGTATTAGATTACGAAAGGTAGGGAAATCATTTGTGGGTAATTGCGTAAGATTCTTTATTAAGCTTCCATCTGAAGCAACTGAGCTCCCTATTCGTAAATTTAAACTGTACATAAAACGAAATCTTATCAAGAAAGCATATTACTCCGTAGATGACTATGTCAATGATGTTAATGCTTGGCTGGATGTCGCCCAGTTCCACACAGACAATAGTATGTAAGACCAGTTAGACTTAGTTATCCTAAGATTGTATTAGTAGATAAGCGATAAACTTGCTAGTGATTTCTTTTTCACTTCTTCCGCTAGTGGACAAAAAATTGAAGTGAATTAGAGTCAATTGCACCTTATTTCTTGTTTGATAGAAATAACTATTTATCAAGCTGTTTATATAGTAAAAATTTGACTTGTCTAAGTACTTATTTTGTAAGTCTAAAGAAATAAACGTTTCGACTCTGACTCTGACTCCACTGCTTTACATAGGCCTCCCCTAATGAGCGCCATAGCACCCTGTCTTCAGCTTGACGCATTCAGCATCTGCCTGCAGTCTTTCGCAGATCGTCATCTCACCTGGTCGGTAGAGAACAGCGCGCCTCAACAATTTTTACACCGAAATGGGATCCCTAACGAACTTGCCCAGCGTGGCAATGGGCGGTAATGGGCATTACCGTCATAAGTTAAAACCAATAAGGCGCTTATCAGGGGGAAGCCTGTGTCCAGCTGTGGTCCGATATAGGCGATAGAAGTGTACCTATAAGTTTTTGTACGTTTTAGTCCTCAAAGTTAGACCTCTATAAAGATATAGTTTCGGCGTGTCTTTCCGTCATTTAATTGTTTAGAAATGTTTCCAAACACATCGTATCAAAGGAGACCATTCACGCTTCATACGTTGTTGGGGCCAAAACCGATAAGTGCCGGCGAACGCGAAAAATGTTTTTAAACTGTCGTACACCTTAACTGATCATTTGTTACTATTGCCGTATACCTGTATTCCAGCTGCTATAGGAGTAAGAAATATTATGTATGATACTGATCATCATCATCATGGCGGCCTGTTATGAATCCATTTCTGGATGTAGGCCTCCTCCAAATGCCTCCACTCTAGACGGTCTTGAGCCCTCAACATCCAAACTACGAAAATATATTAATTATTACCATTAAATAAAAGTCTGGTGACCTTTATTTATTTATTTACAATTATTACCTGAAACACCCGCGTTGAGCCTGACCCTTACCCCCCCCCTGCCCCGCGCTCCTGCTACCCCTCATTTAGCAAATACAGTAGGTACTTGTAACAAAAAACCGTCACCATAGATAAAAAAATGTTTCGATTGATCATAAAAATAAATCGAATTATATATACCTATAGGCTTAAAGAGATTCGTGTTTGCCCTAAAATGTATGTGAAACCAGATATTTCAATCTCCGATTGCAGCTAGGCAATTCATTTTACAGGTATACGGCAATAGTAACAAATGATCAGGAGAAGGAGTACGATAGATTAAAAACATTTTTTAGCGTTGGCCGGCACTTTTCGGTTTTGGGCCCAAAATGAATGGTCTCCTTTCGTATCTAATTAGAATTTCATAACATAAACGTTTTCAGTTCAAAAAGCTGAAGTTTCTGGTATTTTCTATGTACATTACAGAGTATATATCATTTAGTACCAATAACACAAGTTCAGCTTAGCTTGCTGTAGCTAGATGATGCTGAAGATGATGCGTGAATTGTCCAGCATTTTGTTTTTTAATATTCCTCGCGACCGAATCGCAAAAGCTAGTAATATACGAACCCGTTCCTTTCTCTTGGAGATTCATCTTATAATTCCATTTGAATAATTCATACAGTTTTAGATTACTTTATTTGCATTCATTTTCAAGATTTGGTTTAGATAGCCAAAGCTCTTGGATTTGCTCCGCGAATGTACGTGACGATTCATGTCATAGCAGCTTAGAATATAGTAAGACTCTAATTTAGTTTACATAGTAGTTCTAGGTACGAGCCTAGGTACGTGTTTTATGCATAGTATATACAGGGTTATCGGTAATTCACTCATACTATGTGAACTGCAGGTTTACTCATAATCAAGAACACTTTCGTGAAGACGCCATTTTTTTGTTCTCAAGTTTAAAAAAAAATTAAAAATAAAAAGACGTGTGGCACTCGGGGACTGCCACGGTAAAGCTATTGCATAGCATTTTATATCAACTTATGCAATTATAATTTTATTTACATATTTATTTTATTCATGCAGTATTGCTTTTTCTTTGATATTAATTCAAGTTACACTTTTTGAGCGTGGTGACCCTATACACCTATATACCTTCTCATAAACAGCTGCCTATGTATTCGTCCGATTTCGGAGCAGCTCGTCTCGATTCGTGCGAGTTTCGTAGAGTCGTACAATACGTCTAATCGCACGCACACAACGCCGTGTCGAAGACTGCCGAACTGAAACGACGTTAGACGATGCACGGCCTTCAAGCCACACCTCCTTGCCCGGCGGAGTGGGGAGCGTGAGGTTTTTTCGTAACGGAATTTCTGGATTCGGTCCCCGCGCTCAAGGCCCGCGATAGAAGCTATGCAATAGCTTAAAATACCCTAATCTGGATCCCAATTAATTACTTAAACCCTTTCTTCCACTTCCAAACCCACTGCGGAGTAGTTTTATCTTTAGGTTCAAATAAAGCCTTTCTATAAAACGATAATTAAATGGAAGAAGAAGAAATACTTACTATCCATACCTACCAGGTTTAAGAATTAAGACTTTGGTGTCTTCACAAACATGTCGTGGATGATAAGGAGAACCTGTTCGGGCAACCTCCTCAACCTCAACAACCTATATTGGTCCACTGCTGGACGCAGGCCTGCCCCTGATAAGCGCCTTTATTGGCTGATATTGCATGAGGGGTGATGCCCATAATCCCCACGCTGGGCATGTGGGTTGGGGATCGCAGGTTGGTGATAGAACCGCGGGAAGAGTTGGGTGGTGCATATTCTATGCCGCCGGCAGCACACGTTCGGGCAGCATCGTGTATAATTATGATATAACAGAAATGTGAACACCCTATAACATATACCATGTACCAAACGATTGATTGCTACACCAGCAGCTAATTTTGTCGACAAATCACAGTCAATTGACGAATTAAGTACTTGACTCTAGGTTTGGATCAGTCTCTAGTTATATTAATCAAGGATTTATCGTGTCTTTCATTTGAGACATAAAGATTTGATGAGTATAAAATCGGACAAATCAATGATTAGACATGTTTCTGCGATGTCATACATTGCATACATCATTACTTATCTCTGACAAACGCTCTGAGTTACTCCAAATACAAATCAATGAATTCAGACTCAAATTATCTACTTATACAAAAACTTCCCGAAATGTGATCACTTTCAAACAGACTGCCAATAATTAAAGTTAAACCGCCAATCGCCTCTTAGCTGACAAGGCTATAATTGCTTCCTGATGCATATGCAGGCTTCAAACTTAGTTAAGAGTATGTTGCCGGGGCCGCTTGGTATTGAGTGTTCTCTAGATTGAACTTGTCAGGATGTAGATAGAAATCTGAATTAAGACGTAGGTACATAACCAAAATATCGTATGCACTAGCAGTTAAGTCCGTATACAGAAAGAACGCTTGAAACTTATAAGCGCTTACCGGCGCTTACCGGCGCTTGACAACGCTGGTAACCTTCGCAGGAAAATATATGAACGCGCGCCGATAAGCACTGAACGGTGCCGACAAGTGCCGCCAAGCTTTAACAAGCGCCGGTCAGCGCTGGGCGCTTCCGTCTAAAATTAATAAACAACTGCGACAACCAGCTTCCTTTGTGTAGAACGGGCCAGCGTTGTCAAGCGACGGTAAGCGCTTATAAGTTTCAAGCTTTCTTTCTGTATACGGCCTAAAGCAGGGTAGTACTTTACAAAAGCGCCATCACAATTTTTTTCCTAATTTTACGTAAAGATTTTTTGATAATTCCAATTCTAGTTACTATGAGTTAGTTTCGCCCCTCAAACGGTTAGCGGCGGCTATTGCAGATTCGAGCAGTTGAAAAAAGTGAGTGCGTATTAACCTCATAATAGGTAGATATCAGTAGATTTCGTAATTTGTTATCCTAATCCGTTAATTACTCTAAACCAGTTGTTCGTAAGTTGTCAGCTAGATTATCAGAAGATATTGAACACGTATATTCTCTTTTGTCAATTAAACAAATTATTTTATATTATAAGATTTCTTTTTAATTTCTCATTTTTTTACCGAATTGATATTATAATGGTATAAGTACTATTGACAATAGGTCAAAAAACCTATAATAGGTTGTTTTAAGAATATAGACATAATCGGCGGAACAACAACCGATTGTAAATCTGGTATTGTTGAAGATGCTGCTTGAATTTTCTTAACGTAGATTTTATTATACAAAAATAAAGTTGTCAGGTTCTTGAATAATCTGCAAACATTGTTCACTCCCCAGGCTGCAAAGTACAAACTGTTATTAGAGAGATTGATTTTTTCGTCGCACCTGTGTTTAGACTTCAAATTTAGCTGAGTGCATTCAGTTCGATAGGTCCGATGTCAACACGGTGTTTCATGTTTTTACGTGTTAATACACGCTTCACCTCGGGTATTGTAATTTAGCTCGGCGATAACACGGTATGGAAGGTCGGAAAATGTTTTGGTGACAGCCATTTTTGTTAATGGAAATTGAAAACCCATTTTTGTTGTCGAATATTTTTATAAGCGACACAGAAAGGCTGATTAGGGTTACACAAAATACAACAGAAACTTTTGGTTAACAATCGGTAAAACTTTTAAATGCATCATGGTTATTAACACAAGTCAGCTAGATATCCTACTAATATTATTGACGCGAAAGTTTGTAAACATGTCTGTATGTATGTTTGTTGCTCTTTCACGCAAAAACTACTGAACGGATCCAGCTGAAATTTTGCATACAGGTAGTTCTAGGCCTGGAATAACACAAGCAAATTTTTATCACATAAATCAGTTCCCGTGGGATAGACGTGAAAAGCCGCAGTATAAAAGTATACCATGATTTTAGTTAGTGATGGTAAATATTCCGTTGTAAATAACTTTAGAGTTGGTAATTAATTAAAGAATACCTGGAAAATCAGGAATGGTTTTCTGTAATATCTTTCACAGCCACCATCATAATAAAAATGTGTGGAATTTTATTCCGAAATAATCAGGTTAACTACTTTGAAATGTATACTTTTTTGCAGTGCCCTACAGGGTACATGTACTATTGACCTAAGATGTATTATTCCATGTACATGTAAGCAAAATAAATAAATCTAAATCTTAATTTTCACTATCTCAAACTATTTTGACAAAAACTTGTTTACGTCTTCAATCTCAAATTTGGCTAAGTATCTCTAACATTCTTCCAACTTGCATTTAAAATGATAAGTCTGATTGTTTCCAGTTCGGATACTAAGGCTTAAGCACTCTTTAGGGAGTCCCTTTAATAATTCAGATGCATTAAACGGTACAGACAGATCCCATCCCTGGAGAACTGAGATGACGATGTTATGATTGAAATCGTACCTTTTTATGGTAGCAATTTACAACAATAGTCGATAGTCTTGTCTATCTTGTGTATTACGCAAGATATTGTGCGTTTATAATCGTGTCTGCGTCCATCTGTTTTACGACAGAAATTAGCGAGAAAAATACATTTCTGAACTTTTATACGTGTCCTGTACGATTATTAAAATAGTGAGTATGTATGATCGTGACTTGGATGTGATTTGGGCATGGCTGTCGGCGACAAACTCGCAAATTGATAAATTACAGGCGACAGTCACCTACATGACCCGAATTTCCCTCAGCTTTCTAACTAATCAAAGTAGATACGCCAGTAAATCCATTTGGGAATGCAAAACAAACCACACGCGTAACAAAGCTGGCGACCACAGCGATCAGATAGGCCTGTGGCGGCCACAGATAGGCCTCTGCTGGCACGATAGGCCTGTCGATGCATTTGTCGATGCATTGGGCTTTAGCTGGAATGTCCACAAGTCCAATGACATAGACATACTGCGCATACTGCTAAAGGAAAACCATTCATGTTAACATAGGGATCCGACGTGTGGAGATTGTAGTTTTTTCAAAAAGAAACATTAGCACTGGCTTTTCAGAAACTGCATTATGAATGAACGATGACTATGATTAGATAATGGAGTTAAGAAGACAAAATCCGTAGCGGATTTTCGTTAGTTTTCAGGATGATGCCGCTGTGCACACGATAGATACATTCCCTTTAAAAAGTGTTAAAATATGTTACCGTTTTCAGTGCCGGCGTTAGGGGGGGGGGGGGGGGGGGGCGATGGGGCGATGGGGGCAAATTTGGCGGGGCGCCAAATTTGGGGGGGCGCTGAGGTCTGGGGCCTCGGCCTCCTGGCTCACTGGCTGTGTACCCTCAATGTATACTGGTCTCTCGACTCGAGCGTCGCTCGATCATAAAACGAGAAAACCGTCTACAATATTTTGACTGCTACATACAGAGTACAGAGTGCACGTGCACGAATTCTTTTTCTTACCGACTTTGTTTTATTGTTCTTCAAATATACCAAACCCTTTATTCCTATTTATTGTATTAAAAAATACTTCTTAATTTTTCTTTCAAATATATATTTTTTCAGGATTGTGAATTTTTCTACAGTTTTCTTTGTTTTCCTATTGATAATATTTCATTAAAAATGTGGATAAAAAGGATAAAAAAAACCTTCCGGTGCGGAATATCGGAAACGTAAGCGTGAACAGGAGAAAGAGTTTCACAAAATCAAAAAATTATTGAATATTGATAAATACATTTCAACAAAATCGCAAAAAGAGCATGAGCCAGTTTTGATTTCCTTAAGTGGGCGCCTAAATATTACTGCCCGGGGTGTCAGTGGCCCTAACGCCGCTGCTGACCGTTTTCCAGCTACAGATCTATTAAAAAGCCTGGTATTAACAAACAGATAAAATAACATTTTTATCAGGGCACTTACTTTAATCCTTTTGGCTTAAGTGCTACCTAAATATAATTTGTTTCTTTTCCACTTCGGGACTGCCTTTTCAGGATTATTTGTTTTAAAGAATTACCTCGATCTTATCTTATTAATGTATCATTTTGTCGTAGTTACAATACATAATAATGATCCAAGCATTAATACACTTCGAGACATATTTCTGGAACTGGTAGATATCGAGATGCCATACCGCACATTTTTTCTGTGGTGGGAAGTTGGCGTTAATGAAAGTACGCACGCCGTGGCATCCAAAATCGATCCCAGTTGACGCATCCAAGAGTTCGTGACTGGTGTGCCCTTGTTTGCACTGAACTGTAACAAAAATTGTTTTATTCAAAACGATTGAACTTCTATTCAAAACGGGGGATACGGAACTATAAATATCTACATATTTTGTAAATCTGGTAAGGTATAATAGGAGTTGTATTAGCAAAAAATAATATTTACAGTAAGAACCTGAGTCTTCTATAGAAAGAAAAAAAATAGTTTTGCACTGCTTAACGCAATTTTGTACCTACTTAGGTAGGTACCTATTTTGTTGTTACTTTGTTTGTTTGTATTGATAATATTGTTGCTCCAGCAAAGCGGTTTTAAAAAACACAAACTGACTGCTGAACCACGCACTACAAAAATAATAGCCCAGAGATGTTGCGCGAAGTAAAATTCAGTTTCACACTGAGAGAGGCTTGAAATATTAATTCAGCTTACAGCCCAGTGTAACCGAGGCCTATTTAAGCTTAACATGCCGGTTCCGTTGCGAATATTGGAACAATTTATGAGAAGACCTTTGTAATTTAGAAGAGCTCTCAAATTGGAGGTATGGAGGTTGACACCTCGACCTGCTGCTTGAATTTAGATGACTCATTTCGAGGCTTTGACTAATATTACTATCGCTTTGAAGATTTTTGAAATAGTTTGTGTAATTTGGTAGACTTCCTACCAAGAATAATGTCAGGGGGGTGCTTTATGATGTATGAATGTTCGTTACCTTCCTAAAGATCTAGACAATGTAACAATTGATGTCGAAAGCGATAATAGAAAAGTCAAAAATTGTATTGGTTTGACATATGCCTTAGATAATGTCACGTGATCTGTTTCGATTTTTTTCCCTCGAATCTTTCATTGCTTTCGATTATTCATAGCGAATGCCGGTAGGCTAGGCCCTCCGATAGTGATAATTATAATGTGCTATAACGCTTTTGTAATTAAAATGACTTTGAATAGCAGTGCAAAGTTTTCTAGTAACATAGAATATCTTATTCTTGGCCTTTTCACAGCGCAAGTATAAAGAGTTTCCACCGCGAAAGGGTTATGAGCGGGAAATGAGAGATGATTGAGCGGAGTTCATTTGCTCGCTCAGTCCTTTACGATCGACTATTTATTGGTGAATATACATACAAGTATGCAGTTTGCGAGTTAAACTGAGTCTTAAATGGATACTCCGCACGTGGTGGAAACGGCTTAAGAGTCGCAAGTAACTATTCAAATTATGAGGAAAGTAAAAAGGATTCTGAATTTTTTTAAACAGTCAAGATAAGCTCAGCAGATTATATTTAAGAGGCAGTGAACCCGTTTACCCTCGCCCCTAATCATTCAAAAGAACAGCCGCAAAATTAAAATACCCTGAACCATCTAAAAGTAACATAAGCAGTTAATTTATCTCTGTAGCAACTTAAAACTCAAAGGAAGCCCGCTTTTAATAAAGCCCGAGAATAATCTTCTACCAGACACTGGGACAAAGGCACAAAGAACACAGTTTATTTTAAAAACATGAAAATCAATGGCCACCGGCGCTCAGGGCTTGTTTTCCTTAGGTAAATAAACAAACTGTTCATTTTTATTTCAGTTATAATTGTAACTAGGCTTTGCCTAAAGCTGAGCCTTTTTTGACGACTGACCAAAAAAGGAGTTTCATGTTTATAGAGCTCTCCCACGTGTGTGTTTCTTTAGTTATCTATCTTTCAAATGTTAGAAAAGATTTGGATATATCGACAGATTTCGTACATTATATCAAGTCATAGTATTTATATTTATTTTACGAAAACAACACGACGTACGTGTTTTAATTTTTTTGATGAACGATACGGATACCTTAGCCCCCCATACAAACGTTCATTTTCCGCTTCATTTGGAAACTAAGTCTCCGATCGTATTTAAATTTTCCATACATAGTGGGATGAAAATTAGCAATGTTTTAGTTTTAAAAAAAAACATTATGATCTTTATATGAGAGTGAAACTAATTTGCCAAATATTGACCACCAAATTGAGTAATTTTCAAGCTATTTTTTATGCATGATAGACACCTTTGTTCGAAAATCTGTCACGCTGCAAACATTCTGAACTTTAGAGAAAATAGGTACCTAGAATATTATTTTACCGACTGACCACTGCGCAGACTGAAGCATTTCATATTTTAAGCTCTTCACTTTTACAACTGCATTCAATCATTTCGAGTCCAATTTCAACTAGGTTCTCGTTGCAAGGCACAAATTGAAGCGAACTTAGCTTTTTAATGTATCAAAGATCAAGCATTGTATCCATACTAGTAGCAACTATCAATATAATGGATTTAAGACTAGAGTAACGTGAACAATGTCAACCTATCGGATACTGGTGTTATCCAAATAATTTTCACACTGCTTCACCGAGTGAGGCGGCAATTAAATTAGGTTAGTTTTAGATACAAAAAAATGTTAAAGTAGGTATGAAGTTCGTTTTTTGTTCCTCTTTTTATTAAACATTTTATGCCTGCTAGGTAGTCATTTTGATTTAAAACTTCTTCGAATTGAATTAATCCAACCGGGGGCATCGACGCCTAATGGCTTAGGCGAACCTTTATAAAAGCGAAAGTAATGATGTATGTCTGTTTGTCTTTACGCCTAAACGGCTGAAACGATCTCATTGAAGTTTGGCAGAGAGGTAGAAGATATTTCAGAGATGGACATATGCTCCTTGAAAAGATCTTGCGAGGCCGCGAGCAAAGCTCTTCTATTCCGCTTTTACGCCCTTCGGATCTGGCGTTTTTACGGAAGTGTTCGCGATGCTAGGCAAAACCTGCAGTTTACACAGTGTCAATTACTGATAACCCTATATATGTTATCTTCTTCCTATTCTTACGCATCCTCTTCCCTATAGGTGTAAGGCTTCCTTCGAACTTTGTCATTTCCTGCGGTCTTGTCCATTTTCCGTCCATTTGACTCCAGCTGATCTTTTGAGGTCATCATACCAACGCATTTGTGGTCTCCTTTCTGCCATTCAGTAACCACGAGCATTTTTTATGCGCGACGTGGCCAGCCAATAGCCATTGAAGGCCCATACCCGATCCAATATACGCTACGCCAAGACGCCATCTATTTAATCCTATTATTACGTTAAGCAAAAATCCATCGTTTACTTTGTGGTGTCTATTATAAGCTATTCTTTAATACCTCTGTAATAGCTTTATCTTGTACCTATTATTATATATATATATATTATAGTTTGGTGGCCAAAATGGGCAAATTGGATCTCTGCCTAAGCTTTACAAAATAAGACAGAGGCATTAATAAATAACTTATAATAGCACAAACTGTACAATGGATTTTATATTAGTTTTATTTTAAAAAACTATCCTAACCGACTTCAATTTTTATAGGTTTTTCATGAATTTTCATGAATTTTCAGCCCATTGTCAAAACTGAACCAAGTAAAAATAGGACCACGGCTTTCATATAAAAAAGAATCATAAAAATCGGACCACCCAGTCAAAAGTTCTGAGGTAACAAACATAAAAAAACAGTTGAATTGAGAACCTCCTCCTTTTTTTGAAGTCGGTAAAAATCGCCTATTTTACCGACTTCAAAAAAAGGAGGAGCAGCGCGACTTTCACTCATGTATGCCGCCACATCTATATCTTATGATTCGGCCCATACCTAGAGAAGTAACCGTCGTGGTCCCAAAGGACTCCTATCGCCGAGCGGAGCTTAATCCCACCGCCGCCCCAACACAACTTACTACAAATGGAATTTGATTCCGGATTTAACTAACGGCATGCTCGATATTATATACGAGTGTTAACGCTCTGTTGCATTTATTGGTAGTATTAAATAAATAAAAAATATTTATTTTATTTCAAATCATAGGAAAACTTGCAGCTCGATAAAAAAAAATAATCTTACTAATATTATAAACGCGGAAGTTTGTAAACATGTATGTATGTTTGTTGCTCTTTCACGCGAAAACTACTGAACGGATCGGGCTGAAACTTTACATACAGGTAGTTCTAAGTCTGGAATAACACATAGGTTTTTTAACCCATAAATCAGTGCAAACCGTGGGAAAGGGGGAAGCCGCGGGCGCAGCTAGTATTAATATAATCACATGTACTTGAAGGCTATTTTTGACATTTCCACTGGTAGAAATTCTTTATTGGAACAAAGTTTAAAGAAACATATGATATGGATCAGTTGAGTTACCTGTAGATTGTTTGCTAGTAGTCTGCAGCTAGCTCAATTGTTTCAATTGGAAATACTAGTTTTAATTTATTTCTTTTAGAGAAACATGAAATTGTGTGAAAAACGATAATGCCATAGATATAAGTAAAATTCTGGGGATATGTTACGTGCGTTCAGTGCTACTCAATAAATGATCCGTGTTCCTACAACTAAACGCAAAGACATAAAATTTCCATTATTTTGCAATATACCTACTTATGAACAACATAGAGGTAGATGGAAAGACTTACCTAGACCGAAGTGTGACCGAGACAACAATTAGCACGCAAATAACGACCACTGGCGGTGCCGTAGTTCCGACTATGACTGAGATGGGAGGACACAATTGGACCTAATTTGAAGTTTCTACTTTCAAGAAGCCAGTGCCCTATCTCCCTTTTCTTACATCGATGATGCGCGCAATAGGTATAGGAGGGTGGGATGAAGGCACAAAAAAAGAGGTAACAAACATCCATGCATCCAAACTTTCACATTTATAATATTAGTGTGATCACCAGAATGTGCCCATTGGCTCTTTTTAAACGACTTCAAAAAAGGAACAGGTTCTTAATTCGAATGTATTTTTTTATTATTTTATGTTTGGTACCTCAGAACTTTTGACTGGGTCATCCGATTTTCCATTTAAATTTGGTCCAGTTCTGACAGTGGATATTCTTGAGACTTCCATGAGAAAACTATAAAAATTGAAGTCGGTTTATAGTTTTTTTTAAAACAACTCCAATTATTTATTTTTTCAACATCGGAAACGTTTATTTCCTAAGTTAAAATACCTACGAGTAATATGAGGCCTTTAATGTTGTTGATAAAGAAGAGCCACCATTTTTTGTTAAAAGGACAGTTTTTGTATTTTTTTTATTGTTTTTATAATTATTATTTTTTCACTCCTTCTCCGCAAGCAAGTAACCTTTTAGCTTCAACATGCGAGGACATATAAATTGTTATCTAAGTTTATTCCTAAAGTGTGTAAAACTGTTTGTTATCCAAATAAAGCAAAATAAAAATAAATTCAATAAATCAAATGCTTTTCTCTCAAGATTTCTGCTATAGGTACTCACTAGTAAAATGGCTATTCAACTAATAGAACACCATAGAAGAAACCCTCTCCACACCAGGGTCCTTGACGGCGAACAAAATTAAACCTACTGTTAAGTAGAAACGGTTCATATTCACATAGCAACATCAGGTTACAATATCCGTGGCATTGGTCGCTCAAATTCAGTAGACTGTTATCTAATCTGTGGTCACGTCACTTTGTTTCTGTCTACCCTCGTCACAACATCAAATGTGGCTCCGCTGAGAGCAATCATGGGTTCCGCAATGATTTTGAGTGGACCTGTTTCCTGCTTTCTGTTGGTAGCCGTGTTGCCTTAGTGGGAAGTAAGTTGACTTTCAGTCTCAACATCACAGGTTACCTGTGAATAATAATTAATTTTCTTTTATGGTTATGGTTTTTCATGGATCCCATTGTCAGAACTAAACCAAATTAAAATGGGTCCACACGGAAAGCACCAGGTTTCATTTTAAAGAAGAATCACGGAAATCGGACTCAAAGTTCACGTCAAAAGTTCTGATGTAACAAACATAAAAAAATACAGTCGAATTGAGAACCTCCTCCATAATTTCCACGCTAGCCAAGAGGGTTGGGGATCACAAAAAAAAATCAACGACGGAATCTAACCGTCTAAAACGTCTCAGACGGACCTCTACCAGTGACGTAACAGACGTCATCTGAAGGTCGTATTGACAATTTGACATGACACTGATATCACTATGACGTCACTGGCTTACAATGTAGTTATAGCTGGTTACATGAAGTAGGACCAGTATTTACACACATAGGACCAGTGAGTAGAACAAATTGACTAATTAGGCAACTGTTCGAAACGGAATCGTTAATTAGCGGAAAGTTAATCCTGTGTTCTGGAAATGTGTAATTGCACTAATTACTGAGTAGTGTTTGAAATGGTTCAAACTGTTAGGTTTTGTTTATAAACGGTAACAGATGCTATGCTCTTGAATCTTGGTCATTGTAAAGACGTCTAAAAGTTTTTAAAATGATCTGTAAAGACAAATGGATATAGAAGAAAAAGTCAATCCGTCAACTCCTTAATGATATTCAAGTTACCCCCTTGAATATGGTTGAAAAAAGCTGAATTTAATCATATTTCTTGCTTGGAGTTTTCTTGAGTAGTACGTAGTATAGGACACCCTCTTTCCTCTTGAATGACGACCTGTGTAGTTACAGGTCGTCATTCCACCGGAGGGTGTCCTACACTACGTTTGCCGAGGCAGATGCTGGATGCGCAGTTCAAGATAGGTTAATTTTTAAAACAGGATATGGGATATGGCAAGGCCTATCTTGATCTTTCCGCATTGGCTTTGGGATTTGCTTTGGCTAATGAGCATTAGGCCCTAATATAGACTAATTAGGGTGCTGATCATTTCTCGCTTTAGCGGGCATGGCCTGGTCATCTTTTCAAAGAGATGATAGCTACTCGTACAGTAATCTCAAACCTGCATCGGTGCAAGCAAAACCACGGTATTTTAGTCGCACACTTTGGCCGAATATTAGCGCAACGTTACCGCATTATGTTTATTTTGGTCACAACAATGTAACACGACATCTTGGACACTTGCGCGCAAAGGCAATGCAATAAGCATCACATCGGTCGGAGGCCAGTCCGGCTGTGTATCTTACAGCTGTAACTTTGGCACTTGGCTGCTTCTCTAACTTTGACTTGCTGTCAGCCACTACCACCATTCTTTGTACATATTTCGGAAGCAAGAATATAATGCACAACTATATTTTACACCTATGTTTTTAACATAAAAATAACATATTTCTAGACAAATTGCCTTTAGCCCAAAAATACGTTGTGTACTAGTTTTTTACGGTAAATATAATTACTTTCATCTTCAAATCATGCTTAATCATGTTCCTTGTTCTGTCAATGTGTAAATGTGTATTCTACGTAAATTCATGGCGTTATAGTGAACTAACACTTTCACTCGTATGTACTACAAAGACAGGGCACTGTTGTCAACGCAACAAAAGTTGTCAATTGCAATTGACAACTTTTGTTACGTTCACACGCGTGCCCTCAACTTCTACGACGCTTCTCTTTTTAAACATACGCTAGCTATTTTTTTATCCTCGGAGAACTTATAGTAACGATATGGTGCGCCCTCTAATCATATTGTACAGTATCAACTTCGAGATACAATCGAGTTCTCATCGATAAATCTTAGTAAATCCTGTGGTTTTCGGAACAGTACGGTCCGAATTTAACAGCATTAAATTATTTTCGATGGCAACACAACAGAAACCGACTGCGGCGACTGCAAACTTGGAGCGCTGAAGACGAGCAATCAAACTATTTAGTTTCATAGTTGGGGCTGTTAGCAGAATGACTGGTTTTTGGCAAGCTTATGGTACCCATAGAGTTTCCTTTTGCAGGTTGTTGTCATCACTTCTTTCTTAGGAGAAACGATTCCGTTTTCTTTTTCAAATTGAATTGTTTCCTTATATCAAAAAGAATAACTAATATAATTGACTTTTTATACATCATGGTGGATGCAGTTATGATAAGCAAATAAAAATTTGAATTTATTGATATAAATAACAAAAGTCCTTGAAGATAAATAAAAATAAAACATTATCAAAGTGCGCTAAAGTAATTGTTTTAAAGCCTCTCTAACCATCTTCGCACTCTTAAAAAATTATAAAATAATAAAAAAAATACTAAAAAATTACAAAGTTCTACAACTGCCTAAGAGTTTGTTTCCATGAAGTGTGTAAGGGAAATAGGGGGAGAGCAGAGTTTTGCCCTGCATTGTGATTATATGGATCAAAAACAATGGATCAACTAAATAACCACCCTTTAACATTAGGACTGTATGAAATAAATCAATGAACTATTCTACTAATATTATAAAGGCCGGGTCATTGTGACGTAGTGAAGATGTTGAGACTAGACGACGACGACGAGAGCTACTGAATGGAAGGGGCTAAAATTTTGAATAAATTCAGTTTTAGGCCTGGAATGAATAGAATGGTTCGCCTGAAATTTCGCACACAAGAAGATCTAGAATAACATTCTTTTTATTCCAAAACCCGTGTAAAACCGCGCGGGCCGAAGCTTGTGAATAATAATTATCCTAGACTTGTTTAGAAAGAAAGACAGAAAACATTTGTAACCTGTATGATTTTATATAGGAATAACTTGCGTACGTAAAGAATGGGATTGAGAATGACAACATCGTTGATGATACGTTCAAATCGGATTCGAATTGAGCAGGACCGCATATCGAGATGTGGTCTAGCATTAGATAATACAATTATTCCCTCGCCTCACCTCAAAGGCCTCCCCCTGATAAGCGCCTTATTGGCGTTTATCTCATGGTGGGTGATGCCAATAATCCCCACGCTGGGCATGCGGGTTGGGGATTGTAGTTCGGTGGTAGAATTTTTCTGCAGGTGGTGCTTATGCCCGCCCCCCGGTGGACATCCCTTAGTTGCCTCATACGACACCCACGGGAAAAGATGGGGTGGTCCAAATTCTAAGCCAGCATCACACAACTTTTCCCTACGTTGCCTTAATTATAAACGATCCTTTATATCAAACAAAATACAAATAACTCGTACATAAGAATGCACAGAGACTGAATTCTACCGAATGACTATTCAATCGTTATAATTCAATATTCATTCATCATTATTTTGCCATTGCTGCAATTCCTATAGCCACAAAGGGTTCTATCGATTTTCTGTAATAACTTTCCCGAATAGCCAAATGAACTAAAAGAACAAAATTAAAATCTCCATGTAAAAAGTCGAGTCAAAGCCCTAATAAAGGCCATTGTCAAAATCCGGGCATTCAGCAAAGCACACAGAAAAGATGGGAGTCATGATTAGGGATGTGCTTAGTTCTGATATATTTTACAGGTTTAACCAAAAATTTCAAAAACCCAACAAAAACAATGAGTTGTAGTTCAGATACAAGTATAACAATTAGAACCCTTAGAATATAAGTAATTATTATTAATTATGAGTACGATTTATTTCTTCAAAACCGAAAATTGTGATGTGTTTTGACCCGGTCCGTCCCCAGTTAGATCTTTAAAAACGTGACATCTATTTTTGGTAGTCACGTTTAAAGTTTTGCTAGCCCCCCCAATACGCCAATACGGCGCTCTCCAGAGGGAGGCCTGCGTCAGCAGTGGACCAAAACAGGCTGTTGAGGTTGAGGTATAAAGTTCACCAGGCCTGATAAAAAAAATATTTTGACCTGGTATACCTTGAGAAGAATCAACTAGGACCAGAGTTCAAAATAAGCACCTACTTTTAAACTGAACCAATAAACTGAGCAATTTGCAACATACAATTTTCTTTCATCATTATTTTTTAGCATTGCCATACAGCGGATCAATGCAGCCAGCAGCGTCTTGAAAACGCTTCCGACTGGTATTGATATGGATCAGTTGAGCTACCTGTGGATTGTTTGCAAAAGTCTGCAGTTAGCTCGATTGCTTCATTTCTAAATGCCAGTTTTAATTTCTATGTAATTTATTTTTCAAGCCAAATGTATAGTTAGAAAAAAAGTCTTTCGGACTCCGAAAATAAAATTTTTCGGAGTGCTGTATTACATCACTGAATCAGACTCTTTGTAATCAATGGGAATATGCTAACGATCGCGCCCGAACCGACTTACAGAAAGAGGCTTAATTAAATCCGCGATTCATATTCTAGTGTCCCGATACCCAATCAAAGTGAGGGGGGAGATGAATAGTCAAGAGGTGGGGATTTTTACAGCCTATCTTTAGTTTGTTTTTGTGGGGTCTTACCCCGCTGTTGCTTCTGGAATTTGTGTTTCTTCTGACTTTCAGCTAAAAGTAATGTTATAACAGATTGAATACTACATAGATTTTGATTCTGCCCACGGCTACGCAAGCTATGTTTCCATGCAAACGTTTCATGGGAACTGATTTATGGCATAAGAGGAAACCTATCTTTAATTCCTGGATTACAATTACCTGTACGAAAAATTTCAGCCCGATCCATTCAATAGTTATGACGTGAAGAGGTAACAAATATCCATACATACATCCATTCATCTAAACTTTCGCATTTATAATAATATTTTGATACGACAACAAGTAAGTCATTATTGAAAGGAAAATTACAATTAAAAAATAGAAATCAATCAAAACTAGTTTTTACAATTGAGCTAACTGCAGACTGTTGATAACAATATGATTAAAAAAATTATGTCTATTTATTTATGGAGACGAGAGTGTCAGCTAAGAGTGGCAGCTTTTTGAATGGTCTATATTGCTGTTGACCGCAGATGGCCGTGACAGCGTTTCCGAATTATATTGAGTTACTAGCTGCACCCCGCGGCTTCGCACGCCTATCCCACGGGAACTGATTTATGGGATAAAAAGTAGCCTATGTGTTATTTTAGGCCTAGAGCTAGCTGTATGCAAAATCTCAGCCCGATCCGTTTAGTAGTTTTTGCGTGAACGAGCAACAAACACACGTACAGACATGACATGTATACAAACTTTCGCGTTTATAATATAAATAGGATAGATTTTTTTGAAATATGGCAGTGTCCTAACTACAAATCTACTTCCTGTTGTTTCAAAATAGAAAAGTCAGGAACCGACAAGTAACTCGTTTCTGTCACACTTCGTAGTACTTACGTATGCCTTTCTAATAATGGTCTGAATATAATTTGGCTGGTTTTTATATCAAGGCCCAAACGCAAAGGCCTTGTGATTAGCCAAATGCGGGTAGACGGAAAAAATCAACATTTGTATGAATATGCAGAGGCGGTGTGTCGTGGTCTACGAATGCGGAATTATTAATGTTTATCTAAGGGTTGCTTCTGGGCGGAATGTTTATCTTTGATATTTTTCGAAAATCGCTCGGTCAGTCGGTCCAATATGAGGTATTGGTATTTTACCACAGCATGTGTAGATGTGAACATATGTTTTTTTAACCGATAAAAAAAAGAAGGAGGCTGTCAATTTGACTGTTTTTTTATGTTTGTTACCTCAGAACTATTGACTGGGTGGTCTGATCTTCATGATTCTTTTTTTATATGAAAGCTGGTGCTTCTCGTGTGGTCCCATTTTAATTTTGTTCAGTTCTTACAATGGGATCTATGAGAATTCATTAAAAAACTATAAGAAATTAAGTCGTTTTATAGTTTTTGAAACAAAATTAATTATTTTAATCAATGTTTTTATTGTCAGTGAAATGGGTTAGGGTTAAAACGTCCCCAGGTAAAATTGTCATCGTAAAATTCTAGTGTTACTTTGTCATAGAATATTTTAGGGTAAGTTTGTAACTACTGTGTTTTAAACCTTTTGAATGTAAACTAACATGCCTTGTTATTTAATTTGTATTATTAAATCTAGACTTCTTGCTTTACATAAATGATAACAATCGAATAATAGACATAAACTGAACAACTGAGCTATCTGCAGACTGTTACGAACAATGTACAGGCAGCTCAACGCGCTGCGGATGCGCTGTGCAAGGTAGGTTGGCACTCAACAGCTCTCGGGTCACGCGTCGCTTCGACCAAACGATATATAAATCTTTAAACCACAAACATAATGTTTAATTTTTAAGTTCAATTTATAATATACGATATATATTCAAATATATCGTCCCTATTAATGAGTTAGTAGGTATCAAACTTATTATTTGCTTCAGTTTATCCCCTAGTCGTTGTACAAGTGGATCCTCACGGCAGAGCTTAATTCCGCGTCGGCTTTCGTTGAATATCCCGAACGTTTCGAGCATTACCGCAGACATACCTAGGTAGGTATCTGTCCACTTAATTTCGTGCGTCTCATTTCACAAATTGCGTGCATTCACAGTAGCTCAAGTTGGTATTCCTCGGTGGCACCGTGGCGGCGTAACTCGCATTTTCGGACTTTACTTGCATTTTCGGACATAATTAAAATTTCCCAAGAGATTCCCAATTCTGAGTTAAGCGCTTCATCGCTTACTGTTTACTTTGAATGCATTGTGTAAGGGAATATTTAAATGGTCTCTTTGATGTATTATGGCGTAAGCTTCTGTGTTACATTGCAGTGCAGTAGGTAATGATATAAAATAGGTATATAAATTTAAGAGGTTATTTAGTTACTCACGCACATAGCATGAGTACTCTTGCTCAAATAAAGTAAAAACTACTTTTTAAAAACGACTTTTCTTACTACTTTTTACCCGACTACGAACGAAGGAGGGTTATAAAGTTGGCACCCTACGCTTACACCCTAAGTTTGTATGTATGTTCTATTTTTGTATGTATGTAGCCGAAAAATAATAGATTCAGGCGTTACTTTGCGGAAATCCATTGTAAATATCCATTGTTTGTAGCAGATTTTTATGATCCCCGTATATACTGGGAACGGTTTGTTTTATCATGTTTATTAACCAAGTAATTATAAACAAAATGGGAATGCATTGAAGTAAGGTGACTATTTTAATAAAGTAAGGCTTTCCTAAAAGTATGTAAATAAATTTGACTGAAACTTTAAAAAATACCACCAGTTTCGCAGCTTTTGTAAACCCCTTCAGCAGTTTCAAAAACGCCAGCGCTTTGACACTCACGTTACAGAGCAACTCCTAAAACATATCCTATGTCCAACTAAAACAAGCCATTTATATTTTTTATTTACTGTGAAATAAAACATCATCCAAAACCCTATAACCATGCACAAACTAAAATATTCCTTTTCACTCGACAGCTATTTCATGCGACGTGATAAAGGTTTGCATACACGATGTGTTGTGCTCGGCCGAGTGGCTAGCAGGCCAGTAATTGAATGAAATGGCAACTACACCGTGTTTAATTAAAAACTGGCACTGAGCCCATGACGGACAATGTCTGGTCAACACATTTGTAACGATTGATTTAGTGTTTTACATTTGTATACAGTAACGATTCATTTATGTAGATTATGATAAACAGAACCATGGATTAACTTTATAATAAAGCCTCTACGTAGTTTTTAAAGCTGAAACGTACAAGTTCAAGTTTATTTATATGATAATGTGATGTGCATTACAGGTCATAAATTGTTGTTCAGTTTAGCTTGTTATACATACATTGCAAGTACTTATAATATTTCATTTTATTAATTTCAGGCTTGTGAGCTCGTTGAAGGTGTAAAATGTCTGCTCGACAAGCCAGCGATTTGGTTTGGATTTGAACGTGTTGAGACTAGGGGCCTCCCTTATTATTTTAGGCAACCGGTTGGATACCATTGGTTCTATGACATGTGTCAGTTTCTCGGATTTTGCCACGGTGCGCGGTACCGCGGCCGGCCGACCAGCGTAATCAAGAATAAAAAAATAGTCGTGCCTTGGTCTATCAATCATTGGTTTGTGGATTTAGATGGTGTAGCGCTGTTTCGCACCAAATTTTTCGCACGACAAGTTAAACGTAATAGTTATAGTTTCGTTACTTACCGGCTGCTTTTAAAATTTTGTTTCGAACCACAAATTTATAAAAAAGCCTTAGTCAACTTAAACTATGGAGAGGGTTAGAGAAAAAAAGCAATATTAAGTCAGACTACAGTTCATTTATGACATTGTTCGTCAAAATTATGAAAGTATTTAGTTACTAGCTGCGCCCCACGGCATCGCACGCGTTGTTCATATGGAAACGTTTAAAGGTGATTCTTATCCCACGGGAACTGATTTATGGAATAAAAAAGAAGTGTGGCACTCGGGGACTGCCGCGGTAAAGCTATTGCATAGCATTTTTTATCAACTTATGCAATTATAATAAGTAACGCCGATACAACCAATTCCACCTAGAGGCGAGTTGCTGAACTAAAGAAACAAGCGTGATATTTCAAAAAGTCATTAAAAGTTCTGCTAGTCATCGATAGATGGCAAAACTAAAAAGTATCACCGCTGTGCCAGTCGGAGTGGGGGGTGTTAGGTTATTTTCGTAACGGAATTTCTGGATTCGGTCTCCACGCTCAAGGCCCGCGATAGAAGCTATGCAATAGCTTAAAAATTAGTTGTTTGATTCCAGGATTAGAATCTCCTATATGCAAAATTTCAGCCTGATCCGTTCAGTAGTTTTGGCGAGGAGAGATACAAAACATCCATACATCCATACAAACTTTCGCATTTATAATATTAGTGTGACTAGTTTCAGTAATAATCCCAACAGTTTCGCTTTAGCGTGGAAATAGCATTTTCTCGTAGTTTTCCAAAGCTTCTCACAAAAAGGAACCGTACCAACTTTTCATATAAATCACTCGCACTAAATCACTAAATCAAACTGCGGTGTGTCAATTTAAAGTGAAATCGATTAGTGTGCGGAAAATACGTATGATTGATTACGTTTCTCTTAGTACGTCGTTTAAACCTCAAGTTGAGTCGGCGGCGAGCGATCAATCAAAATTATATTACCAATAAATCTATGGAAGCTCACGCTGTGTGATAGGGCCTTTTATATAGTACTACCACATTACGACACGACACTTGCAGTTAGTAAGTCATCAAAGCTTGATTATTGATAGATAGATACATAGTTAAGTCTTTATTGAACCACATAAATATAAAATACTAGCTACGCCCCGTGGCTTCACATGCCTATCCCACGGGAACTGGTATATGGGATAAAAAGAAGCCTATGTGTTATTCCAGGCCTTGAACTACCTGTGTGCAAATTTCAGCCCGATCCGTTCAGTAGTTTTTGCGTGAAAAGCAACAAACATATATTTTACCTACATGTTTACAAACTTTCGCGTTTATAATATTTTGACTTTGACGAGACGTCGAAGGTCAATACAGAATGAAATGTAGAGAACCAAGAAAGTACAAAGGGCGACCTTATCGCGTTGATCGATCTCTTCCAGGCATTGATTGATATTGATCATGTGATATTGATCGAAGTACCCTAAAAGTTTCTAAGTTATGCTTTATGTTTGCTTATTTTCTATGTGCTAAATAAATGCCATTATCAATGAACAAAGCTATTAGTTACACGTAAACAATCGTATCGTACAAACTAAAACCAACAAAACTTTTACCATATACTGATTGCTTCATAATAATTTATTGAGCGTAATCCTCGTCCAACGAGCGTGGTATATAACTCATCGTCAGTAACTCTATTACGGCCTTGTATCCGTTTTGGGAATTAATTTGGATTGAAACGGTTTTGGGGTACCGGATTTTCACGCGAGGACTTGGTGATTGGATTGTTTTTCGACTGGACTTTTCGTGTAGGTTTCACGTGTACGCGATCATTCTGACAATTTGCATACATAAATAAATGATTTTCTTATTTATTTTACAAACTTTTTTATTTTTCCTGTGTTTTTGCACTGCTGCTCAAATGCCTCTCCCAAACTCTTCCAGGAATCGCGTTTGTTGGCCAGTGAAACTCATGGTAGACACACTGTGTCTACCATGAGACAATCTATACTCGCTAGCGACTGTCGAAAAATGTATGGAAACTTTTAAAGCGCCTCTAGCGGATAATTGCGTACTAAAATGCAGAGTATGAGTCGCATAGATAACTAAATGCGTATTGACGTAGCTACTGTGGTAACGTCAATAGTGGACACCCGGGTCACACCTATCTGCCCGGAATGTGTCGAGATCGTCTCGCCAGCGTCTTCTTGGCCTACCTCGGCGCCTTAACGAACTACTAGAAAATAAATTGAACTATAAATTTTGTGCGTAGCTCCTCATAATGCTGAATGCGAACAAATGATTACGCCACAAAACCAAATGAAAATAAATAACGTAGCCTTTAAAAAAGAACGAAAAATATCTAGGCTTACAAATGGATAGCTATTTGACGCGGAATGCACATACTGAACACTGTCTTATTATGGAAATAAGCATAGCTACCGGCTGATATTTCAGAAAAATTATCAAAAATAACACGTTGGAAATGAAATACCATAGACTTTTCCCTCCTTTATTTCGGTACGCCTGCAAGGACGGACTTTCTACCTTATGTTTGACTAAGTACCAATGCTGAGCGAAAACCATGTTAGCCTTGAGCTGTTAGCTGTCGGAATGTGAACTGCCTTAGAGTCAGAGTCAGAGTCAAATCGTTTATTTCCTCCGTTTATTCCTAAACCTATGTTTGTCGATTTTTACGTCAATTGTGGACAGATTTTATTGATCATTTTAGAAAGAGATTATTCCGGAATTCATTACTATTTGTTCTGCGAAACTTAAAAAAGTAGTGTATTTTTATATATTAAGGAACTCGATGTAGTTTTTTTGTTTTTTCTAAACAATAAGTGTTGTGGTAGGCCTCACCTATCAGAAAACAAAACATTTGGATCTGTCTAATTCCCTACGTTATTTTACAGCTGGATAAGGCCTGTCCGCATATTTCGAATGATCGTATGTAACTGCATAATAATGTACTGTAACTAACATAACCTAACATTTCATTTATACAAACAAAAAATACTACAAAAACGCACGTAATTTTTTTGACTTAAAACAGTCGTATAAACTCATTGCGCAGAACTAACAAACGTATTATTAGCATAATTCCCAACATACACGTCCGAAACTAAATCCATTTACCCTACTTTATATTCAGTAAAAGTGGCCAGAAAAGGCCGGAGGATTTAACGAGAGAATTAGAATTTTACATTGTAATAGCTGTTCCGCAAGGGGTGAGAAATGGGGTGGGGTGAGTGTGACAAGGCGGAATGGGTTCTGCACTTATAAATTTGCTTTTCCATCCGGATGCGTAGTAAGTAATCTAGTTTTCAAATGAGTGGAAAAAGCCTAGCTTTGTAGAATCCAAAAGGAAGATTAAAATTAAAATACAAAACACAACATACGTTAACAAAATTACAATACTGTTACGAAAGCTTACTAGGAGATAACTCGACACTAGAGACCGGACACACGTGTATCCAGTTGGTGAAACTCAAAAATATATCACTTCTCAGTGATGGATCTATACTTGACAGAGAATGCCTCGCCGTGGAAAAGGATCACTCAAACTTAGATCAATGACTGAGCAAGGTCTCATAATATGGGCCTTAGTAAGTGAGATTTGCGATGAGTAAACATGTAAACAAAACAAGTAACAAACATCTTATTATTTCGTCAACTGGACACGCTAAGATTACGCGTGTCGACATAATGAAACAAAAATTATATCACTTCTCAGTGATGGATCTATACTTGACAGAGAATGCCTCGCCGTGGAATAGGATCATTCAAGCTTAGATCAATGACTGAGCATGGTTTCATAATATGGGCCTTAGTAAGTGAGATTTGCGATGAGTAAACATGTAAACAAAACAAGTAACAAACACAACAACAATGGGGCATTCAGCAACATTTCATCACTTTCCCACTTCATCATTCTTCAGATTATCGTTCCAATTTTTCATGCAGTACTCCAAAAACAGAGGTACAAAAACGCAGACTAAGTGGTCTCACCTAGGCTCGGCGCATACTTGACTGCCTCGAACTAATTATACCTACCCTGTATGCGCGCCAATTTCTCTAATTATTGCACTCATTGAGGAATGCGAACGGGTGCTTTTGGGGAGATAGGCTCGTCTGTTTTAATTGAAACTTTATTGTGACGTCGATAGTTTAAAACAGTGCGTTTTTTGGCTGCAATCTCTTGTGCCTTTTCTATGGTGTGGTTTGACTTTCAATAAAATCTTATTCAAATGAACTTTAGATTTTGCTTTCAACCAGAATACTCTAAAAGTTCAAGCCTGTTCAAATATTTGTAAATAATCAAAGACCTTTTTCCTCCGTTTACTTCTCATTGAATTGCAGTATCTCGCAAAAGCGATTTAAAGGTCTAAGTTAACTATACCTAACCCATAGTTTATAAAATGGTTTCTTGCCATCAGAATAAAAGACAGGAAACTGTCTGCCACTAGCAGCACTTTAACTACCTTAATCCGAACACATGGCATTCCATAAAATACTCGAATAAAAGAAGTAAGAAATCGGATTCTCGTAACTAGCTGGGACTGAATTTACTGTTAAGTTTCTTGGCGCCTCTTCAAAATATGTCACAGAGACCAGTTCGCAGACTCATGCAAATGTCTAGGGAACTGCTTTTAATTCAAATAAAGTTTCTTTTAGAGAATTCTTTTAGATAGACTGGCAGATTGCCCACCTTGAAATGAATAGGCTGTGGTGTTTACGTCGGGGCTTTTTTGAGTTGTGTAGCAAACCGTTGTCATTTACGACTGCGAACAGGGTTTACGTTATCAATTAAGTGAAATTTTGAGCTGTTTATACCTGTCTTTTGAATTTGCGATCTGTCATTCTTAAATAATAGAAGGAAACATCGAAATGAGTTTGTCTCACTTCGGACCGCTAAATATGGTGTCACTTAATTCTTCTCACAGGTTGTATGACCTATAATTCTGTCGTAAACTGAAAAATATAGTAGGTATTTAATTTAAAAACAACAACAATCGAACCTACCGATTTAATTGTTTTTTTTGTTTAAATTATATTCACAAGTTACTACTTGTAAACGCAAGCTACTAACTAAAGACATAGTTAATTACTCTTTACAACCTTCTTTTACCAGAACATATTACTCTTTATAAAAATCTATATATCTTATATCCTTAGACTTTTTTACACTTATCTTTGTGTTAAATTCATATCTAGTAAAGTTTTTCTTCCATAAATGTTTAGTTGTCGTAATATGTCGTGTCAAATAAACTATTTCATTTCATTCTATATTCGGACCGGATCAATCAAACCCAAGCCACTATACTCTTCTTCATTCTACGAATTTAAATATTAACACGGTGCGCAACTTGTTTTCTTTATTTTAATAATTTTAACAATAACAAGGTAAAGTATGCGGCATGCATGCTTTATGCGAGGTAACTCAGTAAGCCCTTTAAATCAAGTCCATTTATAGCGGTACACATGTAGGTATTGTTATTGCAGCATGCCGGCTCTCGCGCTGTCACTCCTGTTAATTAAACGTTCTCATTGCGAATATAGGGGTTGCTGGATACGACAAGCCTAAGAGTCTGATAAGCTCTTTTTACCCGACTACCAACGGGGGAGGGTTATGAGGTCGGCATCCTATTTTTGTATGTATATGTAGGTGATATTTATGTTCCAACGTAGCTGAAACAAGTTCGATTTCAACAAATGAGGTATAGATTGATTCGTCTTGAATAAAATAATCATCAAGACGATGACACACGATGACACAGATGATATTGGAGATCTAACGAGATAGCAGGATCTAAGGGTCGAAAATTTAATTGTCAAGTCATAAGCACAATCGGTGAACACCGATTGTTCTTATGACCAGTCGGGCTTTAGTTCATTTTACTCGACATATTTTTATAGTAAATAAAGATTGTCTATGGTGATCGAAAGTTTTGAAGTTCGAGAAATTTTAGCTTGCTGATACGTTATCGTTGCATGCGCAGTACATGCAGTTAATATCCAGTGCGCTCCCTGCAAGGGATACAAGCTTTTATTGTAAGAATCCCTTAGAGGTTAAATTGTTGAAATCTCGATTCAAAACTACTTTCAACCGTCACCATTTTACAGAAAATCGATAATTACAGAAGGGATTAGGGTATCTTCTTAACAAAAGATCGGTTTTAAAGCACAAATTCGAATCAAATAGCTACAAAAAGTTGAATAACCAGACTTGCGTGGAGTAGACAACTTGCCACGCAAGAAATATTAGTATGGTAAAAGTAAGGTATTATTTTCTATACCTGGAATAAATATGAGAGTCTATGTTTATCTACCTTTTATCCATATGCCATGATTATCTGTGTATCGGTAAAGGGTTTTCTACTACGACTATGCCACAAACTCTACAAAGTTTCGTAGCACTGCTACGCTGTAGCATTTGAATTTATGATAATTATTATTATCTTGAATTTTTAAAAGCAATGCGATGCCTTTTTACCAAAGGAAAATCCATGAAAATTGTAAAAAAAGTATTATGTCTACTATCTTTACTGCGGTTAGTGAAATATTCATGTTATTAAACTTTATTGGCAGAGAATTTTAATCAATGCGGACTTCACAAAGACATTTGAATTTGTAAACAACCGCCCTGTTTCTTGAATAAGCTTCGTTGAATATTCCGAGTTATTCGATTATCCTTCCATTTATTGCATAGATAAAGACCTCTTGTAATATTAGTTGAAACAAAGGTAATTAGGATCTTGATTCTTGTAATGAGTCCTTATCTGATTTTCCAGGTGAAATGCCACTATGATTTTACGAGATAAGAGATAAAGTCAAACTTTAAAAACTATTAGTCAGACCACAATTTCACCTTATTAATAAGGCTGGTGTTCAACAAAAGATAATCGGAGAATTATATAGGTAAACTGTGACTTTTAGTAGATGAAAAGTTGTGTCAAAAACTTGTTTTTTTTACAATATATTTGTGAACTATGATTAGTTCACAAACTTATTGTAATACATACGTTTTCATACATAAAGATTTTTGGTTATTATAGTTTTTTTTTGCCGTGTGACACATCACCACGAATGTGTGGGTCTACCCTTACGTAGAAATGCTGCTGGCTTTTGTTTTTTTCTGCCTCTTCCAGCTTCCTAGCCCCGCGTGATTTGCAATACCACGCATGTGTGCGTGCGACACAGCGGACGTGTGCACTTGTGTGAAGTTTTTCCGTAATTGGTTTTCGATTTAAAGGTAGCTGCATAAATGAGGTTCCAAGCGAACCTGAATTTCACTCACAAATGGGTGTTATGGTGTGTTACCTGGTAGATGTGATAGGGTGTTTGTTTGTGGTCTTCGAGTGGCTTTCTGGAGTGAAATGGTGGGAAATGAGCTGTTTGGTCTGGTATTACGTAGTTAATAAAAGTTTGTTGGAGGTGATTTGTTTTCATGTTTCAGGTGAACGATTGGTTGTGATTTTGTTTTATAAAATAAACCTTACAATATTTGCTTGGACCTTTTTTATTTCTCTTAGAAATTCTGTCGGTATTAAAGTTGAGTTCCAAGCTTTCTGTATGATTGAGAAATGTAAAACAATTCAGACCACTACAACTGGCGATTTAGCAGAATGAAAAAGATTTTCGCCAGCTCCCTCACGAATCATAAAATTGAAAATGTGAGAAACGCCAGCATTAAATCACAATCCACACTTTAAAAGTAGATTAAAAGCCACATTACAGCGGTGAGTGCCCTTTGCTCTAATCTTAATAAATCTGTCTGGGATTGACTTATACAAATGGACTTGAAGTCCATTCGAACACGTCCGTATCGGGTCAGAGACGAGGTTTGAAACATAAAGCTTGGTTTTTTGTTTTACTAGAAAACCGGAATAAGTAGAGTTGCATACAATCTACCAATAAAATGTCGAAGAGACGTGGTGATCACATTTTGAAGTACTCAGCAAACGTCTCAATTTCACATATCAATTAATCAGAATTATTGAAGACGAGCTGCGCCCCGCGGCTTCGCACACGTTGATTCTATGGAAACGTTTAAAGGTGATTTATATCCCACGGGAACTGATTTATGGCATAAAAAGTAGCCTATCTTTGATTCAGGATTAGGATTACCTGCATGCAAAATATCAGCCCGATCAGGTCAGTAGTTTTGGCACGAAGAGGTAACAAACATCCATCCATCCATCCATCCATACAAACTTTCGCATTCATAATAATATGAGTGTGATGTAGTACTACCTTCTGCCCACGACTTTTCACGCGTATTTTCGGTATCATGAAAGTGAAGCTGTGCTCTAAATTTACTCCTACGCCAAATTGCATCTTGATCTGTTAAGTAGTAGGTAACATAATAAAATTCACATTTTACAAACTTGCGGCTTTATACTAATTTTTACCAAATTTTATTTTGAAAATACAGTATTTTTACAGAATATCGTTCACAATGTTCATATTATATAAACAAAGACCAATTTTTCCCGACATTCAAAAGACGAAGTAGCTTATTCTTAAATTGAAATGCAATGCAAATTATGAAAGCTTTTGTACAATGCTCTGTCGCTGAAACACGATATTTTCCGCGCTAACGAAAGTCTCTTTGCTACTGCACGGGCGAATATAAAAACCTTTGAAGTAAAAATTCAGAAAACTCCCATAATCCAAGCCAAGAAACTTGCACTATTTCTTTGTGATTCGAAACCATTTTGTAACCGAAAACTTTTGACGCACACAAACTTGCCTCTCTCGTTGCTGCAAAGTCAAATGCTATTAAAACTTTTAATGAGTTGAAGCATTCTTTCGGGCGAGTGTTCGAAGTGGTATTAATTAAAAAAGAGAAGGATCAGGTTCGAGACGCCAGATGCTGTGATACACGGACATGTGGGAAGGCCAACTTGCAAAGTTTTTGCTGCGTTTGCCAAAAACAAAGTTTTCCGAAAGTTCCGTGCAAAATGTTACGTGTCTCGACGCTGTTTATCGACTGGGGTGAATTTCTTTTGGATGTAGTGAAATATTGCAGGCTTTGGTAGTGCCGTTTGAAAAATGGTCTTTTCAGTTTGTTGAATGCAAAATTACGACGAATCCTTCTTCACATGGTTTACTACCTACTTGTTTGATTTATTTATTAGAATAGTTACTATGAACGCAAGTAGTTAAATAGGCCAGCGTATTTAAAGTAACGCAGGTTAAATGCATCGTAAGGTACGTCCTTTTCATGACTTGTTAGGGATTCAGTCATTATGATAATCTACTGTTTTAAAGATTATGTTTTTGAGAAATCAAAGTGTCTCGGTATGGGTTTCATTAACCAAACATTATCTTCTTTCAGGATCAAACTTCGCACTCCTTTTATAGAACTGACATGAAACCTTCTTGCGCAACCTCCTTGCATGAATCAATTGTCAAACACAAAGCCCAAATTAAAATTCGAACAGCACCTCCCCAATACCTCAGCCAATCACGTCCAAGCGCTATCTCCGATGTATGTTTCCAACTCTGAACACAAGCGCCTGCGATATGGTACGCACGAGTGGGTAACATCGGTATGCTACGTGACTGTGTGTCTCGCTCTTGTCTATTTTGTTTTTGGCTAGAACTAAACTTGCAGGAGCTGTTTGGGTCAGCTTAATCAGTAGTTGATTGTTCAGAAAGTCCTGTTTTTGTTTGTGGATCAAAAAGCAATAATGAATAGTAGTACTTTGTATGAACATTCTGCTTACCAAGCATAGTGATTATGGCAACACGCCCTTTGGTTCGGGCGGTGGACGTATGTATGCTGGAATACTGGAGATATTTGTAAATCGACCGAAAAACTGATTGATCTAGCTAGATCTATAAAACCAAAATTCTACAAACCTAAATTCCGTAGAGAGTCTGTCTGAACAAGATCACGGTAACAACGAAAGCAAACACAAAGATGGTATAGGACTAAGACGCGACAGAGGTTCCTTAGAGTCGCAAACAGAGTCCTGGACAATGTTAGGAGGAACAAATGTACAGGCTAGGGAAAAATCGCTTGAAGAGTTTCTACCTTCTAATCTATTGGAGTGTCGGTGGAGTCCATGTTAGGAGGCCACGAAAGGCCAGGCGAGGACCAGATATCTTCATGCTATGTAGGATTAAGTCATTAACTTAACCCTACATGGCATGAAGGTTAGGAGGCCACGAAAGGCCAGGCGAGGACCAGATATCTTCATGCCATGTAGGGTTAAGTTAGTTAACATAAAAAATAAATTGGCAAATAAATCAATTTGTAGTTGTAAAATAAATTGTTGTACCGGTAGCAAAAAAATTGTTCAGTACCAGTCACTGAATAAACTTTAAGATTTCTTTTGGTTGGTACTTTCTCTTTGGTTCAAATGGTTATCTATAAAGTCGGTTGTACATGATAACGTCATTTACTTGATATGTGAAGATCGCTCGTAGTTTATACCTATACTGTTTTGGCCATTCTGGTGTTAGCTAGCTATCAACGCTATCTATTGGACGAAATTAGAACTTCAATCTTTAGTGCTTCAGTCGTCATGACAACATGATGATGTTGTCATGACGACTGAAGCACAAGAACGTGAGACTTTTTTGAACTTGCTACCCATGTAGAAAGTTCAAAAAAGTGTCACGTTGTTATCATCACATCACACTAATATTATAAATGCGAAAGTTTGTTTGGATGTATGGATGGATGTTTGTTACCTCTTCACGCCAAAACTACTGAACGGACCGCGTTGAAATTTTGCATACAGGTAATTCTAATCCTGGAATAAAACAAAGGCTACTTTTTATCCCATAAATCTGTTCCCGTGGGATGAAAATGACCTTTTAATGTCACCATAGGAACAACGCGTGCGAAGCCGCGGGGCGCAGCTAGTATCAAATAAAATTCAATAGAAGTACCCATGAACCCATGGGTTCATAGATTTAATAGACGTTATCACGTCAAAAAATCAACAATGTGTGGCCCCTGACTCCCATTAGAACAAAAGCGATATGAATTGAATCGTATTTGTGAGGCTTATTTTGATACAACCAACTTTTCAGCAAATAGGATTTCTTTCCCTGCCAGTACATGCACCTAACAGACAAGCAATGCAATTACGTCGCTACTCGGACCGACGCGAGTATGTAATGTTTATTTAGCTCGTCTTGTCTCAAGGCTTTGAGTCTTAAGAGGACCTTTGCTTCAATTCCTAGCTGTATTAGTATTACAGTGGAAATATTTACTTGATGCGGTAAGAGTATGTATAACAATAAATAATAATTATATTAAGGCGGATACACGAGTGAAAGTGGCGCCCCAACCTATTTTATCTTATTATTACGTTAAGGCGCATACACTAGTGAAAGTGGCGCCACCAATTTTATCTCATTGTTATGTGAAACACAGGAAGTTTTAAAAATCTATCGTACAGTTTGTGATACATTAAAAGTTATTTATTATCCCTCTGTAATAGTTTCATTTTGTAAAGCTTAGGCAGAGATACGAAGTTGCGCTTTTTGGCCAACAAACTCTATTTTCGAATCTCTTCCTAAACTATACAGGGTGGGGCAAATTCTTGGCCCCTTAAGGGTAGCTACCGTTTCTTTTGTAGTTAGAAGGTTTTGTTCTTAGGAACCTTCTGTTTTATTTTGAAGAAAAAACAATAGCCATTTTTAGTTTTTTGAAAAAAATTACGTTAATTTAATCACCCTGTATAAGATAAAACTATTACAGAGGTATTAAAAATTGCTTAAAATTGATATGGATTTTAAAATTTCCTACGTTCCTAAGGTAATAATCTTATAAAATAGGTAACGCTGTCATACGGGCTCGGGTATGCGCCTTAATAAGTAGCAGTGCCTCGCGGTTTCACCCGAGTAGTTTACATTCCCGTGGGAATTCCGGGATAAGATATAGCCTATGTAACTCCCTGAAAAGTAAGCTTATTAATGATGGAAGAATTTTTCTAAATCACATAAACATAACATAAAAATCGTTTAGACACAATTACAAAGTTTCAGTAGATATTGAATCCGTAGGATCCCGAACTAGCCTAGGCTGTAATTCAGGACCCAGGGCTTCTCATTTAAAGTTTTACAAAGTGCCTTCAACTACAAAATTACACAAAAAAACAATATAAAAAATCAAAGTTATAATAAAAATGAAGTAAAAAAGAAATAAGAAACCTACTATTCAGTTAGTCTGTAAAAGAAAAACCTACTCGTAAGATGTACGGTAACAATTAGAAAACATCGTAACAAGGTAAATTTAACAAATAGCATTCTACCTCAGAAAAAAATCAAATGTGAAATTAGATAGTTTAGATTACCTACTTAAATAATATAAAAGAATAATAATTAAAGAAAATCGGCATTGTAGTTTCGGAGCCTATTGAATACAAACAAACTCCTCTTAATTATTATTTTTTTTATATTTTTATTAGCCTGTTTCGTCCCACATATCACTCTTTATAATATCATTTTAAATTTGTATGTATGTATGTGTTGCTGATTTTCCTTAAAATAATAAAAATGAATTAGTATAGATCATTTATTTTTTTCCTCTTCATAATCACACGAATATTATAAATGCGAAAGTTTGTACGGATGTATGGATGGATGGATGGATGTTTGTTACCTATTCACGCCAAAACTACTAAACGGATCGGGCTGAATTTTGCTTACAGGTAATTCTTATCCTGGAATCAAACATAGGGTACTTTATCCCATTAGTACGTTCCCGTGGGATAGAAATCATCTTTAAACGTTTCCATGGAAATAACGCGCGTAAAGCCGCGGGGCGCAGCAAGTTTATTATATTATAATGATTTACATTAATAAATAAGCTCAGCATTCCATTTATACATATATAGGCTAGTTCGATGTTAGGAAGTTTACTTTTTATTGCACACCAACCACCACAGGGACTTTTATGCAAAGCCAGGACAACCAGCCTGAATTATCTGAAATGGACTACAGAGTCCATTTAAGTTATCTGGACTGTATAAAACGATTGTTGTTATTGTCTGAATAAATATTATCTTATCTTATCTTGTCTTATCAAAATCTCTTCTTATAAACGTATCCGTCACAGCAAAATATCCAACTGCCGGTTTCCCACTGCTCGGAAGTTGCTGAAATCTGTAGATGCGGAACTATTCAAGGCGAATTGGATTCCAACTTCATTCTAGTAAATTGACTTCAGGATTTTCGTCAACTTTAGGATGAAACCACTGGTGCACTAGATGAATTTTATTCTCATAATAAAATCTATTAGAAATTCTACTGTGAACGCGAAAGTTTGTATGGAAGTTTGTTACTGCTTAAATTTTGCATAAAGGTACTTAGTTATTTTTATCCCATAAATAAGTTACATTGGGATAAAAATAACCTTAAAACGTTTCCATGGAAAAAACGCGTGCAAAGCCGCGGGCAGCAACTAGTATTTGAAATGAGAGATTCGAAAGAATTCATGTCATTTGAATTCTAAAATTCAATGCCTTTAACTTTAGCTTTTTGAAAAGGTATATACCGACCTGACTGTATGCACTTATCTTGTATAACAATTGAATTGCTCTGCGAAACTTTTAGTAGAATAGAAAAAAACGTTAATTGCCAAAAAATACGAAAAACTAAATTAGACCTATACCTTTTTGAATATTTGAAATAAAACAAATAATTTATTTTATTTATTTATTTTTGGGAAACAAAAAGCTATAAATCGAAAAGTATAAACACGTAAAATAGAAAAATTAAGCTAAGCCGCTTCCACGCATAGTAAGAGTATAAATTATCCAAAAGTAATATACAAAACAGAAGATGTACTTTAAAAAAAGAAAAAATTGGCAACAGGAGTAAATGCAGCATTTTGCTGGCGCAGGTTTTAAATTTAATACATTTACTAAACTTATTTTTCCTTGGTACATTATGTACAATTCCACTATTATAAATCCAACTGACGTAACCGTACGTTACTATTAACGTTATAACTTTTATCGATCCTAATAATGTAACCCGTGGAGTGAGGGTCTTGGAGACTTGCAGTTTCTGGTTTTTCTAAAACCTATAGTAAGCTCCAGCCCCTCACAATACAGGTTTAATACTCATAGTTTTACACGCTTATTATACCTAACTAAAATTTAAGTAAACCGCTTCTACTAACCATGCTCGCTAAAAATAAGTCTTTTTTGTTATTTTAACGATAAATTGCAATGTGCACAAAATAACATAGGTAAGGTGAGAGAGCTAAGTTATTTATTTATTTATTTGAACCACGAACAGACACAGCAATGTTATTAATAAGTCTTCAGATCAATGCAAAATATGTCCTTTACAGCAATATAGTGTAACAATAACAATATACATAATTGTAGCAAAAAGACAAAGTTCTCATTACATGTCAAAACAGCAAATACAACCCACCACCGGGAGAAAACATTTTTCTTCTCGACGTGCCTCATCGTCCGACAAAAACAAAAGACAAACAGAAATGTTAGCCAGTAATAGGAGAGTAGCACGTTACCCATTTATGTCAATACAAGGAGACAGCAGTAGGACGGTAACAGCGACTTATGAGTCGAATGTCCACATTATTAAAGCAGGCTTAGCAACGCCGAGGGCGGCACGAGACTTCTGACATACAGATGTATAGACTGATCAAATTCCTTTATTTCCTACCATGAAGACTCTTTAACGTCTACTTGGGATAAGTGTTATGTAATAAAGCGAACGCGAAATATCTCATCTCACTTCTCACTATCTCACTAATAATGATATAAATGCAAATTTTTTTTTATGGATATATGGATGGATGTTTGTTACCTCTTCACGCCAAAACTACTGAACGGATCGGGCTGAAATTTTGCATACAGGTAATTCTAATCCCGGAATCAAACATAGGCTACTTTTTATCCCATAAATCTGTTCGCAGCTGTTTTTACTATAATTTCTTTTAAGAAAGTATAAATAGAGGTCAGCCATTAAAGCATTTCGTCGGACATATTCGATTTTGTGCTTTTGTTTCTATGTATTTGTGTTATTAATTCAGTTTTTGTCAAAACTAAACTAAATTAATTTGACAGCACTAAAATATGATTCTAACCGTTAATGTTTTGTTATTTTACCTCTAGTGCCCCACGAACTAAAGGTATAATAACTCTTACAGTATGGGTAAATATAAAATAACTAGCTGCGCCCCGCGGCTTCACACGCCTATCCCACGGGAACTGATTTATAGGATAAAAAGTAGCCTATGTGTTATTCCAGGCCTAGTACTATCTGTATGCACAATTTCAGCCCGGCCCGTTTAGAAGTTTTTGCGTGAAAGAGCAACAAATATATGTACATACATACATGTTTTCAAACTTTCGCGTTTATAATATTAGTGGGATATCAAAAAATGTTTGAATTCGACAAGACTTCAATCCGCATCGTTTCCACAGTAGGTACGGGATATTATTATGTATTTTGTATTACTCAATACATAAACTTAGATCAATGACCTCGATACCTAACCATTTGCTTATCATAGATGCCATAAGAAATTCTTAATTCTTTGTTGCACAAAATAATACAATATTGCAAAACATTTAAAAGAAAACGAAATTGACTTTTAACATTCTGTTTTAAATTAAAACTTGGATTATTTAATTTTGATTAAGATTTACATGCATGATTTACTTTTAAAATACCTACTTGATACCGATATATTTTAATCTAAACTGCATTTTGTACATATCATCCACTTGCGACGACAGTGTGACATCACAAAATCTCTAATTTTACAGGAAACAACTTTGAAACTTTTGAATGACCATAACTTTTAAATTATTATCAAGATATCTTTACGATGTATGAGTTGATTACAGTTTTTTTTATAATGAAATGATTTATTAAAAAAGAAGTACACATCTGGAACGAAACAAATTCCATAAAAAAAAGGAAAATATTTCACGTTTTTCCAGAAAAAACTAAAGTTTAAAAGGTGACATCAAAAAAATGTCTCTTAAACTTTGCTTAATTTTTTTCAAGAACAGTGTGATAAGTAACAAATCCCACGTTGTCGAATAAAATGAAATTAAAAAAGAAACGCATCTTTATCACCTAGGTCGTGGTAAACCCGTGATGTCACGTTTTTCGTCAAAATTAATAGCACTTCACATGTCAAGACCCAGATGACAACTGAACTGTCACTGTGTCGAAGCAAACTCGACCGTCGAAGGAGACAGTGCTAAACTGTAATATTTTGTCTCATTCTCTCATTGTATGTGTTTTATTAGTCGGAAAAAATATCCCGTTTTTGAAGATAGTAGAGCGCGAGATCGCGATTCAGAATATCAATAAAACGAAAAATCGTACAATTTGAAATGTCACATTGTCGTCGCAAGTGGACGATATATGTACATAGGTAGGTATACACAATTAGACATGTTTCGTATGTATATTCTATTGCAGTTCTCTAAATATTATTATAATTATATACGTATAATTATATATGACCTAAGCTAACACTAACAGATGCACTCAGAGATGTTCATGATTACCTTAGTAAAACTTTTAAAACAAAAAACTAACGTTTGGCGGCTGTAAGGCCTAAACCGCAAAAAAAAAAAAAAAGAAAGCATGTTAATAATTACACACCAGTCCAAAAATTTACTTGTAACAACTGATACATACATACTTGGCATGTTTTCATTGCATTATATTCTAAAGTAGTCGATTCACCATGAAGGAATTACGAGTTTAATAAAGGTTTTAGTCGGTCAATCTTTCGGTCAATGTTTCATAACGTTGTAGCTCGGAAACCCGCTGACGGGCAACATACCCTTTTGTGCACATTTCTACATAACGCTGTGAGCCGTCTCTATTAAATTTAGCTGAAATTGTATTGAAAGAAACTAGCTGGATAATACCACTTAAGCGGCAAATGCACTGTGGTGTTTGAACGTAGAAATAGAAAAAGATAGAGCTTTCGTTAGTGTAATTTGTAACAAAGATATACCGTTTTTTAGCGAACAAGTTTTTTCCTTGTAGACTAAATGGAACGCTAAAATATCCACTCAACTAAACTCATTTCGTCTAATAAAAGTTAAAAAAGACAAGCCACAAAAAATCGAAAAGCATTTCCAAAACAAACCGAAGACTTTATCACTGAAATTGGTTCACCAAAAATGCGATTAAAAACTTTTTTGTTCTAAATAAACATTAAAAAGTTCCGGCGGTTACTAAAACAAAACAGTGGAAAAGAACCGCCCGCCACAAGTACTTCGGGAAATATGCTTAAGTTCTTTTTTCAAATCCCTGACAAAGTCTACCAACTCATTAGTAGAATGAAGGAAGGTTTCCGTTTTCGTAGGTCGGGTAAAAGTATTCCGTTACAAGGTTGTAACCACCAGTTAGAAAGTTGTACTTTCTCTCGAGGGCAACCCTAAATTATTCATACGTAAGTGTTACGTGCTGAGAGTTTTGATATTGAATTAGAGCTTTGATCTTTGAATTGAGGGTTGCTATTATTTTCCATTCACGGTTTCTGTGTTTTAGGAAATGGTATGGAAACAATCTGTGCTTGAATCTTACATACAGCATATTATGTTATGGTACACTGTTGAAAATGTATCGGTGTGCAACATATCTACATCACACCGGTAACGCACAGCACCAATAGCTATCGGCATTAAAATATGAGATTGATTTCGTAATATTTAGATACATTTTATATTATTCATCGGATAAAACAGCTCGGTGCCACTTGAAGCTTGCGGTAAGCTATTTTGTCACTGTAAAATGTATCTAAAGATTGCCAGTTTTATTCCATATTTGTAGGCTTTTTTGTGCATACGGTAGCGGTTATGGGCTATGTCCTATCATCACAACTTTTCCTAATATAAATAGTTTAACGAGTCATGCGGCTGCATTGATTTATTAAAAAGGGAAGATAGGTTACGTTCTCCCAGCGCTTACTCAAAAATTGGCATGTGTTACAACTACACGCAAACACATACGCTCACAGTTATATTTCCAGTCCTGTGCAATACAAAGAAGTACAAAGACGGAAAGACGTATCTAAGACCGAAGTGAGACGGAGACAACAATATTTCACGCGAATCACTACCGCCCGTACCGCCGCCGGTCCGACGGTGACTGAGGTGGGAGCACACAATTTTACACAATATGAGGTTGCCATTTTCGAGAAACTAGTACCTCATCTTCCCTTTTTAATTAATCAATGTGCGGCTGGTAATATTGGTTCTAATCAACGAGGAAAAGCCCGTATTCAAAGCCTTTACTTATTCATGCGTTGACATCGATCTTTCCTTAAGAAATGTTTTACTATGGCAAAAGCGTTATACCTCTCCTCTCTCTCTACAGCCTGTATTGGTCCACTGCTGGACGCAGGCCTCCCCCTGATACGCGCCTTGGTGTTTATCAAGTGGGGGGTAATGCCCATAATCCCCACGCTGGGCATGCGAAAGCGTTACACGAGCTGACCAAGTACGGTTTCACCTCACTCCTCAAATACGGGGCCTAGTGTGGACATGAGTTTTAGACATGCCATTTTGAAACTTATTTATACGTTAAAATTACAGACGCACCGCAATATGCATGAAACGTATCCTTTTACGACTTCGCAACTTGTCACCATAAATAACTCGGCAATCGTGAAAATGCACTATCATTTCCAATGATCATTATAGTGTTTTATAGATGGGTTACAGCGACGTACATACATAGGTGTACGGTAAACGAAAGTGCGCGAAATAAATATATGGAAAGCGGTAGCGTAAAGTTGACATTCACTTTACTTATTAGTGAAAGTGGCTATCAATTTATATTATGCTCAGTTCTAGAAGATATTTTATGTTAACAAAATAAATTTACATCTTTACTTATCTTCTAAATAGGAAAGGTTTTTTTATTGAATAGGCTCCGAAACAACTACACCGAATTAAAATAATATTTCATCATTAAGAAGCTTACTTTTCAGGGAGTGACACAGGCTATTTTATCCTGGAATTCCCACGGGTACGGGAACTACGCGGGTGAAACCGCAAGGCGCTGCTAGTATGTGTATAAACTAAACAAAATCTAAAAATCGTAAGAGATAAGAAGAGGGTAACGGCAAGATAAGGACTAAAACACTATCAAAAAATTTAACAACGCATAAGTTGCTTATATACGTGCAGCAAAATAGGCGCCCTTTATCAGGGAATCATACGTGGAAAACCACGAACACAAAATATATAGTATATGCTCCACATAAAGCTTCTATATTTCGACCCTTTGAACTTATGAAGCCTTGGATTTATCGAAGCACTAACTTCACCGTATTCTGTGTTACCAAGCTACGTAGCAACTGCTCCACCATCTGTGGTCTTATGCGAGCTTTACGACGACGTCGACAGTGATAAGAATTGTTAATTTTATAGCACGTCGGTCGGCGACCATGAAATTCAATGTTTTCTGTATGAAGTAAGATTTATTATGCATTCGCTGCAGTATACTTAAAACGGTTGTGGTGCATTTTATGGCAAAGACGTATAAGGGTACGTTACATAGACGACCCGTCTGGGACTGGTTATGACGTCTAAAGCTTGAAGCACACTTAGACCGCAAACAACCCACAGTAGCCAAAGTAAAGTTTCCTAATACAAAATTGGTGACCCCCGACGTGATTTAATAATATTGTGGGTTGTATTAAAGTGCAAAATAATGTGGAATGACTCCCTCCCGATGAAGTCCACACCTCGGGAGGTTAAATAAGCAGCCAACTAGCAGGAAGGATGACGCAACATCGACGCAGCGACGCCACGCGGTATGAAAAGCGCTACAGGTGACGTCAGGAGATCCCATTCCTGCCACCCAGAGAAGCCTTATGGAGGAGCCGGTCAGCAGCGTATGGTGAAATGGCAGCGCATGGCCGGGGAGTGGTTAACCCGCGGTCCAGCCATTTACGCAACGAGGTCTAGCGGCAGATGTTAAGAAGATTTTCGGAGCCAGCGATATCTGAGGTATACTCAATCACGTAGAAAATGGTGTTTATACCTGCAGATTCACTCAAGCAGTGTTGGTTTTGGAGATATGGCTCATTCCCACTGCGAGTGACTGGCATGTGATTTTCCTGCGCTATATGGAGACCAAGACGGAAAATGACGGCGGTTTCGAGAAGATGCTGGATGTGCAGGACTGGTCGACGCTTATTAGTGGTGTGTGTGCTTAAGTTTTTCTCAAATTTAATTCAGTGAGCAAAAAAAATTTTTTAGAGTCAGTGTTAGTTCTTGGAATTTATCCCTTAGGTAGAGTATCTGAACGAAAACACGGTAAGGTAACGTGAGACCTCACTCCCACTTTGCAACGTTAGCGAATTTGCCATTGTGTTGTTTGAGATTAAAATTATGTACTCTACCTGCGCAGTTTGAATATTAAATTTGATGTTATTTTATAATGATGATTGATTGTATTTTTTTTTGTGTTGAAAAATTAATGAATAGTAATATTTTTGTAGATGTTTCTGTAATTTGTTAAAGTTAAAGTTTAAATTTAGAGCAAATATTTTTTTATTTGATGAAGTTACGACTACAACAGTATTTTTTTTTGATTAAAGTATCTATGTTTTACAAAATTAAGGATGAAATAATACATATGTGGACAGTAAATTTATAATTAATGTTGAAAATGTGTATAAAAATTGTTTATGCCGACAGTACTTTTATTTTGTAAAGAAATGTATTGATACATTTTTCATTTGTTTAAAGATATAATTTTTATAGTAATTAAAAAAAAAGCAGTTTATTGTTTATCACAAAATTATTTACAGTTAAATTTTCATTGTTTACTCTTAAAGACTTTATTAAAAGATTATTGTTTGAATGTATTTTAAAGATTTAAAAACAAAATTTATTTTTTTAGACTGACTGTACTTTTCATGTTCATTTGAATAAACTTTGAATGTATTGTTTGAACCTACTTAGGAATGCGACTTCGTAACATGATCGCATTGTTGATGTCAGCTAATTTGTGTATGAAGGCATGAACTTGTGTAACTTTTTAGACATTTTGAATTGTAAAGTTTTCAATTGGATTATAGGGATTGAAGTTTTGTTTTGTAAAAAAAAATTTTAAAAAAAGGGGAGGATTGATGTGGTGACACAGTTTAGCTAGCAGTACGCGGCGCAAACGCGTTTCGCTTATTCAGCGTTTTCAGTAGCTAAGCCGTGTCTCGCCAGTCATTCCACTAAGCTCTCCCAGTTAACACCTACCCTAGCCATGGGTTACAGATAATATTAAAGTCACTTCGTAGAGCCCCCTTTGAGTAGTCATATCCTAATTAAGGATTAAAGATAAGCATTCTAAAGTAATTTCATGTACGAGTGTTGTGTGTTATCAATAGACTCAGTTAAAAATAATAACTCTTTTATTACAAACAACCCACAATAGCTAAAGTAAAGAATAAAGAAATATACTACAAAACTATAATACAGTATCCGTACCACTCACCTCAAATCGTGTTGGCCGCACGCCTTCAACGCGGCAAATGCTAGTCAACGCTAACGTCTAGCTGAAAGCCGTCTTTCAACCCGAACCGTTCCTTTCGCGCTCGGCCATACAGTTTGCTTCAAGCTTGCGGCGACAGCTCGCGAGTCACTCGCGTAAAGCTAGCGGCAAACGAGCGTCAACGCGCTGCTTGCTAATGTATACTGTCATTTGTAAAATCTGTCTATATATTACGAATTTATGCACATCTTTGTGCTTCGCAGCACCGGAGTGGTCTAGATCTGCGACAACCTTTATAATGCAAGAAATCTGTCAAACTTTACGTGGATGTGCAGTCTTTCTGAGCTGTGTTAGCTGTATGGTGCTTAGAATTTGTGCCACCCCATCTCTTCCCGAGGGTGTCGTAAGAGGCGACTAAGGGATATCATAGGGGGCGGGAAGCAGCGCCACCTGCAGAGCTATTCTACCACCCAACTGCGATCCCCAAAACGCATGCCCAACGTGGGGATTATCGGCATTACCCCCCATGAGATAAAAGCCAACGCGCCTATCAGAGGAAAGCCTACGTCTAGCAGTGGACCTATTCAGGATGTTGAGGTTCAGGTAGTATTTCTGCTTTGCACAAATATTCTCAAGACAAAAATATGTCTCACCTATTTTGTGTCCTACTATTCTTGTTCACAAAAAATACAGTTACGTAGCCCAAATAATTTAAATAACAACTTAAATTTTAGTATAGTAAGTCCTGTCTAATTAATCTAGTTTATTGTCAGCAAAATGTATTTAACACTGAAAGCTCTCCCATTACTGAAGGTCCTCCCTTGATTACTACTCACCATCTTACACAAGACCATCTCAAGGTGCATTTAATTGATTGCCCTGCTCTGATAGCTTCCAGAGGCGATTGCTTTGAGAGCTATGGACAACGGCCCAGTAGTTAGGTACAGGCAGCGTCAAATTGATTATGGGCGTCTAGAATAGTCAAAATGATCTGAAAAATATAAAATCAATTTGATAAACGCAGTTCGAATCATCATATTGTTGTGAGCACCCAAGGTGCTCAAAATATCTTACTACGCTTTTTTTTTCATATTTATACATTGCAAGCAGGGTAGGTACTTAAAATATTTCTTCGCCTTCGCGACATCAAGTTGAATACAGGGCGCTATGGCGCTCATTAGGGGAGGCCTATGTCCAGCTGTGGACTAGTATAGGCTGATGATGATGATGTTTGGGAGGGAGGGGTAATTCCCATAATCCCCACGCTGGGCATGTGGGTTGGGGATCGCAGTTCGGTGGTAGAATGGTTCTGCAGGAAGCACTGCTGCCTGCCCCCGGTGGATATCCCTTAGTCGCCTCTTACGACATCCGCGTAATATAGGAAGACACCATCATTCCTATTCCTATAGATTTCAAATCTCTGATTAAGTTGTAAATTCTTTAAAAAAACAAAAGAAAGCAAAAGCTATAAACATAAAACTACCAAATTGCAACTTGCTACGTACGATGCGCGAATTCCGCTAACACCATAAGAAATCTCCAATTCGCGAATAAAGTGAAAAATCCGCGTACAGTCGCGTTCACCATTCACAAGCCCGGTACATTCACGTGCAAACGTCCACGTGCAAATTTAATCAGTGCTACACACAGGAAATTCGCCGGCCGCTCGCTCGTTCCCACCTTTTTGTGCTGTGATTCGATTTCCGGAAAGGTTCAAGCTCTATTTTGATAGAATGACTTCCTTGGTTAGTTATTTTCTTAATATGTGAACTCATTGAAATTCTAAGGAACCGAGGCGAAATAGGTTTTGCTCTTAAAACTGGCCGTAATGCACATTTATTTCTAGCAATATTACATGATCCTCTTAGGAATTATGCACTAAGGTTTTTAGTCCAAAGACGTGCATACCTGCAGAGTACAGTAGTTTATACTTCTCTGCATGTATATGGAAAATCCGCAGATCTGCATTTATAGAAGGAATTCCGCACATTACCATCATAAGTAAAATCTAATAAAATAACATATACCGGCTAGGGTATATATTATTTTCCCCTTTTTTCCACCCCTTTTGCGCTGACGGATACATAAAATTAAAGTCGTTAGTAAAATACTTTACAAAGATAAATCATCATCATGGGGAAATAAGAGCAACCGGTTCGCGATAAATACCCCATAAATAATCATTTAATTCAAAACATCATCGTCCCAACATTGTACTACTTATTCGCAAATACGATTATACGTATAGAAATATTCCTTTTCTGCGCTTCGTTCCCACTTCTCACTTTTTTAATTGCACATAAATTGCAACTGCTAACACTTTTAAATCATCGACCAATAGAAATTTATCATTTCTACAAACCTATGGCAATAAATCAATAAAGCAATAAGTAACCTAGAACTATCCTGAGAAAACAAAAGTCATAAATTTTTGCTCGCTACGTCGTAGTTTACAAGTGTCAATGGTTTTGTTCGCTGGAATATCGCCCGAAATGTTGGTTTCAAATTATAAACTCACAGGGAAAATATACTTCCTTCTACAAACTTTTGAGCTAGGAATGGATTTTTGCTGTGTTTGTTTTTCATCATAAGGCTAAGAGAATGTTTTTTGGGGTGAGATTGAGCTTTGAAGCTTTAGGAGAGTTCCAAAGCCCTATCTCACTTAATTGTCGAAGTCAATTGAAACAACATTGTTTTTAAACAATCATGATAATAACATCAGATTTTAACAATCTTACTAGCAAAATCAATCAAACACCGCAATGAGTGCAAAATAAAAGCAGCTCCAATATTTATATTTAAAAAACAGGATTTCAGTTTAAAGCAGCGCATAAAATCTCTTCTCCATCTTTTTTCCTTTCCGACTAAAAGCATTATTGCCACGATATTCAAAGAAAACACACAACGTTTTTTTTCCACTAGACATTTTAATTTCCTACGTTGTTTGGTGTTTTGAATGGGAACTGGTGGCCGGCTCAAGTTACAGCCTAGAAAATATGGCTGGTTCAAAAGAGGCGGTTTCTAAAAAAATGTTTATAAATAAATCGACCTGACTGAAATGAGGGCACTTTTTATATGGGTACGTTTACTTCATACATACATACATCTTACACTACTCTACCCACTATCCAGGCGCATCGACCCCAAAGTGGGTCAAGACCCAGTGTCGCAGGCCAAGGCCTGCGACACAATAAACGCCACTGGCTTCTGTCCTGCGCGGCCTCCATCCAGTCTGGTGCGAAGATTTGAAGTGAGCGAAGTCATTCTCCAATTCGTCCTTCCACCTGTATCGGGGCCACCAGACTGGTCATCAGCCAACCGGTGCTCCAAGGAAAGCCCGTTTTTCAGCCCGATCTTCCTCCTTTTGTAAAGCACGTGGCAAAGAAAGCCTGTGTGATTTTGTTTCGCCAATGTTGTTGGGCTCGGCCACTAGCGCCGAGATCTGCCGGTTTTTTCCGGTTAACCATTTAGGTATCTATGATTGTATTTGCTCAAGTCTTAAACAACTAAATGGTTGCTGAATGGCTAATTAAATGAAATCTAGAAAAAAAGACGTGTGGCACTCGGGGACTGCCGCGGTAAAGCTATTGCATAGCATTTTGTATCAACTTATGCAATTATAATTTTATTTATTTATTTTATTTATGCAGTATTGCTTTTTCTTTGATATTAATTCAAGTTACACTTTTTTAGCGTGGTGACCCTATACACCAATATACTTTCTCATAAACAGCTGCTTATGTATTCGTCCGATTTTGGAGCAGCTCGTCTCGATTCGTGCGAGTTTCGTAGAGTCGTACAATACGTCTAATCGCACGCACACAACGCCGTGTCGAAGACTACCGAACTGAAACGACGTTAGACGATGCACGGCCTTCAAGCCACACCTCCTTGCCCGGCGGAGTGGGGAGCGTGAGGTTTTTTCGTTACGGAATTTCTGGATTCGGTCCCCGCGCTCAAGGCCCGCGATAGAAGCTATGCAATAGCTTAAAAAGTAATTCTTAACTATCTGAAATATTACAACCTACTTTCCAGACATAAGTTTGTAAAATATTTCTTTGAATAATGTGAATGCATATCACCACCAAAAATTCCTGAAGTGGTCAGTCAAAACACATCGCAAACGTTTCTGGAAGATTGTCTAAAAACGGTTTTAGGTGTATTTAGCGATGCTAGCCTTGGATATGACAAGTTCCCTAGCTATTCAGCAGACTGGTTTTCAGTTTCAGGCGGATTTTATTGAACGTGTACCGGCCGTCTGGTTTTTTAATAATCTTTGTTGTCTCGCGAATCTTTTTTCTGTGGCATTCCACGGATTCCCGCTTTGGTGCCTTGATTGCTGTGGCGTTAAGTTGCGAATAATTGGTTTCTTTGCGGTTCCCAGAATGTTTTTGTGTGGAACTTATTTTGGTTTTGCAGATAGAAATGTTTGGATGGGCTTATTTATTTTTTGTAGGAAATGCTCCAGTAGTATTATCGAGTAAAACTTTTCTTATTTTATTTTTATGGTGCGTTTATGAACATAGTTAAGTGGTGTTCGGACCCTGTTTTATTTATTACTAGCTGCGCCCGCGGCTTCGCACGCGTTGTTCCTATTGAAACATTAAAAGGTTTTAATCACTTTCATCCCATGGGAACTGATTTATGATTTATATAAAAAGTTTTATTCCAGGATTCGAATTACCTGTATGCAAAATTTCAGCCAGATCCGTCCAGTAGTTTTGGCGTGAAGAAGTAACAAACATCCATCCATCCATCCATACATCCATACAAACTTTCAGCCTTTATAATATTAGTGTGAAGTGTGATGATATGATAGTGTGAATAGTGTGATGATTTGAATCTACATTTTGAATGAACCTACTGGTTTGGTTTGGAAAGATATTACGAAATTCTTCCGAACAATAGGTTGAAGAATTTGATTAAGTTTCCCCCGCAGGCAATTTTCTGTTAACCATTGATTCAATTACCCAAAAGCTCAAGGAAATTTTCCTCAAACCCTGTACCTACCTTATTAACAAGATAAAGGGTATGTTATCCCTTCAATATGCTAACTGTGTAGGGTTGATGCCCAGAGGCCAATAATTTACGAAAAGGCTCTCCCTCGACGTAGATAAATGCTATTTACAAAACAACTGGATCTTACCTACCTCTATTTACTTCAGAAAAGAATTGAGAAGAAGCGAAATTGTTAGAAATGAAAATTTATGCTTTTGTGGTGAAATTTTTTGCTTGGAAAGTTTTTGTAATGAGAAAATGCTAGTAACAGTATACGTTTTCGGATTGAGCTGTCTAAAGTTCTGTAATAACACTTTACGGCACTATTTGGTTACTTTCATAACACACCTTACCTTGCAAGAGTGACTTGCAGTGTAATCACACTATCACACTAATATTATAAAAGCGAAAGTTTGTATATTATGTACGTATGTTAACTCTTCATGCCAAAACTAAACGGACCGGGCTGAAATTTTGCATACAGCTAATTCTAATCCTGAAATCAAACATGGGCTAATAATTTCTATCCCATCAATCAGTTCCCGTGGTATAGAATTCACCTTAAAACGTTTCCATAGGAACGCGTGTGAAGCCGTGGGGTGCAGCTAGTTCATAATAAATGGAAAACAGAGTTTGGTGGCCAACTACACAAAAAAAACTGTTAAAAAGGCATTAAAGAAGCTTACGATAGGTGTCAGAAACTGCCAAAATGATTTTTGAAAATTCCTTTAGAAAAGATGTATGCAAAATTTCAGCCCGATCCGTCCATTAGTTAGTAGTTTTGGCATGAAGAGGTAACAAACAACCATCCATACATACATACAAACTTTCGCATTTATAATATTAGTGTGAAGTGTGATGTGATGATAGATGGCGGCACTAGTATGAGTCTGGGTAGTGCCTTAATATTCGTAAAACTTGGGTTTCTAATTATTTTACCTTAGGTAGAATCTAGATTTATATATTTTTATTTTTTTTACGTTATATAGACCTTCGTTTGACCGCAATCTCTCCTGATTGAAAGCGAAGATGCGGCCGACGGTGTATCACTAAGGTCTAGAAGATTTCATCTTTTAAAACTGAACTGGCTAGTTTTGTTAGAGAAAATTATCCAATCAAATAAAATTGTGACATTGTAGAGAGTGTGCCTAGTTTAAATTATTCGTAGTGTCTGTTTAAGTGAGTCAACCTTTTACCATTTTTGTACCTATCTGTTTATTTACCTATGCAAAACTGTAATAACTACCTACAAACCGAACAACAACTTGAATTTACTTTTATAAATTGTTAACTTTAAGCTAAATTACTATTCTCATGTAAGTGACTGTGTCTTTCTTGGGAATAAATATCTTTAAATCTAAACCTAAGATACCTATTCACCCTTGTCTTGAAGAGACCCAGGTTGTAATTATCCCAATCAACAGCTTGTGTTCATCAAGTCATAAACAGACATTCAACGGCAGTTTTTGATTAGTTGAACTCAGAATCTATTAAAAGGTGCCAAGGGACGAGGAACTGAACCGAACAAATGAATTCTAACGAACAATTCCTCGCCACGAGTAAAGGTCGACGCAGATCAGAGCTGCACCGCACCGCACAGTACAAAAATTTGTATTCAAACATGGGCTTTGACTCGTAACACTAATATGTACTTTATATTTACGGCATCAGATGTACCGCTGCTCGTTTGAAGATTGTGGGAAATCATTTTGTCACTACAAAGTTTAAGCCCATTGAATGCGTATTTATTAGTTTTTATTTTTTATAATACTTAAGTAGCCATTCACCACTTCCAATATCTTCCACCATTCATGGTTTTCTGGTAGAGATCGCTCTTGAACGATAAGACTGTCAATTGTCGCTTAGTTTTAAGTTGTCTTATTGTAAATGGTTTCTTTTAGATTTAAGTGTGCAATAGTGTTTTCTATTCTATTCTATTTCATACTGTGCAGTGTGCGGTAGCGATGTTGGATTAATGTGCGCAGAGCTCAAGTGTTTTTATGAATCTATCGACTTTCTTCGTACGTTCTCCCTAAAAAAGACTTGCATAATATTATTACAAAACAAGCAAGAACCTTCAGCCAAAAATAATGCATCAAAATATAATACAATCTGCATAATATTCTCCAGTCTTTCTGTGATTCCGCATTCCCTGACAATACAATCCGTCGCATGTTCATATGCTAAGTTGCTCCGTAACAAATTTCAAAAATATTGCACCAGCGCTGAACCAGGCAGCACAGACGGACGCATCTACTTTGCTATATTAAAACCACTCGACCAAGCAAACGGTTCAAAAAGCCTCGGGAGGATTTGGAGAAATCTAGACTAGATTTTGGTTGAATTTTCAAATCCCGTTTTGTGGTTGGGCTAATTAGAAATGATTTTGATACTAGCTACGCCCCATGGCCCTCACGCGTATCCCAGGGGAACTGATTTATGGGATAAAAGATGTCTATGTGTTATTCCAGGATTAGAACTAGCTGTAAGCAAAATTTTAGCCCGAGCGTTCAGTAGTTTTTGCGTGAAAGAGTAACATACTTACATGTTTATACACGTACTTGCCTACAAACTTACGTTTATAATATTAGTAGGATTATGACTTGAATTTGCAAAACTACTTAAAAAACAAGCACAACACGAATTTATTTTGAAATTAAATTACTCGGATGCTCAATTAGTGTTTACTCAATCAATTTCCCAATAGGTAACAACAAAAAGTTAATTTAAAAGCGTGACCAATCTGGAAGCCATCTTTTTATTTTAATAATACAAAAGAAAATATACTAAAAGATAAGAGGTAATTGTACCAATCTATAATTATAATGCATCTCGTCTTCCATAGTTGGAGCCAGGACCCTTACTCTATACCGTATCCATCGAGCATTTAAAATGGTAGTAAATAAACCGCCCATACCCAACATATTACTCTATCCGGTAAGCCTCACAGGGTCTTTTTTTTTTTTTTTTTATCAGAGATAGACTTTCGTTTGACCGCAATCTCACATGATGGAAAGCGAAGATGCGGCCGACGATGCATCACGAAGGTCTTGCGACTAAAATGGTTTCGGCAGAATATCAGCGCCTTTCTACTCCTGAGTGGTAAGGCATTAATGCTGAGCCGAGACCTTTTTGCTGCTGTAACACAGTACAGTCTCTCTTTTTAGTTAATATTTTGTGTAATTGTTTTTTCTCGTATTATAAGTAAACTATGTATTATTCTTAAGTCTGTTTTGTACTGTGTAAGTGGCAAATAAATGATTGTCTATGTCTATGTCTATTTTTTTTACGCAATTTATATTACATGTCGATTTGGGATCCTTCCTTCAATAAATTTTGCTTACAATAAATACATCTGAAACTCTGAAACAAGCAATTTTTGTTTATTTATGTTGTGGTTTGTTTACTAATTCTACATGCTCGATGGTTATGGTATAGTTCTTTTGATCCGAGGTTGCGGTTGCAAGTAAATACCAACGAAAAACTTAACGTACTGTAGCTACCCTCGATTACTTTCGTACTGACCGTTTTCGTTGCGCCAATTTTATAACTAGCTAGCAGCGCCTCGCTAGCCTATGTCACTCCCTGAAAAGCAAGCTTGTTAATGACAAAATATTTTTTTCAATCGGTCCAGTAGTTTCGGAGCCTATTCAATAATAATAAACAAACAAACAATAAATCAAATCTTTCCTCTTATTATATTGGAATACATGTCTTACTAAAATACATAAGTAAGGTAAATATAACCCATTCTACCGTAATTCAGTGTCAACTACAATAAAAATTATTCTTCTTAAAGTAAAAACTCAGCTCAAAAGCCTTATGTGAATGAAACGAAGCACGAATATTCGTAATTCGGTGTGTTAAAGTCGGCCTGGACCTCTATGGTTAGAGCGGTAAGCAAGAGCCATGTTCCCCACAAACACAGGTCGACAAAGGCTGCAATGGTTGGTGCCGATTTGTATCAGACATTAGGGAATGTATGCCGACGGGAATGCCGCAGAGGGCATGCTGGTAGCTGCTATTATACCGCTATGTATGGTTATTGGCTACGGTTGACAACGTTATTCTAAAGCTAACAGTCTATTTGTCAGCTGATATGCAACTTTATTGTTTGGTGAATGACTTTGAGTCTGTTCTGTTCTCTAGCCGTCAAAAATATGTTCCAAGCTACGGCGTAGAACTTGACGTCGTTTGACGACCTTGAACTGAACATATTGTTATTTCAATTTTGGCGTACGATTTTACCTTTTCGGCTTAAAGCTTTTCAAAGATAGTAACAAACGAAAGTATGAAATAATAACCTTTTTATTAGTTCAAAGGTACTTCGAAGCACAAAGGTAGATCTTAAAAAGACCGTGGAAGATCAACGTTATTGGTTAGCTTGCTAGTCAACAAACTTATACTCAGGTAGAGCCTCAAAATCTTTCCTCGTTATATTCTGTCTATAGTCGAATAACCAATCAATATTATTATATTTTATTCTTTAAATGGTTAATTCGAGTATAAAGAGGAGGGTCAAGTCTTTTAACTATTAACTTCAGGTAAATAACTAAGCTATCTACGAGTAACTAGTACAGTTTAGAAATCACTAACTGGCATAAACTAGAAAGCTCACATGACTTTGTTTACTTCTACTGTTAAAATTGTACCGTCAACAGAACAAGTACTAAGTTCCCAATTCATTTACCAGTAACAAACCAACAAGACAGTCTAAAGAGTTTGCTCAGCGAACTTCCTATCCCTATGTCCCACGGCAATCTAGAAAGAAGGGTGGAGGCAATTAGTACCACAATTAGGGGACAGAATGTTCCAGATTACATAGCATTCCGTTCGGGTAACTGGAGTAACAATGCTCGCCAAGTATTAAGATGCTCACTAACTATTTTAGGTTTATTTGAGTAATCGAATATTCTACTAGTTTTTATTGTTATGATTATCAAGAATAAACTGCTAAAGACATAGATTTTTGTGTCCTTATTTATGAACGAAGTAGCTGCGCTTCGTGGCTTCGCACAGTTCGCACGCGTTTTTCCTATGGAAACGTTTATAAGTGATTTCTATCCGACGGGAACTGATTTATGGGATAAATAGTAGCCTTTGTTTGATTCGGATTAGAATTACCTATATGCAATATTTAAGCCCAATCCGTTCAGTAGTTTTGGCGTGAAGAGGTAACAAACATCTATCCAAACTTTCGCATTTATAATATCAGTGTGATTAGAAACTAAAAACAAATAATTAGATAAATAATTTTGAACAAATCACACAGCATCCTAACCCCAAGTTAAGCAGAGACAAGTACGATATTACATACTTATATTATAAAGGCAAAAATAATTAGTCTTTAACTTTTGACGCCTTAGCAGCTGGTTAAATTTAGTAGGTATCCCGCAAAAGCCGGGAAAAGTCAAAAAATACTTCTATTACTGGAAAAGCGCGTACGAAGCCCCGGCCGGAATTAGTATTTCCATAAAGGCACATAATATGACAATTGGAAACGCTACTATAAATAACAAAAATGTAATAAGTTAACCTATCTCTTTGCAAACATTTTATACAATCATCAGAGGGCGTAATCAACAGGCATTCGCTATGGAGTGAATCGAAAACAATTGAAAGATTCGTAGGGGAAAATTCGAAACAGATCACGTGACATATTTAGATATGTCCAAGTACAAAAATGTATGGGTTTGACCTGTGGGTTTGACATATGCCTTACCTAGGGCATATGTAAGTAAACCCATACATTTTTGACTTTTCTATTATAGCTTTCGACATCTGAGGCCCTGTAGTTACTAGCAAAAAAGCAACAAAGAAATAGGCTTTCTTCAATCTGTTCTATTTGTATTTCTATATGAATGAGAATCATCATGATTGAATTCCTACATTACACAAATTAGAGTTAGGTCAACACATTCTATTTGCCTCCAATGATGGGAAACTAATTATCTGGTCACATAATTGGCAGCGTTATCAGATGTAACTGTTTGTTTGGTCGATGAGCCTATTCGATAAACAGCATGAGAGTAGAGTATGTACTCTCTATGAGTATGAAGATTATATGATAATTATTCTGGTCGAGGGATTTAATATTGAAAAATAATCACCCGTCTGATGGTCCAATGGCATCATGACTTACCCCATCTCAGACCAAGTCGCGATTTTTTGACAGTTTTCAATGAAAATATGTCAAAAATTCATCACTTCTGAGACGTGATTGATTTCGGATTGTATTCGGGCGTTAATGCCTGATAGTTGGAATGGGTGACTGTGATCTGTACCCGAAAATCTGTGACTGAACTTTTTAGCTATAATCCGTACCCGCATTACATACTCCCGATCTCTTCCGAAAATATCTTTATCACTATTGAGGTGAAGTACAGTCAGGCAAAGAAACGACAATGCTTATCATAAAAAAACTACATGACGATTTAAATGATGTATCAGTAGTAAATATCGAAAATGATGTATCAATAGTAAATAGACTACTTAATAGAGTCAGGTGTTACTTTGCGGAAATCCATTGTTTATTTAAAAAAGTAAGAATAACTGTAAAATTTGGTAGATTTTATCGCAAAAGGTTTTTTCGCGGTGTGCAGGGTGCTAAGTTAGCAGACTATTATGAATAAGGGGGAAGGCCTATATACACAGTACAAAGGGGATGTAAATCATGATGAAAATTGAGTTCATTATCAGAATGTCAAGGCTGTAATGTAGGCAATTCAATTACCTACTCGATATGTGCTAATGCTATGTAATTCAATAATGCGGGTTCTGTTCTGACATCAAGTGTAAATTAAATGTTTAGTAAATTAAATAACTAAATATTTGTAAATCAAGTTCAACCTTTTATAAAAAACTCAAAAAATCTAAACTGAAAAATGTTTTTACAACTTATATATAATGTATGTACATAATATATAATGCTGGACAATTCACACAGCATCATCTAGCCCCAAGATAAGCAGAGCTTGTGTTATGGGTACTAGATAACTGATATACTTAATACAATACACTACATAGATAGATATTTTTTATTATGTACATAGAAAATATCCAGAACGCCCTGAACAAATGTCTGCAGATCGTACACACATTTGTCCCGAGGCGGGAATCGAACGCGCAACCTCCTGCGTCGCAGGCGGATCTTCGCCCACCGCGCTACAGAGGTCGTCAAACTTACAGGAATACTTTGAAAGGAGTTAACATTATCGGTGCCTAGGAATAAATAAATCTAGAAAAATTATGTTTTTGAAGCTAATTCTCTAAATCTTAATCTCTTATTATATGGATAGGATAGGATTGAAATAAATACATAAGATAAAATAGGTGGCGGCGCCACTTTTCACTCGCCATGCGCGTGTATGCGCCTTAATAAATAATTCTAAATGGAACTCTAAAAGGAGCAAAAAAACGTTGTAGGTAGTTTATTTTAGGCAGGTATTAAACATTCAGTATCCGAAAATTTGTCGAGGGACCCAATACTATTTGGGACGTTTCGTTTTTACCGCTGTCCATATTATTGAATTTCTGGGACGGCCCTAAACTCGATACCAAATAATCGCAAAGGGCTGAATCGTGATTTCGAAGACACTTGCCGCAAAAACCCTTTCGCTTTTTACCTGTTTGTTTATTTTAGTGCCTGATTTTTATTGTTATGGCACCAGCAATATCCTTTGGTAAAAGCACACAACTGTGAATATTAAACACGCTAAAGATCTACATGTTATCTGCGCTGGCTAAGAATTTGCACCACTCCAATTCTTCCCGTGGGTGTCGTAAGAGTGTTAATTATGGGCATTACCCCCAATGAGTTAAACGCCAATAAGGCGTTTATCTTTGTGGCCTGCGTCCAGCTGTGGACTGATACAGGCTGTTGAGGTTAAGAGGTCTGCTTTGGAAAACTTGGTAATAGCTTCTCCGAAAGCGGAACTACCACCATGAATATTGTTTTCTGCTGTCAAGCAGTATAAAACTCTGCTTAAATTAATCCAACGCCTAAAATGTGCATTCAAGTATGGGCCTTAAATGGCAAAATGACTTTCCACAGGCTTCAAACAAGGGGCTCATCATGCTCATTAAGAAATGTATCTAAATGTTATGAGTTATAGACCATTATTATAAAGCACATTATTTGTACTCTGCTCCATCGGTGATTTTCACAAAATCCTCGTCTGGTCTCCTATATAGTGTCTAGCTATACTTTGGAGGCAAAAAATTTACACAGACAAAACTGTACGCACACACAGTACTACCATAAAAATAGAGACTGCTCGATTCTTATGGTACTCATAATTATTCTGTGACGTAGTTGGGTTATAGTTTAATTATTCTGTGACGTAGTTGGGTTATAGTTCCTACCTAATCCCAAACCCCAAATTCAAAAACCGAACCACTAGAAATGAAGTGTCCACAATATAAGTCGACATGACAGGACACGACAGGCACTCTAAGATTCAGCTCTGGTGCCTCAGTAATCGTGTCGGCGGAATTGAGTCTACGATCGCAGTTATCGGATTTGCTCAGCACGCGGCCTGCATTCCTTACTTGCAGACTATTTTGGCAGACTCACGAACACTCCATAGAACAAATGACTGATGGGTGTATGCGACTTTAAAGCGAGAAGTACTTGCAAAACTTCATACAAGATTCCGATAAAAAATTATTCTGTGTCGCGTAGAATTTTAAAATCTATGTGTTTTTATTTCTATGTGTTGTTATCTTCAAAAGGACTGGTTCATGTGAATAATTGTCACCTAGATTTTTCGTGAAAATTGTGTCAGAAGTTTTATTACTTGGAAATAATAAAAAATGTCCGCCAACCACATAAAAACACTCCAAAAATATAACAATATAATACTTACAAATACTTTTTATTGCCTACCACGGGGGCGAAGCCATAGGTAGAAGTTAGTTAGGGAAGTAACATTAAACATCGATTGATAGACTGAGGCACCTACTATGCTTTTCGATATAACGACCGAACCAATTAATATGCAAATTGGCGTTACCGCGGACTTCATCTCACACCGACGCGTCCTAGAGTTATCGGCCGACGAACTTTCCTTCCGAGCCGGCAATGAATAAAACATGCGACTGTCATCTGTTATTTTAAACAGGGAACGTCTTGAGATTATTGCGTTAGGTACCTACTTTAAATGTGGAATGTTAGATGGCAGCATAATGGATTTATGGAAACTATGAGTATGGTCAAATTATTTTTCTATGGATGACGTCATGAGGTTTGCACGACGAATTTTGAATTAAGAACTTTATACCCCACGGACGAAATGAGCTCAGAATAATGTCGAAGGCCTAGAGATTAATAAAAGAAGACTTTCTGTTTAAATGCTTATTTTAACCCATACCTGCTCCTTACAACTTGACTGTTTTTTTATTTGGCATTACATAAATATTTCATTAAATAAGGACTATTATTGTTATTATTGTTCTAATATTTTGACGGTTAGGTATGAACCCTATTTAGCATCCATATACGAGTACCTACTATACATTGTATGCATGTAGGCAGATGCTGTGATATTCACATGCCACTAATGTAGCGAGATATGACGATATTTATAATACCACCTCCGTGTTGTTTACAATGTTTAATATGTAAGTAGAAACTATTTAAAATTATGAAAAAGACCTAAGTAAAAGTCCGGATGTAAGCGGGGTACTACGAACCTTATTTGTGTTGTTTGTGTGTCGCACTCACCCTGAAGATGTCCCTCGTTACGGGATGAAACGTTGGTGTTCTTCCAACACAAATAAGATTCGTAGTTAATCCGCTTACGCTGTAATGAATTCGTCAAACTACGATAGTTTTGAACCGATTTAAAAAAGGAGGAGGTTCTCAATTCGACTGTATTTTTTATGTTTATTACCTACATTGATTAATTAAAAAGGGAAGATGAGGTACTAGTTTCTCGAAAATGGTAACCTCATATTTTGTAAAATTGTGTGATCCCACCTCAGTCACCGTCGGACCGGCGGCACGGGCGGTCGTGATTTGCGTGAAATGTTGTTGTCTCGGTCTCACTTCGGTGTTAGATACGTCTTTCCGTCTTTGTTCTTCTTTGTATTGCACAGGACTGGAAATATAACTGTGAGCGTATGTGTTTGCGTGTAGTTGTAATATATGCAAATTTTTGAGTCAATGATTACCTAAGAACTTTTGACTTCTAAGCTATTGCATAGCTTCTATCGCGGGCCTTGAGCGCGGGGACCGAATCCAGAAATTCCATAACGAAAAAACCTCACGCTCCCCACTCCGACCGGAACAGCGGTGATACTTTTTAGTTTTGCCATCTATCGATGAATATTAGAACTTTTAATGACTTTTTGAAATATGACGTTTGTCTCTTTAGTTCAGCAACTCGCCTCTAGATGGCATTGCAATAGCTTTACCGCGGCAGTCCCCGAGTGTCACACGTCTTTTTTTTTATTTGAAAGCCCATGTGGTCCTTTTTAATTTGGTCCAGTTCTGACTGGGGTCCATGAAAAAACTCTAGTTATAATTGAAGTCGGTTTATAGTTTTTTAAAACAAAATCAATTATTATAGAAAAAGCCTACTTAATCAAACTGGCATGGTGTAAATAAACCTTTATCTATGAATAGCTAGTTAGCTTTTTCACCTGCCACACGGCTGTGCTACGGTAATTGCTCTAAACGCCCTACTTCACCAGGAAGCAATAGCACCACATAATAGCCTACTGTATCACAATCTGCACGGTGGTCGAGCAATCTTCCAATAGGTACATAACAATACCTGCCTATTGTTGGCATGTTCGTTCAGCTACCTTGTGGCGGCCACTGTGTTTTAGGTCCACCAAAGAGGTTGTATCAGATTTGCTAATGAGTTGAAACACAGGCTTCATAGTACTCAACCTTCTTATTCAAAACTCGGAGCTATATAATAGCGCTTCCATTTTCAAAATTTCTATGAAAGTATTTTGTTCTTGTTCGATTAGATAAAGTAGTAGGTCTATTAAGGAGCATACACCAGTGAAAGTGCCCACCAATTTCATCTTATTATTACGTTAAACAAAAGAAGTTTTAAAAATTCATCGTTCAGTTTGTGGTATCTATATTTTTAATGCCTCTATAATAGTTTCATTTTGTAAAGATTAGGCAGAAGTTGCACTTTCTTCTTCTTCTTTCTTTCAGAAGTTGAGTCTTCCGGGCTCGTTCGTAACTACGCATGAAAAGAACTAGAGTTGTACGACGGGTTTGTGCCGATAGGGGGTTATAATGGTGTAGCGTGTAATTAATCTACGAAAAGAAAAAATCTGTCAGGCCAGCTTTTAGAAACTTACCTACAAATATAAGTTTACTGCACAGGCGCTATACGTACTTTACCTTTAAAGTCAAAAACTCCTTCGTTGCAAAGCGTGTGAAAATCGCTTCCATTTTCAATATTTCTCAAAAATGCTAAAAAGGTTTCTAGTGAGTTTTTAAATACACAAACTCTATGGTACCTATTGAAGCTTGATAGTCAAAATACATTTACTCACAGAGTCTTTTTAAAAACCGCTTCGATTTTCAAACTTTCAAATTGTATGGCACTGTTTTAGTGTTCGATTACCTTCGAATTTTAATTCAGCGCACGTTCTATTGCAAAACAAATGCGTTGCGTACTCTATATACATCTCTAGTTAGGCCTAGTTGACACTATCGATTGAATATTCACAAGTGTTACTCGCAACGCCAAATATTCGTGATTGCCGATCCGTGCGTGAATGAGTGAGCTTTTCATACAGAATGCCAGTTGAAATTAGGCTGTTCATGGTTTGTTTTGAGGCGCATTACCATTTCCAATGATTGTTTGATTTTGGTGAAACATAATGCGGGCAAAAGTCCGCCTGCGACGCAGGAGGTTGCGGGTTCGATTCCCGCCTGAGATAATGCTTGAACAATCTGCGAATATTGGTTCCGGGTGTACTGGGAATTTTCTATGTAAGTAATATACCTAATTTAAAATATCTGTATAATTATTATGCTTAAGTATATTAGTCAGTCATCGAGTACCCATAATGCAAGCTCAGCTTAGCTTGGAGCCAGAAGATGTGGTGTGGATTGTCCAGCATTAGGTATTTATTTATTGATAATTTTGTACAAAATTATATCAATACTATCTGTAAGTTTAGGTAAGAGAAGTAAGTGGGTAGATTTGTATTACAAACCAAAGTGCAAAAGTATGTTTAAAGGAAAGTAATTCTAAGAACTGACAATAAAAAATGTCGAGCGGCGTCTTTTAAAAATTTCTGGAAATCCAAGGAAACTTTCCGCACCCTAATCGTAGTTTTGACATTTCTTGGTTTCTTTTTTTCTCAGAACCATACCTAGGTACCTAAATTCTTTACTTAAGATTTATACTCTACCACCATGCCAATTTTAATTTTGTTTTGTTGATTTACTCTGCCAATAAGTGTTACAATAATTAAATAAATAATAAATAAATAATGCTGGACTATTCACACAGCATTATCTAGCCCCAAGCTAAGCAGAGCTTGTGTTTTGGGTACTAGATAACTGATATACATAATACAATACACTACATAGATAGATATTTTTTTATTATATATAGAAAACATCCAGAACGCCCTGAAAAAATACCTGCAGATCGTACAAATATTTGTCCTGAGGCGGGAATCGAACCCGCAACCTCCTGCGTCGCAGGCGGACCTTCGCCCACCGCGCCACAGAGGTCGTCAAATAATTCTTTGGTACTTATAAAATACACACATAATGATATATCTAATTGCACAACCAGTTATAGGTGGATACTGCATGCTTAATAATAGGTTATCAGAGGAACAAATAATGTGACTTACAATAAATGTGTAAAATGTAAAAGCTGTCTGCTGCTGACTTAGAATTTGCACCAACACAACTCTTTCCGCGGGTGTCGTAACAGGCGACAGGCGACTAATGAACTGCGATCCCCAATTCGCGTGCCCAGCGTGAGGATTATGGGATAAACGCCAATAAGGCATTTATCAGAGGGAGGCCATCGTCAAGCAGTGGAGCAATACAGACTGTTGAGGAAATGTAAATGATTTTTTTCGGCGGTAGGCGCGAAAAAATACGCATCATTTGTTTTTGCCAGATATTTTATAATTTAATTAAAAATAGATAAAGGTCGAATATTTAGCCTATCTATGTACTAAACAAACTATTTGTGCACCCTACCTGCCATCCATTGGTTTCTCCCCTTACAACATCATAAACACAAAGTTAGATTCACTGCACCTCATAACCTCCAATCTGACAATATGGACCCCACCACCATCCAGAGCTCCATGGCCCAGCTGAGCACAGTATTCTCCGAAGCCATGGCAGAGTTTGAAGGAAAGCTGCACAAGACTAAGTCACCAGCTAGCGATGTGGCGGCTCTTGCGAATGAGTTTGCTATCTTCAAATCATTCATCTCAAAATCACTGCAAGCCCTATAGGACCAAGTGCTGATGCTTGCTGGTGTAATAGACAGATTGGAGATGCGTGGTAGACGCAAAATTCTTCTCATCCACGGTGTTCCGGAAGTCAATCAGGAAAGTATTGAAGAAGTAGCGGTGAGAACATTCGCCGACAAGTTGAAGATCTCCGGCGTCTCAAGAACTGATATCAGCTGTTGTCATCGTATGGGGCGCTCCGAGACCAACAGGCCTCGCCCCATACTCTGCGTGTGTAGCTCTACGTGACAAACTTTGGATGTCCAAATCAGCGCTAAAAGACACCGGGATAACCCTGTCAGAGTTTTTGACGAAGTCTCGACACGACACGTTCATGGAGGCGCGGAAACGCTTCGGTGTGACGAAGTGCTGGACGAGGCAGGGCTTCATATTTGTGCTTGGCGCTGACGGATCTCGCCATCGAGTTTCAAGCATTGCGGAGCTATCTGCGGTGCCTGGATTAGCTCCGGCACTGGCACCTGGCATAGAAACTGCAGAGCTGCCAAAACGGCGAGCAGCGTCCAAAAAGAAATGATTCCTCGTGCCTGACCCGTGCATTATCATTGTCGCTCATTGATCCGATCGCCCTAATTGCTTGTCTTTTTCGCAACACGTCATGCAGGTGTAAATTTTTGTTATTCTTTCTTCCACGTAATATCTTGGCACCGCTTATTGTAGCATATCAGTTATTTCTTTATTGATTTTTTTTTCAGAATTCATTTGTTGTTTACCTTTCTATTTCAACTTCTTATGACAATGACACTCATGGCACTGACATAATCAATAAACTTCAACTTCTTAATTCATGGCTCCCAGTGTCCGTGTCAAGTTGTGTAAAGTTCCAATCCACGCATAAAGCAACTTACCCCGAAACCTGTGTTTCAAGCAACCGATCGGATCGTTTGAATAACTTTGTATATTTTTGTTTTGTTTTTGACTTTGAATCTTTCGCTTATTATTTTATATCTGTTATTATGTTTGTTTACTGTTGTTTGGTTTACGATAAGTTTCCACTAGATTTTGCAGGTAACCGGCAGATGGGCACAAGTAGAACCAAACAGGTTTAAAGTTTAGTTTTTAATCATAGTATATATTTACTTTATATAAGTAGTATATAGTTATTTATTTAATTATTTTATAAAACAGTTTATATTCACCCACCGTATACCATACCATGAGTATTAGTGGCGATGACGACTTCTTGTCCTGTTCATCTTCTGGTCAAAGTGCGGGAGACGATAGCTTCATGAGCATTCCAACACTTTTCGACAACTTAGAGTCTACCTTTTCTAATGTACCTAAACATTTTAACATAGTGCATATAAATGCGCAAAGTGTACCGGCTCACTTCACAGATATGTTGGCGTCATTTACTCTGGAGAGCATCCACGCCATCCTTATTTCCGAGTCCTGGCTAAAACCTTGTTTACCTTCAACTCTTTATTCCCTTCCCGGTTTCGAACTCATCCGTAACGACCGCACTGGCTCAGTCGGTGGGGGCGTAGCCATTTACATTCGTTCTCATATCCCCTACAGTATTGTTAGTATGTCTACGCAACCACCACCTACCAGTGCCGGTGAACATCTCTTTGTAGAGGTTCTTCTTTCCCATCGTAAAATTTTGCTTGGCGTCTATTACTCCCCTTCTCTCCGTATTAATTTCTTCTCTTCTTTTGAAAATATGCTTGATGAGTTGTCTCCTCTGTATGACCATACTATTATTATGGGCGACTTTAACACGTGCTTGTTAAAGCGTGATTTTCGAGCACGCTCGTTCGAAAGTCTTATTCAGTCCACCAACTTGTCAATACTTCCGTTAAATGCAACTCACAACTTTCCTAACTGTCCTCCTCTTCTTGATCTTATTCTAGTTTCTTCACTCTCCCATGTAGCTAAACACGGTCAGTGTTCAGCGGATGCTTTTTCATACCACGACTTGATCTATCTCTCCTATAAAATCCGTCCTCCAAAAGCCAAGCCTAAAATCATTCTTCAGCGCAATTTTGGTGGGATGAATGTCGAGTACTTGCGGAATGACGCACGCGATGCAGACTGGTCCGAGGTGTTAGATGCTGGTGACATTGACAGCAAACTTACTAATTTCAATCGTATCATAACAACACTGTATGACAAGCACGCCCCTGTTAGGCCAGTCAAAATGAAACATCTCCCTGCTCCATGGCTAACAAAAGAAATCAAAATTGAGCTTCGTAATAAACTGACAGCCAAAGCCAGGTATAAGCGAAAACCCAGTGCTGAAAACAAAGAACTCTTCATCCGGTCTCGCAATCACTGCAATAAGGTGTGTAGGGATGCACAACGCCGACATATTCACAAATCTGTTGAAAATAATGACCCTGCTAGGGTTTGGAAATTTCTCAAGTCATTAGGGGTTGGTAAATCGCGGCCCAATAACCCATCTAAAGACTTGGACATAAACGCCCTTAACCTCTTTTTTTCTACCTGTTCTAAATTTGACGGTACTCTTAAATACCAAACATTAAACGCACTTTCCTCATTACCTATTCCTGACTTTCCCCCTTTCTTGATCCACGACTTTACCGATTCTGACGTTAAGAAGAGCATTTCCTCCATTTCTTCTAATGCTGTCGGTACCGATGGCATTAGTAAGAAAATGATCCTTCCCATCCTAGATGATATTGTTCACGTGATCACCTATCTCCTGAACTTTTCAATCAGTAGTGGCACATTTCCCAGCACGTGGAAAGATGCTCAAATTACCCCAATACCAAAAAAATCCAAACCTTCTTCCTTTTCCGATTTTCGACCCATTTCTATCTTGCCTTTCTTATCCAAGGTTCTTGAACGACTTGTACACCAACAACTTAGCCTTTTCCTAAACACCAATAACCTTCTTAACCCTTTCCAGTCTGGTTTCCGTCCAGGCCATAGTACCACATCAGCTCTCGTCAAGATTACTGACGACATACGAGATGGTATCTGGAACGGATCAGCAACTGTACTAGCCCTTCTGGACTTTAGTAGCGCCTTTAACAACGTTGATTTTGACATTTTATTAGGTATCCTTCGCTCTCTTAACGTTTCTCCAAATGTAATTATCTGGCTTCGTAGTTACCTGTTTGGTCGCCGGCAACGCATAAGCTTTGATGATAACGTTTCCTCTTGGTGTGAACTAAGTGCCGGTGTACCACAGGGCGGCGTTCTATCTCCTCTTCTTTTCGCTATCTTTATTAATTCTATTTCCAAACAACTCTCTTCTTCCTACCACCTTTACGCAGACGACTTGCAAATTTACACCCAGGCTCCAGTAGAACGAATAAATGAAGCCATTCAAAAGGTCAATAACGATTTGGACGTTATTCTTGCTTGGAGCAACGCGCATGGACTAAAAGTGAACCCTACAAAAACGCAGGTAGCTTTAATCGGAAGCTCGCGAATGGTGTCCAAGATTGACTTTACTCACCTTCCTCTCGTTCTTTTTGATAATGTTCAAATTGAGATCAGTAAGACTGTCAAAAACCTTGGTATTCTTATTGATAACCAACTGTCCTGGGTACCCCAACTGGCAGAAGTTAGTCGAAAGATCTTCGCATCGGCGTCCTCGTTCAGACGGTTGCGAAATCTTTTACCCACTTCAACCAAAATTGCGCTCGCTCAGTCACTTCTGCTCCCTATCCTTGACTATGCTGACGCCAGCTATCCTGATCTGACCCAAGTACAGCTCGATAAGCTTGAGCGGCTACAGAATCTCTGCTTACGCTTTATCTTCGGTTTGCGAAAGTATGACCACATCAGTGAGTACCGCATAAAGCTCAAATGGTTACCCATCCGTCTGCGCCGGGACGCACACTTCCTCTCACTCCTGTATTCTATCCTTTTCGTTCCTAATACCCCTCGTTACCTCAAAGAACGATTTCAATACCTTCACCAAACGCATAGCCGCTCCCTCCGCTCAACCAACACTCTTCAACTGAAAACTCTCCGTCCCTTCCATTCCTATAGCTCTTCCTTCACCGTACATGCCATTAAGCTGTGGAATGCCCTACCCGCTTCAATTCGACAAGCTAAGTCTCTTGCTACATTCAAACATATGGTATACGAACACTTCCTTACCTCTATATCAAACTGTTAATGTCAAATTAATATATTTACCTATGTATATAAACCATATTTAGGCTATATATTTACTTATCTGCCATATTTATGTTATGTATTTATATATCTGTCATTTTTGTATTATATATTTATAGCTACAGTATTTGTTTACGATGTTTTACCCAAATTCTATTCTGTATAACACGCCATCGTCTTCACTTGTTCTACCACTTCCTGTCCATCCAAAGGTTGCCTGGAAGAGATCGCTCATAGCGATAAGGCCGCCCATTGTGCAACGTTACTTGTATTTGTATATTCCTGTCCTGTCTCTGTTTGTATATGGTGTGCAATAAAGAATATTTGTATTGTATTGTATTGTATTGTATGATTCAGCAATTTCACCATCTTCAGGAAATTATTTTAATAGCTCTTAATATCTAGGTGATAAGGTTGTTATTATATTGGTACTGAATTACTATCTAACCCTGTTTAATGTAACCTTTAAACGATTAATAATTAAGCGGTGGTGATATTACAATGATTTGAAGTACCTTTGTACTTAGAATGCATATTGGGGAAGCTCTAAAGGTGCATACCCGAGCCAATATGACAGCAATACCTATTTTATCATATTTTTACGTTTATCATTAGGGTTGCCAGGTGAGTCGCGAAAAAATACCGGACGACCCCAAAGGGGGGGGGGGGGGGGGGTGTAAGGTAGGTCGAACAAATACGGGTTTTTTTATTTATTAATCTAACCGCATAAATCAACTAAGTTAGTAACAAAAGTGGTCTCCAAGACTATGCTCACTTTGAGAAAGTCATTCAAAATCGTTCTTTTGAAACTAATGTTGTACTGTACCTAGGTACTTTTAGGTAGTACCTACTTATTTCTTTTTAACATCTATTGCATTTGACGCAACCGCGTACTGTTTTATTTGATGCAACCATCGATCAAAAATTTCGCTGGCCCCCATAGATCCACAATGCGCGCTCTGAAACCGTCTGTATCAAAAGATTTCCTTTTTGGCATGATTTGAATTAGTGTCATTTGAGTGCTTGGACAGAAAGCATGCCTAGCAAAATTACATAATTTACACGTCCAAGACACAAAAAAACGGGGTTTCCTATTTTCAGTAAAACCTGATTGCATTTTTTACAACTTTAATGTACAATTATTGCCCTTACCGCAAGAAATCAGCGTTGAGAATTATTTGTTGGTTTGCATAAGTTACAATTTTAACGCATTCACTGCCCAGCTCTATGGTGCGCGCCGCAGCTCCACGCAGATAGAGACTGGCAGCTGCGTCTTGGGCCATGAAGGTGTTAGCTTTGTTCTAAATTAATGAAAAGAGAGGCAATTTTTTTTACATTAATTTTTATTTTCTGTTATCGTGCGTTTTTTATTATATCTAAAATAAACAAGTTTTCATTAAATACTGATTCAAACATTTTAAAATAATAAATAAATAATATAGGATTATTAATTTGATTTAGATTTTTATATATTTTTGTTGCACTTTTATTTGATATGTATTGACTACACAGAAACAATTCTGTGACTTCTCGTAACCATCTACATACCTAACTATTTAGATTTTATTTTATTTTATTAGAAGGAACCAAATGAATTTATATATGACAAATACAAGGTAACGGTATGATTAACAGAGTGTTCGCACAATAACGCAGTTTTATTATTTTCAGTTACCTACCCACTGACAAAATAAAATAAATTCGACTCCACTAATCTCTTGTTCCATAAGCAGAAACCTTGTCAGGCTCTGCGTCAAAACAAGTCGTAGACAATTTTGAGTGACATTTTCCTAAGGTTCTAGGTATCTACGGTGGCCGCGAAATTTTTGATCGATGGATACAACACGTTCTTTAAAATCAGCGCAGCTCGAGTTTATGTTGAAAAAAACACACAGTACACTTTTCAGTCTCTATCCCAACCCAAGGCGGTTTTGTTCATTGGTCCATATTATATTCCCCATCACACTGAAAATGCGCTCGACGAAGGCGTTCGACACGCGCGCGAGTTTTGCGTTTGAGGGTTATCATATGCCTACTTTTGTAGGCGCTTCTGACCAGTAGTACCGACTTCCCTCAAAATACCGGACATTGTTCTGTCCGGTATGACCTTTAATTTTTTACCGGACAGGCCTCGAAAATACCGGACTGTACGCTTAAATACCGGACATCTGGCAACCCACACACAATTTATCATAGGAATTTTTAAAATCCTACTTTCAGTTTGTGGTATTTATTATAAGCTATTTTTAAATACCTCTGTAATAATTTTATCTCATAAAGTTTAGGAGGTGATGCGAGTATAGAGTTTGGTGGCCAAAAAGCGCAACTTCGTATCTCTGCCTAAGCTTTGCAAAATTAAACTATTACAGAGGCATTAATAAATAACTAATAATAGATACCACAAACTGAACGATGGATTTTTAAAACTTGCTGCGTTTAACGTAATAATAAGATAAAATAGATGGGGGCGCCACTGGTGCATGGGCCTTAACCCCTTAACGTGCTGGACAATTCACACAGCGTTATCTAGCCTCAAGCTAAGCATAGCTTGTGTAAAATATACTACATAGATAGATAGATATTTTTTATTATACATGAAATTAAATCAAATCAAAAATTATTTTTCCTCAAATACAATAATTGTATCTACACATATGAAACATCAATTATGCTGAGTGTAAACTACCATACCGTTTACTGCAAAGTTTGCGTTAAACAATTTTCTATGGAAATGTGACAGCGCTCCAAGCGGGAAGTTTACATCACTTTCATATTTCTATATTTATATCATATTCTATATTTTACGATAATCCATTTTGTTTAAAATAACTATCGACAGACTTAAATTTTTATAGTTATTTCATGGATTTTTATAGATCCCATTGTCAGAACTGAACCAAATTAAAATGGGACCACAGGGGAAGCACCAGCTTTCATACAAAAAAAACATGAAAATCGGACCACCCTGTCAAAAGTAAAAGAGTTGTAACAAAAAAAAGTCGAATGGAGAACCTCCTCCTTTTTTGAAGTCGGTTAAAAATAGAGTGACGTGAACTTTAACGAAACAGTATGGAACCTGACCTGAAATATCTGTCAATCGTACAAACATTTGTCCCGAAACGCGAACTGAACCTGCAAACTACTACGTCGCAGGTGGACTTTCGCCCGCTGCGCCACTAAGGTGGACAAATGACATGACCGTGAATAAATATATAGAAACATCTTACACAAACTTTCGTTGAAACATCGTGTGACAAAATAAACTCAAAGGAAAATTTCCATGAAAACTGCATCTTCTGAAAACTGCATCAACTTGTAACGCTAGAAAAATAATTCAGATGCAACTAAACGGCGGCCAGGGCTTTCGTGCAGCAGCTGGCCTCTAAGATGTCGTTTTCTCTTTCCGAGGCGCTAAAAAGCGTATAAACCGGTATGGCCGATTGTGTACACTGGGGATTATGGTATGAACTGGTAGCGGGTTAGATTTGTTTTGTTGGTAACCTTGAGATACCATAGAGAACAGAGCGTTGGTTTAGTTAATACATACTGTTTGTTGGTTGTGTGTTACCTAAATGAAATCTAAATGCTGCAAATTCGCAAATTTTTCACAAAGGTAAGTTTAAGGACAAAGTCCAATAAGTACCTTAACAGCCTATATTGGTCCACGGCTGGCCGCAGGCTTCATCCTGATAAGCCTTAATGGTTTCTATCTCTAGAGGGGTAGTGCCCATAATCCCATTAAGAACTTTGCTCTAAATCAGCTCATTATATGAGTTTTACGGCTTAGTTCACAGATAAATATGGGGTATGGGGGATGAGTTGGGGGACAGTGTACTGCTCACGTTTATAGGTGTTGACCCTCTGATACCCTACACGTGTCCTCTGGGTGTCTTCTCTGGTGGTAGGCTTCGGCCGTGGCTTGTCACCACCCTCCGGACTGGGCCAGTCTCTGTTGTGTTTCGGAATGTGGTCCGGAGTAGCCATCTTCTAGACCTTCGTGTTAATCAAACAAAAAATTACAAAAACTACGCATCAAAGTTTGGGGGTGACTTTGACGGAACGCGGAACTTCAACTGGCTACATCTTCATAATTTTTTGATTAATCGACAAAAGATTAAGAACGTGTCCAATATCTTCTAATTGACGAACTTATTTGAATTTTTTAGTCGTCAAGCCTATTGTGATAACACTGATTTCGTTAGAACATGACTGCCAAACCGAGTAGCTTGCACAAACCTATCCATACCCATGATGCACTTTTATGTTTAGGCAGAGTATGGATAGAAAAATATATGGATAAAAACGGGCGCAGCTAGTTTTCAAATATTCTGCAATAGATTCTCGCAAATTAACGCCTGAATGTATCACTAAGAGTATTACTAAGAGAGCGTTATGCATTTTTATCTTAAGCAATAGTTACTCCCTACTCTTATGCAATAGTTAACCCTGCCAGGGTGTGGTATTTACCTCAATAGGGTATATGCATGTGATTTCAAAATGGCTATAAAAATATATACGTATTCTCTATTGATATAGAAACATATCTGCATATTTATTTTTCCGTTTTGAGATGTTTTTATTGTAGAATTTAACCATTGAAAAATTGATATTTTAAATCTCAATCGCAAAATTTCGAAACGCTACTCACATTGACTAGAGCGGACGTGACATCACTCTTTTTTTATTCTGCTTGCTGCACCTTGATTTGACACTATTCTGCCCACTTGACATTTCGTATTGTCGATTATTTAATCAAGTGCGTACGTCGACGTCACATAAACATGGCGCCAATATGGCAGCGTTTTTATCACCCGAAAATGATTGTAGTTTTGATTTGTTTTTTTTACCTTGTTAATGCGAAATTCAGTGAGCGTCTTATCATTCCTGGGTTAAATAAAGACCTAAAGAATCGATTAAAACAATAAAAAAAATCGATGCATATACCCTATTGTTACTATTGGGTAATTCTTGCCAAATAAAACCTACCTTGTGTCACATACTTCTACTAAGTCTAAGGTAAGCCAACCGCAATCTTGCACCACAACCAAACTCGAGGACAGCACTAAGTGCTCTCTAGACAACTACTGTATTGCACATAGTCTCCCAGATTTACGGCTCCGATGGCCGTAAGCTGTGACGGACTTCTCCCTGCCACGTAGGGCACTATATGCGCGTACCTTTAGGTGTGTACATATAGTAGCCGCTATAGTACGTGTGATTTGGGAGATTTGTGGCAAGAGACACAACAGTCACGTTTTGGTAAAAGCACTCTTACTTTATTTTGGTTTTTGCGTGATTTTAGTAAAAAGGTTCTGAATTTAACTTTTTTCTATTGTATTCTACGTGATTGAGTTAATCTTTTTTGTAATTGATTTATGATTTTTCTTCTCATGTTCATGTAAATGGAAAGGTAAGGTCCTGTGAATTTAGCTTAGATGTCTCGATCACCGTATGAGTTGACAGATTGTATCTACAAATTTAAAAGTTTCTCCTATGAACTTATGCTCTCCTGGTCAACTACATTGAGCCAGACTTTGTATCGTACATAGAACAGGGATAAACAATAATATCATTAGTGAAGAACTGTAAATAAGAATCCGAATCACTTACCACGCTGTACTTATTCTAGATATTTGAATTTATTTTAGAAATTACAACTGAGCTCACGCGATCCAACTTCTTGCGGTCCGAAGTGGAAATGACGCCGCCACCTATTTTCTTCTATCGTTATTACGTTAAAAACAGGACATTTCAAAAAACTCATCGTACAGGTTGTGATACCCATTATAAGCTATTTAGCTTTGTTATAATTTTATTTTGTAAGGTTTAGGCAGAGATACGAAGTTGCCCTTTGTAGCATAGCTGAGAGATGTAAAAATAGCTTAAAATAGGTATAACAAACTATACGACGAATTTTTACATTTTCCTGTGTTAAACGTAATAATATGATAAAAAAGGTGGCACCGCCATATTGGCTCGGGTATACGCCTTTACTTCAGCTGTAACCATCAACGTCATAAATAAAAAGGGACGATATCATGACCAAAGAAAATGTTGCAACAATATCCAGTGTACCGCAGCAACATTTCACGGGCAAGCTTATCAGCCGCTCAGTAATCAAAGTGTAATTTAGCAACACCGTTATGTAATCTTTGAACCGCGACCGAAGCTTCTTGATCTCAGATAGCGCGGTTGCATGTGCCCGTTGCATGCACGACTAATAGGGCGTCTATGCATTGCGAGCTGGTGCCGTGACATACGGCTGCGGGGCTTAGCGGGGAACACTAGTGTCTCTTTAGACTTCTTAGGTTGGGATTCTGTTTAATGACTGCAAAATTCTCAACTAAACTAATTTTAATCCCGTATGCACGACTAATAGGGCGTCTATGCATTGCGAGCTGGTGCCGTGATATACGGGCGCGGGGTTTAGCGGGGAACACTTGTGTCTCTTTGGACTTCTTAGGTTGGGACTGTGCAGAATGGCTGCAAAATTCTAAACTAAAAAAAAAAAATCTCCCATGCACGATTAGGGCGTCTATGCATTGCGAGCTGGTGTCGTGACATACGGGCGTGGGTTTAGCGGGGAACACTTATGTCTCACGACCTCTGTGGCCCGGTGGGTAAAGTTTCGCCTGCGACGGAGGAGGTTGCAGGTTCGATTCTCGTCTCGAGACAAATGTGTGTACGATCTGTAGATATTTGTTCTGGGTGTTCTGGATGTTTTATGTTTAGTAAAAAATATCTATCTATGTCGTGTATTTTATTATGTTTATCAGTTATCTAGTACCTATAACACAAGCTCTGCTTAGCTTGGTTTGTTTTTAGTACGTTGGCTGCATTTCTAGTCGGTGAGTCAGGCGCAATATCGACGCCAATGATGAGGCTTCCTACCGCGGTGTTCAATAGACTTATAATCAAACATACGATAGGATCGCCCTGTAAATTTCCACTGTGCCCTGAAATTACTGAAAATTACCCATACCGAACTTTGGATGCCGAAATTACCTACATAATTTGATTTTACACCCAAATGCATCGCAAAGCGAGCCCAAATTAGGTTTCAATAGAATTTCGATGATTTAATAACCGAATATTACACGTTAGTTTTCGGCATAGAGGCTGCTTTTGGCCGTTTCACTTTGACGTGTACTGGGTATTTTGTAATTTTATTGTTGTTTTATTTCACTTTGTTGTTGTAACTAACATCAACTGTTAAGGTAACACTGTGGTGTTCCCATCGTGTTGTGTGGAGATTGAAGTAGGATTTGATATAATCTTGAATAGTTCCCTGAAGATCTTCATTGAAACTGCTTTAAAGTTTTGTTCTTAGTGATTTCCTTTTCAGGGGTCAGTCTCTGGAAATACAAAGTATTTCACTTTAGGCCTGACGACTAAAAAATTCTCATTAGTCAGTCACTTCTGATCATCAGAAGATGTTTAACATATATTTCTCTTATTTTTCTGCGAAATACAGGCAGATGTTGAATGCGTCAAGCTGAAGACAGGGCGCTATGGCGATCATAAGGCGAGGCCTATGTCCAGCAGTGGACTAATTAAGTTGATGATGGTGATGATGATGAATCCAAGTTACAGTCCTCAGTCAAGCTCTACCAAAAACATTTACATTATAACTCTAGCAAAGCTTTGCATACAAAAAAGTGCAACACAAGCGAACCCAGCCGACCCACGTAGAATTTACGCGCTTGGCGGGCAGCGGTAATCTCTTCATTTTTAACTGTGTTGCAGTTGAAATGTGGCGATCAGGGGATTTCACGATCGGCTGGGGTGCCTTTCGAATTGGTCAGTGAGTTTTTTACATTTTCGAGTACCTTTAAATGTGAGCGCGGAGTTTTGCTTTAGTTTTGCGCTGTAGGGTTTTCTATACGGCTGCAGACAGTGGGTATGCGGTGAATAGCTACTATTGGTTGAATGCGACTAGGCTAACTACTGAAACTTTGATATTAATTTGTAGTTTTCTGTGAAAAATATATTGTATTTGGTGTAGGACCAAGGTGGATTGAAAACATGAGAGAGCTCTACGTCTCTCGTACGAAATTCTGTAAAAATATACATATGTATATTATTCTTGGAGAAATCTATCCCCAATGATTGAAAATGAATTAGCTACTAAACATCACATAAGTGAGGTTAATCTAGAACATACTTCATTATTAGAAATCAGAGTATACAGTAGTTTAGTTAGATTTTTTAAAAACAATGTCACCCATAAACATACAAGCACAACTATACAACGCTACACCCTTAAACAGTAAACAGAGTTGTGGAATTTATACTAGACCGTAAAAGCCTCCGTCCGGCAGACGCACTTAGCCGGTTATTGTCGGCCATATCCGGCTGTGACCGGATCTGTCAACAAGAAACGTATACAGATGAAACTGCTGAAAAAATGCATGAGTTTTTTCCTAATAACCCGTGCGAAGCTGCGGTCAAAAACTTAATATCGCATTTTTATTTTGTGTCAATTCGAATTGACATAATCCGAATGCACTTGTACTAGTTTGTAATGGTTTCACCCCATTCTGATCACTTGCCAATTCTGCTTAGTTTACTTTTTATCGCCCTTATCCGCAGCCTTACTTTACCTACGGCTTGATAGGGTTAGTATAACTGTAACAGATCTATTATTTACAGTACGCCTAGAATGCGATATGACTAAATCTCGAATGAACTAGTTATCTCAGAGTCTACATCTCAAAAAGAGTTGATATGTCAATCATCATCAGCCTACACCAATTCATCTTCTGGACATAATGCCACCTCTTAAGCGTGCTATAACTATGGGTCTTCTTATTTCTGCAGGCGTTTCTTTAATCAACATTAATCACAACAACTGAATTACAATTACACAGTAAAATTGACACAATTCATCACTCTATCATGAAATTACAGCTACAAATCATTTTCATATCAATAATTAACAATAAACCGATGATCAACGCGGCTAATTCCACCATGTTAGGTTGTTGCGGAGATTTATGGCGTCTACTGAATTACTTCGGCCGCTGTGACATGATGGATGGCAATAGGGGACTCCATAAGGTTTAGTTGGATGAGATGAAAACTTCATGTTTGCTTAAATTATGGTATCCCAGAAACAAAATACGGGGAGATCGTTTGTCTTTTTTTGTCCTACTAATTGACAGATTAAGCAGATGCTCATTACAAAACCACTGAATTTGGAACTTATATTGCGATATTGATGATTAGCATTCAGAAATACTGGAAACTGCTTATCGAAATAAAAATCCTGGCGGGATTTTTTTTATTGTAAACATAAACTTGTATAATGTATAAAACTTTCATTAAGGACGTTAATGGGTTAACTTCAATCTTATTTCTGTTGCAAGAAAACCAACGTTTCTATAGTTAAATATTTTACAACATAAAAAAACTTTTGTGCAAATCGGGACCAAGCATCAAAAAATACGGGTCTTGTAAAATAGCATTCTTCACAATTCACATTTTGTACCTCGTAAGTCAAGATTTTTTCCAGCGCAAACCTTTCCAGGTGAAATTCTAATCTAGTTTTTGGCACCGTCCACCGTGTCACCGGTCGCCAAAACGTTTAGCTATTGCCAAAGCCACGACCCAATTCATCAAGCTAAAAAAAGCTAAAAAAATCAATGAGAGAGCACAATCAAAGCTAACAACGCACCATGTTGCCAAAATCGCAGTCCGTTCACACGTGTCCTCTCTAGGGGCTTGTCCAACAGAAGGGATGGATAACCATGGAGGTATGATTGAAGAGTCTACATTGCATGCAAGTTTTTTGTATAATATCATCTTTGGAGACCTAGAGTCTGTTTAAAAAGAGAAGAGTCGTGGCGTTACTGTGAACTAACACTTTTAGTCGTACTGCTGTGACAAAGAGTCAGAGTCAGAGTCGGAGTCAAATCATTTATTTATTTAAACCATTGAAACCATTGAAACCATTGAAACCATTTATTTATCTGTGATTGTGGTAATATACAATTGATTTTAAATTTAGTTTTAGGTCAGCACAATCTACTCTTTCGAGCGTACAAATCAGATGTGTTTAGAGTTGACACAGTTGATAGAGCATGCAGTAAAATTCTACTATATACACCAAATGAATAAAAATATCCGAATTACAATAAAATTTAAATCAAATTATATAATCATAATTAAATTCCAAATTATAATAAAAACAAAAAACATCAATAATTTCATAGTACATAATTCAATTTAAAATTTATTTTATATATAAATGTCATCATTTTGTTTGTTATAATTCATTAAAAAATTCATGCATGTCATAAAAACAATTCTCCAGAAGCCAACAAAAAAGTTTAGTCTTAAGTTTTTGGAAAGGCAAAGAAGTTATGTCATCTGGGATATTGTTGAAAATTTTAACCGACATATAATATATACTCTTACAACTAGACGATAACCTGAACATAGGGGTGTCCAATTTATTGCGGAAACGATCCCGGAGTCTGGCGCTTTTCATTTCAGGTTTCTTACTATAGAATTTCTCATGTTTTTTTACAAATAAACAAACTTCATAAATGTAGAGACAGCACAAAGGTAAAATGTTAAGGAACTTAAATAAAGACCTACATGAGACTGTCTGATCCCAAACATTACATAATGCCCTGATACATTTTTTTTGCGCTATGAAAACTGACTGAATTTCAGTTGAGTTGCCCCAAAGAATCAAGCCATAACGGAGATTTGAGCCAACATATCCGTGATACGCCATCTTACCAGCTTCTAGGGACGACTTATTTACGATTCTTCTAAGAGCATATATATATTTATTAAGCTTAGTACACAATCGTTTACAATGCTCTTTCCAGTTAACATGTTGATCGACAGTTATACCTAAAAACGGAAACGTGGAAACTTGCTCAACACTAGAATCTTTATAGGTTATGTTTAAGGGATGAGCAATATTTTGAGGACAGTAAAATTGCATATATTTGGTTTTTCCAATGTTAAGCACCAAATTGTTACCTTTCATCCATGAGGCAAGTTTATCTAAGGTAGAGTTAATATGGTCTTGATAGTTAAGTAAATTATCCCCTTTTACTATGGCTACACTATCGTCTGCGAATAGAATCATTGGATGCTCAATAGTGTCACACAAATCATTAATGTAGAGTATGAATAGTAGAGGTCCTAATATGCTTCCTTGAGGCACACCGTAGAAGTTATTCCTAAAAACTGATCTATGCTCTACTAAAGTTTTTGATTTTTCGTCTAAGGTAGAGATACAAGTGCATTGAACTCTGTTACTAAGATATGATTGGAGCCATTTATGACAGTTTCCACGGATACCATACGACTCTACTTTATTTAGCAACAACCTATGTGACACAAAATCAAAGGCCTTGGACATGTCCATGAATAAAGCACAAATGGGAACCTTTCCATCGATAGAGTCCGTTACAAGTTTCATTAAATTAAATGCTGCTAATGTGGTCGAACGATTACGCCTAAAACCATTTTGTTCTTCTTTTAAGATTTTGTTCTTTTCGACAAAGTTAATCAAACGGACAAACATAAGTTTTTCATAAACTTTTGACAAAATCGATATTAGGGCAATCGGCCGATAGTTACATAATTGAGATTTGTCACCTTTTTTATGCAAAGGTTTGATTACAGATATTTTTAGAATATATGGAAATATACCCTGCTCGAATGATAGGTTAATAACGTGAGCTAGCGGCTGAGCTATGTGTTCAGCGTTACGTTTAAGGACTGCTGTGGAAATATCATCAATTCCTACCGCAGTTGTGTTTTTGAGAATTTTAATAGTCTTTATAATCTCATCAGCATCTACAGGTTTTAAAAATATAGAGCTGCTTATTGACTGTGGTACACTGGGTGAGTTAATGTTGCCTCCACTGCACTCCTTTTCTACAATATCAATAAAATAATTATTAAACATATTACAAATCTTTGATGGGTCTTTTTCTAAGTTGCATCCATCATAGATTTCTTTGATTGTATTATAATAATAATAATAATATAATATAATAATATAGCCTTTTATTCAGATACTACTTAATTAATACAATATTTAAAAACTCGAAATATAAACTTAAAAACTTATTCTAGAATTTGCTGCTTGCTTGTTTTCTGTAGATCTGTCTGCCAATCGGCAAAGGCCTCCTCCAACCTTTTCCATTCTGGCCTTTCTTCAGCCACTCTGTTCCACGTAACTCCTGCCACTTCTCTTATATCACCATCCCACCTTTTTTGGGGTCTTCCTCTCTTCCTTTTACCTCTCCTGGGATACCAGTTTGTTACTTTCTTGCTCCATTTGTCTTGACCTCTTATCATGTGCCCGGCCCATCTCCATTTAAGTCTTTTAATTTTCAGTGTTACATCTATGGTTTTGGTTTTATTTCTAATGACACAGTTTTTTAATCGGTTTGCTCTTTTGACATTTAACATACTTCTTTCCATTGCATATTGACAGGTTGCGAGTTTACTTGTTATTTCTTGAGTTAGTGTCCATGTTTGGCAGCCATAACTTAGGATGGGCAGTATGCAGGTGTTAAATAGTTTAGATTTGATATTGATATGAAGTTTTTTATCTTTCATTGCCTCTTTCATGCCCCAGTATCTTCTCCACCCGTTTGCAATTCTTCTCTCTACTTCTTTGCGCATAGGTTCTTTTTGAGTTATAATTTGTCCCAGATAAATGTATTCGTCAGTATATTCTATTTCATAGTTTTCTAGTTTAATAATGTCTTTGTTTCCATTTGTAATCACTCTAGTCTTGTCAGGATTCAATTTCAAACCTACTTTCATGCTTTCTTTTGCTAGGTCTTGTATCATTCTTTGAATGTCTTCAGATGTTTCTGCAAATATAACTATATCATCAGCGAATCTGAGATGCGTTAGTAATGCACCATCTACATTAATCCCAAGACTTTCCCAATTAAGTTGTCTGAAAATTGATTCCAATACTGCCGAGAATAGTTTTGGGGATAAAGGGTCTCCTTGCCTTACGCCTTTCCCCACTTTGAATAAACTTCCTTTCATTTCTAGTTGAATTCTAGCCATACTATGGTTATAAACGTTCCTTATTATTCGGATGTATTTATGTTCAATTCCTTGCTCCATTAGTGCTTCCCATATGTTTTTATGTAGTAGAGAGTCGAATGCTTTACTGTAATCGATGAATGCGATATAGTATGTAAGCTGGTATTCATTATATTTTTCTAGAACTTGACGTACTACATGAATGTGGTCCATCACCGAGTAGTCTTTACGAAAACCAGCTTGTTCTATGGATTGATGTTCGTCTAGTGTTCTTTCGATCCTTTTTAAAATTATCTTCGCAAAGATCTTATATATATTTGACATAAGACTGATGGGACGGTAGTTTCCGATTTCATGTTTATCTCCTTTCTTATAGAGCAAGATGATGTTAGACTCTGTCCATTGACGAGGAATTATTTCAGTAGTTATAATATTATTAAACATATCTGTAAGGATAGGTACTAAAATTTCCTTGCTTTGTCGAAGAATTTCATTATTTATACCATCGGGACCTGGTGCTTTATCTAACTTTTGAGTATCAATAGCCTTGTCTACTTCAGCTTGGAGAATGTGTGGGATATCTGTGGATTCTAACAAATCAACTTCGGATTCTGTTGTATTATTTTCGTATAGTTTCTTATAATAAAATGTAGCTCTGCTTAAAATATCTTTTCTATTGTGATTGAATTTCCCATTTTCATTTTTCATTTTTACGATCCAATCTATTGAGTTCTTTAGTTCTTTGTATGCTTTCCTGGTTCCACCTGTTGTACTTATACTCTTTTCTATACTTTCCATTCTGTTTTGTTTCCTATCCTCTCTTATGCTATCTTTTATGTCTTTACTTATTTTCGTTAACTGTTTTCTTCTGTCTTGTGTTTTTTTAGTGCTGATAAGGTCATTTCTTGCTTCGAGAAGATTTAGAGTATTTGTGGTTAGCCATTTTTTTGGTTTGTTTTTAGTATTTTCAAAGAGTTGTTTCTGGGTTTTGATGGTATGTTCTATCCAGTTGTATTTGTCTTGTGTATCTAAATCTTTCGTGTCAGATAGGTAATCTTTGAGTTTTTCTCTCAGAGCAATTGTTATTTGTTCTAACTGGTGTTTGCCAGGCTTAGCATTTTCTAGGTTTTGTCTTGGTCTCTGCTTATTTGGTTGTTTTGGAACAAGTTCAGCTCTGATTAGTTTGTGGTTAGTGTTGAAATTTAATTTATTGATTACGGTGAAGTTACTAAAGTAGTTGTTTCTGTTGGTCATTATAAAATCGATTTGGTTTTGGGTTTTGCCGTCAGGCGAGATCCAAGTCCACATGTTTTTCTTTTTTTTCTTGTACATAGTATTTAGGTGAGTATTTAGATTTCTTTGATTGTATTAGGTAGTTTTTTATTTCTGTTTCCTTTTATTACGTCCCATGTTGCTCTACATATGTTCTTAGACTCTGTGATGTATTTTTGATTTGATTTTGAGTTAGACATTTTAATACATTTCTTCAATAATCTAGAATAGTTTATATATTTAATTATCTTTTCCTTATTTCTATTAACTCTTGAAGAGTAGTACATCTTCCTTTTTGTTTTTACAGATACTTTAATACCTTTAGTTATCCAGTTTTGATGAATATTTAGTCTTTTTTTTATTTTTAATACGGGAAAACACAGGTCATTAAATAATTTCAAAGTGTCATGAAACAATGTGAACGCAATTTGTGCGTCAGAACAGCTACATACATCACTAAACGTTAGGGATGACAAAGCGCTCTCAAATTTTGTCATATTTTCTTCGGAATAGCATCTTTTAAACTCGTGCCATTCGTTTATGTTCACCCGTGCATCAATAAGAAAGCTAAAGGTTTGCGCCGAGTGCCGGGACAACCCTAACTCGAAAACCTTGCCCTTACCACTAACATTTGTCACTATATTATCTATGCATGTTTTTGACCTCGAAGTAACATGAGTGAATACTCTTATCTGTGGTTGCAAATTAAAATTCTGTAACATACCCAAAAGCTGTCTAGTACCCGCAGTTTTTGGTTGATTGAAGTCAAAATTGAAATCCCCACATATTATTACTCTATTTTCTTTTTTGCAGAGGGCAGACAGTAATAACTGAAATTTATTAAAGAATAATTTACAGTTTCCTGATGGAATTCTATATAAACATATTAAAATTACTTTAGGGTTCGTGATTTTTATGCCACAACATTCAAAATCAAATGCTTTAGATATTTCAAGGGGTAAATCTAAGACTTCATAGTCAATTCCATCTTTTAGCAGTATACATGCCCCTCCTCTACTCTTGTCACATCGTTGGAACGCTGTTGCCATATTATATCCGCCTAACATAAGGTTGCTCTCATGTCCTTGTTTAATAAAGTGTTCTGTTAGGCATATTGCGTCGATAAATATACCTTTTGTCGCAAATTCATTGATTGCAATGGTCAATCTGTCTTGCTTGTTTAGTAATCCTTCAATATTCTGGTGAAACACGGTGAAAAAATTATTACTCTCCACCGTTATAGGGCTTCTAAAAAATGATCTTGTAAATTGCATAATTCATCTTCGTCTGTCTGAGTTGACTGACTGAAAAATTGTTTTTTTTGCTGTTTTGCACTACTATATTCATAAAAATCGAGATGGTAACTTATGTGCAATATTTGTTTTAGTAAATTTCTTGCCAGGTTGCTTGAGAAATACCTCATTGGAGGCCGGCCTTGATCATAATCTAAATCAAGGAACCATGCATTATCAAAATGTCTTGCAAGATTTTTTATTTCATAATTTAGTTTCTTCTCGCTCATATAGGTATTTTTTAAAGTTTCGCATATTATAACATTCGTGTTCTTCGCTAAATGCAGATGGTGATTTAAATGCGACAGTAGGATGTAAGGATTTAAATCGTGTTTTCCTCCTATGATAACAACATAGTCTTTCTTCGAGAAATCTTTAAACTTACAAAATAAGCATGTCTCTAATTCAACGTGACATGACAATGTGAAATGACTCTAATTCACTTCAATTTTTGTCCACTAGCGGAAACAGTAAAAAAGAAACCACTAGCTTAACGCTTATCAACTAATACAATAGTTGCATAACTAAGTCTAACACAACTATGTTCTTTCATACTATTGTCGTTGTGGAACTGGGCGACATCTGGCCAAGTATTAACATCATTCATGTAATCATTTATGGAGTAATAGGCTTTCTTGATAAGATTTCGTTTCATGTACAGTTTAAATTGACGAATAGGGAGCTCAGTTGCAAAACAGTGTTGTCAACGAAACAAAAGAAAACAAAACACATGTGTGTAATACTTTATGTAATTCTTAAATACCAAGAATAATGATTAGAAAAATAATCAAGATAAGGTATCTAATTCATAATTTCACGTTACATACTTAACATAATTCTTCTCTATCAAAAATAATGAATAGAATAATAAAATCAAATATAATAACTATCTTTATTATATTTGATACATAATTTTATGAAAACACTTACGTTAATTCTTCTCGAAGAAGAACGAATAGAAGAATAATGAAGATAGTATTATTATTTTTATGTTACACGCTTCACCCTTCCTCTTTACACGCTTCTTTGTTATTCAGAAAAGGGCGGTACGCGCTATTTATAAATTAAATCCACGAGACTCGTTAAGGGAATTATTTAAAGAAAAAAATATTTTAACAGTAATATCGCAATATATCTATGAAAATCTAATGTATACACACAAAAACAGAGATAACTTTATGAAAAGGTGTGATGTTCACAATAAAAATACAAGAAACAAGAACAAATTACACATCCCATCATATAGATTACGAAAGGTAGGCAAATCATTTGTGGGCAATTGCGTAAGATTCTATAATAAGCTTCCATCTGAAGCAACTGAACTCCCTATTCGTAAATTTAAACTGTACATAAAACGAAATCTTAACAAGAAAGCCTATTACTCCGTAGATGACTACGTCAATGATGTTAATGCTTGGCCGGATGTCGCCCAGTTCCACACAGACAATAGTATGTAAGACCAGTTAGACTAAGTTATCCTAAGATTGTATTAGTTGATAAGCGACAAACTTGCTAGTGGTTTCTTTTTCACTTCTTCCGCTAGTGGACAAAAAATTGAAGTGAATCAGAGTCAATTGCACCTTATTTCTTGTTTGATAGTATTAACTATTTATCAAGCTGTTTATATATTAAAAATTTGACTTGTCTAAGTACTTATTTTGTAAGTCTAAAGAAATAAACGATTTGACTTTGACTTTGACTTTGACCCGGTAAGACACCAGGCAAATCACAACAACAAACACTATCCTCTCTACAATTGAAGTTGTCCCTCGGCAATACTGCATCGGACATGACGGTACCGGAACGGGTTTGGGGAAATGTCCGGCACGACCGTACCGGACAGATAAATGACAGTATGTCTCGTAAACCGCACGCATTCAATTACGCTTTTTGGGCGAAGTGTAAGTAATTGCGGTACTGTAATTGCTGCAGTTTATTTGCTCCGAGCCGTGTTTTATGGAGCTGGGAAAGTCTGCTTTTTTAACTGGTTTTAACAAGGATATGCAATGGAGGAATTGACGTTCGTTGATTTAATAGCGTGGCAATGAAGATTACTAGTTCATACTAGTAATCTTAAAACTATTATACACTGTTGAAAAACACATGGAAAAGTGTCTAAAACTGTGGGTTCTCTTTTTTAATTATAATTAGATAACTTTGTGATGCCATGACAACTTACAGTCCGACCAGAAAGAGTAGAAATTAATTAATTTGGAACTAAAATTTACTATAAACTGGCAACTCTTTTTGAAAGACCAGTGTGGCCGCTTAAGTGAGTTTGTCGCCAGATTCAGCTTTGCCTTGCAAAATTGAACTATGCACGTATTTTTTGATAATGTATCGTCTTGCTTAGACACTTACCTTCTCTTGCTTATATTTAAAAATCACGCTAAATTAAAAGAATCAAGCATCAAGCATTCAAAATGTTTTGTTGACATTTTGATAATTTTAATGCGCTTATTAGATACAATAAGCTGATTATTCGAAAACAGAAGCATAACGCAGTATCTTACAACGCATACCTAAAACACACAAATCGCCGCCTCTTCCAAATCCAAATAATATTTAAAAACACAAAATATAAAGCAAGTATCCCAGTACGGGCATTCTACGTTCTACGTGTAGTATTATACAATAATAACGTAGTATCGAATCATTGTTGATTCGCGGCCAATGACGGATGAAAAAGAAGAATAATTTAGATACAAATCAAGAAAAAACATTGTGAATGACTAGGACAAAGCTAGATTACATAAACAGCCATTATATCTATGGTTTATCCGTCCAGCATAGAGCAACTAAGTAAATAAACCACGATACAAATAACAAAAACTCACTTGCGTGGCGTCGAGTTTCAGATATAATTGTAAGCAATTTTTATTGAAGGAAGGATCTGAAATCGACAAGTAATGTAAATTACGTATAAAAGGACGCGCCAACAAAGTGAATTTTAGGTTAAGTATGGGCGGTTTGTATACGTTTATGCCTCATTCAAAATGGACACGGTATAGACATGAACTGAAGGAGGCCTGTACCCGAAAGGGGTCCAAACCAAAATATATATATTACAATTTTAATCGACCTTAAATTATAAATATTTATAACATTAATTAATGCCTAGGTACCTAAGTAATTTAATTTTAATTGATAATAAAAATAAAGTAATTTAATAAAAATTACTCTAAATACCTAATTAAATTTAATCTCAATCACTGTAGTAAATGAAATTGTTTAGTTGTATTTTTTGAATTCATTTTATTTGACATTAATTTGAATTTTGTTGTTTAGAAGCGAAGATTTGTTTGACTAACCAGAATAATTTTCCGCTAGTGGAAACACTGCAACTTCGGTCGAGCAGGTATTCGAGTTGTTTGTTTTGATTTGTTGTTGATGTTTATATTGTTATTTCTCTAAGTTTAGGCAAATAATTCGTAAAATATTAGCAATCTGAATAAAACTATACACAGTGGAGCCCGTGATATTATTTACAAGGTGTTTAGGAGATGTTTGGCTGAGTATCAAGCCGGGACGCTGCTGAATAAGAAGACGTTCATAAATGAAAAGCAGATTTTACCGTAAGTAGCTGGTTAAAAATAATAACATTGGAGGTAAACTGTTATAATTTACTAAATGAATCGTGTAAATCCATCCAAAATCCTAGTTTATCATACATAATAAGTCTTTGTTGATTTTTGTTCCATTGAGTCGTATTTTGTAGTGCAATCCTTTAATATTGATACTTTACTTATGTTTTGTTTCAGGAAAATCCGAAAGCACTGTTATGGATTTTTAATGAACGCAAAAAAAAATAGTGTAAATTTGGTACAAAGTGAAGATGAAAATTATGGTATGGCAGGAACTTCTATTTATGTTCTGCCACAACATTTTGATGAAGAATCGATGTCGGGTATTGAGTATCTTGACTTTGAGTCATTAGAGTGATTTATGTGTGATTTAGTACCTATTATATAATTATTCAACAAAATTGACTAATATTGTGTTTTTTCCCCTTGAGTATACAAAATATGCTTGCTTGCTTTTTAGGTTGCATGCACTCACCATAGCTCTTATTATTATTCGTCTCGGTATCGGCGCGGTGGACAAAAGGAGGCTTTGATTTCTTTAATGCATGTATATAATAAAAAACATTTTTACTTTACTTTACTATAGCATAGTGGGTTTTATTCTTATTCAGGACAAACCTTTAAAATAAATAAATAAATAATAAAATTAACGAGAAGAACTGCAATGTGTTATAAATACCTATATTTGAAAATATTAAGTATCAAAACGTAGTAGCCATAGTATATGGTGATACCATGTAAATTGTAAACAATTGTGGCGCCCTCATTTATTTTCTACTCTTTCCGGTCGGACTGTACTTCAGTTTTTGTCGTTCAATCTGAATTTGAAGTTCGAAAACGCGAGAAAAAGTTTTTGTAAGCATTCGAAAAAACTATCGCAGTCAACTTTGAAATTTTCCGAAAATACAGCAATGGTCAAAAAAGGTAGCTTCACAGCCACAAGTGTAGCTCCACCTTAATCTAGAACCTCACCTTACAAATCGCACAGGAAACTCATACACGCACGGCACACTAGTCCTTATCAGCGCCATCTTCAATAATTAAATTTTATTGCCGTTCATAAATCTAGGCTCTTATAGCGTGTGCCGGAGGAAATAACGTTTCTATTGTACGCTTGCAAGGCATAGAAGGGTTCTTACTTGGTTTTATGTTATTTGAGGCTGACTGTATGAGAGAGTGAATTGTCTTTAGGTTTATTACAAAGGCTTGGTCGCATTCTAAAACAGAGCTAAACGGAGACGACGACAACACAATAGACAAAACACCAACATTGTTTTTTGATGCATACACTTGCCTCCGAATAATCAAACGTAACTCACACGACAAAATAAGCATGTCTCACAATTTTTAGCTTGAGACGAACTTGTGTTGCGAGTAGGCCTACCTAGTAAGTAAGATTGTCTTAAGTACCTATCAGTATTTTCCCTACTAATTTAAGTGTTTTTGGTAAAATAAATTATCTCTCTCTCTCTCTCTCTTAAATCTGGGTTGCATTTGAGTATTCAAGCATTGATTTTACACATGGAAAATGAAACATTATTTCTAAATTACATTGCGGTACAATGATAAAAATGATGCTCCTTTCATTCATTTATTCATACTATAGATTCACAGGGAACACTTAGTCAAGTCAAATAGAAACACATTAAAACACAAAATAAAAACTCAAAATAGGTATACAGATTAAATACAATCATGGCTGCAATAGCATTGTCAAAAATGTAAAATAAGATAAACTACAATAAAAATAAAATTGTCAAATTTCAAATTTTAAATGTCTATGCACATTAATCAATTTCATTGAATGTAAAAATATTTTTATCAGCAAAAGCTTCGTCCAATCGATAATAGCTTTTATCTATTAATCTGTTTTTGATAAAACATTTAAATTTAATAGCAGACATAGACCTTACATTAATTGGTAACATATATATACATATCCTATATAATAAATAAATATACACAGCATTATCTAGCCCCAAGGTAAGCAGAGCTTGTGTTATGGGTACTAGATAATTGATATACATAATACAAATACACTAAATAGATATTTATTTTCTATTCTACATAGACAACACACAGAACACCCTGAATAAATATCTGCAGATCGTACATACATTTGTCCTGAGGCGGAAATCAAACCCGCAACCTCCTGAGTCGCAGGCGAACCTTCGTCCACCGCGCCACAGAGGTCGTCGTTGTTATCCCAACTAGAATAGAGAATAAACAGTTTATTTGTGATTCACACAGTATGAGTCTATTACTCCGTAGATGACTACATCAATGATGTTAATGCTTGGCCGGATGTAGCCCAGTTGCACACAGACAATAGTATGTAAAACCAGTTGGACTCAGTTATCCTAAGATTGTATTAGTTGATAAGCGATAAACTTGCTAGTGGTTTCTTATTCACTTCTGGACAAAAAATTGAAGTGAGTTAGAGTCAATTGCACCTTATTTCTTGTTTGATAGTAATTACTATTTATCAAGCTGTTTATATAGTAAAAAATTGACTTGTCTAAGTACTTATTTTGTAAGTCTAAAGAAATAAACGATTTGACTCTGACTCTGACTATGAAAGAATTTGAGTATGATGGTACTCGTTTTGTATGCTGGATTGTTATTAGGAGATTGGATGCAACTTTATGATAACAATCAAGACAGTATAATTTTTTTCCAGCCTATTTTTGTTGACAACGTAACCTTTTGTGGTTACCCCTATGGCTTACAACATTCAAGTTCAAGTTCCCAACACTGTACACGTACCTTCCACAGTTTATTAGCATGTTAATTGTAGTTACAGCGTCTGATAGAGTTACTCACCTGCATTGCGGGTTCCAAGATGAAGCCCGAGAAAAATGTTAATGAGTGCTTTCATAACTTTGCTGAGAAACTTTTACCTTTAGTTCGGGAGTCTGCTTTGTTGATAAGGTAAGGTTTGCAAAATTTATTAGGTAATGTAGTGCTCCGAGTTTTAAATAACCTATTTGTTCATTAAGTTTACACTATTTGAATTTTCAAAGAAACATTTTTTTTACCTGAATTCTACCCATATAAATCTGGTTAGTATTTATTCCGTCGATTGGTTATTCAGCAAAAAAAAAACAAAATACCTTTTAATTCCCGTTGTGCCATTTGAAAAAAAAATCTAAAGGGGGAAAACAGAACTTTATAACTTAATTTATTCCAGTTTCTCAAAAGTGGGGGGACTTTTCAAGGAAGAAATCAGAAATATATATTTTTCTCATCTTCATCCATCTATGTAGCCATTGCATCCAAGGACGATGACAGAAAAAGGGACCAACAGGAAAAGCATATACACTTCAACGCCCACGGTGCGTTGAAATGTATAATAAGGTAGACTAACAGCCGGTTTTTAGAATGCAGATCATCTCCTTATTTAACTAACAATGATCAAATCTCTAATCAAGTATCATTTGGGTTGCTTGAATGTTGATTACAGACTTCGTTAATGAACAGAGATTAGTTGACAAGTCTATCAAATCATTGAAGCAAATCTCTTGTCAAACATGAAAATAGGTTTCCGGAATGCTAATTAGGCATTTTTTTGGTCAAGCGCTTGTCAAATCAATTCAACTCAGCGTTCGTGCAAACCGATTTGATTTGAGCAGTGTGTCAAGTTAACCTTGTAAACTGATTTGGATTTGATTAGCGTTCTAGAAACCAGCTGTAAGATTGGGCATTATTCCACAAATATAAATAAAAATATTTCAGGTGAACCGGTGCCAAAATTGAAGTCAGTATGTGCCGCACAATAAAACTTGGTCCATACACCTACAGTTCTAACTTTCTACTTGTCGCTTGAAACTAGATTGAAACTTTTATGCAACGTCTTTCGCATATTTTTATGGGTGAAGTACCTGAGGTACTCGCTTTGGGGAATAACAAGAGTTTGAGTTGAAATGATTGTGTGGATTCGGGTAGAGTTTTATGCATTTCAAACTGTATGTTATAAGGCAAGTTTTGCAAAGTAAAATTTAAAACTTTTCTATACACGAGGTAGTTCTGTTTACGCACTCACTTAACTTTATCTTAAATTTAACTAGAATTTTCTCAATTATTCGTAACTATGGGTGGTTATAGGAAGAACATATGCAAGCTATAAATAATATCTTTGATAATTTAGAGCACCTGATGTTCGCAAAGTACATTATTTCATTATTAAAATGAACCCTTTTAGCGCCTCTCTCTGAGGGCAACAACGCAACCTTTAATAAATTTAAATTCATAAAGTTATCACGGCAATATGCAAATCGGCCATATAAAAATGTTAATTATAACAACCCTTAAGCCTTTACCTCCATAACGGGAGTGTGAACGCCCACAGACACTTTATGAGAAGATTATAATTACATTCTTCAAGCATTTTTATCAGAAAGTGGTATCACTAAGAGAACAGCAAAACATAAACCACATCTTCCGCCTTAGTCTATCGCACCATCTAGCTATTGATCCAGCAGCCTCTGAACTTTGTTCGTTGTTTTTAAATTCGGATTTAGTAACGCAAGTGAGCAGCGAACCAATTTCCGCGTAATCCACGCACCGGATTGTATTTTTACAAAAACACGGCAAACGTTTGCAAAACGAACTGCACACACAGCCTATATATAGATACAGCGCACAATTTTCTAATCCCAACTGGCCGGGTGGATTTGCATCCAATGAATATTTGTTCAAAACATTTTGGCGGTACGCAGGCCCCCATTGTCAATGTTACTAAACTTCAATCCCAACACGGCAGATAAAAACGAACCCTACCCCTCAACGAATAGAGCCTATCGATGCGCCAGGAGATATTCGGAACAGGTATAGGTAGTAGATATTCGATTTTGTTGTTTGCGTGTTACGCTTTTCAATACTGGAGCCTGTTTTGAAAACGGGAAGTTGGGTTTGTTATGAATTACCAATTTACGAGGTGTCCGGGAAATTGGGTCTTAAAGAGGGAAATTCTCATCATACTAGCAATTAATAATACAGGGTTCGACAAATAATTTCGAGACGTTCGTTTATTTTTCCCAGAGACTTCTTCTTCATTATGGTGGAAATAAACTTTTTTTAAGTTTGTTTTTCAGAAAGTCTTGCCGTTTATCTTCCCCATTAAGTTTTTACGAGCCCTGACCTTAAAATTTCCACAAAATAAAGTCTTGACAGACTCCTTACAACATGTTCAAGTTACGACACGTAGAAAAAGTTTTGGCGTAAAAAAGGGAAAGGCCTACGTAAAAGTATATGCCTCTAAACAAAGGGCTATCTAAAGGAATGAGAAGGGTCATAACTCTATACGTCTAAAGGGACCGTAATAAAGGCATCATAGCTAAATTACTTTTTTTTACTTCGTATAAAGTAACAAACAGTAAAACGAGGTTAGGGCGTATTATAATGTACTTTATCAGGGAAGCTAATCTTGTTGACGTAATAAGCGAATGGATTTTGTTTATGGGCGAGTGACGTAATAACTGTTTATTTCGGCTGTAAAACGGTAATTAACTGCCAAGTTAATTTGTTACAAATTTGCAATAAAACGCGTTTAAATTTTAGGTATAAAATCTAATCTATCGTATGCTAAGATGGGTTTTGAAAGCCAGTTTAATTATTAATTTTGATGTACTCCAAATAAGTACAGCTTTTACTAAAATGCTTTGCGTACCGTGTCATTTGTAGGTATAGTCATATAACGAAGCTTGTCACACCATGAAATTAATATAATATGAATTTAGGAATGAACGTAGGTAATTAGTGTAATGATTGTTACCCGTTTTGTTACTAATAAATAACTTGAACTTGAACTTAACAAAATATTAAAATTGCGAAGCGAGGTAAGCATAAAGTTTGGAACCTCAATTTGTCTACACCCTTACAATCGCATGGCACTAAAACGCACTCGGTCGCAAACAGTCACGACAATTCACGCGGAATGGCGACCGCTGCGATATCCTCTTTTGTAACTGTTAATGTCACCGTGCTCATTATTGGACTGGGCAAATAACGTGGAATGGCCTTCCCCGTAACTAAACATAGAAATAATTAATTTTAAGATACCTAGCACACGAAGGATTTTAATTGCTAAAAGGATAAAGCGTACGTTAAAAAAGTTGATGGGAATAGACAAAGTCTTATACTTTTTCAATTTCCTGGCAGATGAACACAGTAAAATCTCCGCTCCTCCGATAATCTTCTCCTATCTATACCTGTGCATAACACTTCCTTCTTTGGAAATTATTTCTCTGTAGAGACAGTGCGGTTGTGGAATGACTTGCCTCTGGACATTCGTAAAGCAAAAATATGTAATGCATTTAAGCAAATGGTGCGCAGGTTTTTTCTTAAGAGGTTATACAAATAGTTAAGCTCGAATAAAATGTTTGTTATTTGTAACTAATACTATAACTTATGCTTTAGTAGATATTAGAGTATGTATTTATTTATATATAATTATTTTTATCTATAGGTAATCTGTAAAACTTAAACTAGCACGCCAACCCCTTGTAAAAACATGTTTCTGGTTGGCAGGTTGAAAATGCCTCGGCATTAAGCCCACCCTTTGTACTTCAGTGCAATAAAGTGCTTTAAATAAATAAATAAAAGCTACAAGAAGCTCCATTATTAGACTGGCGACGAGTTGCGTGATACATTCTAGCTTGAATACTATATACACTCGAGAGCAATGAATCCGGGTCACTTAAAGAATGTTAAAAATCTCGGAAACTAAAAATTATAGGTTAATGCAATAAATTGTATTTAATAGACAATGTAATACTCCTTAAATGAAAGTAAAAAAAATATGAGTCACCATACATTTTATTAACACAAAATTACATAAAGAAAAAAACTGCTGATCTCTCCTTAAAACAAAAATAGGAAACATGAAATTTTTGAACTTTATTACGATTTTCTTGAATTTTAATACTTCGTATTGCCTCCTCGTGCTTCCATTACTGCGTTTACGCGGTTTGGCATGCTGTACACCAAGTTCCTTATACGATTTTGGGGAATATTCTCCCATTCCTCTGTGAGAGCAATTTTGAGCTCACGAAGCGTGATTGGGGGAGGGTTTCGTTGTTTTACGCATCTGCCTAGCTCGTCCCAAGCATGCTCGATCGGGTTGATATCCGGGCTGCGCGCTGGCCACTCCATACGAGTAATGTTCATCTCTTGAAGGTAGTCATTCACAATCCTACCTGTATGAGGTCGGGCATTGTCATGCATAAATATAGCATCCTCACCTAAATTGACCATAAATGGACCAACGTGATCATTGAGGATTTCTTCCACATATCTTACGCTAGTTAAAGAGCCGTTTTCTATGATCACCAGCTCTGTGCGACTTTCAGAAGAAATTCCGGCCCACACAAGTACAGACCCACCACCGTAGGCTACTTTTTCTTCGATGCATGCTTGCTTGAATCTTTCCCCTGGTCTTCGATACACTCTGTGTCTTCCATCGTGCTTGTAGAGCATAAATTTTGATTCGTCGGAGAACATAACTTTTGACCAATCTTCAATACTCCAATTTACGTTTCTTTAAGTGACCCGGATTCATTGCTCTCGAGTGTATATCAGCATACATTTTTAAAGTGCTTATCAGTAAGGGAAGTTGGTAAGAATGGTCTGTAAAGTATGGGTAAAATGATCAAGATCCTTTGTAACACTCAGTTCGCAAAATGTGTAAAAAACAGCTTCATTAGAACATGATTTAAATAAACTTTTGAATCCATCATGGATGTTACCATTATAGTCATTTACAACAGGATATCTACCATGATTTGAGTTGTGCGTTATCCAATATTTCGGCACAGTTTCATGCGCTTTGATCGCGGAATAACTAGAAATATTAGAAGGCCTAAAACTCAATTCATGGTAAATAACATCTTGGTTCATAATAACACATCTAGGCTAGGAACAAAACGTTGAACAAAAAATCCTGCGATGAAAATAGAATCGAACCTACACCCTGTTCTTACAAACTCTGTATCCACAGTTCCATGGAAGTCGTCTGAGGATTAATGGAAAACAAATACGCCTCGGTTATCCGTTATTTCTCGATGTGAGTTTAATGTGTGCACCCATTGTTATTTTAAGCGTGTTTTATGCAAATAGCGGGTAATGCATTTAAAATTGAGAGTGGTTGGAGCATGATCTGAAAAGATTTATGCGGGAAATCTTTGGATGGTTACCAAATACAACTGTGTTTTAATGAAACACACATGAATTTGCTATGTTTAAATATTATACCTTTGAGACAGGTTTGTTAGCAGTTCGTCCAATGAGCGTTTTGTCAAGAATCCACATGGAGTTCAACCAAAAAGCGATTCGTCTAAATATTATCCAGCAGTGGGAGACTGAGCGAAATATATTGAATTTTATGGAGTGTTGTGAATCTATATAATACGAGTTTATCAATAGTTTATCTTATATTGCCTTACATTGTACCTAATGTTATTTTTATGGTGTACAATAAAGTATTTTTGTATTGTATTGTAAAGTTAAAAACTAAACACAATAGTTTATCTCTATATTGATAAACTCGGATTATAAATATTACTAGCTGCGCCCCGCGGCTTCGCACGCTTTGTTCCTATGAAAACGTTAAAAATTTTCATCCCACGGGAACTGATTTATGGGATATAAAGCCTATGTTTGATTCCAGGGTTAGAATTACCTGTATGCAAAATTTCAGCCCGATCCGTCTAGTAGTTTTGGCGTGAAGAAGTAACAAATATCCATCCATCCATACATCCATACAAACTTTCGCATTTATAATATTAGTGTGATAATACAAGTTTATCAATATGACGATACATTGTAGACCCTCTACGAAGCTACGTAGAGCCTTGTAGAGGTTATTATGAATTATCATTGCGACGAGATAAAGTCATTATTTTACGAAAAACATAAAACTATATCAATGTTAAAGTTAAACAAGACCAGAATTGATTTCCTTGTTTTCAGTATTATATGAAAACATTGAAAATTTCAAATGTTTTCTATCGTCTGGTCAATGCATTCAATCCTGCAACACGTGCAAGCGAGTTTTTTATTATATCCGTTTGTTTAGACCGGCGGCGCCCGGGTTATTATTGGTCAGATTTTACAATTTCATATTATTTTTACTCGCTTAGTCACTTCATGTAGACGGAAAATGCCCAATAAGCTTTGTTATGGAGTTGTAAGTATTATAATTAATACATGAGATTAAAAGTACATCTAGCATTACGATTGTTACAGTCCTCAACCTCAACCTCAACAGCCTATATTGGCCCACTGCTGGACGCAGGCCTTCCCCTGATAAACGCCTTTATTGGCTGTTATCTCATGGGGGGTAGTGTCCATAATACCCACGCTGGGCATGCGGGTTGGATCGCAGTTTGGTGATAGAATTGTTCAACTGGCGGCGCTGCTGCCCCGGTATATATCCCTAAAACTACTATTCTAAACACGGCAATTACAGTCATGAGAGTAAAACTATTTTTTTTTATCATTTTATTTCAAAAACAATGTAAAGTTATCAAGCTATTACGTTGTTCATCATCATTCGCTTTCTCCGCCTACTGCTGGGTACCATCCTTGTTTATTCTATACTGTTTGGATCGGTCTTGCGGCAGTTACTCTGTTACTTAGTTATAAATTACTTCTTAAAAAGAACGTATTTCGTATTCCACGAACAAGTAATGCAAACAAGCCAAAATCCTCGGAAGCAAAATTGATTTCCCATTTACCCAGATCCATCAAGTCTCGAAAAAGCACATTAGGCTTTACCATCCCAAGACAAATCACCAAAAATCGGGTCTCGTACCAATATGGGACACTAAAGACCAACTCACAGAAGGCTACATACTATATATATATCGTATAGCTTCAGGCAACAGCTTTGTTCCCTTGATACCTAAATAAATAATTTGGTTACTTAAAAAAACTCAAAACTTAAAAACCGACTTCAAGTCTCTTAATTCAAAACAGATTTATTAGTTTTGCGGTAAATATAATAATCCCTCGGGAATAAATTTTGTATGAGATCAACCAGGAGTATACAAATCGGTCCAAAAATTACGGAAATATCGGCGAACATACATAAAAAACATACATATAGCTGAACATAGGACTGAATTTTTCTGAAGTCGTTTTAAAATAGAAAGAAAACAGTAATTTTTATAGGACCCAGAAACAAATACAGTCAATAGATTATAGTGCGTAAGCCTGGTAATATCTAAGAATCAAATAATTTTGATTGTTCGTAGTCAATAGATTTTATAAGTTTGTTTGTGAGTCGAAAAACTCCGGAGCAACTAATTAGATTCCAAAATTTATTTCCCAATTTGTTAGCTTTTCTCTACTGAGAACAGCAGTAGCTAACAAATTATGTTTTTTAGTATAGATATAAAACCAATATAGAATATCAACTTATTGTGGGACTTGTGTGGGGTACTTCAGTCCCAAATATGGAGTGCAAAAGTTGTACAAAGAGGGTAGTAAATAATTTGTTCTAGCGACATCTGGGCACATCCCCTTCCGTGTAGGGCTGAAAACGCAGGACTGAGGTGTAGTGAAAATAAGTAGTAGCTTGCACATAAAACCTTAAGTATGTAATTAATGTGAAAGTAGCAAATTAAAAATCCCTTCATATTTTTTACCTAAAATTTAATATACAGAGACAACATTACATAGAAAAAAAATATCCACTTCATCATCAACTAAGACACCAAAAATGGTCAAATCCTCAGCGGTTCTTAAGAGATCCTGTCATGGCGCTGGTTTACAGTGTGTTTTATCTAAATCGGATTTTTAATATACAAATAAATAATGCTGGACCTCCACACGGCATCATCTAACTAATATAATATATAAATATTAGTTAGATGATGATTATATATATATATATAACGATAACTGGTAATCTACCTTTTTATCTAAGCCATGATTATCTGTGTATTGTTAAAGCGCTTTTTACTACGACCTACGCCACAAGCTCTACAAAGTTTCGTAGCACTGCTACGCATTTGAATTTAATAATATAATACTTAGTAGTATACAAACGAGTACATTATAATCAGGCATTTAGTATAGTATATACATTTGTAATAGTGACCGACGTGCACTAAATAGTTAATTCTACCAGAAAGCACTTAGCGTTGCGTTCGGCCCGCGTAAGTACATACATACATGCACATACATTCTTACAAATTCAAACACGTTGAAAAGAAGCACGCGTCTGAAAGAAATGTGCGTTTGATGGACAGATATAGATGGGATCAGAAGGTTCCTTAAAACGCGCGATACCAAAGCTCGCGTTTCAAAACGACTTATGATTATTAGAGTCGTAATGAGCATCAGCAAGTATTTTTTGCACCTTGGTTATCATGTGAGTAAACCAACGTAAGTGCTTATTCGCAATAACAATATTTTTTTGTAAAGTCTGTGAACCACCAGTTATTGTGACCCTCAGCTGTGCCAAATTGTGTGAGGAAATGGAATGAAACGGTCACACCCACCGCTCTATTGAGTTCTGTATCACACGAGGTGCTGCTACAATTTGTTTGGTAAATACATGGCGCTGTCGAGACACCGTCTGCCAATAATAAGGCTCCTTCTGTCTATTTTATTGTTATTGGTAAAAAAACAACGTGTTTGAAGGAGGAAAACTAGTTTGCCAATAACGTCACAAGCAGGTGTTTGGTACGATCAGTCTGTACTTACTTTTTGAGAGCGACTGTATTGTTTTTTGTTATTGTATTGTTATTTCTTATTTAAACTGAAGGTAGCGCTATTGCGCTCGTAAGGAAAGGACCTATGTCGGTGAACTAATGTAATTAATTACGTTTTAAAAAACTTTAAACCGACTTAAATTTTTATAGTTTTTTCATGGATTTTTATGAATTCGAGTGTCAGAACTAAACCAAATTAAAATTGAACTATACGGGGAGTACCAGTTTTCACATAAAAAGGAATAATGAAAATCAGACCACCCAGTCAAAAGTTCTTAAGTAACAAAAATACTGTTTTTTAAACTTACGTGATCAGAACACATTATTATTTTGAAAAATACAGTCGAATTGAGAACCTCCTCCTTTTTTGAAGTCATTTAAAAATTATGAAATATAGGTTGATGGTTATTATGATGGTTTTATTTTAACTAACGCGATCAGAACACATTATTATAAATAAGTACAGGTATTTATCGCGTTCAATAGTGAAATCGGCTTCAGACAATTTCCCTCGTGGAATCCAGTTGTAGCTAAGTGTACTCTTAGACCGGTTTCGCAGTGCATCGCGGACATGGTTAGTGCTGTCTTTTAATTTTTAATTTGTTTTTCCTATGTTTTATGTAGTTATTAATATATATAGTTTTATAAAATATTTTATTTTAAAAAGTGTCGCATGAGACAATTTTGTCACCGTGATGATGCTGTGTCAAATATCGAGTAGGTATTAAGTATTTTACAGTGGTTTAAAACGAAATGAAGTTCTACGTTCAAATCCTGAATAGGATATAAAAATAAAGGGAATTTTCTATCTGGAAAAATTCACAGTAGCAGCCGAAGAGGAAGCTGTAATCTTAGTGAAGTCCCTTAGTATTCCTCCAACTCAAACTCGGTTCGTAGTTAACCCGCTTAAATTATAATGAAGTAATCATAGTAATCTTCCTTCAGAAGCGATTACATAAAAACATTATTGAGACATCAATAATATTCTCAAGTAATCGTACCACATCCTTTCATATTTTATGTTATATCACAAAAGAAAATGGAAATCTACCTTCATCGTTAATATATACAAACATACGACGTTACGTTGGCATCCGTTCCTGTAGTCATTATCATACGTAGGCGATACACCTAATTCCACTAAATTAATCTCTTTACAATGGTATCGCCTTAGAATCGACGACCTCTGTGACGCGGTGGGCGAAGGCCCGCCTGCGACACAGGAGGTTGCGGGTTCGATTCCCGCCTCGGGTCAAATATATGTACGATCTGCAGATATTTGTTCAGGGCGTTCTGGAGGTTTTCTATTTATAATAAAAAATATCTATCTATGTAGTGTATTGTATTATGTATATCAGTTATCTAGTACCCATAACACAAGCTCTGCTTAGCTTGGGGCTAGATAATGCTAGGTCCCACATTATTGTCCAGCATTATTTATTATTATTTGTTTATTAATCAAGCCCAACCTCAATCTCAACAGTCTATAGTATATTATCCTATTTATCAAGCTGTTTATATATTAAAAAACGACTTGTCTAAGTGCTTATTTTGTAAGTCTAAAGAAATGAACGATTTGACTCTGACTCTGACTCTATATTGGTCCACTGACCTCCACCTGATAAGTGCCTTATTGGCGTTTATCTCAAAGGGGGTAATGTCCATAGTCCACTTGGCATACGGGCTGTGGATCGCAGTTTGATTGTAGTGGTTCTGCAGGAGGCGCTGCTGCCCGCCCCTGGTATCCCTTAGTCGCCTCTTACAACACCCGCGGAAGGAGTTGGCGTGGTGCAAAGCTAAACCCCACACGGCTAGAATGATATGTACATTTTTTCAATGGTAGGTACATTTAGATTTTTTTACCTTTAAGAAACTAAAGATTTACATTAGGTATATCAATCTCTCCATGTAAACAGCAAAGTACTCATGCACGCTATATGTTAAATTTATTTTATGTATGGACGATCTATGAACGATACCATTGTCATAGTGAATCCATTGGTAAGCAGAATTTGGCCCCAACCTGCATGCCAACCTCCCTTTCTTCATCAAGACATTGGATTTGGATATGAGCCTGAAGCGTTTCCCTTTAGGCGAGAAAATGGGTGAAAAGGTGCCTTCAAAGCCTCTCTTTGATTATGACAAACAAAGGTTGAATACAGAATAATAATTTGGGTTTGCAAAAGCGTCAATTTTTCAAACGTTATTGAAGAAAGGGTTTATTTTGGGCTATAGAATTTGTAGCATTTTATTTCTTTCTGAAATTGAGATATGGTAGCTTTTTACAATCCTTTGAGATGTTTCTTTGAGGTGATTGGACCAAATTGATTTAGAGGTTTCCAGTGGTTTAAAATGAGAGAATTTCTCTAATTCCTGGTTGATTGGATGGAACAGGCTTAGATTACGACAGGTTGGATTACGGAGTAGCTTTTGTTCATCTATAAGATGAATAGGGCTTGAAAATGCCCACAGAGAAAAAAAAGGATTAACTGGTTTTTCGAACATGTTTTTTTATGAAATCTGAGCTGTGTCATAGCAGTAATGATGCCCTCTTATAGAAACGTTTTCGTAATACCAATTCACAAAGATCTTTCTCACTTCATCGATCAGCGTAAAAGTTGGTAGAGACAGCTCTGTACACTATGGTACCTTTTTATACTTTTAGTTATACGAAATAGTGCTAAAAAGGTTTACAAAACATGCAAACGACAATACTAAGAAATTACTTTTCCGTCACAATTTTTTTTACTATGCAGTGTTTGGTAATGGGACCAGTATTTATTTTTTGGAGATTTGAGGGCTATAGATTTACATTTTCTTTATGTAGACTCAATATCCTAAGAATCAAATAATCAAATCATTTATTTGCAAACATGGGTCACAGAGATGTCGGTTATGAGATTGGCAAGCTCCAGGCATGTTTTGCCTTGATCTAGGGCATGCAAAATGGGTGCTTTAAAGTCGCCAGTAGGCATCTAAAAATAATATACAATACAAAATTTTCAGTTACAGATTTCAATAAAAATAATAAATTCATAAATTACATAATAACAATACAATAATACTAATAATACATAATAATAAATAATAATTACAAAACAATCAAATTACTAACGTGAAAATGCCATAATCTCTTTTTGTGGTTGTAATGCCACAAAAATAGCTTGTGCTTCAATATACTCAAAATAATAATAACTTGGAACAATTCACAAAAAAATATTGCACTCATTCAAAGTAAAACTATCATGTGTAAAACTTTTAAATCGCGACGACCTCTAAATCAATATAATATATTTATACATAGAATTTAGCTTTCTTTTAAAACGCTTATCATTTATTTGCCTTTCAAATGACATGTTACATGACGTAATAAATAATGTATTATGTTAGTTCATTTGTGGAAAACATTCATGTTTTTCCAACACAAATAAGGTTCGTAGTTAACCCGCTTACAACATTAATGCATATGTATTAGGTGGTCAAACTAAGAGATACGGGTTCTTGATTAAGAAAACACTGTTGCAATACCAAACATCCTGTATATAAGCATTGTTTCTAGCACAAACTAGGCTCAAGAAACGGCTATTTTTCAACACAGAGTGAGATGTTTATTGGGCCATATCTTAATCTGAACATACTTTTGTTATTTACACCATTTGAGATAACCTTTCAAGATAAACAGAACTACCTTTCTCACAGGAAAAAATAAGGGTAATAAATCTTTTGGCTGTCAAGTGTAGTATACTCGGCCGTTACGGAATAAATCAAGTTTACGTATCGTGGAAAAAGTTGTAGAGCCGCCAGCACTGAAATTATCCAATAAAAAAAGAAATGGTTAATTTGTAAGTAAAATAAACGTTATTATTTGATGGGTCGATACCACGATGCATAACTATCAAAAGAATTCGTTTTATCATCTCCGGAGGTATGTAGGAGGTATGTATTTAAATTTGTATTAGAGAGATTTAGAGATTTATTAGTCCCTGTAGTTTCTTTCAGAGGATTTTGTCGAGTTTTATCCCAAAAAACGACTAAGTTCAAAAAATCCTCAATGATATTTCACTCTACCAAATACTATCGAATAAAGGTGATCACAGTAAGCTGACATCATCTCAGAACATATGATTGTACATTCTATGTCTTTTTTTTATCTCATCTCATCTTATCTTTTTTTCTCTCGATGTTTTCTGATCTTATCTGAGAAAAGTACCTAAAGTGAAGCGATTGGTGAAATACGAATTTCTTAACACATCTGCTCACACATTTCCAAAAACACCTATTACACTTGTTTTGTGCGAATTCATCGCCATCAAACGATTGTAATAAAGATAGATTAACGGTCGGCGGGGCCGTTGCGATCCCTAAGCTTTAGCTACAAATTTTATGGAGAAAACAGGTTAGAATTTTACAAAGGTCATACTTTCTAGCATATACACGACCAGGTTTGGTTTAAGCGAGAATAGGAAAAAATATTGTAAATTATTGAAGGTGCAGTAGTGAATTTCTAACATTTTACGAATTGAATGGTGTCATTCTGTTCTTTGTGAACGTCTTCTATCTAATTTGTTTAGGGAGTGTGCTAACCGGAATATTTCGCATCAAAGAAGTAAATTCATCGGTACCTATTACGTATTGATCGGTACTGAAAGAAATGAGTATCTATTTTATATTATTTACAGCTAATAACTACAGTCTTAGGATACTCCATAGTAACCAAAGATACTACATATATTATAAATTAATGCTATACCATAGAAACTGTTAAACACCCACCGAGGGAAGACACTTTTTTTCGCACACTTTTTTTTCGCTTTGAGGTAGGCTTGTAGGTAAATTGTACATCGAGATACAGAAAGAGCATTTATTTGCTACTGGAACATAATAATTAGATAAAACTTAATAAAAAATAAGGAGAAATAAACAAGAAGGTCAAGGCAGTTTACAAAAAAAGAGAAAGTACGTTAAACTACGATAGTTTATCACCTATTCAGTTGAACACCTTGTTAGGGTATACAATTAAATTAAAATAAAGATGGCGGAGCAATGCCTGCTCTGGGTACAGCCTGCAGAAGGCTGCTCACATAGCCGCCGTTTAAAAACTGTACTCAAAATTTTTTGTGATATTTTTTATTGAGTTAATAAAAAGGTATAGAATTCGTCATAAAAATGGTCAGTTTGCTTTGTAGTCGGACTGTGTAAAACAGAAATAAAAGTAAATAACTTACATCAGACGTCTTCATATCAATCTTGCACTCTTGGCAGCAGTGTATGTAGTCATTGTAATGTTTTTCTCTGCTTTAAAATTTAACCAGTAACATATCAGATTTAACAAGCTGCTGATTCCCGGTTTTCTATATGAATGAGGTCTATACGAGCATTCGAAAGTGGACGGTAGCTTTTGCGGAATAAATAATTCAGTGGCTGAATTTATGGGACTTGAAACTGGTAGGGAATAAGTAAATGCTTAGGTTAGGTTGTGCGTCTTTGTTTGGTAATGATTGACCACGTTACTATATTACTCTTGGGTAGAAAATACTACCGTAGAATATTCAAGGGAGATAATTACATGCGAATTTGAAAATTCATGTCTGCATTTAACAACACATGGAACATGATGAAGCCTTTGTTTGTCTTTTATACGGACAATCAATTATTACAAAACCCCTCTCGTTTGGGGAAGAAACATTCAGCATTAATGTTTAATATTTTAGCAAGTTTAAATAAAACTTAAGTTAAATAATCTCAAATGCCATTATTAAATAGTATGTTCCTTCTATCTAATCAAAATATGTAGGTTACGAGGACCAATACGAGATTGTTTTGCCCTTTTCCTCTATTAACTCTAGCTTTTTGCTTACTCGAAAGAGCCTGAATTTGAGGTCTTGTGTCTTGTACTGAAGAAGGGATGGCATTAATCTTTATTACTGGGCGATGCTTCTCACAAAAGTGTTTATGTGAGCCGCAGTGACCCAGCGGAATGTTGAGTCATCGGAAACAGAGGGCCGCTAGTGCCTTTTTAGACGTTGGCCTCTTGGCCTACGGAGGTTGGCCTATTGGCCTACGGAGGAAATGTCCGTTTTTGACGTCACGTTGGTCACGCGGTCGCTAAATCATCAGTGAAAAAGTAAACAATTTACCACAAAGTTTTTCATGAATTTTATTCACAAATCATAAACTTGTACATATCTTTTACACATCATTCGAACGAATTTATTATTGTTTCTATAGTGACATGTCTTCCCTTTGCCTTAACGTGAGCAGGTGGCTAAACGTTTATCATAGATATGTGATCATTCCCAATATAGTGGTTCTAAGTTTTAGTTTCAAAATAAGTGGTTTTGACGTAAAGAGGTAACAAACAACCAAACATATAAACATCCAAGCTTTTTGTGATATCATTATGATATCACAAAAAGCTAGACTTATAAATACATATTTGAATACAACATAAACTCTACTTACTTTGGGGCTATCTAGATGGTGCTACATACATTGAAAATTTTATTGACGTCACGTTGAAAAATAATATTATAACTGTTGCAAACAATCTACAGGCAGCTCAACTGATCCATATCAATACCAGTTGGAAGCGTACCCAAGACGCTGGTTGCGTTGCCCCGCTGTATGGCAATGCTGATGCGCTCCGCCGAGATACTCACCAGCTCTCTGGTCACGCCGACAAGATTTTCAGAAAACCCAATTTGTATTTGTATTTACAAGTTTCATGAATAATAAATAGTGAGACTGGAAAGGTCAGTACCTACGATAATGATTACAATTTAAATATTAATAGTTGCACAATCAAAAATAACATTGAAGTAGCCCAAGCTTTTGAAAACTTTTTTACTGACATTCCAATCTCTACCACAAAGTCCCTAAACTCTTCTCAAGCAATTGCCGAGTCTTTACTGATAGAAAATGTACCTAAATGCGAAAATAAATTTAATTTCCACCACGTTAATGAAAAAGATATTATAAAAGTCTTTAAACTTTTAAATATAAAGAAAACTGCAGATCTCTGGGGCATTTCCGTTAGAATTATTAAACCTTTGATTGATACCATTGCACCAGATCTAGCTTTTATATTTAATGAGTCTATTGATTGTGGTGTATTTCCTGATCTAATGAAATGTAGTAAAATAATCCTACTGTTTAAATCAGGTAGTAGGTCTGACCCCACTAACTTTAGACCAATATCAGTAGGTACTGCCAACATTCAGCAAAGTTTTTGAAAAACTTATTTTACATCAATTGCTCAGTTATTTCAATCGCAATGACCTGCTTCATAGTAAGCAATTCGGGTTTACTCGCGGCAGGTCAACTACTGATGCCGGTATAGAGTTAGTATCGCATATTTTTGATGCTTGGGAGAAGTCGCAAGATGCCTTAGGCATTTTTTGCGACTTGTCTAAAGCATTCGATTGCGTACACCATGAAACATTAATCAGGAAACTACATCACTATGGAATAAGGAACACCTCCTTGGATCTTCTCACATCTTATTTGAGTGATAGGATACAAAGAGTTGACATAAATGGGAAACGGTCTTCGGGGTCTGTAGTTACAATGGGTGTACCGCAGGGATCTCTCGGTCCTTTCCTATTTTTAGTTTATATTAACGACCTGCCTCATCTTGTCAAGAATAATCACGAGATTGTATTGTTTGCTGATGATACTTCATTAATTTTTAAAATAAAACGACAAAACACTAATTTCGACGATGTAAACAATGCAATCTCAAAGGTAGTTCATTGGTTTAGTGTCAATAATCTTTTGCTTAACGGAACCAAAACGAAATGTATTAGATTTACTCTACCTAATGTTAAACAAGTTAAGGCTGATGTAAACGTAAATGGAGAAACGTTAGAAATTATAGAAAGTACCGTATTCTTAGGAATCACCTTAGATAATAAACTTCAATGGGGCCCACACATAGATAAGCTATCGAAGAGACTTAGTTCTGCAGCATATGCAGTCAAAAAAATCCGTGATCTCACAGACGTGGACACATCTAGACTAGTTTATTTCAGCTACTTCCATAGTATTATGTCTTATGGTATACTGCTTTGGGGGAACGCTGCAGATATTAACACCATATTTGTGCTGCAGAAGCGGGCTGTTCGTGCCATCTATAAAATGGGTCCCAGAGAATCCCTACGTGATAAATTCAAAGAAATAAATATAATGACAGTACCAAGTCAATATATTTATGAAAACTTGTTGTATACTCATAAAAATATCAATAGTTTCCCAAAAAATTGGGATATACATAATGTAAATACTAGAAATAAACATAAACTCGCTGTACCCACAACTAGGCTGCATAAAATTAATGTATCTTTTAAAGGGCAATGTATACGCTTCTACAACAAAACCCCTACTGAGCTGCAAAAATTATCAGTAAATAAATTCAAACAAACTGTCAAAACTTTATTATGCAAAAAGGCTTACTATAAAATATCAGATTATCTAGAGGATAAAAAAGCTTGGGACGGATTTTGCTCCAACTCGAAAAATAACAACTAACAGGCTAAAGGTTTCTTCGTCGTTTCTTTACTTTAGTCTACATACCGAAGCGATCGAAATCAAAAATACCACTTTATTTCCGTGTCAGTGTATTTTTTAATATGATTTGACCTTTTCTAAGTGTACATTTATTGTATTTATGGAAATAAAGCATTTTTGAGTTTGAGTTTGAGTTCATGATAAATGATCAAGCTATCGTTACTAACCTGTGTTTAGCTCGTTTGATCGCCGGAGCGTTTAGTGAAACGTTGCCAATAACTTGTGGGGATCGCGGGTAAGGACGCGTGTTTCAATGGGAATACGCCCTGTTGGCTTTTATAAATTGGAAAAAGGGAAAATTTTGCGTGGCCAGTGGCTATTGGAGTATGAAATCTTGTGGTCACTTCTTGTATGTATTTTTAGGTTTCAATTTTCGGGGACAGATTGAAAGAATAATGTATTCAAATAGAGCCGTTTTCGCGTACGGAGTTTGTCTACATTGTATATCACTTTAAAATAAGACGATTTTGACTTGATGAAGCATCAAGCACGTTTTTCTTTGTTTTTAGTTTCTGATAGTTATGTGCACAGGTACATACTTTATTATCCATTGATGTGGCGCTGCGGGCGAAGCTCCGCGTGGGATGCAGGAGGTTGCTGGTTTGATTCCCGCCTTGGGTCAAATATTTGTATGATCAGAAAACATTTTTATCGGATGTTCTGGGTATTTTCAAAATACATTTCATTATATATCAATCACCTAATAGTAACGTAAAACGGGGTGAAAAGGGACTCTAGGGTGAGAAATGAACAAAATACTGGAGCAAGACATTACTTGGCTGGTAGCGATGGAAGTATACAATACATATACCTATATATTTATATACAACAATGAATATATTGAGTATTGAGGTTCCTTTGTCCGTGGCATTCCGCGTCAGTCATCTGACCTCTGCAAAAGGATGTTTTGCTCCAGTATTTCGTCCATTCTATTCACATTTAAGTCTCTATTCACCCGTTTTACCCTATATCACATATGCTACTTGATGATGTCTAGATTGTACTAACTGAACTGCGCTGCATACTGTGCATGTCGTCGTATAGTAACAGTTCACAAAATAGCTTTCGCTATAAAACTTCAACTATTCCCAAACGGCCACGATCAAATCTCTAGCCGTCCGGGCTCTATTATCATCTCTCTATATAATATCTTTATAAAAGTGCTCTCAAGAAGCACTTCGCTAGTCTTTACTGCGATACTGCCTTAAGGCAGACTTTGCTATATTACCTACATCTGGGTCTTTCACACCGAAGTGTAATGTCACGTAATCCATTTTAAGCTTTAAGAAGTTGGCTGTTAATCTTTGAATGGACTTTTTTCTCAAATTGCTGCTAAAGGTACTTTGAAAAACTGCTAAAATATAACGTTTAGCCGAATACCGAGCGTTCTGTGACTCGCTAGTTGGAGACTTTTATTAAGAATGTTTAGAACTAACCAATTCTATAAATCTGGCTAGAATAAAAAACGGATGATTTCCATTAGAGCTATTGAGATCCAGAACTTTATTTCTCAGTAGATCTATTTCTATATATATATCTAAACACATAGAATGGATCTAGTGCGAACGTTTTCACAAATTATCTGGCTGTTTTAAGGTATCAAAATAAAGTGATCTTTCACATCTGCACTGGCTCCAAATTTTAGAAATGACAGAAAGTAATGGCATATGTATAGATCTACTTTTTCCCAAACTAAAAAAAAAGAACCGTCATATCCGCCGATGACGAAGAATTTGTGTTACTCTCGGAGTCAGACCTTGTTTTCAACCGACTTAAAAAAAGGAGGATTCGACTGCATTTTTTTTATATTTGTAACTTCGGAACTTTTTACTGGGTGGTTCCATTTTCATGATTCTTTTTTATTTGAAAGCTGGTGTTTCACGTGTGTTCCCATTTAATAATAATGTTTATAATGAAGTTGGTTTTGATTCAATTATCTAGGACCATGACATTGTCTTGGTTTCCTTATATTACGACCCTGAGGGGCGGCGACGACGGCGGGCGGTCGCTGGTAACGTATCCGAACTATCGTATGGCAGACGACGTTGCCTAACGTCGTCAGTTAGGCAACGTCGTCTTGGCATTGGCGTTTATCAATAATAATCAATATAATCAATAATCTCATGGGGAGTAATGCCCATGTTTGATTTTTTAACCTAAGCCCGATGTTTATAGTTCTTTTTTGTTTGTTTCAGTGTAAAAGAGGACAGCATCACATCAAGTTTTTGTTTTGAAGATACAAAACGTCGAGAAATGATCCTTGCTATCGCATTATAGCCCTCACAGGAAAATGTTCTGCTGGTAATGTATGTAGGGACTATATCGGTTATGACTGGATGTAGGCAAATTATTTTATTTATATAGAATAGATACATACTTAGGTAGTTGATCTAACCCTACTCGATAACCAGAAGGCACAACCTAGTCAGCATTTTGAATGTTAATATAAAATTTAGAGATCTTAATTCTTTTACCCACAGTATAAATCGTACCTAGCAAAACTGGCAGTGAAATAATAAATTATTATTTCAAAAGGGTACTCATGTCCTATTATAGCAATTTAAACAAGACCGAAAATTGATGGGTAAAAGATGATAACTAACAATCAATAACGTGGTATTTATTAACGTGGAAAGCCTACTATTAATAATTGTACGTTATTACCAAGTCATGTGACGACTCGGGCTCCTATAAAAACTGTGTTTATCGCATATTTTTATCGCACATTTCTCATTGTTTTATATTCTTTGTACATTATATTCTACTATCATTATAAACGCGAAAGTGTAAACATATGTAGGTATGTAAACATGTATGTATGTTTGTTGCTCTTTCACGTAAAAACTACTGAACGGACCGAGCAGAAATTTTGCATACAGGTAGCTAGGCCTGAAATAACACGTGGGCTACATTTATCCCAGAAATCAGTTTCCATGGGAGAGGCGTGCGAAGCCGCGGGACGTAGCTAATTTATTATAACTCTTCCATTTCTTTCTATTTTAGGCAGTTAATGTAGTTGCATCCTTCCATCTCATTTGTGGCTGTCCCACCGGTCTTTGTTTCCCGCACGGTCTCCCATCTAAGAGTTTCTTGCACTATGATGTCTCTTTGCGGGCTATGTGGCCTGCCCACTCCATCCAGAAGGCTACGAAGCTCTCCTAAATCTCAGATACGGGCTGTGCGGATTTGTTGTTGTTTCACGTAGACTCGCATCGTGTTGGCCATTCAGCGGTTCGCTTTATTTCGGAATTTTGCCCCTTGTGTCGCATCGCCTCCTGCGTGTGAGCGAGCGGTTGCAGAAACTAGAAGGAATTTCACCATTTTTGATATATTTTTGTATCTTCCGATTCATTTTGAATAAACAACTGATTTCAGAAATATTTTGAATTATTTCTAATGGTGAATATATTTAGGTTGTTTGCAACGCGACAGATTTTCGAATAAAGGTGTCTTTCATGCATAAAAAATAGCTTGAAAATGACTCGATTTGGTGGTCAAAATCCCACCCCTGGGTTAAGGGCAGGAAGAAGGACTGATGTTCAATACAAAAAAATGAGTTTTTGATTGTATTGCTTTACCCATATACCCTACTAGTTCTTTGCACACGTTGTTTCTATGGAAACGGTTTAGGGTTGTTTAATCCCATAAGAAAGAAATAGCCATAGCGAGTAGTTCCCAAGGAATCAAGAGTTCAGAATGTGTTATTCATTCATCCATTCATCCATACATCGAAACTTCCCCATTTATATTATTAAGAGTGACGATGACATGTCTGCTTTTTACCTTACCCACAAGGGTAGGTAGCTTACCTTCCGAACATTTTTATTCCGTTTCCATTCTTAGCGTTGTAAAATCAATTATTTACAGGGAAGGCCCAACTGAAGCTGAAATTCATTCCATTTACTCCAAGATATTATCGTCTTGAGCGATCGACTCATTTCGTAAATTACATTCAGTGTAAATTGCTTTTTCGTTCCTGATGCAGTTTTGCACAATTTAAATTGAATAAAGTCGAACTACAATGCTATACACACTTTGCCTATTATGTATTAAGGACAGACACGTGATCGAAAAAATAATAAAATAACTTTATGTACCTTTAAAACTATCGTAGTAAACTTATCCACCAAATACTGCTCCTCTTGAGGTTGAGTCCCAAGAGTTAGGGGGTTATCTGGCCCAGCGCATCAGCATTGCCATACAGCGGGGCAAGGCAGCCAGCAGCGTCTCAAAAACGCTTTCAATTGATAATGCTATGGATCAGTTGAGCTACCTCTAGATTGTTGCCACATTCGGCAGTTAGCTCAACTTTGTAAATACTAGTTTTTATCTGCGTCTATTATGTAGCTGTTATTTTATTTAGTCAAATTCATATTGTCATAATTATACTGTTATTGATAAAGTTTCTACACTAAATTTTGCCACCGTTACTATACTTCAACGTATCATCACTATACAATCGATTTAATACTGCAGTTGATATCAAGTACTCGTAGGTAGGTAGGGATTCAACCTTATTGCATTTCCGAAATACCATATTCATGCTCGCTATGAATGCTTCATATTTTTTTATCGTATCGTTCTCGTTTTCCCACAATTCGTTTTATTCCGCTTCGTCACCATTTCAAATAGAGTTCACCTTTAAAATAGAATTGAATAAAAAGAATTGGATTTTTCTTTGCTCTGGTTGCAATCGTTATAATGGTGTTTTGTCGAGTTTTTTTAGCAGATCATTCAAATGTAAATAAAATGTACAGAAGCATTTTAAATGTATATCTAAAAATAACCATGAGTCTTATCTTGCAAGATGTTTTATGGCTATAAATATTTTCAGTGAACATCAAGAAGCAAAACTGATATTAAAATGTTTAAGGCATGTAATAGCGTGCAACTTTCATACATCCTATTGTACACTGTTCAAGGTATGTACATACGAAAAAAGTATGTAAAAAGAACTGCTTGAACACCGCTCCCGCATACATCTTCCTCAGATCTACCGTACGCAGTCCACGCGGCAATTGCTGGCAGCAGCCACTGTAAGCAAAGTCGGAAATGAGTGCTACAAATACCACTCAAGCAGCAGCAAGCTCTGCTTATTGCTTATGCTGTTGCTGTAATGCGTATCTAAAGACGAGTTTAAGCCCTAATTTATTGTTTCTAAATGAATAGGTCCTTCAAAGTCGTTTAGCTATCCTAAGTTCAATTTCAAATGCGTGTGATATCATTGAGTTTTGTGGTCTTTATTTCAAACCCGGAGATAATTACAAAGATGTGACCTCCATCTTCAATGATAGTGGTGCGATATCTTGGGTCCTCGGAGGTATAATGGAAATCAATAAAGCTCCCGTCGGCCGAGCCCCTTACCCACACAATTTCGGGGATGGAAAGTGTAATGAGTGGAGAGTACTCGACACTAAATGAATATTTTTGTATTATATTATACTTTGCGGATCGACCACGTTTACATTATGAATGTGAAGTGGGTAACCTACAAACCGAACAATTGTTGGAGGAACACCATTACATTTTAATCGTCAAAATACGAATGTTTTTTACTAAAATATCATGTTTATTTGTCACATACTTAGTTATTAAAAAAGTTTACGATATGGGCTCAAAATCTAAATTTAAATTTTAAGCGTAAAGAAAAAATTTGCTGCTATTATGTGCTCTTAGTAAGATTGATCACGTTGTCTTGAAATCGATGAAAAATCGATATAAAAATCGATCTGAAATCGATCCGAGTTTATCACTCGTACAATTTTCATCGTATAATGGTTTATTTTGCTTTGTTATTTATTGGTTATCAAAATACAGCCAATGACTGGGAAAAATAGTATGAGCATCTGACTAGCTATATCATTCTTTATAACTTTACTTTTTTGTTAAAAAATGTCTCTTTACGACTCTATTCCTTTCTCAAACCGCCACACACATTCGTCTCTTCATGACGCTTTTAAATACAAGGGAGAGGATTCGATAACACATTCGCAGAGTGTTTGTGACATTGAGCTCCTTATATCGAGGAGTAACGACGGTGACCTGCTTTGTTGGTACAAGGATATCGCTTACAGGTCTAATGGTGACAGTTATTGGAGTGAAGAAGAAATTATTACTGAGTTTTTAGCTTAAAGTCTAAGGTCCTGTGATGTCGTTTTTGTCCCGTAATAATATGAAAGCTTGAGTTACATTTTTGCACACCTTATAAAACAATTACAAAATATATGTTTTCGTTTTTACCGCTCTAAAGCGATTTTAGAGCTCAGAATTTTGAGTAGTCATGGTATGACGTATAAGAAGAAGTAAAACGAAAAACATAGGAGCACAGTAAACACACACAGATATTTATTAATTTTGCCGATTGGTATCGATATGGACCGGTTGAACTTTTACTAGATTATTTGCAACCGTACATCATCTGTAAATACTAGTTCTCGTTTGTTTCTACTCTGTAAATTTCATTATTTATCAAATAATTATCAAAACTCAATTTGAATTGTGTAAAATTGATTTGATAACCAATTTTCAGTTACTCCAAATCATTTGCGGTGAACGTGGTCATAATAAATTTGATCTAAACCAATTGTAAATCAAATATTTACCGAACCACGGTTGGGTGTTTACTGTTTAACGTTCTAATTTGGCTTTAATGTTTATTGTTTTAGTTTAAAACAGAAGTTGGTTGATTTGTCTTCATTTTAATAAATGATTTATGGTAAGGGAAGTTGTTCTTCCCTTATAGGCTGTCTTATTTTTAAGGCAGATCAGCTAATGATGTAAAAAGGACTGTGTAAATTCGTCGAAGATCAATGTTTTTTAACAGCTGATAGCTTACAAACACAAATGAAATTGACGGATTTTGAACTTTATACATACTCGTAGATTACCTACGTTAGTAAAAATTCGTTTCACTCGCCATTTTTTTCTTGAACTCACTCGATATGTCTTATTTTTTTTTGTAAACGATAGACATTAGACCAGATAACCTACTTATTATACAATTTATACAATTTAGAAGCATGTGCTTTTTTACACTTTACAATGCAGTTTAAAAAATATTTTTCTACACCACCTGTTACGGAATCAAATTCGTCCCTAATCCTGTTTCATTGGGAGAAAAAAGATCGATCACGTCATCTGAGATCACCCCTAAGTTTGCACCCCAAGGTTCAACGACCGCGGGTTGTCCACGCGTCAAGATGAGCGTGCCATGAACCGGTTGTGAACTTGCAACCGGTTTGAGAAATGCTTGAATGGTTTTGTTATTATTGCCCTGCATTGCAATTTTTTATCAGGATTTAAGGGTCTTTCTATGGATTTCAATTTTAAGGACACCCAGCCCATGAAGTATTATACTTATTTCCTAAAGATCAGTGAAAACTATATTAATTATGTCTACAGCTAGGTATAGTGTGCGTTCTCATAGAATGGGATTGACAATGACGTCATGCCTCATGCTGTCCTGTTCAGTTCGAATACTTCCTAAGCCAGATTAGGATGAGAGATGACGTCATAATTTTATTATTTAAGTAAGCACGCACACATTCATTACAAATATTATATATATATATATATATATATTTTAATGTAATTTTAAATAAATAAATACATCATAGTATTACAATCTAGTCTAAAACTAATAAGTACAAGTAAAAAACAAAATTAAAATATTTCCAAGTACCTACTTCATAACATATTTTATTTTCATAAAAGCTAGCTTTTATGTCCGAATTTTTTTTTACACAAATGTTGAAATTGAAATTGAAAATTGAAGTCACTATTCGAAATAACACTGAGTCACTACTCAGTGTTTACAGACTTCAATTTCAGTAAATCGCTAAAATAACTTCAAATAATTATCATGACAAGCAGCCAACATACAATTATGCTTCCACTAACGCTTCTAAAATTTTTATCGCACCTCCGCACGAATATGGCGGAGACTAAGGAATAATACATTGAACTTTCAAAATTTCATAAGGGCTTGAATATTATAGCTGTTTCATAGCTTTTATCAATCGATTATACGAATATCCTAATAGAATACTTATAAACGGTATATGAACGGTATAGGACTATATTATATACTTATAGCTTTTCTAAAATGAAATAAATTAAATTTATATTTGAATGTATTGTATATTAGATGAGATGATATAAAATTTTGAGTTGAGACTCTGAGACCAATAAGTAATGTTTTTTTACTAAATAAGAGTCCTAGGTATTGTGGAACTTGAGTCAGACTAAACTTGTCTCAGAGACCACAACTCTCACAGACATAATCTTCAATCAGGGGAGCCATTTTGTTTAGTTTCAATGTGACACATTTAATTGGATTTGATCTAAGGGGTAAGCAAAGGGTAGGCATGCATCAGATAACTTAAAACTGATTCTACAACTTTATTATTTTCAAATGGGCAGAGGGTCAGCTATAATCGTTTTTACGACATATTCTTAGGGTTATTGCATGATTTTCTATTGTAAAGAGTGTGATTTTAGTTGTAATGTTGTTTTGTTATGACATTTATGAAAAGCATTATTACCTTTTTATTTTGTACTTAAGCTTGATTAAAATCACGACATGGTTTTTATTATGATTGCGTAGTCGTACTTTATGGTTTGTCCACATCTTCCTTGACCGAGTCTTAGCAAACACAATTTGTAGGTATGTATGCAATCTTGTCTTGTGAAATACGGATTTATAATGTATATAATAATATGTGTTTACTTTCCTATTCCTATATAACATAAAAAATAAATGAAGACTAAGTCTAATTAAGTCATTTACAACTGGATATTCAACCTGATTTGAGTTTTGCTTTCTAATATTTCAGCGCAGTTTCATTCGCCATGATCACGGGATACCTGATCCCCTGAATGACCCGTTTCAAATGACTTCAGTCTTAATAACCATGATGTATATTTTATATATATATATATATATACCAACTTTTAAAACCATGGTAAAGGAGCATTATTTGTCCTGTTGTCACTGAACAAACACCTTCTATGTCCCTATGAATATAAGTAATGTTATGTATGTAGTATATTTTAAGTGTAGTATTTTATTTATATAACCTTCATGAGCACACAGATCCCCTAGTACTATCCAATGATCTTATCCATTCAAGTTGTCTGGTAGAGATCGCTCTTGAATGATAAGACCGCCACTTGTCACTTAGTTTTTAAGCTGTTCTATTGTATTGTTTCTTTTAATAAGTGTGCAATAAAGAGTTTTCTATCTATCTATATAGTAAAATAAGAGTTGAATAAGATAGAATAAGCTGTTGATAGAATGCTTTGTTAACGTAGTAAAATTTAATACAGGTAGGCAATAAGTAATTTTTTACCATGGTGATTTTTTTTGATTTGTATCAATGGAATAGGTACTACGTCAAAAACTCTTCTTACTTGTTTTTCCCAGCATTTGGTGACAACTGCGAAATTCCAACACCATCCATCAACTCTCTGCCTATCTGACACCGCTATACAAGCACACCCGTGTCAGCAAGTGTAGATATTTCCAACCAAATATTTACCCCGACTGAAAAAGCCCGTCTTTTATTTTGCTATCAAAAACATTCCACCCATTACCACATCAATGCAGTTAGTTTCCAACTAAACTCCTCTTTTCCCGCCCATTATTTCATAAAATAACAAATAAATGTAAATTTTATTGCGGTCGCTAGCGAACTAGGCTTATTTCTCTTATTTATCAGCCCTCGGTGTAAAATGAACTCTGACTCTTTTGCTTACGATTTAATACTTACAACTTTTTTAGTTTTTATAGCTCAAATCAGATGTTAATTTACAAAAATATCATTCAATTATAGAAACAACGGGTAGTAGAGAGAAAAAATACATCAAATCTAGTAATATTAAAGTTATGTTACGACTCCCACAAATTATCTTGCGTATTACTTCACTTACCATCTCATCCGGCCAGCTGCCAAATACTGCGAAAGATTTTCATCCCAGATTCAAACAAAGGCAAAAAGTGAAAGTTCTCTACTTACAAACTATAATTCGCTCTGTGTGATCGCGAAGACCGAACAAAGGGTAGGTGACCTACTTATGTCGAATTTGTGAAGGTATAGAATATGGGGAAACTGCTATAGGGTGGCTCGTTTGTTCCAGTGAAGGTTGTTCGAGGGCTTCAAATATATATTTAGACTTTTTGAAGCATCCAAGCTTTCCACCGTTTTCGTAAAGTAGCATGTTTATTTTACTTCATTGTGTCAGCTACTCTAGAGAGTATTTTTACATTATCTTTACTTAATAATTCGTAAGAATATTTGTTATATTTGAATATGACATGCGCTGGTGATTGGTGACGTCAAGTGTTTTTCTGAATTTGATTTTTAAACGGATTTTCGTTTGCGCTGTGAAAAAAGGCAAAGAAAACACATTGTACTAGAAAAATCTGCGATATTTCATCGCTGCCTGGTCTGTGTCTCACATTAACCTAGTTTTACCATACAAAATGTAGGTAAATATTAATGAAAGAGAAGAAACCCGTTTCGCAACACAAAGTAACCGAGTTTTCATTTCATTACAAACATGGCGAGCTAGTTTCTTGTGAAACAAAAGTCAGGCGCATGGCCGCAGACCCTTGCGGGAAACCACGGGGTAAACACGACTGATAAAACAGTCTCCTAAGGCACATAAACGTATAGAGAACAGGATAAATTAAACCATTCGAGTTTGAGCTTTATTTCTTTACAAACATGCCATTTAAAAATACTATCTGTCTGCCCGAATGCGAGTAGGAACTTAGTTTGGTACTGTAGGTTTATAATAAATCAGGGCTTTGAGTATTTTAGGATAGATGGCCTTGGTGAGTTTTCATCAGAAGATCGTAATAATAAATCAATTAATTTATATCTACTAGTTGTAACTTTCTTTGTAAATAAATACGTATTAATTATAGAGCTTAGTATTTATTTGTCATGAAAACTGATATATATTTTTATCCACAAATGACTTTACTAACCAATCATTTTTTAAAAAAGTCTTTACAGTATTTTTGACCGAACGTGTAACGATTTTTTTGCCCAAAACCTGAATTATGTAACATTGAATTAGAATAGCATGTCAAAGTAAAAATAAGGGTAAAATTGATGACGCAGTGCCCAGCTTTAGAATTATAAAAAAATATCAACGGAGGGTTAAAAAATATCCAAGAACTCCATTTGCTCTGGTAAAATAACAAAGATGTCTCTAAACACGGGAATTATTTGACTTTTTGATTGTGTTTACTGTTGCGCGGGTATACAGGGTCTTTTCCTGGTAATAAACAGATCCCCAGCACAATCCCAAGACAGAAAGTAGCCGGAGGCTGTGGCACAGAGCAAACAATAGTTACCCCTACCTTGGACAGAATGGTTGGGACTCTTTTCATATAAACGTAAAAACTCTTAAGAAAAATCTGATTACTAAAACTCTCGATTTAAAAATAAATACTCAGCAGCAGCTAAGCTCTGCATAGCTTATGGCTAGGTGATGCTGTGTGGATTGCCCAGCATTATTTAGTATTATTATTTTTTGTATGAATTTTGACACTACCTTAATTACCAATAACATAAAAAATATTCTGCACGTTACTTAGGTACTTAATAGTTAAAAACCAAGACAACATATTCAACCTGAGACATGGAACTAACGTAAAGTTAGTAAAATTAACAGATTTGTATTGTTATCAATTGCAATTTAATATAAAATTCCAGTTGTTTTTTTCATTATTTTTATTGCATGTTTTGTAAAATAACACAATTGTAAATTTCTAATCATTACCTAAAAAATATCTCGTGATGATATCGTTAAAATTATCCTACCTTACCACTACCACCAACATCTTACATCCACAGAACAAGAGTTCTTGGGCTACAAATAGAAATTGAAAATTGTTTATTTGAATAAAAATACGTTACACTACACGTTAACAGTGTTGTTTAGTCCTTTTAAGCATGAAGAAATAGTACAATGTATGGAAAGAGCTCTGAACGAGATCCTCTCAGAACGGTGGCGAGGGAGCAATCCTGCCGAAATTATAACGGGGTGCGCGGCCATCACATTTGATAGGGGTGAATTTAGCACTGATTCGACTGGCAAACTGATATTGGAACTCGTATAGTTGGGTTTATCGGGATAATCTAGTTTTCTTTTAAGTGGGCCATTTTTTCGATTCAGCTGTAAGTAGATATTTTGTTGATAACGTAGATACTAAATTTCTGGGAACCATTTTTGGGTTTTGCTTTAGTAAAAGTTTTTGTTACCAAGTAGAGGCGTAGTTTCCTTAGAAAACTTGAATAATTTGTTGGAGAATAATATTTTCGCGGAAATTTTGTTTTAAGTTCTACCGATACATTTGATAAGAATTATTACGATACTATTATTTTTGGTTTGCGTAGGGCTATAAACAAATAGAAGCCAGGAAAAGAAGAAGCATATTTCCGACAACGAAAACGGGATAAGAAAGCAATACCATCCAGGATCTGCGATTCCAGAGTAGACAGAAGTTGAAAACATCAACAACATCACCTTTTAATTGTATATACCTACTGTGAGATACCGTAGCATGTAGGTACCTAGAGTACCTACAAAAATAATTAAACAACCAATCAGAAAAAGCATTTTAGGTATTGAATTAATTAACAAAAATAATGTTGGAAAATTCACGTTCACAGCATTATCTAACCCAGTTAAGCAGAGCTTGTGTTATGGGTACTAGATAACTGATATACTTAATACAACAGACTACATAGATAGATATTATTATTATAGTACATAGAAAACTTCCAGAATTAAGTTCAAATTTAATCTCATTATAATATTAGAACTGATATAGACCGGAATTAATGAGCATTTTATTATCCGGATCTAGATGTGACCGGATCCATGACGGAAGTTACCCAGTTCACTAGTTCCATTAAAATGACGGGCCTGCACTAAAAGCTAGTTGCGATGTAACATTATTGAGTACTCGGATGTGGCTTAGCTAGAGGTCGCCACCACTATGTATTAATTAGGTACAGTCAAATACAGTTTGGCTAGATGCAGCGGTTTGAACTATGTTTAGAACATTACAATGTCTCTATCGGGACGGGAATGAATTCCTGAAATCAATATACACGGCAAATGTTAAAGTGCTTATCGTTAATACAGTGGTAGGTAAATTATAGAGTTATTCCCAACGCCGAGTGTATTCCCAACGTGCCTAATGAGACGTGCTCATTCCCAAAATCGCACAAAAAGTATTACCAATTTCTCACGAAAGTCGTGATTTACAATCTACATCATCGATTATTTATTTTCGTTTTCATTAGTGTTATTTGTCAAAAGATGTAATCATTATTAAAATTGTCAATGACAGCTAATGTTTTAAAAAATCGGTATAAACTGGAAAAAAAATTCGTTATACATCTTTAAAATCATCACTTATAATAATAATAATAAAATTTGTTTATTCAGACATATTACTTAACACCGACGTGGGTTTGTAGACAAACGAAGGTCTATTCTCGATAGAAAATTTTTAAGCAAGATTTTAAAATATACTTGCGGCATACATACTTATGTACCTACTTGACGAGTGCAATCCATTAAACTGACCTACTATATTAATACTTAAGGCGCATACCCGAGCCAATCTGACAGCGATACCTATTTTATCATATTTTTACGTTTATCATAGGATTTTTTTAAAATCCTACGTTCAATTTGTGGTATCTATTATAAGCTATTTTTTAATACCTCTTTCATAATTTTATCTCATATAGTTTAGGAGGAGATGCGAAATTAGAGTTTGGTGGCCAAAAAGCGCAACTTCGTATCTCTTCCTAAGCTTTACAAAATGAAACTATTACAGAGACATTAATAAATAGCTTATAATAGATACCACAAACTGAAAGTAGGATTTTTAAAAATACCTGCGTTTAACGTAATAATAAGATAAAATAGTTGGAGGCGCCACTTTCGCTGCTGTATGGGCCTTAAGTAATAAAACAAAAACAAAACACTATTCCATAACTGAATATTATTTTGACCCACAAGGCAGAAAGTCACAGGATGTTTAGATGTTTGGATGGATCTTCGTTACCTCTTCATTCCGTAACTACTGAATTGATCGGGCTTTTATTTTTCATATCTAGATCTAGTTGTAAGCCTGAAACCAAACATGGGTTTTTTTATCCCATAAAACAATTCCTATAAGAAAAAAATAACCTATAATAACTAACTAATAACTATTCTAATAACTATAGGTACTAATTAATATAAATACTCTAGGCAGGGCGTCCAGATTCACTTCTTTTTTGTAAGGTACACAGAGAATCTGTGGTACCTTGTATTATTCCTTTAAAAAGTTAATAGAGGCGAACCATTTGTAACAAAAAAGGTTTCCTCTATTACGAAGTTCACTATCGAATGTGCCACAAAACCAGCCAAGTGTTTCATTCGCCACGTGTACAATCCCAAACGGCTGAAGCCAGCTAGATACAAACCGCACTCGGCTCGAAACGTACCAACATTTTGTAAATACGACACTATTTATTTAGCACTGTCATATTCACGCGAGGGGAACCTTTTAGTGGGATGATCTACGTCACAATGGATGCTGAAAACGGAGTATTTTGTAAAGCTTTCAGTTATTTTTTTAACATATACGTTCAATTTTAAATCTATCGATAAATATTTTAGCTCTCTCCGCATCGAATAAATCGATGTGCGAAACTCCTGGTGTTTTAAACAGATCTTCTAAATAAAAAAAAAACATACGTTTTCCCAACCTTCTATTTATACAGTTAACAATGTAATCCAGAAAAGTTAAATTGGTATTTTTATAATAAATTTCAACTCAAAAACTCACAACAACTTCACAATTTATAAATGCTGAAATTTTATCCGGCCTGTTTTGAAAATAAACTCAAATTATTTTATAATTAGGCAACTACAAAGTCAACGAAATACAAACCGCAACTGGTCCCAAAATGGAGCTACATTTTGCACACACGACACTATTTGCTTACCATCACATATATACGAAATACTGCTGTACTTTTGTGTAGATTAGCTAAATATTCAACATGATTTTAGTCTGTTTCGATCAAACAATTTACATCAGTATTAATATATCCAAAAAGGGTTTGGGTCCATTATATTTGTTTTTTATTACCAAAAATAAACGGTCCATTATTGAAAGGAACCTGAGCGGTCACTGTCTCCATTCAAATAGCAATAAAATGTACGAAAATTTCCAATAATTTAAATACAAAATAACGATCACATTTCCTCATTATTTTCAATAAAAATTTCACTCAACTGTCATAAATTCTGAGAGTCTGAATTCACGGCCAACGTCCGGAAATTTTAAGGGGAGTTTCCTTTCATTTTTTTTCTAAACAACCATTAGGAGCTGCGTGCGAAAATCATCGCAACTGAGGTTGGCAGCTGCGGGGTGGGGGTGGGCCATCCCCTCGCTATTTTCGGGACTTGAATTATAGTCCGACCAAGCATTGAAGAGCTTTTACCGAATTTTGTGTTACGTTTTACGGCAGGATCCTAAGCGTGTCGGTTTCCTAAATTATTCAGAGAAAAGTTTTTAAGGTCCATGGACTTAGGCTGTAGGTATTAATAATTCTATGGAATGAATTCACCTTCTTAGAGCGCTTTTACTTTTTCCTAAATTACCAAGAAGTTGAGAAATATATAAAATTTATATTATTCAGAATTTTCAGGCTGTGAAAATTTTAACATTTTTACAAACCAATTAACCAGATTTTTAATATTTTTTCACTGCATAAACAAAGAAAAATTACCAATAAGCTTCCATCCTTAATAATGTAACCCTAAAGTATGATCGAGATAAAAACTAGTGGAATCGACGCAGAAAAACTGCGCATAAATCACGAGCCGGCGTAGTTCAGTTAAATCAGGCTACACAATTTATAAAATCACCGTTCAAATTAAAGGAATATTCCACATAATTTTGGCACAAAGAGACGCGACAGACGCGTCAACACGAGACGCCGCTAAACAAGAAATTCCAAATAATCAACCTATTCACACAGGGCGAATTTACTCGTACCTAAATCTACCGAGGGTGAGCGAAAGGGAGGATCGTATCAAGACTCGAGACTCCCCCATGGCGTCGCTATGAGGGGACTCGGAGGGAATTTTAGGTTAGTGGACATGTAGGCATAAGGACGGGAACACGGCAAATTTGTTGTCTCCTTTAGTTCGTGTCGTTTTGTGCTTTTCGTTGTGCGTCACGTCATAGTTCATCGTCGTATCGTGATTTAGAGTAAGTTAGTTAAGTGTAAATATATTTTAGTGAGTGGTGAATTTTTGCGCGCGAATTTTCTCTCGCTGGATGATTGTGCTAACTTTTTGGCGACAAAATAAATTTTCTGGATGTTGAGTGATGATTAGTGAGTGCTGAGTGCCAAACGGTGAGTGGAAAATAAATAAAAAATAAAAACACTTGTGATAACACCGGGGTTTGTTTGTAAACAGTGCCGCGTGCGTTTAGCAAGTGTAAACATTGACCACCATAATATACTTTATCGTGAGAAAATTATTTTGATAACGCCCTAAACAGCGCGCCGCGACTTCCGCGACAAAACTAAGGGAAGTGCCGCTCAAAAATAATACTGTGAAACGTAAATTCGTGCCAAATATTTACTCATTCTAACTGTGTTGTAAATAAATGTAAATAGCCGCTTAAATTTCCGCGTATTATAAAAGCAAACGTTAAGTGTACAAAAAATAAAAACACATAAAATATAAAAATTAAGTGTAAGAACATAAAATAAATCTCACGTCGAGAAAAACGGGGGTCGACGGTGTACAACAGTTACTATACGGATCGATAATATTACGCATTACGGGGTGACTGAGAGGAACGCACACAGCCACGCCGCACGCACACTCTCGCATCCCACCCCACTGTCGCCCTCACAAATACAGCTTTAACATAAAAAACCGAATTTACTCATTATAAGAACTAATAGTACAAAAACTGTGATTTTAGTGTTCAGTAACTGTGATAGTCATGTTGGTAGGCACGAATTTTGGCATGAATCCGATCCTGTTCGGGTACAACATGCAGGCTCCTATGAGCAGCGTGAGCATGCCTCCTCCGACGCCGATGATGGAGTCGGCCCCGGCGACTCCCGTCCATAGCAACCACCATAGCCACGCTGTCAAGGAGAAACGTTCCTCTTCCTCGCCCCTGACGCTTTCGGAGATAACGGGAGCGCCTCCCGGGGCGGGAAAGGATGCTGTTAAACTCTTCATCGGCCAGATCCCTCGTCATCTCGAGGAAGAGGATCTGAGACCGATGTTTGAGGAGTTCGGGAAGATATATGAGCTGACTGTGCTGAAGGATAAACACACCGGCATGCACAAGGGTAAGTTATTATGTGTTCACTGTTTTGAACTTGAAATGTGTTTTTGTTTTTGTTCCTACATTTATTCCCAGTTGGATTAATCAATCATCATTCTTTTATTCTGAAGTCAGCTCAAAACAGATAGCTCTACAGGGAAACAATTAACAGCTGAAAAAATTATCTCATTTTTATACATTTTTATACAATAAATTTTATTCTAAGCACTCTACGTTGAAAATGGGTATTGTAAAACAAGCAATAAAATACAAATGCCATGAACTTACTACGATAGCAGTAATAATTTCCACGTTTAAGATTTTATTTCGCAGTATTTTATAGTTTACTGCTGCTTTTATGCACTTCAAATATAAATAAATGGGTTACTGGCATACGACGGTTCCTACAAAAGAATAAGGTTAGTTAATCAAAATCACAACAACATTAGGAGTCGACATACATAAAGACCTTACGATGCCGCAACGCAAAAATCTGCGGCAGAAAAGTAGTTCCTATTGCTACCGACGAACATGGACGTAACGCTGCAGCTTGTACCGCAGAGGCGGTGAATGGGTTAAAGGTGAGGTGCGACACGACTCGAAACCCAGCAGAGAAATAAACACTAACAGGCTAAAGGTTTCTTAGTCTACGTACCGAAGCGACAGAAATAAAAAGTATCACTTTATTTCCTTGTCAATCATTTTAAGTGTATGTTTTGAATGTTGATTTTTAAATGAGACAAAATGTCGGCTATTATTGCGTTGCGTTGTCGCGTCGTATCGCATTTCTTCTGAGTTGGCCCTTATAGTAACAGTCACGACATGCAAAGATTAAAACCTGCATTTTTCCTCAGGGAAATAAAGAAAACACTCGGTACTTCGTATAATAAGTACTTTTAGATGGAAGATTATGCAGTGTTGTGGTCACGGTGGGGAAACCTTTCACTGTGAATCAGGAGTCCATACTTGTTTAAAGGTATAGAAAGTAGGTAGGCATATAAATTGACGTTGATTTGGGTCACTTAGAGTCCTTATTCGAGCCGCTGCTAAAAGGATTAGCAGAAAACTGCTCGCATTTATTTATTTATTTTCATTCTGGTTTAGTTGAATTTTCCTCGAAAGTCATCACAACGGAATATTTACCATGATTTGAAGTTTGAGCTTTCTAATATTTCGGCACAGTTTCATGCGCCATGATCACAGAATAACTGAAGGTCTTGCGAGTGATTATTTATTGACAGATATATCGATCTACCCTCATTTTTATCCGTTTGCTACGAACGTTAACACTACCACCGGTTTCATTATCGAACGTAACTTGATCAATGACACACCACACAGACAGTATCAGAACGCAGTTCGGTTAGTACATCACTTCGTCGTCGTTTGAGGTTCCTGTGTTTGGTTTTCTCAATGGCCTCCTGTACCTTGACTTTTCCTGTCGATAATTATGGAAACAGCATATAAAGCAAATTATCAGAATATTGAAGGCAATTTATAATTTTTATTTCAATATAAAGATTCTTAGAACAAGCCAGATTAACTATAATTCTAAAGTGACTACTGACCGTTGTTACGAGGCGTATTGTAGATACTATTGCAGCAAACAAAAAAATTCCAAATTAAGAAGAAGAAAAGCTACGACCACCTTGTTTTCCGGTGATGATCAACCACCAACGCGCTGTAACACGTTACGTTAGGTCCCGTAACACCAATCTGAATCCGGTTTAAAAGTAAACAATGAAAACAGTAAAACTATAGTATAGTAGATAAATATGAATTGCCCATAGTTTTTATTGAACAATACTCATTTATTTAGCATTTTATGGCTTCCGTTTAAAATTGTTATAAAATGGCAATTACTTTACAATAACCGCTATAAAATGAGTTAATGTATTTATTTCTTGGAAACAAAATATTCAACGATCAATGATAGCGCACTCCAAGTTAATTTAAAGTTTTTTATAATGAATCTGATTGGTGTTGGTTCTGTTTTAAGCACGAGGCATCCTTTTCATTTAACGTTTCATGATATAATAATAACAAATGATCGTGCTATTAAATGCCATTCAATTATGCCCATAACTTACTTGGAAAGCAGGCACTGAAAAATAAAGGACAAATTATATTTACTGTCGGATAAAGTTCAAGTTCCGTTTAATGTTGACGAGGACGCCCTCTGTGGGTTAGTGGTCACCTCGGTGTTAGGAAAGCGTGATGCTGCGGGTTCGCTTCCCGCCGCAAGACAAACTGTACTACATCCTGTCAATATTTGATCCTGTTTGCGCAATTTGATCGCTAAATAATGCAAGGGGTGGTTTTCGGAAAATGGATTGATTACTAAAGAAGAGTAAAAGTGTTTTCTTTATTGAAGATAGAAAACACAGGTATGTGAAAATTAATAAATTGATTGTTTTAAAACAAGTAAAAACTGATATCGATTTCCTTAATTTTACACTGTTTTTTTAACTTTTGCGGGACAAATACTGAATATTGGGAGAAAAATATAAGACCTCGGGATCATTCTCTATAGAATAGCATAATAATTTTCTTAATTGAACCATTATTGACAGAGAAATCGGCGAAGATTTACTCATTTATTTATTTTATTAATTAGAACGGCGACTGCCAATTACACTAACTAATTCATTATAATTTATATACAAAGAATTAAAGACTAGGATAAAGATTAAGATAAGGAAATTATTAAGAGGAAGTTAAGATAAAGAAATTTCTAAAATTTTTAATTTAGAAATTAAGATTCTCCTAGTACAGTCAGGTGTACTACAAATATGTAGGTGGACCACGGGCAGGAACCTATAAAAAACATACGAATAGAATCTTCAGAAGTCGATTAGAATAAATAAATATTGCTGGACAATTCACACAGCATTATCTAATAAGACGAAAGATGGGGGAACCCATCTTTCGTCTTTTATTAACTTATCACATATTATATATATTTCTATATCTATATATTCATACACATGCACTCACACACCACTATATTAACTATATTTATTTGTTCATCATAGCTACCTAGAAGTGTAATAATATTGTTTGTGTTTACGAGAAAATGTGTTATTAAATCTGGGTTCCATGTTACCCAGACTCTCATGAGACTGGTGTTCTCAGGGGACCCAGGACACCACTCACACTAATCAAACATGCACTTAATACTCATACTACTAACTAAACAAAATCGCACTTTCCGTTAATTATTTGTTAAAATAAACTAGACATAATTAGATTTTAAGCTAGACTATAAACTGTATTAGTAGATTATAAACTATATTTTCCTTTTATATTTCTGTTAAAGACTTAGATAAATAATCTGTAATGTCTGTTATAGAAGAGCGAGACCTTCTAACACAAGTACTTTTACTTAAATGAAGGTCTCTACTACGGCTACAATATTTGTAAAACTGTTACAGAAATAAATTATATTTTATTTTTATTTATTTTTTATTTATTTATCTAGCCCCAAGCTAAGCAGAGCTTGTGTTATGCTAGTACCCATAACACAAGCTCTGCGTAGCTTGGGGATATTTGATTATACTTAATACAATACACTACATAGATACATATTTTTATTATAAATAAAAAATATCACGAACGCCCTGAACAAATATCTGCAGATTGTACACACATTTGTCCCGAGGCGGGAATCGATCCTGTAACCTCCTGCCACGCAGGCGGACCCACCGCGCCACAGAGATCGTCATAAAAATATAAATAGTTAACTCTGACATACGTATAAATTCTACTAGCAGCAGTATTTTTCAAACATTTTTGTTTAATACTCCTTTTTAAACTACTTTCAACGTAGAAGCCTATGCAGTGAACTTCTAAATAGAATGATAAAACCTTTGAATCCATCATGGTTAACACTACAGTCATTTACAACGGGATATTTACCATGATTTGAGTTTTCAGCTTTCCAATATTTCGGCACAGTTTCATGCGCCATGATCTGGATCAAATCATGGTAAATATCCCGTTGTAAATGACTGTAGTGTTAACCATGGTGGATTCAAAGGTTTTATCATTCTATTTAGGGAAGTTCAGTGCATTTTAGTAAATAGAATGGTTAATAATAATATAGCATAGTTATGCATAAATACCCTACATCGTGTGCTTTTGTCGTGCTCTGACAAATGGCGATACAAACGAAACGCTAACATGTTAGTAGTGAGTGCGTGATGTTGAATTTCACGCAAAATTTATGAGTTCGTTTTATTTTGCATTTTATAAAGTTGCGAAGTGTGAATGAGTGTAATTTGAAATTCAAATCAGCGATTGCAAAAAACAATTCCGTAACAAAGGCTTACTTTTTCTTCGCTCAGTAGCATTTTATAATGAAAAATAAATGGGTTATTTATAAGGAAGTTAAAGCCACTGAACTCTTTAAATCATATTTATGTTGGTATTGTGAAAAAACAGCTATAATTTTAATACCAATTTAATTGCCTGCCTATTCATAAGAGAAATGCAAGGTTCACGGTACAAGCAAACGCAAAATTGTTCACATTCATCATAAGTAATATCGTGCTCGAAATTGTTACTCGCAAAGTACACAGTATTAAGGGCAATCCACACCGTATAACACCGAATATGGCATATGCGATTCGAAGTGAAAACGACTAATAAAAACTCGCCGCGACAAATTTTTCATCCACAGTCAAAACAGTTTGCGTGCGACCGTACAAATAAAGCTTGGCACACAGTTTTGTTAAAATAGCTGTGCCAGTCTTGTTTCTTACGTTCTGGACAGATAAAAAATTCAAGAATTTATATATAACTATCCCAAAAACAAATAACTTACCCTGCACTCACCTGTACGACAGATCTTGCTAACATGACCAGCCGAGTTGTAGATTTTTTTTTATATGCTTTGCTGAAGAAAAGTTCCGGTCCAGTCCTCATTTGAATTTGATAATTACTTAGGGAATTATGTAAAGTGATTTTTTCCTACCTGTGTACAACTAACATTTAAAAAATACACCCTAGACATATTTAAGAGTATTAGATAATAACTAATTTATATTGTATCCCCACAGAATAAATATTTAGTAATATGCCTCGATCAATTTTGATTGATTATTTCAGTGTTACGCTCATATATATATTAGGTCCTTACATATGAAATTGGCGTTTTTCGTACTGGCCACTTTAATCACAAATTTCTCCTCTTTGGTAAGGAATTCCAAATTCAAATTTGTACAGCTATAGACTCATGTATTTGTGCTTCGATGATCGTCATTCATTTGTTTTTTTTCTTCTGTTTTTTTCTGTTTGCGTCACTCATTTTACAAAATGGAAAACTTAAAATATCGCATTATTTACGAGTACGAGTTCCGCCGTGGCACTAGTGCTGCGGAAACAACTCGAAGGGTGAATGATGTGTATGGCGGTCGTGTTGCAAAAGAAAACACAGTTCGTTTTTGGTTCCAACGTTTTCGTTCTGGAAATTTCGACCTGCAGAATAAGCCCCGTGGACGGCCTGAGACTCAAGTTGATAATGAAGAGTTGAAGGCTATTGTGGAAGCGGATCCATCCCAAACCACGTCCGAGTTAGCTGCAGGCTGCGATGTTAGTGATAAAACTGTTTTAATTCACTTGAAGCAAATTGGGAAGATTAAAAAGCTTGAAAGGTGGGTACCTCACGAATTGACTGAAGCAAACCGGCAAACGCGCGTCGACTGCTGCGTTACATTACTAAACCGGCACAATAATGAAGGTATTTTAAACCGAATCATTACCTGTGATGAAAAATGGGTTCTTTACGATAATCGGAAGCGCTCAGCGCAATGGTTGGATCCTGCAGCCAGCCAAATCCTGCCCCAAGCGAAAATTAACCCCAAAAAAGTTACTTGTAAGCGTTTGGTGGACTAGTGCCGGTATTGTTCATTACAGTTTTCTCAAATCTGGCCAGACTATTACGGCTGATGTCTATTGTCAGCAATTGCAAACCATGATGGAAAAGCTAGCGGCTAAACAACCTAGGCTGGTCAATCGCTCCACGCCACTGCTGCTTCACGACAACGCTAGACCACACACTGCGCAACAGACGGCTACTAAATTAGAAGAGCTTCAATTGGAAAGTCTAAGACATCCTCCGTACTCACCGGACCTTGCTCCAACAGATTACCATTTTTTTTGAAATTTGGATAACTTCTTGCATGGGAAAAAATTCAACTCCGATGGGGCAGTCCAAATCGCCTTCAAAGATTTTATTGATTCCCGTCCGACTGGTTTTTTTAGTAAAGGGATCAATGAACTACCTATAAGATGGCAAAAGTGCATAGAAAATAATGGTTCATACTTTGATTAATTAAATATATTATATTAAAAAATATTCGACTTTTTGTTCCTCCCATACAAAACGCCAATTTCATATGTAAGGACCTAATATTTCTTTGATTTGATTTGATTTGAGATATAAACCAGGTATCCTTGAACAGCTACGTCCTAAGTGAAATTTCAAACAAAAAGCTGCAAAACATGTTATGAGCAGACTTGCATGCTTGAATTGAAAAATTATTTCGGTTTTGTTGCACTTAAGCTTGGTTACAATGTATGCCTAAAAGGTTTTATTTTAAACGGATAATTTTAAACGGATAACATAGGATTATGTACGGTGGAGCTTGGGTGGAAGTAATCGGTACTTGTTTTTTTTAATGTGGGAACTGGTCGCCATCTTGCGAACATGCGCACAACTAGGTCGGTTACTGATAGATTGTGTTTTTCCGCAAACTATGACAAAGGGATGCTGTGGTAAATTTTATGGGGTTAGAACGTTAATGTTTTGGAATTGATTACAATTTCGGAGAGTTTATTGTCAAATAACTAAAACGACGTTATTTTACTTTGTTTGTTTGTCTATCGCAGATGATGGAAACTTCAGTAAACTCTGTTATTTAGATTCTCTTCTTTTATATGTGTACATTATTGTATTTCCTAATGTATGCCTTATTGTATTTGTAGAAATAATGAGTTTTCCATTTGATTCTCACCATAAAAACATACTTTAACTGATTATTTTTTGATACGAAACAACAATTATGTACAAGTATATAATATCGATTGGTTAGAAGTTTGTAATTTATGTTTATTTTTATTGCTAACAAAGTGTTCTTACCCTTAAAAAATACTTAAAACAGCTGATTACCCCATTAAGGCTAAAATTTTGACTTCTAATACCTAATATATCCGGTTTAAAACATCCATAAAAAAGTATAAAAATTCCTTCCCAACGCTAAAGCCCAGCTATCATTATTACTACCTAAAAAAGCAATTACAATAAGTAGGGGTGGAGTTATGAGAGGGGAGAAGGGACATAAAATTTAATAACACCATAGACTAAGGGACAGTCGGGGCCAGGAAGTGCGTTTTATTTTTGTTACATTCGGAACGGTGAGAAATTGATGGCACTGGATTCCTGCGGGGTCAAAATGTCCAATCAGCTAAATAAAACATGGCATCCGTTTTTTAATAAACGAAATATTAGAACTTTATTGTTTTTGGGAAGAGATTGATTTGTTTCTCTACTGTTTCTATAATAGTCACCTTATAAATATTGAGACAAAGTGTCTCAATATTTATAAGGCTGACTATAAAGAAATGACAAATATTTAAATTTTACTTCCTAGGTTTACAAAATAAGCAAATTTACAACTTTAAATGAAATCAAATAAAAAAAACTGTTCAATGATTGGACACCTGTCCAATTTCCAAATAATGGTAAGTATACCTAATTACAGATCTTCCCGAAATATAACAAGAGATATGAAGAGGAAAGGCAGCGTTGTCTCTTTTGTTTTCCCTTCAAATACTGCGAAGACAATGTTGTAAAAGAGGAAATTTCTTTCAAATTAATTTCGCAACATTAAATATTGGAGCCTTTTATGCCAGAATGGACGAAATGACACAAAGGTCGCGATAATTACCAACGGAATGGGAGGGTTAAATTGTGAAGTAATGTCGTGTCAACGGTTTTCTGTTTTTTAATAAATTATAAATAGCCAACCTTTATTATATGGTTTTCTTATGAATGCCATTGTGAAAACTGTATTAAATTGAAACGGGGCCACATAAACCATACAGGAAGACGAAAGACAAAAGGACCACAATAATAAGCACCAGCTTTCAAATAACAAAAGAACCATCAAAATCGGTTCACCCAGTCGAGAGTTCAGAGGTAACAAACATAAAAAAATGCAGTCGATTTGAGAACTTTCTCCTTTTTTGAAGGCGGTTCAAGAGAGCTCTAATTTTTTGCGGGGTGATATTTTTTACAAAAAGAAAGTATGGCTAAAACTTTCTTGTAATCATTTATACTTACAATTTCACGGTAAAACGTCGCTTTATCAGTATAATATTTTTTGTTAATAATAAAGGTTCTTCGGAGAAAAAGTCTCTCAAAGTTAGTTTGAAGTTGGAGTGTTGTGAAAAGATAAACAAATGAGCAAATAAGAAACAAAAAGTTGAGACTTACCTGGCTTTTGTTGTTTTAAAGAATTTTTTCTTTTAATTTCCCCTTGATTTCGTTTCTTTTAATGAAATCAAGGATAAACACTAAAGGTTTATATTTATTTTAAGCTTATTGCTATTCAGCGAGGTAATGCTGCAAGCATTATGGGCACCTTCGCGTCGGGAATGCTCAGGGGCGGGTTATTCAATGACTAATTCTTTGTGTATTTATTGTGTATTTTGACTATGTTTCTACATTTAATAAACATTTACATGTTTATTTTAAAATGACTGATATTACAAACAGACTTACTTTATTGTAAAAGATGCTTTAATTATATATATATATATTTCAACTCGATGTGTATATTGTCTCTGTTAATCTCTTTATTATTCTATATATCTTCAAATAAATTAAAATAAAAGAGTATGTACGTCAGTCATGTATGGCAGTTATTGATACCCAATCAAACGAATCGTTTTGTTTTGAAATTCCCCTTACAAAATGGCAATTTCATAGTTATAAACCACTAGGTATTTAGGTATTAACCTACCTAGGTAGTACCTACTTAATTAAGTTTTGATAGACTTCTTAAATCGATATTTCAAATCCACGCTGATGTCACAGTTTTACACAATAGCTAGATACAAATCATTTCTCAATACCTACACAATGGTTTGTAACATTTTATTTTTTGAAAATTTTTTATACATGGTTTTATACATGCATTAATTTATAAAAAACGAACGATCAAAAAAATACAATGAATTTGAGCAATGAAAGCGACAACAAATTACCTATTTTAAATTTTATTTTGAAGGGGGATCCTCCCCTATAATAGTAGTTATTTATTTAATTTTTAATCTTTGCTATAATATTATATTCAGAATATAGACGAAATTTGAATAAAACTGTTGAAAGAAAAAAAATATGCATAAATTACACTTTACACTAATATTATAAATGCGAAAGTTTGTATGGATGGATGCATGTTTGTTACTTCTTCACGCCAAAACTACTAGACGGATCCGTCTGAAATTTTGCATGCAAGTAATTCTAACCCTGGAATCAAACTTTTTATCCGATAAATCAGTTCCCGTGGGATGAAAATCCACTTTTAACGTTTCCATAGGAATAATGCGTGCGAAGCCGCGGGGCGCAGCTAGTCTACCTATAAAATTGAGTGAAAAAACAGCAGTTTTATATAAAAACCGAGAAGAATATAGTATATATATGTTTCACCTTTATCATATTTTATGTCAACCTACATCCCACCCGATCATCAGAAGCAGCAGGCTATATACAACAATACGCTTGTGTGAGCAACAGTTTTCGTTTAATCGAGCAGAAAGCGGGGTGTCATTTTTTAGGTTTGTTTTTCGCTAGAATATTCTTTGAACTTGCTTACTCATTCGTTAAAAATACCTCAATTTTTACAACCACCGTAGATCCCTTTTACAGTGACATAAGGTTTAACATTGAACAAAACGCATTTACGAAAGTTCTGTCAATAAAATTATGCATGTATGGCGTTAGATTTACATAAGGCCTCCCACTCACCGATAAACGAGGCTACATCATACATATTTATTTATGGAAAAAGTCGAAAAAGTTTGCATTAAAATAAAGGTCAAATGACAGGGAAGTTAAGGACACTATGTACCTCTATGTCGATTCGCAAATGCACTCCATACAAAGTGAAATTGTCAGCCTATTTAAAAAAAGTTATAATAATACGGTTTTTTAATTAATTTACCTCTAATGCTACATAATGCGTAAAGATCCCGTGATCCTTCCAACGATTCTATCTATCCACGGTCGTCTGGTAAAGATTGCTCTTGAGCGATAAGCCAATTATCATTTATTTCACACGCTTACATCTGCAATTTATTACGGATATTAGAGGGTTACCTACGATTTTTTTCAATAGAAACATTCAATAAATAAATAAACGTATTTAATTTTTTGATTGTTTCCAATTTTAAGTAGGAATACAAGAAATTCCATGTAACTACTCGTATCTACGGCTGAAGACCAATTAAATAAGGTCGTTAATATCATTCAGGTGTGCTTCTAGTATAAATAACTATGCTTTTTTTCGCAAAATTCGCATTTGCAAGAGAAAAGTGATGGCGAAGAGAAAAAAACGTACGCCGACTACGGAAAAGGACAGGGAAAAGAAGAGGAATGTAAGTATGAAGCAGGTTAAATATTTAAAACATAATAATTCGTCCATCATCCTTTACTTCATCCATCTATCTCAACATCCGACATTTTCCCATCTTGTCTACGTCACGCTAGCTACGGCGTAGCACTCGTAGCAAGCTCTACGGCTCGTAGCACCGTAGCAAGCGATTCACAGGTATGAAATGGGTCAATTGCCAACGTTTTTCTAAGCGGCGCCTCTTATTTGTTTTTTCCCTCACTTATGCTGCAGTCTTTTTTTGCTGAGTTAGAATTTTTGGCGTGTATTTTGAAAGTAAATATGAGAGATTTCTGTTGAATGAAAGGCTGCGGTGTGGGTTCAATAGGCGGTTTACGAACCTATTCCGTTTAATGGTTTCATTAAATCTTTGCTGTCTAGAAAACCAAAGTAATTTAGAGAACTTCATATTAGTTTGAATGATCCTGCTTGTTGTATTAACTATTTTATTTTCACCACTTTTGCTTCAAAATATATATGTCTTTAACTGCTGTTAACTAGTGAGCAAAATTAAAAGATGGGAAACAATTTATTACATACTCGTATATCACACGAATCAAAAATCAATAAAATAAACATAATACATGAATATTTTTTTATAGAGGACATAGAAGGACAAGTAAACTCACAATTCTTTGTATAGATATATGGACCTACTTTATCTTTCTAAAGTCATACATTTTTCAACAGATTTTCATCCCTACACAGTTTTTGCTCACCGAATGACGTCGGGGGCAGATCATCGCAGGGCGGGCGCAATCAGCCGTCCGTCAATCAGCGGCCCGCCTTACTTAATTACCCTCCATCGGTTCAGGGCCTGTTCTGCACTAGAAGCTATAAAGGGTAGACGCTATAAAAGCTAGTTGCTATAAAATGTTAAGGCTATTTAGGGTAGAGGGTGAAAATAAGATGGAGATTGAATTTAGTTTTGGATTAAAAAACAGCGCAATCTTGTACCGATTACAATAGAACTGATTTTACGAAGTGCCGAAAAAATACTAAAACACTAACTAATGATGATTCATATTTTTTTCAAATTTTGTTTTGATGTTTATTTTGCCTACCCGTGATTGCTACAATAATGATTACACATTAAATACATATTTGAGCTATATTATATCTAATTTCACAACCAGGTATAGGTGGATACTGCATGCTAAATAGTACGAGTAGGTTGTCAGCAGGATAATGTACAATTTAAATTACCTACATTAAGATACAGAATACAGAGAACATTGTTTCTCTGCTGTGTGGTGCCGGCCTAGAATAGCACCACCCCATTTCTTCCCGTGGGTGTCGTAAGAGGCGACTAAGGGACATAAACCGGAGGGCGGGCAGCAGCGCCTCCCGTAGACCGATAATATCACCGAACTGCGATCCCCAACCCGCATGCCCAGCGTGGGGATTATGGGCACTACCCCCCCAATGATTGCACACGCCAAAAAGTGGCCCCTAGTTCCCGGCCGCCTCGCTATTCCTGGCCATGGTAGCGGCCATGGTAACGGCGGGGCAGGGGGTGCTAAGAATCCCCGGGCTACGGCAGGCTACCGATCATTACTTAAAAACTTGACCCTGGCTACGTTTAACGGACGCACTCTGAGGCTTGATCACCATCTAGCGCAGTTGGAAGTGGAGTTAGAGAACATTAAATGGCATGTTCTGGGGTTATGTGAAGTCCGTAGAGAGGGGGAGGACACCGTAACCTTAGACTCGGGCCATCTTCTCTACTTTCGCGAGGGTGATAAAACATCCCAGGGCGGCGTAGGCTTCCTCGTCAACAAGGCCCTCTCTAACAACGTTCAGGAAATCTCCAGTGTGTCGACCAGGGTAGCGTACCTGATCCTTCGGCTGTCCAAGCGGTACAGCTTGAAGGTAATTCAGGTTTACGCACCGACCTCGGCACACTCGGATGATGAAGTGGAGGATATGTACGAAGACATATCCAAAGCCTTACATAACACCACCAAGGCTCACTTCAACGTTGTTATTGGGGACTTTAACGGCAAGGTGGGAATCCGGACTGGCAACGAATCCCGAATAGGCTCGCATGGTTATGGAGTTAGGAATCACAGGGGGCAAATGCTTGTCAACTTCCTTGAGAAGGAGGGGCTGTTCTTAATGAACTCTTTCTTTAAGAAACCGCCCCAGAGGAAGTGGACGTGGCGAAGCCCCGACACTGTGACTAAAAATGAGATCGACTTCATCATGACGGATAGCAAGCAGATATTTAGAGATGTCTCAGTGATCAACAGGTTTAATACCGGATCTGATCACCGACTGCTCCGAGGCTCTCTGAATATCAACTTAAAGCTTGAAAGAAACCGTCTGATGAAGTCCACGCTCCGACCTAACCCAATCCAGATCATGGCGGGCACCGAGAAGATTCAGCAGCTTCTCGGGAATAGATTCATTGCCTTGGATCCCACTGATGACGCTGACGAGACCCTACACAATCTGGTCGAAACGTTGAGGAACGAGGGCATCAGATTCTGCCAAAAGCAGCGTACTGGCAAGAAATCCAAACTCTCGGATGAGACTGTCGGGCTGATGGCAAAAAGACGGGAAACCACCCAAGCGACATCTTCAGACAGGTCAGACCTGAACAAGCGAATTGCGAAGATGGTACGGCGCGACCTTCGGAGCTCCAACACACGCCTCATTGAAGAAGCAATAGAGCGAAACCGAGGGTCTAAAGTATTCACTCAGCAGCTTGGCAGGAGCCACCTGACGAAGCTTAAAACGCACGATGGGAGGACCGTTTTGTCGAAGCTGGAGATATCCACCGAGATAGAGGATTTCTATGGCCGATTATACGCTGCACATGCCCCTCGTCCCCAACGAGTCGACCACGATTCAAGAGCCACCCTGACACGCCACTATACCGACGAACTGCCAGACATCAGTCAAGACGAGATTGTGCTAGCTCTGAGGCAGCTTAGAAATGGAAAAGCCCCCGGTGAGGACGGCATAACATCAGAGCTTTTAAAAGCCGGAGGAGCCCCTGTTATACAGGAACTACAGAAACTCTTCAACGCGTCTTTCACAGTGGGAGAACTCCAAAGGCGTGGAGCGGGAGTTTGGTGGTGCTCTTGTTTAAGAAGGGAGATAAAACCCTCCTTAAAAACTACAGACCCATCTCACTCCTGAGCCACGTCTATAAGCTGTTCTCACGAGTGATCACGAACCGTCTCGCCAGGAGACTCGACGAGTTCCAGCCACCGGAACAGGCCGGGTTTCGCGGAGGATATGGCACCATAGACCACATACACACAGTGAGGCAGATTATACAGAAGTCCGAAGAGTATAATCAGCCCCTGTGTCTGGCCTTTGTGGACTATGAGAAGGCCTTTGACTCTGTCAAAACCTGGGCTGTTCTGGAATCCTTACAGCGATGCCAAGTAGACTATCGTTATATCGAGGTGCTGAGATGTCTCTACGACGCCGCGACCATGAGTGTCCAAGTACAGGACCAGCAGTCCAAACCCATCCAACTGCGCAGAGGAGTGAGGCAGGGGGATGTTATATCCCCGAAACTGTTCACGAGCGCCTTGGAAGATATGTTTAAGACACTGGACTGGAAAGGTAAGGGCATCAACATAAACGGCAATTACATCTCACACCTTCGATTCGCTGATGACATAGTCGTAATGGCGGAGTCGTTGGAGGAGCTAAACCGGATGCTTGACGGCCTAGCTTTAGCCTCACGATGCATCGGTCTCGGCATGAATTTGGATAAAACCAAGAACATGATCAATGGCCTCATTGATGACCGGTCGTCGTACATGGCCACCCTCTCGAAATTGTTTCCGAGTACACTTACCTTGGACAAATTCTGCAGTTGGGTAAAAACAATTTTGAGAAGGAGGCCAAGAGGAGGATTCAGCTAGGCTGGGCAGCGTTTGGAAAGCTACGTCGAGTCTTCTCGTCATCCATACCGCAATGCTTGAAAACGAAAGTTTTCAATCAGTGCGTCCTACCCGTCATGACCTACGGAGCTGAGACGTGGACACTCACGATAGGGCTGGTCCACCAGTTTAAAGTCGCTCAGCGAGCTATGGAAAGAGCTATGCTCGGAGTCTCTCTGAAGGATAGGATTCGTAACGAATACATCCGACAGAGAACCAAAGTTATCGACATAGCTCAAAGAATTAGCAAACTGAAGTGGCAGTGGGCCGGCCATATCTCGCGAAGAACCGATAACCGCTGGGGTAAACGAGTTCTTGAGTGGAGACCGCGACTCGGCAAACGTAGTGTAGGACGCCCTCCGGCCAGGTGGGATGACGATCTGCGAAAGACTGCAGGCAGATGCTGGATGCGTCAAGCTGAAGACAGGGCGCTATGGCGCTCATTAGGGGAGGCCTATGTCCAGCAGTGGACTAATATAGGCTGATGATGATGATGATGTTTCTCTGTATTAACTTTTAATGCAGGTATGTACTAACATTACTTTATTTTTCAAATGTGTCTATAAATTTAGTTTCTTGTTATGTATTCTTCACAGTCGTCCATATTCCACAGAAATAATAAAACTAGAATGAATTGTACTACCAGTGGAAACATCATAAATAGCCATCAGCTAAATGTTATTTTCATTTGTTTATATTAATATTTCATGTTTTTTGGTATAGCTGTTGATTTTCCCAAGATTCAGAAAATTAAATTCACCATCTAACATAGAAATTATTCTGATAGAACTAAATTTTTGGGTATGATGATGATAATAGGTTGTTGACGTATAAAATAGATAAGAACCTTTAAGAATAATGAACAGTAAAGTCAATTTGCTATAAACAAAAAAATCTATGATAGTTTCAAAAGTTTCATTAATTTGTAAATGTTACAATCTACATCGCATTGATTTAGGGGTGTTAAAAAGTTGCAAAAAAATACGTAAATAATGCATGATCCGTATCGACCGACACACAACTCTTCATCTTCGCAGTTAGGTAAAAACATAACTGACAGCCTGACCTGACCAAGACAATAACCTTAGGTCCACAAAAATCGGTTGCAGATATCCGTAATCGGCTGAAATTATCTAGTTATAGACCTTCACAACAAAATATCTGCTGGACTAATCTACGACTGGAAGCCAAAGCTAAACCAGTGCGTATCGTGCCGCTGCGTGCGTTTTATAGTACCATCACGTACAGCGTCCGCTTTTGATTAGGAATAGGATACAATGATGGAGGCATTGGGCGGGGCTTTGAATAAATAAATACAAAACTCTGGCCGTTGTCACACAACATCAACCTGTTTAAACTTAGGAAAGCATTTAGTCGGTAATGAGAGCTCGTCGTGTTTTAGTGGTGTATTATGTGTGGTGCTGGCTTAGAATTTTTACCACCCCATCTCTTCTCGTGGATATCGTAAGAGGTAACTAAGGGATATCCACTATGGGGTGGGAAGCTTCCTCCCTGCGCTTCCTGCAGAACCAATCTTCCACCGGACTGATCTCCAACCCGCATGCCAAGCGCGGGGGTTATGGGCTACTGCCCATTAGATAAACGTCGATAAGATGCTTCTCAGGGGGAGGCCTGCGTCCAGCAGTGGGCCAAAACTGTCTGTTGAGTTTATGGTTGAGGTTTGGGTGGGTAGGTCTTAGATTTCTGATACTATTACTATAAATCTTGCAACATTACTACTACCGTATAACATAGGAAACCTGTTTTTGAGCGGAGACCGCGGCCCACTAGGCCAAACTAGGCCTTGCCCTTGATGGATTAAGTTTTATCGCGTGAAGGTGTGAAATAATACGCAGGAGGATGTTGTTTTCGAGTTAATTTTCTTCAATGTCATGATGATGAGTTGGGGGGGGGGGGGGGGCAACTATTACGCCTTAACGGCAACTACACTTACATTTCAAAACAAACAAAAGACTGGACATGACCTTTGTTCTTCTCATAATAAAGTCAAAAGGGAAACGTAGTGTGCAAAAAATCGTTCATAATCTACCAATCACATGAATCGTTGGCTTCTGCGTGGGCGGGCGGCAAGGGCGGTTTCAGGACACAGACGAAGCTCTTTCCAATTACGAACATCTCATATACAGCCTTATTAATAAGAGATTGCTTGAACTGCGACGTTTTGTTTGGATTATTTCGGTTATTTTCTGTTATTTACGTTGAGGTTCTGTTGTACGTATGAATTGTGTGTACTTTGCTCTCCTTCTGTTTAATATTGAGATAATAAGTAAATACTATTCATTTAAATTGTTAGTTACATCGCTCAGACATTTTATCAGTATTTAAATAGTATGTGGTTAAAAAAACAAACAAAGTCTTCGCTGGCGGCGAATAAACAACAAAAAATGTAATATCACGAGTTTTTAAGTTACTTCTTCTTACATATCTTTAAATATGATTCACTAACAATTATCTCAATTAAGAAAGAATTAGACGAGAATTACAATTGTTATCTAGTGGAATTCAGCTCACTGTATTACGCCATTTTACGAGCACATAACGCTATCTTTTTACTTAAAAATATCTCTAGAACCTATTACAATATTTTTGACCTCCAAAAATATCTCAGCAGACCTTGAGTCTACATTCTCTATCTATCACGAGATAGGCTGAATAGATAAATGAAGGGCAGGATTGGGTTTCAACTATAACACGCTTGAATTACGGGAACTTCACCCTGAGGGAGCGAGATAAAAGATATCTACGGTCCTGTTCTTTCAGTCCCAGCTTCTGGTGTAGAGAAATAAAGTTAGGCGGGATTTGTATACCTACATGAACCGGGTTGTTCCGCAATTTTGCTTATAAAAATCTATTTTCGTTTAAAAAGTATATTATGCACAGAATAAAAAATATGCTTTAGCTCATTAACGTGCAGTATTATAGTGAGTAATAAAGGGTTCTCATGTTACTCTAAAATGGGGTTCAAGGCAAAATTATTAGGCTACGTTACATATTATCATAATATCACGTGACATGTGGAAATGAGAATGTCATCGGTGAAACTCGACGCTACGAAGTAATTTTATAAAATAAAGTTGATCGAGTTATTTCCAGTTCAAACTTGGATCCTTCGATGATTCTAATTCTAATTCTAAGTGGGTGAACTAAGATCTGCACGGACGTCTCGCATAGGAGTGTATTGTGAATTATCCATCACCATCGATGATTATGACAGTAAAAAAAAATTTTTGTTTCACCGATAGGTACTAGGTACTAATATAATAAATGCGAAAATAATTGTCTGTTTATTATGTTTACGATTTATCTGTTAGATATTAGTTTTGAACATATCAATTTCGTTAAGGAGATAGATTGTACCCCAGTAAAAGATATAAATATAATACCGTATGGTGCTATCTTAGAATTTGCACTAGCCCAACTCTTCCCATACGTGTCGAAGCAGCAGCGCCACCTGCAGAACTATTTTACCATCAAACTGTGACCCGCATGCCCAGCGTGGAGATTATGGGAATTACCCTCATTACATATCAGCCAAAAGGCGCTTATCAGGGGGAGGTCTGCGTTCGGCTGTGGATCAATATGTATTGTTGATGATGATGATGAATAGATAGTCTACGGTCTATGGATCGTCTCGGAAACGATCATGCGTAGCAGTAGACTAAAACTTGTAAGAAAAACTACTTTAACTCTGTTTAAGAGGCCGCTCAGCCTTCGTACATAAAAGTCTTAATAAATAACGGACCATTTTGAGATCTATAAATACCTATTACTGTTGGGTTCTCGACTCTCGTAGCAACGTGCTACATCTGCTACGTCGTAGCTTCTTGCTACGCCGTAGCAGCTGTAGACGTTTTATTAACCGTTCAGTTGGACATTTTACGTGACAGTCGGACGTACAGATATTTTATGTTTTGTTTTAGATGTTTTGGATAGTTTTGCAGCTGGTGTGTTGGTTTATTTTCTCACTTAAGTAATTTTCAGGCAGGCGTTTATTATTTTATACAGCGATTGAATGTGAATCTTTTTATGAAATCAATACCTAGCTCCTTTATTTATGAATCAAAAATGAGGTTAGGTAAATCATATTTAAAGGTTTTTTTTCAGTATTATACCTCTAGGGCATCGCGGAGACTTTAATGGTTAAATTATTTTTTTAATTATTATATTTTTTTTTGTCTTTGGATATTATTTAATTTGATAAAGTTGATAAAATGCAAAGACTTAGACTTTTGACGGTCTACAAAAGGAAGTTGTGAGATATGGGGGAAGCATATGCCCAGAAAAAGGATTTTTACGCTCATAAATAAATATACTTACTGTATTTTGAATGAATATTACGAATATTATAGCGTTTTATTAAAAAAAACTTGCTTTCGTACAAAAATAACCACGAAAATTATTCGCAATAGTGACTGCACGATAACATGATTTTGTCTTTATGACATACCTATATCACAAGCCTATTTCAACTACGATAAAATCACGCTATTATTAGCCCTACATTCAAAGATATAACAGCTATAATGGCGTAAGCGGGAGGTTCTATTGCAATGTGTGCTTAGGGTGTAATTTGCCCTTTGTGGCGATGTATTGAGGGTAAAGTCTCTATTTTGTCGGGTCACGGTCACGTGGTTTTGACAGGTGGATGGGATAAAGGGTTAAGAGATGCATTGAGGGTTTCTGTTCTCTGAAAGATAATCGGATTTTCTGCAGCTTCGTCGGTAATTTACTTGACTTTAACTTTGTAATTTACTAGTTTCTGCCCGGGACTTCGCTTTCTATGGAAACGGTCATAAATAGGTCAACTAATTTTACAACGGGATATTTAACACATATTTACCATGATTTGAGTTTTTAGGTGTGAGTCTTTTGTATTAATAACTATAATAAGTTTAAAAGTTTTAACGTTTAAAGGTTTTTTTTATATGTGAAAAAACCTATAACCGTAAACCTATAAACGTAACCTATAACTAACTATAAACGTAAACAACTAATATAAACGTTACCTATAAACCTAAAACCCAACTATCTAATTTTTGTATTTGTATTAGCCTACAATTTTCCAGGCCTAGACCTGTATTAAAACTTTCGTATTTAAAATATTAGTTTTATGAACTTTTTTTGACAAAAAAGTCAGATAACACCATGCTTAGAGTTATGTTCAATCGGAGGTCTTTTAGGTGGGATAAAAATTCCATGGGTGTTTTAGAAAAGTGTCAGTTTTATAATGTTGTATTATAAGAAGACAGTATAAAATCGTTTTAATGTAAAAAACTATCGTATATATACGGTGTAAGGTGCCCTTATTTGTGTTGAAAGAACGCAAGTGTGGTTAGTGTAAAGCGAGTGCATTTGGTTCGAGCACTAAATAATACTCTCAAGCAGGTGTGAAACGTTGGTGTTCTTCTAACACAAATAAGGATGGTAGGTAACCCGTTTACATCCGCCATGGACTTTAGTGGTATATCTAAATCTAGAATCTAGAATTGTAAAGTAATAAATGATGTTCAATACCACAAGAAAAAGTTTTTTTTTACTCTCTACTATTACATATTTAAATACGGTAGAATAATATTATAATTTAGCCTTAGATATATTTGCTAAATTTTAAAAACTGCACTAAGAACGTGTCCATTGGCACTTTTCGTGGTGAAGGTACTAGGTTCGTGTGTTTTTTGAAATTAGCCCTTATACACTTAAGAACTGCAGGGATATTTAATTCATTCGATTCGTTGCCGAATCAAAAACGTCAGATTCGAATTTGAATTCTATTCCGACGGAACTATAGAACGCTATATTGATTTGTCATAAGTTTTCGATATCGAATCCGACGAATTAAAATAACCCTTGTACTACTTGTGTAACCGATGTAGGAAAAGCCATTGCGTCGTGCGCATAGAGCCTTGGTGAAGAATGATAAAGAAAGAAAATAATATGATAAAGCAATAGATAAATAAGTAGTGCGTTTTCATATTGAGTAAAAGGTTGGAGGAAGATTGCGGGTTATTCAAGTTTTTTATTTATGGAATATAAATATAAATACGATTATTCTTATTGTTTTATATGTGTGTGTTTAAAAGGAACTAGTTTTTTCCTGTAATAAAATGCAATTTGTCTCCTTGGCGTTTAGTTTTTCGTTACAAACGCACTGTTCTCGTAACAGAAAAACAGCATTTTTTTTCATAACACATAATTAGTTGCAGTAGGCAAGTGAAAATCACGCTGTTCAAAGCCTACTGCCAATCGTTCTATACGGGTAGCCTCTGGGCCAGCTATACTAAACGGACGCTCAGCGCTCTACGTGTGCAGTATAACAACGCCTTCAGGATGTTGTTGGGGCTGCCCCGCTTCTGCAGCGCATCCCTCATGTTTGCTGAGGCGCAGGTTGATGGCTTTCATGCCATCATCCGCAAGAAAACCGCATCGCTGCTGCGCAGAACGTGGGGCAGTACCAACACCATCCTGACGGTCGTTGGTAGTAAATTTGCCTCGCCTATCATGCAGTCTTTCAACAGAATCCTAACTCTATAGACTTCTTAGGTTGGGATTCTGTTGAATGGTTGCATAACTCTTGTGACTGTATGTAGTAGTTTTATTTTTATTTATCTTTGTATCAATTTTAATTTAATTTATGTGTAATGTTTTAATATGTATGATGTGTAATGTAACTGATGGACATTGTCTGAATAAATAAACTTTTTATTTTATTTTATTTATTTATAATTATCTCGAAAAAGTTTCCCAAAACTGTAACAGCAACTTTACCATCCATCACGAATTCGGGTAAAAAACCTGCCACCACCAGTTAGCAAACTCCCAAACTTACTATCAGAAAGTTTTGATAAGGGACATGTGGGGGGGACGCATGCGCGAGTTGACTAGGCGCCCGCCCTGACGTCACTCGCCTGCCGTGGCCAGTCTCAAGCCGTCGGCCAAACCAAGCCGCCAGCTCGCCGGCTCTACGCGAAATCGCGTAAACAACACTATGTCACAACGCTTATGATAATACCAAACACACAAACCAATTTTGGTGTATTTATTTAAAATTTTGATGTATTCATTTTCTCAACTTTAAGTGTGAAACGTGCGTTTGACAGCCGGCGTTTTTAACGTGTCTTTTTAGTGCCATTTTAAATATTCTAAAGTGATATAAGTAGAGCATAATATTAAATATCGCCAGTACAAATGTTTGATTCATAGCCTTCATGCCTATTAAAGTAATTTGTAGCTTTGAGCGTAAGTTAGATCGCTAGTTAAAGTAAAATTAAATAAGTCAAATTCTAAAGAAGTTTTATATTAGGGTCGTAATACAAGAATACCTCTGAAGATGTCTCTGATTTGTGGTGGTGAGTAAACCTCTAGCAGACATGGGTTGGGACTTTGGTGACTCACTTTCGATTTCGTACAATTTGACAGGGACATTATCTTGTGATTCATAAGCTCTCGTCACGATATCGAAAGCCGTTTGTATTTTGTTGTAATATTCATAATATTTGGATTAAATATCGACAGAATGGAGAGTAGTTTTTGGTAATTTCGTTTGTATAGGTATTAGTTCAAAAAATAAATCAACTATATTGAAAAACAATTACAAAATTAAATATTTAGCAAAAACGATTAACATCAAAAAATCGTGTTTTTTTTCTCTTACGCTTACATTATAACCGATTAAAACCGACATAAAATAATTGTATTTATTTTCTAGAACTCAAAATAAAGAACCCACGTGACCCATACATTTAAATAACCTCAAACTGTAAAGCACCGGCCCTCGGATGTAAATCGGAATAAATTTTCTGACAGGCCTATCCAGGCTACTCACAACCGAATTACAAGTTTCAGATTTATAGACGCTGTAACTATACTTGACCTAAAACTTCCAGGCTTGGGTTTGTTAATTAGAAGTTTATAGTTTGGGTTGTATTTGACCTCTATATTAAACAAAATCATAACCTAGATTGTGATAGATGAGACCTAGTGAAAAGATTTCGAGTCCATACATTATTAAAACACTGTATGTAGTAAATGTAAGTCCTAATAGTTGACGAATCGAGATTTCGGTGGTCGTTAAACCACGCTAAGCAAGTCGATTTTTTTGCTACAAAATGTAATTAAAAGCTAAAGTTTTATATTGTGGCCATAATCCTGTTTATTTTGAGGTAATAAGATTTAATACCGTGGTTCGTTATAAAATAAGCAAACGAATAAAACAAGCTTAAACCTTATATTAATTAATTAATAAAAAAAATTCTCTGGTTACAAACGGTGTGAATAAAGTCGTGCTTTTATTTCGGCGGAAAAATAAAATACTGTGTTGGAGTTATACGAGTAGTATTAAATTGGTACCATCTTATGCCTTAATGTTTCTTCAATTAAATGGAAGAAAATCATTGATTGTAATTATTAAAAAAATTGATTATATTTCACCAGTGTTTTTAAAAGAGTGTTATTAAATCAGTTTTAAAAGTTTTAACTAAAATGTGTGTATAAGTGAAAAATTATATGCTAATCATAATAATGGGCAAATTAAGAAAAAGCTCATATTAATACAAATTTTGAATTCAAAATAAAGAAGAAGACCTAAAGAAAATATAAAAAGGCCGGCCACCATGAGATATAAATGGACATTTTTGTTTTCATAGCAAGACGAGAAAAGGCAACGTGTAAAAAATTCATGTACGGAATACCTCGCGGGTGCTTTGAAATATGTGCTAAGATAAATAAATTATGACGGATCTCCAAATTATTTTAGTAAAAAGTGCATGAACGTTCATTTTCGTAAATCCTTTATTCTTATAAATATATTACAGCTAGTTTTGAATATAAGTAATAAAAAAAATTGTAACAATTTCTTTTTATATTTAGTTTTTTAGAAAATTCCGGGTAAAATATTTACAAATAAATGTATCGAAGTTGTGATAAGTGAAATTCAAAAGTGTAAAGTGATAGACTGAAAGTGATGAAAATGCAGTTTCGCGTTTATTTTGCAGAACCCGCCGCCCTGTTTTCGGAGCCCATATTAAGCCTTTACAAATCCCCCTTATCAGGTACGCTGGTAATTTCAGTAGCTATATATGGAAAACTCATTTATTGTGATAAGAATAGATTAGATAGAAAACTAGTAAAGATAAAGGCAAAGATATTTCATTTGTGACATGTGTTATACGAGGTTAAAAAATATATGAATCAAAATACTTAACTATAAGTCGGTATGCAAAAATATTTGAGAGAGAATGGCCTGTATCTTAACATTTCTTCGTATGTAGAGTTACACATTTGTGATGGACGTAGTTAAGTGTCCACGAGTGGAAACTTTACTACGTCACTTACTACGTCATTGGGGTGATCAAATCCTTATTGTTTGTTAACAAATCCTTATCACTTATTATGTAGCTGTTACACGCAACATCATTCACATTGAGTTTGGTTCTACCAAATGCTTTTGTTAAAAAATATAATTATTATATGTGAATCTACTGCGTTTTGAGCGACTCAGACAACTACATTATGAATGTAAGCGGGTTGTTTCTGTTGGAAGAACACCAACGTTTCATCCCTTAACGAGGGACATCTTTAGAGCGAGAGCGGTTTTAGACGCGCGCGTTTCGCATCGAGCACTAACACAAACAAGGTTCGTAATTAACCCGCTTACATTCACAATGAATTCGTCGAACTAAAAGATTAAGACAACAATTAAAAATGACCACTATAATTAATGACTACTATTCAATTTATCAATTTATCAGTTATATTATAATACGCCATTTTGAGAATTCTCGTTATGTATTATGCTTAGGTATAAGCAGCAGATCTCACTTGACTTGGTAAATTTGAAGGTTCGGCACTGATATAGTAGCTGTAGTTTAGATCTGTCCACATGTTGGCAAACCATGGCAATCGTAGACTTGTACAGCTTACGAAACTAACTACGTTTGTAAAAACTCAGCCTACATGTAAACGGACCTTAAAAGAAACAAAGTATTAAGGCTACACAGGGTGGCAGTGAAAAATTTTGCTAGGTTTCGTGCGCCTTCCCGCCGGGTGTTTCACCGCATACCCGCCCGGCTTCTGCTGCAGCTCTGGGTAGAGAATACCGCGGCATTCTGTATAGGTCTTAAGTTAGGTATCACTATGTGAATAATGATTGGGTCATCCCAATGAATCAATTGCAATAAAGTTCCATTCATGCTGACAAATATTGATTCCTCGTTGATTATATGGCTTGAATTCTATCCTCTGTGATTTGAAACGACTGATTTAGGTTTGTTTGCAGTTGAAATATTCAGTGACATGGAATTTATCTGGACCTAGTTTCGAACAAAGCTGATTGTTAACGCGTGTTTTGTTAACTTAAGGCGCATACTCGAGTCAATATGACATAATAACTATTTTATCATAATATGATTAGGAATTTAAAAATCAGTTGTAAAGTTTGTGGTAACTATTATAAGCATTTTTTTAATACCTTTGTAATAGTGTTATCTGTTAAAGTTTAGGCAGAGATGTGAAAATAGAATTTAGTGATTATATATCATATACAACATCGTATCTCTGCCTAAACCATAAAAGATAAAACTATTACAGAGGAATTAATAAATAACTTATAAAAGATACCACAAACAGTTCGATTATTAAAATGTCCTGTGTAATATAGTGATAAAATAGGTGGCACTGTCATATTGGCTCGGGTATACGCCTTAACAGACTAACCACTTCATAAATAACCATTGTTTATAATTATAACATTGTTTGCAGAACAGATAAAGTTTGATCTAAGTACTACGAAATTCATTGAAATATTGATCACTTACACTGATACTTTATTTCTGCTTAGTTGTTTAATATATTGCTTCCTCTCTATTTTGTCATTTTATATATAATATTAATTTTAATCTATTAGAAAACTCGCAGAACCGACAAAATGAACTTTTCTCTCCTTTTATAAAGAAATAGCAACTATGTTGACAACTTTAATTAAATTAAGCAAGATCAGTACAGCTTTTACGTATTTTAATAAACAGTTTTTAAAAAGAAACTCTTTAGTAATGTTTATATAATTAAAACTGCTTTGAAAGCCGCGGGAAGCCAAACGATGCGGCTGACGAATCTGTGTTAAAGGTAAGCGCACACGTCTAACTAAAAATGGTTCCGGGTGATTTATATGTACAAAAACTATCTATGCTTTAAACGATGTAATTGAGGCTAGATAATGCTGTGTGAATCGTCCAGCATTTTTATTTATTTATTTTAATGTTATTATGTGTATCAGTTATCAGTCATCATTTATACTATTGGTCTGTAAGAAACTCATCACATTAGCTCTGAATAGTTTGGGGTTTTTTTTAATTCACCAGCTTTACTTATTTTATTTTATTGCATGGAAAAAAAAAGAAAAAAAATAAATTTTTTTGCTAAAAGTTTACTTATAACCATTATTGTAAATATAGATAAACATTTTGGTGGAGAGATGCCATATTATATATAGTATTTACGTCCCATTTGTAAATCAGTTACTACAATTGGAGTAACTGGTATATAAATGAGACGTTCTAGGAAAAGGGCACATATACTGCTAGTGTGTTATCATGCAGGCGTGATAATCTGAGAATTCTGTTAATTATCTCGCTATCTATCATATTCAATCAATTTCTCTATTTTTTTTTAACTAATATATGAAAAATGATAAAGAGATTTATGAACATTGAAAAGGTTTTAATTTCAATATCGTTATAAAACTTTAGTTAGTTTGTAACACTAAATTGTACGAACAGTTTCAATTAAAAATATTCTGATTCTGATTAACTTTGTTCACTGACAACACGTAGCACGCATGAGATTTTTAACGTCAAGTGTGCGTCAACCTTTATGTTTGTGTCTGTGAGTCACACATATGTAAAGTATAGTGTGTATAACTCATTTCCTTAACGACGTACGGGAAGGCGTTTTTCTATTACGAGATTTTATGTCAGCCAGGTTCCCGCGAATATGTTTTTAACATTCCGTGAATTGAGACAGGGAAGTTTTTGTGGCATTTTGGTTATAACTGGTTTTCTTTTATTTATTTATTAACTCTCTTCAATAGTACTAAGTCAATACTCAGTTGTAGTAAGATTGTTATTTTAAGAGAAATTCTCCGAGACATTTATTCTTTGCATAATGTTTTAAAGTAAAATATTATAATTATATTCTTTCCCGACGACGACCGAAATGGCGCGGCGGCCACAGGGTCCACCTGCGACGCAGGAGTTTGTAGGTTTGATTGCCGCCTCGGGATAAATGTTTGTACGATCTGCAAATAATTGTCCAGTCGGGTGTTTTAGGTCCTTAAAATAAAAATCAAGTGATCTTCCAACACAAACTAGGTTCGTAGTTCGCTTACATTCATAATGAATAATTAACTAATATTTTGTTTCTTAAAACCTTCCTGCAAAAATATGTATGTATCAATCACACGTTATATCACTTTAGTACCCATTTAGTACACGCTGTGTTGCGATCAATCACTGCCTTTCAATTTATTACGATATCGCCTAAAACGTTTTTGGATAATATTAAATGCAGATTTATGTAAAAATAATTGTTGGTATGCGAATTAGATGCAAATAAAGTTAGGCTTACTGTAAATGGCGTGAAAAAACATATTTCCCCTATGAAGGCCAGAATCAATAACAAACTAATGTTAAAACCATTCGCTTCGTGTTAAAAATTCTGGCTCTAGCGAGTAAAATCGTGAAATAAAATTCAGAATGAATATTTAAAACGTCGATCATCAATATCAAATGATGGAGCGCAGACAATAACTGCGGTTTTATTGCAACGGTTCCAAATTGACTCATTCGTGTTTCCAATTTATTAAGATCTTTTGAAATAAAAGTTTTTATTAAAATTATTATTATTATTATAATTTTGGTGAAAAGTTGCTCCTGTCTACCCATAGACCTTAATTACTATTTCCTGCGCGCGGTTCGAACGCGCTATTTCTATGGAAATGTTTAAATGTGATTTCTATTTTACGGGAAATTATTTATGAGATAAAAATGAGCCTATATTTTTTATGAACTGTAGGCTGTGTTTGTCGTAAAGAGGTAACAATCATAGATCCGATTGCTTTGGATCGACTCAGACCAAAAAGATTTTTCAAAATTTAGTAAGGAAAAAAAAATTACCAAAATGCCTATGTCCAGTAGTGGACTAGTATAGGATGATGATTATGTTGATGAGTTAGGAAAATGCTAGTAGACGGTCTAATTACCTACAACTTCACATTAAAAAACTATCCACTACTCCAACATAGTTTGTTTGGAAAAGCGTGCTTTATCCAATGCCACGTCTTCACTTATTTTAGTAAAAACAAAAATTATTGTATTATGTGCATTAGTCATTTTGTACCCATTACACAAGCTCTACCTAACTTGGGGCTAGATGATGCTGCGTGGATTGCCCAGCATTATTAAATTGTTAAATTCTTCCACTGAACTGTGATCCCCAACGCGCATGCCCAGCGTGGAGATTATGGGCACTCCATGAGATAAACGCCAGCAAGGCGCTTATCAGGGGGATGCCTGCATCCAGCAGTGGACTAGTACAGGGTGTTGAGGTTGAGATTGAGATTGAGACATATTTCCAATGAAAAAGTATCCTACTTTTAAAACCCTTCAAGAACTAAGTGACGAATTGCATAAAACGAAGGATGACCGTTCTTTCACGAACGTTTTTTTTTTTTTACGGTAAATACCTTTGTTTGACCGCCATCTCACCTGATGGAAAGCGAAGATGCGGCCAACGGTGTATCACGAAGGTCTAGAAAAAACCTATTCACCCTTGTCTTGAAGAGACCCAGGTTGTAATTGGCCGGAAAAACTGAAACTTTTTGTAAAGTAGGCCTTTCTTTTATTCACCGTTTCATGTGTGATCACATCAGTCATCACAACAAACTAAATTAGGCTAGAATTTTAACTAGATGTTTTAACTAGCGTCTAGCACACAGATATCAGAAAATAAGCTAGCAGAATTTGAAATGGTTTTAAGATTTTTATAACAAACCCGATTATTATTAATTAGTTTTCAATTGATTACTCTAAATTTAAAATCCACCGGCGGCGCTTGGCAAATAAAAGTCACAGTCCAAGTTAATAGAACTCATTTTTCAATAACAATTATAATATTCACATTTTCCGATTCGTAGGTCCATGAAATTTATTTATCATTTTGTGGGATCCGTCATTTGATACTCTTAATTGGTTGATTATAAATGCAAATTTTAATATAAATGCTTTTCAATAGCGGTCAAGGATGGGTCATCGGTAAAGCAATCACTTAAAATATTAACATTTTAAAATAAATGACTATCGACACGAGTACTTAGCCAATAACATTGCAGTTACACTCATATTTGGTGCCAAGTCATCTCCATTAGCACCTCAATTTATCGACAGTCAACTTGGCATCGCTATTTGGATTCCAGAACAGCCCATGTTTCGACAGAGTCTAAGGCCTTCTTATAGTCCACAAAGGCCAGACAAAGGGGCTGATTATACTCTTCGGACTTCTGTATAATCTGCCTTACTGTGTGTATGTGGTCCATGGTGACATATCCTCCGCGAATCCGGCCTATTCTAGTGGTTGTAACTCGTGGAGTTTCCTGACCACTCGTGAGAACAGCAGTTATGAACGTGGTCCAGAAGCGAGATGAATCTGTAATTTATAAGAGAGAATGGAGGAATTTATTATAACATTTGAACAATTCACATGACTTATGCCAGCACAGCATCGCTACGAATTTTAAACCTTTTAAAATAAATGACTATCGGAACGAGTACTTAACCTAATAAAATTACAGTAACACTCATATCTGGTGCCAAGTGTACAGAAGTTCGGCCATTGAATAATAGGGGAATTGAATTCTCTCCAAGTCGGATAAATGACCCATAACTTTAACCATTGATCGAAAAAGTCGAATGATTTTTAACGTTCACACGACTCGGTTTCGGAACTTATTAGTTTATTACGCATGAAACATAAGGGCCGGACTCAACCAAAGCGGAGATGTGCGGAGATGTCCAAATGTCCAAAACCGAGACCAAAATAGACGTTTTTCCACTATGGTGTCCAACACCGAAGCTGTGCAGAGATCCGTACTGGCTAGACAGGAGCGAATACCTGTACCAGTTAAAGCGGATATCAGTGCTAGCTAGAACAGCTGAGCTGCGTGTGGCGAGCGTTTGATGCTGGTTGAGATGAATCCACTAGCGATGCTGCTGACGTCTATCCACGTCTCCGCTGCGTGACGTCGTCGCCAGCATGCGAAGCACAGCTCACATCTCCGCTGCCATCTTTCTTTGTTTCTTCGAATATGGTACATCATGATGTATCATTTGTATACCTAGCGAAGGCTTGGTGGTCTCCACTGAAGCTGAGCGAAGACGAAATGCATGAATAAAGTCGTTGTAGCGCTTGTTTGAAACATACCATTTTCTGCACTAGTCTTGCCTCCGATTTGTTGGAGCTTTTCGCACACCTGGTAAGCACCGCTGCAGGAGAACACAAAAAGTAGCATTCAAATATGTGCTACTCGTAATTTTTTATTGAAGACATCAGATGAATGACAATACCTAAAAATACCAATTTAGGTCCATTGAATGCACGTTTTGTTTTATATAAAATTTCTTTTAGGGAATGTATGTTTAGCAGTAGACATAATATATGTGCTTAGAGCAACATAAACATTAGTTTTTTGCATCCTTTATAAAGTTGTTGTTCTGTGAATTGTCCAACATTGTTTATTATTATAATTTAAAAACGTCACAAAAAGGTTATAACACAATTTTCCTCAAGTATATGTTAGTATATACAAAAACAGAAGCACATTTACCCTTAAAAATACTGCTTTCCACCCCATCCCATGCTTGTAAAAATAAAGGGATATTTACTGAACACCTACCCGGCACATGATTGTATCATAGATAATGTCGTTCTCCTTTTTCAGGCATGTGGGTATTTTTTACTGTAACAAAAAACACACAGGTTTCCTTTGTTTGTTCGTCAGTCACATTCGTTTTATTTTATGAATCTGATATTTTCCTTTGTTTGAATACATAATTAGCAAAAAAACATCGGTCTGCTAGCAAAGATCCGCTTTTATGACTTTTACTATTTTACATTTTTATTAGATTACATCCAAATAATGCCAATAATTGTTTGTCGTAAAACTATACATCCAACAAATTTTTCTTAATGGCTTACGTACAAACCTTCTCAGTCTGATATTACCAAAGATAAAAGGTAGCCAGAAAATAAATTCCCGCTAAGGTATTTAAAACATCCAAGAGATTCTTCCATTTGACTTCTTTCACAATCGGCCAACCATCAAGTACTAATAAAATGGGTGAAAAGACCCGCCTATCTTCAAATCGGAGAAATTATAAAATGGAATTCCATTTGACTTTTAATTCCAGTTTTAATACAGGTTGGAACAAAATCCTTCGCAGGGAGAGATGAAGAGCAGAGTATAATTGAAATTTTTCTTAATCCCTCGAGGTTCGGTTCACAAAAATTTCGCTGGTTAGACAGATAGGTAGATTAATGTTCTCTGGGTTGTTATTACGAATTATACGGTTTATTGGAATGTTTCGTTTGGATATTAAAAATATTTAGAGCATCTCAATTTTCGATTTACTCAATAGTTGATTAACAGGTTGTTTATTTTAGGAATGGGATGCGGATTAAGTTAGTTTTTTATAGAAAATGAGTTTTATGAAATTTTATTTTTTATAATGTAAAATGTAATTTCTGTCGTTTTTTTATTGATTAACGAGAAGAGGTTGTGTAAGATATTCTTAGGTTTATGTTTTTTGGGTATAAGTACTTAATTACTTGATTTAAAGTTAGAACGCAAATAGGTACGTACACTCAAAAACAGGATTGAAAACCTAGAAAATACGGTTACAAATATGGTTTTCGGTCACGAAATTACTTCACTAGCATTCCCTAACGAAAAAAGTTCTTTGTAATTAACGTAGCAATTACGTCTTTAGTAACAAGAGCCGACAAACTGCAGTTTAATTATTGGCGAACAGCAAATAACTAACTGAAAATGACTACATACCTTTTGATAAACAGTTTTCGAGCCAGTTTTATCATGAATGACGTTATGTTACTATGAACTTTTTTTCAAATTTAAAAATATTGGCTACAGAGAGAAACCAAGACAAAACATAACATTTTTAATGGCTTGGCTAATATGAATGTAATATATACGATGAAAAAGATAAATTTATTTTGTATCTGCAACATTGTACCTATCTATATCTTAGTTAATCTATTATCTTATTTTGACTATTATAAAAAGCAAAGCTTCTTGTGAGCAGTTTGTTGCACAAACGTACTTGTTCAATATAACTATTTTCAGTATTTGCTGACAATGGAAAAAAGCTGTATAAAATTATGCATTAGAGCTAGATTTAGTTTGACCCTGATAATCTATCGAGCTATGATACTTCTAACCAACAACATTGTACTAGGTATAGGTACATTGTTGATTGATATCTGGTTTCAACTGCAATAAAGTAAAGCAATTTAAGTTTTAAGTCCCTCAGACTTACAAGCAAAGACGTAATTTCCCAATGTATTAATTCCAGCGCTAGTTGATACTCAAAATAAAGCTCTACGTACTAAGTATTAGAGCTAGATTTAGTTCAATACACCCGCCGACCTTCAATCGAACGGATTGAACTGATTGACCGAGGCGCGCCCCACTTCGTGTTTGCATCGAATCTGTTTCAAGATATATTTTTGTTCATACATACATAACTAAAAAACTGACAAACATATCTCCTATACCAAAGTCTTGGGATTGATTGAATAATAATTTTATGTGTTTTTTACAAAATGTCGACTTTGTATTGTTTTATAGAAGCTGGAATTAGATAGATAGATAGATAGATTATAACTTTATTGCACCATCAATACATAACAAGAACAAACAAGGAAATTACTGCTAACTAATCTAGAGAGGCACAACTCGGCGAATTAATCAGTTTTTAAGTTTTGCGAGACAAATGGTAATGCCCGAGAAACAAAATCTTTAGGAAACACGTCGAGATCATTCTATGCATAACCAAAAATATTTTTTTGCAGTTTATGCAATTCGTTACCATAATTTATGATAATCATTAGTTATGTTAACGCATCGCAAAAGCGGGTATTAATCGCGTAACTTTTGTAATTGTTTCCCCTATATTTGTACCACGTTATAGTTATCGTAGTTCCGGAGCGACTAGATATCTAGATAAATACCCGATATAATCATTATAAGAAAAAAATAACCAACAAAATCGGTTCATAAGTAACAGCGGGTATCTTTAAAAGGTAAATTTTATTCTTCTCTAAATTTGTTCAGCTCAGCTCTTTTCCACCAAGAAACAAAAGATGCAATTTTAAGTTAGTAGTGAGGACTGTTGTAAGCTATGTGGTGCTGGCTTAGAATTTGCACCACCCCAACTCTTCCAGTGGGTGTAGTAAGAGGCGACTAAGGGATATCTATCGAGAGCGGGCAGCAGCGCCCCTGCAGAACCATTCTACCACCGAACTGCGATCGCCAACCCGCATGCCCAGCGTGGGGAATATAGGCATTACCCTCCCATGAGACGACTGCCAATAAGTCGCTTATCAGGGGGAGGCCTGCGTCCAGCAGTGGATCAATACCAGACTGAGATTGAGGTTGAGTTTGAGTTAGAACTATTCGCCGAACTAATTAAATAAAATGATAAGGACTATACATTGTAAGTGACCACTAAAACTTATTATGTAGGGACGGACAGTACTCTAGAAAATACTTTTATAATTTTCAGCATCCTTTAACGCAGCAGCTCACTTTTAATCACTGTCAAAACTTTCATCTCCTTACAACTTGCGCAAGCAAAGTCGCCTTTATGAATACGGAAGAGGGTCCAATTTTCGAGTTGAAATAAACCGTCGTAAAAAGCAACGTTAAACTAGCGTAGTCTTAACAAGTCGACTTCATTCCGCAAACCTTTATCATCCCACCAATTTATTTAAAAACTCAAACTCATAAAGCCTTGATACAGCTTGCTTGAAACAAAACAATGTAAAGTTTTTCGCATAAAATCTCCCAAGCTGTGAGTACTTTTAGTTTTTACATCAGTTTAAGAGCAAGATCTGTTATACTTGAATATGTAAACTATGACTGCCAGCCGATGTGACAAGCAGTTGAGATTGAGAATGCGTTCTTAGCACACATACGTCTACTGTTGATCGTGCTTCCTCCAAACAAGGGTTTTGCCTTAATTACCACACCGCAGACAGATTGATGATCATAGTTGAGGTATTAAAATACATAGAAGGAAGCTGCTGCTTTTTAAAAGACTTCAAAAAAAGGTGGAGGTTCATAATTCGGCAGCATATTTTTTTTTCTTATTTGAGAACTTTTGATTGGTGCTTTCCGTATGGTCCTATTTTAATTTGGTTTAGTTCTGACAGTGGGATCTATATAATTGAAGTCGGTTTATAGTTTCTTTAAAGTAAATAAATTATTCCTATGGAATGTTCCTACATCATCATCAACGTTCGGTGGAGTCGACACAACTTTCTTCTACTCTCCTCTTATAGCTGTCATCTCTGAACTGACTTTCATAGCCATGTCCTCTTTGACATAATCCATCCATCTATTCTTCAGTCTAGCTCTCCCCTTAAACCCCCCCCCCCCTTAAAGTACTATTTTTGAATGTGGAGGGGCCACATTCAAAAATAGTACTTTTCTCATCTCATGACATTTTTCACTACACACAATTCTGTGCCTATCTGTGGTAAATTATTATAACCGGACATTTTAACTCCAAAAAAGCTGAATTTGTATTATTAAGAGATGCATGTTTAAACAAAGTTGTTGTGTTGCAAGATTCAGTACTACTTTATTTTTGACTCCTCAACCTCAACAGCCTATATTGGTCCACTGCTGGACGCGGGCCTACCCCTGATAAGCGCATTTATTGGCTGTTACCTCATGGGGTGTAATGCACATAATCCCCACGCTGGGCATGCGGGTTGGGGATCGCAGTTTGGTGATAGAATTTTTCTGCAGGAAGCGCTGCTGCCTGCCCCCGGTAGATCCCTTAGTCGCTTCTTACGACACCCGCGGGAAGAGTAAGAGTGGTGCAAATTCTATGCCGCCGGCACAGGGTTATTTGTGTAGTTATTTGTGTCTACCATTATGTGATGTTCATGCAAAGGTTTGTGCACGAATTGAATGGATTCATTATAAATAGTAGTGCTAAGTGCAAGTAGCGCTAAACGCATAAAATAATTCTGTCACTTTTGGTCACCCGTTGGGCCTTCAAGATTATGACAGTGGAAACGAAGTAACGGTGGTTTTTTTTTTTTTATCATTAATTTACAAAGGGTTTGTTCGCTAGAGCGAATAAAGCACCCTGATAATTAAATTAACTTAGTTAAGTTAGAAGTAACGGTGGTTGAAATAGATTTAAACAAATAAGTACAAAGAGAAATCAGCGTGTCACATACGTGTGCAAGAACCTTCCTTTCAAAGATACGTAAAACCTAGATGGATATGAGGTTGGGGTAGCGCCAGATGTCAATAAAACTTTACAGTTTTCTACATTGTTGTGTATTGATAGAAATGCAATGATTGTATTTTCAGTCTTACATTGAATTTTATACAAATCTAGGAAGTAGGAGATGCCGTTTTTACTTTTAAACAAAGGATGTAGATTTGCTTCAAACTAATATTATAGAAGCGAAATTTGGATGAATAGATAGATGGATTTACTTACATAATGGTTTTTACTTCTTCAAACCAAAACTACTTAACAGATCGGGCTGAAATTTTGCATCGATGTAAGCTTAGACCTGGAATAACCCCATTTTTTTTATCTTATAAATAATTTCCCGTCGGATAGTAAAAATCGTTTAATCGAAACAAAGCGTGTGAAGTCGGATGTAGATACTAGTTTCCTATTTAATTATACCTAGGTGCTTTTTGGTACATAATACTTACTTAACTTTTATAGAGACATAAAAACTCAATTGGTTTTTCTCCGCACGAGTTCGCACTATTTGGCGGCAGGGAGCTAGTATCTGCTTTAGATAGGTATTTATCTGTCATTGGTTCACTGATGAAACGTGTTCTTAATTGGAGATCGCGACTCGGCAAACGTAGTGAAAGACTGCAGGCAGATGCTGGATGCGTCAAGCTAAGGACTGGGCGCTATGACGTTCAATAGGAGGTCTATGTCCAGCTAGCAGAGGACTTATATAGGTTTATGATGAGGTACGCTGATAACTAGATTGATATCAGGTAATATTATCTGTCGTACACTGATAAGCACGACGTATAGCCGTCACTTATCCCGCTCGAGAGGCCGAGGTAACCTCGTATACCCGCAATTAAGCTACACGATGGCACTCCACTCAATGGGGCTTCGTGGGGACGTCGATATTTTCATCTTCGTAATTTAAACTCTTGTTAGGCCGATGGGGTGTAAAATGAGGAAACTTTAATGAAGTAAATTGGTCGATTTTCTAGAAACGTTTTTTTTATTCTTTGTGGAGCTACAAGAAGATCAATTCGAATACATAAAATATCTGTCTTTGTATCGGTAAGTAAAGTACGTCATTGGTCATTGATTGACACAGCTTGCTAATACTCAGTACTTAGTGTAACAACAAATTTAGAAAAGTTTTTGGTTATTATAAATTTTTAGTTAAAGATAGATAGATAGAAAACACTTAAAGCTGAGAAACAATTTACAAATGAAATCTAAGTGAAAATTGGCGGTCTTATCGCTGAAAAGCAATCTCTGCCAGACAACCTGGTATGGATAGGAACGTCGAATATGCATGGAGTAATATCTAATTACACTGCGATGTCACATCCTTTAGATTTAAATATACCACGTAGTACGTTTTCCATCGTATTACATCGTCCCACTGTTTAAAGCACTATTTTTTATTTTTTATTTTTATAATTAATTAGGATCTGAAAAATATTATTCAAACACTCACATAGTTCCCGCCTCTCACCGTTCCGTTTTGAATCACTGGCGCTAGGTGGCGTTGGCGCTGCTGTCATTGTTATGCATCGTCAATATCAAGATCGTTTTTTTACATCTAAAGTGCTTATTTCTCGCGCAATACCGAAGTAAATAACAGTTATGGAGAAAAGAAAACACAAGGATTACAGTGATGATCATATTCGACGTAAAATTCGTCGACTTCAAAGAAAATTGAACCGAGATAAAGGTAAGATATGCATATCTACCCCCACAGATCTACAAAGCGCAAGGTTTTCTTGTCAATTATGTTAATCTCTAGGACAAATAACCATGCCTACATTCCGTCTCAATGTGGTTATACCTGATATTACCCAGACGGATAAATAAACTGTATTCCTTGACTCGGTGATATGTGATGTTACCCAGGAATAACACAATTTCACTTTCTTAACGTGGTGGTACGCGATGCCATCCAGAAAGTTGCCTCGGTATAATTCTTTAGTAGAATTTATCTCTTGTCATCCAAATAGCAATAGCCGATCGTTGGTATGTCATCACATCACTTACACACTTACACTTACTTTATAATGGACGGACGCTGATACTCGATGATCGAGTACCATCATCGAGTCCAGCGTCCGTCCATTATGTAAGTGATGACATACCGACGACCAATCGAGTAGACAATAACTATTGGAAAAAGATTACCGAAAACCAAGTATGGCATCCGTCGTCGTAAGTGTAGTTCCACCAGCCTCAGCTCCCGAAAGCGCTCCTTCCTCTTTGCTAATATCGGACCTAGGAGTACCAGGTACATCATCTACTCCGATCCAGGCCCCAGGTCCAAAATTGACACAAATTTTGTTGGACTTACAATACGAGAAGACAGCTTTTTTAGGTGACTGACAGCTTCGCTGTCAGTCCTGCTCCGATACTTCAAGGAGCTGGGCTGGTTAGGGCCTGCTTAGGCAGGGGGATAATGCACAATACACTCCTATGCGAGACGTCCGTGCAGATCTTAGTTATTCTAAGTGGGGGACTTAGAATTAGAATTATAATTAGACTACGAGAAGACAATAAATCGACGAAAGCTAGTACTTCCATTATTGGATACAGGTTTCTGGAATACAACGCATGGGTAAAAAAGAGAAACCTTCCTGTTTGGTGACCAATAAGGTGAATTATTATAAATATTCACGGGTATTTATATCATACAAAAAAGTTTTATAAAGTTATTTGGACCTAAAATCACAAATAAATTTTGTGGTGATAAAAACTACATATTTCAGATGTAAGCACTTACTTTAACATCGCGCTATTGCTTATTTTTACACAACCCTCCAATATAGAAGACATTACAAAACAAGCCAGTTTTCAACGTTACCACAATCGGCTAATCTCACCAATTTACATTCCTACCGATAGCCAAGAAGCTATAAAATAAAAGCCATTTACGAGTAGCAAAATGGCTGAATAAATTAAACTCTCGTGAGTAACGGAGGCTATATCCAGTGGAATCTAGTCTATGAGTGCAGGTGTCATCCGACAATGAACTCAGTTCAAGTGGCTCCCCAGAATTTAAGGTAGCGTATCTTGAAATTTCTGTTCGACGAAGAATGAAGTTTCAATAGAAGTGCCACTGAGATAACAAATTACGATGTTTGAGGTTTCATGGAGAGTAGCTTAAAGATTTTCGTATGGTATTAAAATCAATGAAATTGCGTTTCGTTATTTAGCTTGTTTAAATCATGGTAAAAATATGTTTAATGTTGTGTTCTTGTTTAAATCATGGTAAAATTGAACTAAAATTCGATGAGATCGAGAAGAGGTTTAATACTTTAGTCTAGTAATTTAGTAGAGTTAGTTTATTCATTATTTGCGTAGATTTCTTGTAAATCAACAATACCATGATTTTTGCGCTTACGTCCCCTTTCAAAAAACGTATGATCTGTCCCACCCGCTTCTATGAACGAAATCCTATACTTACTTATCCTTTTCACAAAGCAAAAGATGGCGTGCATTGCGCCTTCTTAAACGTTTCGATAGAAACAACGCATGTTATGCTTTAGCCAGAAACTAGTTTTGAATAAAACTAATAGAATTAAGGTCAAAAATAATCTATTCCATTTTAACAAAATCTTCGCAGTCCAACCTTGCCAGGCCAAATACAATTCGAGACGATGATAAGTGGATTGGGCTGGTTTCATATTGCACCCCTGTTTCAAATTTAAACAGTGTGACTCGAATCCAGAACTAGCTTGTATTTGTTTTATCTTTGATACTGTTCTTAGGAGATTCTGCAAAGCTGGCGGAATTTTCGTGTACGAGGATGAATGCTTTAAATGTATGTTTTTTCTCTGCGTTGGGATTTTTTGGACACTTTAGAGAAGGTGTAAAAAGGATGATGTCCTCCCAGCCGAATTTCGACCACGGCGGCCAGTCTCATCGGAGACTAGCCAGATACGCAGGACATATTATAATGCACAAGTGTGCGCGCAAACACAGGTGCACTCTCTATTCCCTTACTTTTATGATCCGTTGGGATGACAGATCGACACGACCGGGGGAGAAGTTTGGTGCAGTTAACGTGCTTTCCGATGCACGGGGGTGTAACTCCGCTAACTTTCTGATTCCCGGCAGAGACTGTGATTTTTTCCTGCTAGAAAAACCACCATATCAACTATAGGCCCGACCCAGGATTCGAACCCAGGACCTCATAATTAACGGTTGAACAAGCTGACCGCTAGACCAACTAGGCAGTCACATGTAAAACTATGAATAAGCCAAGCCTCTGTTGACTTAGGCCATAGAAAGTAATCGAGAAGCATTGATGTCTTACACAAAAAAGGCTTAGAATTATAGATAGTAGACAATAATTCTAACAAAATAAAACTGAGTTCAATCACATGGTTTTTTTATATAAGGATGCCATTCTCAGAACTCGGCCAAATTAAAATGGGATGACATGGAAAGCATCAGTTTTTAAATAAAAAAAAAACCATTCAAATCTGTTCACCCAGTCGAAAGTTCTAAGATAACACACATAAAAAAAAAACCGGTCAAATTGAGAACCTCCTCCTTTTTTGAAGTCGGTTAAAGTTAGAATGATAGCAAACACAAAAGAGGTATAGCCAAAAAATGCGACAAATACGTCACAGTTACGAATACGAATGGGAAAATGAGACGTACTCGTATTGTCGTATTATTTTGACTACACCTCGTTTGTGTTTACTACCATACTGCCTACTTTTACATCAATGCCTCGAAGGTGTCACACATCACTCACTCGATTTGGTAGGGCTACTGCGAGGTGCTAAATCCTCCATCTTTGGAAATTCTTTCTCTGAGACAGCGCGTTTGAGAAATGACTTGCCTCAGGACATTCGTAATGCAAAAACACGTGAGGCATGGTGCGCAGGCTATTTCATAAGAGGTTATACAAATAGTTAAGCTTGTATAAAATGTTTGTTATTTGTATGCTTCAGTAGGTATTTAAGTATGTATTTATATATAAATAGGTAGGTATATATAATTATTTTTATCTATAGGTTATCTGTAAAACTCAAATTAGCACGCCCACCCCCTGTAAAAACATGTTTCTGGTTGGCAGGTAGAAAATGCCTCGGCATTAAACCCACCCTTTGTACTTCAGTGCAATAAAGTGTTTAAATAAATAAATAAACTAAATGTATAGGAGGGCCTCGGAAACGGCTGAAATATTCGTAAAATAATGCGTACACCCCATAATAAACACTCTGGGCTCATATGTTCACTGCCCAATCGGACAACATTATACGTCTTGGGCACTCAGTGTTAATGACCCATAATCAAGAAAATGGGAAACACAAAACGATTTTAACCTAGATAAAACTAGAAAAGTGTTGCTTACATTTTTGTAGATATGTTCCATTACTTGCATTTAAAAACCCAGTTTACATTTAAAATACGTTGGGATTTACCTAGACGTTAGTTTTTTGCGGAATCTTGACACTGCATGCAAACAACACATAACATTTAAAAATTATGCACCGGATAAGGCTTAGGCTTATAAGAATATCTTATAAAACATTGTAAACATTAGCCCACAAGGCGGAATAGTGTCATGCATTAGGTCTCGCACGGGGGAGTAATAAAGGGGTAATCACCCCTCGACGGGTGGGGCGAATTACTTAGGGCGAGTTTTTTGGTACGAGTTCTGAGATGAAGCGGTTTGCTGAGTTAGGAAAGATTGGGTGATTCTTCAAAAGCGAGCTTAACTTGCGCGCTGAGGGTTTGGAACGTTTGTTAATTATACAAATACGTTCTATAGGTGCCAGGTAAGACTTGGGTATTTAATGAAGAGCTAAAAAAAATTAAGTTGAGACCATTGTTAGTCTTGTCAAAGTTACCTTGTCTTTTTCTTTGATAAGTTATCTCTTCTTTGGCAACCTGTTCACGAATGAGTAGCTGAACGAATATTGATTAAATTTGGCAGGAAGATAGATTTTACCTTAGATAGAAACAGGTTCCTATCATTTCATGAATACCTCATTAATAAGTTCGTAACGTACTTGCAAGTTATACTTTTGTGTACCTGAAATATCAGCTCAGGATACCTATCTAATTTTAGGAACGTGAGCAGTAAAAACATGAGGCTAACTTTTTAAATTAATTTACTTACCCTACCTACCTTGATTTTTTTATGTACCCGCAACCTGTTTCCACTCAGGCCACCCCAAGAGTCACACCGAGTAATGTTTGACTTGAACTGGGGTGGTATTTATTGTAACTGATGAAACGTGTAATTCTTGACTCTGACGCCATTGTTATTGCTTTATTGAGCTCGGTGTCGCCAACTTTATGGCCCAATACTAGACTGTTGGAAATGGGCGATAAAGAATTTGGAAGGAACAGTCAATTTTATAAAGGTCGGTGGAAGATTTGAATCAACCATAAATTTGAAGACTTTATTTCGAAATAATATTTTTTCTTTTATTATATTAAGTCATCACCAAAGTAGCAAGAAAGATAGATTATTACCCAATGACGGCATACATTTTTAGAGCACCACATTTAGGGCACCTATGTCTGTTGGACTATACTAAGCCTTTACTTTAAATTAAATAGTTCATGGAAAAATGTCACCTCTCAGCATGTTATAGCGAATTCATACCATACACATGATGTCATAGTCCGAAATAAAATTGAAGGAAATTCGTTTCAACTATAATTAATTACTCACGAGTAAATTCAGTAATCAACTTCGTGATCAGATCAAATACAAGATCCAAGATTCGCCATGGAATCAAAACTTTTGTTATTTATTTCAAGTATCAATTGCAAAAAATCTTCTGATGCAGTAATACCATACATAAAATCATACTAGCCGGCATAGCGATGCGAATTTAATATCTGTCAGAAGCAGAGTGGGCGCGCATGTTGGTATCGCGATACTTACGATGCATTTGCTGCTTACTCTTCTAACTCAACGAGTCATATGATTTTATTCCTCTTTTTATACACAACTTCATGACACGTAAATAATTAAATGCAAATATAGCTATCGCCGTGAAACTTACAGTAGCGCCCGAATACTCAAACACATCTCGGATATAAGCACGTCTGAAGTGATGAATTTTTGACAAATTTTTCATTGTAAACTGTCAGAAAAACGCGACTTAAGACGTGCTTAAGTCTGGGATGCTTTTGAGTATTTGGGGGTAGGTAACATAAATAATATATGAGCAATACCCAGGAGATTTGCGGGTTTGATTGAAATCGAACGATCTGCACATATTTTATATGAGTCGCCGGTCTGGGTGTTTTGAATAGTAATAAAAAATATTTATCTACATAATGCCCATAACACTTAGTTTAGGGTTAGTTGCTGTGTTTATGGCATTATTGAAACAACTAAATTATTCCTAAGACCCAAAGGCGACCTCTCATAATCGGTCAACATCTTCTCTCATTGTTATGAAACTAGGTATGACTAAAATAAGTCCTGAGTATTTTTTTATATACCTTCGTTGGACCACTAACTATCCTCTGATACCTAGCGACGAAAGTCACAAAGGTCTAAAAGAAACCTTCTCACTTTAGCCTAAGACCACAACAGGTAATTTCATTATTTAATTACGGCATCTCATTTATAAGCTATCAAAACTATACTTACGTAAATCCTTAAAACCACTAGCTAGCTGTCTGTAGATATAATCATACGAGCTTGTTCAAAACTTGTTACCGTCCTACGACCTTGTTCAAAACAGTCAAACACAGTGTCATTAACCGGAGCATCGCGAACCGCACTAGGAATCGCGCTGTTATGAGACATCTCATTTCATGTGCCCCATTGTGTCGTTGTTTGCCCCACTATGCGCTACTGCATTATTTTATGGGGTCGATTCTGTTCTTGAAGGATTATTATCTCTTCGCGTCATCTTTTGTAATGTTTTAAGAAATAGAGGTAATTTTCAAGGCTTCCAAAATGTTAGATTTTTGGTGATATCCGTTTTGAAGTGTTTGGGTAATACACTGATAGTGTTAGTGTTTTTAGATCAGAAAATTATTTTAAAAAGATGCAGGGTGTAATGAAATATGTTATTGTATTTTAGCGAGAATGTATTCGAAGAGATAAAAACTTAAGTTTTAATTAAACTTTGAGATAAACACAAAAGTTTGTGACAAAAAGTTGCCATCCTTATTTATTTAAGACTGACATAACATCATAATATCTCAAACTGCCAACATTTATACCTACCATCGAATTAAATAAAAAAAAACCCGTCGACGAAAAAAAAAGGTTTCTCTCATTTTTTCGTAAGTTCAAAAAAGCCACTTATAATTCAAGACGAAGCATGATTGATCACTAGAGTAAAATATGACTCCAATATTCATTATAATCCATTCTACAAGCGCTAAGAAAAACAATCCCGTTGAGGCAAAAAATGGCCTAATTTTTCCTCCAAAAGACTAATGAAGATTATTCTCAGTAATATACAACAATAAAGCTTCGTTTATTCAGCTCGTTACGTAAATATTGCACTATGAAGGGTGCATAAAGATAAACTGTAATGGTACGGCTACGGTACTGCCATGGTTTGCTGTTTACGTTTTGATTAAAGTACTTTGAACCTGTAGAGTTAGATCTCAAGCCCTAAAGAGTCAAAAAAATAAAATAAACGAGAGGAAAATTGCAAAAAAAATATTTCTATATGTAAAAACAATGAACTGATCGATAAAAAAGTTTTGCTTGAAGGACTGACGCGGCCGGTCAGTACAAATTGACGAGAAGGTTTTTTCTTAAACAAATCTAATAAACAATTTACAATTGTGTTAGTTTATGGGACCCTTGTTACTTACTGTCTATTTTTATCAGAGGAAAAAGCATTCAAAGCGGCGGGGAAAAGTTTGTTATAAATAAAATCCTTTCGTTCTACCCTATGAGATGAACGCCAATAAGGCAATCAGGGGAGGCCTGCACCAGCAGTGGACCAATACAGGCTGTTGAGCTTGGTGTTGATTTTCTGCCCTATGTATACGTAAGTTTTGGCAATAATTAAAAAAAACAATTCCCATACATTTTCTATGAAAAAAAACGAGTACCTAAGTGAAAACAACAATGTCACTCATTCAATGGTTCTTAATTTAAACTCGTATGTAACAACTTTTTTAAGTTAGCAGGTAAATTTTGAAGGCATATCAGAATTAAAATTTTACTTATTTTTATTAAAAATTAAGTAGGCTAATTTTGAAGGCCCCTAGCCATGCTCGCTCTAACGTCGATGGTAAAAACGTAAAAATGTCTCCAGACCAAAACAAGAAACATACCTACCTAACTAAGTTTTTGACAAACGTCATTTTCAATCGATAAAAGAAAATTGGTAAGTAAATAACTTGATTTTTAATACAAAAAATATACCTGACATGCCTTCAAAATTAGCCTACCAACTTAAAAAAGTAATTACATACGAGTTTAAATTAAGAACCATTGAATGAGTGACATTGTTGTTTTCACTTAGGTACTAGTTTTTTCATAGAAAATGTATGGGAATTGTTTTTTTTAAATTATTGCCAAAACCTTCGATTTGATTTGGTATGTTACTTTGGGAAAAGTGTACCTGGTTGGAAATAGAGTCGATTAAGACCAACTTGTTTTTTTGACAAATGTCATTTTTTGGGCGACCCGTAATTTTTTTCAAAAAACTAAAAATGGCAATATTTTTTTCTTTAAAATAAAACACAAGGTTCCTAAGAACATCTCACTACAAAAGAAACGGTACCTAGCTACCCTTAAGGGGCCAAAAATTTGCCCCACCCTGTTTAAATATATAATTATATTATATAAAATTTGGCCCTTATTAACATTTTGATGTGTTTGTTAGCCACAAAAACTTTCTCATTGTACCTCAATCTGTTATTTACTATAAGTCGAAACTAGCAAGTTTGAGGGGGGTAGGCATAAATACGATACCGTTTTCGTGGGCCACGATTTTCGTGGTAGTCGCAGTAAGTTTTTGTCACTGCAACCAGTTTTAACTGGCACGAATAAATCATAGCTTATCAGTGGATCTCTTTATGAAAATGTGAGGCTAGGTTTTTGTGCAGACGTCCAAATGATAAATTGGGGATTATAAGTTAGGTACTTAATTTTAGTGCTATCGGAATAAAATGAGTTCCAGTCAGGTATTTGATATTTGCATAGAATATGCTATAATGCACAAAAGTTGTACATAGGCGAATATAATCTTGACTGTTTGTAACATATTCATTTTTGTGCTTTTATTTTTGAATGTTCGGGAAGAGATTGACTATATATTCTAGTGAAAGTTTTTAACTTCACATCAAACTAATATTATAAATAAAAAAGTTTGGATGAATGTATGGATGGATGTTTCTTACCTCTTCACGCCAAAACTACTGAACGAATCGGGCTGTTACTTTGCATACAGGTAATACTAATTCTGGAATCAAACATAGGTTACTCAATATTCCATAAATAAGTTCCCATAAGATAGAAATCACCGTTTCCATAGAAACAACGCGTGCGAAGCCGCGGGGCGCAACTAGTTAAGAAATATATGACTTGCTGAGCAAGCATTTGGCTTTTTCAAGACAATTCCTAGAAAATAAAACGAAAATCTTTTCATGAAGATAAATTTCATATCTCAACCCTAAAGCTAGATACAGAAGATACAAAAGGCATTCTTACCAAGCCCTTTTAATTTAAAAAGCCAATCTTCTTAAATCGGCCATCATCAATCCCCCAATTCGTTCAAGGTACGAGCCCCAAAGAGCGACACCCAATTAGGTGAGCTCCCGTGATCTCCCGGATATTCAGGGCCGTTGCTATGGCAACGCATAAAACAAAGGAACAGGAAAATTTTGTAAACGCATGAGTAACTTCCCGCTTGCTTCATCTGCGATGAAATGTGGCGAGATGAGTATTTCCAATTGGTAGTTGATTTAGTTTTCTTAGGTTTCTGTTAGAAGGAAACTTATGTTTTGGAATAACCATAGCAAATTTTAGATTTTGGGGTTTTCGAGATGTAATCTACGTAGGCATAGCATTTTTTAATGTTTTATTCTACAATTATCACTTCAAATTAGATCTAATGACGGCATAAGCCAGCTGGGCACGAATCAGTTTGTTTTGATTTTATAAATAAATAGTTCTAATAGTAAATAAATATACACATATAAAAGATTAACAAAAAAGAACACAACGGTTCAATAATTGAAAACAACATCACCATTAGAGCATAAAAAGCAACAGCTTTGCTCATGTTTACTCCAAGTTAATCATGAACCTGAGCTATTTACATAAAACTCCCCCTTATCCAGAAAGTTACGTCTAAGGTGAACGCACACTGTTAGTGAGATTAGGGCGGAGCGCTTGGGAATTGTTTCGTTTGAGTAAATTAGTAAAAAAATGTTTTCCTTGTTCTACCTTCCATATATTCTGCAGTAAAAAGTGCCTTCTATTTGTGAGGGTTCCGTGCTCACAAAGACATTTGAGGTTCTAGGTATTTCCGAAAAAAATCGTTGCCGCTGACTCTGTTCTGATAAATTAAAACTAAATAATATGCACTGTCATGGTTATTATCGAGTTATTTGTACTAGACCAATTATTTAGATACAAAATAACATCATCATCTCATAGGTATACTCGTATTAGACACAATTTTGCATAATAATTTTCTATTGTGACAAACACGAAAAAAAAAAATTAAGTATTCAGTATTTATTGCATTCATATCAGTTCTTAGTGAATAGGCGAGTTTAAGTTAAGATCACATTATGTACCCACTATGGGCGTTACAATGGAAAACTGGCAGGTATCGCTCAGTATCTTTCTATAATTAATGAACTTACAATAATTTAAAAATTAATTTGCGAGTCGCTAAAAAGATCATTGAAGAAGTCGTCAAGTTCGTAATATTTTTTTATAAGCATCTATTTCAATTTGGTTCCTCTACATAAAGGCTAGTACCTACTGAACGTTGCAGCGGCTTTACGGGGCGTAATGTAACGTGTTTGTTACACAGCGAACGTTAAGTGCCTACAGGTAAAGAAGGGGCTCGCTACGCGCAACGAGACGAATATATAAATATATTATGTATGATATCTATGATCTATGATACGTTACGCCGTGTGTTTAGCACACGGCGTAACGTATCGTAGTCACTGTAAATGGTACATACACGTAACATTATCGGTCAGTACTAGCTATAAATTCCTCACCTTGTTTGACAACCCTGTGTAGGAATACATTTTAGGACAACATACGATACCCACTTCCCAGTGGGTACATTGATTATAGGCTCCCGCCTATAATCAATGTAGGAGTTTAGGTGAGTAATCAGAAAATTCAATGAAATTACAGCATCTAAACAAAAAAGGTTCGGATTTGCCGGAATTTCAATCTGGTTTCAACAATAAAAAGTTTTACAGCACATAAGCGAACCCAAACCAACAGTTGAACTCGATTGGTTTCCAAAGTTGCACATCAAATAAAATACGCAAAGAATTCGCAATCTAACTGAAATCATTCGGATCAGATGTATCAAATTGATTACAAATGTTGATTAAACTTTTCAGAGGCAATTTGTGCACTGAACGAACGAATGAACAATGTTTAGGTTTAAAAAGTACTGTCTATACTTTTTAAACCTGCCGGTAATATACATAACTATAGCAGCCACATTGGCTTTAGAACGGTGCGGATACCTTAGCCCCCATACAAACGTACTTTCCGCTTCATTTGGAAACTATATGATCTTTAAATGAGAGCGAAACTAATATGCCATATTTTCATCACCCCAAATATATACACCATTAGAAATAATAAAAAATATTTCTGAAATCAGTCGTTTATTCAAAATTAATCGGAAAGTACGAAAAAATATCAAAAATGGTGAAATTTCTTCTAGTTTCTGCAACCGCTCGCTCACACGCGGGGGGTGATGCGACACTGGGGGCAAAATTCCGAAATAAGGCGATCGCCGCCGAATGGCCAACACAATGCGATTCTACGTGAAACAACAACAAATCCGCAAGGGCCGGCCCCTGAGATTTAACATAACAGCTCATTGCAAATGCCACCTACAGGGACTAATACGAGAACTGCAACTGCACCCATAGACGGCCAGCAAAGAACTGTGATAGGCGTTGACGATAGATGGGCCTGCGCAGTTGCCTTGCCATCGGCAACGTGCTGCCTAAACACAAAAATATCGCAATGTGTAGTAATGTTTACGTATAGACGCACCGTGCAATGCCGCGTGTGTCTCGTCAAATCAAACAAACGTGTGTAAAATTGTTTCTCTGTAAACACACTCTACCAACGCCATATGTTTGAATTTAGTGCGGCCCGCGCCGCTGCACGTGCCTAGTCTCCTTACACAAGGCCTTACTTTCTGTATGCTTTTACTGTCATGTGTATACACTAACTAACATACTCTGGCAAGCAAGTAGATCACAAGCAATTTGATTTACGGTTGTAATTCTTGATAAATGATCTGCCTACTTCTTCTCTTCTTTTGTTCTCTCAATAATATAGCCACAATTTCTATTGGTAGTAGAGTAGTAATCTCAAACAATTGTTATTCAATTCGAATGTTTTTCATTGAAAGAAAGCGTGAATTTGACACTTGATGTGATACATGCCCCATGCTAAAACTCCAAGCGCAATCAACCGGGACAAATATGATCGTACAAATAATTGGTCCCAAGGGGATAATCGAACCTGTAACCTAGCATGAAGACCTTTGCATCGTCAATTATTAAACATTCATAGATATACATTAAAAAGTTGTCTAAGCATAATTCAGCACACATATTAAGGTCAGTCTTGACTGAAAAGGCCAAGCCATAACTTTAAATAACTACAGACAACTTTTAATATTGCACAAATCATCGATGTAGTATTCGGGTCAACCACCGCAGACGGACTGCGCTTTAAATATGAAACAATAGCGGGTAATGAAGACCCGCCGAGGTGTGCGTATTCGAACGAGATTGCCAGTTCCACATCGGTTACCGTGCATTTCATGAAAATGCGAGGTAACATGTCATTTTATGTTTTTCGCGTACAGCTGTGTAACAGCTGTGTGGTGCTGGTTTAGAATTTGTACCACCCCAACTTTTCCTGCGGGTGTCGTAAGAGGCGACTAAGGGAAACCCACCGGGGGGCGGGCAGCGCCTCCTGCAGAACAATTATACCACCAAACTGCGATCCCCAACCCGCCCAGCGTGAGGATTAACGCCAATAAGGTGCTTATCAGAAGGACCAATACAGGCTGTCGAGGTTGAAGTTGAGGTGTGTAACAGTGAAGTTAAAGGTTCTGAATGATTTTAGGGAAGTTCAGTTCTATTACAAATGACAAAAGATCTAATGAAATTTCTAACCTACAATTTTGTATTTTATATTATCCTACCGATTTCTATGTGATAAGGCTAGCCTCATAACAAAAAAGAAGCTGAAGCTGGTTGGTAGAGAAGACACTAGCTTATTATTTTTATTATTAGCCCTAGTCACCCCACGGCTGAGCAAAGGTTTTCCTTTAGACGTCATGATTATGACCAACACCTCGCTCCAATAAAAAAAGTAAAATAAAATAATAGAAATACTGATTCACTGATCCTATTAGGCACATAGATAAATTGACGTCTTGGTTGTGAAAACCATCAGTAAAATAACAAAAGTTTTCGGGCAGCAGTATGGAATAAAATGATTTACAACCCAAAACTACTATCCTGTCTGCAAACGTAAATTCCCTTCACGACCAATATCTCAATACAGACAAACCGAAGTTTTGTTTAGGAAAATACGGATCTTGTCCTGTATACCGGAATCGACATTGAAATATGGGCTTTGCCTCCTTCTCTAACTCCACGAGAGGGAAAGAGACGACACATGCACTTAACCCAACCGTTTGTTAGGTGTTGTCTACGACGTCGCTTTCGGCCTCCTCGGATGATTAATGATGAGGCGAATTTAAAAATTTCACCGCGACTTGGTTTTTCGAAGCTTTTTTGGGATGTAGGTCAATTTACTTCGCGAAAATCGTAGCGAACTTCAGAGAATTTCATCTCGCAGAAGAAAATTCAGTGGCAACGAAGTATTTTAATTATAGAATTCGTCTGCTGAAAGCGGTGAAGGCCTAGCATGTTTTCTTACAATCAAATTTTTTGCATTTCAGACAAGTAAATTATTGAAACAATCAAAATTCGCAATCATGGAAACGATTATTGTGTCCCAAATTTTTTTAATGTAATTTTTCCGGGGAGAAGCTATGTGGCAAGTTCGGTATTAAGAACACGCACCCACAATTTCTTAGAACATAACGATATCGAACTAAATTTCCCCTTTTATTTTATTAGACAGTCAATAAAACGTCCACTGTTTTCTTTCGTGCGGACATAGCAGTTTGACACTTTTATTGGTTTCATCGCTATTAAACGCACTATCTGGCGGATTCTTACCTCTTGATTTTAGATTCTACCTTCGTGGACTCAAGGTTGAAATTAGGCTGGAGGTATTTGATTGAAAGTGGGGTTCAGTAATGAGACGGTCAGCAGTTATTGATTCCTGTGGTTCCATTAGGCCGGGTACAGGAGTGCGAATTCAGCGGGACGATAGGTATCTCGATTGTGATCATGTTATAGTACTATCAGCGTTTTATTGCGCTCCGCCCCCGATCCGGTTAGCACTTGTTTTTAGTGCGGTATCTAATGAGATCAGGGCAGGTGAACATTTTTGAGAATAAGATAATGAGAAAAAACACGGAAGTTACGCTGTACCTAAGTTCTATCAATTATCTTTGACGTTTAATACGTAAAGCTAAGTGCTGACCTATTTTTGAAAAAACAAAAAAGGTTTTATAATCGTCCTCTTGAAATAGCATCTCATAATTACTTACATGATACAGTTACCTACTTTATGCCTATAATCACAAACATCTGTAATGATGAGGTTTGTCATGACTCGATTTATCTCAGTCAGCGTATAGCTAAAGAGGTTTTTGGTTCAAAGAGGCTACGACAGCCATGTTTTTCTCACATTATCAAAACACGGTTCCAACATCAATTTCAGCAATCTCCCCAAATCTTCCAAACATCACCCATACCCAACGTCCGGTTTAATGTTCAAAAGTTAATAATGTTCGTTCTGGGAGCACCTCATACAGCAATTAAACTTTTCCTGCAGCAATTATCGAAACCAAATTTAATTCCAGGATCAAGGATCTCATATTATTCCGGCAATTAGAGGCAACTTTCAAGGCATTCCTCGGACAACAATTACGCAGGGATTACGTCCGGGACTCATAATACTGTTGCAGCTTAGGTAAAGCCGCATGAACACTCCAAACCCTTAAAAAATAAGAAGAAAATAGATCTTACTTCATAGGATTCCACGGCAGTCTTCCTCAGCATAGTATACGTCTACTGCTGAGTATACCTCCCCAAACAAGAGGTTATTCCATAATAATCGGGCAGGTAGATCGGTGATTGCATTAGTTGTATTGAAAAACATACTAGGTACTTTTGGTCTTTCTGTGGTAATGGAACCAAATGAAGAGCTGTAAGCTGCCTTCTGTGTATTTTCCTTTTTCGGCTCATACGACATTCACAGGCTAAGTTGGGGGAGTAGATTCTTACGCCGCAACTGCCACGACCACTTCATTTTTCTGGGCAATTAATTTTATAATCATCATCATCAAGGCAGTTGACCTGGACATTAGCGTCTCTTAAGGATCGCCATAATGACCAGGTCAGAAATGGTCAACAGGACCGATTCTGCGCTACTCACCTGCAGCTAATTAAGTCTAAGTCAGAGGAGTTGATTCCTACGCCGCACTTCCATGACCACAACAGTCTTCTGGGTAGAGAATTTCATAAATATCATCATCAAAAGAGGTTGTTGACCAGGACATTGTTGTCCCTTATGGATCGCCACAATGACAAGATCAGGATTGGTAAACAGGACCGGTTCTGCGCTGCTCACATCCAGCGGTTTCCAGCGATCTTCTTCAGGTTATCAGTCCACTTTGTGGGAGTGGTCTGTCAACGCTGTACCTTCCGGTACGTTGCCGCCTCTTGAGACACAAAATTTTGTAGGAATTTCTTGTCCCAGCTTTTACTTCTCGCTATGAAAGTGTCCCAGGATATCCCGTTAAATAGGTATAATGCGCAGTGCCCGGATTAAGTACGTCGGATCATGTTATCCCTAATTGTGCTTTTAAGTACTTACCTACAAGTTTACTGCGGATTATGGGCCGGTATCGTGTTTGGGTTGCTTTGATTTTTTTTTGTATTTTTTCTGATGATTCTTAGGAACAGCCCTAGAAGTGGGAGGGAAGTTTTTGTGCTGATTGACATAATTTTTACACTTAAATTACGGAGTTTTGAAATCAGGAGCCAACGTTATATTTAATTACTATGAAATAGATACCATTAATATCCTATGTGCTGTGTCCCTTCATCTAATAAGGTATATAATATTCAGTATTGGATGCTACTATTGATAAGTTAATGATATAGAAAACTCTGAATAGGAAGCACACACACAAAGCAAAAGCTTAACAAAAAGTAGATAGAAAAACAAATACAGGCCTATCCAATTTAGCTAATAACGTAGGTAGATATTATAAAACAAAAGCTTTCAGCAGTCATGACTGGCCTGCATGCAGGGTGGTAATTGAATGGGCTACTTAGTTGTGCTGACATATGACACGCCTTTTCACACGTTGTGTTCGACTCTTCGTTATTCTACATTGGGATATTGTTTAAAACCAATTATCTTTTTGAAATTTTTCGGTTTGTCGATGTCACGGCGACGTCATGATTTTTCAAAATAAAACATGACATTCGCCTTGTCTGATCGTCTTTTGTTTCGCGATGTAAGAGTCGTTGTAGTCTTCTATATAAGCTTTCTACTGCCTAGTTTTACAAATAAACCAGTAGGTAGTAGGTACCTTTATCATAAACGGTACTTTTAAAGTAGCAATTAGAAGTAGGAACAATGGAACATACATTTTAAGGAAATATAATAAAATCCCAAAAAAACGGTTTTTAACGAACGCATAAACTAGATGGGGCTAACGGCACTATAGTCTGTACAAATTCCCAGAGATTTTGGGTAGACGTGGTATCTGACTTGGTGGTCTCGCGGATATGACACCCCCGTGCTGAGGGAAGGACTCTTGTTCAAATCCTGTCAAAAGCTGAATTTATTGGGATAATTTCGTTTTTAGAAATTACCCGGAGTGTGCTGACTTACGCATTTTAATAACAAAAACATTTTTTTAGTTAATTTTGGAGTGACCATGATAAGGTAAAGCTGTTGTCGAGAAATATAAGCAGTAAATTTTGATTAGACACGTTCATGCCAAAATAGAAACAACACAGGTAGACGAAACCTAAAGGAAAGAAAAGCTAGTTCCTATTCTCAAAGGAAAAATCCACAAGGCTATTATTACCATCAAAAAAAACTATCTGCAAAGTCCCGAAAGTTGCCTCAAAAATTCCGAAAACTAACCTAAAATTCCGGGTCCGGCTTTTCGCATCGCAGAAAGAATACTAATACCCGGCCGGACGGATTAAGCTCGCTGAAATGGCCGGTTCCCACCGTGGGGCTTTGCAGCTTAAGGAGGAGTCGTGATGTCGGCGACCGAATAGACACTGAAGAAAAAACCAACTTTTCTAACGTAGGTTGAATTTCTTAAAGGACAATAGTTTTGTTTAACTTATAATTTTCTATTTTGCACTAAAAAGATATGGCGAATTCCGGCGATTTTATTCCCGCTTCTGAACAAATGTTTGTACGATCTACTAAAATACTTATCGTTGTAGTAAGTATATTATTAAGATATCTAGTACACATAACACAAGCTCTGCTTAGCTTAGCTTGGGAATAACGTTGTGTGAATTGTCCACCATTATGTAACTTCCTTTCGAAGAATCCTTCAGAAGTTTTTTTCTTATTCGGACAAAAGCTGTCAATAAAGCTAATTGATTTTCATCCATCTGCGTTAGTAACCTTGTATGAATTACCTGTAAACGTAGAAAACACGCTGTTTATGTCTGGTACCACGGTATTTTGCAATGGGCCCCCATTGCAAAATACCGTCTAGACGTTCTTCAGATTTTAGTTGCAAGCGATTTCCAAAATTCAACTTTTTTAAATAAACATCTGTGGCTCCATTGAGACACAATAGGAGAGAAAAATTAGCGGCATCGGAACCCAACCTTAAGAACTGTCTTTTTGTTTTGAATTTTCGGGGTCGGGTGTCTTTGCGATCTTTCTGTTTCGCTCCGCTGTTAATTTGATAGGAAGCTTGAAACAGTGTGATGAATAGACTTGCGTCTTGGGCAGCGATTTTTAATTAATTTGAAATGTTAAACTGGAAATTGGTAAGTAAATTACTACTTAACAGTTTTACTCGATGAGCTCTATGGAAAGTGAAGTATGAATCTAATCGGACAAATAATCATTTTCCACAATTGTCAGATAGCAGGGGGTTACTTTTAGGTGGATTTCGTATATAAAAAGTTTATGACACGGGTCGTCGGATACGTCACGGTTAGGCGGGAAACATAAAATTAAGTAGGTACCTACCTACCTACGTGTCGACATACTCCCAAAGCCTTATGATCAACATTTATGGTAGGTAGCATGGGGCAACAAAATGGTTTTCATTGGTGCAATGGTGCTCAATATACTTATTTTTTATATTGCTGCTATATTATTAACGTAAATATAACGAATTTCATTAAAATAGTGTTTTAAATTTGGGTTAGTTGCAGGGGCTATTTTGTAAAAAGTATCTGGGTACGTCTCACTTGATCATGCGGTTTTTCCTCGTAAATTTGACCAAAAGGTTGTTTCTGATATCGGAACATGACGTACAACACCAACTCAAACCTAATTGCAGATTCAGTCCTTTGGCCATTGTTTACTGCAAGACCACCATGACAAAAAAATAACTTGAAATAGGACCAACATTTTTAAATACCTACACCGGACCACATTTAAAAAACAGAAGCAGTAATTACTCACTGGTAAAACATTGCAACCATTTATTCTTCAGTGTATCGTGCAGCGAAAAAACGAAACTAGAACTTAAAATCCAGTAGTATTATTACGTAATTAAGCAAGAAAAACGTGGACCACCGTGAAAGAACAAAAAGCGTTGGTCATAAAAAGACCAACAAATCTGCCATAGAAAGGAAACATAAACACTCAGGTAGCAATGTGCAAATTGTTACTGGGTTTGGAAACATGCTAAGTGGTTTAATAAGTAATTGCAACGGGTTCTGTGCTGATGCATAAAGTAACTTTATAAGTTGATTTACCTGTGGATTTTGTAACTGAACCTCAACAGCCTGTATTGGTCCACTGTTGGACGCAGGCCTCCCCCTGATAAGCGCCTTATTGACGTCTGAAACTACTATTATAAGTATAGGTAATAACTGTTATAAGTTGACTAAATAATAATAACTGCAAATAAAAATCATTTATTTGCAGTTACTGTGGGTACCTTTAATATGAAACTCAGTCTTATGGCACGATAGATCCTTTCATACCATGCCGTTTTGTTGACGTAATTGCAGTTTTTATCACAGCATTTATCTCTTATACATACATATATGAACAAACAGAGCACATGGTTTGTTTGTTCATTACGGATGTAACTGGGTTAACTACGAACCTTTTGTATAGGAAGAACAACGTTGGTGTATTTCCAACGCAAATAAGGTCCGCTTAATCTGTATGTATTGATTAACTAAAAAAGCACTCTATTATTATATTACTATATTACTAACTACTATATTACTATATTTATATTACTAACTTTACAAAATCACACTTAGCACCTTGATACTATGTAGGTGTCCAGGTACCGAAGGCTATTTAAATAGGAACATAATCTTTCTTATTTTAGAATCAGGCCAATTACTGTCGTTATCTTGTTACTGTACTTTCCCAAGTTTTTTTACGATTATACTTGGGTCTATGATAAAAATCGTGACAAACAAACGTGTCAGCAATCATTATAACATGGTCTTGTTAGATATAACCACATACATAATATTATAAAGTTGATTTGTGCCCTTGTACCGTATCAAATAAACTTGTAAAATTATACCTCATTCTGGCGGATACCTACTACTACCTACAGTTAACGTTAAATTTCAATTCCAGTAAAAGGTAATTCCAAATAATATTTTTTGGATTAGATCCCAATCGATATTGTCATAGTCTTACTTAGTAGAGTATTTGGCCGCGTCCCATGCTAAGTTTTAAGGAATCCCATGAAAACTAGCATATTTTCTATTTGGATTGCATTCAATCCAAATAGAAAATATGCTAGTTTTCATGCTAGTATCTATTACTTTGCAGCTTTTATCATAATCATTCTATGTTTCTTTACTGTACACACAATAGCTTATTAAATAGGATATGTCCACTACATAGCTTATTAAATAGGATATGTATGTATAGATACGTAGCCGAGCTTAACCCTAAAAAGTGTTTTCTTTCCGCAAACCTTACGAGCTATAGAAAAGCCGATGAAACAGGCAGAGGAAGTGTAAAATTAAATAGTAAAATACATATCAGACATCAAAAAAAAAATTGCAATCATTTTTTTTCGTGTATAGAATTGAGTAAGTCCATTTCAGACCAATTAGACCATATTCTTGAGTGCATCAATATGCCACTGTCCGTTAAGGGCACGCATCTACCAGGGACATGCGAGTAAACTGAACGCTTTAAGGCGCATACACCAATGAAACTAATTATCCTATTTTATCTAATTATTACGTTTTGGCGTTTGTGGCGCCACTTTCACTCGTGTATGGCGCTTGTTAAGAGGAAAACAACTCGACAAGATGTCGCAAGAACAGATACTATTCTGTGCAGACATCAACATTTGTCGAATTTCGAGCGCACAGTTTAATAGGTCTCGATGAAAAATTCACCGGGCGGACCCCTAAAAACGCTGGTAAAGAGAAATTGTAGTCACGAACGTTGCAGGGCCATAAACAAATGAATATACGAGTGTGGGCCGATCAGCTGGAAGTGGATTATATTTTTAGTGGAACGTCGAGGGCAGGCCTGAAAATTTAAGGGAATCGATGGGAAACTACCTCAACCGAATCATTTTGAGTACAGTTTTATTGTTTGTACCTATTGATAATTTAGCTTTTCTGATGACTTTACACCTAATACCTCTATGTAGCCTGAGAGGTTCTATCAAATAAGTTAGGTACATATAGTTTTTGGTTTGCTAACTTGCTCTGGGCTTCTTAACCCTTGAGAAGTTGAACTAAAATCTCCGTTCAACTGTAAGAGAGCACGAGCTCTGTAAAATTATTTACAAAAATAGATTCTTAAGCGCTTAACAGGTTAACTGTCCAGGCTCCTGAATGAAAATGTCCCGTACGTCTAGTTATTTTCTTGCCAAATTCGGAATAAATATCAATTATTTTCCCCATGTCACGCCCTTGCCCTTTTTAAACTGACCATGAGAATTATACAATCAAATTTTCAATGGTTAAAACATCAAAAAGTACAAAATTAAATACATATGTATAGGTACAGAATACGTCAAAAAATTAACCTATTTGAAGTCACCTGCATAATTATACCCTATTGGTGAATCACCAGGACTGCGTGGCTAGGTTTATCATGCCCTTTAGTTTAAAAACATAGTAAAACTGAAAACCTTTTACTTAAGTAATTATATTAAAACTAAGACGCGAGTTTTTCCTACATTTGTCTCGACGCAAAGCAGGTACAAGTAAATCCACTAAAGCAAAAGTGGGACGAAATAAATAAAGTGGGCAAGGAATCCAGTGGAAATTTTAGCGATTAATTTACATGCTCGCTCGTTCCCGCTTTGGATATTACGCCATTTGTTGTTTACAATAACTTAGCAGATAAAATTTTATTTATGGTTTTAGGTTAGCTAATTATTTTTGTTAGATACTCAAGTAAATTCGGTGTTCAGTCACATTTATTAAAAATACAAAATCAGACCACATTTTTTTTAAATATCATTAATAATATTCCAACTACATGAGTTTGTAGGATGGTATATCTTTGTTTTCGTACTTTAATCAAAATAATCTCTGGTTCTTTTGTCATTTGAAAATGTCAAAAGAATATCTATATAATGTTAGTGCTAACTTTACCTGAGCAAAGTGCGCAGCGTAAATTAACCTAATTCCAGTTTCATCTTACCTCGGCGAAGTATTATATTTGCATTACAATAAACTTTTATACAGCTTCTGAGAGTCCAGCGAGAATAAATCGCTGGCCGCTTCCGGTAGCCATCTTGGATTGCGCTAACGGGTTCATTTCCTGCGCCTATACATTTCCGGTGCGATGTTGCCAACTCATAATTTTTGAGCTTTCTGAAATTGTTGTGATTTTCGTGTGTAAGGTCGCCTATTTTAGGATTCTGTAGTAAGCCAGGAACAAAGGTTGTTGTTTCGGCATGACCACCACGCAGTATGTCATGCAACAGTATTGCTGCAACTACCACTACAAATTTACTTATCCCACACCGCAATTTTTTATTACAAATACAAAATTAACAACAAAAAATTGGCAGAGATAATTTGATCGCATGGGAAGAAATATAGTACCTTTGTATCGAAAACGTGTGCGCAGAATAACCATACAAAAATATCAACCAAACAAAATAACATGGACAAAAAGCTGGCATATTTTAAAAAAAAAAGTCCAATTAAACCTGTTAGTTATAAAGCTGTGTAGCACAATGGATACATATGATATTGTCTGCTGCAAGCTAATGAAATGATATTCTGGTCGTGACCAGACTAGCCGATATTATTCAGACTGAAATAATGCCTACCGCCTTTAGATTGAATGTTCAGTAAAATGCATCTTGTAGGTGGTCCACGCATGAGTTTTAGATTCAGACAAGATACAGGGAATGAAACAATAAATGCGCTAGACGCTGTAGGGCGTCTTACACTACATTTACCGAGTCGCACTCTTTACTCAAGATCACGTTTACCCCAGCACTGGTCGTTTTTTCGCGAGATACGGCCGGCCCACTTCAGCTTAACAGCTGCTAATTCTTTGAGCGATTTTATGGAACAAATATTAAATATTTTGAAGTAAAGTTTAAGTAAAATGTATAAGCTTGCCCAGATTTAGCTCTCTTAATTTTTTCCATCATAATACCAACCGTGGGCGCTCATGGTGTAGATTGGAATTGATCCGCCAGCGGAGTGTGCTGATTATGGAAAAACCGCGTTTGGAGGAGATTTTTTCAGCAGAGGGCGTATGAGTGATGTTGAGGAGGGCGAAATAAAAATCTATTCATTTTTCTTTTTACCACTTGAAGTATACCACTCTATGGTTCGTGGGACAAAATGTTTTGTCCTACGAACCATACACAGGCGGGCATATCTATCCTGGCATTCTCAAGTGATGCGCTTACCAACGAACAGGACTTAATTTTCATTCAGTTGGATGTTTAGTTAAAGTTTTGTAAATTAATTTACCTTTACGATTACCCACGCTCATCAGCCATGCCAAAAACTTTGCTGCATTGTAATCACATTCAGGCAAATAGCACACAGCTATATCATCGCATTCAGGGGTTGAATTTGCATCGCCGGCCACTAATTAGCAGTTAGCCGCTTTTATTTCCGAGGCAGCGGTATCTAAGCCACGGTAATCCTGCTACCGTAACGCCCCCTACCGCACCGTACTCATTATGTGGATTGTATTTCGAATGAATAGGAATTTCCGAAATGTTTTGGGCGCGGATACTTTCAAGCTGGGTAAATAAACACCTCGGTTTGATCCCGGGCTGTGTACTACGGAAAACGATTGCGATTCGGAACAAAACGATAGCTGTCCAGTTGTAAAGTTCAAATGTTATCGTATCGCTCGTAGTTTTCACTTTTGTCGGCCGTTATGCCCGTTCCTAATATCCACCCAATTTTGCCTACATATTTTTCGGTTGGATTTTGAGACATTTCTTTTACATGTCAAATTTACCGATCATAGGCAGAACCTGACATACGATTACAGATTTTGAGTCAGTCGTTCGTTTTTTAGTTAAAGTCTGTCAGTTATCGTTTTAAATTGAGTTCTTGAGACGATTTTTCATCGAGTAATCGGATAACGTAAGGAAAGTTATGCATTGTGGGATTAGCTATCTACTTAAGATTCCAAGCATTGCAGCTATGGTCTCCACTGATGCGTCAGGAAATATCCCGTTGGAACCTGTTTGACACTATTTGTTGAAACTTTACAGTTTTCATCTGCATCTATTTTGTAACAATCCTCAATGATTTTAACACTTATGCTTTTCTTTTGGGTACTTACTCTCTTACGTAAGTTCGTAAGTTCCATGTGCCTTAATAAGCCACCACAGAACCAGGGCAATTAATAACCTTATAAAGTGACCTTGAAAAAATTTTGTGTTCTATGTCTAGCTATAGTTACCTATAGGTGTAGTTAGCCAATAGTATTATGTAAAAACCAGACATTGATTCATGATAACCATATTCTGTTTACAGTCTAGATCCTTTGTGGTTTTTTGATATAGGCGAGGAATATCTGCTTTTTACATAATAACCATTGGTTTTCGAAAATCGTTTGTAAAGCTATGTAAGGATGAAAATGATGTAATGTAACCTGCAATATTTTTCAAGCGCACCCTTGACATCAATTATCACATCACATCACACTAATATTATAAATGCGAAAGTTTGTATGGATGGATGGATGAATGTTACCTCTTTACGCCAAAATTACTGAACGGATCGGGCTAAAATTTTGCATACAGGTAATTCTAATCCTGTAATCAAACATAGGATATTTTTTATCCCATAAATCAGTTCTCATGGGATAAAAATCACCTTTAAACGTTTCCATAGAAACAACGTGTAAGAGCCGCGGGGCGCAGCGAGTAATTTAGTAAAGATAAATAAATGATTTATTTACTTACTAATTTGTAATTATCTGTTGCAGGATGCGCGTTCCTGACATACTTCAATCCAGAAAGCGCTTCCAGCGCTCAGTCGGCCCTCCACGAGAAACGGACGTTGCCCGGGGTAAGCCGCTTTCTTGTCTTACAGCTTTTTGCTTTTATTGTCTCAAAGAGCGCTGAGTTCTCCGGTAAAAAATGTAGGACTGTGTACATTTCAGGTCATCTGGAGATTTGCATGGATCTAAGTAAACTTTCGTAAAGATTAAAGTGGTGTATCTTTAAGTTTCTTTTTGAAAAAGAAAAATAGACCTGACGACTAACAAGTTCTTATTAGTCCGTCAATTTCATTGTCAAATAAGTCAGTTAATCGAAAAAAGAAAAAAAAAACGTGTCAAATATCTTCTATTTGACACGTTTTTTTTTTCTTTTTTCGGTTAAACATAACGTTTCAGAATTATTTAGTCGTCCGGCCTATTATTAGATAGATAGATAGATAATTTATTTTTTTAAACTGTACATATGTTGGTTAGCAATTAATGTTGATGATTAAAAATTACAAGATTTTATGAAACTTTGATAAGTTATAGTTACCGCACGAACGTTAGTAAGCAAAAAAATATACCAAAATTTTATAGATTTAAGTTCAGAATCTGATAGCAATTTTACTCCTTAAAATCATTGAAAATACAGCACATAATAAAGACATAAAACTCACCGTATGCCTAACACGGGGTAATTGCGTACAAAATAAACCGAGCCTGGGAATTGAGCACTACTTTATATTCGAGCAGTGCCCACAGAAATTCGTGAAGTAATTTTGTTCAGGCTAAACTTACACGAACCTCAGTTAAAAACACAAAAAGTTGCCGAAGTAAGTATAGCTGTAAAATGTCCTCTGGAAACTGAAAGAAAGATAAATTCTTGTCCTCTGCTTGCATTAACATACATAGATATAAACACACCTACCTACAAGTACTAGTATTATGAATAGATATTAGAAACGGTTGTAATAGATACAGTGAAAAAAATCACTCATTGTTAAAGCTACAGTACGCGTACAGACGTACTACACAAATAATCTTACAAATATTTTTTACTATACCTACTTTATAATGAATTACTTGAAAATACGCTATTTCCCATATAGGTTTCGACCGTGTTACAGCGATCACGGTCACAAGGCAACTGGACGCAGCAGAAACGTAACAAAATTTACGCGATAAATACCCGATAAACAAAGATAAACATAGATGTTTCCTTCGATAGTTTTTCTGTACCTTCTCTGGTTCCGAATTTCCCCACACTATGTCTCTGCACAAACTGTATAATTATTGAATTACCTAGCGAGAATGAAGCGCTCTCTCTAGTATTTTAAAACACTTTAGCATGTTTGCTCATCACTGTACCATAGTGTTCTACACCATGGTAGAACGTATTGAATAGCACAGTTCGTGTACTGACCGTGTGAGTGTAGCCTTAAAAGCATAAAACGATTCAGGATAATGACTGAAACATAATGCCTGAACGTGAAACCTCTATTCAGTAAATGAAAGAAATCCAACCTATTGAATTGAAATCGCTGTTTAAAATCATTTCGCTTTATTATGGGTTAGGGAGAATGAGGCCTTTGTCCTAAGGTGGGACTTCAGGCCAAATATTTATAAGTCTGGAGGATCGGAATCAGAACGATCAACAATTCAATACGTTGGATAAGTTGATAATAGTTTTTTTTTATCTTACCATTGCTGGGAAAAGGTATCTTTCGTTAGCCGGGTCAGTGATAAATAATTTAACATACCTACTTCATTTAAAAATCAATAAAGATTTTTATCTACTTGTGTTTAGATAGATACTAGATCTACCTGCTAATAGATAAAAAAACGATATAGTACATTAACTAAAAAACAATTTATTCTAATAAACGAATACTTTTTTCTTTAAGTGTCATCCAAACAATATCAGAGAAAGAAATAACACATTTTTCGAATCAAAGTAAGGCACAAAAAAGAAATAAAAAGAAACACCCATTACGCTTTTTAATTTTGATCTCAACCCCAATCTTCCCGAAAAGTTAGTACCGTGACTTGTACTCTCACAGAATATAAATTGTGTCATTTTACCAAAACCCTAATGGAAAAGTAGATTAAATAATTCACGCGTAAGAATTTTTTTTTGCCCATGACATTCATAAAATATGAGTTTAGCACGTCGAGGCTCCAAAGGTACTTACATTATGTTCATATAATACATTTTTTCTGACGCAAAATATTCCCTATACACAAAAGTAGGTAATATAAATCATTGAGATAAAATTTTAACGCTTCTCATGATTTATGGAGAAAATTCTGTATGGCATTTTTGTACGTAAATTAAGGAGCAAGCCTTCGTATTACGAAAAGCGTTTTTGTAGCCTCTTTTATTTCTGTATTTTTATTTTTGTTATTGGATTATTCTATCGCTATGTTTATATTATTTAATTATAAAATCGCTAGATTTGTACAATGATTTTAACAATATAATTTCATCGGAATATTACAAAATTGACTTATAGTCATCAATCGCTTAAGAAACAGTTAACGTGTGATTTTTTTCTATAATCACTTTATTTATAAACATCAGTAAAATCAAAACGTTCCAATATTTCCCCGTCTATTACGAAGTTCTTCTCCATTCCGTAACCCAACTCCCTATGCAGGTCACGTGTGTATGTATTTGTTATGATTTTACAAACACGTACCGATAACATATGTATCCAGGTTCCCGTTTCTACGAGTCAATCCCTTGGAGATGTCCCGGGAAATTTCCCTATAAAAATATCATGCGAAACCTTCTAGGATAATGCACTTGCGGCAACATGAAATATAAATGTGGAATTTTCGTATTTAGGCGGAAAAACGTTTTTTGTTTCGTTTATTATTCAAAGCGATTCATCCGAAAGATTTAGAAGAGTGATACGTATAAAACCCCAACAGTTTTAGGACACAGTTCAAGAAAACAAACAAAAATAACAAAGGCAATACTACAGCTTTTTGACTCAAGCACTAAAAGTTTCGCTGTGGACTTTGAACGCGTGGACGTCATGTACTAAACAAATGCCAACCGCTAAATCAAACAAAACTACTCCACTTCAACTCATACTTAACAAAGCAACTCTTAAACAGCAAACATCGCCTAATTCAATTAACACGGAAACATTAAAAAAGAAAACAAACAACGCAACAGGCATTACACTCGTTCTGCCAAACTCTTAAACGCACTCTTGGCACGGAAAGCGGCAATTGAAAAATGTAAATGATAACTAAAGCGGTTTATTTGACTGTATATCACTTAACTGGAAGTTATCCAGAGGCAACAGGTCGTGCGTGCTTTGGATTAGCTAGGATAGAGTCATAGAAGGTGGAAGTGATAATGTGCACTTGAGTACGTGAAATAAGAAGTCAAACTTTTGCCCCATGAGGGTAAATCCTCATGGGGTGAAAGTTCATAGTGTCTCATAATTATTTCACTGGCATCACAGAACAATGTGATGTAAGGATAAACAGTATAATCTGTTTCAGCATTTATTATTAAAGCAAACTAATTTTATAAATGCAAAAGTTTGTATGGATGGATGTTTGTTACCACTTCACACTCAAACTAGTAAACTGTCTAAATTTTAACGAAGATGTAGGTCTAAATATGATATGTAAGAGTAATAATCTTGAAAATTTTCCAAAGAAACGCGTGCATTGTAGACTAAATTTTGCCAAATTTAGTCTACAATAATGTTTTGGGAACAAAAGACCGTCGCTGTCACAGATTTAGTTTCAAGGAATTTGCTTTTGCATCGTCTGATACCGCGTCGCAGTCATCATCGCTATAAGGTCTATTTGGCATTTCATCAGTGTTTTTGATAGTGTCATATAACTGGCAAGGCTTGATTTTATGTATCTAATAGGTTCATAGCTTTTTTGTAGCCTTATCCAGTTCATTTATATCTCCATATCAGCTGCAGTGTGTGCCAGACCGCATTCTGGGATAACGCAATAAATTCTATGCGGTCTTATCGCCTCTTATGACGACTAAATACTTGCTGTCTGCTCGTGTTTTGGCTGGTTTCGCAGTTTAAATTGTTTCTTTGTTTAATTGTACAAGGCAGTATCCGGTTGAATTGTCCATTTAAAATTCTTGTTGGGCTGACTTTTTAATTTTTCTTGAGTTGTCTTGGTGGTTCAATGTTGGTCTCTGACAATATTTAATTTATAGTTTGATCCTTAGGTATCATGCTATCGATATGTGTAAACTTGCACCTACAATAGCACATAACGGTAAATGCATCTAACTCTATATTATTAGTATACAATACGCATGGTAAAGTCTACTTTAAATTACTTCATTTGAATAAAGGATATTGCTGAAGATTTCCAGCTTTCAAAATATTTACCTCAGAATATGAAGATACCGAAACATGAAATATTAAGAGTTCATTCTAAAATTTTCCCCGTAACCAAAACGCAGGTGGTTTGCAATTTCTAAACATTTCTTCTTATTGATAGCTCCAACAATAACATTCGGAAACATGTGCTAGCTATTTATTTTTACAGCCAACGTGGTTCGGCTGCTTTGGAGAATTTTTAGTTTGAGATTTTATACCTAAAATGTAAGATAATAGATAAAATGTTAAAACTAGTATCAGTTTATTTAAAAATCTGTTATATATCAACTACAGATTGATTAAAATATGGGTATCACTATTTATAATTGATAATTTAGCTGTCTAGACTAAAGCAGAACCGAGGCGAATGGCATAGGCATTAGAGAGGCCTATCCCAGCAGTTGGGTGTGAAGGGCTTATGATGACAATGCTGAATCTAGTAGCACTCCTGAGCTTCCTGCAAAGTTAGCAGAACGAATAGTACCTGAGTGTCGATCTACCAGAGATACTACCAGAGTAGCTCCGAAAATCATCTATTCTGTAGGTATATTCTAATAACTGTTGGTCTTACTTTATTTCGATGACCAACTTAAAGTTATGATATGACGTAAATAAACTGCAACAAATATCGACAAAGCCGTCACTCATCATCGTTATTGTTCATCGTTACGTGTAAAATAACCTTGCAACGCTTTCAATATCAATTTCCAATGAATAAAACTACCCAGCCAATCTCATAACTTTCGCAAACAAATCCATTACGAACATTTCCGACGGCCTATAAAAACAACCCAACACAATTATCGTTTTAAAACTACAAGCACAGAACTCCATTCACATTCATCCACATTGTCATTGCCACGACGCGGAAACTACAGTATGCAAATTAAAAAAAAGCTGCGAGTTTGAAGAGGTCGACTCGACTCGACTCTTTCACAATATAAATCGAGAATAACCCCGATGCCAGATGCACGTGGAGGTGTTTTGTTGTTTTTAATGTGTGGTTGTTGATTTAATGAGTTGGTTCTTTTCAGAATTGTATTTTGTTGCACTAGGAAACGTCTCACGTGAGACGTTGGGAATAACTCCATAAATCCAGTAGTAGCTAGACAAGTTGTAGGTAATAAAAGGTTATCTCTTCGATAAATTATTAATCCTTCGACATTTTGCACACAAGGTTCCTAGTTAACGCGCTTACATCCGTAATTAATTCGTCAAACTAAGATAGTTTTTATAAAAGAGTCATGTTAATGAGACATCCACTTCAGGACAAGCAGACGCACAGCGCAATACCATCCATACTTGGTGGACTTACCCTCCACTCGCACTAAGCGGTTTTCCTCCACCATTATTATTCGCACCGCAAAGGAATGGAACTCGCTCTCTGCCTCTGTTTTTCCGGCCAATTACAACCTGGGTATCTTCAAAACAAGGGTGAATAGGTATCTTCTAGACCTTCGTGATACACCGTCGGCCTCATCTTCGCTTTCCATCAGGTGAGATCGCGGTCAAACAAAGGTCTAATTACCGTAAAAAAAAAAAAAAACATGGATGGAGCACTGAAATCGTTGTACAAAAGTGTAGCTTTTTTAACTCTTACTAATTTAACCAAAACCTATACAAAAATTACCACTATAAACTACCTCTGTGGAAATTATAGAACAAACTACAAGCAATGTTTGAAGTAACGCACGAGTCAAGCATGCCTTGCTTCCTCTTGCGAAAGGAATGTATAAAGCTGTAAGTGTGTTGTGTTTCGTGTAGTAATGTTGCCGTGGTAGTTTTTACAAATTTGCTCTTAAATTTGAATAATTATAGAGCTTGGAGTTTAATATCCTGGGAAGAAACCTAAAGTTTGTTACTGTCAGCAGGTGTTGCCTGTTTCTTTATTCTGATTACATTGTGTATAAATGATAAAGCTTTGAAAATTGTTTTAGCCTAGCATATTATATCCAGACTTAAATTCATTTTGTTCTTAGTAAATATTCTAAGCAATTGCTTATCAAATTTTTTTGGAAATCGGAACTGGAACCAGAGATTTTAAATAATCACAGAATACCTCAATGTATTTTATGATATTTTGTAATGCCTAAAGCAAACATAATCATAATTATAAATGAACTTGCTACGTTATTTTATTATAGAGCTTTATAATATTATTAAAACAAATCAAAGAAATAACAATTGTAGAAAACAATCGCATTCATTTATTTTAAAAGACTACGATCTAAAGATGACACGAAAAGAAATTAAAAAACAATGACAGGATTCTTCGGTCTAGTGCTCTCCAAGTTATGGACAGCAAGCGCATTTCAAACATTCAAAACAAAAAACAATCGAACGCTCCAAAAAGCGGTTATACCATCTCTATATTTAACGCACCGGCATCAAAGATTTGTGTTTAAAATTGGGTCTTATTTTAGCTTTACAACGCTAGTACACGTCAGAACGTACTGTACCAATGCGTCTTGAATCGACGGCCCACGTCCGGCATTCGGTTGGTTTGTGAAATTGATAAAAGTTAGTGAAATAGTGTGTGTGACAATATGGATTACGACTCGCTGATTTATTCGCATATCGCGAACTACTACGATGATCTGGTGAGCTTTGGTTTTTTAAGCTTTTCGGAGTTTTCTACTAGTATTTATATAGGTGTGTTTTCATACTTTTCATACGAAATCCTTAGATGATTCAGTTCATTTATTTAATTGCGTGTGTTGGTACTTTAATTTTTGTTGAGTTTCCATTGCAACAACTCAAAACTTTATTTCCTCTAGAAGTTACAAATTCTTGAACATAATAGGTTTTAAAATCAAAGAAATACAAGAAAATGACAGTCAATTAAATTAAATAAATTAAAAAAACAGTATTTACAATTGAAGCAATTGAGCTGACTGCAGACTTTTGCATATAATCTACAGTTAGCTCAACTGATCCATATCAATACCATAGAAATACATGTATGAATGACTAAATTACATGATATTTATTTTAACGTTGTCTAGAGCGACATAATCGCAATGTGATTAAGCTCTTTAAATAATGATAAAAAAAAATTACTACATGATATTTATTTTAACGTTGTCCATATTAGATACCTATATTACCTACAGCTGTAAGAAACTTTGTATTGGCAACATGTAGCAATGAAATTTCTGATTATACATATCATAATACAAGCCATTTCAATTAGCAAATTACATTTACCTAGCATAAATATCATCCTAACTTACTCTATCTAATGACAATTTACTTATTCAACGTATAAATAAAGCATTCACTTTCTGCACGAAGAAAAACTCTGGAGACTAAGCTAAGTAAGTTTCTCAAGATTGCATACAAGTATAATTTAATTCAACATTTTCTAGCGAAAACTTTATATATTAAAAGTGAATAAATAAAGCATAAAGTCCTATCCACTTATTTAGCGTTAAAACTTGAAAAGTTAAATTAAAAACTTCTGTCCATATCTAATTTAAATAAAGACATTTTCAAAACTTTCATTTTAAAATTGGCTTTTTGTTTTTACCTTCCTCGTGTTTTAAGGAAAGATTAAAAGCTAAGATGTAGTACTAAGTACTATAGCTCTATGGTACTAAGTATCACACCTCTACTATGCACTCCGCAATATGTTGTTTAGTACATAGATTACTATTGAAGTTAAATTTTAGCCATAAATAGAATGCATTGTGTAAATTTAAAATGAGTCATTGGTCTACAGTTTTGTAGGCCAGTACCCCAACTTGTATGCACACTTTAAATAAAATCAAAATCTTAAACGAATTTTATAGTTGAAGGAACACCTAGTTCCTAGACCTAGTTCACTATTTTCAGTTTCATCATTCTGGGCAAGTCTTTTTTTACTCCCTTGGGATTTTAGCACACTAAACGTACGAATGTTACATAACGCCCCGTAAAATAGGTCAGTTTTGTCTGTTTTTTTAACAGACATCGGACAGTCGAAAATATTTCCGACACATCTTCCTCGCTTTTAAAGCGTTAAACGGCGCGTGCAGTGGCGTGGCCCGCACTAAACATATGGCGTTGGTAGAGTGTGTTTACAGCGTTTTCATACGCGTTTGTTTGATTTGACGCATCGCACGCGGCGTGTACTGCCTCTCTTCACGCCCCGCCGATCCATAAACCTCTTAGACACAAACTTATTAAAGTTAAAACTATCCAAATCTATCTAACCAGCCGGTATAACCAACTGGCAGCAAGCCTATACGCAGGTATAAGCCACTTTTTATTACACGACACCTCGAATTCTTGTGCCTATCTATTGATTCCTCACAAATATTAAAAACTACCGAAAAATTGTCACTGACATGCAATAACATATTATATCCACTTCTGACTCACCGTACCCTTTTCCAGTTATTCCTGTAACCTCAACAAGTAGGTACTTATGCAGGGGACTACTGTGGAGGAAAAGGAAAATCGAAATAAATTTTTCGTTTTCGAGCTAAAGCTAACTCTATTATACGACTACATGACACTCCCAGAGCTCTATGGCCTATTAAGTCCCTAATTTCTACTACTGGACCAAAGTATAGTCCGACCGTAGAGTTGAGTTACTGTTTTGCTGGCTTACTGTGGCGAGGCGAGGTACTAATTGTTATTGAAGCTGATCACTACCTCACACTGCTCTAATTGTGCGCACTAATTAGCTGGTATTGGGAAATGTTGCGTTATGAGATTGTATGTAAAGTTACAAGTAGGTAGATTAATATTGCTTTTGTTTTGAAGAAACGGCTTCAAATAAAAATATCCTAATTCCTTTCCCAACTACTAAATCAATAATAAATAAATAATGCTGGACTATACACACAACATTATCTAGCCCCAAGTTAAGCAGAGCTTGTGTTATGGGTACTAGATAACTGATATTCATAATACAATACACTACATAGATCAATATTTTTTATTATTCATAGAAAATATCCAGAACGCCCTGAATAAATGTCTGCAGATCGTACACACATTTGTCTCGAGGCGGGAGTCAAACCCGCTACCAACTGCGTTACAGGCAGACCTTCGCCCACCGTGCCACAGAGATCGTTAAATAAATTAAATGTAGATATAATTAATATGAAATAATATTGTCGAACGTACTGATACCAAAACCAGCATCACAGTAACAAAAAATCTAACTCCTATATTACATTTCGTTACAAAAGTATAAGTTGGGCTAGTTAAAAGTTAAAATATGTCAGAATTATAAGTACAGACCACAATCATCATATTGCGGAATACGGCAGCGATACACTAAATGTTGATCACAATATATCAAACTTCAAAATCCCATAGTACATTACACAAAAAAAAACTACTATATTCGAAAAAGCATTTTTTAAATAAAATTGTGCCTATATTCCACGTATAAAATATACAAAAAACTTGCAGCTATAACTACGAGTAGTTTTATGTTAAAATATGTCAGCATTCTACGTCCAGACCACAGTTACCGCCGTCATAACGGTTCGGGATACGGCAGCGATGCACTAAATGTTGATTGCGTACCTGCCGATACCGCGGCATTATCGCTCGAATCGCCACTTACTGATGGTTTACCAAATATTTTCAGGAATAGTTTGAGTGCTGTAAAATAATGGTAGTAAGTATCTAGCTATAGTGATAACTTTGTTTTATGTTTTACGGTTTGTATTGGTTTGAAAGAGCGGATAGAGTATTGATTTATATAAATTAACGCAGTAAAATTGTTTGAATATTTTTCGGAGGATAATTTTTTAAGGAGTCATTTTAAAAGTTTCAGAAAATAATTATTGTGGGAGTTGAAAGAAACTGCTAATATGCATATAGATATTTTAATTATGAAATGTTTCAGTCACTATCTAATGCTCCATCTATTTATATAAGTGACGTCATAAGATTATAAATGAAAAAACCTATCTCTCTGCCTGTCTGTAATTTTTCCCGGCATATTACTCAACGATCTTAATTAAGTTTAACAAGGAGATGGTATCATGTGGAAGGAAGTCTTTTTTTTCTAAAAAAAACGCGATGGAAGCATCGGGAGAAGCTAGTTCATCTGCAATTCGATGATCGACCCCTGCGCCTATAGCTGATGATAATGACGTAAGAGCCAACTAAGGTCAACCACCTGCCAACCATGGTGATTATGACAGCTGGCTTGTTTTGGGCAAAAAACGTTCAGCAGTAGTTAATACAACGATTTTAAAATTTATAACATTACGTTTATCAATATACCTAATACTGAGTTTAACTTCAAAGATTGATATGGACTAAGACGCCGGTTTCTCGAACGCTTGTCACATTGAATGGATAGTCAACGGCATATACTATACGAACTGCGGAGTCTCACAGCGTGAATTTTAATCTCGCGGAATATAACCTGCGTACTTAACTTAACTTACACGTATGACGAATAAAATTTATTGCTATTTTAGCTACCTACAACTTTATAGTGCTCCAAACATTCATATTTTTCCGCTAGTGAACTTCCATTATTTTACAGAATTCTTCAAAAAAAAAAACACGCGATTAATAAAAGCAGTGCGTGTACAGCCTGACATATTGTCAACAATTTGTCAAAATAATAAGCGTTCGAGAAACCGGCTGGATCAATAATATTCCTAGAATTCTCCACTTCATGTGAAACCGCCTAGTACAGTCGATGCCATAAACAATACACTGACCGTGGCGCGCCGCGTTATTAGAAATAGTTTTATGGTTTTTATTTCGGGATACACTTCTGTTTAAAAGCCCTTTCTTGTTGCAGACCAAGAAGCGTGTTGAAATATTGCATCATTCTGTACTGGTGTGAATAAAGCCACTGTTCCCCGTTAGATTTTAAATTTCTACAAAATACAGCGCTATACGTCATTCTAAATGAAATGAAATGTACTTTGATGATGACGTGATGAAGCTCTCATTTTTAGGCAATGCAGCCAGCGTTTTGGGGGAGCTTGCTACTGGATCGTTGCCGTGTAGATTGTTTGCAACAGTCTGCAGTTAGGTCAATATTTCAATTGGAAATACTAGTTATTCACTTCTATTATTTGATTGTTATTTTATTGGTCAATATAGACATATATGCAAATCTAATATTCATTTGACTAATATTTCTTATTTATTATACTCATATATTAGAGACATAACTTTGTGAAAATAGGAAGTTGTTTGGGCGAAGACCACGCTGAAACTGCTAAACGTAGCGGCCTGTAATTTTGCATAGATGTAGTTCTAGATCTAAATTATCTGTCACAGGCTGCGGCCAGTTCTTTTTATTATTTTAGGCTGGTTTAACGCTTTTGGTCTTCGTATCACTCATGCTTAGCTGAAGTGGAGCAACAATGGCGTTAAAGTTTTTACTTCCTATTGCTTGTTCACGGTTCACTTATAGATAAAAGTGGTGTTGAAAACTTTTAAACTGATCAAACTAGAGCAGTTTGTCAAACTCAAACTTTCGTTAAGTTCGGTTTAAGGAGTTTGTTATTCCATAAAGATCAGAACGTACTGGGGTTTTCTACCGGTTTTACATTGCGCATAATATTTTTTTGTTTGTTTATCCTTCGTTCGTACATAGCCAAATAACGTTAGCCATCAAACCAATATTAAAAATGTGAAAGTTCGAATGTTTAGATGGATTGATGGAGGATAATTATTACCTCGTCACGCCAAAATTTCAGCCAGATCACTTCAGTAGGAACGGATCTAGCTAAAATGTTGTGTACAGGTAGTTTTAGGCCTGGAATAAAACAGAACTTATTTTCCCATAAATCATTTCCTATGGGATATAAATAACCATAAAACCTGTCCATAGAAAATGGGTTTCTATAAACATGTTCAAAATTCATCATTTTTGCTATCATCCAAAGCTATAACATCATCATCATCAACCCTTTACGATCCACTGCTGGGCTTAAGCCCTTCTAGGCTTATGCTTAAAGCTATAAGCTATAACATAAATTGTAAATATTCAATCAGACCAAAACGTTTCCTATTAATTTTATCCATTCATTTTCTCGCTTTTCACACTTTAATTATGAAATATTTTTCACAGTCCATTAACATTTAAGCGTTTGGTAATATAAATGAAAGGTAAACAATATTATTAATAAGCAATTAACGTGTTTTATTTTATTAACACAAATCTAATTATCACTGGGTAGTATTCATACCTGATATCAAAAGTTTTGGCACTCTTGCCACTGCGGTTGCAGCTGAGCAAAGATTTTATAACTCTACATACGGAAACGTTTACAAGTGATTTATGTCCCACGGGAACTGATTTATGGAAAAAAAAGTAGCTTATTTTTGATTGCAGGATTAGGATTACCTGTATGCAAAATTTCAGCCCGATCCGTTCAGTAGTTTTGGCGTGACAAGCAAGTAGAAGTAGACATCCATCCATCCATCCATACAAACTTTCGGATTTATAATATTAGTGTGATTATTGATTATTACACAAAACGTAGTTATATTATATTAACGTTATATGTATTATACAAAACGTAGTGGAATTTATGAACAATACCTGGAGAGAAAGGACATGTGGAACAGAGGAAAATACTGAACTGAGACATTCCTAAACAAAAACAATAGAAAAAATATGTTCTGCATTTTAACTCGTGCCTCATCTGAAAGACTTTATCTGCTAATGGACGTAGGTAGTCACCCAAAGATCAATGCAATTTACTTCAATGCAAGCTTCAACTATGGCATTATAAATATCTAAGAGCCCCCCTGAACACTGATGACGATTAGCCAAATTTCGGTCACGTTAAGTCTCAACAAAGATAAACCATATGCGCAGGGCATGTCATACCTACTGCACAAGGAAAAACACAGGAACACACGATATTCCCTCACTCTCATAACTCGATGAGACGGCAGACTGACCCCACCGGGGAGAGTTTCGGCGCAGGACCAACGGTAAAACATCCATACTGAGGCACGGGGGTACACCACGAGTGCTTACCCGTTCAACCCAAAAATTTTCAACCCAATAGGTATTTTGCGCCATTCGACCCAAAACGTTGGATTTTAGTTCCCCTTTCAACCCACACCTACTTATGTCAAATTTCTATTGTTTAAATTCAAAATACTGACACAGTGAAACATCGAAATGGTTCGGTCATCAGACAAAAAAGGTTTACATTCTTAGTATAAATATTTTTATTTGTAAAATCAGTCTTGTTGAGATAATAGTCAGCCAAATAAAATAAATGTTTACTAGTCTAACAATAACATTAATCACACTTTAAGGTAACAAACATAATCAAATAGACATAATATTATGAAAATGGCACAACAGTGATTAGATTCAGGTCTGGTAGGTATGTATAAATTTATAATAAATATTGCTGAGTTATCTTGGTACATACAATAAGTCCTGCAAGATCATTTTTTTAATCTTATTTTTAAAACATATATACAGGTTACAGTTACAGGTTACAACTCCATGAAACAGTGAATTCAGATCTTTATACAAATATTAAAATATCATTTAAAGTTAACAAAACATACCTACCTACATGGACCAACCCTTAAGCTTTACCCAAATTAAAATGAGTTAATTATCGTCCGGTAACAGGTTATGTCGCCAAATCGCTTTGTCAAATATAATTTTGGACTTTAATTAGATAATTAGAGGTTATTTAGGCCTAAATATTTAAGCGAAATACTTAAAATACTTAATACGAAATACTTGCTTTGTCTGTGGCCTCGTATTCATGAGAAATGTATAATAAGGAACATTTAAAACTATAATTAATATTGTTTTAAAAAGCTATGACCCGACTTCAATTTTTATAATTTTTTCATGAATTGTCATGGATTCTATGGTCCGAACTTAACAAAATTGAAATGAGACCACACGGAAAGCACCAGCTTTCATATAAAAAAAAACATGTAAATCGGACCACCCAGTCAAAAGTTCTGAGGTAACAAACATAAAAAAGCAATCGAATTGAGAACCTCCTCTTTTTTTAAGTCGGTTTAAAGGCCTCAATCATGTGACAAGTATTCAAATCAGTTAATTTTCTATCTCTCACCTGCTTTTGGCAAAAAAACACCAATGCCATCGTGGTGACCAAATAGCGTCACATGATTACTTCGAACATAAAGGTTCATTCCATTCATTCTTGCATAGAAATGCATGAACAGGTTTAATTATCTGTATGTTCATTCCGAACTTGCAGATGTCATTCGAGTTGATGACTGTCATTGTAGCATTTTCACATTTTTTTTCACTTCGTTCTTGTTGAAAGGAGGTTTGATCATGTTGCTACTAACGCGACGTGACGGCTGTCGTTCAGGTGTGAATTGAGCAATAGTTCTAACGCACAAAAATACTTTTTCTTTGGAGTTTGAACTTTAAGCATCACAAGTAACGTGAAGAACCATGTTCATTAAAAATATTCAGGTCTTTGTAACTCATGGTGCCCCCGCAGTTTATAAACAAAAAAACCGACGATTTCTCTGCGGTATCTAATAGTTTGAAGTCATGTTATCATAGCAAACGCTGTTTCTTCCGTAACCATTAGGAAGGAGCAATATCGAAAGCAGCGCAAACCAATAATTCTATTTTAATCACGAGCCACGATGGTTCATCGTAAATATTCCATTTGGTATCAAACGCATGCAGTTCTTGGTCTTAAAAGCCAAAAATAACTTTGTATAACATTGTACAGTGTCTGTATATTCGTGTATCTATCTACCTACGAACGAAATGTTTTATACAGTGCAACGCAATTTATACTAGTATTTTTAGAAATTGTAGGCAGCAGCAATTGTTCGTGTGAAATACTTAATTTTCGAGTTAGGTAAAAGCATAAAGCTAAGTCTGGCTAAACTCGATATATTTAGATAAATTAAGGCCCATACACCAGTGAAAGTGGCGCCCCCAACTATTTTATCTTATTATTACGTTAAACGCAGCAAGTTTTAAAAATCCTACGTTCAGTTTGTGGTATCTATTATAAGTTATTTATACTATATACTATATTTATTAATGCCACTAGTATAGTTTCATAAGAGTTTCATTTTGTAAAGCTTAGGAAGAGATGCAAAGTTGCACTTTTTGGCCACCAAACTCTATTTTCGCATCTCCTCCTAAACTATATGAGATAAAAATATTACAGAGATATTAAAAAATAGCTTATAAAAAATACCACAAACTGAACGTAGGATTTTTCAAAAATTCCTATGATAAACGTAAAAATATGATAAAATAAATATCGCTGTCATATTGGCTCGGGTATGCGCCTTAAATGAGCGAAAACTAATTATGTGTCATGTCGTAAAGAAATAATTGGCTGATGACTTTGAATGCCAACAACGCACATGTGGTTCTGCAAGTCCTACTCGCTGCCGGTTTTCTCTCTTCAATGGTGATTTCTGTAATAATTTTTTTGATTAAATTTTTCATGAGGAAAACAGTGGTAATATAAGTCGACCCCTGTTGGTCACAGCTGTTGGGCAGTGAATGCGTTAAATGCGTGTGTAATTTTTTTACGTAACTCGTAAGTTCAAGAAAAAATTACACACTATCTCAGTCTTTTTACACTTTTTATGTTAAAACATAAAATGTGTTAACATAGAATGTGTGTGAAGGTACCTTACCAGATTAAAATACTCAATAGCACCAGCTCTCCACAGACGCTCTTACAGTTTATAAATAATTCAGAAATCGAGCAATCAGCTGAAAGGACCTTCGCATTGTGTCTCATTGTACTTGTACTTACCTATAGTGGTAATCAGTAGGTGGAGCAAAGTTCAGCGAATAATTTACAGCGTGCTACCTTGAAGATAATTTAATGCAGTTCAGTTTTGTTTAGACAGAACACACGCATGCTTCGAGACACGTTATGTTTAGGCATCGCGGTGAACGTTTTCATGAAGTTCACATTGTGTCAGAGGTGGTTTAGGTATGCAATTAAAAACAAGGCGTAGATTAAATTATAGTTGAATTGGGTCTCTTTACGCAGGGTTAGGTAACTAGGTAATTAGCCTGGAAAGTCCGATTTTGTATTCATAACAATAATAGATAGATAACTAATTATTTAGTCAAAACCTTATACATGAAATAGTTAATAACGAACCAAGGAAATTTTAAAGGCTGGTTTAAAAGCCAAAGTCTTAATTAAAACCTCTCTAAAAGCCAACAACATTGCATGTGCATCGATTTTAAAAAGTTTGCTGAAAACAAGCTGCATCCTCGAAACTAAAAAGTTCTTCAATTGGTCTTAATTAAAGGAAAACAGGCACGTACCGCGATCGGGCAAGATAGCCGTATTGGCACGGTGGTTGAAAAGTTTGCGCTCTCATCTACAGCCTGATACAGCCTACTAGCCTGATTTATATAGTTATAACAACCCGGATCTCTTCAACACCAAGTAAATAAAAGACACCATCTAGATAACTTCAACAGAGACAGAGGTTGGAACCTACCACCCGCCTGGAAGCCGTGTCTCCATGGGAAGTCGAATAGCGGTATAGGTATAGAGCCGGGTGTAGCATCGTATCATATAGTAGTAAGTATCGAAAGTTGCTTAAAGTTGCGCGAAGCTTTGGTGAAAAATATACATCTTTATATCATCCCCCTACCACTTCAGGACAAGCAGACGCACAGCGCAATAAAATCCATACTTGGTGGATGTACCCTCCACTCGCACTAAGCGGTTTTCCTCCACCTTAGTTATTCGCACCGCAAAGGAATGGAACTCGCACCCTGCCTTTGTATTTCCGGCCAATTACAACCTGGGTCTCTTCAAGACAAGGGTGAATAGGTATCTTCTAGACTTTTGTGATACACCGTCGGCCGCATCTTCGCTTTCCATCAGGTGAGATTGCTGTCAAACGAGTCAAAGTCTATTTCACATAAAAAACCTGTTTTTATCTTTTTTAAGTTGGTAGTTCATTATACTATAATCTCAACATGTTTTTAAATAAGCCATTTATGTACATATGTATGTAGGCTTAGAATTTGCACCACTTCAATTCTTTCCGTGGGTGTCGTAAGTGGCGACTGAGGGATATCTATCCTCGCTGCGGACAGCAGCGCCCCTGCAGAATAATTCTACCACCGAACTGCGATCCCCAACCCGTATACCCAGTGTGGGTATTATGGGCACTACCCCCCGTGAGACAAATGCCAAAAAGTCGCTTATCAGGGGGAGGCCTGCGTCCAGCAGTAGACCAATCCAGGCTGCTGAGGATAAGGTTGAGGTACATGTTAAGCAGCTTATGTTAACAAGTCTACGACTAAATATACACTAGGCCTCTGTTATATATGTTAATAAATACATTTCGAAACTGAACTGAGTCACGCTTAGTCAAGAAACTGACATAGTTATGTGCCCAATGAATGGAGCGCGCCTTCGATAAATGGAGTCGAACGCACGTATAACACATGTACCTCAAAATTGATGACCGTCTGAGCTGTTAAACTGACATCGAGTTTCTTTTGTTTCCTTCAAGCAAAACTCAGTGAAACTTAGGTGTTTTTTAGTAACGGAGGATCAAGAGGGAGCTTTTGGCCCTGAATTGTTACAAAAGTCCCTCATACTTTTACAAAGTCTCTTAGATTGAAGATCATTTATTGTCAAAAAGATGAAATTTTTCAAAGTAGAGTCTCAAATCCTAAATTAGGTTCTTAGCAACTGTGAGTTAAAGAACATAAAAAAATAGTTTTTAACATTATAAAAAAATTAATAAAATGCGTGTAAGTTGAACGTGGAAGGATTCAGGATTCGGCTTTAGTCCAGCAGTGAAACGGCTCGATTGAACAAATGGGCTGAGGAAATAGTTATTGTTGAGAATTATTCCTTCCTCCTAAACAGTTTATATTGATCCACTGCTAGACGCAGGCCTCTCCTGATTAAGTGTCATATTGACACTTAATCAGGAGAGGCCTTATCTTCCATGATTGTGCATATAAATGAATATAAAAAAAACAATTATAAGCCAACAACAGTCTTGCCGCTAGGCAGAAATGGCTTTAAAACATTATTCATTATAACTAATTTTGTTTTAAAAAAACTATAACCGACTTAAATTTTTATAGTTTTTTCATGAATTTTCATGGATCCCATTGTCAGAACTGAACCAAATTAAAATGGGATCACAAGGGAAGCACTAGCTTTCATTTCTAAAAAAAGAATCATGAAAATCGGTCCCAGTCAAAAGTTCTGAGGTAACAAACATAAAAAAAACAGTCGAATTGAGAACTTCCTCCTTTTTTGAAGTCGGTTAAAAAGTAAATTAAACCGCGTAACGATATCGTTGAAAACTATTTTACACCACAAAATGCCAGCGCTGCTCAAATGAACGTTTGGCATGTGACATGTGTTCTAACGAATTGATGACAGTCGAGCGGTAACATGGTGTTTGTTTGCTTACGTTAGTTTTTCAACACTTATTTTATTAGTTGTTATTACTGTACGGGGTTTGATGGCAATGAACTATTAGGTAACCACGGGGAGGTCAGAAGTACGAAGATAATTAAAAACAAAGTAATTAAAATACTATTGGTATTTTAGCCTTAAATAAAGTGACGTTGTTATTTTTTCTAATGTTTCTTAACTTTTCTGTTAGTTTTACTTCTTCATCGTCTTGATTTCTAATGTCTAATTACGTGATGTTCTATTTTTAAAGTTAGTCTTATCCCCTGCGCCGTATTTTTAAAAATTCTTATCATAATATAGTATATTCATGTAAATATTTAAAAATAGGAAACTGACCCTAATAATTAATTTATATGACAGTGTATATTTTCAGAACTGAACAAAGATTTTGTCTCTAAAATAACAGAAAAATAAAAGTAAACCTTTTGACCAAATGACTAAGTAAAGACCTTATTCAAATATTCCTTTATTTTTCAGTGCCCTCAAATAAGGTTTATTTTGCTTTGTACTCCCTGCGTCCCGCCACTTGAATATCCCACGGAACCTAAATAAACAAGTTGTTTACTCTGAATTATTTGAAAAGAGCAGTAAAATGAAAACTTTAGCATTTCGCTTGGAGTAAATACGATTACCTAGATTGTTAGCCGTTTAGCGGATAATGTTAACAACTTAATGGAATTGTGTTCGATATTTCTCACTAGCACCCGTAACATCGCATGCACTAAATTTCGTTCGGTGCCTGGAATAACATCTACGAAAAATATGAATCAGAACTAACAAAGATCTAATTCACACATTTATCGTTCGAATTTTGATAATAAGCTAGATTTTTACCCATATTTTAAGATCTTTCACGTGTTTTTTGGTTTATTTTATCCACAATAAAACTTATTTAAATTCTGCACAGTCTATACTGCATCATTTAGCCCCAAAGTAACAAGTTCAATGGTAGACTTAGGTGAGTTTAGATATAATTTAGTTTTAAATAGTAGGTTAGTGGTAAATTATTTAAGCTACGGGACTGGCATAGTCAGCAACAACTTAAGGTCCCTTATAAATAAGAATTAAAAAAAACATTCACAAACTTGAAGTCATTTTGACGACCTCTGTGGCGCGGTGGGCGAAGGTCTGCCTGCGACGCAGGAGGTTGCGGGTTCGATTCCCGCCTCGGGACAAATATTTGTACGATCTGCAGATATTTGTTCAGGGCGTTCTGGATGTTTTCTATGTATAATAAAAAATATCTATCTATGTAGTGTATTGTATTATGTATACTTATCAGTTATCTAGTACCCATAACACAAGCTCTGCTTAGCTTGGGGCTTGATAACGCTGTGTGGATTGTCTAGCATTATTTATTTATTTTATTTTATTACACATCGTCAGTCTGTATCCTATCACCTCACTGCCAAGCAAAGGCCTCTGTTCATCCATTCTCCTCTGAACTCAAAAACGGACTACCTATACTAAAAAGATTCCTGAAATTTTCACATTTTCAGAGCACTTGTCTATCGTACCGTCAATAAGTACCTACACAAAGCCCCACATGCATGACATAATCCGATTTTAATGAAGTTCAGTTTCAGTTTTTGCCGGTGACTTTGTTTTATCAACTTTTCAGCTAAGCCGATCCTATGTTCAGCTTTTTATGTTTTCTCAACTTTTGATGAGGAGATTTTAAGCTCTAGTATCATTTCGTTTTTGAGAACTTTCAGATAAACAAAGCTTTTCTTCATAAATTATTGAATCGCCAGTGTATCAATTCACAAACTGACTTATTTGTAAACTAAAAACGTCGCTTTCGGTTTCCTATCGATTGGAATAAAAACGATTTTTAGAAGTGTACAGTACACACCAAAATGGGCAACACCGGGAATATAGCCCGGCGCGGGTTGAATAACGGCGACTTGGTCGGCGATTGTTTGCCGTTGTGTTGCCAGGCTGGTAAACATTGGCGGCAACACAGAATCACCAACTTTTGCGAAGTCGCAGATTGTCGCGTACATGCCGCCGACATAAGGGAGTCCCGGCCCTTTCGTAAGAGATATCGAAATATGTGTAATTTTACACAGATTTCGATCATGACATAATAAATAAAATTGCGTGTCAATTTGAGGGCTCTACCGCTCTTGAAGTTATGGAAATGTTACGTTCAACAGACTGTACTAACCTTAAATCGTGCAAAAATACGTTAATAATGTATTTTATTCAGACCTTTAATTTATCTAAAAAATAAACAAGTTCCTAACAAAAACTTGAAATCGCGTATGGCTCGACATGACACCGACATTTGTCGCAGAATGTATGCAATATTTATTGAAGTAAGGATCTAATCGACAACGTAATCGTATAAATTACGTATAAAAGAAAGAGCCAAAAAAGTGATATTAGGTTAAGTATGTTTACTAACATTCTACATGCTCAATGGATACGGTATGGGTACGCACCCGTATCCATTCATATCCAATAAATGTTGTCCGCAAAACAAAGTAAGCATCGTCGTCTTAGCTCGACGGAATGATGTGGATTGTGGACAATTTTTTTTTTGGTGAAATTATATCTTATACGCGCTTGCGACTCCTCTACGTAAAATGTTGCCGGCATGTCCGCAACCATCTGAAACTCGATATCAAGCTAGTGACTTTTTGTTATTTGTGTCGTGGTTTGTTTACTAAGATTCTACATGCTCGATGGATACGGTATAGTCACTGTAGCAAATGCCTACAGATGGAGCATGAAAATCAATAATACAGAGAACTACCCCAATCAAGATAGTCGTACCCTCTGAAACACAAACAACATCAATATTGAATAGATATGCACTCACCTTTGAGCCTTATAGTCTAATCTGAGACTAGCCAGCCGCCTGTCATAGGTAGAGTCGTAGGCATTTTGGGATTATTATAACTATACCATTTGGAATATTTGGCTGAACGATAGGCGTCAGCGATTTTAAAGTTTGTTTATGCCTCAGAGGGCCTAGACGATGCAACAATCGATATCGAAAGCGATATTAGAAAAGTCTAAAAATCAATGGGTTTGACATATGCCCTAGTTATGTCACGTGATCTATTTCTAATCTTCCTCTTCGAATCTTTCCATTATTTTCGACTTGCTTTATAGCGAATTCCAGTTGGCTAGGCCCTCTGATTATATAAAATTTTACTTCGTCTTATACTAAATACGTTTTAATCCATTGATTTATTAAAAATCCTTTTTAATTATTCAATGTTTAAATCTGTTGTTTTTTATGGACTTTTTTCGTTGTAATGTGATCATATAAAGAATTTCGAATGGGCATTATCTTTTAGTTTTAACACGACTTCAAAATTAATAAATCGACGCAAATGTCCTTTCAATAGAAGAATTGTTCAGTCAAAAGCAAAATAGCAAACATTTGAAAATAAGCAATTAATATACCGTCAGGATAGGGGTCCGTAACAGAAATATTGGTTGGAAATGAAAGTTGAAAACTCTCATGCATACCTTTGCTATATTACTAACAAGGTCCACTGCAACCGTTTGTTTACATATTCCTTTTAATCTTTCCAATTTATAGTCACAAACAAAATTAAACTTACACGACTGAAAATTAATTAAAGTAAAAGCCAACAATATTTTAAAGTCAAACATTACAACGCGATAAGTGGTACAATAATTAAAATAACTATCCATTGCGTGCGTTCGTTTAAAGCGCTCTTGAATAACTTTCTGTGTACAATTTGTTAATGGAGTATTGCAGACAGTTTTGTAATTAAATAACATGCCAATGGCATTTAAAAACCGGCCAAGTGCAAAATAAAACATGTTTGTTGTATGGGATGCCTTAAATATTTATTTTATTATGTTTTTTAGTATTGGTTGTTAAAGCACCAAAAGAAATACATCAGCTGTAAAAATTTCAACTCTCTAACTATCATGGTTCTTTGTAAGATGGAGATGACAGACGGACAGCCAGCGTAATCTTAGTAATATATTATTTATAATTTTACCCTCCGGGCACGGAAACCTAAAAGACCAAACGTTAAACAGTTGAATAGCAATCATCATCAGCCCATATAAGTTAACCGCTGGACATAGGCCTTCCCTAATGAGCACCATAGCACCCTGTCTTCAACTTGCCCCATCTAGCATCTGATCCATCCGCAGATTATCACTCCACCTGGCCGAAGGGCATACTACATTCTTCACTCAAGAACACGTTTACCCTATCTCTGTTGTTGGTTCTTCACGAATAAAGGGCCGCTTCAGCTTGCTAATTCTTTAAGCTATGTAGACAACTTTGGTTCTCTGTCAGATTTATATAGTACAAATTCTACCCTTCAGAGAAGCTACGAGTTTAGCCTTTTTATATCTCGCTGATACTATTGCGTTTAATGAAGTTCCGAATCTCTCTGGACTGTTAATTTTTATATATGCAATAGTTACAGACCCAATGACACACTTTTAACAAGCTTCCACAGCTTCTTCTTTTTATGGCATCTCGTATTTTTACCAGGGTCAGTCGTCATCCTTTTTTTCTTTTGTATTATACTTTTCATTATTTTATTATGTAGAGGTAGACCAGATTAAAATTTATCCATGATAAAAATTACATACGCAATAAATGAATTGAATTTTGAGGTCTTCTGTTTTTTTTTCATGTCAGTTCAAAGCCTTTATTGTGTAGCCAGGAAGTTTATTTTCTACCAAAAATTCTTCTGCCCTATATCTTTCCCGTTTGATCACTGACACAGAATAACTATTACAAGTACTGTCCCCCAGTTTCTCGAACGCTTATTATTTTGACAAATTGTTGACAATTTGTCAGGCTGTATACGCACTGCTTTTATTACTCGCGTGGTTTTTTTTGCAGAATTTTGTAACTTAATGGAAGTTCACTAGCGGAAAAATATGAATGTTTGGAGCACTATAAAGTTGTAGGTAGCTAAAATAGCAAGGAATTTTATTCGTCGTACGTGTAAGTTACGTTAAGCACGCAGGTTATATTCCGCGAGATTAAAATTCACGCTGTCAGATTCCGCAGTGCGTATATAACAAGCCGTTGACTATCCATTCAATGTGACAAGCGTTCGAGAAACCGGGGATGAGTAATCTACTCTAACTATCTCTCGAAATTATCGACGGATAGGTAGTTGACAGTTCCCCGAAAGTCAGTTTAGTCGCTCCCTTCTATGACTTACAACGTGCTAATACGTTTACATGCCCTAGATCACGGTACATTGCTCCTCTAAGACTCGGCTCCTTTGACTTTAATTGCAATTTGGGTACACAGTACCCTCACCAAATAAAATGCTCAAAGCGATTTCGACCTTAGCATATTTTTTTGCTCGCCTACATGAAAATTATTACAAGAACAAAATTATTTTGTTGACAGAGTCGTATTTTGTGTAGCAAAACAAATGATGCTAAGATTTTTTATTTATGCCTGAAATAAGCCACTGTCTAAGAAATTGCTGTATAAATTAACAAATAATCATCTTTAGCAGGAAGTTCCGAGATTATTCTTGTCTAGTCAAACATCAAAGAGCGAAAGTGAAATCGTGTGTCTTTTGAAATCCTATGATCATTTACAGTCTTAGGAGAAATTATGATAAATTTCATGTAAGGTGATGTCTAATGCTTAAACGATTCTCCATAAGTGAATTAGTACCAAATAATCGTACCGGGAAATTTCGCTGTTTGAAGTGCACTTTGTGTATTTTACTCAATTATGTATCTATAATAAGGCGTAAGGTACAGGCAGGCACCTGACGTCTTGTATATAGAAGTAATCTAGATGGTTTGGTTACGAAACGAGCTAAATCAGGCATAAAAATAAATAAATAAATAATGCTGGACAATTCACACAGCATTATCTAACCCCAAGCTAAGCAAAGCTTGTGTTATGGTTACTAGATAACTGATATACATAATACCTCTACAATACACTATCGTTTATCCATTTTGAATGGAGCATATCAGTAAACAAAATAAGACACAAATAACAAAATCTCACTTGCTTGGCGTAGAGTTTCAGATATAATTGTAAGCTATTTTTATTGAAGGAAGGATCTAAAATCGACAAGTAATGTTAATTACGTATAAAAGGACGCGCCAACAAAGTGAATCTTAGGTTAAGTATGGGCGGTTCGTTTACGTTTATGCCTCATTCAAAATGGACACGGTATAGATAGATTTTTTTTTTTTATTATACATAGAAAACATCCAGAATGCCCTGAACAAATATCTGCAGTTCGTATACACATTTGTACCGAGGCGGGAATCATAAAATATTTCATTTTGTTTGGTATACATTGTGTCCCTCGAATATATATTTAATACTCAGTTTAACTATAGCCGATGGTTCAACTAAAATTGGGAACATTGTCAAAGTACATCTGTTTTAGAGTTACTCAAAATAAATGTATAACTGAAAATACATGACCGCAATCTCAATTCAGTTCGCAATGGTTCCATCCCACTTTGACCGCGCGCGGATTATGATGAGTCATAACATACCAAGCAGAAGGTTAAATCTGTCTGGTTTCATTCTAATTGTACAGTCAGACATAAAAGTTCCTTACGACAAAGGAATCCGCGACATTATTATGACGCTTGAGGTCTCCCGTTCTGGTAATGAATGGCTCAGTCGTTGGGCCCAGTGAATCGAGATGACGAGCTTATAGAGAATAGGAGTGAAGATGCTCTGTGGTTGATAGATATACTTTTGTGAGCGATTGTACTTAGTTTATAAATGGGAGGTCATAGTTCATACTTATTTACTTGGTGATAATATTCTTCTCGAAGGTTTTAACTGACTTTAGGTAAAGGTCGAGGTGCGCCATTTGAATAGTTTTTGACTTCCTAATGACTCTCTATTTTTGTGATATTAGGTGATGGTATTTATTTTAAATTTTGACGAAGCTCTTCAAATATTACTAGCATGCATCAATAAAGTTTTTGGTTATTAGATACCTAAGTTTTCACTATGGGTTATTTCTAAAAATTCAAATAATATTCAAAAAATAGACTTAGACGGGACTCGAATGTGATAACCACTACACCACGAAATCGGGTACCGTGGAAGTCCAAAATCCCTGGGAAAACTTTATATGATATATTTCTGGGATATTATAAATATGGGATAATAAAGCACCTTTCTAACTTTCTATCATTCTTTTTCCAAACAAAGCAGAGTTTTGGGATGATTTTGTGTAGATTGTTCAGCCTCATTTATTTATTTATCTGAAAAGCAGTCAAATATACTTTTTTTCTTAAGTTTTATAGACCATAATATGAACATATGTTTGTATTAAGTTAACGCATAAGTAGATTTATTAATTTAGTTGTATAAATAGCTAGATAAATAACTTTAAAGCTACCCTGTAATTTTTTTGAAATAAACATTAGCTTATTCTCATAAGCTTAAGCAGCATCCCATAGTTACTGTAGATAAGAAGATTCCTATTACCCCACTGACGTCATCGTATATCTGCGGATAGAATAAAGCCCTCAAAACAAACCAGGGTAAATTTAATTATTATACAAAGTGGGTGGGCCTATCTGTGCCGGTATCGCCTTGGGCGTCAGCCTGTAATTGATTGATATGTACCCTCCCCAGCCTTTGAAGTAGAGCTTTGAAGGAATTTGTACATTCAATTTTCTGTTTTTTTTTTATAAATTTGAATGTTTAGCTAGCTTAATAACCTTTTTCTGTTTAATGAGGGGTGATGAGTATCCTGTGCAAATAAGGATTAAAGCAAGCAATTTCCAGACATAGCAGATTGTAGTATCGTATTTATAAAAGTATGTAAGATATAGTATTCTCTGTAAAATCTTTTCTTCGCCCACTGTCTTTTTCCTCAACCTCAACAGCCTGTATCGGTCCACTGCTGGACGCAGGCCTCCTCCTGATAAACGCCTTATTGGCTTTTAACTCATGGGGGGTAGTGCCCATAATCCCCACGCTGGGCATGCGGATTAGGGATCGCAGTTGGGTGGAAGATTTGTTCTGTAGGGTGTGCTGCTGCCCGCTCCCCGATGGCTATCCCTTAGTCGCCTCTAACGACGCCCATGGGAAGAATTGGGGTGGTGCAAATTCTAAGCCAGCACCACACAGCTCTGTCCACTGTTCGTTTAATATACATTAATTTACTACCAGACATGGAATAGGCTCAGAACAAGAGAGATACACAACAAACGTTGGACATGCCTGCTAGAATGTAGACAAGCCAGAGCGGCATCACCACATATGTAGTATGAAACAAAGTTGCTTCCCGATGTCTGCCTGAGCCTATACATGCTTAGATCTCTATAACTACTCAACGGATTTTGATGCGGTTTTTTAATAGATAGAGGGATTCAAGATAAAGGTTCATAATGTATAATACATCAGCATTGCACCCGTGCGAAGCCGGGGCGGGTCGCTAGTCAACATAAACATACATATTAGATTGAGAGCTCACAGATATTTGGTGCATTAATTATAGAAGATCTGCGAAGTCATAGAATCTCTACCAAATGAGAGCTCTTGTCAGCGACCTCGTAATTATATAAAAATAATACACTCTATTTATTTATTTTATTGCTTTGAAACAGGCTCAATGCCCAAGCTTTTTCTACCTGCCAGCGAAAAACATGTTTGTACAGGGAGCGTGCTAATTTAGTTAGTCTAGAAAAAATTATAACTATTTTGAAATGTACTTAAATACGAGTATACCTTTCATAGGACCCAACTTGATTTTATTGATTGATTTTGTCTGAAATACTTCTCGGCTTATGAGGCCTCACTCAGCTACCAGCAATCACACCTATCAAATTTTACGCAAATCGTAACAACAAGGTTGGATAGTTCGAAGTGACTTTCACCTTACAGCCAAATCATCCAAGCTGCCACTGAGATCTTCATTCGCTTCGCTTACTCCGATCAATAAGAACGTTGAGTTTTATTTGATTTCATGAAAAATATATGTACATTCATATTCTAATCAATGAACCGTGATCTCATAACGTGACGTCTGAAATCCTATAAGTATTAATACAAAGGGAAGCGTCAGCGTGGTATGTGCCCCCATTCCGCGGAGCGTGTCGGTATGCGCCTTATATCGCGATTATGCCTTTATTAATATTCAGTACATGCGTTGCGTTTTGTGGAATTGGTTGGGGCTCTTTGCAATCGTTTTGCTATTAGCAAATTCGTAGGCTGTAAAACGGTGTTAGTATTTTCTAAGGGTGCTATTATTATCACGCCAATATCATAAATGTGGTTTTATAAATATTTTTGGATGAATGTATGGATAGATGAATGTTTGTTACCTCTTCACGCCAAGACTACTGAACTGATCGGGCTGAAATTTGCTTATAAGTAATTCCAATCCTAGAAACAAATATAGGCTACTTTTTATGCCATAAATCAGTTCCCGTAGGATATAAATCACCTATGAACGTTTCCATAGGAATAACGCATGCATAGCCGCGAGGCGCAGCTAGTTATAAATATTCACTGGTAATTTTCGTGTTTATATTCAATAAATACCTGTGAATATTTATATTAATGCTTATTTTAACTCAGGGAAAGTAAAAAAAATTTTTTGGATTTCTCATTCTGAATTTTATATATTTATTTATTTATCTATCAGAAGAAAACAAACTACTCTTAACAATGTATCAAAATTAGGAGGGGCTTATAAATATACATTTAATTTCTTTTCCAATCGATAATGGTAGATATATAAAAATAAGATTATACAGTGCCTTACAGAACTGTAAAACTGAATAGACCATAGACCTTAATAGGCAGTCTTTCGCGAAAGAGCGTGTTTTTCACCCCCTTACAAACAAGTAGGTAGTTAAACTCCAAAGTAATCATTATAAGCTCAGCAGTTCCAAGATAGTTCCCTAAAAGGCCATATTAAGCATCACCTCTGTACAAAAATCTAGCGGAATAAAAAGGTCGAGTCCCATTATCCCCGCCAACAATGGGCCCACTGAAAAGTACCCGGAAAGCTGCAACATTATAATAAAAGGTAACGGCGGATAGGTTTCCGGGATAAAATTTTATTGTGAACCATCGACAAAGGGGCTGCGGGAACAAAAGTCCCGATCCTGGAATTGTTCCCGAATCTGTGACGAAGAGCCGGTTTTTGTACGGACGTGGGTGTCCTCCGTGACAAAAATGGACCTTTATTATGTTAATAGGTGAATTATTTTTGCGTTAATGTGAATGAAGTAGTGTTTAAACTGATAATAATATTATTTATCAACCGTTTCTAAGAATAGATTTGTCTTTTTCAGGTAAGTTCCTGTTCATCTATTGACAGTGGGAAACCAACTAAACTAAAACACATTATGTTTTCTATCGTTCATCATTTCACAGTGAGTACTCAACTTAGTTTTAATACAAAATGCTACTATACAGTAAACGAAGATACCTCACATCGAGCATTAAATTTCCTCGCAGTACAAATTTTATCGGCGTAATATCAAAATTCCGGCATTCTGAAGCTAAAAATAACAAGGCAGTTACTGCATTCCGCCAATAAAACCTGACGCCCCTTAATATTCGTGTCACAAATTATTACCTAAGGCGTGGCGTTGACAAACACGATATTCATCACCTGCAGTGTTGAAAGCATTTTTGTGGTGCCGTTAAACGATATGACTTTTGGGTTCGGCGAGACAATAACTTGAAGTCAATGTAGTTTATGACTATGGCTTGACGACCGTTATGGCGCGGTGGGCGAAGGTCCGCCTGCGACGCAGGAGGTTGCTCGTGAGATTCTCGCCTGGATAAAATATGTTTGTACGAATTATTTTCTATGTATAATATGTCTGTGTTGCATACTGAATTACTGACCGCTGATTATGAGGTCCTGTATTAAAATTCCGGGTCGAGCCAATAGTTGATATTGGGGTTTCTCTAGCAAGAAATATTCACAGTAGCAGCTTCGTGCCTAGGAAAACACGTTATAAGCTGGTGGTCCTGCGCATTACCTCTCCCCGGTCGTGTCTGTCTGCCGTCTCATCGGATTATAAGAGTTAGAGAATAGAGAGTGCATTTGTGTTTGCTCGCACACTTGTGCACTATAATATGTCCTGCGCACCCAGCTAGTCTTCGTTGAGACTGGCCGCATGGCTGAAATTCGGCTAGGAAGGCATTATAATTGTATTATGACATATATACTCGTATCAGTCATCTACCCATAACACAACCTCAGCTTAGTTTTGGGCTATATCGATAATGCTATGTGAATTGTCCAGCGTTATTAAATATTAGGAATATATTTAAAAAAAAACTACTACTTGTTTAAAAAACTGTGCAAAGACAGTTTTTTCGGGATAAAAAAAAGCCAATGCGTTATTAAAAATCCACAAATACATTAAAATGCCCTTAAAGTAACGAGTAAGAGCGTGACTCGGTCCTGTATATTCTTTTCTTAGTAAACTCACTCTTTCGCATATGAACTCGGGTAGTTTTTTTATTTGAGATGCTGATCGATAGAAACAGAAAAGGGTTGAATATTGTACTTACTGCACAAACTATTACTTTGCTTGTTAAGTTGGGACCAGTTTTAGAGATTCATAATTATGAAACTTAAGCAAAAAGTGGGCATAATGCGGCAGTAAAATTTGTAGTGTCCCGAAACCAGATAAAAATGGTAGCGTTTAAAAATAAATAACCTTGTGAACCGATATTTATAATTCGTACTGTGCAACAAAAACAATAACATAAAGTACGAAACAGTTTAACAGAAAAAATAGGAAGATAATGCAAAAAGCTTGCATAATAAAGCCAGTACACAACAAAAAAATACGGTCAATGATATCAGAAAGTGTACCTACTCTAGTGGATTTTTCAACCTTTTCTGAACTCGGAAATGTAAATTTTGGGTCATAAAACTTATAAAGTACTTTAGTAATGAATTCGGAATGAGGTTATAATAAAAGTCGCGGGGCTTACGAATGGAGCGGTGTGAAACTTTAGTTTGAACATAATTATTTTCTCACTTGCCAAAGCAATATAATAAAATTATGTAATTTGCTTTCTAAATATGGCGTTGATTTTGTTAGTATAACAATGAAATAAAGACAGAACTTAAAATGTCACAGTCTATTTTATATCGATATTATACAAGGGGCGGTGTTAATTATTTATTTAATTTTGGAGAATTGATAAAAATATCTAGATCAATTTTATTCCAGTTATCAATAATAATCAATAACTAAGGTTTCGCTGTAAGAAGACTCTTTGTCAAGGTTAAGCTCGCCTTTGTACATATCTTTTAAAATAAGTTTATACTTATTTGTGTACAAAAAAGAATTACAGAATGATTGAAGTCTAAATAGGGTACCTAATAGTTTTGATATAAAGACTTATAAGTCTGGTCTATACAATCAGTCTCTGTTAACCGAGAAAACCTCTTTCCCAAACCAAGTGAAGTTAAACAAAAGACGGGAAGACCTGATTAAATTAAAGTTCCCAACCCATCCGGTTCTTCTGCCTACCTCAATCCCTAAGGCAAGGCGTTACTAGATCACTCATTCCATCAGCGATCTTGTACATCGTAACTTGAACACTCTGCCAATGAATTTCGATTCAATATCGCTTGCCAGCGTCTACTAGATATATTTATCTGTACTTCAAATAGAAAATGAACGTTTTCACGTTGTATTCCGTTTCAAAATCGCTCGCACAATTTATGTCTTACATTTACGGACGTTCAGAGTATACGGCCCTCTTTTAATTCTGGGCCTCGCTCCCCAAAGACACAACTTTCCATTTCGATATTAGCTATTCAGTCCCCGAACTAATTTATTAAGTTTCCTTAGGGACTGCTATGTCAAAATAACATTAGTTTTGTGGAATTCCATAATAATTTCAGAAGTTTGGAGTGTAGTAATTACAAAATAGTTACATGGGTAATTCGGTCATTTATTTCACACCGCATTCGCTTCTTGAGGGTTAAATTGTTTTATTCTTGTCATTTCAAAATAAAATTTGGGTATGCAAATGATATTTTTACTTGATATTGACTCAACAATTTTTTTTTATAACCGACTTCAAAAAAAGGAGGAGATTCACAATGCGACTGTATTTTTTTATGTTTGTTACCTCTGAACTTTTTACTGGGTGGTCCGATTTTCATGATTTTTATTTCAAAGCTAGTGCTTCCCGTGTGGTCCCATTTTAATTTGGTCCAGTTCAGGCAATGCGATTCATGAAAAAACTATCTAATTGAAGTCGCTTTATAGTTTTTTAAAACAAAATCAATGATTTATTGTTAGTTGAGATTCGCTTAACTCCATTCTCACCTCATGGAAAGAGACGATTTGGCTGACGATGTAACTCGAAGTTCTAGAAGATACCTATTCACTATTTGCTTTATGTCTATTTGCTTATTTTCTGCATGTCTGCCGCTGGAAAAGATAGATAGATAATTTTTTTTCATTACCTTAATAAAACAGAAATTTACATCATTAGACAAAGGGACAATGAGAGCAATAGCGGCCTTATCGCTTAAAGCGATTTCTTCCAATACACTGACAATAGCCTATCTTTTCTATAAAATCGATATAGCAATCTGTTTCTATTAGAAGCGCCCATCAATATTCGACTCTAATTCGAACATGCTTATTTACGCACGCAGCTGAGTTTCGATTCGTGAACATTGAAGATCGTGATAGGAAAATTAGTGATTCTGTGAGTCATCGTGACCGGACGGTTTGAGGTCACGGACGCAGAATATTCAACAGTTGCAAGCCAGGGCGGGGTATTCCCAAGCGATCTCAAAATATTATAGGGAGATGTGGAATCAACCACCTTTTTATGGAATTGGTCGATAACATGGGTAATGACATCAATTGCGTTTTAACACGCCCTTAATGTCTATTTTTTTCTTTTAACTACCATTAACTATTGAAATTAATGATCTACTAGCGTTCGAGTTTCATTTAAGTCTTTAGTATTGATAGTCAGTTATTTGAACCAAGCTTTTCTATACTTGTCACCTGGAAGGGTGAGCAATAATATGATATTATTTTGCGAAATAGTAAATTGACCCTTATAGAAAAAGCTCTACAACGTTGATTAGTTCGTAATTTTTTTTTATATTATTCTATCGCAGTTTTCTTTGATTTTTAGTACGGTTGGGAATATGCTTATTCTTTGGTATAGCTAAGCTAATAGTTAGTATGCTGTCAGTCAGTGGAAAATAGCCGAAGGGGAGTGCTGAATGAAGACAAATAACACTTTAGGTTGCTTTAGAGTAAATGAAATTGATAATTTTATAAGCAAGTGTTTAAAATGGATGTAAATCTACTAAAAAAGTACACAAAATGACTAATTACAATTATTATTCAAATAAGATCGAAATTGTATTCGATTATGCCTTACATTTTGTGTAAAATCCGGCAAATAAGACGTAAGGGTCTGCAATATCTGAAGCTAAGTGCCGTTGAAGAAAAATTATCTAGTACCCATAACTTAAGCTCTGCTTACTTTTGATGCCAGATGATGCAGTAAGCTTTGTCTGGCATTATTCATTGTTGATTTCATGGTGTTTTTTTCATTTAGTTTCTAAAGTTCGTTTGCGAGAATTTGTCCATTAAGGACGAAATCTAAAATAAAATTGACCCTTACTATCGATGCATAAAAGTACAAGGTATAATTTTAATAGATTTTAGTTGGTTCGATGTCCGGGTGTAGCAAGCGAATTTTCCAAAATCTTTGAATGCAATTTTCTTCCATTTCAAAAATAAAGGAATGTTTTTTTTAGTAAATTTCTATTATATGTATTAAATTTTTTTATGTTAATTTATTAGAAAAAAACTCTTACTAAAAGTTAAAAGAAAAACAAAATCCAAATTATTAATTAATTTATTATTTATTCAAATTATTTATTGCGCTGAAGTGCAAATGGTGGGCTTAATGCCGAGGCATTTTCTACTTAATCTACTATTCAATGTTAATAAATAAAATATATAATGTCGAATAATTCACACAGCATTACCTAGCTCCAAGTTAAACAGAGCTTGTGTTATGGGTACTAACCGATGCACTACATAGATAGATAATTTATGATTAAAAAATACAACACATCCGGGACACCCTTAACAAATATCTGCAGATCGTACAAACCTTTGTTCAGTCCTGCAAAATCTGTGCCGATACCAAACAATAATTCAAAGCGAAACAAATCAGAAAACTCCATTTCCCTAACTGAAGTAATTCTTTGTGATCTAGAAAAATTCATATCAACAAAACACCATCCCGTATGAGAAGCAAACTGGATCCTAGACGAAGCCATATGCAACAAAAAGATGTACAATACATTTGAATCCACCACGCTTGCACTTAGGGTTGTTACTGTGGAGATTTCAGTGTGGTAGCTTTGATGATACCTTTTCTTATGACGCATATTAAGTTCCAAGTTCTATATTAGTAACTATTACATTATAATTGTAAAGATCTAAAATAAAAAGAGGGAGAGAGAGATAACTATGGAGAGCATTACGTTACAAGAGTTTGACCTTTGAGAGACTTTATAGCGCCGTCTCTACAATTTAAGAGAATTTACAAACGAAACGTCGAAATTAGGCCCTTTTCTACTCTGATCCTAACTTTGTTAATCCAGTAATGTACGAGTTTCCATTTTTCCACTCCTAGACAGTTTCCATTTGATCTGTTTTATTGTATCATCGAACAATGTTGTTATTAGGGTTTTCCTAGAAAGATAAATTCACAGATTCGGGAAGTCGGCTCGGAAAGCACGTTAAGCCGTTGGGCCTGCGACTGTTCTCAGAGCAAACGATAGAGTCAGAGTCAGAGTCAGAGTCAAATCGTTTATTACTTTAGACTTACAAAATAAGCACTTAGACAAGTCAATTTTTTACTATATAAACAGCTTGATAAAAAGTAATTACTATCAAATAAGAAATAAGGTGCAATTGACTCTTATTCACTTCATTTTTTTGTCCACTAGCGGCAGAAGTGATAAAGAAACCACTAGCAAGTTTATCGCTTATCAACGAATACAATCTTAGCATAACTGAGTCTAACTGTTCTTACATACTATTGTCGGTGTGGAACTGGGTGACATCCGGCCAAGCATTAACATCATTAACGTAATCATCTAATCATAGTATCTCATAGTAATGTATCTCATAGTAATGTATCTCATAGCAATGTATCTCATAGTAATCTATCTGATAGTAATGTATCTCATAGTAATGTATCTCATAGCAATGTATCTCATAGTAATCTATCTCATAGTAATGTATCTCATAGTAATGTGTGAGTAAAAGAAACTCGCTTTCGAATTATCGTACTGTCGTAATAACCGAGTCTTGAATGGCATCCTATAGCTACCTCGTACTCACATGTAGAGTCGTAACCCTGGAGCAGTTTTATAATAGTGTATGTAGATAGACGTAATGGAGTTGAACTGAAGCCAAGAATGCGCCAATTGATTATTGATATTGCAATTGCAATGCTATGGTATATTGGTTTTTGAGAAAATGAGCCTGCTCTAAACGAATGTTGGCAACGAAACAATGGTTCATTTGGCCATTATTCTTAACTAATAATAGCCCGGTTCGGTGGATTTTTATTGAAAGTTTCGAAGAAATAACGAGAAGTTTTGCTGGCTTTTAAGTTTGAAAAATGTTATTGTTTTCGTATTTCGTTGAATTTAATGCGGATAGGAAGCTTTTACTTGTGCTTCAAATAATAACGGAATAAAATGAATTTAAAACGTATTTGAGTGGTGCTGTTTTTAAATAAACGGTTTCCGATAAAATGCACCATGAGCACAAACGGCGCAATATCGCGTTGTGATCGTTAAGTTAAGAACATTACAGCTCTTTCTATTCTATTCCAAACGAAACGAATGGTCAATCTTTATTTCTGTAAAGTTAAGTAAAAAAATAAGCGGCATCTTTTGTTTGGTACATACCAAACAAAAGAAGACGCTTATTTTTTACTAGATATAATACATAGGTACATATGTATTATATTAAAAGATAGCCCTACGAATACATCCGACAGAGAACCCAAGTTATCGAAATAGCTCATAGAATTTGCAAGCTCAAGTGCCAGTGGGCCGGCCATATCTCGCGAAGAGCTGAAAAAAACCGTTGACGTAAACGTGTTCTTGAGTGAATACCGTGACTCGGAAAACGTAGTTTAGGATGCCCTTTGGCCAGGTGGGATGACGATCCTCAAAAGACTGCAGGCAGATGCTGAATACGTTAAGCTATAATAGCTATAAGCAATACAGGGCGCTATGATACTCATTATGGGATGCCTATATCCAGTAGTAATAATAATAATAAGCTGAGGATGATGATGTAGCCCGAATAAAATAAAAAGGAGAAACATGTACCTTCCTGATTTACATATGAACAACAATGGCCACCACTCAGAAGAATCGCTGTGGCAGGAGGTATCCTGCCATAGCGCTAATCTTTAGGTCCGAACAAGACACCTTTTACTCAGAAGTAGGTACCATTATATTGAGTAAAACTTCATTAACCACTATTCAGTAAGCAAATCATGCTAAGCTTTAACCAGAATCTAATTCATGCTGATATATTTCATTGTATTAGCCAGAAAGCCGTGCCCCAAACCATTTACCTTTACTAAGGTAATTTGCAAATTGATTCTAGGTGCCAAGTCTTGGCAACGTTCCGGGCACAACGATACCTCTTTTACTATGGTTATGATGGTTATATGAATTGAGTTTTGTGTTGTTATAGGCCTTTCAAGGTATTCCATTTCTACATCATTACAGACGGAATTTGTTATATATATCAGCTGTGTGGTGCTGGTTTAGTGTCGTAAGAAGCGAGTAAGGGATCCGGGAGGCGGGCACCAGCGCCTCCTGCAGAAATATTCTACCACCGAACTGCGATCCCTAAACCGCATGCCCAGAGTGGGGATTATGGGCATATCCCCCCATGAGATAAACGTCAACGCGTTTATCAGGGGGAGGCCTGCGTCCAGCCGTAGACCAATACAGGCTGTTGAGGTTGAGGTTTAGGTTGTTTTATATCATCATCATCATCATCATCAGCCTATATTAGTCCACTGCTGGACATAGACTGTTTTATATAGAACGTTTTATTTAGTTATCCATCTAGGCATGCTAGGAATATCATCTTCACGTAACACACGTGGCCTGGGTGGGTTTGACCAATCCCTTCCTTTTTGTAACGTCTCCGAAATGGGGAATATGATTTTATCTCTTTTGCAGGGCGATGTAGTCGCTAAGCGACAAAGTCCCTCTATTAGCAATAAATAAATAATAAATCTCCTTTGCAAAAAAGTGTTCTCAAGGTACAATCAAGTCTTATAAAAAACAAATAACAGCCGTTTTTCTACTTACCGGCACGGCGACGGCACTTCAATAGCACGGCACGGCTCGGGGCTTCGTTTTCCCACTTAACCGGCCGCCGCAATAACATACGCACACGTGTACAAGTCATATAGGTACAATACACTTAGGCCCGTATTACGAAAGCTTGCTCAGTCATAGAGCTATGCTTGAGTGACGTTTATACCATAGAAAAGCGTTGCTGAAGCATAGATCGATGACTGAGCAAGCTTTCATAATACGGGCCTTACAGTTTTGCCGAGCCGTTGCCATGCCACCACGACGTAGTGATAAGACCAGTGAAATTCAAATTGACTGATGATTAAGGATGTCCTGCCGTTATTGTATCCTAACACAAAAATCCACTAGCTTCCCAAACTGAAAACTCTAGACAAGAGTCTGGAAACAGCGATAAACAAAAATTAATGATACGATAAAGTCCGTCCGTAGAAATAAAAGAAACTTGCAAGTTTTTGCTGGCCCGATACCATTCGTTTGGGCTATAATAATAACCGTTTCTGAATTTAATGCCTCATACACACACCTGTGCCCGCACAAAAGAAACCATCGAACACTGCACATTAAGGATTTAAGCTCGGTTCACACTTTTTGCCATTATTGTTGAAAACCTAAGCCCGGTGATACAGTATTGAACTCGGTATCGACTATAAGGTAGCCGCTTATCGTCTTTTTTTACCACACTACCTACTATGCATTTTGAAGATATTGTTCTTTATGAAAATTTAACTGCTAGAAAAAACCTCTTGATTATTAAAGGTAAGTAATTAAGGCGCATACCCGAGCCAATCTGACAGCGATATCTATTTCGACTCATCCGTAGAACAAAGTCCGTTCTGTAGAGTTGATAGTTTTCAGTAGACGTCAGAGAAGTTGTTGACTTGTGTAACTTTTAAACGGTGAGACTTTTCATTGAGAATTTTTGGTATGTTGTTACAATGCCCCGGCTTAGATATACGCTTTTCGGTATATATTTATTATGCTTTTATTTCTGGAGATAGTGCGTTCCATGTTAATATAGAACGTTTTATGGCGGAAGTAGTGGGGTCCGTTGTGAACATTAAACGTTGTTTTACGGAAACGGTTTAGTTAATTGACGTTCTTTGTTGACATGGGACGTTTTTTGTTGAAATTACATGTCCCGGTAGCGTCCTATATGCTTTTTTACCCTAAAATAATGTTAGTGATATTATAACTACCCTCAATTAAAATTAATTATTAAATTAAGGTTATTATTTAAAACTGTTTATTAAGTTAAAACATCTCAAATTAGGTATAAAAACTATTAAATGGCATCACTTTGAAAAGCAAAAAGTCACTTAAAATAAGCTTATTAGAATTTATGCCCCTTTTAGGACAATGCAGGAGACGCGCAATTAAGAAAATTTAAACTACGCATTAGTTTAATTGATAAACTAACAGTTACATAATTTTTTATTGTTTATTTTACATCAAAACCATATTTGATATAAAATTTTATATTCCATTAAAACACAATCTTTACAATTTTACTAATAAGAATCATTTTTAACATTTAAACAGTACTTAAACTGTCTCGGTGGTATAATAATTAAAATTTAAAATAGCAATGGATCATGTTTATTTATTTTTTTGCTTATTTCAGAGAAACATTGATAAAATACACAAAATTGATTGGTATATTATAATATGGTAGCTAGGTCAGCAACATTACAGGTAACAAGTGTTACCTGTAATGTTTAGTTTATCATTCGATCTTCTGAAGTATCAGAAGCTCAGAAGCTATTATATTTTAGTGATTCGCCGTTCACCAGGAACTCGGTATAAACTGAACTTAAAGCGCTGTACCGCTCTCTGAGTGGCACATATCCATAATATCTTAATATTTAGCAGCAAGAACCCATAATAGGTTCACCATAATGCAGCTTTACCTTCAGGTTATACCGAGTTCCTGGTGTACTGCTAATCACCAAAATATCATAGTCAAGTTGAATTAGATCATATTCAAAAAACTATTTACGAGTATTTGCGTCTCTAAATCAACTTTTCAAATGTTACTCCAAGTAATCTTATTGTCCTTGTCTCTTTCGCAACTTGCCATAGTTATAAATGTCTCTCATACAAACCTTTCCCTCGAAACCTAATAATAATAATGCTAGACAATCCACACGGAACCATCTAGCCCCAAGCTAAGCAGAGCTTGTGTTATGGGTACTAGATGACTATTTTACATAATACAATAGGTACATTACATGGATAGATATTTTTACTATACAAAGAAAATACCCAAAACATAACAATAACCATATACAACAATTCCATTCAAGTCGAACACGTCAATCTGGGTTACACTGTGAACAACATGGGCTCTCCTTCATTCTTGGCCCATCTTAGTAATAAACGCCACTTATGAGGGGTATAATATAGTTTTGGTTTGAGAAGCTCTCTCGATACAGACCTGACACCGGCCCCCCTAATTTTGGACGTGTCTCTTCTGTAAAAACCGGTGTTTTATACGTATGTTGAACTTTTTTGCGACTAAGCTTTTGGCCAGCACAATTATTGTCCGACCAATGATGAAACTCTTTGGAACCTTGCTCAACATTAGGGCTCTTATACACGGACTGCACGTCTCAAAAACACGGACTGCAAGTTACCGACTGCAAGACAATTGCACCGGTAGCAGTCGACGGCAGTCGTTCACTGCAGTTAAATGCAAATGCAGTTGTCTTGCAGTCCGCAACTTGCAGTCCGTGTACATGAGCTCTTAACCTGGATAAAATTTCAGAAGCCACTAATTTAAATAAAGAGTTTAATTAATTGCTTTAGTAGCTGTATTAATCTACAACTAGAAGGCATTTCCAAAGAAAATATACTAGGTTAATTGCTGTAAACCTGCACAGCCGACAGATTAGACTTGATAATTTGGTATTGAGCTGTTGCAGGTAATTTCCTTAGTCCCACCATCTTCATACAGTATTTCTTCCTATATATTATGTAGTTTTTGGCTGATTTCGTCTGAATCAGGAGGCAAAGGTGACGTTTATTATGACATGTAGTTTTCATCAATATGTACATCTGAAAGTGAAAAAAACCGGTATATATAAAATACTTTTTATATTTATGAGTAGTGCAAAACAATGTAAGTAGATAGCAAATGATTAGACAAATTTTAAAGAAAAACCCTCATTATTTATCGATAATTTAAAACGAACAACGTCCTAAACGATTTCCTTATTCCAGTAACAACGTCCTACCTCAACATCGAACCAACAAATTGTATGACATTTACCAGAGAAAAACGTCCGATATTCACATGAAATCCTTAAAAGTTCAATGGTTTTCGCATAAAATGGTCCTAAAATTTCATAAGACTTATATTTATTCATGTATTATTATTACTGAAAAACTATTATACTGTGAGTTTGCATTACGCCAATCGTATTTTCGTACTAAAACGCGTTTCTCTTTAGTTTTCCGTCAAAAAGTGTCTTATATAAACATCGATCGCCCGCAACCGTTTACAGAGAAAATAAAGCAATATTATAGGTAATTTTAATGTTTATTAATTACAAAACTAAATAAAGCGTGAATTACGAAATAGTACAACCGAAAAATGGTCAACTTACCAGCATTTACACTTTTCTTCATACAAACAACAGAAACATTAGAAAATGATGAACTAAATTCAGACTCCCCTGCATCTTTTCTAAGCATTTCCAACCTTTTATGCGCTCATGACATTTCTAAACATATGATTTTTTCATGAAAAAACCTTACCATATTGTTTTTTCATCAAATCTAAAAAAAACTAAGCTCCAGAGACAAATACGCCCTCCTTCCAACAAACAACGGCCGAACGGACGAACGGGCCGCGCACTCGCGGCCCGCGCGGCGTCCCTTGGTCACATCATGCGTTTTTTTGCGGAGCTAATGTCAGATAGAACGTTATTCGATTTCATATTTCAGAAACTAAATAAGATACAAAAATTCTAAAAATGTACGTCTGTAGTGTTTGTTCTCCTTATCCCGTCTAGCTATATAACTCATTTTTGCTCTATGATCACATCGGACTCTGTTCTACGGCTAGGTCGATTTTATCATATTTTTACGTTTATCATAGGAATTTTTAAAAATCCTTCGTTCAGTTTGTGGTATCTATTATAAGCTATTTTTTAATACATTTTTAAAAAATTTATCTCATATAGTTTAGGAGGAGATGCGAAAATAGAGTTAGGTGGCCAAAAATCGCAACTTCGTATCTCTGCCTAAGCTTTACAAAATGAAACTATTACAGAGGCATTAATAAATAACTTATAATAGATGCCACAAACTGAACGTAGGATTTTTAAAAATTCCTGCGTTTAACGTAATAATAAGATAAAATAGTTGGGGGCGCCACTTTCGCTGGTGTATGGGCCTTAAAATAGATTTTCATGTGCAGGTATATTATTGTGTGTTATATGTACGTTATCTTTAACAGCCTGTATTGGTCCACTGCTGGAGGCAGACTTCTCCTGCACGCGGTTTTAGCGCTGTTTATGTCATAGGGGTAATGCCTATAATCCCCACGCTGGGCATGTAGGTTGGGGATCGCGGGGGCGCTGCTGCCCGCCCCCCGGTGGATATCCCTTAGTCCCCTCCTACAACGCCCGAGGTAAGAGTTGAGGTGGTCAAAATTCTAAATAAGCACCACACAGCTATGTGTGTACATAATATGTGTCTAATAGGTAGCTGCTATCTTTGTGGTATTTATGCCAGTTATTTTACTATTAGGCAATAAAAATAACTTCGCCGCAATATTTTACGGCCTCTCGGTTTATATATTCTACTTTTATAGATGCCAACTCAAAAACGCAGCAGGTAAATTGAACTTTATCACAACGATGAGAATATTCAGAACTCTTATTACATTTAAACGCCATTTGGCGAATTGGTACGTTGTATTGAATAAGGCAAGGGAAGGTAATTCTTTTTACTACCTTATTATACTCGAAGCACCTCTCTTGTACTTTATTTGCTTATCATACGTAGAACATGGCATTTATAGAAAAATAAATAATAACCTTAAAATCTCTCAACCTCAACAGCCTGTATTGGTCCACTGCTGGACGTAGGCCTCTCCTGATAAGCGCTGTTTATCTCATAGGGCTTATAATCCTGCTTATAATCCTCATGCTGGGCATGCGAGTTGGGGATCGCAGTTTGGTGGTAGAATAGTTCTGCAGGAGGCGCTGCTGCCCACCTCCCGGTGGGTATCCGTTAGTCGCCTCTTACGACATCCACGGGAAGAGTTAGTGTGGTGCAAATTCTAAGTACCACACCCCTAAAATAAACAATGAACAAGATAGAAATTTTATAAAACTTTTAACCTTAATTTTTTTTTGTCTTCATTTGTCCCGTGCGCATGAAACTATGCCGAAATATTGGAAAGCTCAAAGCTCAAATTATCACACTTAAATATCCAGTTACAAATGACTACGAGTACCTATATTTGAAAATTAATTTGACTGACGAAAACAGATAAACCCATAAAGGTGTACTAAGCGATAAACAAGCAGCCTGCTTTGGAAAAAAATGAATACCGCTAAGCAAGTTTGCTTTTATAAAATAAATCTCATTAATCTTACTGAAATTAAAGTTAATTATCCACTAAGCACGAATGAAATGGTTCGACTCTGACAAACTTGCATTAAAATCAACCCACACTTTACTGAAGTAACTGGATATATTTACTCAACCTACTCCATGTTAGTCTGACTTCCAATCTAATAGCCAACGATAGAACATCGAACCCTAAAAAAGAAAACTTTTTCACTCACCAAACTCGTAATCCAGTCGGACTCTCCGAGCTCAAACAATGAGGTCCGATAGTCCGATCCTACAACCAACTGCACCCTGGGGTGGTATCGATTCGGCTGGAACTTACGACATTTGTTACCCCCGAGATAAACACGTTTGGCGGCTTTATTGACCTTCTGAGGCATGCTTATTTCGGAATGCTTTGGGTACGAGGAGTCATAGTAACGACAATGGTCGTGGAGTATTTATTGTGCAGGCTGTAAACCACTGTGGTTTCTAGTGCTAGAAATAGAATGGATGGAACAGCTCTATTGCGAGTGGTGTATGATTTACTGCTTTTGTGTGTAGAAAGTTAGGTTAGGTTACACTGTTACGTCAAATCATCAGTGGGGTTCGATTAATCAAACTAATATTATAAATGCGAAAGTTTGTATCGATGTATGAATGAATGTTTGTTACCACTTCACGCCAAACGCACTGAACAAAACTACTGAACAGATGGGGCTGAAATTTTGCATACAGGTAGGTAATCCTAATCCTGGAATCAAACATAGGCTTTTTATCCCATAAATCAGTTCTCGTGGGATAAAAATCACCTCTAAACGGTTCCATAGGGACAACGCGTAAGCCGCGGGGTGCAGCTAGTATACAAATAGTTTTGCACATCTAGTACCATAGTATATAAATTGATCAAATATCAACATTTTATGTTTCAAAGTAGAAAAAATATGAAATGTACTTAATTGTGTTTAACCTGCTCTATTTGCAACATTGTAATTGATACTTTGTTATTAATAAAATTTTCTAAACTTTAGAAACATTTTGGGGATTAACGGAGACATATTTACAACAAATTAACGTAAATTAAGATAAACCTGAAGCACAATAAGAGCAGAGAAAGAAATAGAGTGACCCGTAGTCCAATTTAGCTTGCGGATCCCCTTTGCCTGTCTTTTTAAGGCCACAAATGCACGCTACGGTTGGTGGTGGAGTCGGACTGTGAGCGATTTGAAAACAGTAAGCTTAAAGCGTTTTCATACATAGCGAAAAAAAGGCTTATATTTCTGCATTATGTCAGATAAATCTTGTGCAGCTTCAGTAAACAGCGCGTGAGAGCGGATTTTTAACAGATTCCTTGAAAACGCACTCTGAAAATCCTTACTATAATCTCTGCTAAGATCACGGGTTCAATTTTCACTGGTTATGAAGAACATCAAATGCTAAGTCAAGCCAAGTCGTACTGTTTGCCATAAATGAAAAAAAAAGGTTCTTAGTAAATTCGCAATCAGCGTTATCGTATTGTTACGAAAATTCTAAGGCGTACATCCATATCAGCGCGTAGCTTACATCTTTGCAAATCTGGTGGACTAAACAAGCTGTGTGGTGTTGGCTTAGAATTAGGACCGCCCCAACTCTTCCCGCGGGTGTCGTAAGGGGCGACTAAGGAATATCCACCGGAGGGCGGACAGCAGCACCCCGTGCAGAACAATTATACCACCAAACTGCGATCCTCAAAACGCATGCCCAGCGTGGGGATTATGGGCAATACCCTCCATGAGATAAACGCCAATAAGGCGTTTATCAGGGGGAGGCCTGCGTCCAGCTGTGAACCAATACAGGCTGTTGAGGTTGAGGTTTAGGTAACAAGCCTTTGCGATAGAGTTAGTCATATTCTGTGATATCCCGAGCAACAGAAAATAAAACACTGCCAAACGAAAAACAAAATGAACACGATCACGAGCATGTTTTTAATATCAGCAAGCTGCAAACGCTGGAAGATTCCACTTCCGAATCTCACTCGCTGGCCCCGACCTCATACTGTTACGCAAAAGACGTAACTAGCTTACAGACCAAGGAAATAACTAGGACTAGCTTGTGTACAGTTTAAAGACTTTTTAAATAGTGTGGAACCGCTAATCGCTCTCACTCTTCCCAATCAGACATTCGAATCGGCCACACCTAGATTTTTCCGGCCATTTAAACGGATAGGCGCGGTGTCGCAGCCCCTCGGATCACGAATTAAAGATTAACTACTAAGCAGAATTGGCTTTTTGTAACGAGATTGCTTGTAGTGAATCGAATTTTTGAATAAGCTCTCTGAATTTAAAGTACACTTTCTATTGGATTAAAATGGAAAGTGTGTGTCTGTTATTTTAAATTCATATATTTTGGCAATATGAACAAAGAATTGAACTATACATTTTTATTGAAAAATAAAGTTACCATCAAATAATATAAATTTATTAAAAGTAATAAAAATAAAAAATAAAAAATAAAAGACGTGTGGCACTCGGGGACTGCCGCGGTAAAGCTATTGCATAGCATTTTGTATCAACTTCTGCAATTATAATTTTATTTATTTATTTTATTCGTGCAGTATTGCTTTTTCTTTGATATTAATTCAAGTCACACTTTTTGAGCGTGGTGACCCTATACACCTATATACTTTCTCATAAACAGCTGCTTATGTATTCGTCCGATTTCGGAGCAGAGAGATTCGTGCGAGTTTCGTAGAGTCGTACAATACGTCTAATCGCACGCACACAACGCCATGACGAAAACTGCCGAACTGAAACGACGTTAGACGATGCACGGCCTTCAAACCACACCTCCTTGCCCGGCGCAGTGGGGAGCGTGAGGTTTTTTCGTTACGGAATTTCTGGATTCGTTCGGCTATGCAATAGCTTTATTAATTTCTACGAAGATGTATTAACGGATGATTCTTATCACTAACTAAACTTTTTTTCAGATGGGAAAATGCTTAACGAAACGCCTATTTTGTAGCTAGATAGCAATAAGTCAATCCGAATCCTATTCAATCTTCACGACTTACGAAAATATCACGATCCACTCCGATACCAAAAAACAAAAGACCGCCGATTATCAAAAATTGTGGCGATTCAGTTTCCGATTCAAATCTCACCGTTCTACGTTCTACCTCTAGAATGTTATCCAAAAAACCTCAAGCTAAAATATTCGTAAAATTATTATTTTTTCAATAAATTGAAAAAGTTTTTCTAATATGCCTTTCACTAAAAATACAAGTCAGCGTATTATAATCACGGCTCAAGTGGTGACAAGGAATTTATAATGACACTTGGTATGCAAATGGAGATCAACTTGAACTTTCATAGCGGTGCCTTACAAAGTGCTTCGTAAGATAGAAATTTGGTGCAGAATAAAACTACTCAGTTTTAGTTTTGTGATGTTACTGGTAGTAAATTCAGTTTCTGATACCGCTTTTGAACTACGAATACAAAGAGTTTTCAAAGTTGGATAGCTTTATGTATAAACTAAACTACATTATATTTCCCTACAATTTTGGATAGAACGTAACACCATGTTTATAGTTCTTAGGACAAATCTATTTATATCATGTTATTGAACCTTTTTTCAAGGTTACATTAAGCTTTAAAATAAGGGCTATGCTTGTATTTTTTACTACCTGCGCCATTGTGAAGTTCTTATTTGATACAATAATAATAATGATTTGAGTTTTGGGCTTTCCAATATTTCGGCACAGTTTCATGTAGTTCAAAACTCAAATCATGGTAAATATCCCGTTGTAAATGACTTTAGTGTTAAAAATAGTTGTAGGTAAATAATTCTTACACCAAATCATTTATTTCTTTTGATTCTTATCGTCTTAAAAACACGGTGCAAGTTCACTAATCACGATTTTACGGATTCAACTTACATTAGAACCTTGAAACTTTTACTTCCTTTTTCACCTTTTGATATCTAATTTTGCGAAATCCCTTACTTATCCTGGCTTAGAACTTTTCTATAAATCAAGAACCATCTGCTCAAGTTCTTGTGGGATTAGACCCCAGTTTGAGATATAATTTAATTAATAATTTCGTTTAAATTTAGCAATTAGCAAATTGGTACTTACGGTAGTTTCTACCCGCTCTAAGTTTTAGTGGAAGTATCGAAACCTTATCATAGCTTTGCATATTACTTTCTATTATTTCAATATTTCATAGTCCAGCTATTATTAAAGTAAGTGTGAGATTATTTTTATTACGGACGAATTTCTTCTAAGACTAGCAGACAGTTTTTGTACGCTGTTATCAATATTCACTATCAATGGTGGTGGTGGTAATGAAATCTCTTGCCAACGGCAAACCGGCAAGAGAAATAAATAATAAACCTTTTTTTTGTGAAGTTAGTGATAAATAGTTTAAAAAGACTGAGAAGAGGGCACTATGGCTTTAGTTCTATCAAATTATAATGGCAGAAACTGTCGATCGTTAGTCGACTGTTGTCGACATGACTTTCTTTTGTTCTACCGCGAAAGATCCACGTAATCTATTGAGTTCTAATGTAAAAGAATATTCTTATTTTAAAAACGTCTCACTGACAAAGGATTAGTTAATGAAGCATCCGAACAACCAACAAAATACTGCTTGATACTGCCGTCAATTATCGGCTGTAACTCCAATTACATTCAGTCGCCCCGTGACCAAGCTGTAATGCGGTAGAAACGTAGGGGAAATAAAAACAAAGGTACGCGATAAATACCCGATACATAAATATTAAATTATGTTAACAAATCGCGAAAGTTTAAAAAGTTTTACATAATACAAACTTATAACTTTATAACTTATGGATTTTGATAATATCGGTTTTAGATAACTTCACGGATGGCTGCCGGCAATATCTACAATTTTATTGTGTTATTTTTCAGCACCGTTCTAAATTCAAGCTAACACACCGCAGCTTAAAAGCGCTTCAGCAATATTGAGATTTACGATATTTGGAGAATATTTACGAGACATCAACGCTGTGCAACTCGCATATGAGATTTTATTACGGAGTTATTTTGTTTTATACCTATGAGAATTGGATTAGTTTTATTTGAACTTTCAACAGAGATCTCGTATTTTACTGTAATAGACATCCAATTAGAATTTAGTTTCAATTTACCTTAGCTGCGTTTTTGAGTTGGCATCTATAAAAGTTGAATATCAATATAATAAACTGAGAGACCGTAAATATTGCGGCGAAGCAATTTTTTATTGCATAATAGTAAACTAACTGGCATAAAATCCCGCAAAGATAGCCACTACCTAATAGACACTTACGTACATACATAGATGTGTTGTGCTGGCTTAGAATTTGCGCAACCCAAACTCTTCACGTGGGTATCATAAGAGGCGAATAAGAGATATCAACCGGGGAGAGTGCAGCAGCGCCCCCTGCAGAACAATTCTACTACCGAACTGCGATACCCAACCCGCATGCCCAGCATGAGGATTATGGGCAATACCCCCCATGAGACAAACGCCAATAAGGTGCTTATCTGGGGGAGGCCTGCGTCCAGCAGTAGACCAATACAGGCTGTTGAGGTTATAATCCAATTTGGCTAATGCTGTTTAATAAGTTGTTGAACAATCATAAAATTATTTAATGTTCAACAAACTATTATTTGATCGTGTAGATGTTGCATCATCAAAATCTCAACCTCAAGCTCAACAGCCTGTATTAGTCCACTGCTGGACGCAGGCCTCCCCTTGATAAGCGCCTTATTGGAGTTTATCTCATGGAGGGTAATGCCCATGATCCCCACCCTGGGCATGCGGGTTGGGAATCGCAGTTTAGTGGTATAATTGTTCTGCGTTAAAATCTAGCTCAAAGAAAAACAGTATTTGTGTTATGTAAACGCTAGTATGCCTACAGCAGTGCTTCATACCTATATCTAATGGATCAAACCTATAGAGGTACATCACTGGTTTGCTGTTTGCACAGACTATTTCTTATTATTGACTTCTATGTTATATGATGTTCTAGGTAAATAAGCCATACGTAAAATCAAGCTCTATTTTAACGAAATAAGGTGTAGTCTCCCTCAAAAAGCAAGTTTGTCGAAAAAAATACATGAAATATCGTTAAAAGCGCAAAGAAATGTGTGTGCCCCACCTGTTCAAGGCCCGTAAAAAAGTAACGGAGACCTTATTTCCTGAGTACTAAAAAATAAAGCTGTCAAAGTTGCAAAGCCTCAGTCATGAGGCAAGGAATGTACAGGTTAAGATAGACGTGAAAATATTGCAAAAACTATTAATGCGGCTTAAAAATGCCTTAATATTTTCAGCACTTCTACTAAATATCCTAAATTGATGGTAGTTTTCTTCGTGAAAAAGTACTACTACCTATTTAAAATAAATCCAGCTTGTAAATTAAAATAATGAACCTACTAATTGTTTCTATTATAACTTTTCATCTGTATTCTAAGAACATTTTGATATTCGATGGTGCCTACTAAGGCTGTTATTCATTAATTACTAACTACTACTGGCAAACCTATCCCACTGGAATTCATTTTAGGAATAAAAAGATGATGTAGCCTATGCGTTATTCCAGGCCTAAAACTACCTGTACGCTAAATTTCAGCCGGATGCGTTCAGTAGTTTTTGCGTGAAAAAGCAACAAACATACATACATACATGTTTACAAACTTTCGCATTTATATTATTACTGGGAATACCTTAAGGTTGACGTAAAGATCAGTGAGTCCATATAGATTTGAATAATATGCGAAAAAAGCTTAAAGTAAATTATCATACATAGCTGATTCCCACAATCGCAAGACTGTTCACAGAAGCCAGCAGTTTCTGTCTCTATTAGTGGAAAGGAAACCTGAGTTCTGCTAAGCACTATAATCGAACTTCACCAGACAAAGTTGGATGTACTCCGGTACTTTGTGTTAGAGGCCTGTGAAATTACAGCTTTGCACGACATGTGAGTCTATACATGTACTTTAGGTCCACGTGAACCACGTACGCTGCATAGAATACTAGTATCTGCCCGCGGTTTCACACCCGTCATTTCTATGGGTACGCTTAAATGTGATTTATATCCCAAGGGAACTGATTTATAGGATACAATGCCTTTGTTTTATTCCCGAATTAAAATTTCTGTATGCAATATTTTAGCCTGTTCAGTAGTTTTGTCGTAAAGAGGTAATAAACATTATATCCATATATCCATCCATCCATCTAAACTAAACATGCAAATTTTCGCATCAATAATATTATTGTGATTTAGAACAGCGTTTGTTTCAAGTACAAAGAAAACATACAAAACTAAACGAAGAAGTTTATACTAAATTGAACAAATGGTAGGCTTGTTATCGAATTTTTCCTCATTACCCTGTACTGACATGTGACTGTAGATACGTCTAAAGTCGAACATTTTATATAGTGGACATTTAGGATCAAGCAGCCTACGTTCCGTGGACAGCTACAACTTAGATCAAAGCGATGAGAGGTTACGTTTCACAGATCTTATTGTGACGGCATGAGACATCACACTGTGCAATTATGGACCGAAGCAAGTCCACCTACATCGTTAAGTCGTTGGTCACCTCTCCTTACTCGTGTCTGTATTCCCACCACGCCGCCATCATCGGATTATGAAAGAAAGGGAATATAGACAACACCTGTGTTTGCACACACGTTTATGCACTTTGATATGTCCTGCGCACCTGGTCAGTGTCCGGTGAGACTGGCCGCCGCCGAATAGAATAGAATATACTTTATTGCACTCAAAATTTGCACATAGGTGAGCATAATGCTAGGTAGCATTCTCTTCCTGCTTTGGGTAGTGTGGACAACAATTTAGTAGGTAGCGCTTGATTACAAAATTTACAGAAAAAACAGATATATAAAAATATTAAGTACAATTAATCATTCCTGTCATTACCATTTCATCATCATCATCATCAGCCTATATTAGTCCACTGCTGGACATAGGCCTCCCCTAATGAGCGCCATAGCGCCCTGTCTTCAGCTTGACGCATCCAGCATCTGCCTGCAGTCTTTCGCAGATCGTCATCCCACCTGGCCGGAGGGCGTCCTACACTACGTTTGCCGAGTCGCGGTCTCCACTCAAGAACTCGTTTACCCCAGCGGTTATCGGTTCTTCGCGAGATATGGCCGGCCCACTGCCACTTCAGTTTGCTAATTCTTTGAGCTATGTCGATAACTTTGGTTCTCTGTCGGATGTATTCGTTACGAATCCTATCCTTCAGAGAGACTCCGAGCATAGCTCTTTCCATAGCTCGCTGAGCGACTTTAAACTGGTGGACCAGCCCTATCGTGAGTGTCCACGTCTCAGCTCCGTAGGTCATGATGGGTAGGACGCACTGATTGAAAACTTTCGTTTTCAAGCATTGCGGTATGGATGACGAGAAGACTCGACGTAGCTTTCCAAACGCTGCCCAGCCTAGCTGAATCCTCCTCTTGGCCTCCTTCTCAAAATTGTTTTTACCCAACTGCAGAATTTGCCCAAGGTAGGTGTACTCGGAAACAATTTCGAGAGGGTGGCCACGTACGACGACCGGTCCCGGATCAATGAGGCCATTGAGCATGATTTTGGTTTTACCCAAATTCATGCCGAGACCGATGCATCGTGAGGCTAAAGCTAGGCCGTCCAGCATCCGGTTTAGCTCCTCCAACGACTCCGCCATTACGACTATGTCATCAGCGAATCGAAGGTGTGAGATGTAATCGCCGTTTATGTTGATGCCCTTACCTTTCCAGTCCAGTGTCTTAAACATATCTTCCAAGGCGCTCGTGAACAGTTTCGGGGATATAACATCCCCCTGCCTCACTCCTCTGCGCAGTTGGATGGGTTTGGACTGCTGGTCCTGTACTTGGACACTCATGGTCGCGGCGTCGTAGAGACATCTCAGCACCTCGATATAACGATAGTCTACTTGGCATCGCTGTAAGGATTCCAGAACAGCCCAGGTTTCGACAGAGTCAAAGGCCTTCTCATAGTCCACAAAGGCCAGACACAGGGGCTGATTATACTCTTCGGACTTCTGTATAATCTGCCTCACTGTGTGTATGTGGTCTATGGTGCCATATCCTCCGCGAAACCCGGCCTGTTCCGGTGGCTGGAACTCGTCGAGTCTCCTGGCGAGACGGTTCGTGATCACTCGTGAGAACAGCTTATAGACGTGGCTCAGGAGTGAGATGGGTCTGTAGTTTTTAAGGAGGGTTTTATCTCCCTTCTTAAAAAAGAGCACCACCAAACTCCCGCTCCACGCCTTTGGAGTTCTCCCACTGTGAAAGACGGCGTTGAAGAGTTTCTGTAGTTCCTGTATAACAGGGGCTCCTCCGGCTTTTAAAAGCTTTGATGTTATGCCGTCCTCACCGGGGGCTTTTCCATTTCTAAGCTGCCTCAGAGCTAGCACAATCTCGTCTTGACTGATGTCTGGCAGTTCGTCGGTATAGTGGCGTGTCAAGGTGGCTCTTGAATCGTGGTCGACTCGTTGGGGACGAGGGGCATGTGCAGCGTATAATCGGCCATAGAAATCCTCTATCTCGGCGGATATCTCCAGCTTCGACAAAACGGTCCTCCCATCGTGCGTTTTAAGCTTCGTCAGGTGGCTCCTGCCAAGCTGCTGAGTGAATACTTTGGACCCTCGGTTTCGCTCTATTGCCTCTTTAATGAGGCGTGTGTTGGAGCTCCGAAGGTCGCGCCGTACCATCTTCGCAATTCGCTTGTTCAGGTCTGACCTGTCTGAAGAAGTCGCTTGGGTGGTTTCCCGTCTTTTTGCCATCAGCCCGAGAGTCTCATCCGAGAGTTTGGATTTCTTGCCAGTACGCTGCTTTTGGCAGAATCTGATGCCCTCGTTCCTCAACGTTTCGACCAGATTGTGTAGGGTCTCGTCAGCGTCATCAGTGGGATCCAAGGCAATGAATCTATTCCCGAGAAGCTGCTGGAACTTCTCGGTGCCCGCCATGATCTGGATTGGGTTAGGTCGGAGCGTGGACTTCATCAGACGGTTTCTTTCAAGCTTTAAGTTGATATTCAGAGGGCCTCGGAGCAGTCGGTGATCAGATCCGGTATTAAACCTGTTGATCACTGAGACATCTCTGAATATGTGCATGCTATCCGTCATGATGAAGTCGATCTCATTTTTAGTCACAGTGTCGGGGCTTCGCCACGTCCACTTCCTCTGGGGCGGTTTCTTAAAGAAAGAGTTCATTAAGAACAGCCCCTCCTTCTCAAGGAAGTTGACAAGCATTTGCCCCCTGTGATTCCTAACTCCATAACCATGCGAGCCTATTCGGGATTCGTTGCCAGTCCGGATTCCCACCTTGCCGTTAAAGTCCCCCATAACAACGTTGAAGTGAGCCTTGGTGGTGTTATGTAAGGCTTTGGATATGTCTTCGTACATATCCTCCACTTCATCATCCGAGTGTGCCGAGGTCGGTGCGTAAACCTGAATTACCTTCAAGCTGTACCGCTTGGACAGCCGAAGGATCAGGTACGCTACCCTGGTCGACACACTGGAGATTTCCTGAACGTTGTTAGAGAGGGCCTTGTTGACGAGGAAGCCTACGCCACCCTGGGATGTTTTATCACCCTCGCGAAAGTAGAGAAGATGGCCCGAGTCTAAGGTTACGGTGTCCTCCCCCTCTCTACGGACTTCACATAACCCCAGAACATGCCATTTAATGTTCTCTAACTCCACTTCCAACTGCGCTAGATGGTGATCAAGCCTCAGAGTGCGTCCGTTAAACGTAGCCAGGGTCAAGTTTTTAAGTAATGATCGGTAGCCTGCCGTAGCCCGGGGATTCTTAGCACCCCCTGCCACGCCGTTACCATGGCCGCTACCATGGCCAGGAATAGCGAGGCGGCCGGGAACTAGGGGCCACTTTTTGGCGTGTGCAATCATTGGGGGGGTAGTGCCCATAATCCCCACGCTGGGCATGCGGGTTGGGGATCGCAGTTCGGTGATATTTTCGGTCTACGGGAGGCGCTGCTGCCCGCCCTCCGGTTTATGTCCCTTAGTCGCCTCTTACGACACCCACGGGAAGAAATGGGGTGGTGCTATTCTAGGCCGGCACCACACAGCCATTACACATAAATAAATACACACATAGACAGATTAAAATATACTACTTACATAAATACATACAAGATATGCACTATAATAGATATACGTAGGTACCTACTGATATACATATTCTTGCGAAAGAAAGTGGTTCTAGACTCTAGATTTCAAATTAATGTTTATTTCATAAAATATACCTGAGAATTTCTTACTAACAAAGTAACAATGTACCAACGTATATTTGTCTTCATCAAAAAACTTTTTGTTTCTAAAAACATTTTTAGTCTCAAGACCGTCGTCTCAACTTCTTTATTCAATTAAGGCGCTACAAAAATTACTGCAGAGCCTATAAATCAGCCTTAACAGCCTTCAGTATTATTTATTTATGTTAAATAGGCTTAAACTACCTACAGCGTCGTGGCCCTTCGTTAGATACCGAGTCTGGAACTCTCTTGTAATAGAGGTATACTCTTTTATACAGCAGTATAAGAGTTTCTTCTTAGGAATTAACCTAATGAGTCACAGTTAGAGTCAGATTGTTTATTTCTTTAGACTTACAAAATAAGCACTGAGTAAAGTAAAATTTTTACTATATAGACAACTTGATAAATAGTTATTACTATCAAATAAGAAATAAGGTGCAATTGACTTTATTTCACTTAAATTTTTTGTTCAATAACGGAAGAAGTGAAAAGGAAACCCCTAGCAAGTTTATCGCTTATCAACTAATACCATCTTTGCATATCTAAGTCTAACCCAACGAATTTATGTTCTTACATACTATTGTCGATGTGGAACTGGGAGACATTATAATATAAATAACAAAATACATATTTATATTGCTAAAGTTTGCTATGTTAAGCTCATCGAGTTATCGATCTATCTGATTGTAATCAATAAAGAGGCACTGAAAATGAATAACCCAAACGCAATAACTATTGATTGTGGGTCATTTTATAGCGCAGAGAATGCTTCCATGTTTTTTTCTGTTTACGGCTCAAACCTTTTTAAAAAGAAGCACTTGTGCAAGCCTCTTAGTGCGACCAAGCTTAACCCTTTCACTTCTTAGAACTATTTCAGCCGGACAATGTTTTCACTCCAAGTAAACCCTTTCTGCCTCCCCAGCGCAGCGCTTTCAACACGTTCCCCATATAAGTTGACCACTGAACTATCGCATAGTCATTCTGCAGTAATGGACGGAGCTACTTTAAACTTTTAACGATCTTACAGCTAATGTTGTTTTACAAAATTCTGTAGCAAATGCTTTGCAGTCACTTTACTTTAAACTCAGCTTAGGAGAAACAAAGCTGGACCATGAATCACCTTAAAGAGATCTCTCCAATTTTATTTTTGCCTTAAAACATACGCTACATAAAATTAGTTACTCTGTAATAATCGTTTTCAATAAAACACTGTCCAATAAAACTTACTTGTACAGTTAACGATCTTATATAATAAAACATAACATGTTGTACTTTTTAGTCAATCGATGAAGTCAGATGACTGTTCATCCTTTCTGCTTGTACAAAATAAAATTACCTACATCTTCTCTGTAAACTTGGTACATTTTAAAAACAGTGAAGAATATTTACCTCAAGCTTTTTCGTTGAAAGTTACTCGCGAACCAAACCAGCTGCTGTCTGCCTTACAAACTGTTTTCAAACTTGAACTAAAATAGCATTAGTTAGCTTTTTTAAGCGAGAGGAACATCTGCATTACTTTCCATAAACATGATGCATAATTCATTAGTGCTTGCTCGTGTGTGCAAACTTAAGATTTTGTGATTCGTTTGAGGCATTTTAGGTCCGAAAAGCACTTAAAATCATGTTTAGTACTTTTAAGTAGTGAAAATATGTATAAAATTATAAAAAAAAACAAAGACATTCCCGGAGTGCCTGCAGAAGTGAAAACTACACGCACACTCTTCCGATGTACTAAGGCACCACAAGTGGCAATTTTGTTCTTTGCGATAATAAATACTTGGAACGGCGCCATCTGTAAGACTGCAGCAACACTTCTCTACTACAATGTAAGGTCATCTGACACTGTGGTTTCTGGGTCTGGTTCTGTATTGCTCCCGGAACTAGCGACATCTTCTTTCAACTTAGTGCACTATTTACACAGGTAGCTGTAACTTTGAACGAAACGCTGCTACCTTACAATATGTATAGTATTAAAAATTAGTATAAGTTAAGAATTAATTTAGTGAAGTTAAATATAGTGTTGTGTAGTTTTTAGGTAAATAAAATTATTTTCTTTCTTTCTTTCTTTCTTTATTTTCTTATTTATTTAAAATTACAGTAATGCAAGCGTATTACGTCACTACGGTAACGTGAGGCTGATCTAAAATGTTAGATCAGCATCACGTGACCCTGACGCGAGTTTACCATTTGTTACCCATGCCTAAAAATGTGCACAACGCCGCTAAAGAAGTTTTCACTTCAAAAAAGAAGATTATACGTTATGCAATCCACAAAAAGAGTAGGTACTACCCACTCTAGAATAAGCACACATTTGTTCGTCTTTTAGAACGTACTAGTCTAGTGTTATACACATTAGGTCTTCCTAATGCACAATTTAGTGCAAGCTTAGAGAAAACTGGGCAAAAATAACATGAGATTCAACAGTTACTAACAGCGAGTACTTAAACCTTCAAGGTTGTGAATAATTTAGCGTTAGAAATAGGACGCCTGCTACACTGCTCTAAAACTGTTGCAAACGACCATGCGGTGGAACTTTTCTTAATGGTTATAAGCTGTTACTTGGACGCATGGTTTTCTGTTTTAAAGGTAAAGTAGCAAAACGGTTTTTGCTTTGACGGTTTTTTATGATTAAAAGTTGTCGCCGCACACACGGCACAAAAAAGGGCATTAAAATAAAAATATAAGAAAATGTACAATTGTACATTTAAAAATATGATTTAAGGTGAGTTTTAAATTAACACATCAGATGACGGGCAGCTCGTGCGGGCCACGTGAAGATTGTGGTTAGCCATTTTAAAGCTCTTTAGTTATATGTATATATCTCAGTACGAAAGATGCGTCCGTTGCGTATTATCGGTCGCGTATTGCCAGAACAGACAATTATGAGAAAAAACATTCAAGCTTTCACACTTAACCGATGATGCATTTGTGCGTCGAGCCTACAGCGTCAGATGTAAACCGAACCATAAACAAAAAATTGAAACTAGCGAAATTCGTTCTGATAGTAGCTTCAAGATCTTCTTTGAGATTTGAGATCATTGAAATAGGTGCCAACTTCACAGCAGTTCTTATTTTAATTTGTTATGTTCTTTTATTATTTTGTTTGTGCCCTAGCAAGTTAATATCCACTGCATTCACGTATGATAATAGATGAAACGCTTATTGGGAAAACTACTAATTGGACGAACGGCTTGTTGTACGAAACGCGATTTATCCGAATCTTTTGGATTCTTGACCAAACGAAAATTTGGCGAAACGTGATTTGGACGGATTGCATAACGGATGAATTGCTAAAAAATCAGTTGCACACATAATTTAAACTGTCGAAGCCTTTTACAAAATGAAATATATAAATACTTCATTTCCTTCAAAAACTTCTTAAAACGTTGTTTATTATTCAGAAATCTCGAGCCGCTATTTAAGGGGAGCTCTGATTCCGTGAATATTAATTAAACAGCGTCTTTGGGATTTTGGATGGAAATTAGGAACTTAAATGGGAAGGGGAAATCATTGCAAGGGACGAAAATCAAGCAGCAATTTTTGAAGCTTGGCACATTTAAAAACAAAAAAACTGCTTAGGCGCCTAGCGTAATTACAATAAATTTACGAAGTCGGTACTTACTCATATTTTCCATAATACAGGGTGTTTGGTGGCAAGGTAAGGATTCAAGGAGCTGATCAAGGGTACCTATGTGATCATTTATTTAAACTTAATAATATACAAATACAATACAAAATCGTTTATTTTTGGGGCTAGATGATGCTATGTGGAATGTGCTGGAGATTCCACTATTTTTTTATATTATTCTTATGACAAGCAGCATGTTTCTCAAGTCATTATCAAACGTTTTGTGTATGAGCCTGCTCAATAATTAATATATAATGTATTATATTGTTCATATATATATATATATATGTGGTGTAGCAGTACCAGTATATCTAAGGTAAATATCGTACCAGCTACTAATTTCTTATCTTACAGCACAGAAAACTTTAAATGTTGCTTTCTGGGTTACTTTTTGGATAAAACGTGTATTAAATAAACTAAGAAAATAGAAGGTTATATCAAAACTTCAGACGATTGAGAAAACCGTAACCAACCTAAACAAAATGTCACATTAGATCTATGATCTATTTGTCATAAGGCTGCAAATTATGTCAATAGATTCCAATAACATAAATTAAAATTCACATTCTTGGAGTCGGGATTGAGATATATAATTGGACAATATTTATTGAAGAAAGGATCTCTTTAGAAAAATTTAATATAGATAGATATCAAAAGTCATCCTCTATACCTATGAATGATAAGGTGTAGCGCATGAAGGTATATCTCCACAAGTTACAATATTATAATACATTGTTTAGAATTATTCTGTCATTTCTATCGCAAGGCTAAGACAAGCAAATCCCACACGTAATCAAAGTTATCCCTGCACCAGTCCGCTACCATGATGATACGAAGTCAAATCCTCTACTGCGGATTCTCATTTGTGTATCACATTATGTTCAAAATATCATAGCCTAGCATGCGTTTTATTGAATAAAAGGTAGTTTATATGTTTTTGTATTTCAGGTCCATCTTTTTGTGTGCAAAATGTCGGGTCGTTCCATTTATTGGTTTTGGCGTTGTCTTCGGCTAAACATCTTTACACCGACGCAAATTTTCACCTTTAAAATATTATAGGATTATTATTATTACGAGGAAATGCTTATTTGAGTTAAGACCCAGGAAATGCTTATTTGTTAATGTGCCATGTCGTTTTTAAGAATACGTACAAAGGACAATGGGTGAAAATCAGGGTTTTCACATCATGCCATTGCACACGTGTGTGCCGCGTACACATTTACGAACCGCGCTTGCAATGACGTTTATTTATAAAACAAGTATTTATTGTTTTATTCTTATGACGTATCCAAGAATCCTGTTAGGTTTTTAAAGCATTTTAACTTTAAGGCTGTCGACATCATTGATTTTAAGATTGTTTTGTTGTTGTATCTTAGATATTGCATACAAATATGGTAATATCACTACCAAATAAATTGTAATAACTAATGGTAGAGGCACCGCATACAGTTTGCAGATCCGTCGGTTTGTGGCTAGATCTTATGCGGGCACAAACCTCAACAGACAATGCAACGTTTAGAGCATTTTGTTTATTTACAGCCGGATGTGCAGACAAAATTATCATTTCCGCTTTCTATACGCTTGCTATAGCTGCATTTTCAGATCAGCTTTAATTTAAATGCATTTTCGGTTCAGTGATACATAATTTTGCTGTGACAACCAAAAATAAAATATAGCATAGACATATTATAATCTATACAGCTTAGATGCAATTTCTTTCAGGCTTCAAGGAGGATTTCTCTGATTCTCAGTCTGTTCATTTTGGTGTTCGCACATGCATCTTTTTATGATACAAATAAAATTACGTTTTCTCGATTGGACACATTCTAGAGCGAGTAGTTATTTGCGTCAAAAAACCACACAATTGAAAAACGTGCCCGCCAATAATGAAAAACAAACATAACTCAAAAATATTCTGTTTTCCGACGAATTAAATAATAAAACGGGCTTACAAGTGGCGTGTGGATGTGATATTGGACACATAAGCATGATAAATAACCTGTCGGATGTGCTAATGAGCTGATAATGGTATTGTGATATCACTGATGTGTATGGAAATATGCCTTTTTGATGAAATGGACGCGATGTATAATTTACTTTAACATTTTCCGAAATATTAGCACACATTTCTATAACCTAGGTTTGTTGTCGTTTTTAAATATTGGTTAAAAAAAAAAATCTAGTAGCGGTGAAATCAGACTTTTATCTTATCGTATATTTATTTTAAAACTTCTGCTTCTTTTCGTACACTTTTTTTGTGGGATCAAAGTAGCCATGTCCTCCTCCGAGATACCGTCCATCTCCCTGCCAAATACAGATATAACATATATAATTTTGTTATATGTTACGCTTAGATAGATTGCTATAACAATAATAATATTGAACATATTTATTAACAAAGAAAAATACAATCAAATTGCAGACTGTTGCAAACATCACATCATGTTCAAAACAGGATAACAACGAAACATAAATACTGAGCTAAAGTAATGACGTCGCAGAAACCACACGTCCACTTCTAGAATACCCGAAAGTGCGAAACGTTGTTTTGTTTTCCCTCGATCTCCTTCACCCTTCGATTATACCAGCCAATAACACAGCTACATTGCTTTATAATGTGAAAATGAAAATGCTTACAAAAGGTCACAAAATTAAGCACCAAGCACCCCAATAACAATACTAAAAGCCAGTTTATGTACCCGAAACAAGTCTAATTTCAGTTCAAATCCCAACTGTCCCCGAAAAGTTCAGTTAGAAGGGAGAACTCATTATGTATTTATTTTCACTCAATAGCAACATTTACGCACAGGGACCAAGTACTTTGATAACCCTTTTTGACGTACTAACTGCTGTTTAATCTACGCACTGGGGTTGGTTCCACGATGAAACTGTTTAGGCTGAGTTTACTATGTTTTTGTGAGATAGACGCGAGGTATTTGTAAGTTCATCATCCTAAAGACGCAAATTATCCTAAAAATACGTATAAAAATACTAAACATCTGAAAGTAACTCTGTCTGTAATCTATTCGTGACTAAACGGTGGAACAGTTACTGAAATTTGGCAACAAAATAGTTTTTTATCTATAAATATGAGCATGAACGAGGTGTCTTATTTTAGAAAACTTCTAAAAATGGCCTTAAGCTTTTTCCATCACAAAAATTGTGAATTTTGTGACTAACCCTAGAGATCTGCAAGGTATAAATGAAATAAAGCACTTTGATGCTTGATACTTTTATAGTGATGACAAGCAATATAATCTAAAAAAAAAATTATAAAATAAAAATAACTAAATAAAATGTGTTTATTTCTTTTATGCATTGGTAATATACGTTTCAATGATAGTTTGACTCTGTAGTTCAAAATCTATCGCAGCATTGTTCGGATACAGTGCTTTAACATTGGATTGTCCCATTTACCGTGATTGTAATATGATATATAATAGTTTTGACTCCATCCTATTTGTTATTATAACTTTTCCGCTCCGCTCACAATGATCACACTCCTTTTATTTCATCCAATTAAAATACTCTAGAACCTGAACCTTCTACTTTTAGAAGCCCCGTAATACAAGCGGGCATGCTTTCAACGTGTTATATCGCCCATCGCCCTAAATTGTAAACCTATTTACAAGGGGTCATCTTTTACGACTATGCCGAACCGGGCATTTTGAAGTTATTATACCTACGTTTTATAGCGAACATTTTATTTATCGTTTGACGTTACGAAGTGGATACATCCGATGACTGTTGATTTGCATATTGAGTTATTGCTCCATTACATGTGTATTTACTGATCTGGTCTGGGATACTAGTTGGATACCAAATGGGGTGCGGCAAAGGGGCTGACCTCCCAAGATTTAAGTTAAGGTACAGAAAATCAAGATAAATTTTAATCACTCCTTACGTATTATTAAGATGAATGAGGCTGCTCATGTACCTATAAAAATATGGCTGCGGTAAAAAACGCTCTGCTCGTTAGCATCATTCTGGATGTTCGGAGCTGAACCGTCGTCGTCTGAGGTCAATATGATAAAATACTGCAATAACCTAACGAAGCCAAATATGGCGGCTCACTCCGCTCGACGATGATCACTTTGCCCACCACCGCGAAAAATGTACACTCCGCCCGCAACTCATTTTGAGGAAACTACGCGAAACCCATACAAAAAAGAAACGTCACGATCACTTCTAGTTATTATCGTCAAATAGACTCATCCCTCAGATCTTCCAACTATGCTGTTTCAGCCTAGTAGGCGACGTAAGCTCACTATAAAAGACAATAATAGAGAAGTAAAAATCCAAAGCATTATTGAACGTAACCAATAAAAAGTAGCGAGCAGAGTTTTTGTCGCAAAGCCCGATACGGCCGACCGAAGTACATTTTTTAACAAACGCGGCGATTTTTAAATTGTTCTCGATTAATCGTTGCATTCGCAGTTTGGGAAATGACACAGCTTAAACGTACGTAGGCTCTTTAAAACTTATTGACTTACCAAAGAGCTGTTGTTTTGCGTAAATGACGTTAGGTTATTTGATAAAATTAACTAACGTCAGGATGGACACAAAGATTGTGGATCGTTAGTTTAACCACGAGCTTATCATCATCATCATTATCGACTTATGTAAGTCTACTGCTGTTGCATATTTTATGTTAGTCAAACAACGCCCTTAAATAGTAGCATACTTTGAGGTACCTTTTATTTAATAAATTAATTATTAACTTGACGCTTTAATTTTTTAAGAACATCAACGTTTCATCTCAAATTTACATATACAGTTTTTTGGCTGCTTTTTTATCTTTGTATCTTATGATGTTTCCTTTAATGAAATTTGTGTGTTATTATTATTATAAAATATAGTATGGATAAATGTATATCATGTATATCATGTGTACCAAATGTGTACCTACGATGGAATAAATAAGAACAAATACAAATACTGCTGAATATAGGCCTCTTACTTTTTTTTAAAACGAACATAGCGCCCTGTCTGCAGCTTGACGCTTCCAGCATCTGCCTGCAATCTTTCGCAGGTCGTCATCTCACCTGGCTGGAGGGCGTCCTACACTACATGCCTAGTCGCGGTCTCCACCTAGGAATACTTCATAGGCACTCGTGTGCATTAAAGATGCCACACCCACAGCTGTGGCTGGGTAGTAAAGCTTTAACTGGGGATGATTTGATTCGCAAAATACCGCAATGATTGGATGTCAGTGGCAAAGGCCACCCAGGACTTTGCCTATCAGTGGGACAAGATTGATGAAAACAAAATGCTTTAAATAATTAAATGAGAGCAAAGTCATTTTGAAATTTGACGGGAAAAGACATTCGATAAGCGAAAAAAAGAACTTTGGACACACTAGAGACTAACAGGCATAATAAACCTTTGTAACATGTCGTCAAAAATAATAATTACATAAAAAACAACAAAGGTATTGTTTAAAATTAAGAGATTTCCTGCTTAGTAAAATATTCAACGTAAGAGCTTCATTTGAATCCGAGGATATAAACGATTCAGTTCCGGTGCGCCAGATGCAACGAATAAAATATTGCAATATTTTTTATTTCAGTTAATAGAGCGATAAAAATGCCCTTTTCACCGATGGCTGAGTCTGCAATGTGCGCGAATGCAGAAATAAATAATGCTTTCCGATGAATTGCTACATTATATTTTGTCTCAAACAAATGAACGGATAATACTCTTTATTTAAATTTAAGATTTTATTACAATTTGTTTTAAGGTCACATTCTAAAACAAAACACAACACGACTTTAAATGATAAATAAAACACAAATAGAGACATCACGACGGCCTGGGGGGTTATGCTCTATGACCAATTTAACGTCTTACACAGATACGACAAGATATTAGCGGGGAATGGGACAAAACTGTATTGGTTTTGTCCCATTCCCCGCCGATATCTTGTTGTATCTGTGTAAGACGTTGAATTGGCCATAGAACATAACCCCCCTGTATTGATATCAGGCTTCGCAGTGATAAGCGCTTTATTGGCTTTCATATATTATTATATATATATATATATACGTATTCTCATGAGGGTTATTACTCATAATCCCCACGCTGGGCATGAGAGGATCGCAGTTCGGTAGTGGAAATTGTTGTGCAGGGGTTGCTGCTGCCAGGCCCCGGTGGATATTCACGCGTCTGGAAACCGCACTCACCCCGAAGATTTCGTTAAGGGTTGAAACATTGGTGTTCTTCCAACACAAACAAGATTCGAAGTTAACCCGTTTACATTCATAATGAACAAAGAACTTTTTTTTTTATTTGCCACCATGCACCTTTGCTAAAGGATCGTTCATTTAACCTTTCTCAGCAAACATTATAAACAATATCTGCATTTTTTATATCGATCAAATAACAAAATAGGTAGGTTTGTTTTTAGAGCCCACATCCCAACATTCCTAATGAACGTTAATTTAACCTTTCCCAGCAAAATATATGTACAAAATCCCCATTTTTCTTCCTGTAAAACAAAAATAAAACGAACGAATCGAACACGAAATCCAATGAATTATTGGTGTGGCATCTGTTACATTTGTAATTGTTTCCGCAATAAGATATAATGAATATTATTGCCATCGACCATGTGTCAGCCTCGGCATTTATTTCTCTTTTTGCTGGACTTGTGGTAAATTGATGGCGCGTTTTCGTTTAAGCAATTGCTTCAGGTAAGTAGCTATTACCAATAATCACAATTTGGATCAATTTAAGTAGTTTTTTTTACCCGACCGCCAACGCAGGAGGGTAATGAGGTTGGCAGGCACCCTATGTTTGTTTGTACGTTAGTAGCCGATTTTAATGTGACCACGTACCACTGAAACTACTCGTTAGATTTCAACAAATGAGATATCGATTGATTTATCTCAATACCCCGGGGTGGTTAAAAGGTATTTGATGTCAGACGAAATCGGGGTTCTAACGAAATAGCGGGGTCTAAGTAGGTAGAACATTTAATTGTTAAAATGATAAGCACAATCGTCGAAAACCGTAGTCGGGTTTTTATTTTTTTATTTTTAGCCGACTTTAAAAAGGGAGGAGGTTCTCAATTCGACTGTTTTCTTTTCATTTTTTATTAGGTATTGGGTATATCTTATATATTAATATTTTTGAAGTATCCTTTATTTTTCATAATGCACTACTATAATTTGTTTTTGTTGTTGACAAGTTAGATTATTTAAAAATCAATACCTGGATGACCGAGCTTCGGTTATTTTATTGATAAAGTTTGTTTTTTAGAAACGATAGTAATATTATTCGCCAATAGATGTCAGGAAGATTCATATTTTTCAGTTTAGTCTTTAAGTTGATGCCAATTAGGTTGAAAATTGAAAACACGATTAAAACGACATTTTCTAAAAATGTCGTTGAATCCTAGCTAGATCGATTTATCGCCCCCGAAACCTCCTGTATACTAAATTTTATGAAAATCATTGGAACCGTTTTCGAGATTCAGGTTATTTAAATACATATTTATATACAAGAATTGCTTGTTTAAAGGTATAAGATTTGTGAACAATAATTTAAATTCATAGTGGTGAAACATGCCAAAAAAGGATACTTATATGGACAGGGCATAGTTGTGGTCAAAATTACTACACGAAATTGAATATGTTTTCTAATTTATACCACAAACACCAATTGAGTTGACTCTAAGTCAAAACCGCATCAAAGCAAATTAATTTGGGATTAAAAGATAACTCATCTGTAGATAAATGTACCGAGGTTTTTATATTTAGTCATGTAAACGCTAATTATATTGTGAAAACATTAAAGTCTATTAATATCAAAAATACTGAGGATCTTTGGGGTATTTCAACCAAAGTACAGAGTTCTATTATTAAGGAAGTTGCTCCATACTTGGCCTACATTTTCAATAGTTGTGTTGATGCAGGAGTCTTCCCTGATCTCATGAAATATAGTAAACTGGTTCCTCTTTATAAATCTGGTAGCCACACTGATCCGGCCAATTACAGGCCAATTTCAATACTTCCTGAAATGAGTAAAGTTTTTGAAAAAATTATTCTCACACAGTTGTCCTCTCACTTCAACCTCAATAGGTTGTTACATAAAAGTCAATTTGGCTTCACCAAGGGTAGATCGACAACTGATGCTGGTACAGTTCTATTAAAGCACATATTGGATGCATGGGATAAAGCGAAAAACGCTATTGGTGTATTTTGTGACCTTTCTAAAGCTTTTGATTGCGTGGATCATGGTACATTAATAAATAAACTAAGACATTATGGAATTAAAAACAAGGCACTGGACCTTATGCAATCATATTTATCTGATATAGTCCAAAAAGTAGATATTGGTAAAGAAAGATCTAGGGGATCAAAAATCGATTTAGGAGTCCCGCAAGGATCAATATTGGGTCCTTTTCTATTTTTAGTATATGTAAATGATCTCGCATTTCTAGCAAAAGATCTCTGTGATATAGTCTTATTTGCTGATGATGCTTCATTGATTTTTAAAGTTGACAGAAATAAACATAATTATGACGGTGTAAATAATTCTCTTTCACAAATACTAGATTGGTTCACCGCCAATAACCTCTTACTCAATGCTTCAAAAACCAAATGCATAAAATTCATGTTACCAAATGTAAGAGAGCTCCCAACTAGGATAATGCTAAAGGATGAGATTGTTCACCTTGTAGACTCAACTGTTTTCCTAGGGTTACATATTGATTCCTCTCTTCAATGAAGACCGCAAATTGATGCTCTCGCAAACAGACTTAGTTCAGCAGCGTATGCGGTTCGAACAATTAGATATATTACCGATGAAGATACAGCTAGGTTAGTTTACTTCAGTTACTTCCATAGTGTTATGTCTTATGGTATTTTGCTTTGGGGACAGGCAGCTGACATCCAGACTATCTTTGTTATTCAGAAAAGGGCGGTACGCGCTATTTATAAATTAAATCCACGAGACTCGTTAAGGGAATTATTTAAAGAAATAAATATTTTAACAGTAATATCGCAATATATCTATGAAAATCTAATGTATACACACAAAAACAGAGATAACTTTATGAAAAGGTGTGATGTTCACAATAAAAATACTAAAACAAGAACAAATTACACATCCCATCATATAGATTACGAAAGGTAGGGAAATCATTTGTGGGCAATTGCGTAAGATTCTATAATAAGCTTCCATCTGAAGCAACTGAGCTCCCTATTCGTAAATTTAAACTGTACATAAAACGAAATCTTATCAAGAAAGCCTATTACTCCGTAGATGACTACGTCAATGATGTTAATGCTTGGCCGGATGTCGCCCAGTTCCACACAGACAATAGTATATAAGACCAGTTAGACTAAGTTATCCTAAGATTGTATTAGTTGATAAGCGATAAACTTGCTAGTGGTTTCTTTTTCACTTCTTCCGCTAGTGGACAAAAAATTTAAGTGAATTAGAGTCAATTGCACCTTATTTCTTGTTTGATAGTAATAACTATTTATCAAGCTGTTTATATAGTAAAAATTTGACTTGTCTAAGTACTTATTTTGTAAGTCTAAAGAAATAAACGATTTGACTTTGACTTTGACTTTGACTACACCAAACTAATTTATATAGATATTCCTCACTTATAGTATTGTAAAAAATAGGTTTTGGTCACAACTTTTGGTTAAGACCCTATTTCTGCATAACACTTCGTAAACTTACTTAATTTATTTACTTTTATTGTCGAGCTTCAGTGATATGACCTTAAAGGTGTGTTGTTCTTCCTTAGCCAAAAAGTTAACGTAAGCGTCATGGACACTCATGTGCTAATTTGTTTTCTCTCTTAATGTGTACCTTAACAGCTCACAAAAACATCAAGCAATAAAACTGATTTACGAAATTTTAACCTCATCGATTTAGCTATAACAACCACAGCCATAAATCCAGTTTATTTCGACACCCCAAAACAAGCTGTAATTCTATGTTTGGCTTTCACCGTCGACTGCTCACTACGATAAGTTTATCGCGTATCTAATCCTCGCTAAATCACAATTACACGAAATACGGAAATTTCGGCCGAACTGAGCTGTATTGTAGCTCACTAATGTGTTGGTTGTGGCTGTAGAGACGGTGGAACTGGCTTGGAATCATAGGGCTCCAGTTTAGGTTAAGCACTCTTCAGAGCTCCATGATGTTTTATCTGATAAAGTGGCAGTAAAATCCGAGTGGGTATGCCGTAATCCAACTGTCGCTAAAATAATCGGTGCGAATTTCTACGGACCGCTCAAAACCGAGCAAACGGCAAAGAAACTTAACGCCACCACCGCTCTGAATGTCAGATACTATCAGTTTAGGCCTATTCAAGCCTTTAGTAGAGTCATGGTGAGACTAGGCTGATAAGTTGCTTTATTTCCACGCATAAAAATGTCTGTAGCTCTAAGAAGCATGCACTAAGACTTTAAAAATTAAATACTAGCATTTTTCCTGCTGATTTATGCCACATCCAGTTTGTGTAAGTCGTCGTTTCTCGCCCGCGCATTGCCTAATGCAATTGCGTTCCTCAAAACATAATTGTCTCAATCAACGCGCATGCAATTCTTCCGAAATACGCGAAAATTCACGAAAGTACTTTGAAATACGAAACACGAGAAATGGGCGAAATTGCGAGGAATTTTAACACGTTGCGCGGTTTGTTAGCTTTAAAGCATTAGCATTTGATATTAAATTATAAGGCTTTAGGCTGCTGGGATTAAAAATGTATGAATCCGAGGTGTTTTATTTCGTTTCTTGAATCCATGTAGATTTGATTCCATGGCACATGAAATTTAGTACCTTAGTCTTTTTAAATTCTATTCCATTAAAATACGTCACAACACCACCACGTCTACATCTGGACATAGACCCCTCCTAACGAGCACCACTAGTCTCATGTCTTGATATTGTCCGACAAAATGGTAGAAACGTTAAAAAAATCATAAGCCATAGAAACTTTTCTCATCAGTAATTAAGATTCATGGAATAAATTAATAATAAAGATTCAGAGACATCCACAAATGTTTCAGACACAGTTTCATTCCAGAAATTAATGGTAGCACCAAACTTCAGACAATTAGAGAAGTTAGAAGTCAAACAAAAGAACTTTCTTAGTGAAAAAGTTAACGCGAAAATGACAAGAGCTAGAATTTCATTTGTTTTTTTATTTGTTTGATGGACAACATATTTTTATAAACCTACAAGAAGATTAATATGAGGTCACTCATCGAGGGTGTGAAACACAATATTCAAAGAATATTTTTACACAGATACAATTTTTTTTATAGATGGTAACTAATTTCCGTCGCAGCTTTGCATGCGTCGATTCTTTGGACAAGTTTTATGGTTATTTTTATCCCATTGGAACTGATTTCTCGGATAAAAACCTACCTAGTCTTTGTTTTATTTTAGGCCTTGACTTCCCACAAACAAGGATATATTATGGATTGAGCTGAACTGCCAATTATGCAGTTCAGCTGAATCCTTAAATATCCTCAGTCAATAGTAGTAGGTAGTTTTGGCTAAAACCCTTCTCACAGGTACATCCAAACTTTCACATATTTGTATTTGTAGTTATTCCAAATTACATCAATCATTACAGTACACAAATTAATTACATAATATTACAGTCATAGTTTTTTTATTTTTTTTTATTTATTTGAGGGCTTTATCGCGTAGCGATAAAATCGCCCGTAAAAAAATAGAATACGAAGATACAAGAAAAAATATATAACAAAATAAACAAACTTATTGTTTCACTAAACCTAACTCTAATAACTTAATCAGGAACACGATATCTTCACAAGAAGGCTCGGATAGTAAGCTGTCGTACACAAAACTTACAGCTTTATATTTCCAATTCGTATGAAACAAAATGTAACATTCGTTCAAATGAAGTCATCGAGTAAATGGCCAAATATAAATCATCGAAATAAAACTGACGTAATGGTGCCGGCATTAACTGATCGATTGTGCCGGCTGGGAAGAACAAACGTATTTTTATATTATTCATATAATTTATTGTGATTTTATGCATACAGGTATTGTTCTAAGGTGTAGTTTAAGTTAAGTATTGGTAATACATAATAAACCACTATTATTATTTTAACCGTGAAAACCGTTAACGCGAAAATGACATGACAGCCTTATGTATAATTTGGATATGTGCTGCTGGTTTCCCTTATAATAAATAATAACTAACTATTAGTTAGTAATTATTTATTACTATTACTAGTAACAGAATTATGGTCTTTCCTAATGATAAGCGCCAAATCTTATCAAGCGTTGACTCCTATCATAACACTCTGTAAAAGCATTTTAAATTGAACGCGGGGACATCAATTTGCAACCGCGAAGTAAGCCCAACCGCCGCCGTACAATCCGTTGATTTATTTAACTTTTTGTTTCAGGTAAGTGCTACAAATGGAGAACTGATAATCTACTGCGGTGAATGTTTGTGAGTTATTATTAATCGGCCTAGTTCAGTTTGATAGTTTCATTGGAGCTTATCTTGTTTTGAAATGGCGGGATGTAATAGAATTATGTTAGGTTACGTAATAACGTATACTGTGAAGCTATTTATATGTGGTGGTTGAGCAAATTTTATAAAGTAGAGCCCTGAGGACGGTTATCTGTAGTATCGAAATCTATCTATAGTATAATGCAGACAAGGAACTACACATATTAGATATCACAATAATGTCTCTATTCTATCTATGTCAACTGGACTCGGGTTCCCATTTAAAATCAAGCTATTAAAATGATTGGTCTAGTCTAGAAGAATTTATCATCTGAATGTTTCATTAAGGATGCAGCTTTACTTCAGAAATAGATGGATGGTTAGAAGAATTCGAAAATAGATCATCGTCGTTCCGACAGTGGTTTGAGGTATCAAACTGTTCTAAAGTGGTGTGAGTTGCAGAACAAAGAGTAGGTATAACTTTTTTTATGTTTTTTTTTACTCACACCAGCTGAGACAGGATGCATCGGCGAGTAGAACGTAATTTTGACATAGACTAACATATTTTATCAGATTTTTTTGGGGTTTCATTATGTTTGAGTTACTTTGTTTTTTTTTGACAATACTTCAACTTCGACTGGTTGAATTTAGAGTGAAAATACTTAAAGATGTGAACATAAACACGACACAAACCGCGCTTGGACGCGCTATAACAATTTATGTAGGTTGTGGCACATGCTTGCATATTGTGCATCAGTGTATCCACAACATCACGACAGAGACCTTGCAGACGAGAAATCAAAGTCATCTTCAGCAACTAAATATGTAGGGAAGATAAATAAATGAATAATGCTGGACAATTCTCATAGCATTATCTAGCGCCAAACTAAACAGAGCTTGTGTTATGGGTACTAGATAACTGATATTCTATTATTATTATAAACACGAAAGTTTGTTAATTATGTATGTTAGTTGCTCTTTCACGCAAAAACTTCTGAGAACTTCTACGGGCAGATATTTTTTTTACATACAGTTAGTTTTTACTTTTTATCCCATGAATCAGTTCCCGTGGTGTAGGCGTGCGAAACAGCAGGGCGCAGCTAGTACTTAATACAATATACTACATAAATAGATATTATTGTTTTACTATACATAGAAAATATCCAGTACATCCTGAACAATGAAGACCAAGACAACAAATGTGTGTACGATCTGCAGATATTTGATCTGCAGATCGTACACACATTTGATTGAGGCGGAACTACGCCCACCGCGCCACAGAGGTCGTCAAAGATAAAAATTGCGAACCCAACCCCTGCTACCGAGCCTACCCTTAAAGGTAGACTGGGATGAATCATACCACCATAGTGCTGTCCTAGTAACATTTTTCACCAGAAGATTTAGTTTACTACTAGGGTGGCATAAAAACAAAGAAAATAAAAAAGAAGCATCTTTTTTACTATAAAAAACTCTCGTAGTTCGACGAATTTATTATAACTGTAATCGGGTTTACAACGAACCTTGTTTGTGTTGGAAGAACACACAGCAACAGAACATTTCATCCATCGCGCGCATATCACATTAGTGCTCGAAGGGATGAGGTACGTGTGAGTCTAGAACTGCACTGAAAATGTCCCACGTTAAGGGATACTTTGGTGTTCTTGCAACATAAACAAGGTTATAAGTTAACCCGCTTACATTCATAATGAAAGAAGCATCTATTGGAAAAGAAAGTTACACATGCTGAAACCCTTACGCATAGGTTGTCCTTGGCGCGCTTCACTGCAGTTTACTCGGACGACTAGATATTTTCTGAGATTAAAATACATTTGCTTACAGTTATTAAAATTTAAATTATATTTGTGCCGAGATTAATGGATGTAGCCTGCTGGCTACAGAATCTTGGTGAATGGCACAACATTTAGAAGTCCATCAGTGTATATAATCCAGCGGCAGATGAACTTTTCGGTAAATTTCGTTCTGCACCACCACCGCTATAACCCTCTAGACCTCCTTTTGTTTTTTTTCGTAATCGGATGTATGACTGACTATTTTTAATTTTTTTTCCAGTATCCTTCTCAGTAGGATTCCGGGGAACCCGAGTAGAGGCAGAATATAAAAAAAACGGTCAAGTGCGAGTTGAACACGCGCATGAAGGGTTCCGTACCCATAATCAAAAACAAACAAAAAAAAACCAAAAAAGTCTTTATTTGGAACCAAACATTAAGTATACAGTACAATTGTGGGCTGACTACCGTAAAAGTTAAAAACTGTGTAGCAGAGTCGGCGCCCTCCTCCGCGAACAAAATTAATTATGTTCCATCTTAAGACATAAAACAAATTAACAACTAATATATAAATAACAAGGTTACCTGTATGTGTGTGTGTGTGTGTGTGAGTGGTGTTTGTGTACGTATGTAGTGGTGCGGTGCTTCTGAGGACACCGGACTCATAAGAGTCGGGCAACAAGAGTTACCGCTGTACGTAAGCGAGTGATGAATGAGTACAGTGTGTAGGTGGTGAGTGTGAGAGTGGAGTTACCACAGTATGCCTGTTTATGTGAGAGGGAATGCGTAGAATTTCATGAGGTCATCTTTGATGTTTTAAGATTTCTTCAGTATCCTCGTAGGAGATTGATAAAAGCCAATCAGTACATATACATTTACATTTAAATATTGTGAGTGGGTAAATGTTAATTACTTTGTTCACTTTATTGTACAAACGACTGCTAATATAGTGATAGTGACGACCTGCCACTGCAGTTTTGTGTGACAAAGTTCTGCAGACAATGTCAGACCGTCGTTTCACTGTTGTCAGGTTGGGGTCAAATATGGTTTGAGAGTGCTTGCGCAAGATAGTGGACAGTATAAATAGTTTTCGGATGGAGAGGACTTTGCAGATTAAATATAAACTTGAGGTGGAAAAGTCTCTTGGCTTAGAGGTCATGACTTTACGAACCGCTCTTTGTGCTCTCTCAACTCTGAGCATGAGGGTCTTGATCGAACCGCCCCATGCAGAGATGCAATACGAGAGAACCGCTTGAGCCAGGGCAAAGTAGACCATTTTCATGCAAGGGAAATCAGCACTTCCTCTTAAGTTTTTAAAGATGTATATTAATTTTCTCACTCTTGAGACAGTGCTTTCAACAAGAGGTTTCCATGACATGGTGTTGTCCAACCAGACCCCGAGATATTTTAGACAGGAAGCTCGCTCTAACTTTGGACATTGGCACGAATCACAAGTGTGCGCGCTTAGGGAAAACGAGGGGGAAGGCTGGGCTCTGGAAGTTGGAGAAAAGGTGATATATTTGGTTTTAGAGGCGTTAAGGGTCAGGAGATTTTGGGAGAGCCAGGTTAGAACCAGTCTTAGAGCTGTATTAGCTGCAGATTTAGCCTCCGACCAGTCTCGTCCACTAACAAGAAGGGCTGTGTCATCTGCATATGTAAAAATACTGCAAAATGGCACAGGCAGATTAACTAAATCATTTATATAGACGAGGAAAAGAGTTGGGCCGAGCACACTTCCCTGGGGCACACCGAAGAGAATCTCCTTTTCCTCACTGTAAACATTGCTTATCGTTACTATCTGGCGACGATTTGTGAGATAGCTCTTGAAGAGGTCATTAACACTGCCCCTGACCCCGATGGCTGATAATTTATCGAGTAGTATTGGTTTTTCTTTTTTTTTCTAAAAAACAACGAAATAAAATAAATAACAATACATATTTGACTCTGTTTTTTTTATATGATGTTATAGCCGCATCAGAAATATGTACATCATTTGTGAAAATTTCAACTGACTTACTATCACGGTTCATGAGATACAGCCTGGTACCGAACGGACAGACAGATGGATAGTGGAGTCTCAGTAATAGGGTCATAAAAAGGGAGTGTCGATTGTAGGTTTTAAGATTTGGAATAATTAAAATAATTAAGTATTAGAACTCTTTTCAAGAGTTGAAATAATACATGTGGCTCGTTTGCACCGCACCTGTGTACGCGTCAAGCGAGCGAGCCGGTAGTTTTCCTCGTAAATAGATTATCCATTTGTCAGCGTACTTGTGAGCCGAGGCGAATCTATTAAGCGCGTTATTTCCGTTCGCGCAGGCCAGCCCGGGCTCAGTTTACTGGATGTGGTACAAATGGACTGAGGGAATGTTAAGTTTCATGAAAAAATAAAGGCAGAAATTAACTTAGAAGATGTCTCAAAATTCTAATGCCATCTGATTAAATGGAAGTCTAAGGTAGTTCTACTCTACCTCAACCTAAACCTTAACAGCCTATATTAAAAAAAAAAAAATTGTTTATTTTACCCAATAGGTACATGACAAAAAGAGTGGTACAATTCATAAATTATCAGGTACATATAAAACGAATAAGTAAATCTATCAATAGGTACATTGGGTAAAAAGGGACCCTAGCTCAGCATTTTGCATTATAAAGCATTTGGCACTGAAAACCAGCGCAGTATAGGGATACTGCGCTGGTTTTCAGTTAGGGTCCCTATGAGTGACGACAATACAATATAGGTACGGCTACATACTTAACCATAGACAAAATATAATACAGATAGGATAATTAATACAAACAAAAAACATCACAAGGAAAAAAACACATATTGGCCCACTGCTGAACGCAGGCCTTCCCCTAATAAGCTCTTTATGGGTTTTTATCTCATGGGGGTATTGCCCATAATCCACGCTGGGAATGCGGGTTGGGATCGTAGTTCGGTGGTAGATTTTTTCTACAGGAGGCGCAGCTGCACACCCCCGACGGATATTCCTTAGCCGCCTCTTAAGACACCCTCGGGAAGAGTTGGGAGGTGCAAATTCTAAGCTAGCACCACACGGCACAGTCCTGCTTAAATTCACACCCAATAACTTCAATCACACTGTTTTTTGCAATAATCATAGAAGAGGATGAAGTTTTTGATTAAACTCTATATGCAAAAGGTAGTAGTATTATGTGATGACTGATTATGTTATTACCAGAAAAAAACCCAGACCCAGACTGGTAAACAATTGTCTTACGCTGGGAATCGAACCCGTAACCTTTATCGTGATCGCGAGTTTTCACCCACTGTGACACTGATGTAGTTAACGTGGTGTCAAGTCACTTCTAGTATCTATACAGCGCCCTGTCCGCGTACAATTCGAACGCAAAGCTTCCAAAGCAATCGATTTCCGGCCTATTCGACTTTAAACGGGAATCAAACCCGATATCCGACGGATTTACTTGCGGATCCGATAGTTTCGTAATGAATGGAGTGGCCCACTTCGATTCTGTTAACTTTGTAACGTATTAATCAGTGGAATGAGCGGGGAAGTAGGTACTTGTGCGTTTTCAGTGGGTAAAAGTGGGAACAAAGTTTTTATTGGAACTTTGGCGCCTGTAATTGAGATTTTAATTGGAAAGTCATTAAAGTTTGCTATCGCTGCCCACCAAAGTAGTTTATCTCACTAATATTAAGATAAATGCGAAATTTGGGTGGTTTGGTACCTTTGGCCACAACTACTGAAAGTATCAGCTCATTATACCAACTTTTTTCCTTGGGGGGATTTTGGAGGGAAAGACTTTAAAAAATGAATTCCAGGTTTCCCCTTGACAAGAATTTGTCAAAAGGAAAAACTAAAATCAATTCGAAAACAAAAGCGCATATTTTATGTTAACACCATATTTTATGTTAACGTTTTATGCTTTTAATCCATATATGCCCAAGGGGTCATAAACCCCTTGGGCATATATGGATTAAAGGCAGTTGTTGAGCTACTCGCATGTTATCAACATAAACATTCTCATTTGTTTGAAATAACTCACCACTAGTCAACTACGTCCACGACAGTACCAAAATTTCTATTCTGTGATCGAAAAACAGGTCTACCTAGTTAAAAACCCCATCGCGTAAACATTTAACATCACAAACCGTATTTTTCCAAATCCCCTGATTACAATTTAACGCATATCGATTCGAGTTTATGGGTACGATTGGCTACTTTTATTGCTAAGGCAAATGGTAGACCCCTTATCTCGAGACTGCATGCCCGGCTTACCACAGTTATGTACAGCCAAGATTTGATGCTGATATCAGTATTTGGCCGCATCACAGTCCTCAGAATAGTTATGCTAGTACATTTGAAAGTCATACTCGTATTGGGAACAGATACAGGTACTTGTTAGTCTATTTTTACCCGATTAACAACGTAGATGGGTTATGAGGTTGGCATCCTTTATTTATTTGTATGTATGAAGCCGATTTTTATGTTCCCACGTAGCGCTGAAACTTCTAGTTCGATTTCAACAAATGAGGTATCGATTGATTCGTCTCAATACCCCAGTGGATTTAGGGTATATGTCGTTAGACGATATTGGAGGTCAAAATAGGTAGGTAAGCTACCTACTTACCTAATCAATTTAGAGGTACTAGATTATCTACATACCATCAATACAAAATAAAACTTTGTATTTATAATAGGTATCACAAACTGTACGATGGATTTTTGAAATATTCTGTGTTATACGTAATAAAAAGATATAAAAGGTGGCAGCAGGTTGCCTTAAAACTGCAACATGCTGAGGCAGGGATCTATTTTACCCCTTACCACTAACTCTATATTAGTGTGAGAATGTACGTAGTTCTAAGATTGTTTTACGTTATCTGCTGGTATTGTAACTTGTTATGTGTAATTTCTGTAATTTCTTTTAAAATTAATTATTTCTCTCCTTTGTTTAATAGCATTGACTGGCCCAGATTAGCACAGGGCCGACGGGAATAGCTGGGTTAGAGAGAGGAGGAATTAAAAAGATTCCAAGCAGATTCTTAAACTTCAATTCCCAGTAGGTGTCGCTAAAAGCTTTTAATAAACCCCCAATTAAGTTTTCTTGCTCTAATGGAACCGGCTTTATGTGCAAATTATTCCGCTAATAAAATTAAAAGGTGGAATGTACTCAAGGTGCTCGGAATCACGTAATAGGAAGTTTATTTTACTTGCTGAGAAATAGAGATATTGTTATAAGAAATCTATTTTAATAGCTAGTTCATGAAGGTATGTACATGGACCTTCATGAATTAGCTATTAAAATGGAGAATTTTTCGATGGATAGATGTTACAGAATACATTTTGAGTCAAAACTACTAAACAAATCGAGCTGAATAACTACGGAAATCTTGTACCTGATAACCTACAAATCAAACAAAAGATAAGTCATTTTAATAGACCGCAGAGTTTTGGAGATGTGCAAATAAGTGAAATTCGCATGTGCGAAAAAGTGAAATTTCATGGCGTTTTTTTATCGTATTTTGTGTCAATCATGTTTATCAAAGAAAAAATACTAGTTCTATGCAATTCCAGATTGGAGTATTTTAGCATGGGGAAACCGAGAGTACTGAAATAAACGCAATTTCTTGACGTCCAAACCAGTTCGTTTCACCCCTTAACCCTACAAAATCAGTTGAATCATCCCAAAAACGCACCAAGCAAAACAGAATATGTCCGAACTATCGTTAATTCAACGAGAGCGATAATAAAATCGATGTGAACAACTATCGGAGTTAATGATGTGCAAACTTTGCAACTTAGTCATTATGCCGGATAGTTTATGTACTAACTAAAGCACAATGGTTTTGCTGGCTCACGCAGTAACTGTTTCATAATCAGTGGTTAGTGAGTTTGTCATTAATGTTTAAGTGTTGGATTAAAACGCTGTTTGAAATTGGATATGAATTTCCAAAGCGCTTACATTAGAGCATAAACTATTTAGGATTTTGCCAAATAAGCGTAATTTTTCAAGAAATGTCTACTCACCAGTATGGTATATTATACAAACAGGACTTTGTTTGAAGCAACTAATTTTACGTGACTCACAAGTCAAATTATTACGCTCGTATGGCCTGAACACAAAAAAAGAGATGAAAAACGTAGCGACTATTTTTCGTAGAGCCTTTGCACCGTAGAGCCTCTACATCGTAGAGCCTCTACGCCGTAGATCCGTTCGAAAGAAACAAACAAAAAAGTCCGAAAATCCCAGCTCCCAAATAGAGTCTATGAAGACTTTTAAAAGTCTGGGAATATGAAACAACGGCTTTAAAAGCGCATTAAAGAGTAACTGCGAGCCCATAAGCTGTTACTGTGTTCGCTCAGCACCGGCCAGTTTCTTTTAACGGTAATCGCGTAGATAATGGCGAGAGGAAGAAAGCGGCGGCTTGGATTTTTACTTAGTTTTGAGTTATTATTGTTACTTTGTCTTTTTCTTTGATTGCGTTATTCGAAACTAGTTTTTGTTCCCGGTTTAGCACCCGTTTTTCGCTTGAGTTCTAGAAATAAATTATGTCTATGCAGCAATACATTCAGCCATTTTAACGTGAAAGTAACTGATCCATCTGTTCAAACATCCCAACTTTCTACAGTGTGTCTTCTGTTCTTAAAAAAAAATACACAAACAACACACTTTAACAGCCTTCACCTAGTTCATTGAAACCCGATGTGGGGAGATGGGCGAATGTCTGCCTGTGACACATGAGGTTGCTGGTTCGACTCTCTTCTTGGGACAAATGTTTTTACGATCTGCAAATATTTTATGATTTATTTATATCCTGGGTATTTGTTATGTAAAAAAAATCTGACAATGTTATTTAGTTTAGGTATTATGTATATCAGTATATATCAGTCAAGTACCCATTACACAAGCTTTGCTTAGCGTGGGCCAAGATGATGCTGTGATTGACCAGCAATATATACTGGCTGGGTAATAAGCGAACTCTTGTTCGTTGTAGTTATACAGATAGAAAATACTTTTATTGCACACTGAAAACTAAGAAACAATTTATAAATTAAAAATTAAAACTTAGTGACGATGGGCGGTTTTCTCGCTTAAGAGCATACTCGGCCAGACAACCTGGTATGGATAGAAACGTCAGATCCGATATACATAGGGTAAGTTATGTGTGCTTGTAAAAATTGTGGTTCTACTTAAAAATAAATAATAACAAATACGTACTTACAAAATACAATACCTTCTATACATTTATAAATAATAATGCACCTATGTAACTACCTACCTACCTTGTATACGAAGTACAGTAGGTAAGTCTTAGTTGAGTAACGTATACGAACAAGTAATTGATATCCGGCGTCTGGCTAACTTCCATTAAGTAGCTAATCAAGGAATTAGGCAGGTGATTACCTGCCTTTGATGATTACCATTAGCCCAAGATATACTACCAATAGACACATAATAGTAAAGCGATGTTTGACTTTATCTTCGATAGCTTATTAGCGAAAAGACTACGAAATCTCACCTTACCGAACCTCAACGCGAATAATTATAAGTGTCTTTAAATGAATGGTTCACTATACAAAGCTTGTCATTTCGAAGCGAATATACGTTAGAAATTAACTGTTTTTCGTAGTAGGTCGCGGATCTACTGCTATTCGACCAAGGCTGCACCAGGTAGCACAGGAATTAGGGTTTACCTTTTATTCTGACTCTATTTATTCTTATTTGGATGGTGGAATGAATTCTTGGAGCTGGGTGGAAATACCCATTTATTCGATAACCTAAACATGACATAGTAAACAGTAACAATTGGCGCGATTATTGAAGAACGGTAAACATAATATGTGCATATAATGTGTGTGTTTTTTAAATAAATAAATAAACGGTTTCGTCCGTCGGTTAGAAATTGCACCACCTCAACTCCTCCCGCGGCTGTCATAAGAGGCGACTAAGGGATATCCAACGGGGGCGGGTAGCAGCACCCCTTGCAGAACAATTCTTCCACCAAACTGCAATCCCCAACTAGTGTGCCCAGCGCGGGTAGTATAGGCTTTATCTCCCATGAGATAAACGCCTATAATCCATGACCACACAGGCTGTTGAGGTTGATGTTTTAAGGTGTGTGGTGTGGCGTTTCTTTAGATGAATCTCTACATGAATAAACTCGCGTTTACACTTTAAAAATGGTTCGGACCGATCAAAATGTTTATTTTGTTTTTTTTTTACAATTTTCGGAAAACTAATAGCTAGGTACGTATAACACAATAAAATTGGGTAACTTAGGGCTAAATATGTATAATAATAATAAATAAATTGTTTATTTCTTTAACTTAATCTATAAACATCTTCAATTGCTTTGGAAATTCTCTTTTAAGTATAGAGATACCTGTGTTGGGGGGTTTCGCTCTTGCCTTATGGAAAATAACTCTAACAGATTAAGAAGATTTAATGTAAAAAGTTATAAATAGCTTATATTTTATAAAACATAATATCTAATGAATTTTTAGAAAAATCTACGTGTCCTGGTATCTAAGGGTCAGTAGCCAGTCTTTCAGTAGTTTTTTAGAAGCAAGTTTTCTTAGTGGGTAAATATATGTGACTTTCCACAAAAAAATACTAATTGAAGTTATTTAACAGTTTGTTTAGTTTAGTGTGAGTAATAAACATTAAAACCTTCAAGGCCCAAAACGCATCCATCTACAGGTCCTCGGCAGCGCGCGCATCGGGGTCTTACCGCCTAGGCTGGGCAGTGAATGCGTCAAAGTTGTTTTCACAATAATAATAAATAATGTGGGACAAATCACACAGCATTATCTAGCCCCAAGCTAAGCAGAGCTTGTTTTATGGGTACTAGACAACTGATATGCATAATACAATACGCTACATAGGATATATATTTTTTTATTATACATAGAATACATCCAGAACGCCCTGAACAAATATCTACAGATCGTACAAACATTTGTCCCGAGGCGGGAATCGAACCCGCAAACTCCTGCGTCGCAGGCGGGCCTTCGCCCACCGCGCCACAGACGTCATCTTTATCATAAATTGTTGTCCTAAAGTTCGAGTCAGTTTGCCACAATTCAATTTCTTTGGTTTCAAGGGTAAAAACGAATATTAAATTGTATCTTTATTTGACTATTCTTTCTTTTGTCAAAATAGTGTTTTTTTCTGACAAATTTCTCCAAAAGTTAATTTTGATAATTGTAAGTTCGTCATAAAGGAGCTAGACCTCTAATGTAGATAAATTTAATGCAGACACTATTTATATTATAATCCGAATATAAATATTTTATTAAAACTATATTGAAAAGAAAATTACGATCAAAAACAGAAATAAATTAAAATAGCATATACAATTGAAGCGTTTGAGCTAACTGCAGACTGTTTCAAACAATCTACATGTAGCTAACCTGATCCTTATCAATACCACTCTAAGGCCCGTATTATGAAATCTTGCTCAGTCATCCTACTGTGCTTAAGCAACGCTTTTCTATGGCATAAACGTCACTCAAGCATAGCTCTATAACTGAGTCAGGTTTCATAATACGGGCCTAAATCGTACGCTGCTGGCTGCATTTCCCCCCCGTTGAATGGCAATGCTGAAGCGCTGCGCCAGATACTCACCAGCTCGCACGTCGCTTCGACCTATTATTCTTTTAAATACCCTTCCCCTTATAAACCAAGAACAATATTTCCATGCGAACAATTTCATTGGAAATTTCACGGAGAATCCACCGTTTCACCTGTTTCGAGCTAGTCTACAGGAAACGTGTACACAAACTCGCCGGTAGACAGGCGGAACTGTGAGCGAATTATTGTCGCTTTCTCTGCCCTCTGCTTTGTTAATGTATCTCGACAAACACCGGCGCAACTAGGGTGTTGCATTGTTTCAAAAGTCTAAAGTATGTTTTTGAAACAAATATGAATTCATATTTGTTTCAAAAACATACCTCAGAATTTTGTGTAACAAGGGTGTTGCATTGTTTAAAAATTCTTAGATTAAATTTCAACCTACCTACGGATTTTCCTATAAATTAATAATTTACCTTTATAATTATAAATAGTTAACCGCATTACCTCCACATTTGCATTAATTTGTGGAATGAGATAAAAGCTTCGCTAAGCTCTATTCTCAAATCAGCATAATTATTCGAATTAAAAGCATAGAATTTTGAACAGTAATTATATAAATAATGCTTTATAAATGAATTGTCCAGCCGAATCTAGCCTTAAGCTATGAGAGCTTGTGTTATGGAGACTGATATACTTAATGCGTTATACATAGAAAACATCCAAAACACCCTTTTCATATCCGCAGAATGACAAACATTTGTCCTGAGGTGCGAATCAAACCCGCTACCACCTGCATCGCAGACTGCGCCACTTCATGCTGATTATGTATATATGTCTTAATATATAAATCAGTATGGGAAATAGTTGTACCACATAAAAAAAAACGAAAAAACAGATTGTGTAACTTTAACAATAAATGTAAACATCTGCAGCATTAGCAAATATTTAGAAGTAATAATCAAGCAAGTTTATATCCAAGTTATAATCAGAATGAATATCCTAGCTATTAAATTTCATTTCGTTTCATGTTCCAAATAACATTTCATCAACGAAATAAATCAACCGACAAAAACGGCTCTATTCATAATCAAATTGCGTTCACGCTTTTGCTTTCAGCTCGGCTAGAAACAGTTCAAACAAATCACGAACAAATCAATCAAAACTACGCTCCAACAGGATTCTGAACCAAGTGGAGCAAACTACAAAATTACTCTGTGCTAAACCATGTAGGTACTATGGGGATGTTCCTACCACATGTTAGTACCACAGCGTAAGCTGCTTGCTGAAGCTATTTTCAACTGGTTCTAGCTAATAGGCTGGCAAGCTTATCGATACCTATATTATGTGTTTTATTACATACATACATACATACACAGCCTGTATCGGTCCACTGCTGGACGCAGGCCTCCCCCTGATAAACTCCTTATTGGCATTTAACTCATGGGGGGTTAATGCCCATAATCCCCACGCTGGGCATGCGGGTTGGGGATCGCAGTTTGGTGAAAGATTTGTTCTGCGGGGGGCGCTGCTGCCCGCCCCCCAGAAGATATCCCTTAGTCGCCTCTTACGACACCCACGGGAAGAATTGGGGTGGTGCAAAAATTCTATGCCGCCGGCACCACACGGCGAAAATAATAATTGTAATGTGTTTTATTAGCTGGAGCTTTATTTGTATTGTGTAAGTTTAAAACATTCCTATATGTTTAACACCAATGAAAGTCAACACAAGTAGCGTTTAAAAATAGAAGAAAAAGAAATTTTTAAATTTTTATTATCCTTTTTACATTACCACACTTTTCTTATGTATATAAACAATTAGATATTGGACATTTATAAAAATAATTAAAGTTTTATTCATTTCAGAAAGTGGACAATTACATAAATGATACTTTTTACCAAGAAAAACGCGTTCAAATACGAGAGCAATAGCTAGTAGTGAAGAAAAAAAATATTGTATTCATTACGGATGTGAGCGGGTTAACTACAAACCTTATGAACCTTAACCCGTGTTGGAAGAACCCTAACCTGTTTATATTATCATTGTATTCATTCTTACCATAAATTACTACTGTTTTCACAATAAAGTAAGAAATTAAATTAACCCAAAACGTTGTGAATTTTGGCAAAATTATTATTTTTGATGATGAACCGTAACCTAGACTACTGTTTACCAAGAAAAACCCATGCAAAGCCGCGGCCAATAGCAAGTAGTTAAAAAATACAACTATAAAACTAACTCAATCGAGTTTGATCGAGAGTCAATTGTAATCAACCAAAGCTTTTCCATCTACGTGACAATTTGAAGGATGGAACCGATGCAAAAACAGACTCCAGAGATTTCCAACACGCTTACAATGCAAAAGGTAGCTAGTGGCTAACGCAGCATTCACATTAGGCACCAAAACTATCATATCAACGTATGTAGGAATGCCAAAGCTCAAAAAACGCAAGTACAAAGTGCTTTCTATCTCGTTCATTAGAGTTGTTTAATTATTTGATCAACATAAATCACTGTACATATAACGGAGAACTATAAGGGTTCTTTGTCAGTACTTCGACACCCTAAAAATGCACCTATTCCACGCAGGTGAAGCCGTGGGCACTGAAGTTTTAAGATTAAGTAATCTTTGTTGTCTAAAGCCTTCTCTAGACACTTCACTGCAGACACTATATATATCCACACCTTTAGGCGGTATACAGAAAAACAAAACTGGTTTTACCTGTTCCATCAAAAAATCCACCTAATAGAAAGGTCCCTCTCAAAAATAGCTACAGGCTACAAAACACCAATACGTCACACTCACCACTTATCCTGTCACGTCACGTAGTACTGATGTGAATTTTATAAGTTGCCACTATCATAGCGATAGTAATTATTATTTTATATTTAATTTAATTGACATGTAATAATGGTATTATGAATAAAATCTGTATCTGTATCTGTATCTGTATCTGTATCTGTATCTGTATCTGTATCTGTATCTGTATCTGTATCTGTACAGTCAGCGTCAGATAGATCTAAGAGGCAAGGGTACTACTATAAATACTACAAATACATAATTTAAAAAATAGTTTATTGCAGGCAGAAAACGACCCGTGTCACACAAAAATACAGTGCTCACAATATAGTAAAAAATAAAAGATTGAAATTGCATCGGTTATCTATTTTCTATTTCCATGCATGTGGAAGGAACTCCAGTGTCTGTAAATGAACTATAACTTATATATAAATAAAAAATACAGGAAGCTTCCTCTCACTAACATTTTATATCTTGAATATATCGGGTACATGCCCTCCAGGTAGAGTTCGTTTGTTCCACCATGACGTATCTACATGGTCGTTTTGAAATTTAGATGACTGGTATTACCCCCATTTTAAAAAAGCCAATTAGGTGCTTATTAGTGAATCCAGCAGTGGACCAAGATAGGTTGAAGAGGTGAGGTGAGATGATTAAATCAAGAACCAAAAGTCGTAGTGGACAGTGTGAAAGCACTAATGCGAAATCGATCGTACGAATGGGACGGACGGCCGCGTGACGGACAGCACGTTGACACTAGTGACGGATGTCCTGTCCCGCTGCTTGTTAACTGCCGTTTTTAGCACTGTATGTATGTTTGGAATTGAATCGGTGACGAATTATGACGATATTTTTGGGCAATACAAACTAAGACATATGCACGCTAGGGAGGCCCCTGGTCTCAACACGTTTAAATCCAAACTAAAACGCTGGCTTGGCGAGCAGACATTCTACACCTTCAACGAGCTCACAAGCCTGAAATTAGTAAAATAAAATATTATGAGTACTTGCATTGTATAACAAGCTAAACTTAACAACAATTTATGACCTGTAATGCACATCACATTATCAAATAAATGAACTTGAACTTGAACTTGCACAAGAGTTTTGCATATCAGCGGTAAGACGTCTACTACTGGATATAGGCCTCTCTCAAAGTTTTGCCAGTTCTAGAGGGTTTGCCATTATCACCAACCACGCTTGGCGATCGCAGTTCTGTAGTGGATATGATCTGCTTCCCGCCCCGGTAGCAAAATAGCCTAGGCTCAGCATACTGCCGATTGTTGTGAACAGATGGCGCTGTTTTTCTAAAAACACTTACTTACAATGACGTTTATTTTATTTTTATCTCTTAGAGATAATCACATACAATCATACTTAAATAATAACAGTTAATAGTAAAGTAACTAAGTACCTACTAAAAGTATGACCAGCCCCGTTATCCGCAAGTTACAACGCCACCTACTCGTTTAACGCCACCTACTCCTAGAATAACTTTTTGTGGAATCAAACATAAACAACGCTGGCCAAAAACCTATCGCCAGTACTCGTAACTTTTTTAGTGACTCAAATAGGACGGTTTTGGGTATAAATTAATTTAGTTCCTTTATCTACCATTTTAGCTTTTTCTAAGAGATGGAGCTGTTTCAATAAGGCAATATCAGAGGCTCAAAAAAGCAGCAGGGGCAACCATATTAACACCTTTTTGACGACATACTGAATGTCCACATTTGATAACCTCTGGTCTTTTTTTATAAATACAACTTTGTAGATAATATCCCATCTCCGCTCTGTGATTACCCTATCAATACTGCAGACGCATCAACCAAGCTGACTACAATGCTAGTCCTAAGCACAGCCTAGTAGTTACATACTAAGTACTAACTGAACATCAATCTATATTCAAGCTGGTAGAGCCATTAGCATAGCTAAGCATCTGGTCTGTGCGTCTCTATTGTTACAGCTTTGAAGTGAAACTATAACAGAGGATAAATGAAACACGAAAGGATGGTTGTGTTTTTTGTGATCTTGTGTGAGTTATAATTATTTACAATGCCTCGTTGGTTAATGTTATCATGACGTACCTTTTATTCATAAAACAATATATTTATACATTTATTCGTATATTTATATTTAACTTCGCTTCCTGCTACTGTTTTTTCGGCCAATTACAACCTGGGACTCTTCATATAGGAATAGGTGTCTCCTAGACATCGGGTGAGATTTTGGTTTAATGGAGGTCTAATGTCCATAAAATAATTAAAAACACATGACTTCTTGCGTTTTATATGCCTTTCGTTGTGAAACTAAAAATACACAAGCGAACCAACCAAAGGAAGAGTATCTGTAAAAGTAACAAGTCAGAGTATATATATTGCATAATTACATGTCATGTTTAATATGTAGATGGTACAGTAAAATAATAGAGTAGCAATATGATGACTTTCTTTATGATAACCCTTTGTAGGCGTGTAATTTTTGGACATGCTTAAATAAGAACTAAAAATAAAAATAAATCTGGTAGGTTCGCAGAGTCGACTATTGTAAATATTGATTATAAGTTAAAAAAACAATCTTATTCTAACTAAACTACATCCACGAGCTGATTTAGAGGGGTAAATTCTTTCCGCCACGGTTAAGCAACCTTGAACTTGAAATTATATACTACACGCAAAAGGTCCTTGACATAAATTCATATTACACTACTTATTCATATTAATGTTTGACGCAAATAAATATTTGACCTTACATCAATCTATAACCGACCCAAGCCATTACCCATTAGCATTCCTAAGCATCTGCACGTCTGCATCTAGGTTATTGTCGTTCCTATACCCTCAATATTCATGGTATTTGTAATTGACTGCCGGACCTATCCCGTTGAATAATTGCTTTATGAATATATTGTTTGCTTTTGATTATTGGATAGAATACGTTTCATCAACAGTTTTAGCCAACGGTACAATCTTGATTATATATACCAGAGAGCAATCTATATGGTTTTATCCTGATCAAACTATAGTCCCAATTTCATCGTCGAAATTAAACGCGATTAACATAAACTCAGTTCCGCGCTTTGAACGATGTTCAGAGCACTGTACAGTACACGTTGATCCAGTGCAACCTGATTTAATATTCATATCTATTTTATTGCAATCTTTGTGTACATTTGGAGGTCTTAATATGTAAATAATGTATGAGAGACACTAATAGTACCCAAGTAATGCGTTGTATTAGGTATTGAGAGTGAGTTTTAATAAAGAAACGGTGAAATTGGACCTAAGTTAATTTTAAAAGCGGCAAAGCCCTTTTAAGTAATCATCTTGTGACTATAGTTGGTAGATTATTGTCTGTATGGTCTGGATAATAACCGCATATATTGCTCTCTACTATAGATATTTAGAGCATTGCATACATTGATCCAGTTTATGCTGAACTTTTAGTTTAACAAACGGTGAAATTGGACCAACAGAGGCGAGCTGGAAGTAGTACATTCCTACAAATCAAGCCCGATCTAATCAGTTATGCGCGTAGTGACAGACACAACCAATTACAACGCAACTCATGCAACTGATTGAAATTAAGGCGTGATTGATAATCTATTGAGACGCGAATGGATTAGGGAGCTATGTGTAATTTAATTTAATTAGGAAATTTACTGACACAGATGCATATTGCCGTATAGTATGTCATACGAAAAGTTTATATTATTCATCATTTTTATCTCGTATATGTAAATCTCACATAAATACCAACCTATGCGAATACAAAAAGTTTATGAATCGAATAAGTATATTTATTGAATAACAACGTTAGCATTAATAAATCGATATTTATCGTTGAAGATACGTAGAAAAATCGTTCCAATCGTGACACCGTAAGAGCTTAAATAACACCGAAATAGATTAATAGCGCGATTTATGACGTTAAGTTCCATAGCTAACTAACTTATCGAAGTAGAGGCTGAACTCATACCTATCTAACTGCAATAAATCATACAAACTCATATTAATTATAGTGTCAGAACGTCAAGACGGTGCTGGATTTTAATGCAGCCAATAAGTGTCTCGTAAATCCGTGTCTCGCACATCAGCTGAGACGGCCGCAGAGTGGATGCAATAAATCTGGCCGCATTCTGCGTGTCTGGGGTGGTAGGGGGTTAAATCACGTTAGGGCTGCTTCTATTACTTAGATAGGTAGTTGATATGTTGATAAGAAAGTTTGTCACATAAATTGATTCAATGTGTGGCGTAGGATCTTGCGGAAGAACTTTGAAATTAATCACCAGTTATGAAATTGTTTTCATTTTGAAAGTTAGAAACCACTTTATTTACAGAGAAAAGAAATAACTAACAAGTATTTACAATTATAATTTAATAGTATAACTGCAGACTGTAGGAGAACAAATTACGTTAAACTTTAGCATCTTAAAATGAAAACCAATAAGAATGATTTATGCACTAAACTACGTTAATTGGCGTCCCTTCTAATAAATAAATAACAATCCATGCTTCATTGTCTTGTAGTAATTTTTGGTTTACTTTTTGCCGAGGAACAAAAAATAAGTCCTTTTCTATAAGGTAAATAAAAATTATACAATTTTTTATCTTCAGCCGTAACTAAAGAACAGAAAACATTGCCCTTATCTCCATAAGCTTGTCATCAATAAAATTGTATCGATGTGTGTCTAGCATCAGCCGTCATAAATCAAAGTTCAACTCAGTCTAGAGTTACCTTAAGTCGTCACGAATCCGTAGCCTCCAAATTCCCTGGCACGATGCAATACTCAAGTCCGATCGCGACGACGCCTAGCGACATGACAAACGGCTCTAGTGCACACGAATGCGCTGCACGCTGTCTGATGTCTGATGTCTGATGTCGTCTACCACAGAATGCATAATGTGGGGGTTTATGACCTAGGTCTACCTGAAACGATGCTTAGCTCTATACGAGAGCCTAGAGAGAGAAAACCCTATTTTATTTCATCGAAAGCTAGAATAGTTTGGAGGTAAGACGTAGAATCGGCTTGTTGCCGTTTCTATTTTCTTACCCAGATACAACAGTAAAAAGTGGAAAGTCTTTTAAGAAACATAATCACAGCAAGGCAACAAGAGAAGCGACTTAAGATGATCGCATGGTCTACATCGTGGTGACTCACCAATTGTATACAATAGCACATCACACGGGTCATACGCGATATAAGAGGTTAAACCAGACCTATTAAGTCTTTTGCACAACACAGCGTAATGAAATTGAACAATTTTGACGACCTCTGTGGCTCGGTGGGCGAACGTCCGCCTACGACGCAGGAGGTTGCGGGTTCGATTCCCGCCTCGGGACAAATGTTTGTACGATCTGCATATATTTGTTCAGGACGTACTAAATGTTTTCTATGTTCTTGATCCCTTTACGCATTTCAATCTGAAACCAGCTGACCAACAAATTTGTCAAAAGTTAAATAAAATGAAAAGATTTTTCACAAGAAAAATTAGCCCCTTGAAAACAATCTTCAATTTTCATTTCGCTACGAAAAATTATAATCCCAAGTCACACCTAAAAATTCCCGAATTACATAGCAGATATATAACTGAAATAAACCTGTCTGGGGGCTAGGAAATATCGTGAGAGCCGCCGGCGTCTCCACAGGTGTTTTAGTGCTATTCCTTAGCCCCACTTTAACCGCTGTATTTCGGTTTTTGCGCTTTCTAAGATGTGATTGAAAGTAACTTGAGCTTTGTGGGGTTAGCACGTGAGGTAATTGCTTGAGGCTTTCCTTAGTGCGATTGTTTCCAGATATACATTTCTCGCTAAAGTTTAGACAAAATGAAATGTAAATGGTAAGTTTTTTCGTAGGTGCTTTGTAGGTTAATAGAAAACGTATACCTAATATTAGTCTCCATTTAAGATATACCTTCAGTTCTAAATTTAATAACCTCAACCTCAACAGCCTACATAGGTCCACTGCTTGACGCAGGCCTCCCCCAGATAAGCGCCATGTTGGCGATTATGCAATGTTTATCTTAATTTAGTAAACACCACAAAATATACAGTTTTTTTACATTCAATCCCATTTACCCCCCGTTGAACACAATGAAAGGTACATTCGCGGTATATACATATCATAGACTCGCAGTGTACGATGTTATTGCATCGTAAACTGCGAGTATTTACCATATTGCCATCATCAAAGCCAAAATAATTATTTAACAAATACCCGAGTCACACAAATTACTATTTCAAATTGTCAACTGCCACCGAAATCGGTTCAATATTAAACGCTGTCTGCATTCGGCATATATTATCAGTTCATCGGTTAAGCTAATGATACAAAATGTTTGTAATGGAATTATTGAAATGGTTCAGTGCGTTTGGGTTAAATTTATATGGATGAAGTAAGCCAATATAACTACGGTTACAAGTTAGCCTGTAACATAACAATCATTACACTGGGTTGGTCGAAGCAAAGGTCCCTGAAACCAATATAATATTTGTAAAATATTGCGCAAATGGAGCTATGTCATGTTATAATTTTTCAGTCTGTTAGTTCGTTATTGAACAATATAAAATGGCTATTTTATTTTATTTAATAACAAACTGACGAATTTTTTCGCCACTACTGAGGAAATGCTTCTATAATGGACTTCCAATAATCGCGGTTTTTGCGGCGCTATATCATTGAACTTAGATTTTTTCACATCCCGGGACAGTAACCAATTGACATCATTATCAACCTCCGTAAACATCAATCATCGTACAGCTGGGTATGAATCTATTGCCTTTACCACTCTACGTTCACGATCCTAACCCAACAATAAATAAATAATATTGGACACAATTCACACAGCATAAAGCCCCAAGCTAAGCAGAGCTAACAATATCCACCTCAAAGTCAAATTACTACATTTTCAAGCTTTATAGTTTCAACTAACAGTTCCTCATGGTTCATCCGGCAATATGAAATACCCTGTAGCTGACAAGTTGAATTATACATCGCATGGGCGGGTCCGATGTAGACGGGTGTCATCAACAATTGTGTAGTTTTTAATTTGTTGCTACCGACTGGCGGTGATGGATGTTTTGTATAGCACAAACACAAAAAGGGATTATAGTTACTAAGTAAATCTTTTGTGGAGGTGATAAGAACGAAACTGCAGTTAAATCATGCGGGGTTAACATCCTTTCTTCTTTTAAGTTTCAAATCACGTGACGGATCGGCTGATGTTTGATTCTTCTTCATGTGAAAACTTCTGAACGAATCGGCCTAAAGTTTTATTCACGTGACTTCTATTTATAATCCATTCAGTTTACGTGCAAAACCATGAAAAGAAACTAGATTTCCAATGTGCATTTTATGTAGAGATAGTTACTAGAGCTATAGAAATAAACAGTTTTCCGTGGAATTTTAAACATGCTCTTTTGAATACTGCATGCAGACTTTTATCATGATGATTCCTTTTGGGTATATTGATAATGATTTATTAAAATCAAAACTACAACAGTAGCTATGAACTTGGAAGAAAAAGTAGTAAAGAAAACATAGAAATAAAGTAAAATGCCCGACGTAATCTTATTATTGTGGTTCTTCTTAAAAACTTGTTTCAACACTAGAAACAGCGCTAAACAAAGCAACATTCTTGTAAAGCAATACCATTTTCAACAACAAAACTCATTCTCTTTTAAAAAGCACATGTTTCCCAGACAACCCGGCAAAATTGGCTTAAAATTTCAAATTCCCAACAAGCCTCTAGAGATCAGTAGCAACGTCTGGCAAACAAAGATACGTTACTGAGATCTTAATTCTCCTAATCCAAGTAAGAAGGCGAGGTGGACAGAGCATACGTGCAGCTTCTACGTGACTCGACTGGCTGCAAGAAATAACACATGAAATGATCGAGAAACGCCGGCAGCGAAATTGATTTTGTTATAACATTGTAGGGGTTGAGAAATCAAAGGTCTTTTGAAATTGTTGTAGAACTAGGTATTGCCCGCGACTCGGTTTGTGGAGACTTTATCACTTTCATGGTCCAAGACATGTTGCAAATGTCGTTTTTCCTACTACAATTCTATAAAACCATTTGTTTACCTCTGAATGTATTTCTCGCCTAATTCCACGGCTTAAGTTTGAGGGTTGATTCAGACGCAGCAAGCACCATGGCATTGTAACGAATAAAATGTATATTTTCTCTCATAATTGTTCGTTTTTCTTTCTACAGTTCTCTATAACCATCTATTTGGGTATATCTATAATTATACCTATCTCCACACTTTGTAACTTCGAAACTACAAAACACCAGCGTTGATAAGTACCAAGGAGTATGTAATTTCAAGAAGCACTCAGCGCTTTGGAGCCCCTATTCAGTTCAACTAACGGTCCGTCTTACTTCAGGACACAATACACGCTTTGTAACATGATTACTAACATGAGTCAGGAAATTCTACGAAAATACATTTATACTTGAGTACGATTAAGCGTGTACGTCATCATCATCGAGGACGACCTCTGTAGCGAGGTAAACGAAGGTCCAACTGCGACGCAAGAGGTTGTGAGTTCGATTCCCGCTTCGAGACAAACGTGTGTACGATCTGCAGATTGTATTTTGTATCATGCATAGAAAACATCCAGAACTGTTCAGGGAGCTCTGGATGTTTTCTATGTTTAAAAAAATATCTATCTATGTAGTATATTGAATAAAGTATATCAGTTATCTAGTACCCATAACACAAGCTCTATTTATCTTGAGCTAGATAATGCTGTGTGCATTGTCGAATATTTGTGCGGCAAGCTAAAGACGAGTACGTTACTTAAATTATTAAAATTGGTAATTTTTACTCAGCTTTCAGCATCATTTAGCCCCCACAATGTAAGCAATACTTGTGTACCTATTTTATTATATGTCAAACCCATAATTTTTCGGAATTTTCTACTTTAGCTTTCTACATCTTTTGTTACTTTGTCTAGTTAGTCTAGCCCTCTGTTTCAATTATTTCGGTGTCTTAGAGATTTTTACGGTACAGATAACCACCATTAAAAAAAACGAATCACACTTTTTTTTATTGAAAACAGGTTTAAGGAATCTCGATTGTCACAATAGGGTTTCAGTAATCTTTACAAGATTTTTTACCTCAAAGTTCACGCAAATAAAACTAGAGAGCTTGTAAGCTTGAAGCACTATATTCCGCTCGTAAGTGTAACTTTTAAAGAAGTTCCAAATTCGACACAAAAAAGAAAGTTCAGAGAAGCGACGCTAAGTGAATAAGTGAATAGTTAAACTCTCGTAATATTTACATAAAGTGAACATTAGTCTGATGGTGCAAGCGATGAGGGACGTGGGGGATTAAAGCCTAATGGGGTATAACGATGGCTAAATTAAATGATAAATCATGGGATTCCATGGAACTAAATTAATATTTAATCTGACCGAGTTTCCCCCATAGTGTGGTGAGGTGCCTTCGTGTAATTAATTCACACACACACACACTCATGAATTTAGTGGAATGACGATCTGCGAAAGACTGCAGGCAGATGCTGAATGCGTCGAGCTGAAGACAGGGCGCTATGGCGCTCATTAGAGGATACCTATGTCCAGCAGTGGACTAATATAGGCTGATTATGATGATGATGATTTACAGACAGACAGATTTACAAGACACTAGAGTCTTGTAAATCTTTGCGATGGTGAAAGTGTTTCGATTAGTTTTCAAAACTATTATTTTGCCGAGCAATTTGGTTTGGTTTTCATTTCGGTGGACAGCGGTAACAGATTCTCGATTATGTATTTTGTGGGTTGTGGTAAACTTCCATTAGAGTTAAAATAAATACGTTTCTTCTGTTTGTTGTATAATAAAAAATATCTATCTATGTAGTGTATTTGTATTATGTATATCAGTTATCTAGTACCCATAACACAAGCTCTGCTTAGCTTGGGGCTAGATAATTTAATAAATAAATAAATAAATAAATAAAGTCGTATTAAAAAGTCGTATTATTTATTTACATAATACGACATTATTGTTGCGCTTTCCACTTTAGATATAAACATTAATAATAAGGGCTTGCGCTATGATCTTGCAAGCTTTTATTAATAACAATATTCTTAAACCTTAGTAAATGTCTGTACCTACACGTTAAGAGTGACTTCATCATTGAATCTAATTTCTAACTTGATTTTCAACGTCAGAATGAAGGGAGCTAATTGCCCTTCCCCTAGCTACTCCACTCTCATAGTTTTACCCCTGTTTCCTAGGGGAAAAAGCATATTCCTCTAGCCTATGTTAGTTACATAGTATACTAAGAAGGAAAACTGTAATAATTAAAAGAGCATTTAACTTTTATTTTTTGAAAAATAGGCTGTATGAAGCATTATCACTCTCTTACAAATATGAAAGTTTGGATGATTAGTAACAAACTAACCTCTTCACGACAAAACGACTGAACGGATTCATCATCATCATCATCATCAGTCTATATTAGTCCACTGCTGGACATACGCATCCCCTAATGAGCGCCATAGCGCCCTGTCTTCAGCTTGACGCATCCAGCATCTGCCTGCAGTCTTTCGCAGATCGTCATCCCACCTGGCCGGAGGGCGTCCTACACTACGTTTGCCGAGTCGCTGTCTCCACTCAAGAACTCGTTTACCCCAGCGGTTATCGGTTCTTATTCTTCTCATTCTCGTGCGAGATATGGCCGGCCCACTGCCACTTCAGTTTGCTAATTCTTTGAGCTATGTCGATAACTTTGGTTCTCTGTCGGATGTATTCGTTACGAATCCTATCCTTCAGAGAGACTCCGAGCATAGCTCTTTCCATAGCTCGCTGAGCGACTTTAAACTGGTGGACCAGCCCTATCGTGAGTGTCCACGTCTCAGCTCCGTAGGTCATGACGGGTAGGACGCACTGATTGAAAACTTTCGTTTTCAAGCATTGCGGTATGGATGACGAGAGGACTCGACGTAGCTTTCCAAACGCTGCCCAGCCTAGCTGAATCCTCCTCTTGGCCTCCTTCTCAAAATTGTTTTTACCCAACTGCAGAATTTGTCCAAGGTAAGTGTACTCGAAAACAATTTCGAGAGGGTGGCCATGTACGTCGACCGGTCCCGGATCAATGAGGCCATTGATCATGATTTTGGTTTTATCCAAATTCATGCCGAGACCGATGCATCGTGAGGCTAAAGCTAGGCCGTCCAGCATCCGGTTTAGCTCCTCCAACGACTCCGCCATTACGACTATGTCATCAGCGAATCGAAGGTGTGAGATGTAATCGCCGTTTATGTTGATGCCCTTACCTTTCCAGTCCAGTGTCTTAAACATATCTTCCGAGGCGCTCGTGAACAGTTTCGGGGATATAACATCCCCCTGCCTCACTCCTCTGCGCAGTTGGATGGGTTTGGACTGCTGGTCCTGTACTTGGACACTCATGGTCGCGGCGTCGTAGAGACATCTCAGCACCTCGATATAACGATAGTCTACTTGGCATCGCTGTAAGGATTCCAGAACAGCCCAGGTTTCGACAGAGTCAAAGGCCTTCTCATAGTCCACAAAGGCCAGACACAGGGGCTGATTATACTCTTCGGACTTCTGTATAATCTGCCTCACTGTGTGTATGTGGTCTATGGTGCCATATCCTCCGCGAAACCCGGCCTGTTCCGGTGGCTGGAACTCGTCGAGTCTCCTGGCGAGACGGTTCGTGATCACTCGTGAGAACAGCTTATAGACGTGGCTCAGGATTGAGATGGGTCTGTAGTTTTTAAGGAGGGTTTTATCTCCCTTCTTAAAAAAAAAGAGAACGGATTGGAATAATATTTGTCACCGATGTAGTTCTAGACCTAAACTAACATAGATGCTATTTTGGAACCCGAAACAATGCCTGCAAAGCCACGGGTGAAAGCTATAAGATTTTTACGTAGTCTTTGTAATTAAAAATATATTTTTTGTTAGGTACTTGGAGATGAAATTCATTGGCACAGTCCACTGGTGGAGGTAATCTCAAGAAAATCCTCAACCTTAACCTCATCAGCCAGTATTGGTGCACTGCTGGACGCAAGCCTCCTCCTGATAAGCGTCTTGTTTATGTAATGGGGTATTTCCCATAATCCCCACGCTGGGCATGCGGAATGGGGATCGCAGTTCGGTGGTAGAACTGTTCTGCAGGGGGCGCTGCTGCCCCGGTGGATATCCCTTAGTCGCCTCCTACGACACCCACGGGAAGAGATGGGTGGTGCATATTCTAAGCCAGCACCACACAGCTGGAAAATCAAACAGTCATTATATTTTGATTTTAAAATATATCCCAGGAATTATTTAGGTACTTAGAAATTACTTACAATCTACCATTATTTGATTGCTACTCTCTTTGCTAACAAAGAAGGTACTCACATGCTCGAACTAGTAAATTATACATCAAAGAAATAGGACTAAAATAATAGTATGCCAGTGTTAAATAGAACTCTCGCCGCCCATGACCTGCCATTCTCCGCATGACTATGTGAATGTATAATGTAATAGAATAGTCTAAACGGTATGTAATTGCCTTCTTTCAGCAGTTTTCTTTGTTCGTTTTGTGGTTGGTTTTGTGTTTTCTGGGAACTGGTTTCAGCTGGATTCGAGTGTGAAATGGCTTAATGTTGTGTATGGTAATAAAAAGAAAAAACGTAGCTACAATGTTTTTGTAACTGGATTTATGGTCTTTAAGAATTTGACATCATTGTAATCCTTCACAATCAACTGGGCGATAAAACAAATAGAATTACTAAAGGGCTCTATAGATAGGCATTCTTGATTTCCCAATTCTTTAAATTAGTTAAGTTAACAATGCTGGACAATTCTTTATTGTCTTGCTTTTTGATTTATAATCTATGTATTGATAAAAAATAATGATTTAAGCATGCTGTTCCGGTGTCTTCATATACCCCATTCTTTATGTAGACGACTTATTTAATACTCTTGATTATAACCTTAATAAAATTTTACGGAAGGCCATACCTTATCTCAATTATGAAAGAAATGTAACCAGCTTTATTAACATGGTAACAGCTGCAAAGCTTAACAAAGGCATAATGGGGGTGTAATGTCGTACTCATGCCTACGTACATACGTACCAATTTGGGCACCTACACATACACCTATGCTACGATGTGGGTAGTTACTGTGCCTGCCTACATCGTGTTTCGTGTACTCAGGATTGTGTGCAAGACAGAGTGATGGATCACGTCGGCATTAAAGCCTTTTTGATGAATCGGTGGATGTAAATGAACATCCATTTGTAAATAAAGTCGCTGTCGAGATGAACTCAGATTTTGGCAGCGTGTCAAAAATGCAATCAATATTTGGTATTTCTATGGAACTTTAGAGCGTACAAAGTGTTGGGATCTTGAAATTTATTGCATGACTCAAGTAAGAGGATCTGTTCTTGCCAAAAGTTAGAGAAACAATTTTATGAAAATCATAATTGGTACGAATTGAATCGAATCATGTTTCGAAAATACTCATGTCCAATTAAAAAAATTGCGTGTTAAGACTGGCAAAATTCTTTAATAATTATCATCATCATAATCAGCCTCTATTAGTCCACTGCTGGACATAGGTATCCCTAATGAGCGCCATAGCGCCCTGTCTTCAGTTCGACGCATCCAGCATCTGCCTGCAGTCTTTCGCAGATCGTCATTCCACTCAATTCAAATCCAAATTCTTTAGTGGTTTATATTTATTTTAGATTTGGCCATATTCCACATATAGTGTAGGTAACTTACCTAATCATTTACGCAAAACGTAACCAGCTATCTTTATAAACCCCAAGCCCCACAATAACCAGACACAATAATCCTTGAATGTTCCTCAATCGCCCGACACCCAGCAACTCATACGGTCTGAGAGCTACAGTGAAGTAAAGTACGCTCCTACATATTCAAACTTAAATCCGCATCAGCTTCCCACTTCTTATGAGGATGCTGTATTCTGTCGCAACTTAGACACATGGCTTAGGACAGTTGGGAACATTTAACTTGTAACTCAATTTCGCAGTCATCTAAGTTGTTTTGTGTAATTTATTTTTGTTCGCTCCGTAGTTCTGTTCTTGTTTGAAAATTGCTGGTACAAACAATTTAAACAAACATTTTGTATATTCTTGTTTGAATTTTTGCGTATTTCTAGCCTCCTGCCAGCCCAAATTTCAAGAAGTAGTTTCAGATTTTCAAAAGCCTTCAAGTACCTAATTAAAATTCGAAAACGAATAAAATTACCAAAATTACTAGGTGCGATTGTCGAATTCTGTGGTAGTTTATGAATAAATCTACGATCAGGAATTCTTAGGATCAACTGGAGTTCTTTATTAATACTTATATTTAATATTTTTCAGAAAAATCTTAATAAGCAATCTTAATTAATAGGATAGTATTAAAGCACATAAGTGTATGGTAGATTAAGTTCTGAGGACCCATCACATTTCATCATACCTCGTTTTCTAAGATCCCAAAATCCAGCGCTTTGTCATGAACGAGATATAATGCAAACATGTCCCTGTGTCCAAGTGTCAAAGTTCAAAATTCACTAGCAACGCCGGGAGCAAGTCACTACTAACATATTCAAAGTTTAATCCAAATCAGCTTTCGTCTTCTTGCAAGGTTCCGTTCCGTGCAGTGTCGCCAGACAGACAGCTTTGTTGGGCTGCGAGAAAGCCGTAAAACAAAGCATGACATGTCATGTTAGCTTGTACTAGAATTTTATAAAACTCTACCTACAGCTATAACAAGAACAATAAAATTGAAATAGCATATCCAATGTAACGTGAGAAAAATTGAATTGTAAGGTTGAATTTAAAATTTACTCCATATTTACAATAAATTCGGCAAGAGAACTATTTAATAGAAGATCTAAAAGTTGGTTCATTAATCAGCCCTCGGTGATTTCAATGATAAGTAGCAATATCGGGGATAAGTCGGATAATTGATCGTAAGGATAAGTCAACAATTTCAAAAGTGTTGACTTATTCCATAGGCACGCTAGGAACGTAGCTTTAGATGCAATGTACTACCACGCTCATGACATCATTATGTATGTTTTAGAATAAATTAATCCTGCTTAGCGTATCTTATCTTTCCTTGTTTAACACCTTCATGGCCCAAGACGTAGGTGCCATTCTCCTTCACGTGTAGCAGTGAATACGTTATCGTTCAAAATCAAATCAAAACTCTTTATTTCCTTACGAATAACTATAAGAAAAGGTCAAATTATTAAGATGAGAACTAATGTCCAAAGAACACATAAAAACGTTAGTTAAAATGCAACTATCCGATTATCTTCTAAAAAAGACACCCCATAAAATGAAACGTCTCAACTGCCTTTTCATTATCTGTCAAATTCACCGGCAACTATGAAATAATACGGTAATAAGCACATATTTCGCGTTCCGAAACTCTAACTTAATTATTGCAACTTGGTATCCGTGAGTTGCTAAGCCACGTCGCATCATCGCGCTCAGCCAAGATAAAGTTCGTCTAATTAACACACTTGCTCGTCTCTTTGGTGGGATTCTTACTTGTATTTTGAGACCGTGGGATATTGACGCAAGGTGTCGAATATATTATTGGACAAACTGTATTATATTTAGGGGTTATACGTTATTAAGATGAGAACTAATGTCCAAAGAACACATAAAAACGTTAGTTAAAATGCAACTATCCGATTATCTTCTAAAAAAGACACCCCATAAAATGAAACGTCTCAACTGCCTTTTCATTATCTGTCAAATTCACCGGCAACTATGAAATAATACGGTAATAAGCACATATTTCGCGTTCCGAAACTCTAACTTAATTATTGCAACTTGGTATCCGTGAGTTGCTAAGCCACGTCGCATCATCGCGCTCAGCCAAGATAAAGTTCGTCTAATTAACACACTTGCTCGTCTCTTTGGTGGGATTCTTACTTGTATTTTGAGACCGTGGGATATTGACGCAAGGTGTCGAATATATTATTGGACAAACTGTATTATATTTAGGGGTTATACGTACCTAATTATTTTATTTTATTTTTATTTGTTTGTTTTTGTTAAATATTTTAATGTCGTTAATTTGTTTGTTGTAAGTTTATATAATTAAACAATTTTTCTTTTACTATACTGTGAGTAAGTACTGCCGAGCGCAAAACTTCTGTGAAATTAAATAATGAAAATGTAGTCTGGCTTCCTCGAAACCGGTCTAGCCTAGTGAGGAAGTCAACGAATATCACTATTTTAAATTGGCTCAGAAAATTACATACAAAATTTCCTATTTCATGTTAAGTTTATCTGTCTTACATTTGTATTATTTGCTGCAATAAAATATTTTTATTATTACTAAGTATATGAAATGCACGCATTGTGGAAAGGGACGCTTAACACCAAAAGTAGTATTATATAGGTTGCCACGAAACATAAGGAGTGATTCTGGGCCTTGAGGGGAACTTCGAAGAAGAAAAAAAAGAGTTACACGAAAAAACACATAAAAAGGTGCACTTTTAATACAAGTCACTAGAAATGCAGAGGATCCAATTAATTGCAATATAGATTTTATCTGGAGATATATCTCTATTCCATAAAACATATGTACCTACCTACATTTTGAATGAAGGTTGGGGTAATTAAATAAAGCTTAACTTAATAAAAGCTTATCATTTGGGTTAAATCTTTTAATTAATTTACATAAACGACAAATAATAGATGAACAAGTGACATACCTACTAATTAATACTCTCTATTCATTCTTCTCTAACTCATAAAATCAAATGTTTATTAAGATTTGGAAAAATAAAAGGCTTATTATTATTATTATTAAATAAATGCTTAATAATTTTATTTTATGTAGGTAATAGGTTTTTAAATTACCAAGCAATAATACGATCACAACATTGCGGAATCGGTTCCTATTAAACCTATTTTGTCAGAAGTATAAAGTACACACAATTCTACAACAATTCTTCTTACAGGCGGTTTAAACAAAGAATTTCGAACGCGCGTAAGAAGCCCTGCCCCGCCACCTGTACCAGCATGCATTCACTTTAATGCTAGTTTGTATTACAAGTTGCCTAAAATAATAAGCTGTAGCGGCGGCAACTTGCAAGTTGGGGAATACCTTCGAGCTAGGACTTGCAAGTTGATAGAGTTTGATGCTTTGAAAGTTTTGAAACCATGTCTTTGTCATTGTCAGTGCAATAAAGTTGCAGTGAATCCGGTTCTAAGATTATAATTAAATAGCTGCGCCACGCGGCTTCACACGCCTATCCCACGGGAACTTATTTATGGGATCAAAAGTAGCCTATGTGTTAATTCACGCCTAGAACTACCTGTATGCAAAATTTAAGCCCGATCCATTCGGTAGTTCTTGCGTAAATGAGCAACAAACATACATATATGTACAGACATGCTTACAAACTTTCGCGATTATAATATTAGTAGGATTAAGTTGTCAAGATTATGACTGAAACGCAGACAAAAGCATGCGCATGGGGTTGCTTACTAATTAGGCCGTCCGCACATGGAGCTACTCAAAAAGAACTAGTTACAAACTCAAATTAATAAGGAGTTACTTGAGCGTCACCGCCCATATATTCTCGCACAGGTTCGCACACGACGCTACTAGTCAAAAACCAGTTTATAACGCGTTAGCAACTGATCACGCGTGACGCGACATGCCGGTCGCCGCACTACCAGTTACCAACTTTTCTGTTATTTTGTTGTAAAAATGAACGATCAAAAAACAGAAGTGATTGAAACCTTGCAACTTGAGTAGCGTCGTGTGCGAGGTAAACAGATAAACAGATAACAGATAAACAGATAAACACACGGTACAGTTTCTAACTAGTTTGTAATTACAATTACTGATTAGTTCCGTCAATTTTGAGTAGCTCCATGTGCGGACGGCCTAAGGCCGTCCGCACATGGAGCTACTCAAAATTCGAAATGTTTAATTTTGACTTTTCCTAGCAGGGTGTAAATACTCCAACTGTTAACAACTGCGTTTAATCGCTAGAAGTGCAGGGTAAATAAAAGATTAAGTCTAGCTGTGGGATAGTATGACTTTACTATTCTGTAATAGTGCACCTAAGAAAGTTTTCACTTTACAATATTATAAAGAGTAATATATGAAATCTACGTATAATATTTCTTCCAAAACTTGAGGTTTCAATAAACGCATGTAGCGTGAACTTCTTTCATATTAACTGAAGTTTTATGAAATGTTATATGCGATATTACGTTGCATTCTTCAAGATGAAATGAAATCTCGTGTGCTTGTAATTCTGTTGGATTCATCCCGCTTACAATCTTGTAGAGAGATGTGTAACGGGCACTGTGACAAAATTGTTTTTGGCGTGAACACTTTTTACTAAATTGGATTTCTTTGTGTAAAAACCCGAAAAGTGCAAAGTCAAATAGAATATGGCTCTTTATCTCGCCACCCCTGACGGTCTTGTGCCAGCCGGATCCATTGATTTTTGTATATTGTAGTAAATTGTAGTAATAATTAAACACATTTATAAATTTAATAAAACAAAGCAACAACACCTATATTCTGAATTTTTTTCTATGTAAGTCCATAGGGTAGAACTTCCCATCAGTAGATGAGATATGCTACGAGTAATTACAAAAATTTGCTAGTACACTTGAATAGACTATTTTTTCTCTAATACTTTGTTTGATTTTTTAAAAGACCCCAAACTCAACATAGCTTTATGCTGAGGGTCTTTTAAAAAAATCTTGCCTCATGTTTTTGTTCACAATAAAAAAAACGATGATGCTGGCATAAAATCTTTAAAATTACATTACGCTATGGCCAAAAGTATCAAAGAAGCTTCATGTACACGTTTCACTCTACTTTTTAGGCAAAACCTTTTTGTAAATGTACGTGACGTGCAAACGTGAGCAAAAAGGGACTCTGCCAAAATAATATAAAAGGTCATATTTGGCAAGCAAGCGGTATTGAAGAAATTGAATGGGTTCTTACGAAATGGTGCTACTGTAATTGCTTTATCTACGTATAATTTGATTTTATTTTGTGATAATATTTTAACAGTAGATATTTATTTTTATGATACCATATACGTAACGAATTATTTTAGCTTAGGTTTTGTTTTTTTCAATCACAAGCAGGTATTTTTCAAAATTCGACTCTACTTCATTTCAAAATAATTAGACAAAAGTGTTTTTCCAGCATATATTATGATAAATACGCTGTTTTAATCCTTTTTCTACTGCGAAAGGGTAATGAGCGTGATGAGTGGACTAATTTGAACGCTTTATCTCGCTTACTCCTTTCTGCTTGACTATTTTTCTGTTAGCTTAGTCCTTTCCGCTCGAATATTTGGTTAAAATACAATAATGTAGATAACTCTTGCAAGTTAAAATGAGTTCGCTCCGCTCGCAGTGGAAACCGGGCTGGATATGCATAAAAGTACTCTCACACCCCCTTTTTATTATTTCCTTCCTTTCCGTACCCATCTTATTCGCATTACCAAAAAGTCTTCATAAACCTCGCTAACTACCAAATTTACCATCACAAAGAATGTGCGAGCAACACATTTAAGGTGTTTAATAAACGTAAGTTACTGATTTGATATTGTTACTTATTTTTGTTAGTATGCATTATATTATGAGCTGTGCTTGTATGTGATGGTGTGATCACACTTAAAAGTGAGGAGCATCTATTTGGTTGGTGTTTAGCCTATGGCATGAAATTATGAATAAAAAATGTTTGTGTTATATGAAACTAGTTTCCCAAGCGTTGTTCCTATGGAAACTTTTAAAGGTGATTTATATCCCACAGGAACTGATTTATGGGATAAAAAGTAGCCTATGCTTGATTTCAGGGTTAGAATTACCTGTATGCAATTTCAGCCAGATCCGTTCAGTAGTTTTGGCGTGAAGAGGGAACAAACATCCATCCATACATCCATCCATCCATACATCCATACAAACTTTCACATTTATAATATTAGTGTGATTAGTGTGATGTGATGTGATGTGATAGTGTGATTTTGTGAATTTGTGATCTAATCATCATTTTACACCCAATAACGATATTTTTCTCCTTTAGAACTAAATTAGGCACGCAAGCACCAAAACGTCAACATATTTTTTTATGGTTATAACAAAGGCTGTCTTTTGTCAGAAAAAAAAAAACAAAAAAAAACCTAATGCAATGAATGCGAGGGTAATATGAAGACATTTTAACTACAAAACTTGTGTTTTTAGTACCTACGTGCTTATGTACTAGCTTTACTTCAGTCTTGCCACGAGTGTGTGAGACCAATTACAGTCGCTTGATGAAATTTACATTCATTATTCGAGTGGAGTACAACCATGGACAAAATGTCAACTGCTTTTTATTTTCAACCCTCACGATATTAATGTACTTTTGAAAATTAAATTATACTCGGGATAGAGCGTTTTTAATTTAAATTTAGCTATAACCCTTTAAATTTGCTTTGTGTTGTTTTTCGTTATTAATTTTAGCGAGGGAAGAATAATGGGTGTATTTTAAAATCAGCTGTTTTTAGAAATGGCGCTGAATACCCTTGCCAAGCGAAAATGAGTTTTGTGAATTCCAAACATTCCATATTTATATTAACTTATTGACTCAAAACATGCAACTGTTATACAAATGTAAAAACAACGAAATATCGGAACAAACAACTACTACTATTGGTTATATATAATTTAAGAGACTGGAATAAAATAAAAGCCTTCTACAAGTGTTTTTAAAGATGTATTTCTCTTCCAAGCCCATAGGGTTTAGGTTCAGTTCAGTTCAGTTATTTATATAGGGTTGGCTTTCAAAATAATACTCAAATTCACACTCATTCTATATTCCTAGAGAATCGAAATCTGGTCGGTACCTTCATTGACCTTCCTTTCTGTCGTAAGTTAATCCCGAAATTTCATCACACTAATATAAATAATGTGAAAGTTTGGATGGATGTATGGATGAATGTTTGTTACCTCTTCACACCAAAACTACTGAACTGATCGAGCTGAAATTTTGTATACAGGTCGTCATCCTTGAATACACAAGTCTACTTTTTATCCCATAAATTAGTTTCCGTGGGATAAAAATTACCTTTTAACGTTTTCATAGGAACAACGCGTGCGAAGCCGCGCTGCGTAGCTAGTTAAATATAAAGGGATCAGCTGCTGCAATTAACTTACAAAACAAGAGAAATGACACAGATATTCAAACAGAAAACAAACCATTCCCAGAGAAATCTCGGCGTCATCGTCTGCGACGAATCCCTGACAGATTAAACGTAACATAAAACACGGACTTTAAACCCGTAATAAAACCCGCTGGGTTCAAACCCCCCCTTCACCCCTAATAATCGAGTTTCTCGTCCAAGATGTCGCCACGGTCCTCTATCCCTTCTGAATATCTTGCAGACTTCGCTGAGTAAATTATCATACAATTTACCAGTTCAAAGGAGTTTGCTGTAATTTCATTTTTGCCGTGACTGTGTGTTTTTGTCAGTTGGGGCTGACAATACACAATGACAAGCAGCCATTGAAGGCGTTCCAGCTTTTCATCCACAGAATAAATTAATCAACAGAAACAAAATATGTTTCTTAAGGCCCATACACCAGCGAAAGTGGCGCCCCCAACTATTTTATCTTATTATTAAGTTAAACGCAGCAAGTTTTAAAAATCCTACGTTCAGTTTGTGGTATCTATTATAAGTTATTTATTAATGCCTCTGTAATAGTTTCATTTTGTAAAGCTTAGGAAGAGATACGAAGTTGCATTATAAAAGAGGTATTAAAAAATTGCTTATTATAGATACCACAAACTGAACGTAGGATTTTTAAAAAATCCTATGATAAACGTAAAATTATGATAAAATAGGTATCGCTGTCATATTGGCTCGGGTATGCGCCTTAAATAGCTTTAATTTAATATTATTGTATTATTAGTACTACGTGGCTTATTATAACGTAGTACCACAGATTACCCCCAACTACGTTATAATAAGCGTAACGTGTTAGATAGGGTATCAACGTGTTTCGATTATCAGAAAGAAAAACGTTCAAAGTAAAAAGTTGGAAACTTTACTATTGTATATTTGATTAAATAAGCATTGTATCAGTGTAAATCCATACTATACATCACTAAACCACTGAACAAAAGAACCAAACAAACGAACCTTATCTCTAAATTTCGTTCAGTAGGAGAGCTCGTGTGAAATTTTAATGAAACTCAGCGCAGATAACTAAAATGTATCCTTTTTCCGGCGGACGAAAAACGAGTTAAATTTTGTTTTTGGTAACCTTTGGCGCTAATTTCGAAAGAGCTTATCTTAAGGCCCATACACCAGTGAAAGTGGCGCCCCCAACTATTTTATCTTACTATTACGTTAAACGCAGCAAGTTTTAAAAATCCTACGTGCAGTTTGTGGTATCTATTATGAGCTATTTTTAAATGACTTTGTAATAAGTTAAGTTTTTTCAAATTTATTTTTTGTATAGTTAAGGCTTATAAGTAGGCTCATAAGTTTAACAAAATATAATACAGAGAACGAAAGACAAATTATGTGTGGTCTTTTTCAGTGCAAAACCCATAGCATGCAAACCATTTGAAAAATAGAAACAATCCTGACGTAGAGTTGTATTCATAAGGAAAACCACCATATTCGTACTGATCAAACCGATAAGCGCCGTACAAATGCTGGTAAGCCATCTGCTCATTTCTTTACCCCTAGGGTGCTACAGTAAACATTCATCAACCGTAAAGTAAGAAACATGTCTGATTTTATCTTCTTTTATTCTCTACTGAATGGAACACGACACGTTTTCGTGAGAAATTCGAAACAACATACAAACACTTTAACGTTTTCTCGTAGCAGTCTGAAGTGTTATGTTTTCAAAATAGAGTTGGTTGTGATGGAATTCATCTATAAATTGGCGACCATAACAATAGTAGGTACATTTCTTCCCAGAGTTTCTGATTTAAGTGGCGATTAAATTGAAACGTCTCGGCTGGCAACACCATCCATCAAACGGGACGTTTTACTCAGTGTTGCCAGACACGATATTACGGTCATCAATTTGATGTTACAAAATAAAACTACGACGCAAAAGTTTGACAAAAACTATTTTTGTACAAATAAACGTGATAAATCGATCACGTGGACCTATCATTGTTTGCTAGAAATGCCGTGAAAGTATTTTACTTGCTAGATTGTTTACACTAATACGGACGAACAGGTAATAGGTAGGTATGAGGTTTTTTGACGAAGGCTTTGGTATAAGACGTTGCATCCTTGCTGTACATAATCTTCTTAATTGAATGCTTTGAATGTAGACTCATAGTGAATAGTACATATTTATTTCCTTAATTTTCATCGTAAGTTCTGAGTGGCCATTCCTATAAAGTGAGCCAAACCTACCCTAAACAACAAGTGTAGCTTAAAGCGAGCGGAGCTTAGGTAAAAATAGAAAAAAAGCTATAAAATATTTCACAGTTAGTTCGTGAGACTTATTTTAGATGGCTGGATTCTGCCACTTGAGAGTACAAACATTTCAATAAGGATTAAGTAAGAACATTAGTACTAACAAGCTACGTTAGTTATTTTATTCAGAAGTATACATTGTAATTTTGATTGAAAACAATATATATTTATAACAATCTTATATACTGGTGATCAATCAGGTCAATGTGACAGTTATGAATTTAAATATAATAAAATAATGTATGTAGGATATGAATATATTTTAAAGTGGGTTACCCACCTGGTTTTGTCTGCCAATTTGTCATCAACAAAAACCATTACCACATTCTGTCGTCTCTACATCTCTTTCGGGTGACACAAAGAGCTCCAAGCCCGTGTTCCGTGCCAACAAATGAAATTTTTCGATCGAGACGAATGATGACTGTACATTACTCTTTTTGTATACCCAACAATGCCGCTTTCAAAAGCGCCATGTAGGGAATGATTTATTAAAAATATGCACATTTGTGTAAAGGTGCGAGAGAATTCAATACTCGTATTCACATATTGTTTTAATTTTCTTTTGTTTACAAAATGAGTATAGAGTACGCATAAATTGTTATTATTTTTATAGATTTTTCGTCACCGCTGGCTTGCTTTGAGTTACTAATTGGTTGTTGTCTAGAAGTCGGAAAATTTTGTGGTAGGTTAAGTAAAATAGTAGTTATTCTTAAAAACCAGAGGAGGTCAAAACATAGTGACGAAATTCACATACCTATGAAAATATAAATAATATAGGGAGTAATAAAATATAGGACTTGGGAGGGATATTCTATCTCTATGTAACCCTATATACAGGGTTTCCGGTAATTAATGGATAAGCCCGCAGGTACTTGTGGCAGGGGGACCACTCAGAAAATAAAAAAATCAAAAAGAAATCTATCTGCTACGGCCCACAGCTTAAAAAACATGCCTATTTCATGTAGTTTCTTAAATGGTATTACAGTAAATTTTGTAATTGTCAAATTACCGAGTTAAAGCTATGGTTATGTTTCTGTAGCCCTATTTTTCTTAAAACAAATAATAAGAAAAATTTAAAAAATCCTAGACCGTTGCAGATATCTTTTTTTTCTGAGTGGCCTTCCAGCCCCCAACAAGTACCTGCGGGGTTTTCCATTAAAAACCGGACACCTTGTATAATAAACTAGCAGTGCCTCGCGGTTTCGCGGGATTAAACATAGCCTATGTCACTCCCTGAAAAGTAAGCTTTATAATGATGAAATATGTTTTTTAATTAGTCCAGTAGTTTCAAAGCCTATTCAATACAAACAAACAATCTAATCTTTCCTCTTTATATTAGTATAGATGTATAGATATTTAAATTTTCTTATATATTATATTATCAAATTCTATATTCAGTAGGTACATTATACATTATTGTCAGCTGAATGATGGTTTATTGAAGACTGTTCGCTCCAGCTACGACTTCCAACTTTAGTGTCAATAAACCATGTAAATGGAATACCTAGAAAAAAGTCCCTTATCTTAAGTTTCGAGAAAAACTAGGATTACCACCCGTCATCGTCGTTCAGAGTTCATTGTCCAGCTGAAGTCACTTTCGCCAACACAATTTCAAGAACCGTCTTACAGAATTTATAGCACTTGTCTCCGTTTTTAAGTCGCTAGATTTTTACTAGCGTGGATCTCAAGTTGATTTAATTTTGCAGAATTCTATAGGAAAATGCAGAATGTTCACAAAAGACGAATGCTGTTACGTGTAGGATTAAATAATTTATGCGGTTGGTTGATGATTAAATAAAAATGGTTATTAACTGATTAATATTGGGATATGGATGTAGAATTAAATGTTGTATGCGGTTGGTTTAGGAATAATAATGATTAAATAAAAATGATTAATAATTTCTGATTAATATTGGGATATGAAGGCATTGGCAATTTTTTAAGGTTCATATATATATAAATTATTATGATAGCTGCACCTCGCGGCTTTGCACGTCTATCCTACGGGAACTGATTTATGGGATAAAAAGTTACTTATGTGTTATTCCAGGCCTAGAACTACCTGTATGAAAAGCACGATCCGTTAAATAGTTTTAGTTAAAGAGCAACAAACATACATGCACACATGTTTAGAAACTTTCGCGTTTATAATATGAGTAGTTTATAATATTAGAAGGATTCACGTTCGCCAAGTCAACAGCGTGAAAGATAAGACAATTTGGACTAGAGAACCAAACGGTATTTGCTATGAAGCGAATCGAAAACAATTGAAATAATCGTAGGCAAAAATTCGAAACAGATCACGTCTAAGGCGATCATATCTAAGGCATTATGTCAAACATTTTTGGACTTTCTACCACCATTCGACATCAATAGTTACTTTGTCTAAGCCCTCAGCTTGTAATATGAGTTAAGTAAAGCACGATATGTTTCGACTAACATGTTAGTACTAAATACGCAATAAACTTCTGAATATTTTAAGGCAAAAAAAAATTCACACACACATCCTTAACTTTAAGAATCCATTCTATTCAATAAGTTCTCATACAAGAAGAAAAGCCATCGTTAAAACCGCAAACACTTTCACTCTTCAAGTCTTTGTCAATTTCAATGACCACGATAAAACCTCTTCAGTATTTTTCTTGACCTTTTGCAAGTATCCATTATTCAATGGCTGACCTTTTACCCCGTTATTAATAAAAGCGTTGAATCGCACTAAAACGCACGAAGGATTCCTTTTAACTGGGGAAGTATGGCGATAAGCCTTTCGAAATAAACTTCTTCTAATTTTCTGTTTGCTAAATGTATCTAAAAAGACCTTGCATGCGATACAATAAAATAAGAAAAACTCTATTATCTATGCAAATTTCAGTCTGATCAGTTATGTCGTGAAGTCGTAACAAAAATCCATCCAAACATTAAAACTACCGCATTTATAATATTAGTAACAATAATATCACTAATTACTTAAGGGGCATAAAATAGCCAATATGACAGCGCCACCTATTTTATCATAATCTATTATTACGTTTAACTCATAGGAAATTACAAAAATCCATCGTACAGCTTCCGTATCTATTATAAGTTATTTTTAACACCTTTTTAATAGTTTTATCTTATGCAGTTTAGGATAGAGATGCGAAAAGAGACTTAGGGTTTGGTGGCAAAAAAGCGCAACTTCGTATCTCTGCCTAAGCTTTACAAAATGAAACTATTACAGAGGCATTAATAAATTACTTATGATAGATACCACAAACTGTATAATGGATTTTTAAAACTTCCTGTATTTAACGTAATAATAAGATAAAATAAGTGGGGGCGCCACTTTTACTCACGTATGCGCCTTAATCAGTAAAGAATAATCTAAACATCCGCTAAGCAAGGGGTGCTTTTCAAATCAGCCGCAAAGTGCACCCTATCCATCAGACAGTGGAAAAACAAACGGTATTTACGTTCGACGGAATTGCCTCCGTTATTATAGCGGCCACAATTATGGTGTAATTGAAAACCGAGTGGTCGTTACAGCGATGACGTCACGTATAATGCGCGGGACACACTGTTGCGACGCAATAATTAAAACGTTACAAAACGTCACGAAACGTTGACAAAACGTTAAATGTGACATAAAAGACGTTGATTTCAGAACTGGTTGTGTCTATTAAAAAATACCACAAGTATTCTGCTTTCTACAAAAATAAATATTGTATTTTTTTTATGAGTTTCATCAGCGTTTTAAATTATTTTCTGAAGGAATTTAGGCATAGGTTGCTTTATCATTTGGGGAAGCGCATAGTTTTCTGTGTAGATTTGAATCGAACACATCACACATCTTCTCTACCCAATTAAATCTCACAGGTCTGATGTCTCGTAGAGAGACGAAACTAGTTACGACTTACTTTAAATAAATGTTATTTCATTTTGATGTATAATTTGTTAGATTTTATCGCAAAAGGTTTTTTCGTGGAATTGTTACTAAATATTTTCATACTTATCTTAACAATAGATTTCCGCAAAGTAATGCCTGAATCTATTATGTATCGCAACGGTCATCTTGATACTTATTTCACTATTTGTAAGGATAGGTAGAAAACATTCTACCGAGTAAAGAAAGTAGGTACTACTACATACAAACATATAGTTAGTGTTGATTAAATATGGCTTTGCGCTCTTTCGCCTCGTTTTCTGCACAAAATGTGCTTGATCCGGAATCTGTGTGGCTCGAGCCTAATGTGGCTTCTTTGCTGAAATGGGATAGTAGGGGTGGGTTGACTATGATAAGTGGGGATACAGATGAATGCCGCACGCGAGCTAATTTGAAATAGGAGAGGCGTGTCTTGTTGCTTTTAATGAATACTACCGCACAGTGTAGTCATCGCCTTAATTATATTCTGTGTGGACTGTGACTAAGATATCAATATGAGAACTTAAACTTAAATTTTGTAGTAAATAAGGTTTTCATGTGCTTAGAAACTCTTTTAGATGACGTTCAGAATACAGGTATGGATAAAAACATTTATAAATTCAATCTAAATTTTAATAAATTAATTAATTAATATTAGTTTTAATTAATTGATGACAATTTTCTTTTTCAATAAATCTACCTAGTTATTTATTATTTTAATAAATATGATATGCTGAGGCAGAGATCATTTTGTGCCGCCGGACTTAATTTTTTAAGTATGAATTATATTGTTCAAAAGTGTAAAAGGGTCTGTTGGTGGTACAAATAAATAAATTTTATTCTTTATTCATTATATTTTTAATCGTGAGTATTTGAAGATTATTTTCATGCATGTATGACGTCAGTTCATAACAGCGTTAAAGTGTTGGGGATGATGACAGCAACTGAGAGTGCGCATGGGATGATAAAAAGGGAGAGTTTGTTCTTTCTTTCTTTTCTTCTTTTAATAGCGTCTACATATGGGTACGTCTGGGTTGACATAATTTTGCCAATGTTCGTAATATTAGAGTAAAATAAAAATAAAAGCTATGTTGTTTAGGTGATTAAGCTACATTATGTTGGCTGACATAGTTAGCTTTGACTTGATAGACTTGTAAAAACTGTCAAAATCTTACATCACAAACACGTTGTCAATGATAACGCAACCAATGTGGCTATTCCATGGACGAAGGAAATCACCCCTGCTTGTAGGGCTATTCCATATTTGATAGATCTAAAATGGTACATCAAGGACATCTCATTAGTGTGAAAAGTAGAATAACATCAAAGCCTTTTTGAACATTTAAGGCATAAAAGATTCTGATTGGCTGATGGTTATGACGAACAATTCCATTACCAATCAGCTTACACGCGTAACTACTCATTGCAAATGAATTGCCTGAGGCTTTCGATGAATTGGCGTAATGATCACTGCATTAAACGAAATGAAATTGATTCGTTAGCTTCAAGTTTATGCGACAGAAAACAAATAAAACGTATCTTTTAATGAAAAAAAATATAATAAAATAATAGAATTAATTTTAAGCTAGTAGATAGATTATGACTTTATTGCGCCAACAATACAAAAGAAGAATAAAAATAGAACTTAATGCTAACTGCTAACTTCAGTGTAGCACAATCAGTGGCCTTATCGCTAACAGCGCAGGCAACTCTCTTCCAGGCAACCTTTGGAAGGATAGGATCGGTACGTATAGAAGCTGACGTTGTCATAATATTGATGACGTGTTAAAAGGTAATAAATATTTTTACAACATTAAAGTACTTAAAAAAAACAGAGATTCAATTATTCCGTTTTTACAATTAAAACAATGGAGCTAACTGCAGACTGTTACAAACAAATAAATAGATAACATGTTTGCAGCCAAATTTGAATAGGTAGTCTAATAATTACTCATTAGAGTCTGGGAACTAAGACCCGTATTATAAAAGCTTGCTCATTCGACGTTCTATGTTTAAGTAACGGTTTTCTATGATAAAAGAGTTACTCAAGCAAGATGGATAACTAAACATAGTTTCATAATACGGGCCTTAGAGTTGATATTGAAAAAGCGTTAGGAACAGTTTTTTTATCCACTTGTAAGCGTTTTATCAAATTTCGGACTCGTAGAATCGTAAAAAAAGATTACCACAAAACCTAAACATCGACAATTTGTTTTGTTGAACTCATGTTGTCATTTAAATATGCAGCCATTTGAAAATAATGCTAATATTCCCAGTCTCAAGAAATTCTATTGAAGAAAATGATTGAACCTTTAGGTCGCGTTTTCGACGGAATATGCAAATGGCTCTCCTGAAGTACTCATTCTCAATCCTCAACAGCCTATATTGGTCCTGATAAGCGACTTATTAGCGTATCTCATAATCCCCCCGCTGGGCATGCAGGTTGGGGATCACAATTCGGTGGTAGAATTGTTCTGCAGGGGGCCCTGCTGCCCACCCCCCGGTGAATATCGCTTAGTCGCCTCTTACGACACCCGCGGGAAGAGATGGGGTTATGCAAATTATAAGCAAGCACCACTCAGCCTCTGAAGTAGGTACCTAAGATCTATCAAATAGGTTTTGTATACGCTGGCACCTACAACAAAGGAAATAACTAGAAACACACAGAGAAATAAAACCGTCAGAACTACAACAAGGAAAGCACAAAACCGCTGCTTCAATATGCCATCCACAAAAATTAGCTCCACCGTTCATCACTCAAGTCGCCCCTTTAACACAAAGGACGGATGCAGTCTCCCACAAACTTTCCATACACCAGCCAAGGGTTTAATTGTTTTCCTGCACCACGAGACGTTGGGAAAACGCGACTAAAACGAGAAGCACTCTACTTTTAGCCAGCCAGACCTTTTGTCTGAGAATTCTAATTTATAATTGAATAGCTACTGTTCATATGGGGAAGTTCAGCTTGTCAGAGCTTACTTTTCTTTGCAGACGAATGGTCTGTTATATACATTTATTCAAGGAACCGATTATGGGATTCCATTAGTTTCTAAGGAGAAATGCTCTACTTTTAACCCGACCTTTTGTCTGAATCTGAAAGTCTATTCTAATTTATAATTAAATAGGTACCTACTGTTCATGTTTTACTTGTGAGAACTAACTTTTCCTTGAAGACGACTGATATGGTATGTTTGAAAAATGTATTAAAGCAACCGATTATGGAATTCAATTAGGTTTTGGTTACGATTCTTTGAACTTTATAAAGGTTTATGGTTCCAGAATCTTTGAGCAAGACAGAACTCTTACTAGTAAAAGTGACGAAAGATACTTGTTTGCCTTTTCAGTTTCTCTGTTACAATCAGCAGACAATTTAATAATTATTTTCGTTTATTTAATTCAATTATTCTAATGACATAATTTTAATGTTTATAATTTCAATAACTAGATAAGTATCCTAAAATATGCTAGATAAGTATCCTAAAATATTTACTATTCACGTGCCTATACTCGGGCGAGATATAAAGCTCTACTGTATTATTCTATCAATATTTTTTGTACCATGTCCTGTGTGAATAGATATTACTAAATTACTGAATTACTTGAACGTTACATGAAACTAGAAGCTGAAAATTGTAAACTGTTGAATTGTCTATTTAGGATTAAAACAAATGGGATAACCGAAACTTTTCAACTTAAATTAGTCCTCGGCAGCGCTCCACCTATCGCTTGTAAATTATTGATGAGTATTGCGATTGACGTCTACCATGGGTTCTTTTTGGCATGGCTTTGGCTAAAAATGTCGTACACGATATTTGATTTGAAAGCCAGTATAATTTTTGCAATGTGTGTACATGCTCTACAGTTTTACTAGGATCAGAGCGTGTGTCGCTGGCATTTAAAATGTTGGATAAAGTTTTGTTTTGGCTAGTGTTTCCATTTACATTTTAAGAAAAAAAGTGTATTTGTCATACATATACTTAATGATTTAGAAGTAGGTAGTTAGTAACCCTCTTATACTTTTTGTAAAAGTTTTAAGAAGAAGAACTAGGCAACGCTGTGTTATTATTTTACGTCCCTTATAGTTATGACACAGATACATTTTTATTTTTAGATTTTATTTCAGAACCTTAGCAAACCATACAAAGAATTGTTGTTATCTTTTGCTTATAAATTTTAACCAAGTAACAATAACTATCAATCAAACTTTGCGATTCAACGTGGCAATTCTGCCAGCATCCTGGGCACTCTTTCTTATGGTGATGGCTTAGATTTTTAGAATTTAAATAGATATTTTTTATATGTTTCAAAAAACATGTTTCCTATCCAAGTCTATTATATTTTCTCCTAAATTCAATCCACTTGTCGCATACTACCATAATACTCTAAACATACTAAATAATGACAACCAGCACGATAGATAATGGATGGTTTTCCATGCAGCGCGGTAATTTTCAATTTGTAGTTACTGTGTCTATACCGGCTTTGTTTATTGAAGTTAATTGGTTTGTTTTGTAATTTTGTGTTGTTTTCTTTGTTACAGGTGAGTAATTGCTGTCTTAAAAAGAAGTTACAAACAAATGATAATAAAAAAATACCAACATGTTTCACCGGTTCACCGGTGTGGTCATATTATGTAAGTATTAAATATAAATTAATATGAATTAAATACAGATAAACGCTAAATTCAGAAACTAAGGCTTACCAGAAGTAAAAAAAAACAATAAATAATTTTTCCTTATTATGATGAAAATGTTCTTAATTTGAAGCATAAAGCAAGAATATGACGATGATTCAAAAACTACATCAAAGAGCAACAGATATGTATGTATCTAGTAAACTTATACACAGAGTTTACTTTATAGCACCATAAAGCCTTAATTTGTCCAGTATTGGCGCTAAACCTAAGCAAACTCCGGGGATGAAACAATTTGTGCACCCTAATCAAATAAGCGTAAAAGGAAAATTTTAAATTCACCGCCGGGCGTACCTACATAATGACTACGTCTAACGACTCAATCTCAGAGATTACTGTTTTATTAAAACACCTTTTGGTAAATGTTGCCAAAATATGGTAATATACGGTCAGTTTTTTAGTAGAAATCTTCATCAAATTGATTAAATCGTTGTAGGTTATATTTGATTAATTCACTGAAAATCTTTAGTGCAATTCTTACTCACTTAGATCATCATTGCACAGACGGTAAATAAAATAACATAAAAATTTAAGAAGGTTTTGATGTAGGTACCCCTACTTCTGACAGTAAAATTGGTCCTATAAAACACATCGCCAGACAAGATACTGCATCACACGTCTCGAATAAAAATGCACCAATTTATTTCGCTAGCTCTGTCTTCGATTGCCAAAGTTTTCAAGAAAATGAGAGCGCGACAATTGAAAATTTCCCAAACTCTTATAATATTTTGGATTGTGCACCTGAGAATTCTGCAAACTGTTTTATTTTTTAAATGTTATTACGTGTACGACACGGTTTTCAGGATTCGTTTCTGTATTTGAGAACTGTTTTATTGTATTTAGGAAATGGTTATATCTGACGCAGAGATACCTTTTATTATCAATCTCGTAACAACACTTTACATCCACCAACTTGATACGTCGGAGGCATGAAGCCAAAAATTACAAATTCATCTGATTTTAACCAATCCATCGCATAACTTAGAACAATAAAAACCTTTCAAAAAATAAACAGTAACGTATCGATTTACGGATATCTCAAATGCAGCAGTTTTTTAAAATGGAGATTTAAAATTTTCAATTCAGTGACGTTGCGACGCCATGGCAGAAAAAAACTTGCAACGACGAGCCTTCAATTTAACGGAAGATTTTGCACAATTGTGGGGTAGGCATTGTGTGAGGGTAGGCTAGCTTTTGTGACAGCCACTTCGGAATTCAAGTATGAATTTCAGATGGCTTAGGTTTTCTTGAGTAGGGATCCTTGAGTCGAATTTATTTATTAGGAACCGAGTTTCAGGGAGGTTGTTAAACCTAGCCTAGAATTTCACATGTAATAACGACATTTTCACAATTTGATATTTATGGCAACTTTATTGAGATGGGTGTTCTCAACAAGCAACTTGATTTTATCAAAATAACAAAAATGGTATGTTACATCACGTAACATCGGTCAGTCCAATTGTGTGTGTTAAGTTATGATATTTAATACCAGTTGTCCATAACAAAAACAATTACATCATTGGTTTTTTAGAATTGGCGGATACAAACAATAAGGTTAGAGAAAACAAAAAAGTTAATTCCTTCGTCTAAACCCCAATCACACTTTACAAGACATGTGAACAAATTATCCCAATTTGAGAAATAGCAACGGCATACTTCCAAACCAGCCACAAGCTTCAGCAAGATTAATTAATAGTGGAAAGTTATTACCGTCTCGGCTGTAATACCGTCGTTTTATCATAAAAGATGTAATCCTGAGGCAGTAATCCCTCGAACGATACCGAGCTGTGTGTACAGATATTACACTGATGGAGATTTAGTGGAAGGGATTTGTTTTCTTAAATAATGTCTTGCTGAATTAGCTGACTTTAAATGAGGGTCTTGAATGTCGTAAGAGTGGATAAGGGAACCTAACAGAATAAGGGCAGATGCTTCCATTTGTGTATTTGAAATACCTCCGTTGTGATCACCAACCCTGCTAAGTCTGGTGATAAGGCAAACCCAACTAAGGAATCTTTAGAGAGGGGGGACGGACGTTCAACAATAGACGTATGTTCTGATAAGGACAATTGTGTTTCTCCTTTTTAGTTTTGCGCAAAAAGCAAATTATTGTAAAAATAAAGATGTTTTAAAAAGTGATTTTCAAACAAACTGACATTTTGGATGATCAAGCGTAGTTATTATAATTATACGATTTTTTATAGAAGCGTTTTAAATGGCAACAGTTTGTCTCGCTTATCGTGTTCTCTTTCGAATACGACGAACAAAACCAGACCTAACCATTTTTATTCTAGAATTGCCCAACTCCAGTCTAAATGTCAGTTAAAAGAACATGCCATGAGAATAAATCTCCTAACCTAGGCACATCTAGTGGCTAAACATCTCCACGCCCCTATCAAACGCTCGTTTGCACAAAGTATAGAGTTAAAGTATATCTGGAGCCGATGCGAACGCCGTCCGAATGGCTTTACGAACACTTTTTCCCTATTTCCGAACGAATAAAAAGGTTCCAAAGAGGACTTCATGACTTTTGTTATGTCGTATAGCGTTTATACATACATGTGGGGGATTTTGTGCGCGCTTTGAATACTGTGGAAGTGCAATAGGGTGGTATTTGTAGGATTCATTTTGTTTTTTTTTGCAAGGTTGTTTCATGATAAGCTAGCTGCGCCCCGCGGCTTCGCACGCGTTGTTCGTATGGAAACATTTAAAGGTGATTTTTATCCCACGGGAACAGATTTATGGGATAAAAAGTAGCCTATGTTTTATTCCAGGATTAGAGTTACCTGTACGCAAAATTTCAGCTAGATCCGTCCAGTAGTTTTGGCGTGAAGAAGTAACAAACATCCATCCATACATCCATACAAACTTTCGCCTTTATAATATTAGTGTGAAGTGTGATGGTAAGGCACTTACGATGTCTGATATTTCCTGAGCATTATTTTAGGTCTCAACGCAAATGTATAGCAAAGGTTAATCGATTTCTCTATTCTAAAGTTTTAAGTTTGATTTGAAATAATTTAAATAAATTGGTTGTCCTTAAAAGTCCTGATATTATTTTGAGTTTACCGAGGAAATATAGCCCGTGATCCACTGAACTCTCTAAAAATAACTTCAGTCGCTATACCAAAAACCCTGTATACCAATACCTTCGTGCAAATAGCACTATCTAGAGTTTTTTTCATATAAGGATGTTTCTGTGACGATAACATCGTCAAAGTAAAGCAATACACAGAAACAAAACTTACTACAGAATAATACAAGACTTGTTCAACACATTGCAGTAACGTTACAAACCTTAGCTGGAACATTTCCAAAACTGCTGAGTACCTGAGAAAACTCAATTGTGCGTCGGGTAGACTTACTTATCACAGGATTATACCTACGTTTTGGACGATGTGACCTTGGACCTAGCCTACAGACGCAATGCAGACTCTTACCGTCACTATAAGAAACTATGGACGCCAACCAAGTTTCAAGTGACTTTGAATTGATTTGCGAATGACATTGTTTGAACTTGTATGCGGCAAAATTTTCAACACGTAACTAAGTTGAAGACTTCAATGCGTCGAGTATTTTAGAGATAAATTGTGGCTCGGTCAATGATAATGAAATAAGCTAGTCTTTCCGTTAACTGCTGATAAGTCAACAAACGTGAATCGATATAAGCATAGAATAAGAATGTTTATTTCAAAGGATAATCGATATATTTCCTTACTTGATGTTTAAATGAAAGGCAATATCACTTACGATCATACGAACCTTCAAATAAAAGATCAAAGTCACGTTAGCAAGTTTCCAAAACAAAATACCGAATACTTTTTAAACTCTTCAATTTACTAAACTAATCCGGCCATTCTGAAAAAAGTCCAAGTCCAGGCGAATATTTCTTCACGGGACAGGCTATTAAGCTCGAACTTCACCTGATGATATAATTTAGTTAAAATCGATCGCTATGGATTAGCTCCAGACTAATTGTCCAATCAAGACCACAGAATATGAGAATACTAGATAGTAGAAGTTTCACTCCTATTATGTTTAGTAGATTATCAGATTAAAATATTTAGACAAAAACAACTACTTATACATTGTACGATGTTTCTGATTATCAGTTAGTAGGGCTGAATATGAAAATAGTGGAAAGTAGAAGTTTACATTTACTGTATTTATAGAAATAAAGAATTTTGAGTTTGAGTTTTTGTGAAAATCTATCTAGTAAGTTCTTTTAGACTGCCCTTATAGCTATATATATAAGACAAAAGTAAAATTTGCGGCTTTATTGCCTAGAAGCGATCTCTTTCAGGCAACCTTTAGATGTAAAGAATTATCTGAATTTACGAAAAGGGTGTACCAAATATCCAACTCCAAATAACCAATCTTAAGTAAATATTGACCAAACAAATAATTTTACAAAATTGACTGACAAAGTATATTGTTTTAGAATTATGTACGATTACGTTACTATTATTATAAATACCTAAAAGCAAACTTAATTTGCCAATTTAATACTGAAGCTTCCGAGGTGGTGATATTTATAAGTAAAGTTGCGCTTTTCGAGTGACTCAGGTCTACGGCAGTTAATTGATTCTGAACACCTATCGGACTGCACTAAGTTACACTTTATTTGATAATTTAACTCTCGGCGTTTTAGATCACACTTAGTGGATTAAGCTAGAGCTTCGTTGAGGTGTAAAGTTTTTCCGTTGAAACTTTTATATATTTAGAATCGTGCTACACATGCCAGGTACATATTTGCTCTAGTAACAGCAGTAAATCTTTGAAAACCTTAACAGAATTGCAGATAGTTAATTTCCTTCAAGATATTTTGATTATTAAATGAAAAACTGATTGATAGTAGGTAAATATCCAAGTTTATATACAAGCGATGACAAATTAGAGTGCACCCGACAAAAATTGGTGATCTACACTGAAACAAAGCAGTCGCCGACGGAACGCCTATGCGCTTTAAGGCAGCCAACTGCCAATGCATAACTGATGGTCAGACGACATTGTGAGGGTAGAAGAGAAACCCACAGCTTCCCTATTGCCCTCAAAATATCGTCGACACAAGACTGCTAGGAGTGGCAAGATAAATATAAATTATAAAATGTTATAAATAGCTAAATTTTTTTGGGTATACAATGTTTCCTTGCGTTATCAAAGCCAAAGCTCACATTATGCAAAAAATCCGGTAATAACTGAATAATCCAGACATCAGACAATTGCAGAATTTTAATAAACAAAATAACCTGCTAGTCCTCCATTCATTCCCTTGGCTTCTAGCCATTCCTTCACGCTGGATTAGTATTACGACTGCCATCACCTTTTGTATTAAGGTCAGGGGTTGGAAAGCTTAGTTCAAGGTCAATCACGAGGTCGCAAGTAGTCTGACCCTTGCGGTTATAACCCAGTGGTTTCAAAATAACCTTAACTTATCTAAGCGGTCAGCAAATTAAATAATTCATTTGGGTGTGATTGGGCGGATTTCAGTTCGATGAACTGTGAAAGTAATTCACTCAGATTTATGTTTTGACTGGCTTTGGGAAACTTTGGTGTTTTTTCATTAGAATCATGTTGTAAAATAAATAAATATGATGCATAAGTATACATGTGAAAAGCCAAAGACAAAATCTCTAAAAATCCTTTTTTATTATTACTGGATAATTTAGATGAGTAAAAGAGTTGAGAAGTCAAGGAAATTCAGAAGAAGCCGAAATGTGGCAATGCAAAGACGCGTTCTGAACTAATATTTGATAATACTATTTCTTCAAATAGAACCCACAACTTTTAACAGCAACCAGCTTTATGCCAACACTCAATAGCGCCAGATCTTTTAGATCCATGAGTTCAAACTACCCATAAAGTATTGCTTCGTTATTTATGTTTATTTTACTGCTATCTTAATCAATTTTAATAAAATTTGGCGCATATACTAGACGCAATATAATTTACGATCGGGCTTTGAACTATGTTTAATGTTATGAAGATTATTTGTGGTAAACTTTTAAGCAAGCAGAGTTTGGTATCAGATCTATGTAAAACCTAGGCCATTTTTTTGAGATTTCTTTAATAAACGGTTCTATTAAGCCTGCCTGTTTGCTTATATTTTTTTTGTCAAATCTACTAATTAAAATTTGACCCTCGTCCTTTTGACAGATTGATCTGAAAGGTACCTTTGATCCTGATGACAATATATAAAAACCGCTTAACCTAAAAAAGTTGATTTTTTTACTTGTTTTTATATTATCAATGAAGAGTAGGAAATAAATAAAATCTGTAGATATGGTACTTAACTAAAGCGCTAAACTCGACAAATGGACTGTGTTTTGTGACGACTAAACGCTATTACTAATATTTTGCAGTTTACCTACCTAATGAACAACAAAGATGTAAAGACCGAAATAACTATACGCACGTGAAACATAAACGCGGGCGTCACTCGTCCGACTATGTCTGAAGTGGTTGGGCCTAATTGCACTCAATATGAGTCTTCAACTTTATAGAAGCTTAATTGTTCGCCTATTTTACCTATATCGATAAGAATATTTATACATAATTGCGAAATGAATGAGCATTGCGATACTTTGATAGATTTTTAGAGTATCAAGTATGTCATTCGTGTTAGTGGATGAATGAATCGTAATACGATCCATTTATCCAGTACATCATCGTACGATCATCCACATACGATCATCGTATGTTATGCAAAGGGGGAAGGTGTTCTCACAAAATCCATACAAACATCTACGCAACCGCTACAAATTGGATCGAACACATCAAGTAGGTATATAAAATAGACACAAACAAATATACTCGCAAACAACTTCCGACCCATCAATTTTATGGTCCATAAAGAAAACAAATTCATTCCTACCTCTATAAAGGCATACCTTTACCGGGCGATTGTGAGATATATCGGGAAGCTGATGTTTTGTACAGAGATCGCGGAAAAATCATTTGTTTGGGGCTAAATCACAAGCCAATTGCGCGAGTTTCTAGAATTTTCCCAGCCATAATCAAAAAACAAAGCTAGAATAGTAAAATTAACCTTTAGTAAAATAACAGCCGCACTCGTTAATGTTAATGATTACTTAACCTATCTCTTAGTAAAGATTTCAAAACAAAAGACTTAGAGACGATCATGATTACCTAAACTATCACTCAGTAAAGATTTCAAAACAGAAAAACTTTACTAATTGATAGTTTAAGTAAACAATAACGTATCTGAGTGCGGCTATGAAACTTTTAGACTTTTTTAAGACACAGTTACGTCAAGAAAATTATGAAAAATGCAAGAAGGTAGCCGATCGTTTCAAGTCTGGTCGACAAGCAAGACAAGAAAAATTAGCAGGGGTTATGCTCTATGACCATCGATCAAAAATTTCGGGAGGCCGCGAACTTTTTGATCGATGTCTATGACCAATTCAACGTCTTACACAGATACGTCAAGCTGTCGGCGAGGAATGGGACAAAACTGTATTGGATTTGTCCCATTCCCCGCCGATAACTTGTCGTATCTGTGTAAGACGTTGAATTAGTCATAGAGCATAACCCCCCAGTTTAGGTACAGTTGACGTTTACCTGATATCGCATCGTCCACCATTGTCTAGACAACTTCTATTCACATGCACCGCAAGACAGAATATCCAGTCACACGGCGATAGTCCGAAGGCAAGCAAATTACAGCGATCAATCCCGAAGCCCCGGGGCCTGCAGCGTTGCAATCTTCAACTTGTCAGTGTCAGTTTGACATCGTTGGAAGAAAGACGGCCTGATAAGCTAGCCGAAGGTGGATCCCAAGTATCTATACTGAATCTTGAATCAGGTGGGGATGAAAGTCATTATTTTATTGCATGAATTTTTGCCAAGCGTTGAGACATTCTACCCGCCGTACAAATATTACATATTCAATTATAAAAATAGAGTTTGCTGTGGTTATGGGTTCTTTGGTTATGTTCATTTTGTTTCATTAATAAAATTAACCGTTGCGACGGAAAATATTCTCATTTTTTGTTCATTAAGGCAAAAATTCCAATCAAATAATTGATGTCGTCAATTTAATTAATTCTACAAAATGATGTTGAAAAACCAATCAAATTATACATTTAATCCAGAATTATATCGTTTCAAGCCAAATTGAATTTTAATCCCAGTCAAATAAAATAACAAACGGTGTAATCCTTCTGTCAACAAATAACAAACGAGTTTCAATTTCGATTACTACTGACAAAAAACGTTGCAAATATAATGTAGATACGCTGGGCTAAAAATGCAATAACGTTTTCAGCAACGCAATATTCCGCTGAAAACTGAAACTTGGCATCAACAGAGCCAAATAAATCTAAGCCACTTAGAATCCGAATCACAGTCGGCGCAGATGGCATAACCGTGTCACTTGCACTTGAGAATGCAAAGCCGAAACGCAACAATAACTTGTTTGAAACTCACGTATTTCTCACACCACATTGCATTCTAATAAATTTCTAAATCGACATAAGTCGTTTCGTATTCAGCGGGCGCGGATTCACGAACACAATAAGATCATGTTACAAAGGACTGTGTTTTGCATATCTACAGCGATCGCTGCAAGGTATCGTTATTGCAAGTAGGTAAAAAGCAGGTTATTGTATTAAAATACTCGGTGCGCTTAGAGGTTTTGCACGCCTATCACATGGGAACTGATTTATGGGATGAAAAGTAGCCTATGTGTTATTCCGGGCCTGGAACTACCTGCATGCAAACAGCCCGTTTCAGCCCGATCCGTTCAGTAGTTTTTGCGTGAAAGAGCAACAAACATACATACAGGCATGCTTACAAACTTTCGGTTATTGCAGTTTTCCCCCTCGAACAATTTTTATATAGGATTTTTTTTTTAATTCCAGTTTGACGATCCTCCTTAGGGGTGGGGAAAACTAATATGTACCGGTAATATGCACTCGTTATCTGTTTCCTTTATGAACTCAGTCCATCTAGAGATGGCTGCAAGTCGTGGACGTTTACGTTCCGTTTTTTTCCAGTGTTTTTTTTTGAGCGGTCGTTTTGGCGGCGGCGAGAGTAATTTGAGGTCTTATGTTTTTTGCGGAGTCTGCTACTGAAAATATTGTGGACGCTTTAAAATGTATTAAACGAGATTTTTCAATGTTGATCCCTCATTTTATTTATACTACACGGCTTTTGTAGGTTTCGGACGAAATTGCATTGGTTTTATTTTAATATCAACAATCTAAGGATACGATAAGTTTTATTGAAAAATGTATCTATTGCTGACAAAATTCAATGAATCATTACATGAAAAAGAGAGAGAGAGAAACCAGTTCATGATATATATTATATAGGAAAATAAACAACATTAAAATCTACCAAACAAACTAAAATCGCACCGAGGATAAGAGTGTCCTGGAAGAATCTTGTCTTTATCGTACTGATAAACCGATACACTCTCATACCAAAAAGCTATAAAAAACCGCTAGAACCCCAACCCTACCTCAACTCTACCTAGTAAACGCCCTTACTACGACACCCCGTCGCGAAGTTGTTCCATAAAAGCGCTTTTGGCTCTCCACCTTTCCTTTGCCGCTTTCTTCGGAATACACAATTTTTAGGGTTCCGTTTCCAAATGGCAGAAAATAAAACTTTTGGAGAAAAATTTAATAAAAAAATGAAAAATTTTGTTTCTGTCTATCTGTTTGCCGTTCTTCTACTTTGTGCTTACCTATGTCTCTTACTTTTACTTTAAGAATAAGTAAGTGCATATTATATTTGCAATTCAAATTAAATCAATCTCTCTAAAAAATATTTGTCAGAAATTGTGACAATCAATTTGATCTAATCCATATAATTAATTATTCTTGTCCAGGTTTTTATTCTCAACCTCAACAGCCTGTATCGGTCCACTGCTGGACGCAGGCCTCCCCCTGATAAACGCCTTATTGGCGTTTAACTCTTAGAGAGTAATGCCCATAATACCTACGATGGGCATGCGGGTTGGGGATCGCAGTTTGGTGGAAGATTTGGCACCCGCCCCTGGCGGGGTGGTGCAAATTCCAAACCAGCACTACACACTGCTTACTGGTTTTTATTCTACTCGCTAGTTATTCAAAAAATACAGTTTATTTAGAGGGATATTGGATTGCTACGACAACAATACACCGTCCTTAATGTAATGAAGAGAACGTCTTTGAACTCCCGACTTTTATAATGGTCGGATCTAGCTTCGTATTTTGGCACGGTCGAGCTTTTTGTGAGATTACGTTTGCCTTAGAATTTTTAACAGACTTTTTCTTTGTTAAAACGTCGAGGAGACAATGTTCATTGTAATAATTATTTTGGTGACTTTCGTTTGGGATAAAAGACGTGTGAGCTACGAGGGCTTATTCTAGTTTTTTACCTTGAATTTACTGAGCTACTAGCACGCAAATTATCTGTGTCCCTCCCCCCACTCAGTTAATATTTGCGTGCTAGTAGACTGAGTGTAAGCGAATTTGAATTCTATTCCGACGGAACTGTAGAACGCAATTTTGATTTGTCAAAAGTCTTCGATATCGAATCTGACGGCCTTTCCGACGAATTAAAATACCCCTGCAGGTTTTATATATATATATATATATACGGGTATTCCGGTAATACCGGTTTTTTTTCTTTTCGGTCATTTCGAGTATCGGTACTTAGAAGTACCGGTACTCAAAATAAACTGGTATTATTCATACCATACCAGTACCAAAGAACTACCGGTACTTCTTCAAGGTCATCGGTACCGGTATTTGAAAATACCGAGATTCCAAGCCCTGAGACTGACTGTCACGGCGGAAATTCGGCGAAGACATTGTCATCAGGTTGCGATTATAAATAGATAGAAAGATAGATGTGCTTTATCCAGAACACTTTTATAACTTTACAGTTTACTAAAATATAAATGAATTGGCGACCTTATCACGATTTTGTGTTATTATAAATGTGTGTGTAGGTAATACATATAACTTTTCGAGTACATTGGCCTTTTAAAATCGCACGCAAACGATCTACGCCAAACATTTCTTCATTGTCGATTTTCCACGTCTCCTTAACGCCTCGTCTCAAACCGATTTTGAAAGGCATGTTTGAGAATATTTGTTTTTGAATAAAACTACACCAAAAAAGCAAACGGATTTTTTTCACATTGGAAGTTTTCCATCAGAAACGAAGATAACAAAAATAGAGAAGGAAAGTCTACGCAATACACTTTATACGCCGCATTTTATTCACCATAAACTCTATCTGAATCTAAATCAAAGTGTAAAACAATCGTAAAACAGTTTCATTTCGTACAAAGTTACGCGTGTTTTGATGTTTTAATGTGAAATTTTGCATTTGCAGCGCATTGTAAAGTTTGAATCTGTTGAGACAAAATCAGGGTAGATAATGGAGGCGAACCGCTTGAATTTATTGTTTTAATTAGACTCCTGAATACTTTATTTCAAGGCATTATTTCCAAGTAAGGCATCTTAATTTTGCCGATCCCCAATTCTTGGAATTTTAGGGTTCTCGAAGGAGTTAAGTTGAAAGCCTTTTTATAAATTAATGAAGTTTTGGGTCTTTCCAAATATAGTAGTCGATCTTAGCTAGGCCAGGTTTCAGTGTAATCAAACTAATATTAAGAATGTGAAAGTTTGCATGGATGTATGGATGGACAGATGGATGGATGTTTTTTACCTCTTCAGGCGGGTCTTTAGTCGTTTCGCACCACAAGCGATTCGAACCGCGGTGCAAATCGCCCAAGTATGCCAAAACTACAAAACACTAGCTTGCTAATATAGTCTTTTATACCTGTCCTGACATTACAAAATAAAGCATGCTTTGAAACTAACCCGTCACCTTTTAAACAAAATGCCAGGCTTTGAGAAAATGCCAGACGGATGGGCGCAAACATTTGCCAGTTCCCATGCCCCTTTGTTACCTCGTTGAAAGTGGAGAGAAGCTGACTGGCCAATTCTCTTTATTCAATCAAGGGTTCCATTTTGTTTACCTTTATTTTGGCAGTAGTGTACGCCTCTGTTTATCAGCGGTTCGAACTTTCTGACATGCTTACACCTACACATGGCCTAGACACTGATACCTAAGGTTATTTTATAAATCTAGATACTATGGTTTGATGCTTGGAATTACATATATTACAACAAACCAAATGAAATGTGAATAAATTTTTGTTCATGTCATTTTTTTATTTTTTTTATTTATCTTTTTAACTCTTTTTAAATTTTTTAGACCTTCGTTTGACCGCAATCTCACCTGATGGAAAGCGAAGATGCGGCCGACGGTGTATCACGAAGGTCTAGAAGATACCTTCATTCTTCATTCACCCTTGTCTTGAAGAGACCCACTCTTTTCCCTTACAAGCAGGCAACATACTTTCCTCAGTTTTCTTCCTTAAAATAATAAATTCAGCATTATGAAAAAAGCAGTATCGTTACCCAGCCTAGTGGCTCTGGTTCACTGACTAAGCTAACGACTTTACCCGAATCGGGGTACAATGGTACATCCTAAAAAGGGCTACATTTACCCCACATTTGGGTACAATAGCGTCGCATATTGCGTGCGAATATAGAAGCCCCAATGGAATTTGTTATGGAAACACCGATAATATAATATCAATTACGTGAATCGTATATATGTACTTTCATGGGCTAGGCTTGGAATATGACAGAGAGGTAAAATAATAAAGTGTTTACTCATCGTTTCTTTCTTCAGTTTTATTGGTAAGTGTAGATTCATTTTTAAAAGCTGCCGCGATTGACTTCTGTTTTTCGTATCCTGAGGGCCTAGACGATGTCGAAAGCAATAGTAGAAAAGTCAAAAAATAAATGTTTGTTATAATATGCCTTTGATAGGTCACGTAATTTTCCCTATCTTTCAATTGTTTTCGATTCTCTTCAGAGTGCGGACTTTTGTCTTGGGTAGAATAGAGAAAAAGGACATCGCATCGTCATACATTGTAATCGATGACAAAGTGACGTATTATTTTCTTTTCCACCCTAGAAAAAAATCCCCGTACTAGGCCTACAGGATTTGTAACGTCTGCGTAAAACGTAAAACAATAAAAAATGGTGTACCAGTAACTTTATTTGTGTATTAATTAACACCTTCACTTGATCACCAATCTGCCAAGCGTGGTGATTAGGAAAAATCTGTCATGCTGATGCAGAGCTCCTTCAAGTCTAATTTGCAAGTACGGATCATTTCCATAGAGTTCTAGAAGGGAAATTATGTTAGCGAAGCAAATATCGATACTTAAAGAATGCCTAATTTGAGTAAACATGTCGCAAATATATTTGAACTTTACTTGACCTAATAATTAGAAATGCCATTGCCATTAGCGTCGCCCGCTAAAAGGTAAACAAAGGTTAAATCTGCTTTATGAGTCTTATTTATTAGCTACCTTAAAGTTTAATTAACACAGTATTGTAAAAAAGGGTAGGTAAAATATGGGTTTTAAATTAAACATTGGTTTAAAATATAAATACTGAAGTACAAAATAAATAGAGTGCAAACAAATAATCTACATACAGACTGTGTATTAGCTTAGCTTATAAAAAACTACTTTTTAATACCCGATAAGCAAAATAACCTACAATATTGGCCACATACATTGATCTTGTATCTACACTCAAAAACCCGTGACCAGTTCAATAAGCTCTTCCAATCAATAACTAATAAACCTTTTATACATAAAACGTGCCTGCCCCTATAAACTGAATTACAGGCCACCCCCAAAAAGAGTCTAAAAACTGACCAAAGTCATAAACAATTTAATGCATGATAAAATTCAATGGCCTATCCTGACAGGCAACCATAAAGTGTCCCAAAATACGAAGACCCTATCCTATGCAAAGTAGATATATAAGTAGACCACTTTTTTACACTGAATGGCGGAATAACAGTTTTACATGTCACGATTTTTTTCATGGCCATCTCGATCGTAAAGTAGGTACTATTTAACTAATTACTAAAGAACTAAGTACTTACTGTGGCAACTTTGAAATAACTAATAATATAACTTTTTCGAGATTAAAATCACTTGACTCCTATGAAGCATCCTGCTTCATATAGAAGATCATATGTAGAATATGCAGAAGATCAAAAATGCGTTTCTGTCCACAGTTTTCAGCATTTTACTATACTTTGCTTGATACTTACTATCGTATAATTAGTAGGTATCGTATAATTAATAAGTTTGTAAACATGTATGCATGTTTGTTGCTCTTTCGACGACCTCTGTGGCGCGGTGGGCGAAGGTCTGCCTGCGACGCAGGAGGTTGCGGGTTCGATTCCCGCCTCGGGACAAATGTGTGTACGATCTGCAGACATTTGTTCAGGGCGTTCTGGATGTTTTTCTATGTATAATAAAAAATATCTAACTATGTAATGTATTGTATTATGTATATCAGTTATCTAGTACCCATAACACAAGCTCTGCTTAGCTTGGGGCTAGATAATGCTGTGTGAATTGTCCAGCATTATTTATTTATTTTTATTTTATTTCACGCAAAAACGACTGAACGGATCGGGCTAAAGTTGCATACAGGTAGTTCTAGGCCTGGTACGACACATAGGCTACCTTTTATCCCGTAAATCTGTTCCCGTGGGATAGGCGTGCGAAGCCGTGGGGCGCAGCTAGTTTAATATGTATATTAGGGGGAGATTATCCAAACCATGCTTTTGCCGGTAGTCTTATGTAATATATGTTGTTATGCAATGTATGTTTTTATAAGGATAACGATTGTTTTAGTTATGATTATATTCTCAAATAGGATACTGCCACGTCTTAAAGTTAGGTAGCGTGCATGGCGCGCGTACATGCCTACTATGCCTCAACCTCGTTTATATGCACTAGATAGAGATGTTGCCTAGCTATAGGATTGGTTGTGTTGTCTAAATTGAATTTTATAACCCGTGTCTTTTATAAACTAGATTTTTCTGTTTTTGGTAGTCTATTTATTAAGAATGCGGTCCGCGGCTTCGTTTGCCTATACAACGGGAACTGAATTATGGGATAAAAAGTAGGCTATGTGTTATTCCAGGCCTAGAACTACCTGTATGCAATTTCAGCCCGATCCGTTCACAAACATACCTACCTACATGTGTACAAACTTTCGCGTTTATAATATTAGTGGGATAATAAATTAACTAGGTTAGATTATAAAATTATTTTTTTATGTTCATTTTAGCTAGCATTGTAATGTTCTGTGAGTTAAACAAAAATTAAATTCATTACTATTTACCATGCATAATCACAAGTGCTGTCTTTGGTGTAGACTATGAGTCCATAATACGTCATCTTTTTATGTGTTTGTTTTTGTTAAACTCACAACTGCCTACCTATGATGGTATGGATTATTAGGGTAGGTACGTTTGAAAAATTTCCCACTAATGCTAAAAAGTTATGCGGCATCCGATAACTTTCATGACGATTTTGTAAAGTGAAAAATGATAGGATGAGCCTTCCCAGCATAGCTTACACTGCTAGAGGTGTGGTCTGCTGTCAGTATTATCGGAAACCCTCCCTATATTTATTGCACAGTTTTTCGCGGGTGCCCGGCCGACCGAAATTCTTTGCGTTCCTTTGCGGTATAAATCCATGTTGTACTAACCAAGGACACAACCTTTGGTAACCAGATAAAAAACTCTACGTTCTAAATGTTTCCATGTTGTGTCTGACGTAACGTTACTCTCTAACCTGATAAAAATCTGCACATGTGTCTTACAACTTTAGTTTTCTGAACTTTTAAATTATATTTTTGATTCATAACTGATTTTGTTTGGAATTAAACTTTTAGTATACCATTTATTCATCATCATCATCACCGGCATATACTAATCCACTGCTGGCCGTAGGCCCAAATGATCACCCTAGAGTCCTCTCAATCAATATTGCATAATTATATTCAGCCTCTTTTAAGAATAAATTCTCCTAAATATTGTTTTTTCTTTGCCTTGGATACTTCATTGTATTGCAGTTATTTAAGGGCGTAGGTTTTTTTATTTCTTATCTCATTGAGACATCAGTCGGTCAGGTACTTTGATCATGACTTGAAAGAATGTTTCTTTGAAGCCATTACAACCCCTTTCATAGAAACGGGTTTTAATAACACACGCATAGAGCATTCTTTGAAGAATTTAATGTAATTGTTTCAGTTATTGCAGTTGTTTAATTGTTTTAATTTTCTTAAACGTTCCTTTCTATGGGTTATTAACATTAACAATTCAAATGCCAATGAAAATTTTAAACATTAAAATACTTCTTGCCGCGTTAGAGTTACAATACTAGTAGTACATCGTCAGTTCTGCGATAAATCTATTAATAATGTACACCCAAGCTAAAAGACTAAAGTTATTTACAACGGGATACTATAAACATAAATATATTTGCAAAAGCATCTTCCTAAAAAGAGCTTATACATACTTTCCGCTTGAAGTTAGGTACAGTTTTGATCTGTTGTTATATCATTAGGTCAGTAGTTCCGTTTTATATCAAGCAGGATCTATGTAATGAAGCACCATATTTTTAAAGGCCTGGTATTCAAAAATGTCGATACAAGCTGCAAATGCAAAGATGATATTCATGCGATTCTCAAAGTCAGCTCTTTATGACTCTTTTGATATGGACACAGGCAGAGTTGTGGCAGCAAATACACAGCAAGCCATGAAATAAGAAGTTGAAGAGTAATGCAAAGATTTGACGAAAAGAGATAAGTCTCTATGTTGTCTTGTTGTAGACTTATGTTTCTACATAACCCAGCCAATGATAACAGAAAGTTTTTAACCCCTCAAACACAAACAATCAACTGCAAGTACTGCAAGCTTCCAAACCACGCTTATTTACACCCCAGTCGACACAACAATTCGGAAGCCGATAGCGTGGAAAATAAACAAATGTCGCGAAAAAGTGTCCGAAACACCGTGCCGTAAAGCCAGAGTGGAGAGGTAGAAGCAAAATAAGTTGCATGTACCAGACAGGTGTTTGCTATGGGTGTTTGTGGCAAATTTTTCGGATATTTTGATATTGTGTTGCGAAAGTGTGGCGTTGGAGCGGTTAAAAGAAACGGGTGAGGGTGGTAGCGACATGTTTGCTTATAGCTTGTTACAATTCAACAACCGACCTTACTACATACCTTACAAGTCTTGTAAGGTATATTACAAGTCTTGTAAGGTATATAGTAAGGTCCTTATTACACAAATGGCACATTAACTAGAGAAATTAAAAATAACCAAATAGTAGAAACTAAAATTTAAAATTATAATTTATCCTCCTGTAAAATCTATTCTATCCATAAAGTACCTACCAATCTAAATGTATATTCTTCCACTAACTAAATTACAAAAGCATATGATTTTTTTTATTATAGGTACATAGAATACACTCAGAACACCCCGAACAAATGTCCTCTTGATTATAAGCGCAGATTGACAAATTTTTAATTTTTGCAACATTTGTCTCTAGGCGGGAATCAAACCTGCAACCTCCACAAAGGCTAAGAAAGACACAATCATTTAATTGCGTCAGAGTACAAGGTTGCCTGTACCTACATAAGCACGTAGCTTGTACCTACACATGCTCTGTAGAACCAAAGAGCTTTCTGTATTCAAGCATGCTATAGGTACATTGTATTTCTTAGGTAAGTGGCACCTACGCCTAAATCTTGCCCTGAAATTCAGAATATCTTGACCCCACCCGTCCTTCCACCCCATTTAGCAATGTTGTCTTGTGGTCGGTCGCTGCAGGCAAGTGTCACGCACTGTGATAACTACCGACACCCGACGACCAAATTGCAAGGGGAAATTATGGTCAGGGTTCATTTGTACGACCAGTCCCTGACACAAAATGAAATAGTGCTATAAGCTGTGAGAGTAAGGCGGTTATTGCGATGGTTATCGTGGGTAAAGAGAAAGAAAAAACAAAAATAAAGTAAATCTCATAATATAAATCTGGATCTGGATCTAGATCTGGAATCCGGATGGTGTATCACAAAGGTCTAGATGACACCTATTACCTGCCTTCACTGACCCTGAGGTTCTGGGTAATTGACCGGAAAAATAGAAGCAGACTATCAAGACCATTTTGAAAAGCAAACATCACATGTCAGAACTTTTTAAAAAGCCACACCTCCGCCAACTGTTTTACCCGCGTAGTTCCCGTTCCCGTGGGATTTCCGGGATAAAATATGCCTCCGAAAAGTAAGCTTTTTAATAATGAAAGAAATGTTTAAATCGGTCTAGTTGTATCGGAGCCTATTCAATACAAACAGATAATCAAATATTTCCACTTTATAATATTAGTAGGTATAGATTCCATGCTAGTAGAAACAGTTAAATTTTATTGTGAGCTTGCAAAATGCTGTTATGTGCTCATAAATGCTACCCAACCATTATGACAATGGACGGAGTGACCACAAGGGAGCGAAGAGTAATTCAAGTAATTATGTCCGACGGTTTTTAAAAATCAGTCTAATAAATAAGATTCGTGTTGGATTTTTTTAAATTTGTTATTGAGCTCTTTTGTATTTTGCATACAATCGCTGTATAAGGTAATGTTTTTTGGGAAATTATTTGTATCTTACTTTCTATTACACGAAATATAATTCTTGAAATTCGGAACTTTGATATCATGCCTGAGCTTAAATATTTCACTTCAGTCACACTTCAGTACACCAAGCGCCATCTGTGAGATACGAACAACCCTTGATTCTCCCACACCGTACAACAGTTTTACCTGGTAGCGACACCTATTACGATTCCCGGGTTCCAGAAAGGTGCTCTCGCCCGTCAACCCTCGCAACCAAGCAAAACGTTTCGTAGTTTCAGCGTTTCAGCAGAGATGGCGCTTTAGAGAATTGTGGAAAATGGACTTCAATGCTGAAATTTCAGTTGATATCAATGTTGGTATTTCGAATCTATCGTTCAGGAAGGTTTTAACTTTAAATAAGTGTTTATAATTAGAGACGAATTATTTAGCTCTATGATTATAAACTATATTTTATATTGAACTGTCATTAGATAAAGAGATACAGACATCGATTCAGTAAAATTTAGGCGATTAGGTACAGCTAATAGTTTCTAGAAAGTGGAATGCTTAAAAAAGGTCCAATTAGGTCAGCCAGCCTATCACTATTTAGTTGTGACACATAAAAGGCCATTTGTTGAATAAACGTACCTTAACTATTTTACTTATTTCTTTAAATACAGAGATGGCGCTTTAGAGAATTGTGGAAAATGGACTTCAATGCTGAAATTACAGTTGATATCAATGTTAGTATTTCGAATCTATCGTTCAGGAAGGTTTTAACTTTAAATAAGTGTTTGTAATTAGAGACGAATTATCTAGCTCTATGATTATAAACTATATTTTATAAATAATAAACAGATTATAAATAATTTACACTTGAAATTTGCTCGTGCACAGTGCTGATTCTTTCACGATCATAACAATTTCCCCTCCGTATATTCAGAACCGGGTTATTGAGACACCCCCTAATAACTACCTATCAATAGAACATTGTTAACAAGCGAGTATTTTGCGATCGACTGACGACAAGACGACTCAACACAGTGGGTACCTAATTGGCAAGTTTGTTAGTGAATAGTTGGCCTTTGAGCCCTGATTGATATGGATTCCGTTTTACATTAAAATTATTGATTAAACTTTGGCGGTGGGTTAACTAATGATTGGAGTTTCAGAATTGTTGGTTGGTATTAAAAGCATTTGGTAAGACTTTTTACTAGGGAAACAACCTGAGATAAATATTTATAGAATAGTTTTTAATGTAGAATAGTATTGAAAATAATGTCATCATAATGTCCCCCTCGGATAGGATTCGTCCAGAGGGGTGGGTCTATTTAAATTTAATTACGAGACGTCATCGTAACGCCTCTTTTTTTCATACAATTTGGTTCAGCGTGCCTCTATCGTGTGTTTACCATGAGTTGTCACAGTAAGATCGCCTGATGTTACTACAGTAGTAACGTAAATACTCATACGTCGCATTTTAGTTCGCGCCTCTAGCGGATAGTTGGGTACTAAAATGCGCAGTGTGAGTCACGTAGATAACTATCTGCGTATCAATTCAATTTCAATTCATTTATTCTCAAACAATAATCAAATTGTGTCGGAAATTTCACTTTTACATCTTATTGACTAGAGCGTACCTACATATTTGTATGTCTATCGTATTTACGTTACTACTGTAGTAACGTCCGCGACCTTTCTGTGACAACTCATGATAGACACAGTGTGTCTACCATGAGTTGTCTCAGTCAAATCTAGACAGCATTAGAGATGACGTAAGTTTCAGTTCCCGTTTTAAACAGACATCATCTCACAGAGAAAGTACTGAGTCATTAGTAATTACAATCTCTGAATCATTTAGTTCCCATTTGAAAGAAGTCGTAGATTAAAAGCTGTGTGGTGCTGGCTTAGAATTTGCACCACCCCATCTCTCCCCGTTAGTATCATAAGAGGCGACTAAGGGAAATCCAGCCGGGGCGGGCAGCAGCGCCTCATGCAGAACGATTCTACTACCGAACTGCGATCTCCAACTTGCATGCCCAGAGTGGGAATTATGGGCGTTACCTCCCAGTCTAGTAGTGGACTAATACATACAGGCTGTTAAGGTTGAGGTTGAGGTAGATCAAATGCACACCGCTACAGTATAACAAAATGTTGACGGCATCAGAGAAAGACAGCGCGCAGTAACTTTAACTTATGGAACACTTTGTTGTCACTGTAAAAATATATAAAGATAACTTGAATAAGCCAGAGCGGGTTTAATTGTCTGTAGGCAGTATCGGCCCATATTTGAAAGGATATTTTTGTGCTTTATAGTAGCAGTATTGGATAGCTTTATTAACTACTGCGCCCCATAGCTTCGCAAGCGAGAATAATTCCTACGTAAACGTTTAAAGGTGATTTCTACCCGAAGGAAACTGATTTATGGTATAAAAAGTAGCTTATGTTTGATTCTATGATTTGAATTACCTTTATGTAAAATTTCAGCCCGATCCGTTCAGTAGTTTTGGCGTGAAGAGGTAAAAAACATCCTTCTATCCATCCATCTGCCCATCCATCCAAACTTTCGCATTTATAATATTAGTGTGATCTACATCAAGTTATAATGTAAGTTTGTTTGGTGATGTAAGTGGTAAATGTAAGTTCGGTCGATAAGTTTCATATTTTAGTTCTGATTTTTTATCTGAAGTTTACAAAGCGCTCCAAAATATTTGACCCTGTATAAAATCCGAACCCTCTCCCCATCTTTATTGTTTTGCGATTCAATTCAAAAATATTGCATCCTTCCGAATACCGTTACAAAGAAGAAGCGCACTTGAAAAATGGTTATTTCGGCCACAAAGACAGTCTAATAAATCTCTAATAACATATCACATTATGGCTAAAATACACCAAAAATTTTAACGCATAAAATTCAAATATAGCCAGTTTTACATGAATTACGGGAGTATTCACGTAGGAAGTAAAGAATGATATTGTATGCATTTTGCATGAGCAGTATTATCGGATATAGCAAAGAATTTGAATATTCCAACCGCGGAGCTACTACTTGTTCTCGATTGATTAGTTATTAGGGAATTAGAGAGTTAAATTCGAATCAATAACACATTTATCATAAATATAATGTAACACGAACAACGGTTTTGTCTCTTTTGGATCTGAAGATTTAAGCTCATTTCTTCAATACTTCCATATTTGAATGCACATTTTTGTACAGTGCAGCCGAAGTTATTGTATTCTCTTTGAGTGCAGCGGTGATTTTTTTGTGCGATAAGCTAAGGCGCTGTACACAAACAAGGTAGAAAGAAATTTACAGAGTTTCTACCTTTACTCAATTTTTGATACTCAAGTGAAAATGTATGTTGGCTTTCGAGTTACTCGTAGTAAACCCTAGTGCGTTTGTATGTAAACCAATATGTCATCTATGAAGCTCGGTGCACAAAAGCATTCCTTTATTATACCACCGGTAATATTTGCTGGAACTATTCAGTGCTTTTATCTTTTACAAGGGATTTTTGCTAAACCTCGAAATGTTGGTTATTGCAAACATAAAATGAAATTCTATGTGTATTTTTGTGCGGTTAGTGGGGTGTTTTATGGTAGGTATTTTTTTTATATCACGGATGGTAGTCAACGATGGAACCATCCTAACGTTTTCAGGTAAAGATATTTGTATAGAAACCTAGTTCTGTTTTTACTCATTCGCGAATTAAACATATTTTAATTTTCTTTTTTTTTTAATATCTGTCAAACATAGGAAATGTTGAACGTGAAATTTAATCATTGAAAAGTATTTTTTATAGATATTTTGAGTCTCAACAGCAAAATGTCTAAACGCAACGCTATTGGCATGTGAAGCGTGACGTCATACTTGAACATTTTTGTACGGGCATGAAGTTTTGACTTTGAGTTTACATATGGGACTCTATGATCCGTGACGTCAAAAATGGCAGCGTTTTTACCACCCGTAACTGAGTGTAGTTTTTAACCGACTTCAAAAAGGAGGAGGTTCTCAATTCGTCTGTATTTTTTTTTTATTTTTTTTTTTATGTTTGTTACCTCAGAACTTTTGACTTGGTGGTCCGATCTTCATGATTCTTTTTTTATATGAAAGCTGGTGCTTCCCATGTGGTCCCATTTTAATTTTGTTCACTTCTGATAATGGGATCCATGAAAATTCATGAAAAAACCGTAAAAATTGAAGTCGGTTTATAGTTTTTTTAGAACAAAATTAATTATACTTTTAGTTTTTCACCTCAATAATTTTATTTTTTTTGGGTGTTGTATTTTTTTCGTTTATGTATTAACCTAAATAATCGATAAAAAAATTAAAAAATCCATGCACATACCCTATTGGTAGGTTATGTACAATGAGTATGGTATTACTCCTTAATGATGAGAGACACCGGCGCTTATCAAAGGAGCATATGTCCAGCAGTGGAGTAGTACAGGTTACCACCATATAATATGATAATGCGTTTGACCATAACCTCACCTGATGCAAAGTGACGATATGGCTGATAATGTATCAGCTGTCACTGTGTGCTGGCTTAGAACTTGCACCACCCCAACTCTTCCAGTAAGTGACGTAAGAGGCGACTAAGAAATAACCACCGGGGGGCGGGCAGCAGCGCCCCCTGCAGAAGTATTATTCCACCGAACTGCGATCCCAAACCCGCATGCCCAGCGTGGGGATTATTACCCCCCATGAGATAAATGCCAAAAACGCGTTTATCAGCAGGAGGCCTGCGACCAATACAGGCTGTTGAGGTTGAGGTTGAGGGATCAAAAAGATCTAAATTCACTCTTTGATAAGTAGCTAACTACATAAGTATATCTAAATAGTCTTCGCCTATAATTTTCAAGTCACACAATAAGCTAACTTCTTGAAATAGACGCAGAGGATACTTTGGAACAAACTTGCCATCATCTTAATTTATCTAAGACTCAAGTTGGGGCTCGAGCTCGATAGAGTCTACTGAAAGTTTGTCAATATAACCAAGTACCTACATAGGTACCAACTTATGTACGTACTTGCTACCGTGAGACGCTGAGATTCTGAGAACGTGAATTATGAAGCTGCTAGATATTTAACGTGGACTTTTACGTTGGGAGTCCAAAAGTTTAACTTAGCTAAAGAATAATTGACTTTGGGGTTCTACCTCAAGATTTTGATGATTATGTTATCTTGGCAGCTTGTATTGGAATTTGTAGAAATCGATAGACTGGACATTTAGTGAATTGGACATTTGAAGATTTGGACACTCGGGGAATGAACATTTATTTTTATAATGTGGGGAAAATTACACAGCATTATCGATCCCAAGCTAAGCAGATCTTGTGTTATGGGGATTAAAGACTGATATATGATATTTTTTTTTTATTAAACGTAGAAAACAAAATCACAACCAGCACCCCGTGCAGAATAATTCTACCACTGAACTGCGATCGCCGATACGCATGCCCAGCGTTGATATTATGGGCACTATCTCCCCATGAGATAAAAGCCAATAATGCGCATATCAGGGGGAGGCCAGTCCAGCAGTGAAATAAAATAGCCTGTTGAAGTTAAGGTATAAGCCTATATCCGTGCATAAGCTTCTTGCTTGCCAAACCGCGGGCAGAAGATAGGAAGCAATAAAAGTATTTCGGAAAATATTTTACCGCTACAAAATATCTATTTCATAAAACAGCGTCTAGCCCTTCCTCCCCAGAAATATCTCATTAACTGGAATACAGCGTCCGTTGCAAAGTTAGATTGGTGTCCAACGGTTTGATTGCCGCTAAGTTCTGATAGGCAATTTCCTTCGCTTTGTACACTGCTTCCTTTCTGCATAAAGGCTAGAATGGCATGAGCTGAGCATCGGGTGTAGCGGCAATCGTGAAGGTACAAAGGGGATGTAATGGTATTTCTGGTTTAGGTAGGATTTGTAATGGAAGTAAAGATCGGTAAAGAAATTAATGTATACCTATACACTAGTTAAAGTCGACGTGCAATGTTTGTAAACAAATCGTCCAAACTCAACCATAAACGCTCTCTGCCGCGCCTTTTCAATACGGAATTTATATTAATTGTCGATTTATAATCCTTGTTTCAATAAATATTGCTTACAATTATATCTGAAACCGGACGTCAAGCAAGTGAGTGTTAGTTTTTGTGGTTTGTTTACAAACATTCCACATCGAGTTTGGTTAAAGTAAAATTAAAATATTCTTATTCGGTAGCTGAGTTCATAGCGCTTGAGCATAACCGCGGGCATAAGCAAGTGAAATAAAAAGTTAGTGCCCCAAGCACTGATTGAAGAAAACCAGCCAAGTATTGGGACAACAAGTATACTCGGATGGTTTCGTCACATTGTTCAAACCTATTTTTTAAACGAAACTCTAAAAACACCGACTGCTTGATGAATCTATTAAATTTGTAGTAAATGTTGCTATTAATGGTGAGCGGTTACTTATTAATCTTATTAATAGAAAGTTTCACGTGTCTACCTATAATGGTTCAAAAGATACAGCCTCGACAAACTTGGAGCAAAAATAACCAGCAATCGTGTTTTTTGTATAGTAAGAATTAAAGGGGGTTTTTGAATGTTAGTATTTATTTTATTTTGAGTCTGTTGCTATAGACGCTATAAAAATACACATTCTGTGAAAGTTTCAACTGTCTTGCTCTTACGGTTCATGAGAAAAGCATAATGATTGAATTAGTTTAAAAAACTATAAATCGATTAAATTATATAGTTTTATCAAATTAAATCAAATTAAACCAGGACCACACGAAAAGCACCAGCTTTCAAATAAAAAAGGATACATAAAAAATGCAGTCGAATTGAGGACCTCCTCCTTTTTTAAAGTCAGTATAAAATACACTTGTCCCAAAGAAAATTGGAGACACCTAAAAAGCCAGTTGTACAAATTTCGCCTGAAAACCGCCCAGCCAAACCCAAACCATGACACAAAGAAATAAATGAACGAAATCAAATTTACCTACCCATCTTTTACAACCCTAAAAGGGGTTTCGCAAACAGAGAACGTAAAAGGTAACCTTAGAGATAAAGCATTATCATTTATTATGTGAAGATGACACTCTATTATCCCCCTCCCCAACGTTTGCAAGTGGAAACTCGAGATGCTTTTTTGTAGGGGAGGGTAGATTAATATTACCTACGTCGAGCTGCAAGATATGATGGATATGCAATTTTGGATGTGAAAGTTTGGGGCATTGTTCTGAACGGTTTTTTAAATCAGCTGTCTAAAGACTTCACATACATGTGTATTTAATATACATTACTTTCTTTTATTTATCTATACTAATATTAAAAGATGAAAAACTTGTTAGCTTGTTTGTTTGCTCCAAAACTTCTGGACCGATTTAAAAATATATTTCATTAAAAAACTTACTTTTCAGGAAGTGACATAGGCTGTATTTTATCCCGTGATTTCCACGGGAACGGAAACTACGCAGGTGAAATCGCGAGACGCTGCTAGTATTTCATACATATATAAATATACATTATAACTGCCGTGTGTGGTCTCCTGACGATTTCTATGGAAAGATGCAGTTGAAATGATATCATGCTATAATATAGGTACAGCTTTAAATCATAACTGCCGTTTGTGCGCATTACGATCTTGGGCGCTTATGTGACAAATAATCATCATCATCATCCAGCAGCCCGAATTCACCACACTTTTGTGCCAATCCACACGGTCCTGCATCAATCATGTGAATAAACTTTACAATAATTATAACTGAAATCTTAACAAACTTTAATTTTTGACGAAAGTTTATAGTGAGAAAGCGTTGTCTATAATTTATATAACAGGTTAACGCATTTGAATACGATAATTTTCAAGAAATCAAATCCATCCCAAAAGAATCCCAAAAAAATCGACTTTGACAGGAACCCGCATCCTTCGTACGCGAATGTGCTACCAACTACACCATAGGTCAAGTGATTTAGTAGGTACTTGAAAAAATTGGACTCTAAAACTGTACTTGGTATCCCATTCCTATTATTTACAGCATTCAACAAAATTCAATTTTTCCTCTCGAAAATATATCTTGGAAATCAATATGTATTTGTGGAGATACAATAATACAATAATAGAAAATTGCCAAAGCAACGTAATTGATATCCCACTGTTCAACTTAAGAAGTGACTCTTGTTATGATATAACGATCTATTTCCTTAATACAGGGTGTTGTACTCACACATAAAAAAATTATAAACATTTTCATTGGCCCTAGGGCTGTCTAGGCTAGAATATGAAAAAATTACATCGCATCGTCATACATTGCGTAAATTATTGAAGTTGAAGGAAAGAGTTTTAAATATTTTAGGCATTCGATGAGGATGTGATAATATTCGGTTCATGAACTCTCATTTTTTGCATCTTCGCTGGGAGATTTTTTATACTTACAAATTGAAATTTCAAACCAAATTACTAAGAAGAATAACGTAAAATTGTAACTTTACAAAAGCTCAAACGATATCAAATCTATGTATTTCTCAAAAGTTGTAATAAAGCCAAACATTGATTATTAAAACTACTTAGAACTATTAGTATGAATGAAGGTGACAATGAATTAAAAAAACAAATTAGTTGCTTACATGTACGTACATATATTTTTTTTGTAATTTGTACTTGTATATTTCTTTCAAATATAAGTACATTACATTTGTTTATATTAAATATACATGAGTTTTGTTTTTATTGCGGCAGAGATATGGCCCATAGCTTAGCTTGATGCTCCAGTAATCCGCCATGTTGTAGCGCTGGTATTCTGCATTTTGGTAACGGACACCTTGATAATACCCAATAATTAATAAAAATAATAATAACAAATGCTAGTCAAACTCGTACACGAACGGTTCCGTACAAGCAGCCAAAAATCATATCTGTAGGGAGTCCTCTTATATATTTATTTTATTCTGTTTTTTATTATTCTTTGTTATAGCGGCAACAGAAATGCATCACTATTATGTTCATGAAACACATACAGCCTGGTGACAGACGAACATACAGACTGACGGACAGCGGAGTTTTAGTAATGTATGGAACCCTAAACATTAACTAAACTTAATTTAGGCTCCCATTTTTACTGTTCATATGAAATGCAGCAATAGATGTTTGTTCAAAAATCGAACCACTCTAGGTATTTTAACCTTCTGCTACGCCATAGCATCGTAGCAAAAACCGTAGCTAGCTACGATGTAGCTTGCTACGCCGTAGCTTACTACGCCGTAGCTAATTGTGTAGCACAATTATTGACTCTACAAAACAATAATCAACACGCAATCAGAATGTAACAGAACCTTATCAAAGTACACATTTGACGTAATATTTCCCATACAATACGTGCGTGCAATGTCAAAATAGAATGACAGCACTATTATGATGACAAAAATGACAAATGAGCAGTATTGAGTATAACTTTGTCAAAGTATGTCCGTTTTTTGTCAGATTGAAATGGAATAAATCGACTTCTGATGAAAGCGGGGTATCCTTATTTAGAACACCCTATAACTTTCATACATATGTTTCCTACACGGATTATGGAAAAACATACCTCTATAGAGCAATAACGTTACAGAAATAATGAGCTATTCAAGTAGCAACGAGGAGCTGAAGTGATACTCGCTTTATTATGAAACATGAGTGTGTATTATTATACAATAATAAAACGATATTGTTATCGAGAGCTTATTCTCTTTCTCATTGTTTGCAATGTTATGAACATGATTTTATTAAGTCAAGGAGTTTTGCGATGAAATTGACTAATCTATAAAAATTAATTGCTCTTCGTGAGTCTCGCTAAAACTTGAAAACGGCTGAACGGATTTATCTTATTTTGGTTTTGAAATGTTTGTGGATGTCTAGGGAAGGTTTAAAGGTGAGAAAAATTCGAATAACTGCCGGGAAAACACCTTTAAACGTTTCCATAGGAACAACACGTGCAAAGCCGCGGGGCACAGCTAGTTTAAAAAAAAAACCGGTAAGGTTAGGATAAAAGTCACTAAAGCGCTTAGCAGGGGGACTAGAAGCGGATCATTATAGGCTGTTGAGGATGAAGATAAAGATGACTGATTTTGATCCGAGGATAGATTTAGGACCTCTTCTATTATTTATCACCAATACGATTGCTAAGATAGCTCATATCAGATAAGCTTTTTAAGTCTAGTCTGTAAGTACATACATTAATTAATATATTATTTACCTCTTAATGAGCTAGGTGAGAACTTTGTGTCTAGAAAAACCTAACATAGTATAGTAGGTATATATACATAGGCTTTAAGACACTACTCACCAAAATGTATTATTGTTTTTTTTACCTTAATAAATAATTCTATTCTATTCTAATTAATTATAATAATAACTTTGGAAAATTTATTTAGAAGAAAATCGCTAATATGAAGAGGTACAACTTTAAAATTCATCATGGTTATTTACACTGTAGTCATTTACAACAAGATATTTACGATGATTTAAGTTTTGAGTTTTCCAATACTTCGGCACAGTTTCATGTGCCATGATAACTATTAGAAAACTCAAAACTCAAATCAGGGTAAAAATTCGGTTGTAAATGACTTTAACACTGGTTATAGGTAATTCATTGACCTGGCGTCTTCACGAACTGCAGGTTTTGCTCATCATCAGACACGTCCTGGTTATGGACAGATCCACGCGTCTGTAAACAACCAATAAACCTAGATGATCCTTAGTAACAATGGGTTTTTAGTAACGAGTATAACTGTAAAGCACTCACTTTCCATTATGTTTAGTAACTATGTGCTTTTAGTTTGGACTGTAACTGTTAAGCACTCACTTTCCAAGATAATATGTTGAAAATCTATTTTACTTTGACGAAGAGCTAGAATTTTGGGACATAAAACAAATGTTCCTTCTTTTCGGGGAAATAATGTCGGAATGCTTGCGGTTTTGTACGCGTGATGTATGATTGTGTCTGTATAAAATCTATTAAATTATTATTTTTGAATTTAATGAATGTAGGTAGTATTGTTACCGCTTTAATTAAAGTTAAAAAAATAAAAATAAGTACCTAAATCTATAATTGAAACATGCAAGGATATGTGCTCCATAAATTCAATAAGAAGGTTCGACAAGTACGCACTCGTACCTTTAATACTCGACACCGTAAATAGAGCATTGACATGTTTACACGCCAGGTGGGGCAAGATTACACCGTGTTCTGAGTAGGTGGGCTCTTAACGAGGGCCGGGACTTATTGTCTGTCAATATTTGTAGCTGTGTATTTGATGCTTACATAAATATTGTATTTTGTACCTCACTTTTATTAAAAACAAACGTATTATGTGCATTGTAGCAAGACGGAGGTAAGTGGAAAGAACAATAAGAACTAAGATATTCATGTACATATTTTATTAATAACCAACGTATTTTCTGTGAATAGGTAGGAATAGGCATCCCTTAAAATGTGGCACAACACTAACTCTAGTTCATAATCGATGGATAGTAGAGATTGCAGCCTTCTTGTCTTTGGTTACTATGGCCGAGAAATTTGCCTTGTAAAAACAAGTTCATAATAACAAAAGCTTTGATTTCCTCCTCTGTGCATTTCCCTATACCCTTCATTTTCAAGTAAGTCATACAGGTAAAAGTAAGGTAAACAATATTTTACTAATAACTTAGTCTCATTGTAAGTGAACTTATATATAGTTTCTATGAGGAATAAAGCTTCTTTAACCTCAATGTTCTGTTTCAAAAGCTTACAAGGGGGCCTTTAAATTTTTTTTTTACTATTTATATCACTAAATAAGTTGACATTAGAGTAAAAACACATTTCACATTAAAACAACTAAGACCAATATTTGGAATTGCTTTAAAATAAGGATACGAGTATGTAGTATACTTATCTACGTGGCCAAAGAGTTATTTTTCTCACTAAGCCTTATATCAGAAACCTTATCCCCATTCTCTTAGAGGTTTCTATGTGTACCGACATAAAGCTTGACATCTATTGTTATGATTTTACGAATCTATGAAAGCTTCTTGGTACTAATTAATGGGTCTCGTTCCTACTGAAATCTGAGATTATAATTAACCACAATATATGTAAGAAGCTTTACTACACGCCTCGCTACAAATGAAAGGTTTTTAGAACCAAATTTGGTTAGGATTGTTTATTTTGTTTTGCACACAAAACAAATAAATGCACGTATAGAACGTTTCTTTCTTTTTCGGCCAGAAATTTAACTATAAAGTACTCAATTAAATCTTTTATTTCAAATTACTCTGGATTTAGATATGAAATAAGCTAAAATCTATTTTATTTAACCCCGAAATAAAGCAGGAGAACTTTACAAGCGTATATTAATATAAATAAATAATGCTGGACAATTCACACAGCATTATCTAGTATATCTGTGTCATTATTTATAAATTTATTAATAAAGCGAATTTTTTACTAAGACTATACATTTTTGTTTACAGGTAAGTTTGCTGTGTAACAACACGTAAGTTCTTTCGTCTTCTCGTTTTGGAATTTACTAAGTAAGTACGAAACACCACACAAAATGGACTTTTACATGTTGCAAGAAATTACTTTCTCTTTGATGCGTAACAATACAAAATTATATCATTACTATACAAGGTTTATTTTCACTCAACACGGTCCAAAAACAATTTAATTAAAATGAAAAAAATATCAAAATTTAAAATATGCTGTTTTCTCGGTTCTCTAAAATATGCTGTTTTCTCGGTATCGGTTTTTGGTTGAACTTCAAAAAACACATCAAAAGGTTTTAATTTAACACGAGAAGACGTTTCAATGCAGTAAAAGTCGCCATGAGAAGATTTAAGAAACATTATCATCATCGTTGCGGCCTGTCATCCATTGCTGGATATAGGCCTTCTCCAAACGCCTAAAACTCTAGATGGTTGAGCCCTGGATATCCAATCATGGCCTACGTGTTTTCTTCCGGATGCCATTAACCCATCTTGTGACATGATGGTTTTCCCCGCAGTCTAGTATCGTGGTATTTTAAGAAAAAACAAACATCAACATGCCCACAAAAGGATACAAAAACTTGGGACACAGACAGAGTATTTCTCCAAAGAGTCTATATACATACATTGCTCTGAGTCTTGATTGAGTTCATTATGCTCTTAAATATCTTTAACTAAATCATGTGCCCAAATTCCAGAGCACGGCTCCAATACCACCAATATCATTCATTAGGTACAAACGCAGACCCTTTCGAATAATTAATGTCTGCTATATGATTAAGCCACAATACTATGTCATCAACGTCATCAGCATATACATAATTTAGATAGAAGCATACTTGTGGCATGGACGACACAGAACAGCTGGTCTATTCGTGTGTCTACTCTCTCTTCTCAGATCGCACCTTAGACGCGTAGCCGATGGTGAACCGTTTTATGGTTTTATACCATAAAACAGTTCACCATCGGCTACGCCACAACAAAAAAACTGTACGTGAACACAAATATTCTATCATTAATTTTCTCTTACTACCGTTTGGACAACTGCAGGGCAACTCTTAAAAACGAAACTCTATGGAAGTTCAAACGCTAATCTAAATCTTCCGTATTTGGAGCGATAATTGAATAAATAACTATCTGCGAATAGAACGTGCGTATTTTTATTGCTAGATTGGAGTTTACAATTTGAATTTACTCTATCCTTTTGAAGATTTGAAACAATGATTTTCCTCAAAGGTGTAATTTAAAACACTAACTTTGTATCACTCGGGAGAAAGTGCGATTCTTACCACGTGTGTTTTAAGGCCCTCGGCTACAGCTTATACCTCTAATGACACAAATGTATAATTTACTATTTCACGTTTCTATAGTAGCCCGTGTGAAGCCGCGGACAGAAATTAGTAAGTGAATAAATATTATTCTAGCTCTTCTTACCTGCCTGTGACAGCGGGATGTAATACGATTAGTGACAGCATTATTTGATATGTGACTACTGATGGTTGTTAAAGAGCATCGCAGAGTGTGTTTGGGTATTTCGCCTTCGGATAAACGTTCCACGGGTTCAATGACACTCTTAATAAATATATCTGTTCAAATATTAGTTGAATAGTATAACATCTATCTAACTTATATTTATGTAATAACATCACCTGTGTGTAGAAATAGATAAGAATAAGGCTACAGTTCCAAAGGGATTATTGATTTCTAAATTAACTGCCTATGTATTACTGATATCGGTTGTTTTTTGTGCTCACAAAATGAATGCCCGGTAGGTAGTATATGAGAATTATTTAACGTCGGTAGTATATGAGAATTATTTGACGTCGCCAACGAGACTATGACTCCTTTTTCCATACAATTTAGTACATCGCTAGTATCCTCTCCGTACGATAGAGTATCATATAGACAGATAACTACGCAAATACCATTTAAGAGTGTGCAATAACGCCGCTATAAGATGGATTTCGAGCGGGATGACAAGATATGGTTTTCTCGCGAGTAAGAAGTACAGCGCAGAGACGTGTACCGAACTTCCTATGCGCCAAAACGGTTTTTACCTAATTACAAGTTAATGAAACAACCAAACGAAAAATAAACAGACAATTAAAAAAATGCTATTAGGTTTCTTAGCAATAATAAAACCGAAGAAAAAAGTGCACTGTACCTGAGATAAATAGCGAAATGTATGCAAAACATCCATTAAAAAAAAACTATCGAGAAAACTTTAACAAACCGTATTCAACACGTAATTCAAGATAAAATATCGGAGTAACATTTCCCTAAATATGCAGGTGGTAGCTATCACAGATTCTAAGATAAATAACGATTTTAAAGTAAATTGTTTACGGTACACTCTTAAAAAGGAGATGTCACGATAACGTCACGTTACTTACATAAAAAAGACTCGCCCTTCTGGTTGGGTTCAGGTTGCTTGAGCTCCTCATCCAACAACCAAAAATATTACACCTACGCTACCACAAATGTATATCAACCTACATCACTATAGCAGACCTATAGGTAGGAAACTATAGGGTGACTATTATACGTGTCCAGTTTTCACACAACACGAACTCGCTTCGTACTACGCCCGGTGAACTATAACAAAAGCTTGTTACAGTTCAGCCTAACAATATACACGTGTCCTCCCAGTTGCATGTAGAATATTGTTTATAATTAAGGGCGATAGATATAGTTGGACAAACTTCTATGCTAGACTTTTTAAATTCTATTTCACTAATAAAATCCATATATGTATTCAAATAACTGACTGCTTATTTCTTCAACAAAATATTGAATCTTGAAAGTTTTTATACTAAAGCAAGTACATACCTATAGCAAACAGGAAAAACACGCTACTCTCACAAAAGTATACTATTTTATCATGTTTTTCAGTTACTGAAAAATACCTTGAAACTTTAAAGCATCTAATAGGGGTTTAACCACAAAATGGTATAAAACACTGTCTTAGTTCTATAACTGGCTATGTTTTATACTTTTTCAACAAAAGGCAAAAAAAAACACAATAAAACCTCCACAGCTTTTCTGTCCACCCTCCGATGTCAGCCTATAGACACAGCTACAATAGGTAGGCAAGTATAAGCGAAATTAGTGTGAGCGGGCAAGCGCAAAGTACAATATGAATGACCTTTGTCAATAGGTCTGACGCTTTCAGATAGTGACGCGAATAGTACTGACGCACTCGAGTAGACGAACACCAAATAATGGATTGTCGGGCAGTACTAAAATGTCTGGTTTTTTTGTCGCTGGTAAATTAATCAGAGTTTTATAAATAAACTAGCTTTTGTACGAAGCTTCGTAAAGGTTTTTCGGGACAAAAGTGGACTATTATAGGGATATATAAAAATAAAAAAGGCTTTTATTTCCTACTAACACTTACATTGTTTTAGAGTAAAAAAAGATTATAATATGCTTATCTAGTTTACATTTCTACTTTTCTCGTTTATCCTTTATAGGGATAGTTCAGCATTATGTTCACATATATTATTATATCATATATTCAGCAAATTTGGTAGTACCTATAGGTACCTGATAAATATTTTGGCTTTCTAATCTCTGTCGGTAAATTCAGATGTATTTGTGTGAAGTGTATCACTCATATTATTTTTGGCCGCTCCAAATAAAAAACGAAAGAATATTAACCAATGAGCCAGTGATCAATCACTCACGAATACATGTCGTCAACTGAGATATTGGCTATTGGTTAGTAGAATGTAACTTTAAAACGCTGAAACGAAAACAATAAGCTCTCACTATAGAAGACTGTTACATCCCATACTGGTTTCCAACCTGCTATTGTTTGAAGAGGTACATACGTATATTCGAGTCCATTATTAAAGCGAATATAGACACGAAATACTTTGATGTATGGACCACACCAATAATGATAATACTACCTGTTACTATTTTATGATACAAAATTCAAAGGCTTTTTAATTGTTGATAAATAACCAACCAACGTCAATGTGCTCCAACGCGTCGGGAAGACCCGAGAACTATTGCAGACCATCAAGCGTAGAAAGGTTGGGTATCTTGGTCATGTGCTCAGGCACGAAAGATACCAGCTGCTCCAACTTATTATGATGGGCAAAATAATGGGTAAACGACGCGTTGGCAGAAGAAAAAATTCTTGGTTGAGAAACATCCGAGAGTGGACGAACATCGCCAGCGTCGAACACCTTTTTCGCTTGGCACAAGATCGACAAAAATTCGCTGAGCTGACGGCTAACCTCCAGTAGTGGAGAGCCACCATAAGAAGAAGAATAGGAATAGTTTTTTTTATTCTAAATGGGACCTTCCATAATCATCGATAAGAATTATAGTAGGTTTATACATAATGGTTTAACAAAATGTATGTATTTGTTTGAATTTTTTATGACACTGACAACTGAAAAGTATTTTTGATTAAAATTGTAAATTGTTTCTTTTGTTCCAAACTAGACTAACAATAGGCCTGATGCCTCATAAATAGTTTTTTTGTGGTCAGGCCTAATATTGTATTATACATTGTATTGTTAAAAAAAATAACTTTACTGGGCTTTTTCGTGCTTATCCATGCATGTTAGTGTATGTGACGGGTAGCTTTTGGTTCTGACGACAGAAGATCAGCTTTGTGAAACTATACATACATACGCAATGTCTATTTCACATAATGCTGAGTCGGACAACATGGTTTACATTTGATTGCATAGTTAGTAGTTATGTTGTGTATAGTGTTGGGAATATATGACAATATCGCTTAGTGAATTTCTTGACAATCTTGTAAATGCCATAAATAATGTTTTCGTATGAATATTAAACACAAAAATACTTTGTCAAGGATTTTAGATAGATATAGGTAGCATAATAAGACTTATAACATGATAGATAGATAGATAGATTATAACTATATTGCACCATCAATACATAACAAAAACAAACAAGGAAATTACTGCTTACTAATCTATAGAGGCATAATCGGCGGCCTTATCGCTAACAGCGATCTCTTCCAGGCATGCAAACTTATAAAACGTACTCTACGTTTCGCTAGCTTGTAGAGCAAATATTCTTCCACAAATATAACTATCACAATTATAGTTGCATTCTGATTGTACATAACCTCTTCTTAACCTAGAATGGAAAGCCGACATAGTATTTGCCCTAACAAGCAAAACTGAGCTTTATTCTTTAAAATGAAACCTCATAGTTTGTCGCCAACAAATTGCTTGAATATGATCCTTCAGTGCGTTCAATGTCATAAGGGACAGCGGTTTGGTATTTTGTATTTTGACATACTTAGTGGTTTAACTTTGAATAATATGTAGAATGTAGAAGTCCTTTTCATCATGTGCCAATTGCCAATATTATTTCAATAGCCAGAAAACAATACTATAAGCCGCTCTCAGAGATATGATTATCTGCATAGATTATCACTAAGTAAAGATTTCAAAACAAAAAACTTTACTTGGTGATTGTTTAAGTAAACATTAACGCCTCCGAGTGTGGCTGTTAGTATTTTTAATAAACAACCTACACATTTAAAAAAGTATAACATTATAAAGTATGATGGTGGTTACGCATTTGGTCTTTCTCACTTATAAAAGTGAAGATGAAGACGTAGGTTATTTTTCACGATTTCGAACCGAACTACGTTCCCCGGGATGAAATCGTGGAAAAAACTAAGGAAACGGAAAGAGCTTGATAGAAAACAAAAGAATTTTGGCGATTTTAACTACTGGGATGCGTCTTATTTATCAGGTTTACTTCTATTTTTTTACTTCTTATAACAATTCCCTTCAGCTCGAGGTTCATGGTAGTTCATCAATAAAGTTTAGAAACACATTAAAAATTATTCACCGTACCTAATTGTTCCATCGTCTATAACTTGTACCAAGCTATCGTATGTTTAAAACGTAGCAAATTGCCCTTACATCTAGGCAGTCTGCCAAGCCGCGTCCCGTATGTCTTCATTGTGCATGATGTAGAGTTATCTAGAAACTATCTTACTCTATATATCACGTTTTAGGTGGTGATTTGGCGACACATTTATCTCATTAAACACGCTGTAGTAAAAGAAGATATGCATGTTGTTTTATTAGTTTATTTTATTTTATTTTCAAATCTTCGGAAAACTTACGCTAGAACAAAAACATGAAAGATTAATTTTAACACATGAAAGTAACATGTACTTGAAGGCTATTTACGAAGTTTCCAGTAGTAGTAAAATTCTAGTTTTATTAATTCAGTGGTAATGGACGACTAAATAAAGGAATACACAAGATTTAGTTATGTTTTCAATAATTAACTTTATCGCAATCAATTGACTCTTCCTGACATCTATTCGCATAGTAATACTATTTTATTCGTGTTTTCAATTATCAACTTTATCCTAATCAAATTAAGAATTAAACTAAAAAATATGACTCTTCCTGCCATCTATTGGCGAATAGTACTACTATAATTTCTAATAAGCACAATTCACAAAAAAAACCGAGCGTAGCTCGGTCACCCAGGTACTTTATTACCAGGTACTCTATTACTTAAGATGACAAATTGCTATACCTATCTAACATGGTGTATGTACCAACTTTAGCTGTAACTAAAACCTAAACTACCTATTTTTAACCGACTTCAAAAAAAGAAGGAGGTTCTCAATTCGTCTGTATTTTTTTTTATGTTTGTTACCATAGAACTTTTGACTGGGTGGTCCGATTTGCATGTTTCTTTTTTTATATGAAAGCTGGTGCTTCCCATGGTCCCATTTTTATTTTGTCCAGTTCTGATAATGAGATCCATGAAAATTCATGAAATAACCGTAAAAATTGAAGTCGGTCTATAGTTTTTTAAAACAAAATTAATTATCATAAATATGTACTCGTATATCTATGTTAGTTGATATTTACAATAAATGATTTTGATTTGAAGAGGATGAGGTTTTTAGAAACTTTTTTCAAAATGCTTTATTTTCCTTGTCAAACATTAATAAAAACGCATCTTTCTTATATTAACACTTTAATTCTTGTTGGATTAACAAGCCAGGAGCCATATTTATTCCCCTAAGCCGGAGCACATCTAAATAATTTTTCTCTGCAATACAAATAAATAAAACATAGGTAAGTAGACCCCGCCGACTCGACTTTTAATTTAGCTCTCGACGAGTCTTTGAGAGGTTTCTCGTCTTCTGTCTTTGAAATTAAAATGAAAACATACCGTATAAAGTTTTCCGTAAGTAATATGATTCCGTTCTGATTGCCTTTTGGTGTATTTTATAAGAACGGTGATCTTGTATGGATGCTCACTTTGCATGGCTTCCAAGGGGTAGGGTATTTTTGTTATCTCGTTTTATGTTGAGAAATATTTAAGGTTTTTGTTGTTTGAAAGAATTAATTGTTATAAAGGAGTTTTCTTACACAGTGATGAATATCGTAGAAAGCCCTACCATAGACACTTCGCACAGGTAGACAAGTAACTCACCGTAATAAAAACATGGTAGTGTCCTGGCGGCTTAGGACCAGAATTAGTAATTTCCACTATTAATAATGTCCGAAGACCGTCCACTTCTGGAAATATGCACCGTTCTAAATATATGCATGCGCACTAAAGGGCAGAAAAGCTACACCCTAAAGATTGATGTCTTAAGTTAAAACGCCTGACCAGGCATACAGTCGCTGCAGCCGAAATCGGCTTGGAAGCATCATCATTATAATGCATAACGATACCAACTAAATAAAACCACAAAGTTTGACTTGTAAAAATTGAAGTTCTTCTTAAAAATATTAACATCTTGTAAAATAGAAATAAATTGCTACAGTGAGAACGAACCAGCCTCTTCAAATAATCCTCGCAACGAGTAGGTATTCCAAGCCTTGGCCTGTCCAATAAGAAAATGTCTTATGACCTACATAAAACGGCAATGCGGCAGCCTGCCCCGTTCAACCAGCATACATTTACTGTAGTTACTGTAAGTACTACTATGGTATTCCGAGCAGGCACGAAGACCTCCGCCTACCACCGAATCGCCTCACATTCTTAAGAACCTACTGTTTAAAATTTCCGCCAAAATCAACAAGTGAATAGGCGTAAAAGATGCAGCTTGGCACATCTGGCTTGGCACCTTGCCACGCCACGCCTAGGCTCACCATTGGTTAATATAGTTAACCAATTGACAGACTCTTGTTGTACTATTGGTGGAAATATGAGTTTAGGTCACCTGAGCGGAATTGGGTCACTGGGTGGTGGGTGAAAAAATTGTTTGCGCGCCAGCGATGGACGATCCATGGCAGTGAAATTGCATTATGGAGCTTCCTGCGACGTTGATATTGCAAAATTAGATTCGACCGTGGTTTTAATAGCATTAGGCTGCCTAAGGAAATTACCGCTCGCGCACACGATGTTTTTAGTAGGACCTTCGCAGTTAACGTCCCTAGCTACCGTTTAAGCCATGTTTTTAAGATTCGATAGGTAGCTATAAGGCTTTTCAATTTACATTTTATGATGAAGAACTTACGGTAGATCTGTCCACAGTTATAAACTTGTAGGTTACATATAAACAGTACTTAAATTATCTGAAATTCGGTTACAAACCCAATAAAATCAGAAAGTATAACCACCTCTATTAATAGCTATATACTTACTTACTATAATAAACTTACTACTTCCTTTATCGCCTCTCTCTGCCTACATTTACTCATCCGAAAAAACGCTTCCAACTTTATTCAATTTTGTATTCATAAAACCTTTGAGAGGGGTCAGCCCGAGCGACGAAATATCGATGCACTCGGAATATAATGGAACGGTCTATAGCAACGCAGAACGTATACGTATGCCTGTAGGTATCCTATAGGTGAAGGCATCTGGTTCAATTTGCAGAACCGGCAGCCTTTCAGCGTGAACAGGTACTTTGACATTATTGTAATAAACTTGTACAGCTGTAATAAACTTGTACACTCAATAAAATAATAAATCATAAAGCACTGGTAGAGCAAAAAGTAAAGCACCAATAAGGTGCTTTACTTTTTGCTCTACCAGTGCTTCATGATTTATTATTTTATTGAGTTCATACACAAGGTACATACATATATAGGTATACACATATAGTTGTTTTAGTGGGGTTTCTATGGTCAGGTTTATAAAGTTAATTTAGCTTGGTCTTTCTATATAATACCACAAATTTATGTAAAGTCAGCGGCAAAGATAACTGAAAAAGGTCAGGTTTCCAAACGCGTTTTAGAAGAAAGTACCATACAATAAGGTATTGTGAGCACTAGAGAAAATAAAATATACATATAAGAAAAACGCATAAAATGATAGTAGGCAGAATCAAACTGGTGTAGCCAAAAAATAGATAAGTTTTTGGATTTTGTAAATGACAATAACCCTATTCTGTATTCGGACGAAATGTATCCTCCTTAAAAGTGAAGGGGACATTTCGCCCAAATCTCTTCGCGGACGAGTTTTAGATTCGGACGAAAAGTACCCGTAACAACAGCGTGTTTTTCCTCTATGGTTGTAGGTATAAATGTTATTGTCGTTCACTTGTAAGTGTATATCGTGTTTATAGAAAGTTTCTTAGCCAGAATTTGCAAGATACGATTCACACAATTCTTACCTTTTCATCAGTAGGTTACGTTACATGGAGAAACTCACGCACGAGAGAAACTTATAACGAGATGCGACATCCTTCTCGCATTACGAGATAAAATTTAATCTTATGTCGAGGTGTTAAGGTCTATAATCTTGGCTATTCTGTTGTGTGTTAGCACCGGCGAGCCGAATAAATGCGTAGTTAGTGCGTGAATTCATGCGAGAATCTTGCAAGCTTGTTAACTGTTCGCTTTACTACTAGTTCTCGAAAGTTCTCGAAAGTTCTGGAATGTTCTGGAAAGTGAGGATGATATCTCGTAGCTTCGAGCCTTACTATAGGCTCTCAACATTTTCTTTTACATGCGAATACCTTATTTTAGTTCCATCCGGCAAACAATACCAATGTACCAAACAAATGGAGCTGAATTTTCTTAGTTTTTAAGCTGCAACCATTTGGAGGCTAATTTTCATCCCAGAAGCGTGTTCGAAGCCTTCGCCTTCATTTGACAGGACTAAGAATATTGCCGTCCCTGTCATAACATTAACATTACTCCTGTCAAATTCATTTAGTCTAGTTTTGGTTGTTTACATCTGAATAGACACCATTATTCATATCGATAATTTTTTGTCGAAATCACCGATTCAATAGCGATATGAAGTACCTAGTTTCTTACAGAAAAATACGTAGATAATTTTTTATATTGTGAACCAAAATCGAGAACCAACGGTAAAACTTATTTTGATGTTAACGCTCCAAGAAATATGGTATTCGAGTTTGCAATAAACACGCTTCAATGCACTTCATGATAAATAAATCCTTGATAACCGTAAGATTTATTATGAGATGGATATTGGAATATTAGTCACGAGAAATCTTTATTATCTGCTGATAAATTTATTGAATCAGGTCTTTGGAATTGAATGAATAATGTCCCTAGCAGAGATTACGATTTGTAGGATATTAGTAAATGTTGGATTTCGTAAATTTAAAATTTCGTTGACTCATAATAATAATGCTGGACGCTGCTTTTGCTTGATGAGTCATATCACGCCAAATCGGTTATATAAACTGCGTACCTTAGTACTTAATGAATGGGATTGAGAATGACCGCAACTATCATGCTGTCCCGCTTGGATCAGATTCGAACTGAGCAGAATATGCCGAGTGGAGACCACGACTCGGCAAATGTAGTGTAGGACGGTCTCCGATTAAGTGGGATGATGCCATGCGAAAGACTGCAGACAGATAGATGCGGCCAGTGGAAAACAGCGGGTGCTATGGCGCGCATCAGGGGAGGCGTATGTCCAGTATGGCGACCTCTGTGGCGCGGTGGGTGAAGGTCCGCCTGCGACGCAGGAGGTTGCGGGTTCGATTCCCGCCTCGGGACAAATATTTGTACGATCTGCAGATATTTGTTCAGGGCGTTCTGGATGTTTTCTATGTATGATAAAAAATATCTATCTATGTAGTGTATTGTATTATGTATATCAGTTATCTAGTACCCATAACACAAGCTCTGCTTAGCTTGGGGCTAGATATGATAATGCTGTGTGAATTGTCCAGTATTATAAAAACAAAAAAAAAAGTTGTGGACTAACTTGCTGATGATGATAATGAAGATAAGGACAGCATGAAAGATGATGCATTTTTAATCACATTCTGGAACGCAGGATAATATGTTATATGTTTGGTGATAAGGTTCAAGTGCTTGAGTGCGTGTTTTTATAAATCACACGATCATAATGTCAATTTGGATTTTAGTAGTCTTTTCCCAGCAATGGTACAAAACGGGCACGTTTATAAAAACATCAGGAACGAACGCCTATAATCATTGGCCGTATAAAAATGTAAAACATATGAGCTCAAAATAAAATCCATAATCTTACCTAGAAATCGTCCGAAAAATACAAACATTTTACCTAAACTAACAGAAATCCGATTTCCTTGAAACATCAAAGAAGAATCAAACTCTTAAAAGCCCCGTCACGACTCATCTTCCACCTCATGTGAATGAGGATTTGTGCCCGACAACTGCTGAGATAAAAACTTTACCTATGAACAGTCAAAAATATATCAGGCAACCGATTGAAAAGGGCAGTTTTTTGCGCTTATCCTTGTACTTTTCCGAAGCTTTATCGGCAAAGCCAACACTTTCACAAAATGGTTTATTTCCTATCTAAATTTCACCGATTAAGGCGCATACCCAAGCCAATCTGACAGCAATTCCTATTTTATCATATTTTTACGTTTATCATAGGAATTTTTAAAAATCCTACGTTCAGTTTGTGGTATCTATTATAAGCTATTTTTTAATACCTCTTTTATAATTTTATCTCATATAGTTTAGGAGGAGATGCAAAATTAGAGTTTGGTGGCCAAAAAGCGCAACTTCGTATCTCTTCCTAAGCTTTACAAAATGAAACTATTACAGAGGCATTAATAAATAGCTTATAATAGATACCACAAACTGAACGTAGGATTTTTAAAAATTCCTGCGTTCAACGTAATAATAAGATATATTCGTTGGGGGCGCCACTTTCGCTGGTGTATGGGCCCATACATATATGTAATCTATGTTACTCGGGGATAATGTAGCATTCTAATGGTGATAAAATTTTTGAAATTGGTCCAGTAGTTTTTGAGCTTACACCCAGAACACAAATACAGATACAATAATTGAAATACATCTATAAGCGCTACGCTCCGACCAGCATGGTACATCGATAAGCATTCATCTATATCTACACTTATATAATATAATATATAATAATATTATAAAGAGGAAAGTATTGATTGTTTGTTTGTTTGTATGAAATAGGCGCCGAAACTCTTACACCGATTTAAAAAAATCCTTTATCATTAAAAAGCTTACTATTCAGAGAGTGACATAGGCTATATTTTATCTCGGAATTCCTACGAAACTACGTCCCCGTTCGTATTGAAATTTTTCATACATATTCGGATGAAAAAAAGCTATGTTTATAGTGTTTTCGTTTTAAAAAAATATATTATTGATGTTTAAATGAGAGCGAAACTAATTTGCCATATTTTGACCACCAAATCGAGTCATTTTCAAGCCGCCGAATGGCCAACACGAAGTGATTCTAAGTGAAACAACAACAAATCCGCACTGGCCCGCCGCTGAGATTTGGGAGAGACTTAGATAACCGTCGTAAATAGAGTAAATTTTAATATAGCGTGGATCTAGCTGGCCCTTGATCAAGAAGAGAAGTAGAAAGACGGAAAAGTATATGACCGTACATAGGTCAAACAGAGGCGGCCTATGTCCAGAAGTGGACTAACATAGGCTACTGATGATAATGGGTCACACATGGATTATAAGAAGGACATTGTTATTTATTTTTACAATTTTTTTCTACTTTTGTAACACCCAAACCAGAAACCAATAACGTGCCGAGATTCAAAACAACTTATCCAGCAACGGGATTCGAACTCCAGCCCCACTACGCTACTGTCACCACCCCGGTATAGCTATGATTGGAACATTGGTTTGCTGTCAGCTCCACAGTTTCCTATTAATTGTTTAGATGCTTTGTTCGATCATGTTTCCATGATCCCCGGTAATTGCATCAGACTGTATTGTGTGAGTGCTATTGTTTAGATAATCCGTATTTAGAATAGATTACGACTGTTACTATTACTGGCTGTAATCATAAAGTTAAATAGGTAATTAAAATTAGTATTTACATTTCATACAATAGGCCTGATGACTCAAAAATTCTAATTCTGTAAGTTTCATGCTCAAAAGATATTGGACACGCCACACTATATCTCACTAATAATAATAATAAACACACATGAATGCCAAAGTTTGTATGGATGTATGGATGGATGGATGGATGGATGGATGTTTGTTACTTCTTCACGCCAAAACTACTCGACGGATCTGGCTAAAATTTTTTATACAGGTAATTCTAATTCTGGAATAAAACATAGGCCACTTTTGATCCCATAAATCTGTTCCCGTGGGATGAAAATCACCTTTTAACATTTCTATGGGAACAACGCGTGCGAAGCCGCGGGGCGCGGCTAGTATTTAATGTTTTGTCAATCAAACAAAAAAAGACAAAAATAAAGAGCGCCAAAGTTTGGCAGTGGGGGCTAGTGACGTCACGGCTCAGTAAAAAGTGTGACTTTGAACTTTGACCGTGAACTTTAACTGGCTACATCTTCATCATTTTTTGATTAATCGTCAAAAGAAATTATATGTGTCTGTCATATCTTCTGATAATTTAACCGAAATTAAATTTATTGATTTGATTTATTGACATTTATTTTAATTTTGATTATTATTTTGTGTTTTTTTTAATTTAATTTAGTTATTTAATTGTAATAAAATTATGGCAGTTTTTTGCAAAACAATGATTCGAATTTTATCTATTCATAAGATCTTTTTATTAAATTGTATATATAATATTAGTATTATAAAAATACCGAAATGTGATTGAAAAAATCTGACTAAGCAATGATGTATTTGAAAAATTGAATGATTTCGTAGCCATTTGGCCAATAAAATGCCCACCACTGCCAATCAATTTAAATTAAATCTAGATTCAGAATGATATATCTCATGATGTGTAATTTCAACAAAAAAAATGTGCTACGATAGTCAACCAAAAAATGAATTACACAATCCGTAAATATATGATTGGATATTATGTGGTAGCCTATTTTTACTAAGCTTTTTTAGCTTAGTGAAAATATGCTACCGTAAGCAGGATTTCAAGTACACAGCAGCGTGAGAATGCTTACACTTGCAGGCTTCCAGTCGAGCAGTTCCGTCCAAGATGATCACTTAGGTACGGATATGAACTGGAAAACAGGAAGACTGTGGATGCGAACCACCCACCTGTTTCACGTCTCTTGTAACAATTTAGGTCCTGACTGAAAACCAGCTTCGTTATCGACCTCGGTGGATAATGACATCAAGCTGAGGCTGGACCTGATTAGCCGCGCACATAGATAGGGAAAGACCAATTATTTATACCCTTGGGACTCGACTACTACACGCTTAGAATAGGTTTCGACATTTAAATCCAAAGGTTTATATTAGTTACGTATATTTTGTATTTCCTTTATTATTGGTATAAGGTGTGTGTGTGGCTACAAATAAATTCTTATTCTTATTATATAAAAAACAAATATACGTAAGGAATGTTTCTCGTAATCACAAGATAGTCGATTATCGTATCAGTTTGATGTTTAGATGGCATGACTTTGCTGGCAACTAGAGCGTAGAATTATGGAAAAAATACTATTTGGAATGTAGCATTCATAAAAAAATATATACAATTGATAACTTGATCCGATAACATTAAACCGATAAAAATTACGCGCCGCCAAAAGCATTAGCATATAGCAGCATATAATTTTTTTTACAAAATAAATAACTATATAATAACTTCTAAATACGATTTTACAGAAGATGCGCATGGACCTAATCGAAGCACAGACACAGGGTCATCCAAAAATCAACGAAAATCCTAAAACAAAAACTACAAATCCACACCAAACCAAAGCATAAACATCGCTAAATTCATTTCGCCACCATTCTCCCATTATCTTCCCAAAAACTAAGCTCGGCTCGCATCGACCAACGTCATTCCTTCCCGCATAATCCCCATTAGGGGCACAAGCCGACTTAATGCGGCTATTGTCCTGTTTCTTTCTTATCTACACTGCAAAATTTGTCTAGGCGAAGCTGTAAATAGTCTAAAAACGGGTTACAGTTACACTGTAACGTAATATTGGTAAGCAAGTTTTAAGAACAATTCCATAAGCGGTAAATACTAACGCATTCACTGCCCAGGCTCGACTCTGCGATACGCAGGGGCGCGCCGCGCCGTTGCCGTCATCGCTACGTGGGGAGGTAGCCATTTGCATCTTGTGCCATAAAAGTGTTAATATATTTTATTCGTATATCGTATTGGTTTAAAATTTGTTTATTATTCCAAAAGTTAAATAAAAGGAACTCCCTAGAAATATTAACACTCTTAAATTTTGCATTGGATTTCTGCAAAATTACTCCTGCTTTTTATATTTATTTCAGTATATATTAGTAAGAATTCATATAATGCCATAGATTTGCAATTATATACCTAGACGACCACCTAAAATCGTTTTATCTATACTAATATTATAAAGATTAAAGAGTTTATTATTTTTTTGTTTGTATTAAATAGGCTCCGAAACTACAGGATCGATTAAAAAAATTCTTTCACCATTAGAAAACTTACTTTTCAGGGAGTGACATAGGCTATACTTTATTCCAGAACTCCCGCAGGAACGGGAACTTTGCGGGTGAAACCGTGAGGCGCTGCTAGTTAAATATATTTTCAAAACCGTTGGAAATGTTTAGGGAATTTTGTACATGTTACATTTTGCTGTAACAGTCAGCCTCGGGCGATTTATTTTAGCTGCCGGTGCACTGGCGGTATTGCGACGCTTGTTAACGCAAAGGGTTTTTCCAAAAGGAAATAAAACGTGGGTTTTTTAATTGGTTAGGTATTCGTTTTTCTTTCAAACGTTGGACATAGTTATTTATAAGAAAGATGGACACGGTTTTTGTTAAGAAATAATAAGCCTTACTTAAATATTTTTGGTATACATCCACACCATCTCCAAAATAAAAATAAAAAGGACAGACAAAGAAAGCAGATTTTAAATACATATTTTATAGAATTTAATATGTCATGATTGTTGTTAGACATAATCCTATCTGATTTGGGATACCCCTAATATGTGGTTCTATTGTAATGGACCCAACCAGTTTCCATGAAATGTACCATAAAAAATACATATTTTTTGTAGTTAACAAACTCAGTACCTACATACAAAAGAAATAATGTTTGCTACTGCAAATCAAACAAAATCGCTAACCAACATGGAGGTAGAGCAATTTTAATTTCCAATGTTTTTGCGTCGATTTGAATTTTTGCAATTGGATTGGAATTGGCTGAGTTCAAAGGCAGGGCTTATTAGTTGATTAGATTGCTATTTTCTCTCATTCAATCAGAAATAAATAATAAAAGGTATCCTTCTGTGGGCTAATTATCTCTGTGGGGTTTTCAAGAGATGATTGCAGAAGAGTACTTATTCGTTTTTGTGTTCGATAATAATGATAATGTATTCTTGATATTTGTATAGGTGTAGGTAGGTATATCTTGCGTAGTTAATTTTCCTGTTTTGAGATCTTTCCTACAAACGAGTTGTTGAGGTTACACCGCATTTATTGACGTAATTTCGACTTCATTATGCAGGATGGTCTATGTTCGTTTGTCGAAAGTTACGTAGGTGACTTATAATTTTTTTAACAAAACTGGATAATGTGACACTCTTACACCCATGTGTCAGGGTAGTCATAAGTATAATATAAAAAATACCACTGGTATTTCCTTAAAAAATAATATAAACGCCAAAAAATATTCCGAGTATTTTCTAAGAGATCTACACCAAAAAGTCGTTATAACTTACGCACTGTAATATTAAAATATAAGGTACCATGTAACATGTGCGCTTAGTCGCAAGGGGGCAATTCAAGACCCCGATGGTATCTACTTTTTCAAATAATTCACTTTGTTTTAAAAAAACTATAAAATGACTCCATATTTTATGGTTTTTTCGGGGATGAAAATCCCCGAAAAAACCATTCACACTTATTTGAACACATTCCCAAAGAGATCTTTGTCAGAACTGAATTAATTTAAAATGGGACTACACGGAAAGCACCAGCTTTCATATCAGAATCATGAAAATTGGACTATTTATTTAGACAAAAGATCGGAATGACTCCTTTTTTAAAGTCAGTTAAGAAGTAAAAATAGGAGACTTTTCTTCATATATATGTGACGTGAAAAGTGGTGCCCTATATAAGATTATTTCAACCAGAAAAGGTGCTTCAATGGACAAAACATGGACATCCTCTAAAAAAAAATATAGTATCGGTGTACATACAGTAGAAACATGGGTACCTAAATTGGCCGAAAGAATCAATTTATCCTAGTGATCCCCGAACGAAGTCAGAAATTAATTACTTCCCAAGCAACACTGGAAAGCACTATAAAACTACTGAAACAGTTGGTAACACAGTCTACTACTAATAAACTAAAGTCGTAGAAAAATCGCCTGTGATTAATAAAACAGCGGACTGCAAGCATATTTTTCATCATTATGTGCTCATTAAAGGCAACCTCATGAAACTGGATCAGGAAAAGAACAAAAACGAAAAAAGAATGGTTTTAATTTGTAACTGGTATGCTAGTAAGCTTTGCAGAAACGTTTTTGGCAACGATTTTAGCTGCGCGCCCTAGTTGTTCACGGTCCCCATTATCCCCAGTGTATGGGTTTTCATCATCATTATAATCACTGGGGTACCCAAATACAAATTATTTATTACAAGCAGCGCCTCGCGATTTCACGCTCGTAGTTCCCGTTACTGTGGGAATTCCGGGAAAAAAAATATATATATAAATATACCCTGAAAAACAGGCTTTCTAATGATACAATATTTTTTTTAATCGGTCTAGTAGTTTCGGAGCCTATTCAATACAAACAAACAATCAAATTTTTCTTCTTCTTACTATAAGTATAGCAGATTTACAGGTCAGAGAAGGATAAGGAATATAAAAATTAGTTTATTGACTTAACCCATCGATCAAACATTTCGCGGCCTCCCCCGTAGATACCTAGAACCATACGAAAATGACACTCAAAATTGTCTACGACTTGTTTTGACGCAGACAGTTTGCGCAGAGCCTGACACGTTTTTTGCATACGGAACATTAGTGGAGTCGAATTAATTTGATTTTGTAAGTAGGTAGGTAACTGAAAATAATGAATGCGTTTTAACAGGTACTGTTTTTTCTGTAAATCATACCGTTACCATAAAATTAACATATTTAAATTTGGTTCCTTCTAATTAATAATAAAATAAATAAAAATATTTTATTTCGGACAGTAAAAAGTTAGGTATGTAGGTAGATGGTTAAGAGAAGTGACAGAACTGTTTCTGTGTATTCAACACTTAACAAATATAATGTAACAAGAAAAAATTTTTTTAAAGCAAAATAATATTTAAGTAATATTTTTTATAAATGTTTTAGTCAATGTTTTATACATATGTAAACTTGTCTTTTAGGATAAAAAAAACGCAAGAACAAAAAATAAAATAATATGCAAAACAAAATTCGTAACCTGAATTTAGAACAAAGTTAAAAACGTAACTTATGCAACCCAACAAATAATTTTCAATGTCTATTTGTTGAGGTAAGGGCAATACTTGTAAATCAAAGTACAAAATGCATTAATACTTTACTGAAAATAGGAAACCCCATCTTTTTTGGGTCATGGACGTGTAATTTTTGTAATTTTGCGAGGCATGCTTTCTGTCCAAGCGCGGAAATGACACTAATTCAAATGCTTTCCATCCATGCCGAAAAGGAAAGCGTTCGATACAGACGGTTTCACAGCGCGCATAGTGTATCTATGGGGGGCCGGCGAAATTTTTGATCGATGACTTAACCTAACGCTTATAAGTTTAGCAATGAGTATAGATCTCCTAATGCTTCTGGCAGTCTAAATTGTCCGATCTGTCAACTCAGAGGTCCTAGCCAACCGGCATTCGCTATGAAGCGAATCGAAAACAATTGAAAGATTCGTAGGGAAAAATTCGAAACAGATTACGTGACTTATCTAAGGCATTTGTCAAACCTATTGTTACATTGTCTAGGCCCTCAGGACTAACAGGGTGACAAATATAACTTTTTCAGTAATTAAAAGTTTAATATGTCCTACCATTGCAAATAGTGTGACAGAAGAATTTTTTTCCCATTTGTCCTCCTAGAGGGACAGAGCAGGGTGACAAATGGTAATAATTCGTCTGTATTAGTCCAGTAGTCAGTTGGACTAGGTATTCATTAGGAAACCAAATTCATACCTTTTACAATATTCTTTAATTGGTAAATAAATCGGAAAAACAAACATACATAAAAACATAGCTGAATTGAAAAACCTTTTTCTCCGAGCCGGTTGTAATGGATTGCCTTCGAATATTTTAATGCATATATCTCTATATCCTAATTTATTTGGTATTATAATTCCCCAGGGAAGAGAAAAAGAGAGGAATTACTACACAGCAAAAGTAATAAGAACAAAAAGTTCGCGGACGAACAAATTTTCAGTCAATGAAAATTTTATTAGATCGAAGTTTCGTTTGAACTAGTTTAATAATTCATATTCGTGTAAATATTTGAAAAGTTCGGTAATGCGGTAGTACTCTATAGCAATTTCAACTCTATTTTCGTGTTATTAAACACCCCTAGCGTTCATAGTTGAGCGAACAACTTGTCTAAAGCGAGACGGTTAGTTTCTCGACATTTCATTTGATACTTCAATGCACTCGGACATTCAATATTGTGCCTGTATTGCACATTGAAGATTTCTAAAAGAGGAAACAGGTACTGTTAGTCGCAAATATCTTGCGAGGTTGAAATTGAATCCGTCAGTTCGAGTCTTGCCAACAAGAGATTTTCCTATGTGACGTTATTGAGAGGAGCACGGTAGAATTTATTTTCCATTATAATAAATAAATAAATAAATAATGCTGGACAATTCACACAGCATTATCTAGCCCCAAGCTAAGCAGAGCTTGTGGTACTAGATAACTAATATACATAATACAATACACTACATAAATAGATATTTTTTATTATACTAATAAACATCCAGAACGCCCTGAACAAATGTCTGCAGATCGTTACACATATTTGTCCCGAGGCGGGAATCGAACCCGCAACCTCCTGCGTCGCAGGCAGACCTTCGCCCACCGCGCCACAGAGGTCGTCACATCATAATGAGTCTCCCTGCTCGAATGCTCTAGACTTTGATTATTTATATGTCATATTAAAAATCAAAGGAAAATGTCATATTAATAAAGAAAGGTGTGTTTGACTTTTATAAAAAACCCACTGGTTTTTTCTAAAATCAACTTTTTGTAGTTGATTTTAAAAACAACTTAAAGAAGTTGTCGAATTAAGATCCTTTCTTCAATTGCCAATAATTTAAATTGCCAATAATTATCTTGACCTCAGAATCTTAGTTTTCTGGGCAATGTATTTGATATAATTTGCAGCTTATTCTGATCTCGATTTTAAAATAATAAAAAATACCACACGCTTGCGGTATCTTTATGAACACTGTTCACTATTCGTAGTATTATGATGACAAAAGGCGAGAAATAGAAGATGTAAGATAGAAGATGTAATACAAACATTGCTCATTTGCGAAGCGAAATGAGACTGAACTTTCAAAAATTGTTCCAAGTGCACTGCTCACGAAAATTACTCTCTTGATTGTTCCCAAGAGAAATTATTCTAGTCTCAAGTCGCTTTTTTCGTAGAACAGTTTCTTCTAGATGTGGCATTTTAATGAGAATATTCTAAATCTATATAGCTAGCTGCGCCCCGTGGCTTCGCACGCCTATCCTACGGACACTGATTTATGAAATAAAAGTAGCCTATGAGTTATTCCAGGCCTAGAACTACCTGTATGAAATTTCAGTCCCATACGTTTAGTAGTTTCTGCGTAAAAGAGCAACAAACATACATACAGACATGTTTACAAACTTTCGCGTTTATAATATTAGTAGGATTTATGTATTATGTCTGTATACACGCCACCGTCTATACTTTTTCGATTACTTCTTGTCCATCCTAAGGTCCGTCTGGAAGAAATTGCTTTTAGCGATAAGGCCGCCATTGTACATTATCTGTATTTGTTTATGTTTTCTGTATTTTTTGTTAACAGGTGTGTAATAAAGAATGATATAGATACTTTTTGTAGAAACTTTACTTGGCACGATCATTATATGTTCAATTTTACTTGCATTTAGATTTCGACATAAGTATCTTAAAAATAATAATCGTTTGCAACCATCGATCAAAAATTTCGCCGACCCCAGGCCGCGAAATTTTTGATCGATGTTTGCAACATATAAAATACCGATGACTGACAAAAATGTGTTCCTTCCTTTTTCGAAGCTTTTTTGACAGCGCCATCTAGTAAGTCTTACATAACTACCCTCAGTTATAAATGTTTGGCGACTAAAAAGGTGTCGCCTGGATCCCGACCACGTCTGCAGCCCGTTGATAAATGTACGGTAAGCCGGACGGCGCTCGATTAATAATCAGGAATACCTACCCTAGGTTTAAAGTTTATCTTTTCCATGGTTAGGTTAACTTAGGTTAAGGTTGGTATGATTGGGCCGGGTATTCTGGAAATTTTCTGTGTACAAAAAAATCAATTTCTATGTTATTAATAAAATACCTAAGTATAGAGGTATAGTCATCTAGCACCAGAAAAACAAACTCTGCTTAGCCTGAGGTTAGTTAATTCTCTGTGGATTGTCTAGCAACATTTACTTTTTGATGTTAAATTTATTTAATATCTTAACAAAAAAAACTACAGGCACAATGAATTTAAATGTGATACAAATTCATAAAAAAATTAATAGGTACCTAACTGAAAGTTTTTTCAAGTGCTTTTTGCTTGAGTTGTCTCAACATGAAGGTTTGACAAGCAAACTACTATTCTTCCTTTGTAGTCACGTAGTCACAGTATAAATAATAATAATACATCGACTCATCCGTAGAACAAAGTCCGTTCTGTAGAGTTGATAGTTTTCAGTAGACGTCAGAGAAGTTGTTGATTTGTGTAACTTTTAAACGGTGCGACTTTTCATTGAGAATTTTTGGTATGTTGTTACAATGCCCCGGCTAAGATCTACGCTTTTCGGTATATATTTATTATGCTTTTATTTCTGGAGATAGTGCGTTCCATGTTAATATAGGACGTTTTATGGCGGAAGTAGTGGGGTCCGTTGTGAACATTAAACGTTGTTTTACGGAAACGTCTTAGTTAATTGACGTTCTTTGTTAACATGGGATGTTTTTTGTTGAAATTACATGTCGCGGTAGCGTCCTATATGCTTTTTTACCCTAAAATAATGTTAGTGATATTATAACTACCCTCCATTAAAATTAATTATTAAATTAAGGTTATTATTTAAAACTGTTTATTAAGTTAAAACATCTCAAATTAGGTATAAAAACTATTAAATGGCATCACTTTGAATAGCAAAAAGTCACTTAAAATAAGCTTATTAGAATTTATCATTATGCCCCTTTTAGGACAATTCAGGAGACGCGCAATTAAGAAAATTTAAACTACGCTTTAGTTTAATTAATAAACTAACAGTAACATAATTTTTTATTGTTTATTTTACATCAAAACCATATTTGATATAAAATTTTATATTCCATTAAAACACAATCTTTACAATTTTACTAATAAGAATCATTTTTAACATTTAAACAGTACTTAAACTGTCTCGGTGATATAATAACTAAAATTTAAAATAGCAATGGATCATGTTTATTTATTTTTTTGCATATTTCAGAGAAACATTGATAAAATACACAAAATTGATTGAAATTGATTGGTATATTATAATATGGTAGCTAGGTCAGCAACATTACAGGTAACAAGTGTTACCTGTAATGTTTAGTTTATCATTCGATCTTCTGAAGTATCAGAAGCTCAGAAGCTATTATATTTGAGTGATTCGCCGTTCACCAGGAACTCGGTATAAACTGAACTTAAAGCGCTGTACCGCTTTCTGAGTGGCACATACCTTCAGTTTATACCAAGTTCCTGGTGTACTGCTAATCACCAAAATATCATAGTCAAGTTGAATTAGATCATATTCAAAAAACAATTTATTTGCGTCTCAAAATCAACTTCTCAAATGTTACTCCAAGTAATCTTTTTGTCCTTGTCTCTTTCGCAACTTGCCATAGTTATAAATGTCCCTCATACAAACCTTTCCCTCGAAACCTAATAATAATAATGCTAGACAATCCACACGGAACCATCTAGCCCCAAGCTAAGCAGAGCTTGTGTTATGGGTACTAGATGACTATTTTACTTAATACAATAGGTACATTACATGGATAGATATATTTACTATACAAAGAAAATACCCAAAATATAACAATAACCATATACAACAATACCTTTCAAGTCGAACACGTCAATCTGGGTTACACTGTGAACAACATGGGCTCTCCTTCATTCTTGGCCCATCTTAGTAATAAACGCCACTTATGAGGGGTATAATATAGTTTTGGTTTGAGAAGCTCTCTCGATACAGACCTGACACTGGCCCTCCTAATTTTGGTCCCTTCTGTAAAAACCGGTGTGTTATACGTATGTTGAACTTTTTTGCGACTAAGCTTTTGGCCAGCACAATTATTGTCCGACCAATGATGGAACTCTTTGGAACCTTGCTCAACATTAGGGCTCTTATACATGGACTGCACGTCTCAAAAACACGGACTGCAAGTTACCGACTGCAAGACAATTGCACCGGTAGCAGTCGACGGCAGTCGTTCACTGCAGTTAAATGCAATCGACGGGGGCAGTTGTCTTGCAGTCCGCAACTTGCAGTCCGTGTACATGAGCTCTTAACCCCCCCCCCATAAAATTTCAGAAGCCACTAATTTAACTAAAGAGTTTAATTAATTGCTTTAGTAGCTGTATTAATCTACAACTAGAAGGCATTTCCAAAGAAAATATACTAGGTTAATTGCTGTAAACCTGCACAGCCGATAGATTAGACTTGATAATTTGGTATTGAGCTGTTGCAGGTAATTTCCTTAGTCCTACCATCTTCATACAGTATTTCTTCCTATATATTATGTAGTTTTTGGCTGATTTCGTCTGAATCAGGAGGCAAAGGTGACGTTTATTATGACATGTAGTTTTCATCAATATGTACATCTGAAAGTGAAAAAAACCGGTATATATAAAATACTTTTTATAATTATGAGTAGTGCTAAACAATGTAAGTAGATAGCAAATGATTAGACAAATTTTAAAGAAAAACCCTCATTATTTATCGATAATTTAAAACGAACAACGTCCTAAACGATTTCCTTATTCCAGTAACAACGTCCTACCTCAACATCGAACCAACAAATTGTATGACATTTACCAGAGAAAAACGTCCGATATTCACATGAAATCCTTAAAAGTTCAATGGTTTTCGCATAAAATGGTCCTAAAATTTCATAAAACTTATATTTATTCATGTATTATTATTACTGAAAAAACTATTATACTGTGAGTTTGCACTACGCCAATCGTATTTTCGTACTAAAACGCGTTTCTCTTAATTTTCCATCAAAAAGTGTCTTATATCAACATCGATCGCCCGCAACCGTTTATAGAGAAAATAAAGCAATATTATAGGTAATTTTAATGATTATTAATTACAAAACTAAATAAAGCGTGTATTACGAAATAGTACAACCGAAAAATAGTCAACATACCAGCATTTACACATTTCTTCATACAAACAACAGAAACATTAGAAAATGATGAACTAAATTCAGACTCCCCTGCATCTTTTCTAAGCATTTCCAACCTTTTATGCGCTCATGACATTTCTAAACATATGATTTGTTCATGAAAAAACCTTACCATATTGTTTTTTTCATCAAATCTAAAAAAAACTAAGCTCCAGAGACAAATACGCCCTCCTTCCAACAAACAACGGCCGAACGGACGAACGGGCCGCGCACTCGCGGCCAGCGCGGCGTCCCTTGGTCACATCATGCGTTTTTTTGCGGAGCTAATGTCAGATAGAACGTTATTCGATTTTATATTTCAGAAACTAAATAAGATACAAAAATTCTAAAAATGTACGTCTGTAGTGTTTGTTCTCCTTATCCCGTCTAGCTATATAACTCATTTTTGCTCTATAATCACATCGGACTCTGTTCTACGGCTAGGTCGACATAGCAGTACACCGTACCTTTTCTAACATCACATTTTCGTGAACGTGTTGTTATTTGACTGTTATTTTATTGGTACAGTTGCAAACTACTTATTTTTAATTCTTAGTTCTCAATTCCACATCTCTGAATATTCAATATCTATTCAGTATTTATTGCATTTATACAATTTGGTCTTAGTGATAAGGTGAGTTTAAGTTAAGATCACAGTATATACCCATTATGGGTGTTGCAATGGAGAACTTGCAGGTATCTTTATTCTATGAAATAAAAGATAAAACTAGAGAAGGAATAGCAAAGGCGACTTAACCCTAATAACATTTATCTTCCAGCAAACATTATTATCAAGCAAAAATATTACTAGACAATTTACACATTTGGCCTTAAAATCAGTGGGGCTTGTGTTCTTGTGTGACACTATAAGGAAATAACGGGATAACTAACCTAACCCATGACTCAAATGAAATTCGTCTTTTCCATGATGATTCATGGTAAAACATTATCACATGCAATAATTACATATTAATATATTACATACTAGTGACCCGCCCCGGCTTCGCACGGGTGCAATGCTGATGTATTATACAATATAAACCTTCCTCTTGAATCACTCTTTCTATAAACAAAAACGCATCAAAATCCGTTGCGTAGTTTTAAAGGTCTAAGCATACATAGGGCCAGATAGCGGGAAGCGACTATACCATATAATACAAAGCGCGGCCATCGACGCGCTATTTATAGGCACGCGCCGCCCGACCACCGGCCGGCCGCGGGTCGCGACCCGCGGCCGGCCGGTGGTCGGGCGGCGCGACCAGTCGGTACCGCCACGGCCGGGCGCAAACAACTACGACTCTGCATTTTAAATTTGTAATATCTTTAGAAATATTCACTTAAATTACATGCTGTAAAAAGCATATTGATCTATAATAAATGCACAATTTATTAAAGGTATGTACTTAATTGGATAAGGATTAATGCTGTATTGTTTAAAATCACTTCGTAAATAATCATTTTTTAATAAAGGATAAAAATGGTTATGGTGGGTTATCCCTAAGGTATAGACATATACCATCGCTGACTTTTTTGTTGAACTTTTTAAGGTGAACAATACTGTAGTACATTATTTTGGTCTATCTCGTAGGGTTCAGCCAGCGTTTGCAATATAAGCGCAAAAAAACGTGCTTATTTACGACATCACATTAGAAACCTCTAAATTTATCAGTGTTTCTCTACTATATTATGCATGTATTATACTACAAACCTTCCTTAAGAATCACTCTATCTATTAAAAAAAACCGCATCAAAATCCGTTGCGTAGTTTTAAAGATCTAAGCATACATACGGACAGACAGACAGCGAAAGCGACTTTGTTTTATACTATGTATTGATAATTCACTAATACCTCAAATGCAATAGTTGCAAAGTTAAAATATTAATATATATAATAATATTATTAATATGTAATTATTGCATTTGATGTATAGTGTATTGGATACACTCGTATATCCCGCCGACACCGATACCCGGTGGTTGCACAAGTTGAGGTAAAATACTGTCAGCGGTTTACAATATTCACCGTAGAAAGATAATCTAGGCTTATCTATCTATATTTAAGCTACGCTATTCGTACACCGAAATGTCGCCACTAGTATCCGAATAAGAATGGTAATTCCGTCTACATAGGTATCGATGATCGAAGACGTCTGCGGTTTCAGTGTGTACCTACAAATTACCGTTAAAGGGCTTTTAGAGCTATTTTTATGCCCAGCTTAGTTTAAATAGGGTTACGCTCACCTATGTACATACATATCCTATAATTATAATACGTTTATGTATTGTTTTATAAGAAAAAAATCCTCAACCTTAACAGTCTGTATTGGCTGGACGCAGGACTCCCCCTGATAAGCACTTTGTTGGCGTTTATCTAATGGGGGTAATGCCTATAATTCCCACGCTGAACATGCGGGTTGGAAATCGCAGTTCGGTGGTACAATTTTTCTGCAAAGGGCGTTGCTGCTCACCTCCGGTGGATATCGCTTAGTCGCCTCTTACGACACCCACGGGAAGATGAGATGGTGCCAATTCTAAGCCAGCCCCACACAGCTGAAAATATGTATTGTATATGCTTAAAGAATTCAATTTTCTTCAAAGTTGAAAGCGAAACTGGTTCATCCTCCTCTAAGAAGACCATGCTTTGTTGAGACAGGTAATCATTTCCTTTGAGAATATTCTATTAAATTATGAACACTTTTGTCCTTGAATGCACTAGAGGGAGTTTACAAGCTAAGTAATAAGTCCTGGGAAGCAATAAGACGATATTAAAATTTCCTTGTTTATTCAACGTAGTCGATTGTAGTGGAATATTTGCTTTCCTTTTGACTTTGTGTATAAACTTATATTCTCTACGGCTAAGATACAATAATAATGTTTCTTGTAGGTAAGGAAAATCTAGGGCAGCAATTATTTTGAACAAAGCATTTTTGTTCCTTATATAGTTTTCTATCAGTAGGTATTTTTTTACGAATATGACATATCCTTCGTCTTGGTTGCCGTGCTAAGTAGAACAAAAGCTTATTTTAACTGGTAACCAAGTTGATATTAGTACCTACAAAAGATCGTATCCATCTAGAAAAGGCCTTCTTCTTACATTTTACACGCCACGGCTTCGTAAAGTTCTGTAAAATACCTAATTCCTTTTTACCTGGGTCCGTGTAATATCAACTAATACAATGCCATTATATCAGCCTACAGACGTCCACATGCCTACTCCAAAAGAAAAAAATGCTATGAAAAATGCAAGGTGGTAAAAATGAAATTGTAAATAGCGGTCTTGGGCTCATACGGACGGCAAGTTGCCGACTGCAAGACAACTCCACTTGTCGACTGCTGCAGTCGACAAGTCATCATGTGCAGATTGTGCAGTTGACTGCAGTAGTCAACTGCACAATCTGCACATGATGACTGCCATCGCCTACAGTCGAGCTTTGCAGTCGGCCGTGGACAATGGACATGCAGTCCGTGTATAAGAGCGCTAAGCCGCCGTCATCCATCGACTCCCTGTGAACGCTACATGCACCATCTTGAGTCTAAAGATTACATTCTACCGAAACCAGCAAACCCAATTACCAACCAGAAATCAACTGTACATGTGCTAACATATTCCACGTGTTAGTTTGCAAGCATCATGCGATGCAAATCACCCGCATGGTATTACCGTGCACTGGTTCAAATTGTAAATTGAGTCGGTCGATCTGTAACTGTCCCTTGAGATTGCATATTTTGTGTGGTGGTTGTATTTGATTCGGAAGTTATAAATGTTTGTATAACTTCATTGATCGCTTTTTTAGCAAAAGTTCTACATCTGTACGAATTATAGCTACAGCGCCGAATTTTACGAGCGGGAGTCTCGTAATCACGATAATCGACCATTTTTACCTAAGACACTAAATATCCTATTAAGCTAGTGTCTTGGGTAACTAAGTATGATTCTATACTGAATAGGCATTAGTTAGATTATCTGAAGATATTGGACATATTTATTTTTACGTCGATCTCAATCAAAAAAAATATTGTGTCGTGCATATTATGAAAGAAGAGCAGAAATTTTGATGAGACACTGTGGAATGTCGACCAGGTATGGGTGATACTTTTGTTGAATTGTGCATCTGTACGTGTGGTGGGTGGAAGGGAGAAGATGGAATAATGTCGTATAATGCAGCGCAAAAACTATGCTTGTTTGGCTAAATACAATTTTACTCAAAGAACCGCGAACCTAGCCTAGGGTTTAGTTGTCGAACTAGGCCTTCACGGGGTCCCCGTGGTAAAAAACAAGAATTACATAAAATTTATCTATTTTTCTTCAGTTCCTTAGTTGTAAAAACACCAATAAGTAAAAAATACGATAAAAAAATCATGAGAGTACACTGTACCTAACTTAGTCTAGATCCCACGATCTATAGAAAATGATTATCTTTTAATTCGTAGGACCGATTCTTTGGTTCCTTATTTTGGTTTTTTCATAAGTTGTGAAGTTTTCTTGTAAATAGACAAAAACATCATTTTTGTACTTATGTCGTTCTAAAAACGTAGGCTTTGTCCTGCTCCTATGAACGCAAAATCCTATGACTATCCTTCTCATTGCGTCTTACGACTTCTATTTTCGACCACCAAAGCAAACTGTCCATATAACAGAAACTTTAAATCACGATTTACTTACAAACTTTCACAAAGTTTTATGAAACAAACAATGAGTAGCTATAGCCCGCCCCAGTTTCACAATTGATCGGCTGGACGCAATCAGATAGTGTTTATCTACCCGTACTTTGTTTCGGAACTCCTGATTTTCCCTTCTCGAGTTTAAAGTTACTTAAACTGGCAAATATTTAATCTTGCAAAAGATCGTACCTTGTTAGTAACTGGCTTCTGCCCGTGGCTTTGCGTGCGTTTTAATTAGGTATACAGGGTGCCGTGTAAACGAAACGAAACGCAACGAAACATAAAAAAAATCTGGAAGATATTCTTTTGCAGAGCATTCCTACTTATTATATTATAAACGCGAAAGGTTGTAAACATGTAGGTATTAAAACATGTATATTTGTTGCTCTTTTACGCAAAAACTACTATCATACAGGTAGTTCTATACCTACCTGGAATAACACAAAAGCTAAAAAGAAAAAGCTTTTTATCCCATAAATCAGTTCCCGTGGAATAGGCGTGCGAAGCCGCGGGCGGAGCTAGTTATATAAAAAGTACTAGACAATATGATAAGTAAGCAAGTAAAAAACATTTTTAGTTTTTTCTTTTATTTGTAGACATATAGCTTCTAATTTAGTTCCGATTAAACTACTAAATTGTCAAATGAATATACTTCATGATTTTTAATCATTTTTGAGTTTTTGATCACAAAAACATGAATCAAAAGATGAACTAAATACTATCTAATTAATAAAATTTATAGAATTACAGATAAAACCAATAAAAACAGAGCGAAGAAATTTTATCCAATTTTGCGCTATACATACAAATCCTTCGATCATGAATCGAAATTCCAAAAAATGCTGAACAGTATTTGAACCTTGGGGTTCAAATACTCCACGTTACAGAATCACCCCCGTTTAGCTTGGCACAACATCTTGTGGTACATTGTTTACTCTATCATTTTAAGACTAAGCTGGTAGTTCAAGAATTAGAACACCCTGTACACTGAAGGACACCAACTGAAGAAGGTATACCACTAAATTTATATTGATAAAAAGGCACCAAAATAGTTGAGTTCAAAGCTCAAAGAGGATGATTCTGGACAACATAATATATGTATTTATTTACTTTTTTTATTGATTTGTATAGTCATATTTTATATCATAATTTATATTGGTAGTATTTAAAAAAAATAAGCTAAAGCTTCTTATTTTGATCACATAAACGTGACTCAAAATGTTACTACAAACTAAATAATACATTAATAAAGAAATAACAGTAATACATGCAGCATCAAGTTCCTTCTTCGGAATTTGCAATTTTTTTAATATAATAAGTTAACATAATGCTTTATTGAAAAATAAAACAACAATCAAATAATAGAAATAAATTAGAACTAGTATTTACAATTAAAACGATTTAACAATTAAAAAGATTTAAGTTAAAGGTAGATGCGGACGAAATAGCAAATTTGGAAATGTCTTCAAAACACGTTTGCGTTTGTTTTACAATAATTGAGGTAACAATGTGTAAAGTTCAATAGAAAAGTTAATTTTTAATTTAAATCATCGATCATTTTATATTTTACATATAGTATTGTAATCACAAACAATACATATCATACTGCTAATAATTAAAAATAATAGCTAGATATACTAAGCCGTACGTGCAGAAAACGCGCTGTTGTTGTGGTGGACAAGTGCACAAAATATGTATACATGAAAGATAACAAAAAAAGGCAACAAAGAAGAATAAACAAAGAAGGCGATTATGTTATCTTCTTCGATAAAGTACTCTAATTCCGTTCTTTTAACAGCAAAATTTTAATGTTGACCAAAAATGTATCCTCGAAGAAACTTGTAAACAAAAACATGATTTGAAGCGCGAAGTATAAAAACTAATTAAAAGTGGTTGAAACTAACAAATGTACAAATGCATAACAAATACCTGCTCAATTTTTTTTTTACGATATCAATAATAATAATTCGTTTGTAAACTGTGATTTTGCATCAAAATGATGGAAAAAAATATTATCAGTTTAGAACGCTAGATTCGTAAGTAGGAATCATGTATTTGATGTTGATAAAGGCATCGGGGCCGCCGAATCTCTCGAGGATCTGAAGAGTTTCTTCTATAAGATCAGCCACGTTTTCTCCTCTGCTTGCGGTATGGTCTATCCCGGCTCCCAGGGTCTCTAAAATAAGAATAGATTTAATCATTTTTGGTCCGCGGTGGGCAAAGAACCGCCTGCGACGCAGGAGGTTGCGGGTTAAATTTCCGCCTCGAGACAAATGTGTGATCGACCTGCTTAGTTGTTCAGGGTGTTCGGGATGTTTTCTATGTATAATAAAAAATGTCTATCTATGTAGTGTGTTGTATTAAGTACATAAGTTATCTAGTACCACAATCTCTTCTTAGATTAGGGCTAGATAATGCTGTGTGAATCGAAATGAATTAGAGTCAATTGCACCTTATTTCATATTTGATAGTAATTACTATTTATCAAGCTGTTTATCTATAGTAAAGAAATTATACATGTCTGAGTGCGAACTTTGTGAGTCTTAAGAAATAAACGATTTGACTCTGACTCTGACTCTGTGAATTGTCCAAAAATAATTATTCACAGAGAACATGACTTGTGATGTTATTGTAGTACAATGTACAATGAAATACCACATACACATAGTATATAGTACCAGTTAAAGGACTGGTATGTAAATATTTATTAAACTTACATAATGAATTAAATTAAAAATGTTTATTTAAATTATTTATGTTTTATTAAAATATTCGTCAACGCTATATAAAATAAAGTCAGTAACCATTTATTTCATTTCATTTCATTTATTTATTGCCAATATGTTGGTATTGCCAATAGGTTGGTCGCTTATGATCTTATTATACCTAAAGTCCACCCTCCACCCTATTGGGCACTGTATTTTTGATGTTAGTTAGTTTTATTTAGTTAATAGTTATCAAGTCATTTTTTAATCAATTTAATGGAGAGGCGAGAGGCGTAAAGTACAGAGAGCTTTATCGATAGGTAAGTTTCGATTTCAATTTGAATCGTATTCTCATTTTACATCTCGTCTCAGTCGAAAAACATTCATAGTTGGACAAAGGCCTCCCTATTTGGGGGGTTGCCATAGTAACCCAAGTAGAAAAAGAATATTTCGGTAATAAACATGAAGAGAGTAAACTGTTTCATATTGAAATAACTATAAATAAACGTATTATTATTTGGATCAGTTGAGCATTTTTTTCCAAACAAATATTTACAATAACAACAAATATCAACAAATAAGAACTATTATTTACAATTAAAACGATTGAGCTAACTGTAGACTATTGCAATTAGCTCTATCATTTTATTCGTAAATTGTTGTAAATTGCTGTAAACATTAAAGAATATAATAAAACCAGGGAATCTTTCTATGAATTCATTTTTTAAATATTTCGGGACGATGCAAAAAACTATTTGTGACCATGTCACCTCAGCCGAAATCAAAGGAGCGCACTTAGCTAAGACTTAGCTAGCTTAGCTCTACGCAAAATTTTGGAAGGCAGCATATAAGAAATTAAATGACGCCGTGTGCGAGACCCGACGTACAAAACAAAAACCTTAGGTAGCTAATTTATTAATTAAAGCATTCTTCGGCTTTATAATTGACTATTCCAATTTGTTTGTGTGGTTCAGACATGGCGTAGTAGTTAAAATAAAAAATAAATACCTTTTTTTCAGATAACTTGATCATGTTGGTAACTTATCTTATATAATGAGATGTTAGTTACTTAGGTAGTTATTTCTAAAAATTAAAATGTTCTTAAACTACCTCCTACCAATATTTAATTTAGTAGTGAATAAACATTCTTTTATAATCTTTCTGTTTCTAAAAGAATTCGATGAATAGTTCCGATTGAATACTCATTGAAATACAAATTTTACGTTATTTCTCTTATATTTAACAAAGTTTAATGACGTAGCTTAAAAAGATCTTTATGAAATGGTAAAATGCAGTCGGCATTTGAGAGTAAATATTAGAAACCAGTTTAATCTGGTAGGTTTGAATTTTCTGCATCCAATCAATAATCCTTTGACGGCACTGGCTTTGAGTTTTATTTTATATCTGTCCCTCCCGATATGACGTTACGCAATAAAGGTAAAAAAACTTTGGCTTTTCATTCGTTGCGTATTGCAATATGAAACTTGCGAGAGTATTGCCAAACGAAAGTAAGGCTTAAAATGACAAATTTAAAAAAACAGTAAGGGTATCATTACGTCATTAGTAAAATCTTATTATTATAGTTATTTAAATTCGTTGTATTGAAATGGCTGTAACTTTATCGAGCCTTGCTATTATCGTGAAATTTTATGCGCGTTACGATAACTTAAAATACAATAAACGAACACAAATCTTTACATAAAGGTAAAAGGGATCAAAGTTCCCGATGCTTAATGTGACTCGGATAAAAGCCTTAATTTAGCTTTAAATAGTAATAGTTTTGTTATGGCAAGGAACACTTTGTTGCCTCGTTTCCTTTTTTTCCTGCTTTTTACCTGTAATATTTTTATTTCTCAATCAATACATCTTTTATTTCTTTTAAAAGCGTATTGTGGTCTTCCAAGCCGGATATAAACCAATAGGGATAATGTTTTTGTATTGAAATCGACTTTGAAGAATTTCTCAACTCCTAAGTCCACGCGAATGAAATTGAGGTTGTTTAATCTAGTACACTATTATAACTACAAATAGTTATAATAGTGTACTTTCACCACCCAGGGTAAGCCATCAAATACACACACATTTTGTGGTACCCTGTGTATTGTGAAAGTAGAGCCACAACTTGACGGCACGATCGAACATCAATCAAACCAACACCATAATTGACACGCATCACAAGATATATTATTTTCTGTAATAGACTTGTCGGGCAACAGCATATTAATTATCTACATGGATTTTGCAAATTGAATCTCATGGCGATGTTAATACGGCGTGTTTTGTTATTTCAGGATGCGGTAAGGTGCTTCTCCACCAGTTGACACGTAACCTCATTGTTAGGGAATCTGACGTGTTCCTGGAATCTAAGCTATTATTTGACGTGTGAGAGCAGTGGAGAACGGGTGACTGAATTTACTAAGTAACTACCGTGTATCTCATGAAATCCTGGGCAAAGACATACCCTCTCATTATGATCTGCTAACTTGTTCTCTCTCTTTTATTTCTCGTTCTGTCTTCTTCTAATGACATAAGTCAAAGTGAGAATTAACAGTGCTTAGCTGTTTGAACTTAGTGAATCATTATGAATAAGGGGCTTAGACTATTTTTATCATCAAGTTGTCTAGCGCCTTCTCCGTTTTGTCAGCGGACATTCCAATTTTTGAAATACCATCTAATTTCTGGATAATAACCGCGAGGAACTATTAGGCTTAGACTTTTTTCGAAGGCGTACTTATTCGAATTTCCAGGTGGCTCTCTCTCTCTCTTATTACTGATACAAATGCAAAATAAAAACATGCATTGACCTTTTTATCTACGTACGGTATACGCCTATTTAATATTGCTAGGTACATTTTAACCACATTTAAAAACAAGGTGCAAGTGTAGAAAGCCTAAATGTGGTGGCAAAATTTATCGCGTCTTTGAAATAGTTGCGGCCGAGGAGTGTCGTTTTTGTGCTCGGTTTACTGCGAGCTAATGTTTTGTAAATTGTTCGTCATTGTTCAACCGAGCTTTGGTTAAAATGAGTCGACAGGTTAAATTAGGTGATAAAGTGCCTTAATAAAATGTTTTGCATGTTTCCAACTGAATTTGAGATATAAATGTGAAAACAAAAGGAAGGCCTACCTAATTAAAGTCTTTTTTTTTGCTGAAGTTAAGTTGTTTATATTGAATTATTATTTGCAATACTATTTGTTTGACTTTAATACAATTTAGAATCTCTACGTACAAACAATAAGTATGTGTTAGGTATGTGATTTAAATTAAATCTGACGTGTGTGATTCAAGAAATTTACAAAATAAATGATTATTAATTATTCTTTACCAAAATATTTATGTATCCTTTGTAGATGTTAAAAAGGAAAACAGATTTATTTGCAGCAAATACAATACAATGTACTGTAATACAATGTACAATAAAAACTATGTTAAACTACAATACTGCATAGGTAGCATAAAGATAAAAATCAACGAAACGTAAAAATACATTTGTACATTGTTTTTTATGCTGAATTCATTTTACAGGTAATTTTCGTCGGCTTCCTCACTATGCCTAAGCCTGTATCTAGACATCTAGATCAATATATTGAAAGATATACGGAAAAATCGAATAAAACGTAAATAAAAATATAATTTTGCCTTGCAAAGCACCTTTAGTTATTGATTTAAAATTAATGGGATTAAGCAAACTTTACCATAGCTTGTCGATGCTGTAAAGGTGGGCATTGACCGGCGTTACAGGGTGTAATGTAACGTGTTACAGCGAGCGCTCGAGCAGTCCGTACGGGGAAAGATAACGCAACGAGACGGATTTTAGCACACGCCGTAACATACCTTTAAGCCTTTAATTTAGAGAGCACTAGACCTAAGAACCTTGTCACTGTATTTTTTTATATTATCTCTAGTTGGTAGTCCTAATAAATAAAAAAATAAACATATCATGCTCGTTGCGAATGGTACGTTATGCCCTGTAACACTGGTACCAGGGTTGAAAGATTTCTTTTTTTCAGCGAAAGAATATCATACCATGAGAATAAGGTAGAATATGGTACTCGTAGATAATCTTAATCATTTTAAAAAAGTTCGACAGACACATTATCAGATGATATTGGAAACGTTTTTTTTCTTTTGTCGATTAAACAAAAAAATATGAAGATATAGCCAGTTAAGGTTCTGCGTAACGTCACATGCGACATTTTTGAGCAAGGTGTGACGTTACTAGCCCCCAACTCCTCACAAAATATGTGTTCAAATCTTCTGATAATCTTACTAATGTACTAAAATAATACATTTTTACCCAGGATACACGTCACGTATCCTAGACGTGTGGATCACTTGATTGATGCGTGGTCACACGTGCCGTCTGTGATCTCAGGCCTCACCTCGATGGTGGTAAAGGATATGGGACGCGTTGGTGGCTCACGTGACGTCACTCGACGCCGTCCCTATTCTGTAGCGGAACCCACTTTAGCGGCATTTAAAAAAAGAACTTACGATTTTTATCCTTGAAGATGTTAAGGATGGGTAGGATCTGTCTGTAGTACGGCACCAAAGCTTCCCCCACCCTGTCACACCCTGTCACTATCATCTGGATGCATCTGAGTGCATGGCAGATAACGCCTGGACGTTTAGTTCCCAAAGCATCTGGAAAACGAATATAACATCAATAATAATATTTTTTGACCATGATTAATTATTTTAGATTTGTACATATAGGTACACTTGATTTTATTAATTAGCGTCAAAAACGTAAACAACTGCCGAACTTAATCTAATGACAGGGGTTTATATTATGATGCAGAGTAAATTGCTGTTTGTACAATAAAAACCAATTTGTAAATATCAAACAGTTACCATACATAAACAAAATTTATTTTGATTCTAAACGTTACATTACATCGATAGGTACAATTTTAGGGAGTTTTATCTCCTAATTTTTATCATAAAATGAAAATCTAGCACTGCTATCGCACATTATAACAAAATTTATTCAAATTTGGGCTAACTTAATCATAAGATACACTTTACAGTGACAGAATATTATAGCTTAGTACTGCAAGCTGTTAGCAAGTGACCCGCGTGCTGTTACGAGTATCTGATGCCGTCAATGTAAAATGAATCAAAATATTACAAGTTAAAGCCCATATTTGAATAGGTACTCATTTTTGTGCAGCGCAGTTCTAGTGTGGTCCAAATCTGTGACGAAAGTGATAAAAGTGCCAAAAACTTACTTTTAATAGGAATTATGAGCTGGGGCACAACTGGCAACACTTTGTAAGCTCCCTTCGAAACCAGGTCGTTAATGCCTTGCTCGCATATAAAGTTGTACGGATAGGCACTTTCAGCAAGCCCGTCGAAGAACATTGGCAAATAATGATGGAAGTCCAGCTTTTCTATTGGCACCTGAGGAAAGAGAAATATGAATATATCCTCCGTGAAATCTATGTTTTTATAACCGTTTTGTATGTCCATAATCCTACTAATATTAGAAAAGCTAAAGTTTGTAAACATGTCTGTCTGTATATTTGTTGCTCTTTCACGCAAAAACTACTGAACAGATCGGGCTGAAATGTTGCACAGAGGTAGTTCTAGGCCTTGATTGACAGATAGGCTACTTATTATCTCATAAATCAGTTCCCATGGGATAGGCGTGCCAAGCCGCGGCTCGTTTAATATACTTTTAACTCTTAAACAGTGCCATTTTGCGTTCGAAATAAACTTTTACTTATATCTCCTCATGGTCAGTAGCAAGCATTACTTATGGAGTATCATTATGCCTACCATGAACAAACTTGCAACCATTAACCGAGAGCTAAAATGATAAGCCCTGAGCCCTGTGCGTCTCGCTCTAAAAAAGCAAGTCCGCCTTTCCTGACCTAGGAGTTCGTAGAACGAGTACTCTTCAAAAAAAATAGTCTCAATAAAGAGATACTAGGACTTCCGAGGAAATACTACAAAATTAATTAATAAAGCTAGACAATTATCATTCAGCTCTAAGCTAAGCAGAGTTTATCTTTATAAATCCAAAAAAAATTATAGATAACCCACAGCGGTTATGTATGAACCTTTTGGATTCCATGAAAATTACCTCCACAATGTCGAGCGCTACTAGAAAACAATTCGAAATAAGTTTTCTTACCCTCCAAACAAGTCGCTTTCCTCTCGACCCAAACTCAATACCAACGGGGAACTCCCCCCTTTGGTAGCATTTCCGAAACATGGTTGGTACATTGGGCAGAGGGTCTCGGACACCGCATTTTGGAGGTCCGACTACTCTGGTGTTCTTTTGCAATGCTGAAACAAACGATAAATTATTTACTTATAGCATCTATTCATAGCATACAAATACATTTTAATGGGAACGTAACTCTGTCTGTATGTGAAGTCTTGACATTTGAACCGATATACCCTATGTAGTTGAAACTTATGAATGTGATAGGGTATACCTGGGAAGGACTTATGCGAAGCGCGCGCTAGTAAGTCGATAAATATTATTGTTATCCCTGTTTGCCCGTGGTACCAGTCTTTTGGTTTACCCATTGATTAATTAAAAAGGGAAGATAGGTTACGTTCTCCCAGCGCTTACTCAAAATATGGCATGTGTTACAACTACACGCAAACACATACGCTCACAGTTATATTTACAGTCCTATGCAATAAAAAGAAGAATAAAGTCGGAAAGACGTATCTAAGACCGAAGTGAGACCGAGACAACCATATTTCACGCGAATCACGACCGCCCGTGCCGCCGGTCCGACGGTGACTGAGGTGGGAGCACACAATTTTACACAATATGAGGTTGCCATTTTCGAGAAACTAGTACCTCATCTTCCCGTTTTAATTAATCAATGGGTTTACCTATATGTAATTTTTTTTAGTCACTTCCTGGACATTTTTGGTAGTAGGTATTACTACCAAAAATGCCCAAGAAGTTGAATAGCTTTACTTCCTCTTATTTCGTTCTTTCATTTTAGCAAGACTAAAAGTTTGTTGACAAATTATTAAATTCTTAAACAAGGGAGCATAGCAGACAAAAAATCTTATCAGAATAATATTTATATGTAGGAAAAGGCTAAAGTTCTTTTTACCTTGGATGGTGAAAGCAGGAACAATCCTGGGTTTTCTGGGCTTCTGTCCTTTCACATAGACGGGACTCGGCTTCTTCAATGAACTCCTGAAATCCTTCCCACATTGCTGGGGAGCACAAGGTGGCAGTAAGGTCGGCATCTTTCAAGTCAACCTCACTTAAATCAAAAAAACATGATACTCTTCGCAGGTACAGAAGTAAATAATCCAATATTATGGATCTAAAATGTTGACTCAAGTAATAAAATAAGAAGGTAAATTTACTCAGGGCTGGGGCTCGCCTGATTGTTTATTTTGCAACATGATCGTTGCCAGGCAACGGCGCGGTCCTATTGATTGGCGACGGTGGCGACGCCAGGGGTGCCTGGCGTAAAGCTAGCTGTTCACCATACACACACGATACGTTTTAGTGATACGAGTAATGTGATGGAACTGGAACGCGACGGTTATTTTTGTTTTGTTTGAATTTTCCAAGGAATTTGTATACTAAGTTACGTTGGTACACAAAATCCTTGAACTTGTCGTTCGCGGGATCTGAGATTGATATTCTGATATTTGAAGTAGCAGTGAGCCGGCCTTATCTCTAGACAACCGCTGGGATTTAACGTGTTCTTGAATGGAGACAGTGACTCGGCAAACTTAGTTTAGAACACCCTCCTGCCAGATGGGATGACGATCTGCGAAAGACCGTAGGCAGATGCTGGATGCGTCAAGCCATAGACAGGGCGCGCTCATTACGGTAGGCCTATGTCCAGCTGTGGACTAATTAGGTTGATGATGATGATGAACTATTTTTTGACATAGAGCTTCATTCCACTATATAAACTCTACGATGGGTGGGCATTAATTACTACCAAGATTATTTTTGATGCAGGGTTAAGACATGGAAAACACCACTATGTGACACCGATATTTGCCCACTATGTGATATAGAATATTTTTATGCTTTTCCAATGTTTTGCAAAATAATTCTATGTGTCTGTCGCCGAAAGCGTAGTCTATTCAAAATGTTTGTACGAATCTCAGGTTTTATTACACTTTAATATTAGGCACGGGATATTTTGCAAGTTCCACGAAGAATTTATTAGAAATAAATATAAAAACCGTGATATTTGTAGGTATATATTTGGGATTTCTTCGAAAGAGCTCCAGTTGATATATTTCTATTAAATATCTAGTAGAATTACATTACTTCCATTTTACTTGGTAGGAAATTACTAAACATCTTAGTTTACCGTAACGCCACGACTCTTATTGAACAAGAAAAGAAGAAGTAGATAGAGTCCTATCTACTTCTTCTTTTATTAGTTCTCAGTCTGCGTTTTATGTCAAAAACTTCGATCAAGAAGACCTTTTTTTGAGTAAACTTATCCACTTTCACAGTTGGAGTTCGACTAAATTTTTTATCGATGTCGTTGTTATGTTGTAAATCAATAAAAATATTATGTAGAAGATAAATCATGGATTTACATACGTGGTCGATTTAATAATAAATTCATATTATTAATACAAAATAATTTTTAAAATTACTAGACTAATTGCAGGTAGAGTTATCTAACGTAATATAATGTTTTTGGTATATTTTACCTACAATAATTCATAGTCCCTTTGAAAGGTGGTGTTCCTATAAAAACACAAGTCGTCAAGATTTTATTAAAAAATATTTCATTCTATCGATAAAATATAAGCAACGACAATCACTAGCAAAATAGCCTAGGATCTTTGGCTTACACAATGTCAATCTACTACATTTTGTATGGTATCGCGTCTCCTATATAGACAAGATTTTTTCTCGATCGTTATACAGAGTGGGGCAAATTTTTGGCCCCTTAAGGGTAGCTATCGTTTCTTTTGTAGTTAGAAGGTTTTGTTCTTAGGAACCTCCTATTTTATTTTGAAGAAAAAAATATTGCTATTTTTAGTTTTTTGAAAAAAAGTAGGAATCGCCCAGAAAATTACATTTGTCAAAAAAAAAAAGTTGGTCTTAATCGACTCTATTTCCAACCAGTAGACCTATTCTCTAAGTGAACTGGTAATCGACTTTGGCTTCATTTTTGACATTTAAATGGACTTCGAATGTCATTTTCGTATTGTGTAACTAACTGACAGATAGAACACCAATACCAGTGAAATTCAAACCCAGTAAGTGAATGAAAGTTCGTATTTTGGCAGATATCGGTATTGCATAACGCCAGAATGGGTTTCATTAGCAACTTCAAGCCCATTAGAAACGTCAAATGAAGCAGTCATTAGAATCTTGTTTGAAAAAGTGTTCTTTTCCCAAAGTAATGTTACTTCCAATCAAATCGTAATTTTTGGCAATAATTAAAAAATCTATTCCCTTACATTTTCTATGAAAAAACGAGTATGTGAAAACGACAATGTCATTCAATGGTTCTTTATTTAAATTTGTATGGTAAAGGCTTGTACTTACCCATGTTCATGGTATTATTCCCCATGAGATAAAAGCCAATAAGGCGCTTAACAGGGGAGGTCTAAGTACAGTAGTTTACTACTATAGGCATAAATGTGAACATTATATGTTGTCCGTTCAGTTTTTTATCTGATTTTGTCAGCTGAGCTGACCGAATATAACAATAATATTAAAAATGCAGAAGGATTTTATTCAACAAGTTGACCAAGTTATTTGAATTAAGAATGGTGTTACTGCATTTGAATGGTTTACTAGGCTCTAGAATCTAGAGCCTAGTAAACCATTCAAATGCAGTAACACCATTTAGATAACCATTACATAACCATTAGCACACAACATAACCATTAGAATCCAAACCATCTAGAGTCTAGAAGCTATTGATGCTCTTTGTTTGGCCGCCGAAAAAAAGAAAAAACTATATTAAAATTATTTAAAAACTTGTTTTGGCACGACGATGCTCTACTACCAATGTTTTATCATTTTTTAATAGAAAAGAAGATTAAAAAAACGTATGATTTTGTAATTTCGTAAAATTTTAATTTCAAATATGCATACTGCAAAAAAATATCTCTTTTACACTCTAAAAATACTTTTAGGTAGCAACCTTAATATCATGATGGACCTATCAGGCATTTGAACGCACTGTGCAACTAAAAAGTGACATGGACAATTTTCTCACTGATCGAGGTGACAAGTTGTATATATAACTCGAAAGAAAAATATTTTTTTCGTGCTTTTTAAATCCCTTGCTCAGCAGTCTACCTTAGAGCCATTCGCTACGCTTGTGACTCTACTCTAGACTGCTTCACTTGTTGAACAAATAACTATATCGCTTTATAGATTTTTCCAGGTATACGTGAAGCCACAAGCAGAAAATAGCGCTAAATAACAAATCACTTAGCCTAATGGACTTCTCAAATACAATATCACTTTGCTGTCCGGCGGGATTGCAAGGATTAAAATGGGTTGAATTCATTTGATACCTTGATGCCCGTAGGACATCCATTTACTTAATTATTGAAATAAAGTAAAAGCAAAACAAGTCAGTGTTTTGAAGCTTTCGGAAAGGAAGATTTTAGTGGATTAATTTGTTCTCTTTTATGACAAGTATACTACTTTTTTCTAAAGATATAGATGGTTCTTTGTGTTTTTTCATTTGCTAATAATTTTAGGGTAGTTGCCACCGTCTATACCCGTACAATAGTCACGTGTCCATCCAAAGTTTGCCTGGAATAAATAGCATTTAGCGATATGGCCGCCCATTGTGCAACCGCATATTATGTGTGCAATAAAGAGTATTGGTATTGTATTGTAGTTTTACAGTACCGAGCCATTACTTGAATAAGTAATGACTGGTATTCAGTCAGCATTTGTAATTATTGATTAGGATATATTGTTCTGTAGTCTATGTATTCATGGTTCATGCGATGGATGTTTCAATTTATTTTGATTGTCATTTTCTTTTTCTTATTATACTTTTAAATTTCTATAAAAACAAAAACCATAGTACCGCCAGCAAGTTATCTCAAGTATTGCACAGTATTGATCTAAATTACCCGACTGCGCATGTGGGACGGTTGTTTTTTCCTTGTTCGCTATATCAGTTGCCTAACTAACTCTTGTACTTGTAGCCCAGGCTCCCTGTTATATGATGATAGCAATTTTGCTCATGATTCTGTAATATTTAGCTATGAACGGTAATTAATTGAAAAAAAAAATTATCAACATTTTTTAGATTTTAAATTTTTCAATAGTTATAAAAAATCATAATTAACAAATTAATAAACTTTAATGAAAATAAACCGCAGGATCTTATAAAGTACTTATATCAAAAGGGCTCCACGAAGTTTAAAATTTATAGGCTAATTATTTATACCTTTTATCCCATTGTTTATACCCATGGAGATTGGGAAAAAATTGGTTAGTTAACAATTGAATAACTTTTTGAAAAATGGTGATTAAACTTTTTTTTCTTCAGGGCTCGATTCTTTCAAGTATTAAGAAGATACTAGAATTTTTTCAAATTTTTAAAATCACATTTTGTGTTATAAAAAAAATATTTTTATTGCTGAACTCTCTTTAGCGGAGCGCGCGCATGCCGTAACTGCCGCGCGGAGCCCTATTTTCAACGTGTAATTAAAATTATAAATAATGGAGATAGATTTCCGGGAGTCAAGACTTTTTTATTGAAAATTTCCTCCTCTTTAACGAACTTTTTTCAAAATTGCTTAAATGTTAATATTTTTCGAGTTATTAACAAAAAACGAAATATCATTTTTTTTCATCTTATTTTGTTAATAACAATTGCAATTTTTAACCTGCACCAAAATCCTTCAAAAACATTTTTCTAGAGGTGATTCCGAATCGAAAGAGCCATCGTTCATATTTCTAGGACCTTTATCTCTATTTTTCACGTTTTTGAACTTGTTGACTAGACTAGTAGATTGTTTGCAAATGTCTACAGTTAACTCAATTGTTTCAAAAAAAATGTAAATAAACCAAATTATTTATATTAATTGATTGATTCTTTTTCAATAGAGTCCTTTAGTATTAATAACGATTATGGATTAAAAAGTTTTATTGTTGCTACTTATATACGAGGACCTAACACTTTGTTGATGAGTGCAATATTATTTTTAAAACTGCATGGTTTAAAAATATTTGAAATGCAGTATTTCAAATATTTTTATACAATCCTATAGTCCAAAAACTGAGCTGCCGCTGTTGGCTGGCGATACAAGGCTCGTTTTATGTTCGCCGCGACTCGATTCAGTGCTTGGTAGGCAGAACGAAGCAATTTTAAACCAAACTCACTTTTATATTGGGCGTTGATTTATGCCATTGAAATGCTATACGATATTTCGATTGGTTGAACTTTGATTGCCATCATTTTTGGTTGGTTTATTTTATAGGCTTGTTTATTTGATATTTAACTAACAGTGTATTAATCGGAATGTACTTCAAAACTTGTTAACTCTCATTATGAGCTAGCTCAAGTTTTATCAATAATATAACCACATCAAGATAACTCTATTGTAATAGAGGTACTAAAAATTACCCAAAAAAAAAAGTAAATCGACAAAAAAGTAAAATTAATCGAATCTACATACCAATCACCAATAGTTTTATATTTGCTGAAAATATTGAACAGAAATCCACAAAGTTATTGCAGTTCTTATTATTAAGTACGCTTATATACTTATAAATTTTAGTTTTTGCAGTGCTTACCTAATTTGAAATACTGTTTTCGTCTTTGTCATCCACTAAATCTGTTCAATTCAAAACAAACAGCCCCATTGTTGTCTAACCAAAATTCTTCCTATTTAAGGTCTCAGCAATTAAGGTTCTAAGCATAGCCATGTACTAGATTTACGACTGTCTTAGTAGGAGTCCGGTCTCACGTAGCCCCCATAAAACAGATTCACAGCGGCGACTTTAAGAATGAAATGGTCCGATAGTACATACGTCTTCGTTGGCGAGAAGTAGTCCACTCTTATTTATTCTATGGAGTGCAGTTTGGGTAGATTTAAAGTTTGAATGGCTAGATTTAGTACTTTATTTTGATGGTTGGCCCCGTAGGTTATAAATAGCTAGTCTCTGCTTGCAGCTTCGCTCTTGTTAATGACAGTTAATTAAATAAATAAAATAAATAAATAAATAATGCTGGACAATTCACACAGCATTATCTAGCCCCAAGCTAAGCAGAGCTTGTGTTATGGGTACTAGATAACTGATATACATAATACAATACACTACATAGATATATATTTTTTATTATACATAGAAAAACATCCAGAATGCTCTGAACAAATGTCTGCAGATCGTACACACATTTGTCCCGAGGCGGGAATCGAACCCGCAACCTCCTGCGTCACAGGCGGACCTTCGCCCACCGCGCCACAGAGGTCGTCAAATTTAAATCTGTGCATAAAATGTGGCAATATTGATGCTAAACGAAAATTATCGTTACCAATTTTTAACGGAATTTAGGAATCATGATAAAACATAGCGTGTGGTGCTGGCTAAGAATTTGCAACACCCCATCTCTTCCCGTTGGTGTCGTAAGAGGCAACTAAGGGATATCCACCGGGGGCGAGCAGCAGCGCCCCCTGCAGAACAATTCTACTACTGAACTGCGATCCCCAACCCGCATGCATAGGGATTATGGGCAATAAGGCGCTTATCATGGGCGGTCTGCGTCCAGCTGTGGTCCAATATAGGCTGTTGAGGTTGATAATAAATACGTAATGGTTGGGATTTTTTGATTATTCTGTATATCGTAGAATGATGTATCATAGTCATGGCTATGGTGCTAAGCCATACTGTAGAGTATCTCTTGTAACATCAAAAAACCCATTATTTTGATGTTACAAAAGATACTCTACAGTACAGAGCGGCGTAGCACGACTATGCTACAACATTCTACGATTTACAGTCTTGCGATCTAAAGTAGTAACAAACATTTACGAAATGGTCAAACAAATAAGTTATTTAATAATTAAAATAGAAAAAAGTGGTACAATACAATGGTATCTTTCGTTATCTAATTCATTTTATTCAATTTTGATAAATTATTTACCAAAAAAAATATATAGCATGCATAAATACATCAGTATTTATGCATGACTACAGACAATCTGATCTGATCATATTTTAGTATTTTAATTTTTTTTACTCTCCCCTACATGTTTTGTTCGCATGAATCTCTGTATGCACATAATTTGTGAAATGATCAAGTTCTAAACCTATATTTTATAAGTCTTGTATATTATGTGATTATTTTATGTTTTGTGCGTCTAAAAATAAATAAATAAATAAATAAATATAACCTTAGTAACGAGTTAGGTTTTCCATTTTCGCAATAGTCACCTTAGACATGATGTGGGGATAGGGTGCAAACCGCACATGAGACATCCTAATGAACCTCTTTATTTATCGTTAGAACCGTAAATAACGGATTTCAAAGCGCTAACGATGCTTCGTTGAATGTACTCAAAGGTATTTGGTAAGACATACTCAGACTCAAATCAGTTATTTGCTTAGTACATGGAGATAAAAATACCAACCATTGGTCGTAATGTGTCACCACACCATATTCTGCTTTTTGGGCATACACATGTCAATATTAGAATAATAATAAACTTGCTACGCCCCGCAGCTTCGCACGTCTATCCCACAGGAACTAATTTATGGGATAAAAAAAAAGCCTATGTATTATTCCAGGCCTAGAACTACCTATATGCAAAATTTCAGCCTGATCCATTCAGTAGTTTTTGCGTGACAGAGCAACAAACATACATACAGACATGTTTACCAACCTTCGCGTGTATAATATTAGTAGGATAATATGTACTCGTATAAGTGTACAAGCTACAATAATTAAAAACGCCATTTAAACCACATCTACTATCTCATTCATACAGAAAAATATTAGAAAAATGTCATCATCAATATTAAATCAAAAAGGTGCAAAACAATACGGATACGTCATTTAAATCATTACTGAGGGTTGGTTTATGTCGCTTTAAGGCTCGAACATAGTAAATTTTCTATAAAAACTAGGCCTACATCTCAGTTATCAGGGGCGTGGTAAACAACAAGAATTACATAAAATTCAACATATTTTCTTCGGTTCCTTGGTTGTGAAAACACGATTCAGTAAAATGAACTGTTTTGCAACCAATTTGCTCTAGATTTCATGAACCCCGTGGTCTATAGAAAATATTTTATTTTGATTCGTAGGTTATTACTAATTCTTTCATTTCTCGTTTGGGTTTTTTCGTAAGTGTAGTAGTTTTTTTGTAAATTTACGAAAACATCATTTTTGCACCTAAGACGATCCAAAAACGTATGCTCTGTCCCGCTCCTATGAACGCCAAATCCTATGACTATCTTTTTCACAAAATGGCGCGCAATGCGCCCTCTTAAACTGGAGTAAAAAACGCAACTAACTTTTATTCTACATAATGTTTACTATCTTACTAAATACGTGCTGGTACTATCAGCTGAAAACAACATTATTATTTATTTATTTATTATTATAAGTAGTCCATATCTATCATACCTATACGAAATTATATTTTCTTATCTTTGTTTCAGGTAAGTCACTACGAAAAAGTTGAATGAAAGACACCAATATAAAATCCATATCAAAAAAAGAAAGAAATGAAAAATCACAACAAGTTTTCCACCACGTAAGTACGTAACAAAGCTTTCTAAACAGCTGTTCGCTGTATCGTATTCCCTGTTTATTTGTAAAGTACGAGCAAGCAAATAAAGTTTAATATTTCAGCATGTAATTCACAGTTTCTGTAAATAACCGTGTGTTTACAGAGCATCAGCGATGTTAGTCAACGTTTGTTTACGCTGTGGTTAATTTATCTGACAACTGAGAATGAATGGACATAGCAGCCATAAAGTTTTTGCCAAATAAGTCCGTTTGCTTTGAGATGGACAGTTGTTGAGTGCCTACAAGCTATGTAAATGGATTCAAATAATTAAAGTGCAATGATAAGATATTTCCGTGCTTGTGGAGTAAGGTCGCGTGAATCGACACCTCTAACTCAAACAGGGAATGTCGTAAGAATCGTCTAATAAGGGAATAAGGGATCCTATCAGACGAACCTCAAAGCTTCCTTCTGTGTATCGCACCCTAACTGCAATCACCATTGCGCCTGCCAGGCGTGGCGATGATGGCAAAAACCTTGTTTGAGGGGCAGGTTAAGCTGTAGACGTACCTATGTGTTCTGAGGTTATGATAATAATTGAAATGATTTAACATTTTGAAGCAGCTTTCAGATATATCAAAAGTTATTTACCAACTTAGCTCCTTAATATATTATTATGAAGCGCTTATTGACAGACACGTCGTCGTTGAGTAAATAAATTAAAGCGACGAGGTTACATAAACAACCTTTAACGCTATCTTGCTGCAGCCGACGCGACGGCGTCTTATCTGCATAATTTAGTCTCATTATTTCATTGTTTATTTCTAGTTTCTTGAAGTTACCAACATCGACCACTTACGTGTGTCATGAAGATTGAAAACTTCTAAAATATTGCATCTTACTCTCCTTGAAAATAGCTATTTTTTGAAGTGCCACTCAGTCTCACCATTTATTTCTCTCAGACTCTGATTAAAAATGCAGTGCTTTGTAGTCAAAACTAGCTACCTGCCGTGAAACCAGACGGTGATCTATCATAGTGGATATCCCGGGGATCCTCCATCATACAGACGTCTTCCTGCATCATTACTAATGGTGACACATACGAATGTGCTACTGAATTAGGTTGGTTTTAGCAAGTTGAATAATTAAACAGGTTCTGGAATTCTAATACCGGTTATTGTCTATATAAGTTTAATTTTTGTATTTTCTATGATCCCTGTCTAAGGAGTACGAGTATATACAGCTCACACAATCCTTTTAATTTTTTCCTACGTTTTCTATTTTCAACGGACGAAAAACAGAGGACTTCAGAAACTTCTCAAGTCGACGACGCGTAGATATATTTGATATTTTTTATGTATGAACACGCATAACTTTTTACAGATTAATTTGCTTTTAAAAATAATTTTTTTATAGGCGATGGCTTACCCTGAAATTTGTACCATATAAATTTTGCCGGTTATTTTTTTAAGGTATCATATCACAACTCGTCGATCTGCCTGTACCTGTTCGTCCACTGCTAGACATAAACCTATCCTGTTAAGCACCGTTGTGTCTCTTAACATTGGTCATGGTCATGCCATGCCAGATTCCTGCATGCAAATTGGAGATCACAGTTCACTTTCGGATCTGCTGCTGGCGAATATCCCTAAGACCCCTCCTATAACACTGGCTGGTAAAAATCAATCTATGTTTTTACTTTATGGAACATTTAAACAAGGTTATCCTCAGTACGTATACCAAATGTCAAAAAACAAATAATGAATCTGCTTTTTCTGTCACACAGAGAAAATCATTAAATTATTTCGCACGTAAATAATTATACTATATCATTATTTTCACAGAAACGTTAACAAAACACGTTTCCCCTAACAAATGCCTTAACCATCGATCATTAATATTTTACCGCCATTACCTATAAGTAATGCTAATGAGCAAATCCTTTTTAATGAGAACTCATTGAATAAAAAGAGTTTCCTGTTTAATCATCTCGTTAATCGCAAATGATTGGCCGAACAACTCTTCGAATAAAGTACAAATGATTGGAGTAAAAATAATAATTTGGTAAAAATCTCTTTGAAATAAGACTCATTTGAAACTGATCAGTATCAATCTTAAACTATAATTTATCAATCTTAAACTATAATATATATCCATAAGTTTTTAATTTAATTTTTTTTTCTTTTTACGGATTGTTTTGTTTGACGGATGTTTGGTCCACGCTGTATAATTTAGTTCTAATAAATGCTAGCACACGATTGGATACTAGTAAAATATAAATGAGTACGTGAGATGGAAGCCAAAGGGCTTGACCAGGGTTATCCTGGTTGTCAAATTGCGTTCAGTTCCCCGTTAGGCAAAAGCCTTCCGGACATGATTCCACTTGCAACAAAATAACTAAAAAGCACTCCCCCTACCTACCCTCAACGTATACTTAAATCCTAACAATGGCTCGCTAAAATCTCACCCTACCCATAAAGTTTAGCCATATGTTCTCATGAGCTGTAAAACCGAGCAGTAATTTATAGCCGCTCTGAAAGTTGGAGCGATAGGTGATGCAATCTTACTCGTACCTCTTGGCTGACCACGACCAGCTTAACCAGATTTTAGATGGATACGATTATTTTCTCTTGATCCTCAATATTAACTTTGAAGGCCCCTAGCTGGAATTCTAGGCCCGGAGCTATATGTGTCTCGTTATGAAATAAGCTAATAGATTTTAAAATGACTAAGTCTTTATTGAAAATGGCGGCCGAACTTTTATGAAACCATGTATCGAACATCAATTTATACCAGAGTAACGCTTATGCAAAAAAATTGACATTCAAGCATAAAAATATCAATGACTCAGTAAAGTTGTACGATACGGGCCTTGGATTAAGGTGTTTTTGACAGTAACTTCCTGACCTTTGAAAAACTCGAAAAAAATTTAAAAAAAAAATCTTCAGTGATTTTGTCCGTCTCTCTGTTATTTTTCTGATTGACGGGTATTTGAAAGTAGGCAAGAGTGGATCGTTGATTAGTTAAAAAAAAACATTTGTGGAATAGTAAACGGTTGTAAACTGATGGAATGAAGCTATCACTTTTTAGTATAAGAACTACTACACTTTTTAGTATAAGAACTACAACACTTTTTATATCGTAGTTTGAGAAGTTAATTACGGATGTAAGCAGGTACAAGTAAGACGCGCGTGTCTTGAACTGCACTCACCCTGAAGAATTGCCTCGGGATAAAACGTTATTGTTCCGTTAAATCCACCACATCCACTATGGAAGTTATCACCTTGATAAAGTTTAATAGGAATCCATTCCAGGGAAACACATGGGCAATTTTTCATCCAAAAAAGGCGAAGACATGGCCAAACTAATTCATCTATCCATAGCTTTGGATAACAATTCTAAAATATTAAAGCCATAAAGGCGGTTTTTTAAGAGGAGGGCGGCGGGGTAAATCGTTTCTTGTTTTTGTAATACGAGAAAGGATAAAAAGGTAGAGCTTGTAATTAATTGGTATCACGGTTTCCAAATGAATCTAAGCCCCGAGGATAATGAATTGGTCCCGTATTTTTATTACAAAAAATCTTTGCTAAGCTTTGGCAGCTGAGCTGTGTAAAATTCCGAATCAAAATAACAATTAGGATAATCATTCCAGTTTCCAGATTTTAAGTTTTTTTTCTAATTTCTTTTAATATTTACGAAATAATTATTTCATTACTAATTCATTATGATGGTTAACTACGAACCTTGTTTGTGTTGGAAGAACACCAATGTTTCATCTTCAGGGCGAGTGCGGTTCTAGACCCGCGCGTTCCGCATCCCTTCTTTTATGGAGCCGAATGTATAGAAAGAATATTTATACCGGATACGAGAGAAACTACTTTTCAATAGCGCTCTGCACACGTAAGATTCGTTCGGACCACGGAAAATAGGACGCGCCGTTCCATTCCGCGTTCCGAAGCTTACGTGTAGATGCGCGAGGTTGATAGTTCCATCTGGTAGTTCGATGCGAGCTCTTATTTCACAGTTTTGTGCGAGCATCACGTGCGAACGCAACATACAGAACTGCCGGTTTGGAGCGTCGTCCCGTAAACCAGTATCTATTTTGGTTTATACATACGATGCAAAACTTTTAAAATCTATAACGATCCACGCGGCTTTCTAAACTCCAGTTGAAACTCTTGAAAGTCACTTTAGACGCACAGTTCAGATAGTTTGTCAAAATATGAAAGACTAGCTGCGCCCCGCGGCTTCGCACGCGTTGTTCCTATGGAAACGTTAAAAGGTGATTTTAATCCCACGGGAACTGATTTATGGGATAAAAAGTAGCCTATGTTTCATTCCAGGATTAGAATTACCTGTATGCAATTTCAGCTAGATCCGTCCAGTAGCTTTGGCGTGAAGAAGTAACAAACATCCATCCATACATCCATACAAACTTTCGCCTTTATAATATTAGTGTGATGTGATTTGCCGACGTTCCAAACCCACACATTTTAATCGTAATTGACATGTCGTGTCAAGCTGTCGCGACAGTTTGATCCGCAGTCCAAACAGCACGGATTCTTCCGCGGTTCGGAACGCAGACCCAGTTCGGTCCGAACCTTACATGTATCACGGCGATTCGATAGTTTCAATCAAACTAGATTACAGTTTTTGAACGATGTTGAAGGATTTGTTGCATTTTGACAGTAAAGCTGACAATTTTGAAAAATCAGCGATAAAAACTCGTTTTAGAATACTTTCCGTTTTAGTATCGTACTGATTTATACTAGCCACCCTGAACGATAAATTATTTAATCAATCTGATAGGTAGATACCTATAATATTGCTCTCAGCAAATCTCACAACGAGACGTCTGTATGAAAGTACAATAAAACTTCTCGTTCTTATTACCAACTTTCAAATGGTGCTCTTATTGCCCTCTTCACTTCAGTGACACAGGAGATTGCGGGTTGGATTCCCGCCCCGGGACAAATGATTGTAGAAACCATCTAAATATTCTTATTGCGGGTGTTCTAGGTATTTTGTATATAGAATAGGAAAAGATCCATATATTTAAGCTATTAAACAGTTATTTTTAAGCAAGTTATTTTTAACGTGCCTGGCAAAGAGTATATAACGCAAAGCTTACATTAATCAAAAGTAGTCGATAAGTTTTCTTAGAGTTTCTGCGCAATTTTCTAAAGATGAATGTAATCGGTAAAGCCGTTCTCAAGTTATAGCGTAACCAGGAGCAATTGGGTTTTTATATATAGATGGATTAATTACCATAAGGTCCCAGTTGCCTTTGATGAAACCCAAAGTAAGAAAACTTTGTACCAGTAAACCACAAATGAACACTACAACCTTTACCTTTAATAGCTTTTACTCATGATGAAGCAAATGTTACGATCTTTTGCTTTTACCGCGAGTATTATACAACTACACAAACTAGGTTCGTAGTTAACCCGCTTACATTCATAATGTACTCATTTGGTATTTCTCAGGGTAGGGAATTCTCTGTGTATTCATCTTTCATTGCGACGTTGACCTGTGACCATTCTAAAATCATGGTATCGCCGCGTCTGAACGTAGCTTTAGCTAGGAACTTTTTCTGTCTATTTTGACACTAAACAAACAATGAAAACTACTTTTTCGTTCCGAAACTAGTCATAAATGACTTGAATGATTAATACAAATCGTTATTCTGGGCTGTAAATTTTTAAATCACACTTAAATATTGTAAGCTCAACAATTGATGGTTGAGCAAGCATATAATTAAAGATATTTTTTATTTAGATACAAAAACATTAAGCATAATAAAACCTTAAATTTTCCGAGTGAACCGGGTGTAAGATTTTTAGAGAACGAATCATGTGAAACTGAAAACGAGGCATAGATAACTAGTCTTGTGGCATGCAGAATACAATTTTTGAAAATCATACCACGGCACGGCCAATAATCACGTTTGTGTTTAGAGCACGCTGTGACGTCACACGATTTGGGCAAGAAATCTCATAGGTCATAGAGCATAACCCCCCTGTGTGTCTACAATGAGTTGTCATAGTTAAATCACCTGACGTTACTACAGCTGTTACGTAAATACATGATAGATAATATAATGCGGCTCATAAAAGTTTAGAAAACTCTATGTTTAGTAGGCTCTAAGTTTAGAACTTAGAGCCATACATTTTTAACCGACTTAATAATCTTGTTTTAAAAAACTATAAATCGACTTCAATTTTTATACCTCTTTCATGGATTTTCATGGATCCCATTGTTAGAACTAAACCAAATCAAAATAAGACCACACGGAAAGTACCAGCTTTCATATAAAAAAATAATCATTAAGATCGGAACACCCAGTCAAAAGTTCAGAGGTTCACATAAAAAAACAGTAGATCTGAGAACCTCCTTTTTTTAAGTCGGTTAAAAAAGGAGGAGGTTCCCAGTTCAACTGTTCCGATTTTCATGATTCTTTTTTGGTTTGAAAGCTAGTGCTTCCCATGTGGTCTCATTTTTAATTGGTCCAGTTCTGACAATGGGATCCATGAAAAAACTATATAATTGAAGTCGGTTTATCAGTCGCTAGCGAGTATACATTGTGAAAACTCATAGTAGACAAACTGTAGGTACATAATCATTGCATTGAAAGCTGCGAAGTTCACTTTATATAAATAATTATTATTCGCTTGCGGTTTTACTCACGTGGTACCTGTATAAAAAATATTATAAAGTTCCTAGAGGGCTCTGTATAGGAACTCATAAAATAACGCTTAAATAAATTACAGTAATGAACAATAATGTATAAATGAAAATAACTTAAATTACAGTAATATATAAGTAAAAAAACTTAAGATTTGGTGTTAACATTCGGATTACCTGCAGTCAACAAAGAACGGACTAAATCTTTTATACAGAAATAACATACGATTTCACAGAAATCTGTTATCTCTCAACTTTGAAATTACGCTTACTACATTATCTTTAGAAAAATAATTTGGTGCCTATTAATAAAAATTCACAAGATTTGGTGTAAAAGTTGCGATGTTTACCTATAGCAAACAAAGAAACCGATTAAATCGGTATAAAAGAGACAGAAGTAACGTACTATTTCACAGAAATGTTAGTTGAGTGATTATTCGATACAGTCTCCGTAATGCTACCTCTAAACTATAAATGATTTTTTTCATAATTCATAATTCCTCTAAGGGGCGGAAAACCTCGGCCATTATAAAATCAATGCCTGTACCTAGTTCAGATGAAATGTAGAGTCAATCACAACTTCTCCTTATCACAAACATCCGCCTAGCGTTACCATAGCAACGGCGCTCTGCGCTTGCGTGCCTAAACTCCGCCCAAGCTGCCTGTTGCTGTGGCGATAGTCATTCGCGACGCCAGTCTGTAACCGTCTCCCAAACCCATCAATAAAACAACCGATGAATCAATAACGGTGTACCTATTATCAATAAACCAGGTTTAAACTCGATTTAGTACTTTCTATTAAAACCAAGCGGTTGATTGGAAGACTTATCAGTTGCTGATCTCTCGTTTATTTTTAATGGATAAGAGCAAGTTTCTCTTTTATCGATGTGTTTTTGATTGTGAGAACAAAACCAATTCATGCTAGATCTTGGATTATTTGAATAGGTATAAAAAGAGCTAAAGACTTTTGATGAGAGGTAAAAGTGCCGTGAAATTCCGCGACTACACCGCGCTTAGATTCCTGCATGCCGACCCGTGGTATCAGGTAAGATACTGATGATTCTAATTCTAATTCTAATTCTAAGTGGGGGGACTAAGATCTGCACGGACGTCTCGCATAGGAGTGTATTGTGCATCCCCCTGCCTAAGCAGGCCCTAACCAGCCCAGCTCCTTGAAGTATCGGAGCAGGACTTTAGGTGACTGACAGCTTCGTTTCAGCCTTTCTTTGTGGGTGTGGATGGGGTTGATTCCTCCATGAGGGACTTCAGCACTGTTTTGTGTCTGGCCTCCTCTGTGGCCGTGCAGTGTACCACGACGTGTTCCACAGTCTCTTCTTCTTGAAAGCAGCCACGACATAGGCTGCTGTCTGTGGCTCCGGTCTTGAAAAGATGATGGTTCAATTCACAGTGACCTGTGATGATGCCCACCATCGTTCTGAGGTCCTCCCGGCTCATCTTGAGCATCGTGTTGGTGGTTTTCCTGTCTTTGGATGGGAATATTGATTTGGTATGCTTGCAATCTATCCGACGCTCCCATAGCTTTTGCTGTTCTTTTTCAGAGTTAAACTCTGAAAAAGATACTGATGATGATAATGTTAACATTTTTTACAATATCTTCAAGTGTCACCTATACATAAAGACCAGCTGTAGCCCGAACTTTCATTACAAAAATCCGATTGAATAAATCATTTCTTAAATACACAATTCCATAACGTACCAAAATACCTAGAATATATAATTATAATTACCTACAACCATAATTTTCTAACGATTTCAATAAGATTCTTCGAAAGAGTGGTTTTTCAAAGAATGAAGATACCATGATTGAAAAGCCTTATTAGCATGATTGACGGTATTTTTAGAAGCAGGAAAACTGTAAATAAATAAATCTATTACGGAGGGGTAGTAGTTTAGTTTTAGTATTTTTGAATTTTAGCATTTTAGTATCACGAGAAGAGGTATAACAATAGTTTTCAGGTTAAACCGGAATTAAAAGACGACCGTCGTCGGTTGCTGCGTCCGCGTTTCTTAAACAACCTTACTTGGGGACAGAAAAATTATACAAAAGGCGCATACCCAAGTCAAAGTGGCGCCGCCACCTATTTTATCTTATTATATGATAATCCATCGTACAGTTTGTGATACCTATTGCAAGCTATTTATGAATGCCTTTGTAATAGTTTTATTTTGTACTAGCTGCGCCCCGCGGCTTCGCACGCGTTGTTTCTATGGAAACGTTTAAAGGTGAAAAAGTAGCCTATGTTTCATTCCAGGATTAGAATTACCTGTATGCAAAATTTTAATCCGATTTCTCAGTAGTTTTGGCGTGAAGAGGTAACAAACATCCATCCATCCATACATCCATACAAACTTTCGCATTTATAATATTAGTGTTTGGTGGTCACAAAGGGCAACTTCATATCTCTGCCTTAGTCTTACAAAATAAGTTGCATAATTGATTTCAGTAATGTGATGCATTACATACATTGATAAAAAATTCCATCTAGCCCGCAAATGTTATGTCACGTACTTATCACGTATGACTAATTAGTACGTAAACATGTTTTCATTTCGCAAAAAAACGATGTTTTACTTAAACCATTGTGTTCTTTTTCTCTTGTAGCATAACAGATTTTTTACTAAGACCTTATATAATAATATTTAAATTTCTTCCACGGCCGCGCCAAACAAATCATAACATTCAGTAAAATTTACGCGCAAATCCTTAAAATTACGTGTTTACTTATTTCAAAATTCGCGCTAAACTATTTTCATTATGAAAACAGTTGCTCTACAGAGTTCATATCTAACCCTGCTTAATGCAAAGATACCCTCTCTGGAACCAGCAAACCCCTTAGGCCATGTGAGACAGAGAAAATTGGCACATCAGTCTTCACTCTACATTTAAATTAGATTGTTTGGCGGACTCGAATAAATTGCTACTCTGCTTCTACTTTACCTTCAATTTTTAACCGACTTCTATAAAAGGAGGAGATTCTCAATTCGACTGTTTTTTTATGTTTGTTACCTCAGAACTTTTGAGGGTGGTTTGATTTTCATGATTCTTTTTTTATTTTAAAGTGGTTGGTTCTGAAAATGGGATCCATGAAAAACTGTATAATTGAAAGATAAGAGAAAGATAATTTATTTGCAAAAACACGTGTTAACAGAGGTTGAAGTCGGTTTATAGTTTTTTGAAACACATTTAATTATTTTAAAGCTCATGTTCTCTCTGTTTTGTTTTACAACTGACGGATCATGTTTTAGAGAGTCGTTTTTGGGGAGCCTAAATCTGATTATTAGGTGGGTTGCGGACCGAAAGCCAGCTAAGCATAGCTATGCGCAGTTTGCAACACATTTGCATTCTACAAGTTTGAACTGCACTGAGCCTAATTTTTGAGCTCTAACCTAATTAAAGTAAAAATACAACTATAAAATATTTTAAGGAAGTGCACATCTAAACTAACATGATATTGGTGACTTCTGTGCCCCGGCGGGTGACGGTCTGCCTGCAACGCAGGAGTTTGCGGGTTCGATTCCCGCCTCGGGACAAATGTGTGTACGATCTGCAGATATGTTTAGGGTGTTCTGGATGTTTTCTATGTATATTGTTTTCTATATAAAAAAAGTCGAACTATGTAGTTTAATGTATTAAGTATATCAGTTATCTAGTACCCATAACACAAGCTCCGCTTAGCTTGGGGCTAGATAATGCTGTGTGAATTGTCCTACATTATCTTAGCGCTGGTTTTCACCACACGTTTTTACGTCAAATTAGTTTTTGCCGTTTTATACCAAAAACGGTCAACGTTTTAACCTATTAATGTGTTTCTACTTTGACATATCCACCGATATTTTTTTATTCACTTACTTTCCGGTTTATTTGAAATATTATTTCGACCAGGATATTATTTTAATCTGCTCAAGAGTGGAAAATAAAACAAAGTTGTGTAATAAGTAGTACCTAACCAACGTAATTTCAAAGACAGCGACTTTGCTTCTCTTGTTAATGATCCGTCCCAATGTCAATAGAATATCTTAATCAATTTCCCTCTTGCTTATTTAAACAATAGCTGTTCTATTTAAAACATTTTCAATCAATGTGACAATGCAACCCAAATCTTGAACACTGGTAATCCCGTCTTCGACCTGTCCAAACAGAATTAACAACTTTGAAGAGTTTCACTTAAACCGCAGAAGAAATAATAGTATTCAACAATTTCTGACAATTAACACAAAGAAGTATAAGAACAAAGAAGTATTGATTCAAACTTTTAACAAATAACTGCTGTAAAATTTAATATTCGTTTTGTTGTCTAGAACAAATGAAGTCTGTCGGCATGTGATAAAATTCAGAATAATTATTTTGATTCGCTTTTGTTTGGATAATAACCGGTTGTGTATTCCGTGATGTAATTACTCGTATGACATTTCGAAGTTGTACCTATGAGTTATATAAAGTTATTTGATATAGTAAAAATACAAAGGGTCTTCTAGCTAACAAGATAAACAAAAGTGAATTTATAAGTTTACCACTGCCTTCTTTATATAATTGTCAGTTGACAACCCTAATAAAAATACTATGAGTCTATAAAATTGAAACTTTTTTGGTTAATTCTTTCAAAAAAACATTCGAAGCCGTTACGATTCGTCATTTAAACTTCTATCCATCACTTGGGTGATGGATGGTTATTATTGCGTAGACTTTGTACATGAAAACTCACTCCGTTTTATCAGAATAACAGTTTTTGATGAAAGTAAATGGTAGTTCTACTCTGCACAAACATAAAAAAAATATTGTTTTTTTGTGCCGAAATATCGAATAGCCCTTAAAGTAACATAAATAAAAAAGGTTGGTTGAAAAATTACAAATATTTGTTTTCGCATACACGAGTGAAAGTGGCGCCCCCGCCTTTTATCTTATTATTACGTCAAACACACATAGCATTTATTAATAGTTTAGTTTTGAAAAGCTTAGGCAGAGATAGGAAGTTGCGCTTTTTGGCCACCAAACTCTATTTTCGCATCTCTTCCTAAACTATTTAAGATAAAACTATTACAAAGGTATTAAAAGATAGCTTATATTAGATACCACAAATTGTTCGATTGATTTTTACAATTTCCTGTAAATGATAAAATAGGTGGCTCTGTCATATTGGCTCGTGTATGCGACTTAAAAAGAAAATATAATGTGTGATCCTACTGTATGACAACAAAAATCTTTGCAAATATTATTTCTATTAAAAAACCTTATAGTATGGAAATCTAAGTAACAAAGCACATTTTGTATTACATGAAATATTGTAAGGTGGACATTTTGACGACTTTAATTTGTGTATATAAACCTTTTTTTTGTGTTATTTATGAAAAATCTTTAGATTTACAAAAAAAAATACCTTTCGAGAGGTTGTTTACTTTTGGACATTTTAGTCAATGATAAATAAGTCATCATTTAATTGGGTTCTTGAACTGACCCTTAGAATGAAATAAAATGTCACCCAGGCAGGTAATAGATTACGCAACAAAAGGGAAATTATATCCAACAGGACAAATTCAAGTTTTATTTTAAAACAAAACTCTTGAACAATTTCGTGAATTGGCGGCGGCGATTAAGATTCATTATGCCTGTAAAGTTTTATCTTCGGCTCGAGTCGGCTTGAGAACTTTCGGGCAATAAAGCATTTTGGCTGGTTTTGAATTGCTGTTATTAAATAAGCATTATTTGACGACAAATTTTAAGCGGCGCGCGGCGTCTTACGTAAATTATATTTGCGCTAAACATGGTTAAATTATAATTATTTTATGTTGGCCGAGTCATAGCAAACATCTTTTGTGGTGAGAGATTCGTCAACCTGGAAGAGATCAATAAAGCCTTAGCGATAAAGCTGCCGACTGTGCCACAATAGGTATAATAAGGTAGTATTTCGTTCTTTATTAATTGTTTTATGAGTTTTGATGGTACAACAAAGTTATAATCTATCTATCTGCTTACATTGGCCATGACTGAACATCTGAACTAACCTTTTCTTTTAATATCCATCCTATAAATTCCATACCAAATATGCAATCAATCCCAAAAAAGCGCACGTCGCGTTCAAAGAAAACAAATGCTTTAGTACCATGTACAACTGACTTACAGTTGGCTTACTTCAAGATCGTGTTCAGTTCTGTCAAAAAGCGCTTTTTATTTAATCAAGCATCCTTGCGAAGGACATGGGATGTTATATATCAAAAGTGCAAGCGATGTCTTTGTTTACATTATCTACTCCTGCAAATTTCAACATAATTATGTAAGCTTAATTTTCCAGTAATCTGACAGAGCAATAACCTACGTATTAAAATAACACAATACGCATTTCAATCTGGATTTTACGTATTTTACTGGAGGCGCCGCCTGCAGCGTTTTGTTGTGACGGACAATGGCTGTGGCAGCTGACAGGTTCAATGCAGGGCAGCTTTAATATGAACTGAAAAATGTTCATTATTTTAGCGTGTAAACAATAATTGACGATAATCCCCCGCTGTGCGAGGGTGTGATTGTGTTATGTTTACCAAATTTTTCTCGCATTACTATTTGAGTATAATTATATTTGTATTTTAAACGTATACTACTTGCAGTAGTGACTAAGTTTCTCAACCTCAATCTCAACCTCAACAGCCTATATTAATCCACTGCTGGCTGCAGGCCTCTCCCTGATAAGCGCCTTTATTGGCTGTTATCTCATGGGGTTTAATGCCCATAATCCCCACGCTGGGCATGCGGGTTGGGAATCGCAGTATGGTGACAGAATTGTTTGGCAGGAGGCGCTGCTGCCTGCCTTCGGTTAATATCCGTTAGTCGCGATCGACACCCGCGGGAAGAGTTGGGGTGGTGAAAATTCTATGCCGCCGACATAAACTTCTATTGTAAGAGAAAGATAAATATATTTGAATTGAATTTGAGTGAAATCTAGCTTGTGTTAGACCTAGAGCTTTTTCTATCAATCTGCACAGTGCTGAAAACGTTTAAAATTAGGCAATTAACATAAAATAGGCTTTGCTGAAATCTTATCATGATGGGGATGGAATAAGTCTACCAAAGAAAGGGCAGCAGTTATATATTTTAACACCTCTAATTCCAATCACCAAGACAGCGCCTACTGGGCATGGTACTATGGTCCAACCCTCCTTGTGCCCATGGTCAGCAGTGGTCATAATACTCATAACTACATAAACTCAAAGTAATTTATCGGCCAAAGGAGCTTAAGTCACACTTTGAAATGTCAGTTTAAGTCTAGTCAGTTTGTGGTTTGTTGGACAATATGTAATACTTAAGTTATTTCTAATTACCTAGGATTTTTAATAGATAAGGAGTACTCCAATATCACTATATTACGTACCTGTTATCGCAGGTAAGAATAAAATACTAACTACTATTTAGTCATGGGGAGTTTTATACAACCATAGCTTTTTTAGGTTATTTTTTATCATACAGCATCAAAATTTTTTCTCGTTAGGGTATTCGTCGCACGTCATATTCATGTTATGGCATTGGACATTGAAAAATCAGCTATTGTCTTCAACCAGCTATATCTGGTTCCAATATGGTGCATCCAACCGGTAACCGGATATAGTTGGTTATATCTACAGCTACAGTGTAACAGACTGATTGTTCCTGTAACAATGGGATTGGTTGCCTGAAGCTGTGATTATGGGGGACAAAGTTAATTATTTTTATGCTCTGTCAAACCGGATTAATTTATCTAGCTGCTGGGTATTAATCACCAAATAAATGAGCTGCGTGCCAATCGATGCATATAGGCTTTTTTACTTAAAAGTTGCGACTTTCGAAATTTAAATATTGCGAATCTTTACTTGCCAAAATAATTTCACCAATAAATTTCAATGGTTTCTACTATTATGAACTTGAATACATTTTGGAACGATTAAAACGTCAAAGTTATTATGTTTTTTAGTGTCGTTGTCCATGTACCAAAGTTTTGGGGACCAAAATCTTATACATAATGTAATGTATTCGATAGATTGAGATAATTATATAACGATAATTATTGATGATCTGCAAAAGACTGCAGGCATATGCTGGATGGAACATTCATTAGGAGAGATCGATGTCCAGCAGTAGACTTATTTATTTATGATGATGATGATGATTAAATAGAACTATACAACTTCAGTTACCTAGGTAAAATGAAATTCAAGCGAAAGTAAGCTACCTTCCAATTTCAATTTACCTCGAGTACTTCACAGAACTCCAAAAACGTCACAGCTACCGAAGAGGTTTTATTATTGCGTTAGAGCAGCGGCCAGTACCCGGCTGAGCGAAGTGCATTGCAGACCCACTTCGAAATATACAAAACGTACGGTATGTTCAAAGAGTATTCCCCTTCTTTGTACGTCGTACAAAGAAGGAAAGGTCTCTTGTTGAGTTACTGAGAGATAGATTCAAAAGTTTTATTCGCTTGTAATACGAGTTCAATAAATGTAGGTTACAAAGTACTCGCATAAAATGAATATTGATTTTATTTGATTTAAGGTTGATAAAATATACTTTGTTGCCTTTAAAAGCTTTATAAGTGGGTAAACAGTTTTTCTGTGGAAATTTGTGATATTATTTTTGTAGCTTTTGCATATTATGATATCCACAGAAAAAAAGGTATGATAGTTCATAATCAAACTAGGAACTTTTGGGTAGTGTAGATTGGACAACAATTTGTTATAATAATTATGAAATAGAAATAAACATGTCACTGTTAACTGCTTTACCTTAGCTATAAACAAAGTTCAATCAATATTTGTGGAGTAGACGCTAAGTAATCATCGTTATAATGGCGTCAAAATCAGATTTTCGCCTAACGAACTCTATTATTTATTGGGGAACCTTCATTAAATCCGTAACGGGCCGTCGCGTAGCCAAGCGCTGGATGTATTATGCATAGTTTGTTTATGTTGGGGGAAATTGTTTTCAAATAGTTCAGGCTTAGTTTGAAAAACTGGTATTGAATAACGATGATAGGGTAGATACTTCTAACCTTGTGTTTCATTAGTGCGGTAAGAAACTGGTTTTGTGGTATTGTTCGAGGTGCCAATCTCTGTCTGAAAGTATACGTACCTAGTTAAAAATAAAAACCTATGTATCTAACCTAACCTCAACCTCGACAGCCTTTAATGGTTCACTGCTGAACTGAGGGCTCCTCCTGATAGGTGCTTTTGGTTTTATCTCATGGGGTATGGTACACATTATCCCCACGTTGGGCATGCGGATTGGGGATCGTAGTGTGGTGGTAGAATGGTTCTGCAGGAGCGCTGCTGCCCGACCCTAGATGGACCCTTAGTCGTCTCTAAGGAAACCCGTTGGAAGAGTTAGGATACATGGCAATATCGATTCAGTGTCAGAGTCAGAGTCAAATCGTTTATTTCTTTAGACTTACAAAATAAGCACGAAGACAAGTCAATTTTTGACTATATAAACAGCTTGATAAATAGTAATTGCTATCAAATAAGAAATAAGTTGCAATTGACTCTAATTCACTTAAATTTTTGTCCATTAACGGAAGAAGTCGCTTTTCGCTTTTACATATTTTAATCTATGTTTAGGGCTTTATCCTTTAGAAGATCTAGTTTTCGGTTTCATCGAGCCTCCAGGTGCTCTATGGCCGCCAAGAATCGTAATACATTATAAACTACTTATCCATAGTTTAAAGCAAAAAAAATGTGTTAGGGTTTTTAAGTATAAACCCTCACACATTTTTATTGACCGATTAACCTTCCTCAAGTGAGGAAGGTTAATCGGTCAAGAAAAATCTTTTAATATTTTACTACAAAGTCTCAAGTTGCACGGTAATGTAAATCAAAATATTTCTGAATCACGATTGTGAAATAGGCTCTATGTGACAAAACAAACGTCTCGAATGACAACAGTAGTTGCAAAGCAGCAATTTAAGTTTAAGTTCCACACATGATGCTAAATCGGTTTGCGAGAGACAGAGTAAAACACCGTAAGTCAATGCCAGCACCTGGTACAGTCGGAACCAATTACAGTAACACTGCTTCACTAACGCGCGTGACACACAGACAAACCGGTTGGCGAGTTTTAAATAGACGCAAGTTGAATAAAACAACCTTTGACCTTCCTATAGACTTTCGTAATACATCGTCGTGGCGATGTAGCATCGTAACTTTCCGTCATTCTGTGCATTACCCATGAGATAAACGCTAATAAGGAACTTGTCAGGGTGAGGCTTACGTCCAGCAGTGGACCAATACAGGCAGTTCAGGTCAGATAAGGAAAAAAATATCTAAAAAGCTAGTAACAATGCCACAGACAGGCAGACGCATAAGTGTATAGCACTTATTAATTATTAGCTGCGCCCCGCGGCTTATGCAGTTTGCCGCAGTTTTATTTATTTCTTGTATACTTATTGTAACGGGTACCAGAGAGCGTAGCCAACCGGCATTCACTTTAAAGCGAATCGAAAACAATTGAAATATTCATTGGACAAAATACGAAACAGATCACGTGACATATCTAAGACGTAATATGTCAAATCCATACATATTTTCTACTATGGCTTTTGACATAGTTTGTTACATTGTCTAGTCAAATTCAATTTACCTTACTCGGATAGCTGGTAACTTTGATTTTGGTGTCGTTCATTTGTCGCTTACCTATATTTTTCATTTTCGGTTACGGTACTCGAAACTCAATTTTCATTTGTCACGGTCAGTTGCGATGTTAAAAATAGTTTGTGGACCGTGTTATTGAATGTTTCACACTTTTGCAATCGTGAATTTTGCTTCAGTTACATTTTAATGGACTGTAACCTGCGGTTTGAAAAGCACATAGCTGACGTTGTCAAATCATGTTTTTATAAATTGAAAATTATATATAGGATGAGGCCTTACCTAACCGAAGAATTACGTATACAACTAGTAGAGTCGCTCATCCTTTCAAAATTAAATTACACTGACATAGTCTTTGGTCCTCGACTTTACCAAAAAACGGCCAGACTAATACAAAGAGTTCAAAACTCGTGTGCTAGATTTTGTTTTAACATTCCGCATAGAGGTCATGTTTCGAGCTTTCTAAATGATAGTTCTCTACTCAAAATGAGACATAGGCAAAAACTCCATTTAGCTTGTCTTATGTTTGGAATTATGAAGCACCATGCTCCGATCTATCTACACACTAAGTTTGATGAAGCCCATAGTTTGAGATCCTGCGAAAGACGACCTCAGCATTCGATGCAGCTTTTAACGCAGCAACATAAAACAGCGGCCTTTAGAGGGAGCTTCCGCTACGCTGCATCGAAATGCTGGAATAACATCCCACCGCCCATAAGGAACCTAAAATGTCTGTCTACTTTTAAATTTAAATTAAAATTATTTTTGCTTAACTGGCAAAAGGAGCAGGAACCTCTCAGACATGATACGAGTGCTATTTAATATACGTGTACCTACAAAATCACTTGGCATAACTTCTTTTACATTTTTAGATATATATGATTATTTTAGATGATTAAAGCGGTCTTTATTTAACTTTCACTTTTTGTCTTGTAAGTAACACTTCGCTTTCAGATTTTTTAAACTTTTAACTCTTCGGTCCCATAGGCCCCAGCAGAAAACCAGCGTAGGTTGTTTGTTTTTTTTTTAACGCCTACACAAGCTGAGTTGGGACCATTTTGTAACTAGAACTAAGTTTCCCTTAATTTAAGTATAACTGTTTATTTGTCTGTATATTTGTTTAATGTTTTAGTTACAAATAAACGCTTTTGATTTGATTTGATTTGATTTGATTTGATTTTTAATAAATAGTTACGAATTTCCACACCGTTAATAAATTTGTTTACTGTTTCTTTTCTGTGCACTAAAGTCATTTAATGAGATTTATCAACCCCAACCAAAGCTTTGTTAGAATTAGGGGTTTCCAACTGAAATGGTCAATCGTTTAGCCACCATCTAACTAAAGTTAGCTAAGATTTTCCCTAAGATGAAGCACGCTTTACGAGAAGGAACTTGTCAACTCAGGATTTGAAAAACCCGAGATTGTGCTCTTGCGGGAAACCTCTTTCCACTCTCATGCTTATAATAGAAGAAGAGCAGATTTTGCCACGAGTTCCCTTTTACACTACTGAGAACTCAATTGGAAATAGTTGGGAATTGGCGGTCTTATCGGTCTAATAATAATAATAATAATAATATTGGACAATTCACACAACATTATCTAGGCCCAAGCCTTTTGCGCAACTAATTGCGTAACTGTGAAAAATTTAGCTACAGGGTTTCCCTATTGTTTAACCCATTTTGCTCCCAATTGTTGAATTGAGCACCTTCTAGTGGTTGTGGTTTTTTCAACAGTGAGGTAGAACGATGACGCTGTGTGAAATATTACAATTTTACGTTCATTAAATTATCTTCGCAAACCAAAACATGTTCATCTTCGAACTAATTCGTATATCACTGTACAGGGTGCGCGTAAATCATCAGAGAACTTAAAACACACAAATAACAAGTTTGATACAGCTCCTAGTCTGCACAAGTTAGGGTAATTTGAATACGTAATCATCTCAGGTGCTACGCCAGCCGCGGTAAGGACTTGAGCATATGAGTCTAGAAAGCTAACAATATTTATTTTGAAGTGAAAACTTCTTTAGCGGCGTTGTGCACTTTTTTGGCATGGTTAATAAAGGGTAAACTCGCGTCAAAATCGTGTGCCGTAACACGATTGCATTGCTGTAATTTTAAATTGGTACTACATTGTAAGCTAGCAGCCTACTTAGATGAGCTTTCAAAAGTTGAAAAGTTACAGCTACCTGTTTAAATAGTTCACTTAGTTGAAAGAAGATGTCACTAGTTCCGGGAGCATCACAGAACCCACAGCGTCAATTGAGATGACCGTACATAGTAGTAGAAAGTATTTATTATCGCAAAGAACAAAATTGCCACTTGTGGTGCCTTAGTACATCGTAAGAGTGTGCGTGTAGTTTTCACTTCTGCCGGCTCTCCCATTGTTTTTTTTATAAATGAATAATGTGGGACATCACATACAGATCAATGACTAATAAAAATACAATCAACATAAGTAAATTAAAACAAGTATTTACAATTGAAACAATTAAGCTAACAAAACTTTTAAAACGTTCGCGCTGTGTTAACATAATTAAAACAAGTAAATTAATTAAAAGGTACGCGATCTATACCCGATCAATGCATAAATTAAATTGAGCTAATTGCAGACTGTTGAAAATAAACTACAGGTAGCTCAACTGATTGATATCGAACCAGTCGGAAGATAGATAGATAGATAATACTTTATTGCACACTTAAATCTAAAAGGAACTATTTACAACAAAAATAGTTAAAACTAAGCGACAATTAGCGGTCTTATCGCTCAAGGGCGATCTCTACCAGACAACCGTCCCCCGACGCCAGCCGCATTGTCCTGGAAATGCTGATGCGCTGCGCCAGATACTCACCAGCTCTTGGGTCAGGCATCTCTTCGACCAGACGTTTCTGGCGCTTTGCGTCTTCTCATCCATAAATCACACAAATCACACTAATATTATAAATGCGAAAGTTTGTATGGATGGATGGATGGATGTTTGTTACCTCTTGACGCCAAAACTACTGAACGGATCTGGCTGAAATTTTGCATACAAGTAATTCTAATACTGGAATAAAACATGGGCTGCTTTTTATCCCGTAAATCTGTTCCCGTGGGATAAAAATCACCCTTAAACGTTTCCATAGGAACAACGCGTGCAAAGCCGCGGGGCGCAGTTAGTATTATAAATGCGAAAGTTTGAATGTATAGATGTTTGGATGGATGGTTGTTACCTTTTCACGCCATAACGACTGAATAGATCGGGCTAAAACTTTGCATGACATGTAGCATCATTTCATTTACTCCACCATATAGGTACATTTATATCGTTGTTATCTAATTTTAAACATAATTAATTATTAGTATATTGTAAGACAAAACAAACAAAATATTTTCCGAAGTTCTAAGTCTATAATTAAATACAGGCTTTTATCCCACAAAACAGTTCCCGTAGGATAGAAAAAACCCATAAACGTTTCCTTAGAAGCAACGTTTGTAAGGCTGCAGATAGAAAGTAGTATAAATATGGTTATAATTTCACTTGAATTTTAAAAAGTAATTAATTTCATTTAGTTTACGAGAAACCATTAAGCTCTATAGGCCGTATAACAGTGCTTCCTTGAAGTAATAAATTAGATATGTTTGCTTTTTAATCATTAATGAATTTTAAGAAAAAAAAAATACTAACAAAAGCGATTTCATTAAATTATACCGGTCAAGACCTTTTTCATAAACCAAATTAAGGTCCCGTGGAGGGTAACCAAATGCCGGGATGTTCGAAATCAAACAATTATTTTACGTAAATTGCATTCCCTTTGCGCTAACAATTCTAAATTAAAGCCAAAGATACACTGTTGGGAGGGGGAGGGAGCAATTTTCGCGAAGCTCCAGATCAATTAATTTGGATGGTCCTTTAAATGAAACTGGGCATTTTTAGGATACGGCGCTGTTGGGCCTATTGCTAAGTTGTGACTGGTAATTGCTGCTTGAAGGAATTGAAAACAGGGAACTTCATATTGATAGTAAATATAAAATATTTGCTTAGATGCTAGAAAAATCATAAAACATCATATAGCCGCAAGCTAAGCAAAGTTTGGGTTATGATAGATTTATCTGTTATGATTATAGAGATTTATTTATTTCGAGCACATGTACGTACACAGTATACATCTTAGGTCTTAATGTTTGCTTAGGTCAGTAGTACATGTAATGTAGGGCACTGCAAAAGGATTTATACATTGAAAAGTAAGTAGTTTTTACGTAGTTGCATTTAAAATGGTAGAATAAAATTAGATAGATAGATAATAGATAATTATTTCCCATACAAGGTCAAGTAATTGAAATTAGAAAGTTGAGGTGGTTTAATTGTTATCACATAGGGAAGGTATCGAGGTCATTGATCTAATATTATTTTATGTGATGTAGTAGTTTGTCGGATAGGAATTCGTCAACAGAGTAATAGAATTTTACAGTAAGTAGGTTTTGAAGCATGATACATTTTATGAAAAGTAGGGTCTTATATCCGGAATTAGGTTAATCTAGACACTAGGGTTGTCTAATATAAACTTTAAATACGTAATAAGTATAATAATAAGGACAGTTACTCACACAGCGGTGTCACCGTCTTGTGTTCTACGAGATATCGCGCACACGCACGCTCCGCCAATCATGCGCATCGGTCAAGCGACCAGTGAGTGAAAAGTGTGATAACGCTGGTTAAGGTTTCTAGATAAGTACCAAAAATTATACATATTTTTTTATTATACACACTTAGAAAACACCCCGAAAACCCTTAACTGAGAAAGTTCAAGGTTTTCGGGGATGCTTTCTAAGTGTGTTTACAAAAAAAATATTATCTCCAGATAAAAAGATTTGTTCCGAGGCGGGAATCAAACCCGCAACCGGACCTTCGTCCGTTGCGCTCCGCTCCAACCCTAGGGCGTAAAAAGTCATAACATATAACTTGTTATCAAAAACTTACGTAGTTTTTTGTTTGCGTAGTACAGTAGGAATTTAAATTGTAAAATGTTATACCAACTTGCTTCTGCCCTCAGCTTTGTACGTTTTGTTCAAGTACCCTATGTCCGTTCCCAGGCAACCGTTTACTTCCCTGCCAAATTTTACGTATAAAAATTTAGAGTTACTTTCGAATTTATAATTTAGTATGGAGGGTAAATAGTCAAATCATGATATACCTACTAGTTTCTGCCCGCGTCTTCGCACGCGTTGTTTCTATGGAAATATTTTCTATCCCATAGGGAATGATTTATGGGATGAAAAGTAGCATTGGTTTGTTAAATTTCAGCCCGATCCGTTCAGTAGTTTTGGCGTAACAAACGTCCATCCACTCATCCCCATAATTAACCAAACTTTCGCATTTATAATATTTGTGGATACTACGATTATAATATAATCTAAAAATATAAAAATCTACAAATCCCCTTAACTATGAAATCTATATTATAGATTTCATAGTTAAGGGGATTTGGTTTTTGTCTAATAATCCCCTTCCGCAGCATAATTCGATTTTAAGGTGATTATTAGACAAAAAGTCTAAAAATCCCCTTCGTAGGGGATTCTCTAAGGGGATTTTGAGACCAAGCCGATATTAGGGCGTTCTGGATGTTTTCTATGTATGATAAATAAAAAACGATCTAGAACCCATAACACAAGCTATATGCTTAGCTTGGGGCTTGATGATGTTGTGTGGATTGTCCAGCATTATTTTATTAAGCTATTGCATAGCTTCTATCGCGGGCCTTGAGCGCGGGGACCGAATCCAGAAATTCCGTAACGAAAAAACCTTGACGTTTGTCTCTTTAGTTCAGCAACTCGCCTCTAGATGGCATTGCAATAGCTTTACCGCGGCAGTCCCCGAGTGCCACACGTCTTTTTTTTATTTATATCTCTTCCTAACCTATCCTCCCCTTAAACAGTTATCTTTTCAAACCCAAAAGGAGCTTTTAAGTTTCAACCTATGTCCTAAATTTACAAAATCTACAGAATCTACAGGAAAGAAGAATTTATTTATGTAGTTGGTTCTTACCTTCACTTTTACATTGAGAATGTATAACCTTACTTTCAATGGACGAAAGATCTTATCTAAGGGTATAAAGATAGAAGAAAATCTTTGAATCAGAACACTTTGAAGAAAGCTTATCTACAGTAAGGTTAAATTTGACGTCAAAGGAAAGGTAAAACGTTGTATAAGCAGATTAAGCGTAGGTCCTTATCAAATAAAAGGAAATAAATGTAAGAAAATACTTTGAATGTGCGTACATATATTTTTTCGGGATATAAAATGTTACAACAAAACACGTAGGGATGAATGAACGTGTGGCCACTTATAGGCTGTTGTTTCCCTTTTTTCTTTATTTACAAACGCTTAGAAAAACCTAACAACCGACGTCGAATCCTGTTTTTTTGTTTTTAAATTTGATTTTAAGTTTTGCGAGAAAAATAACCACTGATCTCTCGAGTAATAAGGGACTTTGGTCATGTTCTATACAATAACGAAATAATAGTCAAAGTCTGTCCATAATTGATGCAGAAATCGACCAATAACCATAAAAGCATACCTGGTACATACAGCCAAACATATAGAACCTCCTTTCTAAGTTTGTTAAAAGTAAGTAACAGAGGTCCTCACCAGTACTTTTTTGATAGTGAATAGACTTTTGTTTGACCACAATCGCACCTGCTGGTATGTGACGGCACTTATACGTCCACTGCTGTACGTGCCCCCACGTGGGTTTTGCACTAATCACCACACTTGGCAGGTGGATTGGTGTTTGAATACAAAGAAGAAGCTACCGCCTTTCCCCGCCGCCTTAGTTTCTTATGACATCTATGGATTGAGTTATACGGGTTAATTCTTGGGCTTGGGTGTTTAACACCTTCATGGCCCAAGACGCAGGTGCCAGTCTCTATCTGCGTGGAGCTGCGGCGCGCCCCTGCGGGTCGCACCGCAGAGCTGGGCAGTGAATGCGTAGCATAGCTGTTGATATCTATTTCGGGTGAAATGCCCAATATTCGCTTACCATTTCAAAAAGTAGACATCTCAACATGGCCTACATTTTGGGCGGACAAGGGGTTTTATACCCAATATCTCAGACTATCCATCAAGAATGCTGGTTGGTAGCCAATGGCAAAATGGCTTTTTCAGCTTGTCAAAATTGCTGACATCAGTCAGTAAACGTCAGTATATTTCTCATTTGTCCCAACCTAAATAATCGGATGCGATAAAAGACCAAGCCAGAAAAATAAGCAGAAAATGGAACTTCACAATTTGACCATTAGCAAGGAACGTGACGAAATAAGAGGAAAACTGAAACAATATTTTGAGGTGAAAAATAACTTAATCTTAAGTAAAGGTTCCGTTAAGTGTCACTTATATCTGAGGGTGAATGTAAGTAGATTAAGTTATTGAATTCGCTTTATGCTTCAATTTAATAAAGTCGATTTTATTTACGCAGAAAATGTTATGAATTTATTATGGCAGTGTTGTGTCGTAAGAGGCGACTAAGAGATATTCACCGGGGGGCAGGCAGCAGCAGCCCCTGCCGAACAATTATATCACCTAACTGAGATCCCCAACCCGAACGCCCAGCGTGGGGATTACCGGCACTACCCCCCGTGAGATAGACGCCTATTAGAAGATCCAATAAGGCGCTTATTAGGGGGAAGTCTGCGTGTACGCACCCCAACAGCCTGTGTTGGTCCACTCCTGGAGTAGTGGTAATACAGACTAGCCTCTTATCAGTGTTCTGGGTGCTAGATGATTGATACCGTATATTGATACCTAAACAAAACTAGTTATAAATATTTTTATATAATATATGTAGGTATGGTATGTTTTCTATATATACATAGAAAATTTACCATACCCTACACACCAGACAGAGTTCCACTAAAATTCAGCAAACATTTTATTGAAGTATCATAAAAACAGACAAAAACAGCTCGCTACTCAACATATCGAAACATTTTCCTTTGTTTTCAATATATTTACAAAAGCTTTAGCAAAACAACATGGTATTATACCGATGATACTTGAAACCGTCCAAACATTAGACAATGGCCAACATCAACATCCTTTATAAAGGGCCCGAGTATCACCTTATTAAGACACCCTTTGTTGCCATAGCACCTTCGTCATAACTGATTAATTGTTTACTCTAAGCAACTGTATGAGGGCGGGTTGGATTTGTAGCGGAATGCGAAAACAAAACGGTTTATGCGAAGCGATATTTAATGCATCAAATGGATAAGGTTTTTATGTAATGTAAAGGTTATTATTATGGAATTGGGTGATACTCTAACGTATGTCTGGATTTAGCTATTTATCGCATTAGTTTTATTTCCTTATAACATAAACAAATAGATGAAAAAGTTGACAACCTCAATTGATAAAAATGTCTAGGTCTAAAAGGGTTAAAAAAGGCATTAAAAAGTAGGTATGGCTTACTTATGAATTGGATATATATGTGGTGTGTATGGTTAATACGAACCATGTTTGTGTTTTTATATTTAAAACGTGTGGAATCTACTGCAAAATCCCACGGCAAATCAAAACAACGAAGGTTTTAGGTATTTGAGTTAGTTTTACCGTGTGAAATCCGCTTATTTCATAGCGCCAGAAAACATCCCCATAGAAATTGTAACCATACACCTTTATATAGAGGTGGACATAAGAACAATACCGTCACATCACCAAGACAAAACGTCTATATTTCCTATCAGATAACCTAACGAGTACTTCTTTGACACAAAGGCTATTTCCCCTTGCAGACGGTTCGTAAAAACAGCTACCAAATTGTGTGTGAAGAGATTTAATCTGCGTTGGGTGGAATGGTCCGTTTGTCTTTATAGCTGAGGTTTTTTTAATTTATTTTATTTTTCAATGCTTTGAAGTCGTTAAGTCTGGTAAATGGCAGTGAAAACATTGGTGATTGAAGATGGTGCAAGACTAGACTAATTTAATTAAATTCGTTTTGCATGTTATTTACACTTTTTCCATAGTTACCTACTGAAATTTCATAGTTCACTTTCTTTTGGAAATTTTGATTAGACGGATAATGTAATGAAAGTACATCATATTGATTTACGTACAGTAATTTATTTTTGAACTTTTCAAATACTTATGAGTTTTTTTATATCGTATTTGCCAGCAATTACTGTGCCACTACTGGGGAGGAAAAACTATAAAGCTCCTCGTTTTTAGGGTTCCGTACCCAAGAGGTGAAACGTGACCCTGTTACTAGGACTCCGCTGTCCGTCCGGCTGTCTGTCCGTCTGTCAACAGACTGTACTCGTATCTCATGAACCGGATAGTTAGACAGTTGAAATTTTCACAGATAATGTATTTCTGTTACCGCTGTAACAAACACTAAATACTAAAAAAACAGGATAAAATAAATATTTAAGGGCTGCCAAACCAGAGACATGATTTTTTATTAATATAAAAATAATGGTACGGAACCCTTACGCAGTTGGTCGGTTTTTATCAAAATAATATCGGGTACAAGATATTTTACAATTTTGACACAAACAACACAATTTAACAATGTATAGTCGCAACTATGGCAGCTGTGGCTGTGGCAATTGTGATTAAATGCTCCAGTCAGTCGCCATAATTTATTTTAAATGATCTATTATTTTAGAAAAAATATATTAAAGTCAGTTCTCAAACAGTTAAATGAATGAAATCACCCAAAATTGCGTGGTTTTTGCATTGAGTTTTGCACATAAACGATCGAGCGATTCTGTTGATTTTTCATCTGGCTGGCAAACAAGTTTATGCATTATGTCTCGTGTATCGTGCAGAAAGATGGATCGCAAGCAAACAGCGTTCAATCTGTATGTTTATTTCAATGTTTATTTCGTTTGGGATCAACTATGTTAAAAATTAATATTAACCAGTAGCACAAGTATAAAAATTAGTCTTTTTAAAGTTTAATTCGTTGAAAATATTATTCGACTAATATAAAATTACACAATAATTTCAATTGCGTGCGGGGCTTGCTATTGTTTGGAATTGATGAGTCATTTTGGCTTAAAATTTTCTGAGTAACTTACCCCAAAGTCTTTTATACAAAAACGAGAAATTCGATTTTGCAGAATACTCAACACGTGAGTCATACAGAAACGGTTTTAGTTTTTGTTTCAGTTGTTTTGATATAGAAAAAAACAAGTAAGCGGTCAAATATTAACCAACTTATTTTTATCATAATTGTTCTTATTTCACATAGACCGTTTTTTGACTCTAATCGACAGATGCTTTGTCTTTTATTTTAAGCCATATTTGTTTTTGTTGATTAAGTTACGAATAAAATAATATTCTATTATATTATTTTTATCAAGCTCCTTGCTACATGTCTCAGCTTATTAACCATCACACATTTTTAATTACCAGTAAGTTACTGGGAAATTGGTGGATATAGCAAGTAAACCCGAGCGACCGCAACAAATCGACAGAAACCACAAGCCCCGATTGCGACCTGCCAGCACCAATAGCACCGGCAATCCTTGGCGTCGCCGCAAATGTTTTAACACGCCATTTCTCCTTGAGGTCTTGATTGAAGATTGATTAGAAAGTTTTGATTGATTGGTTTTGGGTTTAATTGGTCAAGTTTTAAGAGTGGTTGTTACCAAAAAATAGGGCAGGTAATTTGAATTTTGGCTACTGTTATTCACTTAGTAGAAACAGATTTTTGCTCAAATAATTAATCAAATACATATTTCATTTATGTCTTATATGACTTATTCAAAATGTATGCACAAAAAGGAATACGTATCTTTAAAGATCACTGCCAAGTATTACTTTTTATGTTTCTATCAAGTATCACATCATTTCACGCTAATATTATACATGCGAAATTTTGGATAGATGGATGGATGGATGCATGGATGTTTGTTAACTCTTTACGCCAAAACTATTGAATGGATCGAGCTGAAATTTTACATATAGGTCACTTATAAACACGAGTATCCTTTTGTACAACTCAGTTGAGCGAATTGAGCAATAGGACCATTCTCTTTCGAACTTTTTCAACTCAAGTTGCTCAACTCAGAAAATCAACACGGTATGCATTAGAAAATGTATAAAAATATCGCATGTGACAGAAAATGACAGCCAACATACATTACTGACAAAAAGCTATCAAACTACAAAACGAAGCTTTCCCAATAATGAAGTAAAACGCACGTACCATCTTGAAAGGACTAAATGCTGTGTCCGAGGTCGCAGCGTTATTCAATTTACATGCAAATGAGAGGGCTGCGACCGTGCCAATAGTTCACTGATGTATCGCGTCAGGACGTGTACTGTGAAAAGCTGAGATGGATGGTGCAATTTATAGAATTTTGCTTTTCTTTCGTTTGAAATAAAATAACAAGGCGAGTTCTCTTTTGCGCAACTGTGAATAGTTAAATAGTGAGCAGCAGTGCTTCACTTTTGCGTCACTAATTTTGTTCTCTGTCTCATACTGAGACATGGAGAACAACTGCGAGTAGTTGAGCAACGGGGGTTTCCTTTTTGTGCAACTGATTTTGTTTACCATATGCGAGAACAGTTGTATTAAACACGCATTTTTTTATAAGTTTCCGTTACTTAATTGTAAAAAATGATGTCCGGATATGTCTGCATCTGAAGAAGTAAGAAATATCCATTTATATTGCTCCTTTCCACTGCGATTCATTTTATTAATCCATAAATGGATCAGTTTCCACTTTTTTACCACTTTAATCCGATGGATTATGACAATGGTATCTTAGAAACGATATTTCATTGAGTGTGGATGAAAATCATAACTCGGTTAAAACAAATAACGTTTGGTCCACCCTGTATACTCCTATCCTTACAGAGCCTAATACAATAGAGGGTACCAAATCATTATTCATGTAAGTAAGTTTGTTTATGAAACAAAACCTTAATAATCAACTTATTTTAAGCCAAACCCTGCGCGCCTGCAAAATATGACGCAACTGTAGGTGGATGGTATTGATAGGTCACATCGGATAGCTGCCGAGTTTTTAATAATATCTCCTGAACGGAACACTTTATAAAATGAATTGGTTTTAAAATGTTGAAAATGATGTTCCAGGGATGTGGAATTTGTATGATTGACCATTGTTGATAATATTTTGGTATCAAACTTTACCCATGGATATGCTTACTGGTGGGGGATTGTGAAAACTTAAATTCATATTTACATCCTATATTTGTATGTATAAAACAACAATATAGGATTTATTGGGTCTTGGATGTAGGTAGTTATAGTACACACTGCAAAAAAATCTTTATCAGGGTAGTACAATTATTTTGGAATCGCGGTTGTTACATTGATAACTTTTATTTATAACAATTTTTATTTATATTTATAATAATTATAAATTAGCTATGGTGTAGGATTTCTACGTCGTAGCACGTCTACATCGTAGGCCGTAAAAAAAGTAGGAGGCCTTCAATTTAGCTGTACCCATTTTTAAAGTTTGATGTTTGTATGTTACTTGATATTTCCTCCAATATTAACCCAGGTTTGTTGATTATCTTACTTTCTATAGAAAATGATCCGGAAGCGTTCAAACAAACTGTGTTGCATCAAAAAAGTGTTTCTGAGGGATAACTATTTATCCGCTACTAGCTATTTTAGTAATATCGTCGCCAATTGTAAATTGATTTTTTAGAATTCTTTTTCGTTGATAATTTAAGAATTAACCACTAGTAAATAGTTTCCATGGCAACCAACGGGTGTAAACAGTCGTGACTACATAACAAATCGAGAAGCATGCGGCCGCTGCGCTGGCCTGATGTAAAGCGGTTACCGCAATCTATGGATGCTGCAACATCAGTAACATTACAAGCGCACTGATTTATATGTTTTCTTCTTGAAATCAGAAAGGGAAATCACCGAATATATTTCTAAGGCTCAGTGTCTGTTTTACAATGTCCAGATATGTTCCAAATAAGCTATTTGTTACCTATCCGTTGCATAAATATCAATTTTACGTTTCACGACTACCAAATAGCGCTAACTGTCGCATAAAGGACATGAAAGAAAACGTTTCTTATCCGGAACTTTGATAACAAATAACTTGTGTTAGATACATTCAACACTTTAACCGGACATTGTGAGACCCATAGCCATTTTAAAGTCTAGAGTCTAGCATTAAATTAGCAAGAGGCAATGTACAATAAAAATACAGTGCAGTTACATCAGGTAGGTATCCTTCAAATATTTTTGAATATGATAATTTTGTTATGAATAATTAAATTCATTTATTCATAACAAAATCAAACTAGTGGCAATGCAAAACTAATCGCTCGAATAATATTCATAAGGACGTTAATGAAAGCGTAGTGGAGTGGGCGTAGTCACATTTAAAATTCAAAACAGCTTGTCACATTAACCAACCTATTCACTGGCATATGAACACTGAATCAGTGTGACAAATTACCAGCCGTTTGTTTTGTTTCAAAGAAAAATCGAAGAGACATAAATATTATTTTTTAAAGCTCCGTATCCAAAGGGTGTCTACGGGACTATTACTAAGCTCGGCTGTCAGTTTGTCTGTATGTCACTGGGCTTTAGCTATTGAACCGAAGAAGTAGGTATCCACTTTATATTTTCATAGTATTATATATATGTAATACATATAAACTTTCGTAGTTTGACGAATTCATTATGAATGTAAGCGGGTTGACTACGAACCTTGTTTGTGTTGGAAGAACACCAACGGTTCATTCTTTACCGAGGGACATCTCCCTCATCTCTTTAAGCACGTTCACACATTCATAATGAAGTAATACATACTCTGAAAATTAGAAGTGTACCTACATTTGTATTTTTTAATGAATACATACTTTTTTGTTTAAATAAATAATTATACTGCACGATTCGTGTGCGAGTCTGACCAATTGGTCAGACTCGCACAAATAATATAAAAGATTAATTAATAAGTAAAAAAAATATTAGGATGAATCATTTATCAGCACTGATCAGAGTTATTGTAGATTATTATCATGGACAATTATAATTGATTAATTAGCAATGAAAGCGGATTGACTACGAACCTAGTTTTTAATAGAAGTTTTTCTAAATAATGTTGTTATGTTTTAAAGAATTGAAAATTACGAGGAAAACGTAAGCTCCTCCAACTTTTTTCAAAGCATAAAACATGATATAAAAGGAGCTTTTCTTTTTCATTTGTAGAAACTTATGTATGTTACAAACAATTCAAAACATAAGCTTCTTATCGGCAACTCAAAAAAGATTAAAACTCTACACAAAATAGCGCAATATTTTCCCGCTCAGCAGTTCCAGACTGATATTATTATGACACCCATCCACGCTAAGAGCATTAAACGTAACCGCTCTCTAAATAATATATTGTGGAAGGAAGTGGAGCCTTCCGAGGGATGACCGACGACGTCTTGGAAACCGCATATTATTTGTTTCAATTTTGATTGCGTCGTCTACCGAAATAAATTATAAAAGAAGAACCTAAAATGATAATAATCTACAATCTTTCTGATCAGTGCTGTTAAATGATAACCATTTGAATAAATTATTTTAAACAAGCTGCGCCCCGCGGCTTCGCACGCCTATCCCACGCAAACATACATACATACAGGCATGTTTACAAACATTCACGTTTATAATATTAGTAGGATTATATTTTTGATTTTAATTTTACTATTCATAATATTTTAGTTTAAAATTGACTTGTTTAGGTATGAGCTTTATTTGTAAAATAAATAAACATTATTTTTAATAATTACTTTGAAAATTTTATGGCGAACTGACACTGATTTCAAGTAATCACGAGGATACTGCTGCCTATCTTTACCTACGTTTTGTACGCGTTATTAAGTAGTATTTTATTTAATTTGATTAGTAGTGTAGTGTTAAATTAATACTTTTTTTCTTTCCTCTCTTATAGCTAGCTCCCTCTTGTGACATCCACGCGCGAATTAGAGGGGTTGATAAGCCTACGCTGATACCACAGCCATTCTTAGGGCTAATTTTACTGCTATTTTAATATTCACTTCACAATATACACTTCTGATATTATGTTAAGAAATTTTTAATGCATAAGTACATCTTGCCGCTTTTCATAATATTTCTGAACTACCTACATTAAATTACCGTCCATTTCCATAAATTGTATGAACAATATAAAGCTATTAACCCACTTTAGTCCTAAATAAACCAAACCCCGTCTAACCACTGATTCTTGACACCATACGATACCGACCGCGTTTCACATAAACTCGCTCACAACTCTAACAAAAACATTGTATAAGTATAGTACTGTCCCGTCCAAAAATGTAAATAACCACTCGATTTAAAAATGCATTTTATTATTTCATCGTTTAGCTATTATTAAATGGTAACGATTCCGAGTTATTCTCTCTCTAGAGATCCAATAATATGCAGTTGCATTTCTCTAAAACGAATACCGATATATTGCGACTAGGTAAATGTGAACTGTTAAAATACCGACTATATTTTAAATGGAGTCGTGCTTGAGTTATGTAATAGTTATAGTATGTTTGGTAGTTCGTTATTAAATTCATTTTCCAGCTCATTTTCTTAGTAAGTAGTCCACAATTTCGTTTAAATAACTTAAATTACTGGTCGCTACGATACAGGCTTGTCTAGTGTAGAGACCGCAGGAAAATGTCAATGAGATTTATGGTTACTAAAATAAATATATTTTCATTTTTATTTCAGTTTCAGTATTATGCATATTCAATTTTATTTAATTTCAATTATTCGTATTGCGAAGCGTGCCACCCTCTCTGATATGACGACCACGACCACTCTATCAAGAGAATAGCGACTAAGAAGAAGAAGATTATGCAAAAATCTAATTCTTAGTCATTCCTGTTGTTGGTTTCTCTTCTATCGTTGACTGTACTCGTCCTTTAATTTAATGAGCTCTAAAACACAGGCGTGGAAAACAATAGGCGTTAAGAACAGTGTCTTCATTAACAAATCTTTCTTGCAATAGACCCTTTGAGCTCACGTGTAGATTGCGCAACGCTCAAAGAAAACGAAATAAGCGAGTAATGATGTGATTATTCAGATTATAATTTCAAATTGTAAGCTTATTCTAGGCGCATTAAACTTGAATGTACACCGTGTTGAATAATGATTAATTCTCCTTTTATAAAACTGATTTATTTAATTATTATATTTAACTGTCATTTGAATTATCTGAAGTGTCCTGTAACCTCAACCTCAACAGCCTGTATTGGTCCACTGCTGGACGCAGGCCTCTCCTGATGAGGTAATGCTGGGCATTGAGTGTGAAGTGTCCTGTAAGCTTTAAAGGAAATAAAGCTTTTTGGCTTTTAACTTTTCAATAATGCCTATAAATTAGGAACATCTTCAATCTTCATCATTTTTAATTCGGTTTAAAATCGTTTCATTTAGCTGCGCTGTCTTTAAAAATAAAAGACGGTGCGTTTGACTCTTTCGAAAATATTGTTATAACTCTTTGTTTTTCTGAAACTAGACGTGAAATTTGCCAGCGACTAACAGCCGCATTCAGAGACGTTAATGTTTCCTTAAACTATCACTTAGTTTTCTATTTGTAAATCTGTGTGTCAGTTTAAGTAATCATTAACATATCTGTATGCGGCTGTCAGTTCCATTATTATTCACTAGTGGACATAGTTTTAAGTAGGTACGCAGAATTAGCAGTAGATTCTGCATTATCAAACAGAGAGTCGCCTTTGGAGGGCTAATTATGCACTGCGACCGGCGTGATTTCCCTCGGTGGTGTCCTATGCACCGTTTTAATCATATCTCTCAGAAAGGGATTGCTTTTGAACAAATAACATGGATACGGTTCCGGTAGCGGTAGAGAGGAGACATTGCAAGCGTATTCGATTAAGTAATTGAAGATTTTAATGTATGTAGTGCCTAGTGTCTATAACGCGCATGGTTTGCGAAGACATAGCTGTGCCTGAGTAGTCAAAGCGTTATAAAGTGTTGATTAAGTTAATAATAAACCAAGGGCATTCTGTTTTTTTTTGCCTTTTTAATCAGGTTCTGATTGTTTATAATATCGATAGGTGAATATGCTGTCCCAAAACTGTCTGATAGGCTAACTGTTTGAGTTGTACTAGTTTTTCTTTGTTTCTATTCTTTAATTTAGTGTTAATTTGAACTTTACATCGATTTAATCGATTAGAATATTGGTTAAATAAGTTAGTACACTTTTTATATAAGTAAACCAATGCAAAGTTACCAACAAGGAGCGCAAAATATAGTAATTAATAGTTTCGTTTAAATATACATATGGTTTCTTTCGGTCGAATAGACAAGAAAGATGAAGAAGAAAGACTCTCAGCTCTAGAGTTAACTTGGATACATCGTGAAAACTTGCATCGATAAAAATTGAAACAAGTGTAAGCCGTATCGATAGTTAGACTTTATTTTTATTTCGGAACATCACTAGCCCGAAGCAGATTGCTGTGTAATTTACTGTTACGTTTGTTGTTTGGATCCCGGCAGTTTGTTTTTCGGGTACGTATTTAAAGTTGATGTTGTGGACTTCATCCCGGCTTGTTTGCTTTGGGTCCGACCCTGCTTGATTATCGGTGATTGTTTTCTTGGGAACTTTGGTTTGGCTTGAGCGTGCATACTTAATACAGATAACCATACCAATCATTAGGTAATTACTTTATAGATAAGTTTTAGAGGAGCAATCTCTTATTTAATTTATTATAGGTACTTCCATTTTTCCTAAATTTGTGTAGCCTTCACCCGTGCTTGCACAAGTTATTCAGTAAACTTTTTATTTAGACTTAGTTTAAAGCAATTATACCTGAAATCTTATATTCGTCTTTGTTTCCCAAAATAATTGTCCTGACTTTATTTTATGTTTTATTATTATTATATTTTATTGATATTCAACTTCCCTGTTTAATTTGTTATTGGGTTATGTAGTTAAACATAATGTTGCTTAGGTTATCTAACATTTCAGTCGTCTGAATGTTTTCAAATTGCCAAACAGCACAGAATACAATGTTGTAAAACTAAGTAAAACAAAGTTCAGATGCAAAACTCTTTGGAACGTCATTCTGCTTAGTTTTCTTATTTCTAAATACCTACAAGCTAATACTGAAATTATGAACTGAAGCGATTAACATCGGTTTCAAAATTACTTATCTGTAATATCTATAGATACTTTAAATAACGAAAACTTTGGTTTATTATATGGATGAAGATAATACATTGGTACAACTGGTCGGACGATAAAATAACTCGTTCAAAAATGATTAATTATGTAGATCGTTCTTTTATCTCATCGCCTTACGAAAGATTGTACTTTCTAGAGAACTGCAATAGAATCGGCGGTCTTATCGTTTAAAGTGATTTTATCCAGGCAACCAAAAAGATGAGAAGTTACCAATCGAATGGTGGTGCAAATAAAATAAACGTTTATTTATTTGTCGGACTGCCTTTATTTTGATTACCCCCATGAGATAAAAGCCAATCCCCCTGATTGGCTTTAATCTCATGGGGGTAATGACCATAGTTACCACACTGGGCATGCGGTTTGGGGATCTGGGTTCAGTTTTAGAATTGTTCTGCAGGAGTTCCTTCTACGCCTCGGTGAATATCCCTTAGTCGCATCTCACGACACCATCAGGATTTGTGTCATCATCATCATCATCATCATCATCATCAGACTATGTTAGTCCACTGCTGGACATAGGCCTCCCCTAATGAGTGCCATAGCGCCCTGTCTTCAGCTTGACGCATCCAGCATCTGCCTGCAGTATTTCGCAGATCGTCATACCACCTGGCCGGAGGACGTCCTAAACTACGTTTGCCGAGTCGCGGTCTCCACTCAAGAACTCGTTTGCTCCAGTGGTTATCGGTTCTTCGCGAGATATGGCTGGGAATTATGTAGCTAATTATATAACACACGGCAATTTTATTTTAACACCTCCCGCTACATCTCACACCAAACACCACCCCACAAGCTGAGCTTGGATGAAAGAAACTGCATCTTAAGCGAATACGTGGAGTCAATTTGTGAATAAAGTTCCACAGTTTTGCGATACGAACAGACTTTACCGACTTCGCTATAGTTAGTGGTAGTTTGTAAGTCTTGGTAAGCTCTTTCTAAATGGCTCGCGATTGTCTAGCGTCGTAAAAAGTTTGCTGTTCGGCGAGTATTTGACTATGTTGGGTGTTTTGTACGGATCTGGATTTGGTGGCTTTACGTCATTGCTTGGGAATGATGATTTGGTTTTCAAGAAAAGAATAAGATCTATTGATGAGTCAGATTTGTGAGCCTTTACGTAAGATTCGAAAGCCGGAAAAACTGTTACGTTCTAAGCCAACGAAGCATCTAAAAATGAATATAAAAATGGCTTGAATTTAGCCATTTTTATATCTATCCATTTTTATAATCAATCAAATAAATGTAAACTTTACTTGATTTTAACCAAGCAAGCTTTGTAAGAAATCAAATAAAGTCTCCTCTTAAGAAGGCCTCATTTCTTAAGAAATTACCCACAGTGTTAAACTATTATAACCAAAAATCTTAGGCAAGCTTTGTCTATTACCTACACAAGGAAAGTTCTAAATTTACATTTAAGTTCACGTCATAAGCACACCATCCGTGCTTTAAAATTTCAAAGCTACGAGATAGAAAACCCTTTCAAAATCTCGCCTTAAACACTTCCTCAACGCATTCACGCAAACCCGTTTTAATAATTCAGCAGGAAACTTAAGATTAAAGCCTACAAAGATCGGCAAGTTAAATCACATCTTTTGAACTTAGAAGAAACCGTAATCCCGAAGTTATATCGTCAAACACTCCATAAAGAAGTCGGCAAATCCTGTACAAAATTGTTTTTTCTTTCCCTAACCGCTTTCTGTACCTGAAGATAACCCTTGCCTCCTCGGATTGGGTAACGATGACAGATGAACCAGTTTTAGCTAGAGTTGGGCTTACTCCATTTTTTGTTTTTATTGAGATTTATTTTTTTGTCGGAGTTTTTTGTAGAAAAGTGGATTACGTAAGATGAGGGACGTTGCAAATGGTAAGGAACGAGAGTGTGTATGAATGAATGTTGATGTTCGTGCATAACAAAGATGTACTAAGAATCTTCTAACGTGGAAATCCTTTTGACATGCTATTTAATAAAGAATTTCGATATTCTTCTATGTAGGATAGTCTCATCATCATCATGACATTGGCCTCCCCCAATAAGCGCCATGTCTTAGCGCCCTGTCTTCAGCTTGACGCATCCAGCATCTGTCTTTGCCTTTCGCAGATCGTCATCCCACCTGGCCGGAGGGCGTCCTACACTAAGTTTTATATTATTTATGTATTTTGTCCAGCAGTGGACTAATATAGGCTGATTATTATGATGATGACTACCCCTGGCAGGCGTATCGGTAATCGTAGTGGAGGTGCAAGTAAAATACGCAGTTATTGCTGCTACTCTACCTCTAGTAATTTAGATTAGAGTAGATTCCTTTAGTCGACTCTTACGAGGACCGTGTCGGTCGGTACGTAAAAACCGATCCCGTAAACAAATACTTGTTATATATTATTACTGTATCATGAGAACTTGACTACAATCATAACATAACAGAGGGGTTAGGAATCTATGAGTATAAGTCTAACAGCCGCACTCAGAGACGTTAATGATTGGTGTGATTTCTGTAACAATAAAAATTGGCTTCAAACTTAAGGGGGTAACCTCTTCAGTGAAAGTCAGTGTACTGACCATCTGATGACTGATAGATTTGTTTTCTGGCTTTGTTTTCCAACTAAGATTGTATTCAAAATGTAAGCCCAATGCCAAAGAGTAATAATCCCCTCAAATCACTACCCACTGTCAACAGCGACTCGACACGTACAACGTTAATTCCCCCATGAATATTGATGACGTCACTTTATTTGCTTATTTATTAACCTCGGCTATAATAACTCTCGACTCGGTAGCTTTCGCTGATCACATTTCGAGGTTGAAATATTGAATAGTTTCAGATACTTATATATTTTATAAATTTTGCGGTTTGTTTTTGTTGAAAAATGTGCCGCGTTATTTTGTTATTGGTGTGTTAACATGACTTAAAATAATCAAAATGAAATCAATATAATTCAAGCACTATAAATAATGTCGTCGATATGTCATTGTGCGTATTGGTCGTTCTAAGAATGGGACATTTTGTACTATTGGTGCCTCAGAACCATCGTGATCATTATGATGTTTTTTTTCGTGATAGCATTGGTTAATGGCCTTTTCTCAATTACAGACAATCTTGAGCCAATTTCACACAATACATACTCATACCATTGCTCATAAGCAAAACATCAAATCAAATATCAAACTGTTTATAAAATAAAATAAAAAAAAGTCGAAAGAAATAAACGATTTGACTCTGACTCAAAATTGTCATATTGGTCTGCTGTCTTATTATGAGTGAGGAAAACGAGAGTTCACCTGTGTCTGCCCGCACAGTTGTGCACTAATATATGTATAAGTACTGCGCACATTCTTCGTGAAGTCTGGCTGCCGTGGGCCCGTGGCGAAAATCTGCATCGGAATAGGGCGTCATAAACAAAAAACGGGGCTGAAGTGTCTGATTGAGGTATCAACCCCAGCCACACCCAGAGAAAAGCTATAACGAAGCTGTCAGTCACCAAAAGTCCAGATCCGATACTTCAATGAGATGAGCTGGTTAGGGCCTCCTAAGGCATAGGGATAATGCACAATACACTCCTATGTGAGATGCCTGTGCAGATCTTAGTTCCCCTACTCAGAATTAGAATCAGAAATAGGGCGTCCTAAATTTTCCAGCAAATGTTTTGGCAAATAACTAGGTGAGTAGAGTCCGCGCCTAATTTGCCAATATTATAAATGCAAAAGTTTGGATGGATGTATGGATGTATGATGGATGATGGATGGATGGATGGATTTTTGTTACCTCTTCACGCCAAAACTACTAAACGGATCAGGCTGAAATTTTGCATACAGATAATTCTAATCCTGGAATCAAACATAGGCTTTTTATCCCATAAATCAGTTCCCGTGGGATATAAATCACCTTTTAACGTTTTCATAGGAAGAACGCGTGCGAAGCCGCGAGGCGCAGCTAGTAGGCTTTTTATCCCATAAATCAGTTCCCGTGGGATATAAATCACCTTTTAACGTTTTCATAGGAAGAACGCGTGCGAAGCCGCGAGGCGCAGCTAGTAGTAAATAAAACAAATATTTCGTTTTTATTACAATAATTATTCCGGACATTTCACTGGTCAAAATCCATTATTTCACGATCGTGATCGAAATTACGAAGTTATACCTCTTTTGCCGTAAGACTTGAGTCGTGGCGTGGACTCTATCTTCTTTATGACACAAAGACAACAATGTTCCACCTACAGCTCAGCAAAATGACCTTTCAAACCACAATATCCTCGGAGCTAATAGACCTATCTATTAGATAGTGTCGCCACACCCAGTCGTGTTCTGAAAGGACTAACAAATTAGCGCACTGTCAGCGAAGATGATTAAAAACCAACGCTTATCACAATATGACCATTAGTGCCAGATGCTTAGTGGTGCGTTTAGATCTGACGACATTCTAGTTATATGGCAACATTGACTGATCGATTACCTATCGATCAGTCAATGTTGCCATATAACTAGAGAACTAGGATTAAACATTTTTAAAGGATGCTGTGACGTAATAATTTTTTTATCAAACCATACGAATTTGTATTTAATTCATAGCTTGAGTTTTTATTATTATTAGGGTCGTGTGGTGGTAGCGTGTGGCTTAGAATTTGCACCACCCCATTTCTGCCCGCGGTTGTCGTAAGAAGCGACTAGGGGATATCTACCGGAGGCGGGCAGCAGCGCCTCCTGCAAAACAATAAAATTCTACCACCATACTGCGATCCCAACCCACATGCCCTGCGTGGGGATTATAGGAATTACCCTCATGATAAAACAGCCATTAAGGCGCTTATCAGGGGGAGGCCTGCGTCCAGCAGTGGAACAATATAGGCTGTTGAGGTTGAGGTTGAGTTTTTATACGACTGCCTACTGTCGAGTCGAAATCATTGTCCAATAGTGATCTAAAGTTGAAGGTAAAGCGGTCATACCGACAAATACGGCTATTCTAAAGTCTTTAATAAACCAATTTTCAAGTATCGAAACTTGTTAATAAAATGTATATACGGCGTCTCTTACTTCCAGCTCATTTAAATAGGTATATTTTTTATATCTTTTAACGGTAACTACGTAAATTATAAGAATCGTGTCGTACATTAAAAACAAGCTCACAGTGGCAAGCAAACTTTGTTGATTGATGAAACCAACAGACAATTTTTTCATTCATCATAGTTAATTTTATTGAAGTGTCGTGTATGATAAATGAGAAGTGCGCTTTTGGCTTCAGTAAAAACAGAGGGGTATACTCTATGACCAATTCAACTTCTTACACAGATACGACATGACGAATGGGAGAAAACCAATACGGTTTTGTCCCATTCCCCGCCGATATCTTGTCGTATCTGTGTAAGACGTTGAATTGGTCATAGAGCATAACCCCCCAAGCCGTCGTGATGTCTCTATCCGTGTTTTATTTATCATTTAAACTCTTTTATTGGAGTTACCGTTTAACTGTCAGACTCGCTAATTTTATTTATTTGTATATAGTCACAAAATCAGTAATTAAAGATTTAACCAGTTTTTGTCACAAATATTACGGGCATATTTAATCTCAACGACAACCTCAACCTCAACAGTCGTATTGATCCATTGCTGGACGCATCCTCCCCCTGGTTAGCGACTCATTGGTATCTGTCTCATGGGGGTAATGCCCATAATCCCCAAGCTGGACACGTGGTTTGGGATCACAGTATCATTTAGTCGCCTCTTAAGACACACAAGGGAATAGTTGGGGTGGTGCAAATTCTAATCCACACAGCTATATCTAATCTACAGTAGTCTTAGTATGAGTTTAGTTAGGGAAACGAAAAGTCTTCATTTTCCCACAAACATTTAGCGTATTGCAGCGTAAAATTAAACGTAAATGTTAAAAAATTAACAGTAAAAAAATACTGAAAGTAACTATTTGACAAGTAAGCATACTTCTCAAATGGTAGGGAACGGTCAAGGTCTTAATGTTACTTGTTCCATTTTGATAATTTGAAAACTCATTATTATTTATTACGTTTAACAGTTTAGAATTTATTAAACTCTCAATAGACCTCCATTTATCCATAATCCCACTAGATGAAAAGAAACAATGCTACCAAAGATCACAAAGACATTTTACCCTTGTTTTCAAATCTAGCGTTACTCACTCCATTACTATACGGGTACTATACTCCATTACAGTAGGTTCCTACAAACAATGATACTGTAATTTTACCCCTGCCTCCCTTTTGATTTCTTCTCCCATTCACCTTGCCTTTAGGCATTTTAACGACTCCACCTCTCGCTCTACTTTAACTTCAATTAGATGATATCTGACGTTTACAGTTCTTTATGCATTCAGGGAGAGATTATGCTTTGCAGGTTTCAAGATAATGCTTTTTACGGCGGACCGATCATTGCGGTGAACCCGAAGGGGTGCGCCGTATGTGGCATTGGCAGTGAAAGTGTTAAGTCATTCTTTGTAAGTAATTCATGTTTCTAACCACCTACCACATAAGCTTAAGCATAAGTTAACTAAACTAACTTTTGTTGTACCTACCTTTGTGAGAGAAATAAATATTTTTATTATTATTATTATTATTATGTAAGTTGATCGAACACGTATTTATTTATTTATTTTTCGAACAAGCAGAGACAAATCGACGGTCCCCACGTAAATTTTCGAAACTGCAAAAAAGCCATTTTCGTTTTATTGCACCAATAGGAAGTAAAGATAAAGATTTATGATTCTATTATTTTTATTTTTTTTAATATTCATTATTTCAACTATTTTGCAATCGAAAAGAATCGAAATTGCATAAAATTAACACATTAAAACATCGAACCTGCCGCTTTCTATGTTATTCGTGGTCAGCGGTACCCGGGCGACAATCGAAACTACCTGTTTCGTCAGTGTTGAATGAATTGTGAGCGAGGGCTTACGTGCGCTCTCGCTGAGAACCAGATAAGCAAGCACTTGCTTAAAATAATTTATTTACGATATATTGTTATTTTTGTTATATTTGGTTTAAACTATCGGAAGTGGTAGATTCTATATTATACTAGGACAATGAGCCCCTTTGTTCTATCGAATCTACCACTTTCAATAGTATTCTCTGGTTTTTGTACTGATAAATTTATCGAAAGTGGTACATACGATACTTTTCTCTGCTATGAACATATCGAAAGTACCATTTTCGATACTTTACTACGTCAAAGTAATAGTTTGACCTGTATTTTCGATAGATGTAATTTGTTATAAAAAATTTATACCTTATTTTTAGCATCTCCTGTGCGATGTGAGTTTACCAACGAGGAGTGGAAATATTAAAATGACATTTACGAAGAAAGTGCGGCGGTAGATGGCTAGATAGGCTAGGACAAAATTATTCGATAATCTAAAAATGAATCGAAATTTTTAGTAATAACTTATTTATTTATTTATGGACACCCAACAGAAAAAACACATCGCATACAGAGTAAAAAAAAAGTGGTCTTAAGTCTAGTGTTTTTCTAAAATACAGAGTGCCACAGCATGGGCATGGTAATTAATGTACTCTTATTCCATCTCTTAACTCTGTCTCATGATTTTTATCGTCCATCAATACAACGACGCAGTTTAAGAAGCTTGTGGCATTCCAAGTGTCAAAACTACAGCAATGCAGTACAAACGGAAAGACCGTACTATAATTAATGACAACATGAACGTTGCATACCAAATGCCGAAAATAGATTAATGCGACAAGTGTCATTCGTTTGATAACACAGAAAGACCTACCGAAGAAACAAGAGTCTCACGCCAAGCATCTTTCGAATAAACAGGCTGGACGAAAATACAAAGCTGAGGATAAAGAACAAGCTATTCAAAACCCTGGACAAAATTAGTATGCGCAACTTACGACTTTCAAAGTTAATTCACTACCCTTGTGGAGATTTCATTATTTTATTATAAAAGAAAGTTGTCACTTATGTATTTGACAGTATTCGACGCTGGAAAGAAGTATCTTGTTACATGTGGCCTGAAAATATAGCTAAACGTAGGGCCAATAAGGTTGCTAGCTGCTTGCTAGATTTTATACAGCTTAAAGTAGCAGATGGTGCTCAGCTCATTACTTCAGATTTTGGTCCGATAACTGCACCGGCCAAAACCCTGACAGGACAGTCTACAACCTCTACATGCACGCTAGCAGAAAATTCAACATCGATTTCACGCACCGATTTTTAAAGTTTAAACGAAATCTTATCAAGAAAGCCTTATATGATTACAGTAATGATGTTAATGCTTGGCCGGATGTCGCCCAGTTCCACACCGACAATAGTATGTAAGAACATTCTTAGTTATGCTAAGATTTAATTTGTTTGATAAGCGATAAACTCGCTAGTGGTTTCTTTTTCACTTCTTCCGCTAGTGGACAAAAAATTTAAGTGAATTAGAGTCAATTGCACCTTTTTTCTTTTTTGATAGTAATAACTATTTATCAAGCTGTTTGTATAGTAAAAATTTGACTTGTCTAAGTGCTTATTTTGTAAGTCTAAAGAAATAAACGATTTGACTCTGACTCATGCTCTTATTGAGAGATCTTCTAAAGGAAAAAATAATTTACACTCCTGATCAAAATGGTACGCATTAGTTCGTTGGGCGAATACAAACAATTCTTCTTACAAAGTAACTGAAGTGTGACCGTGGGTGTTTTGACATTTTATAATTGATTTCATGGTGACGACAGTATAAAAGTCTAAGATACCTCTGTGGTGACACTACAGCATGCCGTTCCTAATATTTGTATGGGAAATCGATCGTCTTAGGGCGTACTGACTTTGGCTTAACCTAAACTCTTACGTCGAGAGGCGTACTGTCGTATCGCTTTATAACTCTTTACGTCTGTGGGTCCAGCAATGTGTTACTACACATTTCTCTCTTTTAATAATTTGTCATTTTTTTTATTTATCGCAAATATCCATTGAAAATTACTTAGAAGTCTGATATAAATTAATATCAGAGAGTTATCTCATATCGAAACTAGTTTGTGTTACCTTATCTTGAAAAAAAACAATTCAATATATCAAAGAATACAATCGAAAGTACCACATTGCCTAGTTGAGGAACATTTCTTGTCGCAGAAAAGAATCGAAAGGGGCACATTCGACATTAATTTTAAATATTTTGTCACAGAACAATATCGAAACTGGCACATTCGATAAAAATGTAACCAGCAGGAGCCGAGGAAAGTATCGAATGTGTAATATCACTTAAAATATGAAAATTATGAAAAACTCTAGTACATGTTACAAAAATATACAATTTTCTTATAAATATACACTTCTTATATTGAATATTCGAATTAAATTTTTGTCAAAAATCAAAATCTAAACTTAGATTTGCTCCCCTGTAAAGTACGGTTTTTGCAGTTTCGATAGATTACGTGGGGGCCGTCGAAATACACCAATACATTACATAAAACAGGAAGAATTCGTTTTGAAAAGCTGGTGTACCCTCAATTATAAGTAGCTGGCTACATAGTACATATAGTACAAAAAGCTTAAGATTTGGCAAAGCAAATAATTAAAATATCTATCTAAGTATCTCTCTCATAAAAAAACAGAATTTAATAGACGTAATAATATTATTACTATATTTTTTTAAACTATACTGACTTCATTTTTTATATGAATTTCCATGGATGCCAGTGTCAGAACTAAAAAACAGGACCACACGGGAAGCACCAGCTTTCATATAAAAAAAGAATCATGAAAATCGGACCACCCAGTCAAAAGTGCTGAGGAAACAAACATAAAAAAGATACAGTCGAATTGAGAACCTCCTTCTTTTTTTGAAGTTGGTTTAAAACAGATTACTATTATCGTGGAGTTATTCCCAACGTCTCACGAAAGTCAGAGCTGTAGGCCTAAGGTTATGGAAATAAGAAACACATAAATAATAATATTGTATCATTAACACCATCTTTAGTCCTGCGATGTTGAAGCTCATTTGCCTTTATATTATCATACTCGCTTCTTTGTGCATAAAAGCATTATCAATCTTTTAGCTATCTGTTTGCGACTAGTAGCGCCATCTATCTCATGGAATGTGTAACAAGTGTCATGTGATAATCAATAAACTTCAGTCTGTTGCAAAACGTTACCGCTCTTTTTTTTATACCAACATAGGGCGACGGTTGGTCCTTTTTATATTTCTTCGAGTGCCAACCATAACCTAGCTGTAGCCCAGATTGATCTAACTTAAATCTTTATGGAACAGAATTGGTTAATGGTTGATAAAATTTCAGGTAACAATTTATGCCAACAATGTCTTCGGTACTTTCAAGTTGCCCACTAGTTTTGACTGTGTAGGTACATTCGAGTTTCATTTCAACACATTTTAATGACGAAATGAAACTATTGTTTGGTAAAACTATAGAAAATACCGAATATTGGTAAAGTGAAGTAAAGAATGAACTCGGGTTATCATCATCAGCATCATCAATGGTCTTTACATCCATGAAAGATGGTTTATGTAGTGTTCGATTTTTTGGCACTTACGTAGATGACTTGTCTATCTACGCGAGCTTATCACCGATAACTGCCACTCTCCGTGTTGTTTTACACCCTGGCAAGCCAAAGACGAGCGGAGTGACCTCTCCACGAACACTACAATACCTGGGACTCAATAGGTATTGACTCTCTTTCCTTACTCGAGTTATACATTGTTACTAATACTGGTTTGACTTTACAATACTCCTAAAATGCTATAATTTGCAACACACGATAGTGCTTTTAGCAACATATTCTTACATTGTATCTTATTGTCTTTAGAGTTGAGTCTAAAATGTCTTGGCAGTTTACAAAGTGCGAATAAACCGCTCCCTGGCTCGTATCGTAACTCGTTCGTCACATAAACATGGCTGGTTGTGTAAAAATAGAGATTAAGCGAAAGGTTAAAAGATTTTCAACTAAAATAAAAAGATTCTAATCTAATATAATATACTAAAGATATTATTTTTTAATTCTGAATACTAATCTTTTTTATATAAAAATAAGGAATAAGATTGCAGAAAGGAAGCGGATGTACCTGAACTGAACGAAATTATATAATAATTATAGATAGAAATATATATTTATAATTATTTTAATTGCCTAGCACCAATTATGCGTCTACCATGTGTTCAACTTCTTTCTTGCCATAGTAATAATGGGTCCTCATTATACACCTTTTACTATCATTTAAGATATGTAGGTAGCTAGGTACCCAAATATAATAATAAGTAATGCAAAATACCTTTCGTCTAACAAGCTAAATTCGACCTTACGTGAAAGGCTTTTTCCACATAAAGTCGAATTTAGCAACCCAGTGAAAAAATTTTAAATCTCCCTTGGCTTATCACTTAGGCTGCCCAAAACGAAATCAATCACCGATCCACTACCCCGATCATTTACTTATTCAGATTTTACGTAGCACCGGGACTTTATGAACCATCAGTGGACTTTTGCACGCTACGTCAATGTATTTTGTAACAGAAATAGGAGCCTTATTTTGTAACTCTAGACTGTGACGTTATTTTGTTTTTCTAAACTATATGATAGGGTCGTGCATAAAAGTTCGACAAACTTTTTGTACGGATTACAGCTACGGTGGGTTTTTACCCAACCTCACAAGAAGGGTTTTGTTTTTCGAAAGTATGTATGTACATATATTTATATAAATACATAATATATATATATATTTACTTTTGTTTGTTTGTCACGCTCTACAGCCTAAACGGATGGAATGACATATAAAACATACTTTTTAAAATGTTGTGGAAGCAGATGGCGCAGGGGGCAAGCGAAGTAGTTGTAGACTAAAATCTTTTTTGTTTTTTTTTGCAGTATCCTTGCTTTTTTATGCATTTCTTAGAACCCCTCCTACTCAATCTATTCGCAGAGACAATCTTTGCAAAGATCGTTCACTCGTCACCTTAATCTCATTTTATCTGGTAGGTATATCTCAGAGGACCATATCCACTTAGATTCAAATTCTTTTTTTTTTTTTTTTTTATTATCGTCGCAGTCACTTAACGGTGTCATTAGCTAGTTAAGTTCCAGATCATAAAAATAACCTGTGAAAGACACTTGCGTTTTGTTAGCTACAAATCACTAAATTTATTTATTATTTTGGTCTAAAAAACATAATATATTAGCGAAATGTTTCCAACTCATTTCGCCGCACAATAAGCTTTAAATAAGACAATTACCGTCTTCCGAAACACCCAAAACAACCCGTCATGTCGAATTACTACACAACTCTCACGCACAAGACATAAATTCGTTACAACTGATTACCAAGTTTGTTGGAAGTTGTCATCACAACTCTTCCACCTTCGGGGGATTTTTTTCATTGTTACGTATATCTTATAGAGTTTGCCATCAGAGTTCATAAGAGCGTTGTGCTCCCTACGTGATCCGAATACCATCTCCTAATATTCATCGCTTTAAATCGACTTGATGCGAGAGAAAGGGACGCGGTTATCTGCCAGAAAGAGAGCACTTTTCAGCAAGATTTCGTGACCTCTCAGCGGCTTCGGTCCGCAGAAATATGGTCGGTAATAACATAAATCCCTTTGGCATATAAAACACTAAACGCCCCCCGAAGTGTCCTAAGGTTTTTACGGTGGCATTCTCGCGCGTAAAATGTTTGGGCGTTTATGAAAATTTTGCCAGGTTGTTAATTAAGTTGGTTTGTAATTCGACGGCAGTAAAACATAATTAAATGGTTGCTTCCAACTTTTGGATTCGTACGTGAAATTCTTTTGCATTTTCACAGGTGTTCTATATAATTTATAAGTAGAATATAATGAAAGATTTTCATAAGTATAGCTTCAAAAAAACAAGGAGCAAGAAACGCACTCGTACAAACAAAAATTTCATAAGCTACACGACAAACACAACGTGATTATTGACTGCCACCAGAAATTTTCCACTGACAATTACATTATTGGCTTGTTCTTGTTCAAAACACCCGCAGTGAGTACACGAAGGAATATTTTCGTACATGGTGTGTGACTTCTAATGAGACGTGCTTTCATTTGTATGCGTCGAGAATCACAGCCTTATAATAAATAGGGCCTTTCAACAGAGCTTGTGGCATATAACGCTACTGTGTTCGCAATTTGGTGCTGCATAACTGAATTAAAAACAGTAAAATTCATCCTTCGCTTTGATTTCTACTTAGAATAGAATAGAATAATTTATTTAGGTAAAGAAAACAATTTTACATTTTGGTTAGTTAGTGTCTTAAAGCCTATGTTAGGTTTATCTAGACACAGAATTCTCACCTGGCCCGCTAAGAGGTAAATAATATTTTAAATAAAATATGTACTTATAAACTAGACTAAAAGTGTTCAGAAAGCTTATCTAACATGAGCTATCAATACTTAGGTAAAATAACTAACTAAAAACTTAACTTAACTAAACTTTATTATGGGTACACTTTCATCATTATCAAAAACAAAATAGCCATACGTATATTAACGCACACAACAAATACGCATTGCTGCACATCGCCTTTATTAATCGCGAAGTAAGCCTTATTGCAACGCAACTTAGCCACGAGACTTTTCTCCGACTTATTGGTTGTTCTTTATTGTCGTGTTTATACTAATTATCAATCTTATTCCTACTATCTATAGATTAAAGACTATATTATGCTCTTCATTATGTATTCACCAGTTACTGCAACTAGACTATCAAGGTATAATCAAATTGATGAATTCGGCGAAGTTTTATACTTTTATACAATATAATATATATAAAAGTTATTATACCAAGGATTCAGATTTCCATGGATAATGATGATCATGATAAGTTATCCTACCAATATCTCTGTAAAGACTCCTATTCAGCCGAAGCCGGATATCATTCTGAAAATTGACAATACTATTTGATACACTCCTTTCACTCAACTCCTTTCAATACTCCCAAAGAATAAGCTTCATATTCAATGTCCAACTGGCCAAGTCAAATACAGTATTATTTACTACGGTCCCGATACACAAATATCAAAGGGTAGGAATGCCTGTGACCGGATGTGTGCCTATAGGGTAAATAAAGGGCGTTTCCTGTGACAAATATTAAAGCCGGCCTACAGAGGCTTTCATAAGCGATGAAATACTGGAGGGAATGTCAAAGGTTATGCTATATTTTGTATCGTTGTTGTTCGGATGAATTGAAATGAACATGCTCTCAATAGTATCAATATAAAAGAAAACTGATACAAATGATATTCAGACAACAGAAATTTAAAACAGAATCAACTCTCAAATCAAATAGCATGCTATCATTGAACCAAAACTCAAACTAATGAAACAGTTTAAAACTTTATATAAATGAAGTCTACAAATTGATTAAGTTTTGACAGCAAAACAATATTCCGATGAAATAATATGGAAACGATTGTTGTATCGCAAATTCCCAGACACTATAATTCAATTAATAGGAGAGTTGATCACATTAATTCTGTTTGTACGACGTCTGTGAGCCATTTCTACGTTACTTTAAATATTTGCTCGCGTGTGCCACTATTTAAATAAATGTGCAATTCTGTCTGTGCTTTGACTTCGACGTGTGCTCGTATCGCATTACTTAGTATGCTATTTGAACGTGTTTTTCCATCTACTAACTGGCATTCATACTCTTTATCACTGAAGTCTGTGTTTTCATCTGAGTTACGAGTTTTCGCAACTTTACTCCAATCTTTATCTGGAGCACTTTTACTTGAACGTTTTATTTCATTTCACGCTGCTTGTCTCAACGAGGCCCTTGAAACTTGAATGTTCAAATCATTGGAGCCGATACAATTTTCATCCGCATCCAATTTTAATTTCCGCCCGTTGACTTGTCCAAAGAACATTATTCATTCCCGTCTCCTTGATAACAAGCTGAAAAATTGAAAAATCTTCCGTGAGCCAATACAAATTGTAGCACCTGACAAAACGGCGTGATTTATTAGTAGCAGCCGAATGTTTGCGCGGATAAATCCACCGCATTTCGACGCCAACGATCCCTGAAAACGTTCGCGATTCAGTAACTAGGCATTGTGCGCTGCTCCTGAACTCTATTGCCATTAGGGTGCTTTGTTTCGACAAGTCGTAAAGCACGACTTACTACATCGTGACAAAATACTTACTTACTTTATTTTGGCTTTTTACAGCGCTGTTTTCCTGTTTAGCGTTGCTTTGGAATCGGTCTTTCTGTACTGGCTTTATCAAAGCAATTTCAACTTTATATGGTTTTATTTGGAATGACTTGTTTATCGCTGTAAGTCTTTGTCTGAGTTTTATTCATACTCGAATTGTTTTTATAAAACCTGATCCTGAAAAAAATAAATATTTCGTGTAAATAACATTAAACATTCAAGCTTTATCCATTGTTTAAATTGTTTTTAACCGCAAAACTATTTGACGCTTGACCAGCCCAATTCTAAGTAATATTTATACAACATGTATGTATACTCCAATATACACATATTTCTAACTATACCGTGTCCATTTTGAATGAAGCATGTTAGTAAAGAAACCGCCCATACTTAAGCTAAAATTCAATTTGTTGGCGCGTCCTTTTATACGTAATTTACATTACTTGTCGATTTTAGATCCTACCTTCAATAAAAATTGCTTACAATAATATCTGAAACTCGATGCCAAGCAAGTGAGATTTTGTTATTTGTGTCGTAGTTTGTTTACTAACATGCTTCATTCAAAATGGAGACGGTATAGTAGGAGATACATAAAAAATCTAACTAAATAGATATATTTCTTCGTGTGCTATACTTTTTTAAATGATGGTTGAAAAAGGTGATCACAATCGTGTCAGTCTGGGTTCCCATCGCATTGTGAGAGTTAAGAAATAGAGAGTGCACCTGTGTTTGCCTTATGCACTATATTATGTGCGGCAGAGGGCGAAATTTGGTTAAGAGTACAACATCAATAGGTGTTACTAATTTTAACGCTAAACCTATTCTGTAGCGTATGGTATAGAACGTCATGAGTCAACATCAGCATGTACAGATGTTGAAAATTGAGTTATCTGAAATACGATATAGGATTTATAGGTATGTCAAAGGCTTCCTATGCTTGATTACTCACCATACGACGCACTGAGATCAAACGTGGGGTCAACAGCAATAACCAGAGTGTTTGCTTTCCATGTGACATAGCCATACGTATGATCTCGCTGCAACCAAGTTACATAAATTGGATACGTCATCATCAGATGTAAAATTATTACCCAAGGCAAAGGCGTTGGGTCGGTTCGATTCCCGTCTCGGGATAATATGATCATTCATCATCAGAGGATTAAGGTTAAAAATAAATTGTATTAATCCAATAGATTCTGAATTTACACTCTTGAAGTGCGTCCAGATTAAGTAACATAAATAAAATAATAAAAAATGCTGCACAATCCACACAGCATAGTCTAGCCCCACGCTTAGCAGAGCTTGTGTTATGTATACACTACATAGATAGATATTTATGATTAATACATAGAAACACCAGTGACCAGAACACACTGACCATCTGCAGATCATACAAAAATTTGTCCCGAGGCGGGAATCGAACCCGCAACTTGCTGCGTCGCAGGCGGACCTTCGCCCGCAGCGCCACAGAGGCATGTTATCTAAGTCGTTTATCGTCGAACATGACATGTTTTGTAGTTTGTAGCTTAATCTTGGTACTTTTATCAAGCAAATATATTATATTCAATCTCACAGCGAACAAACTTCTTAACACTCAACAAAAAGTGATATTTTTATAAACAACATTTTGTTGCATATAAAGTTTTAATGTAACCTTCACTTGTTACTAGAAATAGTAACAAACATGATCCACAGCTATGCTTACTACTCACCGTTCCTAACTTCACTTTCGTGTTATTCTTCCATGATCCAGACATAGTTATAAGTATTCATCTAGGGGTCCAGGTCCAGACTTATCTGTTTTTTTAAGCTATTGCATAGCTTCTATCGCGGGCCTTGAGCGCGGGGACCGAATCCAGAAATTCCGTAACGAAAAAACCTTGACGTTTGTCTCTTTAGTTCAGCAACTCGCCTCTAGATGGCATTGCAATAGCTGTACCGCGGCAGTCCCCGAGTGCCACACGTCTTTTATTTTATTATCCGACCACTACCATGCTATACTGGTGGTAGGAATCACTACTTCCACTCTATTTTTAATACTTTTTTGCCACACACCACAAAGTAATTATGTAAATTGCTAATTATTCACATTAACAAAAATAAAGTTTTAATACGTGTCACGCACGTCAAGCCACATGTAAAAGAAATAACCTCCATCTCCATACATGTCATAACTTTCACCTTCAACTTCTTTTTTAATGGCTTGCTACTAACCACTTTGGCACTACGGAAGTTTTGGGCATTGTCATGATCATTTTGTATAGTGTTCCACATGCAATGTATGCACCATGTATGTACCTTAGATTGTATACTATTAATATTATTACTATTATAGTTATTATTTTATATGTAAATTTATATGGCTCGTCTCGGTTCCTGATGTCACCAAAACCGGGCAGTGCAAACAGCATAAAGCTGAGACTGATCCGTTTTGGCTCACCTCGGCAGTACTGACACTCCAACCTAGTAAGAGTGGGTAGATTAGGTATACGTTTTTTATATTTTATTTTAAGATTATTTTTATTGTCTCCTAACCTAAGTCTAATTCTAGTTATTCTTTTCTGTGTTTTTTTATACCTACCTATTTTCAATCTGTGTTCTGTGCTGTCCTTGTGTGCTAATAAAAACTTCTATCTATCTATCTATGATACAAATTATAATCTAGAATGGGTTATTTATCTACGTAGATTATATATGTATGATGATGTTTCGTTAAGCAGTATTATTACGAAAACTAATATTGTTGATGTTTGATTACTAATTGTAAAGTCCTACCTCTACCATGCTCGATATTAGAGAAGTCTGTGTATTTGTCAAATCTTACCCAAGTTACTTTACTAAACGTAGGATGTTAATATTCGACAAAAAAGGGCCAAATTTCAGAACTTGCTCTTTATACCTCAGTGTTGTAAGGATATTTACAAGAAAAATGTTTTTAACATGTGCATAATTATTTATAACAAGCTCCCAGAAGAATTAAAGGATTTGAATGGAAACCTATTTAAGAAAAAGTTAGATATTTGGCTGCTCTCAAATTGTTTTTATAATGTAAACGAATACTTAAACTTTAAGAAAATTAATTAAGGATATTGTGTACCTAATAGAGACATAATTATTTAATATTTGCATACCTGCTTGCGGGTCGAATACTTTGAAATTACGTACCTTTAAGATCTTGACATGTAATTATTGCATTCTGCAAATAAACGATTGATTCTGATTCTGATGAATTTCGCTGAAACTGAATATACTGAGTGAGATCCAGAGGTTTCGTTTATTTTAATCTAAAGTTTAGATTTATTTTGTTCCAAATGTTTGTTGAATAGGAAAAGTTGTTTGAGTCAAGAGTAAACTTTGTGGTATTATTTGCCCAAACGATCGCAAAATAACTAAACGCAACGAAACGTAACACTATATTAATTGAAGTGTTAGTGCGAACGCATGGTCCTCTCAGTATTGAATTATATACTCAAATTAGTGCCATTCAATTGAAGTAAAATTGTATATTCGTAATTTTTTTTGGGAGTTACCTATCAAAGATATCCCTTATACCAAAGATATCATCAAAACCAAGATTTCATTTATTTTCCATCTTTGTAGAGGTTACACAGGCTCCGATACTACTAGTCCGATTAAAAACTACTAAACACTTTACCCCCTCATTCATAATGGCCTTTATAATGATTACGTAATTTTTTTTAAATATATTTTTGTGCACAAGAAGTAACATAAGTACCTGAGTGGTGTGACTTATCAAGATGAAGAGTGCTTGCCTACGGTGTGAAGAGTACTCTACCCGACATACACCACACAAAAAATCTGCTCATAGTTCAAAACAGAGACTGATCGCAGATAAAACTAAGAAAAAAAAAAAAAAAAAAAAAAAAATTGTGCACGCCTTTGTTTTATTATTATTATTATTATTAGTATTCATGAACGGGTATGTGTATCGCGTGTCGTTATTATTAGTATTATTAAACGGGTATTCACACACTGTCGTGGTCACGGAATGATTCATCCCGTGACCACGACAGTATGTAAACCTGTTGAAAAGTCGAGAAAAATAGGTAAATACAAGCGATAAATACCCGTTCAATAATACTAACAATAATGTGTTCAGATCGCGTAAGTTTAAAAACACCATTATTTAGTTAAGCCAGTCAACACTTTCAAATTCACTTTATTTATTTAATCACAAAAATAACATTACAGGTAGCTTTATCTAATGCGTTATTAATGGTACGCTAAATCTAATACTAAAACACATAGAAAAAGTAACATTGTGGTAATATCTAAATAAAATTATACCTATATCATAACGAAAAACAAACATAATAAAAATTAATAGTAATAAAGGACAAACAACAACAAAAATAAAGACAGGAACTTTCACTAACTATTATCAACAAAAACTTGACTTGAACAAAACCGCGGGCAGATCCGAGTAGAAATTTAAATTGAAAAGTGTAGACTTACATGAAGCCAGTGCCTGCGCCTAATCTTATGAATCTCTCACCTTAGGCAAGAGCTGTTTTGAATAAATTTTAACTTTAGCGCGAAACAAATCACGCCTCCATGCGCTAGCATGATGAATAGTTTAGTGATGTTGTTTTTTATGTAGACTTGCAGAGCCTGATTATTTACTGTAATCTACCTGATAGATAATTATTTAATACAAAAAATGGTTGCCTCTAAAGTCGGTTAAGGAACGATAATTTTACGTTATAACGTCATTTACTTGATCTATCGAAAATCTCACCTCGTAGTTTATATACTTTTTTTGCCATTCTGGTGTTAGCTAGCTATCAACGCTATCTATTAGACGAAATTAGATATTTAATATTCAGTGCTTCAGTCGCCATGACGACAACATCAACAACGCGACACTTTTTTACACATGCTTCCCATTTTCATCGATTTATAAAACGTTATCACGTCAAAAAGTATAATTCAGTAGGTATTAATAAAGGTGAGTTTTTAACGCTGTTTTGAAGATATTGAGATACAATGATTCTTCTACAAAAATTAAGCAACTGCCCCAAAAACATTTTCCTACAAGTCGATAAAATCTTTTCGCCACCCATAACACTCTTCAAAAAGCTGTCTTCACCTCCACCATAAAAAGACGAAATTCCCACCAGATGCTCTACCGTAAGAATCTAATACACTTAGAAGAGCGGCCCGTTTTAATATACGTCACTGGAATGGGGTTCCACAAGGGACGATACGGGGTCCTCGTTTACTCAATACCATTTCATGAAATATGCATTTATTTTGTTCGGGTTATCGGATGTATTATTGCAATGTAAAGGTTTGGTTCATGGCTACACAAAATATGAACAGGTTAGAAGACATACCAGCACTATTGAAACAACTTACCTGATTTACACGAAATAACATCTAAGTAATTTACCATAGTTGTTTACCTTAATAAGTTTTGCCATAGATCTTGGTAGATCCAGAGAATTATTTTATTAAAAATCATAAATTCTAGAAAAAGCTTTTTCTAAATTTTTCCAAACCTCAAAGACATCAAATATATAAAAAAAGAAAGTAAATAACTAATAATTTATACAGTGAAAATGTCCGCTTCCGTGAACCACGAGAGACTTGCTAGAATCAATTTAGTTCGCAAATTGTTTGTCGGATTCTTATTGTGTGGTTAAAGTGACAGCGACCAACGAAGAAGAATAAGATTCACCAAGGCATTGTAATGTAGGACGCACTGGGAGAGTTATACAGGTATAGTTTAGTTTATATGTTTTAAAGGTAAGCTTAGCTTGCATTTGAATCTTATGGGGGAAGAACAAAGGTAAAAAAGTCGATGTTCTGGGGTTCTGTTATGTGATGCGATATCATAATAACCCTGAATTCCGTCATCGGACTTTGAGAATAATTGTGAGAATAATTATTGAGTATATAGCCAGCATCTGCAGTCTTTCGCAGAACGTCATCCCACCTGGCCGGAGGGCGTCCTACACTACGTTTGCCGAGTCGCAGTTTCCACTCAAGAACTCATTTACCCCATCGCTTGTCGGTTCTTCGGGAGATATGGCCGGCCCACTGCTACTTTAGTTTGATAAGACGAGAAGACTCGACGTAGTTTTCCAAACGCATATACCAAATTAGCAGGCTAGCATAAACTAGCCTCACTCATATGCCAATGTCTTTTTTTTTCACTGTAAATAAAAACATATAAAAAAAAATCGATTCAATGACTACCAAACTCCGCAAAACTAGTATTCGTGTGACCTTGACAAAAGTTCGTCAATGTAGTTCGGACAGTAATGAGTGACGAAATATCAGTGTGTTTCTTTACATGAACAAATCGGCACGCTTTTGGTCCCTCCTGTGTTTATTATTAAACCAACAAACCCTCAATTTCACATGTCTAATATAATTCACACATAGAGAAACCTCAATTTCTTGAGCATAGATTATTTCTCCGCTGATACTACAACTGAACCCCAGAAGCTTTTATGTTTGTAGTGCTACTAAATTCAATTCTCATCGCAGGTTGTGTATGAATATGCGCTTCTGATTCAGAGTACCTACGTCGTTTGTTTACAATATGAGCAATGCATGCTTTGTCTCCGAGGATTTTGAGATGGAAGAAATATAATGTTGTTACTATTAACAATTGCGACTGAATGCTACCAAATCGGTCGCATGGTCTATCTTTTATTACACCCATCTGGCAGTTTGATTAACTTACATTCTGAATTTTGTCAATTAAGATACCTACGAACTTTAGTTTTAGGTTATTAATTTTGCAGCTGTAGCTACCAATACGAGTACGAACTAAAATGGCCTGGTATGTGGAGAAGCGACACAAGGTCGACAAATCAAGTTATTTTCAGAGTTGTACTGTACACTCCTATACAAACAAATATTTTTTAGTCTATGATGCTAGGTTTGGTTAGCTTGGTATAGATATCTTCAAATCGTTCACTTTGCCTTTTAGTCGTGACATATCGATGATATTTGTCATTTTTTAAACAATGTTTTTTGTAAAAAATATGTATGGAAGATTTTTTGTCACGTTATTGTAAATAAGGTCAGCCTTCTATAAGTAAACATAATTTAGTCACAATAATGTTTCTTTTATATGATTCTTATTTCATCAATGTTAATAAAGTTTATTGAAAAAGATTGAATGAAAAATGTTTCTATGAATGAAGGAATATCAATAAACCTACACTGAAACAGTATTCGCGTTGTGATTCATCAATAGAAGATAATCTTTACCTCTTTTCATGCAATTAATGCAATTTAGTAGGATAATTCATCAGGTTCAAAGGGAACTAATGAAACACAGGGATTTGCATACAAAAATTCAAGGAAAGAATTTTTTGGCTGTACACTGCCTACGCCAGGTTAACGCCAGGTTAAACAGATGCGCATCGCATATACGAGAGGAAATTATCTCTTCAGAGGAAAGGTTAAATGCTATGCGTTTTCACATACAAAGGACGACGAGCGTGCACAAATATGTAGCATGTTATACAATGTAGCTTATGAATCATTATTATGTTACTAAAACCCTCATAAACTTATTAGACCCCTTCGTAGATTCTCATAACTTAGCTGCAAACTTAGCTGAATGACACAGTGTAATTTATCACCGCCTCATTTTAATAGGCAATCTTCTAAACAATTACTAAAGGCCACAAAATCACTCAAGGCAACACCACTTCTCATTAAGCTCGGTTTGCACACAGTGAAAATAATTGCTTATGATAAATGCTCTCACCGGTCTCAATAATATATCACTGGGTTGTGCGATCTTAATTCCAGGCCGCCCCTTTTGTTCTCTCTGAAGGAAGGAATGAGCTGAAGCGAGTAATCTAAGCTAAACGACTGAGAACCTGAAAAAATAACTTTCTCTCATATATTCTTTCCTATAGTTATGTATTATATAAAGAGGAAAGATTTTATTGCTTGTTTGTTTGTGTTTGATAGGCTCAGAGTAGTAGCAGTGTTTTATAAGTCTAACCAGATTATTATTTTGTTTCAGGTAAGCGTCTGTTTTTTTATGGAGCACAGTCGTGAGTATTTGGTACCTATTCCAGCACAACGGACAACGTAAAAAATGGTGCTAGTAACATCAGTTTTCAGTAGTAAGGATGCGGCAGAAGGTAGTCACAGATATAATTGGTTCGGTAAATCGAACTTACAACTGTTGGGTTTTCAGTCTAACTATGTTAATATTAGAAATATGAATAACAAAACGTTTAGAATGATTTGAATGAATGAAGATTTGGCGGTCACTATCGCTGTTTAATTGAAACAAACTGTTCAATAATTCAATAATATAAGCTATAGTTCAACCGCGCCCCGCTAGATGGCGTTAGTTTCTTTGTAAAAATTTAGTTCCTAAATTTATAACTAGGTGTCACCAGTAGAAAAATTAGAAGGCGCTATCACTTGGTTTCGCGATAATGGTGCCTTCTGAACCTTAATTTTGAATAAATCAGTTCTCAATGGAAACGAAACAGTGTTGTTATTTTTACCCTAGTCTGCGAGTTAACAATCGCAGTCGATTGATGTTTTATCCAACTGATACTGATAACTGAACTACCAAAAGAACTGCATGCAATATACAGACCAAAGCCCTGAGTTCGGTTTGATTAATAGTATAGAAACAATATCGTGACGTCTAACTTTTCTATGGGATTTGGTACTGTGTATCTATCGTGTGGACAGGGAACTACGAAAATGTCATCATCAGTGGTGTTCAATATTTCGACTAAACGAGATGCGCAAAAGGCTGCAGGACTCTTAATAGCTCTTAATTGTAGGTGATCCTACATTTAATACATTTATATTTATGTATATCTTAACAATACACACCTACAGTAACACACTATATTTATTTAAGTATCTAATAAATTATTTACACGAAAACATTCACGCAAAAACCAAGCCGCGCGATACCGGTAGTATCCGAAAAGCGCTGATACAAGGGTTTTCGTTCGTGAAAGATCGGGAACGCTCGGCACCGCAGCCCACGCGCAGCAGTGGCGCCGCGCCAGTCGCTTACCCAACGCAACGTAAAACACATGTCACTCGAGCCGGCAACTTTCCATTGTTCTTGCCCTCGCGATCTATTTGTCCTGTTTTCACTGCTATATAATATCTACGTTCTTCCTCTATCTGTGCCACGTGTCTCTCACTCCTTCTGTGCTTGTACTTTCTCTGTAAAGCTCAATATACGTCTTGTGGAGTTATAAAGTGTTTCTCTCAACATTTCCGACCCAACTGAGCTTCTAAACTGTAGCTGATTGTCTGCGATGGTTAGAGCGTCAGCAAAAACCTCAAGCAAAAATGAGATGTCTCGACACTATCATCAAGCTATTATCAAGACTTAGGTTATTTCGTACTTTTAACGCTATCTCCTCTCACCCAAACCCCACCCAACCCCGCAAATGCTTATTTATGTTCGAGCTACAATGAACTTGTCCCGTTCTCGATTCGTTTCGCGGCATTAGTCTACGAGCTATTGTGCGGGGCTGCATCAACTCGACTTTTAAATAGGCTTTCGACGGTCTGGTAATGCGATAGAGCTGTTTGCATTGTGCTTAGACTCTAACAACCGAACAGATATTGGGTATTTATTTAGAAATTCTCAATTTATGATGATAATTATTAGCTTTGAAGTCAAATAAATGAATAATCGCTAAGATTTACTATTTTGGAAAGTTTGCAAACTAAAGATTGGTAGGTTTCATGAAAAATCATAAATTTTTGTATTTATAAAAAGATTAAAGCTTTTGTTTGGATATAGATCGTAGAGCTGCTTATAAATATATACCAAATTTTCGCTCTATAAAATTATATTATGCTTTTGTTATGACGCAGCAGATTTTAAAACTATAAAGCCCGTCTTTCTTCTTGCTCGTAGCATTTACGATCAAACCAAACACTTCATCTACTAAAACGTACCAAAATCAATAATTAAGACATAAAACTGTGTATTAAACTGCAGTATCGGCCCAAATTGGCACTAAGGGTCCAATTACACCGTACGGAGCCCCTTGCGCTCGACTAAACTCAAAGTTATGTCGCGTAATTCAACGAAGCCTTTCATCGAACGCCATCTAGCGGAAGATCGAGCAATAGTCTCGTGCACCTCCATTAACTGGGAAATACAGTTGATTGCACTGTAACTTTTATAGTGAACATGTATTTCATCTTATTTCAGGCTTTGTATAATAAGAAGTTGAAGTTATGCCATTGACATTATATTATACGGTAAAATAGCCATCTATAAATGTTTATTTTTGTGTGAACTCGGGTGTTTGCTTGGTTTTTGTTGCTTTCTATTATGTATAATTTGTGTAAGTCTGTGTTAAATATGTGAAACCTTTTTTATATTCTTTGTGAAATCTTTTTATATTTTACGTACCTATGTGACATTTGCACGCACTTTGTGGCAGAATGTAGTAGAACTATCTATAAATTTATGACCTATATTTACCTATATTTCAGCAAATAAAATATTGATTTGATTTGATTTATTCAGTTAATAATGAATGCTCTACCTTATAAAAAGCTTTCATTCAATTGCTAGTTACCTTTATGTAATAAAAATAATAGTATAAACAAATTTAGTACCAATGTAGCTTAACTACATGTAGGTGTGTACCTTGGCTACTTATAGCTACGTAGGGGTGGTTCACGAGTAACGTTGTATCGATTACGTAAAAAAATCGTTAAAAATAATTAGATAATTTATTTGAAAAAATGAGCGGAAGAGAATATTGGTAAGTTTTTATTTTACATGGTGATAACTTTAAAAAAATCTTGTGATTGATAGTTTAGGAGGAAAAACGGTTTTAACTGAGAAAATGGATGGTACTTTGCACTATTATTTCAGATACTTAAAATTGGAATTTTAAATTGTCGAAACAAAGAGAAAATGCCTTGTATACCATAGATTATCATATATTTTTTTCAAACCTTTTCTATAAAGAATCACGGAAGAAAAACGGTTTTAACTTTACCCAAATTACGCCGATTCACATCTATCCACACCTTAATTAATTATAGCTGTGTAACGTAGCTATTAGCTTAGCTATTAACGTAGCTATACCTACCTAATAATAATAACGCATCTTTAGGTTCTTATTAAATTGAAATTGGACATTATTGTCAGGTCCTCAATAAAACTTTATTATCTGAAGCGTTATAAGAGGAAACTATAGAAGTCTGTTTAAGATAAGAACCAAAATTATATATGGACAGTTTTAATAGCGTTTAAAGGCTTGTTACGTGTAGATATTCCATTGAAAGTCCGTGGAAACTGATTTCTGACTGTTTTAGTGGAACTTTCACCCACCGAGCTCGAATCTATGAAAACTCCTATTTTCGCTTCCCGTTCTCCACTTTTTGGTGGATAGTTTACCAAAAATGCACCCTGTTATACTACTGTGAATCGTAAGAGATTATTATTACTTGCAATTCCATACCCTCTGTTTAAAGACAATCATAACACAGACATAACAGCGTCTCAGATCTTTTATATCTTTTTGCATAACGTTCATACTGATGAGTCCTAAAGCTTTTTATTATTCTGTGCGCTGAAACCACGGGTTTATATTGCTTCTACAATTTGGTACACAAACATTATGGAATATCCAATATTCCATGATGTAGGACATTATGATTGCGCACTTTAGTCGCTTTATGAGCTCTGAGGAGACGTTATTGAATATTCACAACATTGAGGAGTCATTGTTGTCTTTATTACAAGCCCTGAAATTATTTCTGTAAATAGCTTTGTTACTTTTACTTTATCAGCATACATGTACTGCTGAATTTGATTTCGCCACACACAGCTTTGCCATAGACACCACGCTTGGCTATTGGATTGGTGATCGAAGTGAAGGGGTTAGAAACATACCGAAGGAATCTGCTGCTTTTCCTCTAGTAGTTCCTTTATGATATCGCTTGTTTTACAATACCTGTATTCTGAACCAATGTCATCTTATAAACAATGGCTTACGTGATATCGTATCTTTATTAGACTTACTTATCGAACACGTTTATCGTATTCACATTATTGTTAGCTAGATGGAACAATCTAAGCACATACCTACTTATTTCCATATCTCACCGGCTCTTACGATATTCAAAAATTCTACTTCGATGGGACTTGAACCGCCCCTACTCTCATTAAGCCATTTGATAACCACAACACCACGAAGTCAAGTAACGAGTCGATGCCGAAAATCTCTGGGAAATCATACGGACCTTAGCGCTGCGAGTTTAATTATAGTGTAGGTACTAGTAGCGCCTCGTAGTTTCACCCGTGAAGTTCCCGTTCCCGTGGAAATTCCGGCATAAAAAATAGCCTATGTCATTCCTTAAAAATTAAGCTGTTTAATGGTGAAAGATTTATTTAAATCGGTCCAGAGCCTATTCAATACAAACAAACATATACAATCAAGTATTTTCTCTTTATAATATTAGTATACCTAGCATAAGTGATATCTTAAAGAATACATGAACAAAGTGTCTAAAGTAGTAGATTTCCTTAGACTTTACGATATGATACGATACGATATTCGACTGTTACGATATCCTGGAGCTGAGTTTGCGGAGGTCAATTCTTACGCAGCTATCGCCACGGCCAATTTGTTTCTTTAGTATTTAAGAAACACGTGTGCCAAGCGTCGACTTAAATTCAGTCCATTATTATGAACGATTGAAGGTTATTTCGAGGTCCATTTGAAAGATGGGATAAAATAAAACCAGTGAGGTAAAAGGGTCAAGAGCTCTTCACTCTTTTATGCACACGATAAATATTTCTAGGATCGTAAAAATCTTGTAAAATCGCAACTTTACGCTCTTATTTTTCCATGTTTTAGCAACTCCATTGCTGTAATTGTGTCCAAACAAAAACTTGACATCTCTGAACATTCTCATTACAAATGTAGTGTTTGGTAAACGTTTCAATCTAGAGAGGTTTGTTTATCCAGCGGGCTTTATGCGGAAAATCTAATTTCTCTGAACTATTATTACATATTCCGTGGTGTTTTATAGGAAATTCATAATAATACTGACAATATACATACCTATGGTTTATCCATTTTGAATAAAGCATGATAGTAAACAAAGTACGACACAAATAACAAAATCTCACTTGCTTGGCGTCGAATTTCAGATATAATTGTAAGCAATTTTTATTGAAGGGAGGATCTAAAATCGACAAGTAATGTAAATAACGTATAAAAGGACGCGCCAACAAAGTGAATTTTAGGTTAAGTATGGGCGTTTGTTTACGTTTATGCTCCATTCAAAATGGATACGATATAGGTTGTAAACGTACCAATAACTGCTTAAAATTTGGAAATTAGTCTCAGTTTTAGTTTATTTATTCATTAAGTTTTGGGTTATTGGTCATTTCTTAAATATAATTTACAATTAGATTAAATACTTGTACCTACTATATTTGTTGTACTTGTATTCATCGGTATTGCCGAAAATTATAATAATAATTATAAGAAAATCAAAATTAAAAAATAGGTTATAAATAAAAATTTGAAATAAATTCATAGTCACGTTAAATGACACGAATTTTATTCCCAAGCTAACGAAATTGCTAGGCAGGTAAACATCAGAATCACTTAGAAATAAAATAAATATATTCTGATAGGTACAGGTATATTAAAATAAACGGGTAAGCTTAAAGCTAGAGCAACAAACACGACACACAAACTAAATAAAAAATATAAGATTTATGCTTCTTCGTAGGAATTAAGTAAATGCCTATAAACTTTTTAAATTAAGAGTCTAGAGTAGTAATCAAAAGCGCGTCATTATAAGTAGGTGTACCATAATTATTTAATTCATAAATCAACATCATTTACTTTAACTTAAATACACTTCAAACTGAAAGCGGGCGAAGCAAAGACACATTATCTAATATGTATGAGAGTCGCGTGTCTCTTCAAGAAAATATTAAACAAATATCGCGGCGAGGGCAGGCGCCTCCGAAACGAGGCTATGAAATGTGAGGTGAATACGAATTCAGAGCTATTGACCGTAGTCGATTCTTATTTACTAAACCAAGAATCCAACCAAGACACCACACACGGTTTACAGTAGCATTATGCAATTCGGTAGTGGTTTGATAAAGCTTTATTGCAATCAAATAAGAAACAAATTGGAACTTTATAGTATTTACAATTAAGTCAACTAAAGACTGTTGGAAAATCTACAGGTAGCCTTAACTGATTCTTTTTTTTTAATATTTATATGGGACTTTGAGTCATTGCTGACTATGTCAGTCCCGTATTTATCAAACTAACTACTTATACCTACTACTTAAAATTAGGTAAATTATATACTCAAACTAACCTAAATAATTTAATGGCCACCTCACGTATAGCGGCTAAAATTGAAATAATAGGTACTAAGTCCAATACAAACCCAACATTTTATTTGTTTTTTGCATATTTTTTTACTATTTATTATATTTTTATATTATATTTTTTGAATTATTTTCTATAATTAATTTTAATATAATTTTTTTTTTTATTTTTTTTATTTTTTATTTATTATTCAATTTCTATTTTATGACCCGTGACAGAATTATATCTCTAATGGTAGGTAGTTCCCATCGAACCGAAGTTTGAAACAAACGCCATTATAATAAAATTCAATCTAAAAATATATCACAATCACCGAGCTACTCTGGGAATGTATTGAAAAAAGTCGATCAAACTTTTACGAGGCCATAATCGCGCCTATTTCAAGGGTCACTTGATATTTTTGAAAGCGAAAATCCATATTTTTATCGTAATAATAAAATAAAGATTATCGTTAAATGCTCAGTGGGTTGACCGCTAAGGATTTTATATTTCAGCTAGAAAATTTACTCTCACAATTTACCGTACCGTAGCTGTGTTCTTGGTAACATTCAGGTTTCTGTAAATTGGATTAGGGTATATCTAGCCTACCAAAAATCTGGGACGCGGCAGCAATGTGCACTTTTTAAAATGATTTGGAAATATTTCACCTGCAACAAAATTTGAAACTTCCTGCGGCGGTAGTAGTTTTCCATCGTTTTAACATGCGTGCTACAAAATTTGATGATATTTTCCAACTTGTATCTGCTCCCTGTCTCTTTATGCAAGCTAAACCTTTCAAGCACTCTAAGTGAGAAATCCTTGCTTCGGCTAAGAGTGCTGTTTTCTAACTGATAATCAGACGAACAGTATTTTTGACGTTTATCTTCGAAAGTCGTATGTCGTCAGACGGTTTGTGTGTTTGTTACCCCTTCACGCTCAAAGGGCTGAACGGATTTGAATAAAATTTAGTTTGTTACTAATTCACGCGGGCAACACTGCAGTGTAGCTAGTATAAAAGTATAAAAACTTCTGTCAAAAACTTCAAAGAAGGACAATTCTTTTGTTTAAGGAGGAGCTATATAACGTTGAGCTATTATGTTGTAGGTAGACTACTCTTTTACGGCGTGGTTAGTGATGCCATGGTTTGCTCCGTATTCGAGCAGATTGCTAGATCTGCAGTCAGTTGGTGATTGCCATTTTATGCTCCAAAAGCAAACACGTATATTCTGTAGACAGACCATGTCATATTACTATCTATCTATCCATAATGTTTAAAGATCTGCGTATTTCTGAAATCATACTAAGAATATAATTGATTGGTACGTTTTATGACAAAAATTCAATAGTAGATACGTAGCAACATTTTAGCTGTAAACCACTGAATATTAACTCGCTTAAAAGCATCACGAAACGTTTTAAAACTTCAATATTAACTTCCATTAAAGCAACCTCTGTGCTGCGCAATATTTCCGGGACATAACTAAATAACTCGGAACTACATGCGTTTCCTGGACATGTAGGTTGAACGGAGGCAGAAATGCCGAGTAATATGAGCTCCAGGTTTAATAAAATGCTTCACGGTAAAATATTATTAAGTGTTAGGTATCTCTAAAGGCTTGAATCTTTGTAAAGAGTAACAAGATTATCTTATGACTCTCATAAAATTATATTTACTTAAAGAACCATACAGATGATAATGGATTCCTAATTTATATGCCTTTGTTTTTGTCTAAGCTAATCTTTCACATAGGTACATCCATCAAGTTTTATTAACTTGTAATTAGTAGAAAGTAGTGTCTAAAATCACAAAAAAATTCTTTATAAATATTATGGTGTACCCGAAGATGGGAACGGATACGGGAAGATGAGGTACTAGTTTCTCGAAAATGGCAACCTCATATTGTGTAAAATTGTGTGCTCCCACCTCAGTCACCGTCGGACCAGTGGCACGGGCGGTCGTGATTCGCGTGAAATATTGTTGTCTTGGTCTCAATTCGGTCTTAGATACGTCTTTCCGTCTTTGTTCTTCTTTGTATTGCACAGGACTGGAAATATAACTGTTTGCGTGTAGTTGTAACACATGTCACAAATCTGTTGATACTGGTTGCCTAAAGCCTACTCTAGTTATTTTCATCCGCAGTTGCAAAGCACAGACGCAAACTCATGTTAACAACAAAATAACTAAACCCGACTACGGCTTCATCGCTGCTTACTTACAAAATGACAGTTTTCGGACTAATTTTATGACTGACTTTTTGATATACTATTTTTAATTTAATAAACCACTATAAGATCCAAAATTTCATTGTCAACTAGAATAAAAAATATGTTACAGCAGCAAAGTGAAAAAAGCACCTCAACTTCGTACCAAATTGACGTGTTCGCTAAAATGCCGATTGAACGAAACACATTTTAAAATAGGCCTTCAGTTAAAAAATAATAAGAGGAGCCAGGTTTATATTGAATATGGTGGAAATTGTATATAATTGTGTGTTTTATAGTATGTATTATATGTATTTATTGTATCTTATAAATTAAAACGCCACCGTCTATACGTTTATTACTACTTCGTGTCCATCCCAAGGATGTCTGGAAGAGGTCGATTTTAGCGATAAGGCCCATTGTGCAACTCTGTTATTTTTCCTGTATTTTTTTGGTGTGTAATAAAGTGTATTGCATTGTAATTTAGCACATCAAAAATTTCAATAACAGAATAAACTATGAACTACATATGTACAGTTCGTGTCCTAATTTATTATTATAGTTACGACCTGGGTAACATGTTAAGTCTCTACATAGTTTACCCCTCACTGAAATGATCGATAGGTTACGTATCTACTTAAATTTACTAATAGCCCTATTAGTAAATTTAATTGAATGAATTTGTGAAATGAATGAATTTAATGATCGATAGGTTACGTATCTACTTAAATTTACTAAGAGCCCTATTAGTAAATTTAAGTAGATAAATATTGATCATTAACGAACCTATTGATCATTTCAGTGAGGGGTAAATTATGTAGAGACGTAACATGTTACCCAGGTCGTAACTACGTTGTAGCACTCAAGCCCAATAAAGTTTAACTCATGTCTGCTACGAGGAAACTTTGATTACATACATGTTAAACCGGTCAACAGATTTTGACTTTGTATGCGGTCAGCCCAAAACATAAGTACGTGTAGGTACTTCACACTCACGTTATAAATTTGAAACTTTGAATATTTAGATGGATGTTTGTTATCTCTTTACGCCAAAAGTATTTATGAGTGTGTCATAATTTACTTCAAAATTGTACTTCAAAGTGGTGATTTATCTCAGAATCTGTGAAAGCTATACCACCTTTATATTAAGGGAAATGTTACTTTGATATTTTATCTTGAATTACGTGTTTTAAAAACACGATTGGTGAAACTTTTCTCAATATTAATTTTTTGAAAAATAGATGTTTTGCAAGGAGGGATCAGGGATGGGGACGGGGGGTGTCAGGAACAGCACATTTTGCTAAGAAATCTAGAAATATTGTTTTGGTTATGTTGATGATTGGTTGTTTCATTAACTTGTAATTAGTTATAAACAGTTTAGTCGTTAGCCCGATCGAAATCCATCTCGTGGCGGTGTTATTGCACATTTTTAACGGACGGGACTGAAATTGATTCTATGGGATAGAAAAAACCATAAATCGTTTCCATAGAATCGATGCATGCGCAGCCGTGGGCAGAAACTAGTAATAAATAAATTGTTTTTTAGGAGGAACTTATCCACCTTGTTAACTTGATATCCAACGTAATAATACATAAAGCAAATTTTACTTATGTAAAGAAATTAATCCTTTTTTAGTAAGAAGCACTATAGTCATAGAATTTTAATAAATAACTTAATTTATCCGGTAGTCGAACCCACTAAAATCTTAATAATAACACCCTGTATTTTTATGACATCGATTAATAGGGCCAATCATAAGAAATAAATCTATTTCATTTCATTTCATTTCATTTATTCAATAAACATAGCATGTATATAACAAACATGCAATAATCCGAACCTCGACTGTCAATAATTGTAATTGTTGTCTACGTGTTGTTGTGACAAAGAAAGTACAATCAATTAATAGAAACATGTTATATCTAGTATTTACAATTGAATCCATTGAGCTAACTGCATACTGTTACAAAAAATCTAAAGGAACCTCAACTGATCTATGTTAAATTGACTTAATAAAGAGTCAAATACTTGTCAAAAATGTGCGAGACCATCTACCATCGTCAAACGTAATGCCAAAAAAAAAAGAAATCGGGGGTGGCAACTATTTACTTCACAGAAAAATCACCCTAGTGGTGGTAAGGCCCAATTTTTGCTGACTATACATTGTTCGTTGTGATTCGGTTAAACGTTACACCTGTTAAATCTAGATCCGACTGTCTGACAATTTTGCCAATTAGTCAGATTTGCCATCAGACAAGAAGTTGAAGTATTTTAGAATTCTGGCTTCTTTCATTACAGGTACTCTATCACCTACACAAAACAAACATCATACACATTAAAAAAAAAAACATTAACAAAATCTTTTACAGCCTGAACTAAAAAATCCTTTCACGTCCAGCTCTTAGAAACTCATAACAGAAACCAAATATCCTAAAAATGATACTAAAAGTGTATGCCCCATAAAACACCGTTCGACCCCCGCCCCCGCAACTCCCCAGCCGCCCCCGGCGATACGCAACGGCGCGTGATCGCGCATGAATCGAGGGGATTTCAGACCTGCCTGAATCCCCCAGATTCTAAAGCAAACGTTTACCAAACTTTTGCACTCAAAAGAACGTATTTGCGTTCGCTGCTCGTATGATGAGTATTAGATGGAAATGCTGTTGGAAATGCCGTTTGAATAACAATTGTAGAAATATTTTGATGGACGAAATCAGGGCCCGTACTCTAAAAACGAAGTCGAAGTTTCTGCGTTTACGTGCAAACGCTAATCTAAGCAAGATTTGGTTTTGCACGTCAACAAAACTTCAATTTTTCTTTTCCGAGTAGGCCCCAATGTGAATAGATCGCGACGTTACAATACACCCCGACTGAGCCCGTGGATGTCGTATGTACCGACTAATGGGGGTTCGTGGTTGACGCACCTGTGCATCAATCATAGGTGCGTCGACCACGAACCCCCACCAGTCAGTTAAATTTAATTCAATGAAATCTTAAATCAAAATTACTGGCAGGCATAAAAAGTTTTACAAAACTAATACATTAATATCAGGGTAGCACCTTCCTTCTATGTATTATTAACACCTTTACTGCGAACACGAATCCGCTTACCAAAAGAACTTTAGCTACTAAACTATAACAAATCCCCCTTGTCTGGGAGAGGCTCATTCAGCAGTGCACGTATGTGTGCTGATGAGGTAAAAATCAACCCATCCTCTAAAACGCGATTGGCAGCAATCATTTTCTTTGTAGGAAACACCCCCTCAAAACCCATAGATTATAATAATGTAGCGTTTGTCAAACAACACTGATTGAGCAATATTTCTTTAGATTCCCCTTCAAAAGATAACAAAGATGCTTATTTCTAAAGACTCGTCAGCAAGAAAACGTTTCAATGAACACGTGCTAAATAATTCTAAATTCAGCTTCAGCGGTTGCGGTTACATATCACAAACATTTCCTCAAATTAAATGCCTGCTTAGCGAAAAGAGCATTAACCAAGTTCACTTAGAAATAAAGCAGTAATATTAAACTGAAATGTCGTTTACAAAACAAGTAATTACACAGGTTTCTATAGGTAGAAGGAAGTACGGCATAGAATTCACTTTGATGTATCAAAAGCCTTGTAACTGTATAGCGTATTTTGTGTGTATTCCAGTCCAAATTGTGCTTCGTCGCAGATTTCGTAAATAAATGTGAGCGAGGACGGCAGCTCGAGTACCTCATAGAATAAACTTAGCGATCTTGATTCGCAAACGTTCTGTTATTGTGATCGTTATTGCTTTAAATTCTGGAGGGAAACGACTGCAAACAAAGTAGATGGGAAGATATTTTGATGAAACAAATCCTTGAATGTGGCTTTACGCTAATATTATTAATGCGAAAGTTTGGATGGATAAATGGGTGGATTAATTTACGTTTGTTATTTTTGACGCAAAAACCACTGAACTGATTGGGCTGAAATTTATATCAATTTTGATCTACCTGGAATGAAATATAGGCTACTTCTATTCCCATAAATATGTTTCCATGGGAAATAAATAAGCTCTAAACGTTTCCATAGAAATACGGCATCCGAAGCCGCTGGCAAAAACGAGTTTATCATAATACAACATCTAAAGCAGAGTTACATAATTAGCCACTGTTCCCAGATTTGGATAGAGTTTCTTGTTTCGCCCACGACTAATTCGGAAATTCTAATCAAACAACGGTTCATTGCTCGCTCAGCTATAAGCGTTTCTATTTAAATCCTCAAACCAGTTCATATTGATTAGAGAATATGGTATAACTTTCGAAGAATCAAAGTTATGTTTTAATGCCTAAAACGCAAATTGGCACCTTCACCCTTCATATAGACTGGCTAGACAGAAATTCCTTTACTAATGGAAGGTAAACGAGGTATCTAACACAAAAAAAACGAATCACCAGAAGCGTTCGTTGAACTGCAATCAAAGTTACTTATGTGTTAATAACACTTTCACCGCCCAAGACTCTGATGGCCACATCCTCCTCCATGTAGCGCCGCCGCCGGCGCGCCCTTCGAATCGCACCGACTAGACGGCTGGGCAAATAATGCGATACTAACGAAAGGTGAACGAGGCATCGAACAGAAAAAAACTACAGTCAAAATGATCATCTCCCTGTCACTAGAACCCGTAAATACCAGATACAAGCGCTGCGAAACGGGTGCCTATGCAAATTTCATTTGGCCGTAATCCACTCAGTGAGATTGGTGTTGATTGATAGGCGTAAATTGGAAATAGGCCGAAGCGACTAAAGCGACTAACGTCGCATGTGGCAGACAAAAAGGCTGTTGACGTGTAGGCTGAACTGCTAATATTCTGCTGATTGGACTCTTTATCAACTGTCGTCGTAATTGTCTATATGATTAAAAAAGAAACATTAAAGTGACAAAGCTTTAGTAGAAACACTATCCGATTTTAGGACTATTAAAATATGTAGGTACTAGCAGGGCCCCGCGGCCTTACGCGCGTTGTTTCTATGGACACTTTAAAGGTGATTTCTATCCCACGGGAACTGATTTATGAGATTAAAAGTAACCAATGTTCGATTCTATGATAAGAATTACCTATGACGTGATATTAGTGTGATTAAGAATACTTCTTCAATACTAACATTTAGCGTTCTTATTCTCTGCTGTTGATTTTGAAGCAAAAAGGATACGGCAAATGTATACCTACCAAATGAACGTAGCTGAAAAATTTAAAAAGGCCTTGCAAAAAAACAGTTCACCACGTTTTTGTCATAAACCAGCGTGGCTCGCTTTTGATGCGACGGAACAAACGACGGAAAAGCCGCCAGGCGGTACAACGGTGCGTGAAAATCCTCAAAAGGACATGCAGATACAATTTTTATCATGTGACTAACATGGGGTTATTTGTCCATTTGGACAATCGGACAGCAAAGTAGGCGTGTATCTACGCAACAAATATTTGTTTGATCTGCAAGAATTTGTTTTGGTCAGGAAATTTCCATAAAAACTGTATAGTTTTTATGGACAATACATGTTATTAGGGTACTAACAAACTAAAGCAATACTGTTATATTTTGTTAGTACCTACCCTCGACACAAGCTCTGCTTACTTTGGTTCTAGATAATGTTGTGTGGATTATCCAAGAATAGAATAGAATAGAATAAATATTGAGACGATCTAATGAGCGTTTAGCCAATTTCAGAAAAAAACGTGCGATGCAATAATACTGTTTATTTACGTGCTCATAGCAAGTACAGTATAGGTGCTGTGTGATCCTGGCTTAGAATTTGCACCAACCCATCTCTTCCAGTAGGTGTCGTAAGAGGCGAAGGCCAAGAGATATTCACCGGGGGTGAGCAGCAGTGCCCCCTGCTGAACAATTCTACCACCCAACTGCGATCCCCAACCCGCATGCCCAGCGTGGGGATTATGGGCATTACCCTTCATTAGATAAACGCCAACAAGGCGCTTATCAGGGGGAGGCCTGCGTCCAGCAGTAGTAGTAGGTAGTAATAGTAGGCTGTTGAGGTTGAGTAAGTAAGTAGAACGAACTTTACTTTCCTAACTGTGAACCATCAATAATAATTTTGACATTTACATTGGATAAAATATACCGCTGGGTGAGTACCGAGCCCTCAATGCCGCTTTGTTATTAGTTTTACGGCATTTTTATAGCTTTAATTGAAGTTGACGCCATTTCGTGTGCTTTTTATCGCTGCTTTTATTTGCTTTTCACCACTGAGGATTAAAAATGCTGGTGTTTTGTACACACTTCCGGCACATTGTTGAGTGTGTAATTTTTAAACATAAATTCGTACAGATTTTTAAAAGGTTGCAACATTATTCAATTTCTTATTGCTTTCACAATTTAAAATTGCCTATGGTTTACTTTGAATATCATGCCACTTCCTATGTATACAACCTACACAACTTTAAACTATATATGTGTAGTTTTTTATTGTTTCTGAAACAAATAATTATAACAAATTTCTATAAAGTTAACAATTATGTAAACAATTGTTGTTTTGTTTTGTTCTAACAGGAAAACCATTAAGATTATTTTGGCAAATAACTGATGTACAATCATTGTCCGTTCCATAATGCTCAAGTCAAATCAAATAATGTTCTAACACCCAGAAATAGCTCATCTATTTGTTTTTTCCTTATACCCAAGATAGATGATCTTTGCTTAGACGTTTATTTCGAGGAACCAAACAGCTTGATCGCACCCCGGACGTCGATTAAGATTAACGGCTAATCGATACGGTACCCTAATTGAGACGCAAAAACTGTCTTCGTCCCGCTGCTGCTGACTTTTCAGTTAATTAAAGGGCTTTTTGCGATTTAAATTAGTTTTTCGCTAAAGCTTCCTTTTGGTTGCCTTGTGACATACAAAAGTTAAAATCTTAAATACATAGCGTTTTATTGGTAATTTTTTTTTAATCCTTTCCGTTGCCTTGTGACATACAAAAGTTAAAATAAAAATAAATTAGAATAAGAATAAAATATTTTTATTTTATAGACAGAACTTAGGCAGGTAAGTTTACATAAAATTTAATTTTCACTGGTCTTCCGGCAGAGCCACTTGTTGGCGTTTTGGATAAACTACTCACAATCCTATGAATTAAACCAAAACACACTATTAAAAAGAAACAATGAGATACAAATCAAAAAGGTGCACATACACTTATGTATATGTATATGGAATTATAGTTAGAAAAAAATAAACATCAACAAATCGTCTTATACCATACTTGTTGCACCATATTCTAGTGTTTGTTCCAACTCGATTTTTTGTACGAAAGAGGCTAGCTACCCACAACACAGGTTATCCTAGGGTGGGAGCTAGCGCTATTTACAAATTGAACCAATCCTAAAGTTTAACCTAAGATGTAAATTATTTATAACCTATATATTGTTATATTTATAAAAAGTAATCTATTTATGCTTGTAAATGTTACTTTAGGATAAGGATGGTAATAATAAATACTTTTTATACTTTTATACTTATACCATAATCTGTTTACTCTACCACTAGGTACCCATACCATTCATGTACTCACAAAAAACTTCTCTAATAAATAGAGATATATATATGTAGATACAATCATAATAAACTTGTGTCGTGCTTTAAACTTTCCTGCTCCTTTAGGTGATCAAATAGAAATTATAAAATCTTAAATAAATACTGTTTTATTGGTTAATTAAAAAAAATACCCACCACTACCTATTTGAATATTGCAGGCCCCATAGATAGTCACCCCAAACTTGTAAAAAATCTGTCACTTAAAACATTTGCTTTGTCCGGTTAGTACAGTTTTCCCCATTATGGAGGATTTGTCAAGGGGGAAAACTTTAATTACCCTTAGTAGGGTGTTTCTCATTCTGATTATGAACATAAGTAAACAAACAAGTCCTAGCTTATTATAAAACTTTTAAATCCATCATGGTTATTAATACTAAACTTATTTACAACGGGATATTTACCATGATTTGAATTTTGAGTTTTCCAATATTTCGGCACAGTTTCATGCGCCATGATCACGGAATAACTGAATGTCTTGCGAGTGAGCGAGTATTGGAAAACTCAAAATTCAAATCATGGTAAATATCCCTTGTAAATAAGTCTTAGCTTATTGTTGCGAGAAGTTGTCTTTCCTCTACTATAACCTCTTCAATCCTCTCTCCCCTTCTTATCTTCGTGATCGCTTTGAGTTTCTTGTTCGCCGAGGCAAGCTCTGTAGAACGATCAAAGCGCTCCTTCTGAAAACTCCTGTGCATAATTCGTGACGTTATAGTGATTCTTTCACTATCATGGCGCCCAGACTCTGGAACGTTCTTCCTCACATGATACAAGCCAGCCCTTCACTTAGCATATTCCAGTCATAAGTAAAAGAGCATTATCTCTCTGTACAGTTGTAGCAGAATATTTATTAGTATTTATTTATTTGTAATTTATCAGTAGGTTATTTATCTTATTATATTTTATTGTATGTGTTTATGTTAGAATTTATAAAATTTAGGTTATTTAAAATAAGATTATTCATAGTATGATATTTTTCTGATTTGTTTGTACACTCAACTATCCATATTCATTGCACTAGCTTTCTCCATACCCAAAAGGTTTGCTGTAAGAAAACTCTAGAAGTGTTAAACTCGCCTTTGTAAATGTCCTTTATGTTGTCAACTTTTGTGTATTGTTTGATTTAGTATAACAAAGATTTATAAGATTTATTAGATTTAGCTATAAGGGGTGGTTAAATGTAAAGTAGGTACTAACCTATTTTACAACTTCGGAACGAAGGTACCATGGAGTAAAGAAAGATTATTTTCTGAGGCCACCGCTACCGGTGGCTGTCACCCAATACCAGACACTGATGTTGCGAGTGGCTGGCAACGACGACGCGGCGAATGCGTAGAAATCATACAAAAAGTACAAAAACAGCATATAAACGCTTGTAGCCGCCGCGCCGCCATGTGGCTGTGGTCGTTGGTCGGTTAGCACTTAGCCTTAACAACGGTATCAACATTTATGGATACTGGTGGACCACGTGCTATTATCTTTTCCCGTGGTCCATCAAGGTAGACCGCAGAGATGTACCTAATGGATGAATATACTAAGAGCCCGATACGGTACCTAAGATATATGAATCAGGTACCTACATGTTTATATCTCGCACCAAAAATTCCAATCTCGTCCCAGTCATTGGAAAGTTTCGGCCGTTCCAGTAACGATAATAGGAACAAAGCAAGACATAAAGGGGACTGGGAGGTTTCGTGTCGCGGATGCGAGTCGACGTCCCCATTGACCTCGGGTGCAAGTTGCACAAGCGTGTGGGGCAGTGTAGGGGACAGGAGGAAGCGGGGTGGAAGATAATGACGCTTTTTGACGAGATTAAGATTGGTCCTGGGCATAATTTTGACGACGTTAAGTGACGTTAAAACTCGCTTACGCATTAACTGAGTTCAGTTGGTACATTTACATTTCACCATCATGAACAAAACGCAGTTAACGCGAAACTCGTTTAAACATCCTGAACGCCGGATATTGGTGGTTCAGCGTCTATACGCGTTTAAGAACTTTCAATGTCGTTGGATTTCTTTTTTTCGTTTATTTAGAAACGAGTTTAGTTGAACGAGCTTTATGATACTAACCGTGGAATCCCCTATAAGTCGTACTGTAATGACAGAGCAGTGCTATCAACTAACCAAAAGTTGTCAATTGGCACACCATCCCTCACTTCCCACGACTCTTCACTTATTGATCAGACTCTAGATACGAGACGAGAGTACTTTGTGGACCATATAGATATTGATTCCATTTTATTGCGTTCCAATTGCAAGGAAGTACGGCGCACGCACGGGCGCAGATAACATTTTAGACATTTTTGTTTTAAGGTTTGATTTCACCTTTTGTGTGAGGGAATTGAGTTGTTGGTGTCTGACCGTGTCATTTGGAGGCTTAGCTTTAACACAGTGAGTGACTGTATAATTTCGCCTGTGACTGAATGGAGGCTGCCATCGGCAACTCTAATTTCGAAGTAAATGTCGGAGTTGCCAACAGTTCAGACAATTATCATGAAAGTGAAGTCATTTTGGCTTAAATTTGAGGCTCCTCAAATTTAAGCTCAGAGATTGATAAGTTATGAGATTAAATGGGTTTTATATTATTCCATATAACAAATGCCTGTTTTTTTTCTGTGAGGATTAATCGCTTCTGCTTACAACTGAAAACAAAACACAAGGAGACAATGTAATACTCTGTTTCGAATTTGCCAGAACGAGTACCTACTAGCTACCCGTGAAACAGGCAAGGCAGCCTTTGAACTTAGTCACAGCTTAACTAATCGAATACCGTCTTGGCTCAGAATTTGCAATGACATTTTCATGCAGGTAGGTAAACCGTAGATCTCTACAATATAATACAAATACACTAATAAAACAGAAACACAAATGAATACAGATTGCACAATGCACACTATGAGAGCATTTGCAGGCAACCTTTACAACAAAACACCGCGGTTTGACATAATACGTAAGAACATAAACTCGTTGTGTTAGACTTAGATATGCAAATATTGTATTAGTTGATATTCGATAAGCTTGCTAGTGGTTTCTTTTTCACTTCTTCCGCTAATGGACAAAAAATTTAAGTGTAATAGAGTCAATTGCACCTTATTTTTTATTTGATAGTGATAAGTGCTTATTTTGTAGGTCTAAAGAAATAAACGATTTGACTCAGACTCTAATAAAATCTTTGAAAATGATCAAGTTGTATAAATAGTACATTTTTATTAGTATTTCTAGCTAAGGTACATATATTTTTATTAAATTGCAGTTTTCGACGGGGATTTGTCGAGAGGGATAAACACAATGAACCTCTTTCTTGAGAACCTGCTATATTTAATCAAATAGATAAGCACATGCGTAATGTATACTCTCATAAATATAACCACCCTTCTTGGGCATAGTTGGTTAGATATTTATTTAGAAGATCTTTTCAAAGAGAGATAAATGCTTAATACCTAAGATGTCGATGTCGATTCCAATATTCGCACTCTATTTACACGATAATCAGAACAGACTAGCAAAACTTTCAGTTAATATTTACTCTATTTCGCAAGTCCCTCACTGAGTCAATATTAATCGAGGATCCGTCAATTATCAGTGTTTAGTGATACTGAAAATTGTAGTCCAATATTATAGGTAGTCCCTTTTGATATTGATCTGTGTTTATAATGAACTGTTTATTGCCTAGTCAGAACTATTAAAACCCTTTTGAGTGGGTGCTTCTATAAATTTGAGTAGTCTATGAGCATAAGTTTATAGATCAACTACTCGCGGGTTTGCATACATTTTTTGAGAGAAAGAAAATATTTCCACAAAGAAAAAAAGAAATAAAAAGAAATGTTGATTTTCTATTAGCAAATATGACACACGGAGTAAGTTTCACTTTATATTAGCAGCCTTGCTACTAATTTTATTTAGATTGAAATGAAATGAACATACCTTTGATTCATCTAATTTCTGTAATAAAATGCAACCAATACCATAACAATAAATAAAAACAGAGTCAGTTTGGTCTATACATAAGCCAATACCTTAAATTAAATATAAAAGCATTACCAGTATCATTTTCATTAGGTAGAAAAGTAAATTCGAGTAAAACCACCAAATGTTAAAACAAATTGTAAAAAACAGAAAACGCTGAATATTTTATTATTTGAAGAGGAAAAGCTGAAAAACAAAGTTGTTATTACGAGAAGCTACCGAATTTCACGTTTGTGCCGCCGTTTACCATCACAGCTCACCTGATGCTTCATGTAGGTAAACATTTAATATGTAGGTAGGCTGTATCGATGGATCGACGCGCAAATATGTGCTGAGTTACATCATGCAGCTGCCTGTAGGCTTTATATAAAGGATTTATTGAACAAAATAATCTCGTCAGTTACCTATCAAATTGTTTCTGATTTTTTTTTCATGGTTTCGGAGATATGGCCGTTTCAATTTTAACAGCTGTCAAAGTCTAGGTCGAGTAGTTTTTGAGGTATAACCGTTTGAAGTTTAAGAGCAAGTAAATGGACATTCGGGGAAAAGTCATTTGGGGAATGAATTTTCAGTGAATAGACTTTCAGAGGTTGGAATAGTTTCGGAAATATGGCCGTTTCAATTTTAACAGCTGTCAAAATGGGAAGTCCAAGTCGAGTAGTTTTTGAGGTATACCCCAAAAACGGCTATAGCCGTTTGAAGTTTAACATCAAGTAAATGGATATTCGAGGAATAGACGTACAAGTAAGTAGACATTCAGAGAATAAACGTTCGGGGAAAAGGTCATTTGGGGAATGGACTTTCAGTGAATAGACTTTCGGAGACTGGACATTCAGGGACTAATTCCCTACTCCTAATAGATCAAACCGGTTGTATCTTTGATCTTTGTCACTTGTAGAATACTTATACAGTATACGGAGTGTAAATGCCATACTGTTTACTACAAAGTTTGCGTAAACTTTATTTTCTATGGAAATGTGAAAGTTATGTATATACAGCTGTGTGGTGCTGGCTTAGAATTTGCACCACGCCATCTCTTCGCGTGGGTGTCGTAAGAGGCGACTAAGGGATATCCACCACCTAACCCGCCCAGCGTGGGAATTATGGGCATTACCCCTATTAGATAAACGCCAACAAGTTGCTTATCAGGGGGAAGCCTGCATACAGCAAGGGACCAATACAGGCTGTTGAGGTTGTGGTTGGGGATGTATATCCTAGCGGGAAGTGTATGTAAACTTCCCGCTTGGAGCATTGTCACATTTCCATAGAAATAAAGTAACGCAATATTTGTTGTTTAATAGTATAGCAGTACATACTCAGCAAATTGAGTTTAATAACACCATCGGGACAATGATTAATTAAAAAGGGAAGATAGGTTACGTTCTCCCAGCGCGCTTACTCAAAAATTGGTATGTGTTACAACAACACGCAAACACATACGCTCACAGTTATATTCCCAGTCCTGTGCAATACAAAGAAGAACAAAGACGGAAAGATGTATCTAAGACCGAAGTGAGACCGAGACAACAATATTTCACGCGAAACACGAACGCCCGTGCCGCCGCCCCGGTTCGACGGTGACTAAGGTCGGAGCACACAATTTTACACAATATGAGGTTGGCATTTTCGAGAAACTAGTACCTCATCTTCCCTTTTTAATTAATCAATGCATCGGGATGGTGTAATTAAAAAATGGACGTTGAATTTTAAGGTTCCGATCTCAGATGAATAAAAAAGCAAGATAGAGTTTCGCCGGCCGACTCACCGATGGCGGCAAAACTAAGCCTAGCCGTGTACATACACAGTTACACGCACAGACATAAAACGTAACTAAGCCATACCTTGTCAGTCGAGCTATGCCGGCGCGCGGAGTGTCACGATTTAATATTTCGTATTTTTTACAGAAACAATGTCAAATTGTGTTGTAAAATGGTGTAAAAACCAATCTTCAATACACAAGAAGTAGGATGGAATCACATTTCATACTTAAGTAAACTTTAAAACATATATTTTTAGTAAATCAACTTTATAAATTATCATGACAACTTGGAACACAAAACCGCCACAAGTGCTGCCAACACTAAGCGTCACAAAAGTTCCCGTTTGTTGAGGAAGTTATTAATATGACGTGAAACGTAATGTTATGTATTAATTTACTTAGGTACCTATTTTTTTTTTACCCGACTACCAACAGAGCATGGATAAATAAGGTTGGCTCGATTTTATTTTCTCACGTAGCGCTGAAACTATAAGTCCGATTTCAATAAATGAGGAGTCTAATGATTCGTCTTGATGCCCCGGTAGTTATAGGATAATTCATTCAAGGATAACATCAGACGAAATTGGGGTCTAACGAGATATCGTGGTCTAAGTGGGTCTAAAAGTTAAATGTTAGTAAATATGCTCGACTCGGGATATCATTAAGGACATAGAGAGACAAGGTCATTTTTAGGAAAATGTATATCTCGGGCTTAACAACATTTATGGCGTTGCGTTCATATAGAAAGGGATATTTTTTATTGCAAAAAAGGTATTACCTTATTACCTTGCCCTCCTTCCCCTTTTGTAAGTGCTACTGAGGGTTTTCGATTGCAGGGAACTAGAGGCTTATTTTGCATCGAAATAAAAAAAAAACCCACTTTCCTCTCACCCCCTTTTTCTTAGCCTCCGTTGAGATCTCCCGAACGCAGTGACTTGAAAGATATTGCTATAGAGGAAAAATAATATTAAATTCAAAACAAAGGTTGCCTCCCTTACCGTCGTATACTCCTTTTATGTAAAAATACCAAAAATTGGCCTAAAAATTGTGAAACCGTTGTGCGTAAATAATGTAATGAAAGCATAGTGATAGTTAGTGAAAAGCAATATAAATCAGTTGATAAAAAGATTTTAAAGCGATTTATTGGCAAAGACAACGTTTTCTCTAACTTGGAGACTGAGCACAGTTATGCTGGCCAAGAGCATAAAATAAGCGATGCATCATCGAAAAATATTTATGTACCTAATACGTTTCCACCATATTTCGAAATTGGAAACAATTTCCAGAACGGTGGACAGTAAATGACAGTTCTACAGAAAACTTACGCAATATAAAGGCCATTAAAACCAATGTTTGATATTACTGTTGTTTCATTGTCCCCCTTTCTAGTCGGAATAAACATACCTACTTATATACTACCTCTAGGTAAATATACAATTTGAAAAAATGTCATCTTATCTACTATTTACTTATCCATTCATTCTGCTAATACAATAAAATATTAGGGGTAATTCGTTTTTACTACACGGCAACACTCATCAAACGCGCACATGTTTACGAAACCGGCATCAGTTTGTCGGCCGGCGTCACTCTGTCTTGTTTTTTTACTTCGTCTGAGGTTCCGATCTGTCCTAATAACCCCGCAGTAACATCATCAAACACACAATCTTATGTAATCTTATGCACTGTTAATAGAACACACGAACAAACAAACAAAATTCTTAAACTCATAGACGACTCAATACTAAAACTTTCTGATGAGATTCGAGCACGGTAAACAAGAAAGTTAAATTGTTAACTTTGATAATATTTCAACATGGTTGTAAACTAAGGATATCTACCTACTTATATCATCGCTTTTATTCATTCTACACATTCAAATATCATAGTAATAGTGCCCAAATACATCTTGAAAGGAATTTTCAAACTTCCACCATCATGATAAAATCGAGATTTGCGAAATCAGAAAACTTTCCACGAAAAAATATTCATTATAACTTCGGTATACGGTACTCATACTAATTCTCTGAGGATGCGACACGAGTCTGGGGCGAAAAGACGCAAAAGCAATTTTCTATGTTATTACGGCAGTCTTACTTCATTTTGCACCTGAGTTGACATCAAAACCGTTTTTTCTACGATAATTACTATTTTTTTGCTATACCATTTATTATCTCTTTGAGTCTAGGCAATAAAAATAAGAAGTACGTTTCAGGACCTACAAAATCTTAAGCATATCGTTACACCAAATAAAAGTAGTTTTTAAACATTTTTAAGCTTTTGAATCTAAGTACCACGGTTTTCCTTAATTAAAAACCTGTGATCATGGTGCTTGCAGAATGAGCAGAGTATATAGAAATGCTTAGGTACTTAATTTAGTACCAGCCATGTCTTAAAAGAATACACGATATATTAAAATGAAATTTTGCCCGAAATTATTGAAAAGGCTCAGACAAAATCGTTCTAATAAATATGCCATGAATAACGTTCATCAGGTTTTCAAAGAGATGCTCTTGATAAGATGAAGCCATACATTTTATTTGATAAGTTGAATTTTATTAGAGCGTAGTCTGTTTTATCATTCACGGAAAATTTTGATTCTTGCCCTGATTGGTTTTATTATTATACATTTTATTATACAAGAAGCGTAATCAAATTTAACTTTATTTAAAATTTGAAAATTACAAATTTGTTTCTATTCTTAGAAACAAGTGTTTACAATGTTGAACTAACTTCAGAATGTTGCATTATAATCTATAGGTAGCTCAAAATTAAATCATTTTTCAATTTTTTATTTCCTTATAAATTTTTACAACCTACTAATTCGTAATAACATTATTAACCTATCAAATCTTAATTTATACATTTTATTTTTTCTAATTTTGAGCAGAAGTAACTTTTGTAAGATGTAGATACTTACTTGTAACGCAACTTGATGTTTATATATTGGAAGATGATCAAGTGTTGGTCAGCAACAGGCAAAAATATTGCAGTTGGATCTCGGATACAACATCCGAGTTTTGGTCTTTGCCGCTATGTTCTACTGATGACGGATGGTTACCCGTTGTCAGTCAGTTGTTTAGTCGTCTCGATAGGCGCAATCGAGAAGTTCGCTTACGCGTTCTGATATTGAGAGGCTTCAGTCTAAAGTTGAGGATATAGTAGAACAAACATTCAAAATTTTGTTTTGTGAATTATCGATTTGAATTCTTATTCGAGTGAAGTTCCAAATCCTCGAATAGGTAATCACTTACATGGTATTGCAACAATAATAAATAAATGAATAAAAAATTCTGGACAATTCCCACAGCATTATCTAGCCCCAAGCTAAGCAGAGATTGGGTTATGGGTACTAGATAACTGATATGCATAATACAACACACTACTTTTATAGATGCTTTGTATTGATAGAGATAGATAGAAAATTCTTTATTGCACACTTATTGAAAGAAATAATACAATAGAACAGCTTAAAAACTAAGTGACAAAATAAGTTATTAAACATCATAGAAAACCTCCAGAACGATCTTAAAATAATATTCAATTAATATAGTATACGCAGATCGTACAAATATTTGTCGCGAGGCTGGAATCGAACCCGCAACCTCCTGCGTCGCAGGCGGACCTTCGCCCACTGCGCCACAGAGGTCATCAAATAAGTTAGTAAAATAAAAAAAATGTCAATACCCCTCGTGTAGGATACGTTGAAACTCCTGTTTATTTTAAAAGTGAAATAGTACACAAAGAAAAATTTCCCCGACCAGGCACGATCAATCGCAAAACAACGTTTTGTCCGAGTCAAGACTCGACCGTTCGTGCCAGGAGCTCACTAGCTTCAAAGCTTCTACTTCCAAGGGAGAATGCTGGTAAAACATTTGCTTCTTAAAAGATGATATGCATGTATCGACGATTAATCCTTATAAGAAGTAAAGCTGATGCAACTATCTTCTCGAATTGTGTACCTATTTATTGTGTAGTTCATGGATTTGGTTTGAATAAACAACATTATATATCTTATGTTTATTGTAGCACTAGCTGCGCCCCGCGGCTTCGCACGCGTTGTTCCTATGGAAAAGTTAAAAGGTGATTTTCATCCCATGGGAACTTATTTATGGGATAAAAAGTATCCTATGTTTTATTCCTTGCCTAGAACTGTGTCTATTTTAAATTTCAGCCAGATCCATCCAGTAGTTTTGGCGTGAAGAAGTAACAAACATCCATCCATACATCCATACATTCATACAAACTTTCGCATTTATAATATTAGTGTGATGTGATGTGATGTGATGTGATGTGATGTGATGTGATGTGATGTGATGTGATGTGATGTGATGTGATGTGATGTGATGTGATGTGATGTGATGTGATGTGATGTGATGTGATGTGATGTGATGTGATGTGATGTGATGTGATGTGATGTGATGTGATGTGATGTGATGTGATGTGATGTGATGTGATGTGATGTGATGTGATAAGTGTGATTATTGTAGCATATCAGTGTGGCTACTGTGTGTTTTCATAATACCAAAACGAAAAAAGTTGTACTGCTGCACTGGTTTGTCGAAGTCGGCAGTTGTTCTGCCAATAGGCAACAAAAATTATAATCAATTTCAGATTTTATTTAAACCTCAGCTAGCGTAACCATTTCTTAACTCCAAAATTGTTCCTATCAGTATTCGGTTAGATCACTGACAAGACTATAAATATATGGAAGGAAACGTTAACTTTTACAGTTTTCGTAAACTATACAAAACTAGTATTCATGTCTCCGTCGTAATCGTTGTAAAGTCGACAAAGGTTAATTAATGGACATGGTTAATTTCGGAAAAAATAAAAACTTGCAGCAAGGTTACACAAAATATTCACGCAAGGGTGGACGCAAAGCAGCTTCTAAAATTCGGTTCCATTGCCTTCCTGAATTCTCTTACAAGCGTTTTCTTTGTTTAGAGTTCCGTGAATAACTCAATCAGAGCCCATCTATCAAGCTGTCATCTTACACAGAAACACTTTTCAGCGGTAAGCCTGTTTAGGGCAGGTAATGACGGGGAAAGCGGCGGGAGCCAGTAGGGCGAACGGAATTTTTATGTCAGTTCGTTGTTTTTTCTGTCAGTTTTCAGGCAACATTGCGTAATGCTGCATGTATAAGATGTACAGTATTGTGGTGACTCACTGTCTGTTTATTTTTCTTCGTATTTTTCGGCGATAATGCCGTACCTACAGTGTTTTCTTCCCTCTCATAAATCATGTGTGAGGTTATAAACAGTCTTAATTAAATATTATGTTTAACTTAGCATAAATAAAACGACATCAATCAAGTGTATTAAACATGTATCGACGGCGGAATACATGAAATGAAATGAACTCGTTTTGTATAGTTGATATCTCATTTTATGTAATGTATGTGCTATAAACCAGTTTATTTCAAACAAATTTCTCAGTAGGTGTAGCAAACCACGAGATTGTGATTGCAGATTTGTTTCCATGTGTAAATATATCCTTATTTTAGCAATTGTGAAAACACCAGACAGTGTGATGAGCCTCCTGATGCCCATTGCTAAGTACAAACCACCCGTATTTTGTGTGTTGCCAAAAATAAACAACATCTTTCAATGGATTTTGTAACCAAACCAGCTGTGCGATTACGCAAAAATAACCCAACCAATACTGACATTTGAAAGCCCTTTGAATGACCTTTGTACTAGTCCACTGCAGCACATAGGCCTCCCCTAATGAGCGCCATAGCGCCCTGTCTTCAGCTTGATGCATCCAGCATCTGTCTGTCATGTCAGCAGTCTTTCGCAGATCGTCATCCCACCTGGCCCACCATGTCAATATAGGATGGGTGGTTTTAGCGTAATTCTACTGCAATTTTCCTTCTCTGACGTTTCCATCACGTTGCAGCGAAGGAATAGAATAGAATAGAATAGTTTATTGCAAAAAGAATCATAACAAATAATTACATAACAATTTGTCTGGCATTAATATATAATATACACACTAGTAGGAATTCTTGTTCAAAATAATTATGTATTAGCCTCAGCTGCCTAAACTAGACTAAAAGTCTGTAATATAGGCAGCTGTGCTCCCCCTACAATGTTTCATTAATTAAAGAATAGTGACGTCATTATTATAAGATTAAAATAAAACATAAAATTGCTACAAGATTGCATCGCAGCGAAGGTAATCGTGATGGTGCTGGTAATAGTGTGTTTAGATTTGTTTTGGATACAAAAAATTATAGTACATAGTAAAGTTTGAGTTTTGTAGTACCAAGGTAGGTCAGATTTTCGAAAAGTATGCTATACTATAGTGGCCTTTACATTCAAAGATCTCAAATCCTTTGCATAGGATTTACAATAAGGAATACAACTCTGCATAAAAATGCAATGCTATAACAATTTCTCAAAAATCTTGGCTATTTTCCTGCACAGCAAGTATTTGAAATACGTTAAAGAACCGGTCACGATACTTATGTTCACGGACAATTTCATTCGATATTTTAAAAGAATTTATCGAGTACGGAGGATATTCAAATACCGAACCAATAGATTCCGGAACGAAAATATTCTAGAGCATACAGTATTGTAAGATTTCGTTCAGTAAATTTAAGTTCGATGCATGTTTACTGTTTTGTATACAGAATCTTATGCACACAGTTATCTAGTACCTATAATACAAGCTCTGCTTAGCTTGGGGCTAGATGATGCTATGTGAATTGACTAGCAATAACTATTAAGTTACCACCGGTAGTTCGAGAATAAATCCTCAATTATCTTGCTCAACTTATTTTTTTTTTCTCGTGCCGAATTAAAGTTGTTATTTTGATTTGATCAAGATCATTGAATGGTTAGTAAAATTGTAAATACACAGGACTGACTTAAAGACTGTGTCTTCAACCCTGTCCCTCTTAGAAACCACCTTAAGATTTCTTGAATAAATAATATGTAAAATCTTCATACACTATATCGCCCGGTAACGTCCTACATAGAATTATTTATTCTCTGAATTATTATTATTAGTTGATTGCAATTTTCTCCGTTAGTAAATATATTATATTCTAAGTCTGTAGTGAAAACTTTGCAAAGTATTTTCCAACTACAAATTTTCTTTACAGTTTTCGGATTCCCATTACATTCTTTAAAAACATAAAGTCGGGGAAACTCACTAGATTTTATCTAACAATATTACTGTCTGGAAGTCAGTGTTAAATGTTTGTGACGGGTGGAATAAAAGGACACTGGTGCCTGAGAACAATATCTTTTTGAAGCGTGCTCCGAAGGTCTTGAAAGACAGAGGGTATTTGCGACAGAGGATCAACTTTGCAGTTCATAAAAACTTTTTAAAGTTACTTAGATTTGGAATATAGTTGATGGAACTTAGGTTCAGAAAATGAGCTTATATTTAGTGAGAATCTTAACATGTAAACATCATTATTATAAAAAAAGTTGTTAAACTAAGCCCAACTACCTCGGATTGGCTATCCGTTTCACAATTTATATTCAGAGATATGTAACACTGGGAATCGTTTGTAAAAACTACCTACTTACGTCTCAATTTGCAATACTAGAGAACCGTTTACATTGTTTTCACTGGATTAGAAGGAAATACGTGACCGTTACAATTTGTCAGAGGTCATTTAGCTATTCGATGAGTTCTTTGGCCGTAGAATTTTATTTTGAACCGGTCCTGTCTGGTCGGAATCGGCTTCAATATGTTTGGAAGCACCAATTTGCTACAACTTTCTTTGTAAACGTTTTATTTTGGAACTTTAGATGTAAAATAAAACTGCCGCTAAGCAAAATTGTTTGGGGAATGGTTGAACTTTTGTAAATCATGGATTTTATGTAGGACGTAACTGTCGTTGAATGTAAGGTTTTTAAATATTTGTCACTAAAGATGCTAACTTAAAGCTTTCATTGCACTCAAATATTATTCTAAATACCTATGCTACATCTACGACCATATTTCTAAATGTTCCAAAGGTTAACTGAAAACTAGCACAGTATTGGGCAATTGTCTTATAATGCAAAATGCTGAGCTAGGGTCCCTTTTTAACCAATATATTTTTAGATTTAAGTACCTACTGATTAATTCTATTTATCTTGTCAATTATTTTATGTACCACTCCTATTGTATCACAAATTTTTATCTTTTTTTATCTTATCTTTTTATAGGTTAGGTTAGTCTCAAAATAAGATAAAGTTGTCTTTAAATTGTTATTAGTTAAAGGCCGAGGTGAACACGAGGAAACAGAAAACTACCAAACCCTGCCCCTACCCAAAAGGAGCTCCCTGCTCCGCAAACAATTACGCCCAACGTTCAAGGCGCTCCACAAAAGAAATTACTTAATTCTTTCTAAATTTCAACTTCTCCAGAACGTCTAACCAGCGAGAGTTATTTATCTTAGCTGCCGTATAATAGAATTTAATTAAGTTAGGTGCGACATTGCTCGCGCGCTTGGAATTTTGCGAACTCGCGCAAACTCGATACACTGTGTATTGTGTAAGTACGTACAGTACACGTAGCCTAGCGAAGCCGTTTACATAGCATCAACAAACGGGGTGATATAAAATATTTGATAGCAATGATTTAAAATTAGAATGGGATAAGGGGCCACGAGGTTAATAGAACCGGCCAAGTGTGAGTCAGGCTCGCACTTTTTGAGTATTTTTTTTGTGAGCGACAACAGACGTACCTATATCATTTGCGAAAATTTCAACTGTCTAACTATAACGATTCATGAGATACAGCCTGGTGATAGATAGACAGACGGACAGACAGCCGAATCTTAGGCATAGGTTCCCATTTTACCCTTTAGGTACGGGACCCTAAAAATCATAAGTAAACTTTCTTTCAACACAAACTTTCCTTAGTAAGTTTACATCCGTAATGAATTCGTCAAACTACGATAATTTTTATAATAAAATAAGTAAACATAGTTATTCGTGAGACAATTATTGACTGATGGATTATCTACATTGTTTCTCTTACTCCAATAAGGTCTGCAAGTTCATATTCTGTTTTGTAGGGGCGCATGCCTTAGTATAGGTTATTGTTAGTCAATAATTATTCTATAGTACCCGGTGATAATATTTTGGTTTTAGTAAGCAACGGAAGCGAATTTAGCCACTGATTGTTTTACCAGTAGTAGAGAAAATAATAATTTATAGCCCAAAAATTGAATACAAAGTGAAGCGACTCGACCTTAAATTTTCAATTTAATCTGAGATAAACTTAAGCCGGTACAATCTTGAACAAATCCACTGTCTTCGAAAAGTATCCACACAGAATCCCCAGCAGCGGTTTAATCAACAACTGATCGAATTTCCTCCACTAAGTTACGGACGGAAGACGAACTAAGACCTTACATTGATGGGTACTAGTAGGTACGTGTGGATGAAGGATTTCTAAATTTTTTGACCTGGGGGTCTAGACAATGTAACAATCGATGTCGAAAGCGTAAGTAGAAAAGTCCAAAAATGTATGGGTTTGACATATGCCTTAGATATGTCACGTGATACTATAAACTCGAACCTATAAACTAAGTTTGGCATATGCCTAAGAGGTGAAATAATGTAGTTTTAGAACAAATTAGCTTATCTAAACACTCCCTAACAAATCAAAAATGTTAAAATAAAAAACAGAATATTCAAATCTAAAAACTGCTAACACCAGCGCGAAACACAGCAAAAAATATAAAAAAGTTGAAGCACTCATTTAAAAACCTACTTTGAAAAAAGTCACAGAAGAGTAAAGTCGGTTTTGAATCGTTGACCGGAAGCCATTTTGTGTGGGACTCGTGACGGTTGCGAATTAAATTCAAGCTACAGTGCACACCTTATTTGGGTTTGTGGAATTCTAGTTTAAGCCTTTCCATCAGAGATAAGCAAGAATAAAACCTTTTTCTCGTCCTTAGCACACATGCTTCAACAAAACGTGCCTCCTAAACACTTCGGTTTAAAGATTCTTTATTTTCTCAAAGAACATAAATACAGTTCACTTAAAATGAGAAAAAACAAAACTTGTACTTAAATCTAAGTATCTACCTGCTTACATTTATATTTTAGCTCGTGTGTGCTAACTAATTAACATAATCGTACATCTACTTACTTAGTATATAAACACTTACCCCCTTGTTCATAATGCTCTGCTAGTATCGATAAGTTTTGTTATTTCTTAGTCTGACTTATGTCAATAGAAGAAGACAGAGCGAGATTTAGCAGTGTGCTAAGTTAGCAGACTATCACACTAATATTATAAAGGCAAAAGTTTGTATGGATGTATGGATGGATGGATGTTTGTTACATCTTCACGCCAAAACTACTAAACGGATCTGGCTGAAATTTTGCATACAGGTAATTCTATCCCTGGAATCAAACATAAACTTTTTATCCCATAAATCAGCTAGCTAGTTAAGAATATGGGGGTGAGAATGTCCCCATAATCACTACGCTTGGCGGTTTGGTGTTCGCAGTAGAGGTGTTAAAAATACATAGAAAGAAGCTGCAATGCCCCCGGTAGGTTTCTTTAGTCAACTATTACGCCACTGGTCCTTTCTTATGCGGCTATCGAACGCCATCAAGGGCCCTGCCTGAAAACCAGCGCAGTGTTGGGTAAATGTTTGATACTGCAACATGCTGAGCCAGGGACCCATTTTATCCTTTACCACCTTCTATTTAGTGCAAAAATTGCAAATACCCGGTTATATGAAAAATTTTACCCGATGCCCGGGTATTAAAAAAACGGGTATGGTTTAAAAACAGTTAGTGTTCGCAAGGTTCACTGTTCGGAGAACTACTAGTCAAACAATAGATATAAGAAGGTAAGTAAAGACTTGATAGCACAGGAGCAAACAGTATAAAAGTTTTATCATTAAGATACATAAGTAGATACATACAATACAAACATAACTAGAAAATTTTACATACCTACACAAAAAACAAACAATATAATATATAAAATAAAAATAATGCTGTAAGAGGAAATAGGAAACAATTATTTAATCTAATTGCAAATAACTAAGCTACCCTGTCATAAAAAGTAACATACGTAAAGGTGAATCAAAAAGATAAAATCACGGTTTAGATAGCGGAAGCTAAAAAAAACTTTGATGTGATCAATTCGGAACCATTCTCGACAACAGCTAAATATTTTTTTAAATTCGGTCCATAATTGACGAAGAAGTCGGTGAACATTCATAATAAAACACAGACGAGAAGTCGGTAATAAAATATTTCATATCTATTAAATATTTTTTGTTTTATATTCTGGTCTTTTATAAAAATTAAAATCATACGTTGCCGTTTTCATTCGATACTTTACAATAAACACCATATAACTTTGTCATGAAAGTTTTCATATCGACATATTATTGTGTCAGTTCGTTGAAATGGGAAAGGTATTCAAATTTATATTTTCCTTTCAGATCATATTGAAAGGCTATGATCACATGCGACTTTATCGTGCTGCTTTTTAATTTTGCATTTCATCTGATAAAAATGTTCGAATAAAATTCTGATAAAAACATAAATTGCTACTTGAGTCGAAAATAAAAATATGTTTTCTCTACAAACGAAAATAGTATTTCTGTCGAAAAAAATAAGAATTCAATTTGCGACAACATTCTTTCATCAGAAAGCACCATCAAAACTGCACTGCAAAGAAGACCGTCCCTCGAAGTAATCATAGTTCCGCAGACGGAAGAACTTGAAATAATATCATCGCAGAACATCGTGAAATTTCAAGTTCACGTGGCGAGCACGTTGCGGAACCAACTCCTTTCTCCTTGCCCCCAGGGACCGCTTAAACAAGCTAGTTAACTATAAACATAGAGGCATATTTCTAAACTATCTATTGGCATTTGCATTGCCTCTTAATATTCTGTAAGCAAACAAAGAAAAGTATTTAACGTACTTGACAAATTTTTGCGATACTTTTAGCAACTCGTACCAAATAATGAGTTCTAAGTTCATCCTATACCTGCCAGTCTTCCATTACAACAGCAGCATTAGTTACTACATAAATATCATAACTTGAAATCACCTGATCACTAAGAACTGATTGTATGAATTCAATTAGGTAATAAAATACTGAAAGCTATGTAAGTTTTGGTACATGGTGACGGTGCTGTCGTTGAAGGAATAGTTACAACGCAACCGCCACCTAGCTATTTTGTTTTAGATTTTTTTGATGCATTTAAATACACTTGGGCTTACCTACCAAGGTGGCGTGATACATACCGGCAGCCCAAAATTTCTATTTTGAGATCGAAATGTTTTATTAGAGTAATATATTTTCATCCAACCCTTACTCTCGAGAGTCCTATATTTGACTTTAAAACTTTTATTATCGTGAATAAGGTTATTTACAAAACGAAAAACGAAGGTTCGTTTGAACACAATCTCACCTGATGGTAAGAAGCGATGTGACCGTTAATGTACCACGGACGCCTAGAAGGCACCATGCATACTCTCTAGCTTGAAGAGACTCATGTTGTAAGTGATCAGAAAAATATAAGCAACTGCAACTTAAAACTTACCAAGCCAGTGCTTATATTGACCACTGTCTCAGTGTAAACGGCTTTCAAAGAGGCAGAAGGGGTCTTGCCCTCTTTTATCGGCGGATAATTGAATTTCCGCGCGCCGCTACAAAACAGGAAGTTCTTCTGGTTCGTATCCGGTGAACGCATCTATGATGAAGTTATTATTTACTGGCTCCTGCCGGTGGCTTTGCATGCTTTTTATCCATTTATGGGTACAATAGAGGCTTATGAATTTCATCTTGGCAATAAAAACATGAATCTGAAAGTTTAACGAAGATTTTCACGATTAGGTACTGAGAAGAACTGTGGATTATTCTATCTATATCATTTTAAAAGACATATTTTGTTCATTTTAATTCATTTTGATTAAGTTATTGATACCAAAACAACAACTGGACTGTAAAAAATCTTGACAGCTCCGTACCTGGACATGACAGACGAAAAATATTTGATTTCTATTCTGCAAAAATTCAGTATTTCAAGGATATTTCAAGTTCACTTTTTATTATTACGAACGAACATCCTACCTTTGCTCTGAAGTATGTCTATTATAGTTTTTGAAAGCTTTATCCCGAGTCTTGTGCTCGAGACACGCGACATCCCCTTACCTACCTTTGCAGGCTTCCGTAGGACCTTCGAAGTTCCAAGTTGTTCTGCACTCTAAACGATTGTTGAGAACGTGGTAACGGAAATTGCTTATCAATGCTCATAAGTTCTGAATAAACATGATTATAAACAGTCTTTGGTAATTAAGAGATTATTGGTAATTAAATTGAATTAAGAAATCTCTAAAAGTTTTAGCTTTGGAGTGGTAGTATGTTATCTAATGCTTTTTACCGACTCAATACTTTACCTTTTGTTGTTGGAATAAGTAAGTTCTACGTTTGGTTATAATATACAGGGTGGGGCAAATTTTTGGCCCCTTAAGGGTAGCTACCGTTTCTTTTATAGTTAGAAGGCTTTGTTCTTAGGAACCTTCTGTTTTATTTAAAGAAAAAAATATTGCCATTTTTAGTTTTTTGAAAAAAATTACGGTTCGCCCAAAAAATGACATTTGTCAAAAAAAACAAGTTGGTCTTAATCGACTCTATTTCCTTTTTTCACTTTTTCCAAAGTAACATACCAAATCAAATCGTAAGTTTTGGCAATAATTAAAAAAAAACAATTCCCATACATTTGCTATGAAAAAACGAGTAAGTGAAAACAACAATGACACTCATTCTCTCTACCCTGTATAATTACTACGTTAAGTTTAGATTTTGATAGTTCAGTTGCTATTTTCATTTTCATTTCATTTCATTTATTACACCATAGGTACATTCATATTATATACACTTGGTATCGTTATAATATAATTTTAAATTTAATAAATAATAATTATTTTATTGTAAGAATACAAAACAAACAAAATATAGAAACACCATATGGGATTTTACGCAGGAGAGAGTAATTTATAGAATAAAATATAAAAACAGACGGACGGTAATTTTGCATACATACATAACATCTAATTATAAATTATAAATGGTTGGCTGTAAAAGGGCCTAAAATAATAATAAAAATGTCAGTTAAACAATAATCAAAATTACATTGTCCACAGTATTGTATAGATAATGATGATGGAAATTTGCAATTACCATATTGGAACCATTCTCACACACAATTTGAAAAACAATAGGTAGGTCGTTGTTCAAGTTTTGTAACATCTACTCGTTGTTTGTTATGAAATTTGAAGTCGATTGTTTTTTGTAAACAATATAAATATTCAAAATTAATTTTAAATATTGGTTTGTCCGTAATTCGCATATCACGCGGCAAAGCTAAGGATAAAATTTACCAATATTGACATTTCCTAATATTAACACAATGAAGTATGGATTTCTATAGGCCTTTGATGTTATAAGGTTTGACGCTACGTGATTGTACGTCCACAGTTTTGGAGATTCGCAATTGATATGAATATTCCGTAATGCAATTCCCTTTTGTTGTTGGAATTGAAGGCAGAAAAATAACAGCCATTTCTTTAAAATAGGTCGGTGTTATCGATATTATTTTTGCTGAATAGCAATTAATTTTTACACCTCAACCTCAACCTCAACAGCCTCTATTAGTCCACAGCTGGACGCGGGCCTTCCCTTGAAGAGCCCATAATCCCCACGCTGGGCATGCGAGTCCAGGATCGCAGTTCGGTGGTAGAAAAGTTCTGCAGGAAGCGCTGCTGCCCGCCTCCTGGTGGATATCCCTTTGTCGCCTCTTACGACACCCACGGGAAGATTTGGGGTGGTCGAAATTCTAAGCCGGCATCAAACAGCAAATTTTTCACCAATTGATGAAAAATGGGAAACCGTGTATGAAATTTGGGTAGGGATTGCTATCCCTACCCAAATTTCACGAAGTTTTAGGAAGGATCGATGGTAAGTCCACTTTTTCAACATTTACAGGCTACAATTTTTTTAGTCAAGTTTTCACGGATTTGAGAAGTAACTGCTGTAGGTATTTTCTACCCGTGAAGACATAAGACCTGGCCTTTACGAACGTGTCTGTGATGATTAGCACTACTTACAGTTCATGCAGTGTCAGTGAATTACCAACAAATAACCCAGAATATAGTTATCATCATCATCATCATCAGCCTATATTAGTCCAGTGCTGGACATAGGCCTCTCTAAATGAGCGCCATAGCGCCCTGTCTTCAGCTTGACGCATCCAGCATCTGAGTGCAGTCTTGCAGTGTCAGTGAATTACCAACAAATAACCCTGAATATAGTTATCATCATCATCATCATCATCATCAGCCTATATTAGTCCACTGCTGGACATAGGCCTCCCTAAATGAGCGCCATAGCGCCCTGTCTTCAGCTTGACGCATCCAGCATCTGCCTGCAGTCTTGCAGTGTCAGTGGATTACCAACAAATAACCCTGAATATAGTTATAACATTAATAAAATTAAAATAAAACCGGCCAAGTGCGAGTTGGACTTGCGCACGGAGGGTTCCGTACCATTTTCTATAAAATCAAAAATACAAATCTTTCCTCGTAAAATAACAAAAAGTCAACGTGACGCGGTCACCCCTCCAAGTACTGACGTTGCTTAACCTCGGTGATCGGTTCTCAAGGTGATAAGAATGTTGCCCCACTTAATTATTAAAATTATTTATTTATTATAATTTGTTGTTATAGCAGAACAACTGAAATACATCATCTGTAAAAAAATCAAATGTCAAGCTATAATGCAGGTTCATGAGATACAGCCTTGTGACAGACGAACAGATGGACAGCGGAGGCCTAGGCCTCCGGGTGGCCTCGTTATGGGTACGGAACCCTAAAAAGGATAAGGTTTTGTTCGTCTGTATGAAAGTATATGTCCAGCAGTGGACTAATATAGGCTGATGATGATGATGATGATGAAAGTATATAGAATGATCTCGAGATCGTTTCCAAGGGAGATTGCTATTTGTCCTGCTAACGATAAAATAACAATGTTCATTATTATATAGTTACAAGCGGGTTTTTAGTAGAAACTAACTTTACCCTGAAATGAAGAGAGAAACCTTCCTATGTCCAAAGTATCGACACAAAGAGAATTATTAAGTCCCTTCTACGCTAGTTAGGAAGGTTTACACAGTGTTTGGATCCGCTAAAATTCTACTTGAAGCTTGTTTGATGCAAGCTCTTGAGGGATTTATTCGGTTTAGGGGGTTTGAAACCTAACATTCGTCTATTAAAGGTTGAATTTTGATCGCTCTTTCTCGCTTTGGGGTTTTTCAGTGGCTTTTATTCGTATAGGTATGGACATAGCGGGAGGCTTAAGCAGCTTTTTATAGCTAGCTCATTTTGTTTCTATTATAAATACCAGTTTTAATTTATTTCTATTATTTGATTGTAATTTTCATTTACGATAAATGTTTTCTGAGATCTAAAGTTTTTAAAAAAAAGTTTTAAACTGTTTTATATTCTATATATATATACTACTGTCTTTTATAGTACTACTCTGTGAATTTTGTTTTATTGGTGTGGATTTATCATAACTCTAAGCTAAGCTAACTAATTTAGTAAAGGTAAGTTGGAGTATGTTTTGGTGAAGACAGGACGCTATGGCGCTCATTAGGCTTACTACTGGCCTACTTCCAGCTGTGGACTAATAAAGGTTGTTGATGATGATGAAATTTGATTAAATTTTGTGCAAGCTGTGGCGTCAGGTCTATTAAAACATACAAGTCAAAACCTGATAAAAATATATATAATTAATTCATACTTCAACCATACAACTTCGTGTAATCTTCAAATCTCTTCGTGACCATAATCATTCATGTCAAAGCATACTTCAAGGATGCCTTTTTAATTTAATAACTGGTTATCAAGGTTCCCTTTTTACCAATAAGATAAATTAGACCTTATTTTCAACTTTAGACACACACGACTTAAGCAATTATACAGTACACTTAGACAAATAAAACAAATAAACATTAACGAAAGTAAAATGTAGGTGTGTTCAGACACACATACAGATTACAGCAATTATACAGTACACTAAGACAAATAAACAATAATAAAATACACTTGTCTAATAAAACAAATAAACATTATCAAAGTAAAATGTATGTGTGTAAGGCCATGGGTCAGAGTAATAAGTTGCTCAATAAGCAAAAACTTTGATTCTCAGAACACATATTAAAAACAACAACTTGTGTCCTGTATTTTACCTTACCCCAAACGCCCAGACAACAGCACTAAACAGAATGCACGAATGAAAACACAGTCCTAATCCACAATTACACGGAGACATCGGTAAGAGATTTCAGATAGAACGCGTAATCCGACGACCCGGATTGAACGCCCCGGAACGTGACTCTAGTGCACTTGTATTTTATTTAATTGTCGGAAAATAAATAAGGTTGTCAGGGGACATAAAATGAATGTTACTTTAGTTCCCACTCTATTTATCTGGACCGAGAGAAAGTTTTTTGTTTTTGGCGGTACATGAATACTTTCACACCACGTGAAAAATATATTTTACTGTTAATAATTTTATTCTGCTACTTAAAAGTCCCACAAAAATGTAACTTAGTTTTATAACACCAGCTGTGTGGTGCTGGCTAAAAATTTGCATCACCCCGAGTTTTCCCGTAGGTGTCGTAAGAGGCAACTAAGGAATATCCACCAGTGGTGGGCAGCGGCGCCCAGCGGACTATCTAAAAACTAAACGATTCAAAATCACAATTTCTAAATAGTGGACACACTAAGCTTGCCAGGGTTATTACCTCTTACATGAAACCTTTTTTATACGTATGGAAACTTTAGAGCAACCCTATTCTATTTTCAAAAACTAGTGAGCGTGTACCGGTTTCAGGACCGTTTGGCAAAAGTTGTCACTCGCGGGAATCGGACGGGGCCGGATTTACTGAATCGGGTGTCGACGTTGCCCATATGTAGGTACAGTTAACAACTAAAGCGATAAGGAAGACATTTTCTACTCCATAAGGTGCAGTTACGTAATGGTCAGCTCTTGAAGCGCTTAGGCTTCGACAATTTACGTACCTACAGACTGTCAAATCTGTCATCATGTGTATTTTACGACGACTCAGCCACTATGTACCTGCTACCTACCTGCACTTTATAGTGTTTTTTTCTGCTGTTGCATCAAGCAATGGATTAGTTAGTTGCATACAAATAAGTAAAACTGCGGCCATACATTTTCTCGATAATAGATGAGTTATGAAGAGCACAATATAACAAGCTACCTAGCACTTCAATTTTCTACATATACGTTAGGCCTAAAAAATAAAGTTGTTTCTCTCGTGACTGTACCCGACATTGTTACCGGAGAAGAACTAAAGACCCACTCGTATTTTCCGATAGGGCGAGCACGGTATCATTCAACTTTTTTATTATCCTCGAACAAGTCGGACTCGAGTTGTATCGATCGGACATGAGTTTCTATGGAGATCCGATGGCAAATTATAAAAACTGCCTACTGGTCGGTTCAAAATTTAGCTAGTTAATTTCACACAATTTTTAGGATTTCGGTTACAAATTGTTTAATAAAATTAAAGTTTATTCTTAGACCTCGATTAGTTTCTAAAGTTCTGTTGAGATTAGACCTATGTGGTTAAAACCGTCTTGGATATCCGTCGATAGTCGACTCAGATTCCTAGAATATGAGCTTTACTTTATTAGTACCTTCGAAAGCTAAACAAAGTTCTAGTTGTTAAACTGAAGAGTGAGTCGATTTAACGTTTGTATATAAGTGATCGTGACGTCTTTTCTCCGTACCATTTTACCGGTAGGTAACTACGCAAATTCCACACAAAAAGGATATATCACAATCATATTTCATTTATTTTGCTTGCGTGTACAATTCAATCTATTTCTTAAGTGAATGGTAAGTTGTAACCTGCACGCTGGAAGTTCACTGCAAAGCTGAGTTCAAATTAACACAAAGTCAATTAAAAAAAAAAGTACTGTATTATAACAATAAAATAAATATCAAACAATAACATAAATTAAGTTTCAAGTACAAATAAAAATATTAAATTGAAATTAAAACTAGAATTAAGAAGCCTGAATGTTTGTTGAATCACGTCTCGTTACTGATATACTCACCCCCAGATCAGAGTCTCTGTTGGCTTATGTTACTAATAACGTTTAATACCAGGCACAGGGCGTAGTGAAAACCGATATTTATCGAGTTAAAAATAAAGATTAAATTAACCTGAATCCGGTTCGGCGTAGTAGATACATTCACAGTGAACGGTGAGAGTGAATCTAATAACGTCCGGTGAAATCCGGAGAAAATCCCTGTTGATAAATCGAATACCGCTGAATGTCGAACGGTTGCTTCTCACTTGCTAATTTACTGTGACAATAAAGGATCTACAATTCCAATGATAAAAATTCGGAACATAATGTTTGGCTCGGTGGATTGGATTGGGTGGTGGGCTGAAGTGGATTTCTCTATTCAAATAAATATAACTTTTTATAGTTTTTTGTATTTTAGAGATCATTATATATACATAACATTTTTTTTTTAACTTTATTTAGGTAAAGTGGATTTACTTATACGAATTTTTAAAGATGTAACGTGTCTAATTAAATTTACCACCTACAAACCGAGTCATAAAAATATCTATGATTGTAATTCCTATTTATAATGTCAACACAAATATTTGTACAATCTGCAGCTTTCAGCGGGGTGTATTGTAAACTACGTATGTATAATATAATGTATGTAGTATAAGATATCAAAATAATATTTCAAAATTGATGTACAGATGTATGTGTATACAGTATATTATATGTGTATACAGTTTATTATCAATACTCTTTTTCAAGCTGTTTATATAATAAAAAAATTGACTTGTCTAAGTGCTTATTTTGTAAATCTATTATGTTGTTGTATAAATTGTCCATTATTATTTATTAAAGAATGAAGTCGAACGCAATAGAGTCTAGGTAGTTGTAAAAATGACTGTAAAATGCCCTTATTCAGATTGTGAATTTAAAAACACCATTTAATACGCAGTCACATGGGGTGTTGTGATTCTGTTAAAAATTCATGAAGCGGTGGCGGTAGTACCGAACAGGCCCGCGGGAATAATTAAGTTTTCACGGCCCCACACCTTTTCACCATACATAGGTTTGCACGGATTTTGACACTGAGTTAAATAAATCTCCTCATGAGCTCACAAACGTTTACTGCTGGGCATCCGGCCATGCCTCTAATATGGAAAGGGGGTTTTACCATCGCCCCGCTTAGCAGACGTTTGATGTTCGTAGTAGAGGTGCTAAATAATAATAATAATAATAATAATAATAATAATAATAATAATAATAATAATAATAATAATAATAATAATAATAATAATAATAATAATAATAATAATAATAATAATAATAATAATAATAATAATAATAATAATAATAATAATAATAATAATAATAATAATAATAATAATAATAATAATAATAATAATAATAATAATAATAATAATAATAATAATAATAATAATAATAATAATAATAATAATAATAATAATAATAATAATAATAATAATAATAATAATAATAATAATAATAATAATAATAATAATAATAATAATAATAATAATAATAATAATAATAATAATAATAAGCCCCTCAAAGCCCAACCCCACGTCCGTGCTGACCATCTATGCCACGTGAGGGGCGGACGCTCGCAACGAAATGACTTAGCGGGTGACAAACAAGGGTCCTGGCAAACCCACGACGATGGAGAGTAAGAATAAAAATGTACGTATATGGTCGCTTCCCGGGGGCGATCGCCGGGGCACGTCTGGAGCCGATGCTGGACGTCACAGCATGCAAGCCATCGGTGGCGAGGGTAATGGGCGGCCCTCTGCCGGGGAACCCGAAAAAGGTGAGTCCAACAGGAGGTACAACCTACGACCGCGGAAAATATCAAGCCGGAGTACATCTCGAGCCGGCGCAGAAGGTCTCAGCAGCACAAGTGCAGCTGACGTGGGAGCATCGCGGCTGGCCTCTATTGAGGAGCGAGGGCCAAGCCAAACCGATTGGGCAGAAAAGGAACCGGAAGCCCAATCCAATACATCCTCACCAAAGTCTCTTTTCTCTTCAATTTCTTCTTCTCCGCCTTCATATCTTAATCTTCTATCTGAAACTTTCCATATTTCACCTCCTTCACGAAGATCTTCGTCTTCACTGGCTGAGGACGTTGTACGGACGACAATAGTCGATGACCCTGTACCCGCCAAAGCCAAACCCCGTACGCGCAAAAAATGGACAGAGGAAATGAATACCTTCATCCTGCGTACCTACCTTATCATCACCAAACTTGAGATCGACACCAAATCTTATCTGACTGAGCTACATAATAGGTTCACTCAGCAGTTCCCAAATATGGACGTAACTAGGCAGAGAGTAGGTGACCAGCGCAGAGCGATTGTCCGTAGTAAGTTACTCTCATCCGCTACTGTGAGCAAAGTGCGAGCTGAAGTAGAGTCTCACCTACAAATTCACCAGCATGATTCACTGACGCTTACTCAATCACAAAGTACACAACAACGCATGCAATGGACAACTCAACATAATGAGGCTATTATCAGGGATTATTTTAAGATAACACACCTAGAAACGAACAGAACAGCATATAGGAAGCCACTACATCAATTATTCACCACCGCATTCCCACAAATGGCACACGTCAGCGAACAAAGAGTAGCTGATCAAAGAAGGACTATTATAGCAAATAGACTGATTGATGATGAAAGGTTAAGCACAATTAGAGAGGAAGTCGCAAAAGAAATAGGCACACACACAAAAAATACACATCTAACTACCTCGGTACAAAACGAACCAGCAGATCTAGATTTCACTATTTGGTACGACGCTCTTAACGAATCTGTAACCTTAAACGACCCACAAAACATTTCAACTGCACCTCAAATTAATTTGCTTGACTTTTCCCAACTGGAAAGAATAGAAGCAATAGATCAAGAATTCAACCAAACCTTGCAATATTTCTCTAATACAGACCCTGAAAAAAGGCCATTTATACCAAAGCAAAAAACCACAAAAAAACTCGCTGAAACTGTTAGCTACATAAATAAAGTCCTACTACCAGAAACTGTGAGTATAGACACAGACTTTCTAACACTCCAAACCACCATCTACTGTGCAGCGTGGACAGCATCCAAAATTAATGGTTCTAAGCTCAAAATAACATCAGAAGAAACTGAAAATCCTAGACAAGAACGACGGAACCTAACACCTAAGTGGCAGATTAGGCTTGAAAGAAAGATCCAAGGTCTAAGGCAAAAGATAGGAAGACTGTCACAGTACATCAACGGGCATAGAAACAGAAATATCAACAGGCAAGTCGAATTGATATTAGAACAGCACAAAATACATACGACCCACGAGCAACCAAATAGCGAACTCAGCCATTTCTTAGATACGCTGAAACAAAAACTTACAGTTGCGAGCAGTCGCCTCAGACGGTACAAAACTTGTTCTTATAGAAAAACTCAAAACAACCAGTTTAACAACAATGAAAGGAAATTCTATCAAAGCCTCTCAATAACTACAACTAACCGTTCGGCACCGATTGCAGGAGCAACAGCTCGTATTAGTCAGATAGACAGCCTAGACCCAACTCGACTTCGTGAATATTGGGCTAACATATGGGAAAACCCTGCAGCGCTTAGAGATGATGCCGATTGGCTCCATAAAGAAGTTGAGTCCCATACAGGATTGCACGCTATGGAGTACCATGCTATACCCGTAGAGACGTATCACAAAGTGCTGCAAACAACACACAACTGGAAAGCACCAGGATCCGACCACTTACACAGCTATTGGTATAAGAAACTCTCTTTCATACAACCATTTCTTTACAATCATATCAATAGCTTCATAAAAGACCCCAGTATAATGCCTAACTTCATCACATCCGGTGTCACTCATATGATTCTTAAAGACCCAACAGACACTGCAAACCCTGCTAAATACAGACCGATCACCTGTCTACAAACCGTCTATAAAATCATAACATCTTGCATGACCAACCTTATATACAAACACATAACCCATAACAACATTCTAACGGAACAACAGAAGGGATGCAGAAAATTTAGCCAGGGGTGCAAGGAACAACTCACAATAGACGCCATTGTTTTGAATAATGTGCAGAAAAAGAAAGAAGACCTTTATACAGTCTACATAGATTATAAAAAAGCGTTCGATTCCGTCCCACACTCATGGCTCATAAAAATTCTGAATATTTATAAAATAAACCCGGAACTCGTAACATTTTTAGAAACATCTATGACTAGATGGACTACTAGACTTCATGCACGAACGTTATACGCTACAATAGAGACAGAACCCATAAGAATACAGAGAGGCATTTTCCAAGGAGATTCACTCAGTCCCCTATGGTTCTGCCTAGCAATAAACCCACTCTCCAACGCTCTCAACTCATCAAACATCGGTTATCCCCTTGTAAATGAAAGATATACAGATCTCTCCGAGTGTAACATAAATCACCTCATGTACATGGATGACATAAAGATGTACGCTTGTTCCAAATCCGACCTAGAACACCTAATAAAAATGACGGAACAGTTTTCGCAAGACATAGCTATGAATTTTGGTATCGACAAATGTAAGATCAATTCGACAAAGGCTGGCATCACCTATAAGCATTCATATCTTTTGGAAACTGGTGAAACTATAGATCCTTTATCAGAAAGTGACTCGTACAAATATTTAGGATATCAACAGGCTAAACAAATCCAATCCGCCGATATAAAATCCAAACTCATCAAGAATTTCAAACATAGGCTGAATTCCATCTTAAACTCACAACTATATTCTAAAAACTCTGTTAAAGCAATGAACTCATACGCCATCCCAATCCTTACATACTCCTTTGGAATCATCAAGTGGACTAAAAGAGAGCTTAAAAATCTTCAACGCATTGTTAATGTTTCTATGACGAAACATAGAAAACACCACCCGCGCGCTTGTATACAAAGGCAAGTTCTACCGCGGTCGGAAGGAGGAAGAGGAATTGTGGATATCGAAAACCTACATAACAAGCAAATAGCCACACTTAGGTCGTACTTCCACGCGAAATCCGAAACTTCTCCTTTGCACAAATCAGTCACTAATTTAGACAGAAAATTAACGCCCCTTAACTTGAAAGACTATAATAAACAATTTAACGAAAACTTAACAGAAAGACTGACCTTAATAGCAGAATGGACCCGGAAGTCTCTACATGGAAGGCACCACCATGACTTGAGCCAGCCCACCGTCGACAAACAGGCGTCGAACGAATGGCTCAGCCGAGGTGAACTCTTTCCCGAGACAGAAGGGTTCATGATCGCGATACAGGACCAAGTGATTGAGACGCGCAACTATCAAAAATACATTGTAAAGCTACGTAACTTAAGAACTGATACGTGCCGACGATGTAACAGCAGCTCGGAAACAATACAGCACATCACCGGAGCCTGTAAGGCGATTGCCCAAACAGACTACAAGTTTAGGCACGACCAAGTAGCCAATATTGTCCACCAAAACCTAGCTATAAAATTCAAACTTTTAGATACCTCTATTAAGCCAACACCCTATTATAAGTACGTGCCGGAAACTGTTTTGGAAAACGCCACACACAAACTTTACTTTGATAGAGCCATCCTTACTGACCGCACTACACACTTCAATAGACCAGACCTGACCCTGTTAGATAAAACCAATAACACGGCTCTCCTCATTGACATCGCTATACCGAACACTCATAACTTACAGAGCACCATAGCAGAGAAGCTCTCTAAATATGTAGATCTCAAAAACGAAATTACTCGCATGTGGCGCCTGCAAAAGGTATCTATAGTTCCAATAGTTTTATCTTCAACTGGAGTCATTCCGAAACAGCTTTTCCAATCCATTGATTGTTTAGACCTACCTAGAAACACCTACATACTAATGCAGAAGGCTGTCATTTTAAACACCTGTAGGATCGTCAGGAGATTCCTGCAAAATGAGCTTCCAAGTGAAGTCTCCCCCTCTGAAGTGCACTTGGCTTAGGCCCGTGCGCTTTGGATTTTACCGGTTTTACACCGAGAAGATTAGATCTTAACCCAAAAATAATAATAATAATAATAATATATTTTTATTGCAGACACAGTGATCCATATTTTACACGAGACAAACTTACAAAAAATCTACTAAATATACAGTATTTGTACATAAAAAAAGTCACTTATACAATTATATTTCAGGAGGCAATATCCACCCACCGTCTAAATGTAATTGTATAAATAAGTCTTTCTGCCAGACTTCTAATAATCGAATTATCGCACGAGTCAACTCTGGACATAAAAGACGCAATCCTGTTCCGCTGAATAGCGTTGAAAGAGTCTGATGCTCTCGCAGGCAGACTTAGCTCAGCAGCGTATGCGGTTCGAAAAGTTAGATATATTACCGATGAAGATACAGCTAGGTTAGTTTACTTCAGTTACTTCCATAGTGTTATGTCTTATGGTATTTTGCTTTGGGGACAGGCAGCTGACATCCAGACTATCTTTGTTCTTCAGAAAAGGGCGGTACGCGCTATTTATAAATTAAATCCACGCGACTCGTTGAGGGAATTATTTAATGAAATAATTTTTTTAACAGTAATATCGCAATACATCTATGAAAATTAATGTATACACACAAAAACAGAGATAATTTTATGAAAAGGTGTGATGTTCACAATAAAATACAAGAAACTAGAACGAATTACATATCCCATCATATAGATTACGAAAGGTAGGGAAATCATTTGTAAGCAATTGCGTAAAATTCTATAATAAGCTTCCATCTGAAGCAACTGAGCTCCCTATTCGTAAATTTAAACTGTATATAAAACGAAATCTTATCAAGAAAGCCTATTACTCCTTAGATGATTACGTTAATGATGTAAATGCTTGGCCGGATGTCGCCCAGTTCCACACCGACAGTAGTATGTAAGAACAGTTAGACTTAGTTATGCTAAGATTGTATTAGTTGATAAGCGATAAACTTGCTAGTGGTTTCTTTTTCACTTCTTCCGCTAGTGGACAAAATATTTAAGTGAATTAAAAAATTACTTTTCTAAGTGCTTATTTTGTAAGTCTAAAGAAATAAATGGTTTGATTCTGACTCTGTAAAGAAGGTAGCCTCTGCCCTTGCCTCTGGTCCGTTATTCTCTTAGTTTACCTCCGATATTTACGGCCTGAGTAGGTGGGGTTCGATTATTACACCGCGATCGCCACATGAGTTAGTGAAAAAAATGTACTTCCTTAGATCCTTGGAATGAGTTGAATAGGGAATGGAACTTTTGTCCAGCTGCAAACCCATTATCAGTGTAGCGCTGATCACACCCAGTTCTTGTAGCGTCCCATTTTTGATCGACTTCAAAAAAATGAGGAGATTATCAATTCGACATTAATCTTTTTTTATGTTTGTTACCTTAGAACTGTTGACTGGATGGTCCGATCTTCATGATTCTTTTTTTGTATGAAAGCCGGTGATTTCCGTTTGGTCTCATTTTAATTTTGTTCAGTTCTGACAGTGGGATTCTTGAAAATTCATGAAAAAACTATAAACATTGAGTTTTATAATACAAAATTAATTATAAATGACTTTATTCACTAAATCAACTATTCTATTTATTGTTTATCCACAGCTGGGCATAGCTAGGTAGAGTTTTAAATCACCCTTCCCCCTATATCGACTCTGCTTGCCACAAGCGAAATCATCAAATATTTGCATTCCGCTGTAAAATAATATAATTATTAATTTACCTGCCATTCAACGTTCCGATTGAGTTGGGGAATGGTGAGGTTTGTGTGGAATTGATGCAATGGAGGGTTTTCAATATATTTGTACGTGGTTTTGGTAGGTATATGACGGTTTTTTTATGGTATGACGCACAGTAAACAGCCCAGCTTGTGTGGGCAAAGGTTGATGAAGGTTATCCATCAGCCATTGGACTTAAATTACTTTTATAAAGTTGAATTGCAATTTAATTTTGAAATTATTGTATGAACAAACACAGGGTTATTTTAGATTAATTTCATGGATAATGTAAATTATTGTCCAGTCATACAGGGTAATTACAAAAGTAGTTTTCTATAAACCTACCACAGTACAACTTTAACTTTAGGTAGATCATCATTATTTGTTTATTGAGCTAGTACATAAATACACTTCCAATTACATTAGTCATACAGAAATGACAATAAAATTGATATTATTATAGTGATAATATCCACAATAATTTTATTTCAGGAGAATTGTTACTTATATAGTCAAATAAAATAAATACTCACCTTATAAAAATTATTAAAATTATATAAGCATCACATTACACTATTATCATTTTCTATCATTATTTTAAAAAATAATGCTGGACAATTCACACAGCATTATCTAGCCCCAAGCTAAGCAGAGCTTGTGTTATGGGTACTAGATAACTGATATACATAATACAATACACTACATAGATAGATATTTTTTTCACACATACAATTTATAAATGTGAGAGTGGATGCAAGTATGGATGTTTGTTACCTAAACGGATCAGGCAAAAAATTATAAAGGCATACAGGTAATTCTAATTCTGGAATGAAACATAGGCTGCTTTTTATGTCATAAAACAGCTCCCGTGGCATGGACCACGGGAGATGTTTTATGACATAAAAAGCAGCCTATGTTCCTATGTTATTGTAGAAATCACCTTTAAACGTTTCAATAAAAAAAAGCGTGCGAAGCCGTAGCTAGTAAAAAATAGTAAAAAATAAATTCACACGAATTCAATTATGAAAATCTCTATAAATAATTATTGAAACTACCCGTACAATTGTACAATATTGAGTTAATGTAACGGAAGTCTAGAAACCCAAAGTGTTAACTGAAGAAGCACCGCTCTCTTTGATTACAATGGGACTGCTTCTCTGAGATTGGGGTGACCATGAGGTCCCTTATTTTTAGTAAAGCTGCAGGTTGATTCAGATGCTATTGTGAGTGTATCCTCTGTAAAAAGGCTTAGTACATAATATCAAATTAGCTAGAAGATAAAAAAGCGTCGATGAAGTTTTGCTCCAGCATCATACTGACACCCAAAAAGGTAATGGTTTCTTGTTCGCCTCTTTACTGTACCTTAAAAATATTGCAGAGAGCAAATCATTAAAGTCATCACTTTATTTGCTAGTTTGACTTACGAATATGTAATTTAAATTTTGTGACCAGGGGTATGGTGTAAAAAGCATTTAATTTAAATATGAGAGGTGTTTTATTCATACAATTTTCGCCGTTAATTTGGTCATGTTTTCTCTTTGTAACTAAAGCCATCAATCAGCGCAATAAATATTATGAGGAATAAATACTCAATAACACATTTAAATCAACCATGCAGTTGAACGCGCTTGAAGTCAAATGTATCATGTTTTGAGAAATCGATGATTCGTCGAATTCACATGCAATATAGGATTCATTTTTTGCAAACGAACTTCATATCATGTAAAAAGAAGGTACCTACTGGCTAAAATGGCTACCCTACCCTAAAACAAACATTTGTGCAAGTTAGCGCAAGAGCCCGCGCGCTCCGCCATTGCGTGATGGTCGGCCGTGAGTCTTGAGGAGAATTCAATTACGGGCTCTCTGTCTAACTGCCAGTTCAGTTGGATATGAATAAGATATTATTTCAATCAGTCGCAAAATTTTGTCTTAATATTTCATTGAAGTGATACCTACCTATTATTTCCATCGTTTTTTTACCACCTTACCATCGGATTATGATTTCTATGGAGAGTGCACTTGTGTTTTCGCACACACTTGTGCACTATTATAGGTATGTCCTTCATCAAATTAATTTAGTAAAAAAAATGACATTTACTAAACCTCCATTTTTTTCTTGGTGACAGCCCTAATTACGAACTATTGAAGTGGTACTCATAAACAACGGAGATTATATTGTGAAAGAAATTGTATTGCAAAATATTAGGTTCGCTATCAGCCAATAAAAAGATATTGTGTTCTAGTTTGAAGAATTCTGCGGTTTCAATAATAATGGACAAGTACGGTTTCCATAATTAACGATAAATAAAACTGAAATAAAATTCAGAATATTCTGGTAGTATCAATGGTTAAGGTACCTTCCCTTACTGCACTGGCTATACAGGCCGTAGATACTCAAAAAAAGAAAGTCGAAGTTTCTGTTTAGTTTTTGTGAAAACGCTTTCGTTATAAATAAAGTTATAAATAATTTGGCAAGTGACATAAGAGTTAAATTTGCTTGAATTCCTATTCCTTTTCCTAGTATAAACGCCGAAGAGTATACACTAACTCAATTTCGCTAAAAAACAAAAACGAAGAAGTATTTTCATGCATTACATGCAAAAATAATTATGAATTTACTTTATAAAATGCTCCAATATAAAACTTAATTAAATTTCAGTAATGGCTGCGCGTCCTTGGCAGATTCAATTAATATTCACATGTTCAATTTATTTTGATATGGCGGAAGTTCATTATAATTATAGTTCCGAGTATCAACGTGGTATCAACCTATTTATTAATGTTGTTTCTTGATAAAAGGTCGTGATGTAACTCATATGAATTAAAGTGAAATTCAATTATTTTGGATAACATCAATCCAATTTCAGCATTATTATAGAAAGACTTACGTGTTTAATCAAAGTTTTACCGCTTTTTGACCGCGGCTTTGCTCCCAAAGTAAAAGAGGAAGTAATTATAATATGTATTGGAAAAGAAAATGACAATCAAGTATTAGAAAGAAATTAAAACTATACAACGAACTTTATTACATTTACAACAATTGAGCTAACTGCAGACTGTTAAAAACAATCTACAGGTAGCTTAACTGATCCATATCTATACCAGTCGAAGGTGAACCCAAGACGCTGGCTGCATTGCCTTGCAATTAATTTTGATATTATAGACTTATTCAATAACTTTAATTCAATTTCACGATTTTTTCACCGTCCCAATATTAGTATAAATATTAAAAGATAATCATATTAAAATCTTATGTTTCACCCATAATAATTACGTTCGATTAACTCAAAATATATCAAAAGATAATAATTATTAAAATCTTATGTTTCACCCACAATAATTACGTTCGATTTACTCAAAATATATAATATTAAAAGATAATCATATTAAAATCTTATGTTTCACCCATAATAATTACGTTCGATTTACTTAAAATCTAGAGCAATGGTCTTCAGCCCTCGTAAAACTTTCAAAGCGTACGTAACTGTGGCCACAAACACCAGCGCAGCGTTACAAACACGACAGTAAAATTTTATCTAGAATAATAAAAATATGAGCTGGTCACGATATAATCTACCTCCCTACTATCCTAGCATTCATGTTTGTTTTCGCTTGCTATAATTTCTGCGTTTCAATGATATTAGATAAAGAAAACCCTAATCTGCACTGAATAACATCCGTGTACTGACTGGAGGGCTTTATGTATTTATATAAAAGCCGTAGAGTTCCAATAAGAACCCTTTTTTCATAATAAAATGCAATTCGTATGCCCAGCGTGGGGATTATGGGCATTACCCCCATGAGATAAGCGCTAATAAGTCGCCTGATATGATATGAGCGACTAATTAGCGCTTATCTCATGGGGGTAATGCCCATAATCCCCACGCTGGGCATGCTAAATTACCAACAATAATTCAAAAATCATTATTCCATAATACTTCCAACATTACACATGCTTGTCTACCATGAATTGCCATAATTAAATCGTCTGACGCTACCATTGATTAATTAAAAATGGAAGATAGGTTACGTTTCCCAGCGCATACTCAAAAATTGGCATATGTTACAACTACACGCAAACACATACGCTCACAGTTATATTTCCAGTCCTGTGCAATACAAAGAAGAACAAAGACGCAAAGACGTACCTAAGACCGAAGTGAGACCGAGACAACAATATTTCTCGCTAGTACGACCGCCCATGCCGTCGCCGATCAGACGGTAACTGAGGTGGGACCACACAATTTTACACAATTTGAGGTTGCCACTTTCGAGAAACCAGTACCTCATCTTCCCTTTTTAATAAATCAATGGACGTAACTACAGTAATTACGTAAATACGCAGATAGTATTGTTAGCTTCTTCATAGGTAACTGCGCACCCGCCCGCACCGCATTCGCCGAAATCCGTATACCTAGGGGACTAGTAAAATGCGTCTCGCCGATAGGTACGCGGGGTTGCATACTTTTCATACTTAAATTGTAAAATGCGATGGTTTGATTCGGTGCGTGCGACGCGGACATGTGTGAGTTCATTTTCATGGTACCATAAGCTAGCGAGTATAGTTTGTAAAAACTTACGGTAGAACTACAGATAACATATCTTACACTAAGCCCCTCAGACTAAAGAGAGCTTACATTTCATGTTTCAATACATTGCTTCCAAATCCTTCAAAACGCAGTCAGAACGTTCTATAAATAACAATGACCGGGATGTGATATAACGTTTATGGCAAACTTAAGTGTAGGTATTGCCGTTTTCGTACCAGTTTATTGCCAGAACAATAAAAATGCATCGAACGTTGGAGCTGCTTCGTGAGATGGCTTATTTGCAGTCTTATGCGATGGTATCAGACAATAACATGAAGTGAAACAAGTTTAGGTTTCTTTATAGGATTGCCTTTGACATGTTTTAGTAGAGAAAGAAACGGAATATTAATACTGTTGATGCTGACAAAATGCCAAAATATTTTTGTAAATGACCCTGGGTGGTTACAAAATTATTAGACTGGAGGCTGGCAAGAATTGAAAAGGCAACCTCGGCAAGAGGTGATGATGAGGTTTAATAAGAGAACGCCATAGGTACTTAAACCAAAAATTACCTAGGTAATATGATTTTGAAAATCTGAGGCACTATGCTTGAGTTAGAATTCCCCATATTACCAAATATATATACAACCAAAGAATAGACATGCCAATTAGAACTAGTACTGATAATTAAAACAATTGAGTTAATTGCAGACAATCTTCAAGTAGCGCAACTGATCCATATCAATACCAGTCTGTAGCGTCCCCAAGCCGCTGGTTGCATTACCCCACTCTATGGCAATGCAATAAATCCACCTGAAATGCCTGGAATTACCAATCTTACCAGCTTACCTTTTGATATTGATATGGATTCATATAATCCATCATCAATACCAGTCTGTAGCGGCCCCAAGCCGCTGGTTGCATTAACCTACTCAACGGCACTGCAATAATTCCCCCTGAAATGCCTGAAGTTACCAATCTTACCAGCTTATCTTTTGATATTGATATGGATTCATATAATCCAACTTGCAACAGTATAGTTGAATTGAAATTAATTTGAGACTTCACTGATAGATCTTAGAAGCGGGAGAGCAAAACTATAGATCACGTTCGCGAAATGCCTTTCAATCAGCGTATCAAGCGAGCGACGCCGTGAAGATCTCACGAACACAATTTAATTCAGCGAACATGCACGCTCCATTCGTACTGCAAATAAATACCAATGCGAATGAAGAGAATCGACACTGTTCAGTATGTATTTGCAATGGATACGACAGAAATACCTATCGTTCAGATGGCTTACCTACTCGTCACTTTCATTAGAAACATCATCGCCACTTTTATGTACGCGCACTTCAGTAATAGATCTAACACCATCATCACATCTAACACCTCAATTCTTCTCTCAATTTCGTTCAAAAAACTAGTTATAAAATCAATACCTAATCTGTTCTTATCTTCTTCTCTAACACCCGCTGAGTTTAAAGAGACATCATTGTGTTATCTCTAAGAGATAATGTCGATAGAGGTATCGTTATGTTTTTTCTAGAAGATGCCACTGGCGCCAAGTGTATGTGAGTCAGCCATATAAACTGGCTGGAGCGCAAGATAGCACCGTCAGTAGTCACTCGTCACGAGACGCAAGAAAAGTGGCTACGAGACACTCGTCCGCATACAAATAGTTTACAAATGGCATTGTCGTGGGGCCACGTCGTCGATGCCATGGCTAAGTGAAATTAGTGCTTTCTGCTCGGGTTGTCTATAGCAGATTAACTTTTCGGAGACTTGTCTTGGTATGCGACATCATGTTTGCATGAGACGTAGCGAATGAACACGTTTTACGTAAGACATTGGGAATAACTCCAACAAAATATCTTTATCTCATAAGTATCACTTACCTTTCATGCAGTGCTGGGGTTTTTTGAAAATTGTAATCTATGTGCCTTTGAAAGATAGGTTAATAAATAAATTAGTAAGATTTTATAATTTGTTCAGTTTTTTGTATAAAAGATATCAAAGAAGAATGTTGCATACCAACTCAAATCAATTCAGACCCAAATATGCAGCTTCTTTTTCAAATATAAAATCGTATCAAAGCCGAAACGAAAGCTTCAATTACCAAAGCAGACATCCCAATGAATGAAAATAAAAGCAGAGCAAATTTAAAAAAGATTTTCATCTTATTTAGTAAAGTCTACGAGGCGTTGGATGGCAAACTAGAAGTCAGGTGGCGCGGTGTAAAAGAAAACTCATTACTTCTTATTCAGCGACGCAGTGGAGTCCTGCATTCATCGCAGTTGGGTTATCGATGAAAGGAATTGTTAGTGCTGGGGTGGTAAACAGCCATTAGTGAATGCTTGTTGTGTAAAGTGATTTGGGCAAATAAAGGGAGAGTTGGGTGCCGAAATGTAAACAAATGAAAATCGCAAAAACGGTTGCATTTGTTCCCGGTTTGGGTGCTACGTATAATTTTAAATACTTAGGTATTACGATTACGAGTATTATCTACTACGAGTCTTTACGAGTAAAACAATGTTATAAATATAACAATACATATCGCGATGCACTTAGGAAGGTACAGTCAACTACGAAAAACGCTGAACACGTTATGCGGTACGCAGTCCGAAGATTTGCTTCAAATAACAACGTGAGAATTTTCTTTTATTTATGTACTTGCAGAGTTAGAAGTAATAAAATACAAAAACTAGGTTCTCAGTTGAACTCCTCAACTTTAACCTCAACCTCAACAGCCCATATTGGTCTACTGCTGGACGCAGGCCTCCCCTGGGTCACCCATAATCCCCACGCTGAGCATTGGGGTTGGGGGTCGCAGTTTGGTGGTAGAATTGTTCTGCAGGGGGCGCTGCTACCCGCCCCCCGGTGGATATCCCTTAGCCGCCTCTTACGACACCCGACGGAAGAGTTGGGGTGGTGCAAATTCTAAGCCAGCACAGTAGTATTAAACTCGGTTCATACAAAACCGAATGGTTGTTCGGTTTTGTTTGAACCGAAACCCGAAAGTCTTTGATACAATACCAAATAAATTGTTATTGATTATTTGCCCACAATGCCACAGAGGTCGTCGATGACACATTTTATATTCGAAGTTTCTAGTTCTCTAAGTAATTGTATCGAACTCAGCACTAACAAAATTGCAGCTATAAAATCACTACTCTAAACCACATTGTAACTCAATGAAGTTCGAAAAACATTTCTAATTTATTGCCTAGACCACATTCATTTTATTAATACAGATTTATCGATAAAGTAAGGACAGGGCACATTTCAGCAAAGAGTTGCCGTAATAAATTTAAAAGCAGCACATCAGTATGCCACCGCCGTTTCTTCTACACACCAATACGAATGAGGCAAAGCAAGACATATTGTGGTTACACGAAAGGTCGGACTTTGCAGTTTGATTTTTCGCTTTGATGCCAGAAGTTTGGTCATAGCCTTCATTGTAACATGCTTATAATTAAACCGGAAAAGGACTCTCGTAATGACCGCCTAACTGACCGTCTTCCTCAAAACAAACAAAAACAAACAAACAAAAAATATTTATTGACCAAAATATAAACACCAACAGAAAACTTACATTTAAACGGTAATGTATGAGTATACTATACAGTGTAGCTCTGGATGTAGATAAAGTTCTCGATTCCTCGCTCTTACTAAGAATAAATCTTGAATAAATCCCAACTTCGGTTTTTACTACTAGTTACAAGGTTTTTTATAAATGTATTTTTCGTTAAAATTAAGCCTTATATGTTATTTATTATGTTAGAGTATTATGTAAAGTTACAAGTATAGTCAGCCAGAAATAGATGTGTGTTTTATGAATATAATGTGTAATAATGAATATGTGTGTTTGGTATGCTGAGGACACCAGTCTCATGAGAGTCTAGGCAACAGCAGATGGCGCGAATGTAGAGTGTGTTTGTGTTGTATGTAGAGTGTAGTTGAATGTTTACCTAATATATTTATGACAGGACCTTAAGAAGAGCTTCCGTTTCGTTATAGTTTTTATGATTAAGAAATTCCTTGATTATAATTTTACATTGCGAGGCGGATGATTTACTGATGAGTGAAAGTTTGTTAATTTTATTGTAAAGATATGAAGAGAGGAAGTATGAATGTTTGTATGCAAATGCAGTTTTACAATCGGTAGTGTGGTAAACTTTATTCGTTCTTCTTTTATTAATCTGGATATCTGGTGTTAATCTGTGCTGTTTTAGTAAAGTTAGTCCTCGTTTGCCAAGTCGCGGTCTCTACTCAAGAACACGTTAACCCTAGCATCGGCAGTTGTGGTTGTAGGTTCTTCGCGGCCTATGTGGCTGGTCCACATTTATCAACATAAACAAAGCCCAGTAGGCTACCCATGTACTGTATAGAAATAACAAAATTCAGTTGAGTTACATCAATCAAAAATAATCCCGAATCCACTGCCCCTAAATATCCATCTGCTCTGCATTGAAAAGTAAACCGAGATATAACTTTTGAAATGTAAGAAAATGTATCCAAATTAGATTTATACGTAAACCTAATACTCGCAGTGGAAAGTGTTCGGGTGATTTGGGAGTGCGGCCTACAGATTGAATTTACCCTGAACCCGAGGGGTTCTGCAGGGAGATAGTTTGCTGGAAAGGTTTTGAAATTTTATAATGCGAAATTCGTTCTTTACTGCAACAACTGTTTCAGCATTGGAAAGTTTTTTGCAAGTTGTCAAAAATTTTCTAAGCATGCACGATACATGTTATAAATTATAAATAAAGAACAGAATAAAAATAAATTAATTTGTTTTTTAGACATAGCTAGGTGTACATTGCGTACTTAGAACTTAAAGACTAAATTAATATTTTTTAAAACTCTAGACTTTGAATTATGTTTTCAATCCCTATGTAATCTTATGTATTAAAGAATTTTACCGAAGGTCTGACTAAATTAAGAATTAGAGACTCGTGCATAATTATAGTCAACATAGCACTTTTCGTGACTCATCCAGCCAAAATACATTTCGAATCTCCATCTTTATTTAGCTTACATACGTCTAGAGTCCCAAAGGGCGCTTTTACCGCCATTATTTCTATAATATCACTTTATATGTACCGTAGGTACGTTTTTATTATTCATGATAATACGCCTTACATTAGCGTGTTTTTGTTCTTCACATTATTTTTACGATGTGCTTCACGATTTTTTTCCAACGTGTCTTTGTTTTGTTTACCATATTTGATTTTCTATATTTTACGCTTGGCATTAATAGAATATTGCGTCATAAAGAGATTTTATTCGACAGAATTTTAAGTTCATATTATTTCTCAGATGATTCTAGACTAAATCCTAAAGTTTTACCTTTCAACATGTTATTGATAAATCATGATAATCTGCCAAAGTTTTATTAGTAGCTATTTAGTGCCTTGCAACTAAACAAAATATCATTGACAATGTCTTCATGCAAATAGTAAGCTCCAATGAAGCAACTCCTATTCGAAACTGTTTCCACAGTCAGTTTAAATGTATGTAAAACCTTTCAGCGTGACCTCTTGAAAACTTCTGACCTCGTTCTTGTCTTCTGACCCGCAGCGTGGCAGTACGGAATCCTTCTTATCTCTATATTTACTGGTCTTGACTCACAATTTGTACGAGAAAAACAAGAGAACATCGCAATTTTGTGAACGTAAAAGTTTGAACGGAAAAAAAATATTTATGAAACTTAATTAACATGAAAATGTCTCACAGTAACATGTACCCGAACATTTTACAGTTGAATATTTTTTGATAAAGCGACGATGATTTCGATTCCTTACTGACAAAAGCCAAATTCACGGAACGTCAATTAAAAATTCGGAAGCACTAATTAATTACTTCGATTTCCGCCAATTTAACGTGAAACCCTTGAGAAAATTAACCGGCAGGCAATTAAACAGACGTACAATTACGCTGTTATTATATAGATGTATGGATGCATCATTATGACAATCCGGTTGGCTTGTAATGAATTGGCAATTAGCTCTGACCTTATGTGTGTGTAAATTACGACATTTCGCCAGAGAGCACAAGATGGAAGGCAGTAGAGCGTGGGGTGTGGGGCTGCTATAGTTACCTATGTTCCACGGCTCAAACGTCTGATGTTCGAGTTGGCATTATGTGGAATGCGAACCCAGTCTGGAATAAATGAAGTGAGTTTTGGTTTTAGGTTTGCGGGGAAAAAGTTACAATTTGCTTGTTTAATTGTTTTCTCAATTTGGTACGGCACAGATGTTTTTGGACGGCATGCACAGTACTTATGAATAAGATGGGTATAATAAATGTATTAATAAGAACACAATTAATAAATTTAAGCTGACTTCTATTTCGGTCAATGAATTGGCATTGTCATTTAACATGGCAATGCTGTTAGCATTCTGGGCACTCTGACTTTTGGTGACGGCTTAGATCTATAAGAAAAAGATATAAGTTTAATTACTAGTTATAAGATAAATATAATTCTGCTACAAACCTTATATGTACTTTAAACAGACATACCTACCTACAAATTATAAACAATTTAATGCTAAGATACGTAAAGAAAAGTAATGAATAAACTGTTTCACGGCAAAAGGTAGAGGTCTCTAAAATGCACCTCAATTATTTCCATAGCCTTTGACTCAGTCATGAGAATAATGAATCGTGTGAACTATGAGTTTCGTAATAAACTCTAATCATTCTAAAATAAGGTTCCAAGTCGAACAGAGGTCTCCTGCATTCTATGTCCAAGCTAGACGCTTGTCGGACATAACGCACTAATTAATTGGTAATCCATATACAAAGCAAATCAATTAAGGCACAATAATTAGGGTCTATAGCATTTGAGGTGAGGCTTAGCTGAAACTGTGTACACTACTCTATCCTAAGCCTGTGTGGGTAGGTTCTGAGAGAATCTATTGTTCTCTCGCTTGTGATAAAAGTGTAGGTTGCATTTTCTAGACATAAGCAACTCTTGGTAAAAGCACCGACGAACTTTTACAGCTTTCAAATGAAACACCACACGTAAAAAACATAAGAAGTAAGTAAAAAAAACGAAACTAAATAACATTTGAGAACTCTAAAATTATGCCATCGTTTTACATAAGAAAGGGATATCAACATTTTGTCATCACAATCATCATAAGTCACAAGTTTTCTATTTTATGAGCCAATCAGTTGATTTTCAGCTTCAACAGCATTTAGCCCATCTTATCTACTATATAATAATAAATACTATATTTATTTTATGTTTAGTAATATTTTATTCATGTTAAGGATGCATTAGGATTTGTAAACAATATATTATATATTTATATTAAAATATTATTTCTGTATACACGCCACCGTCTTTTTCGATTACTTCTTGTCCATCCTAAGGTTGCCTGGAAGAGATCGCTTTTAGCGATATCGGCCGCCCATTGTAACTTATCTGTTTTTTATTTTATTTTTATTTTAATTTGCTTTATTAGGAGAACAAACAGTTTTACACACTTTAGGAATAAACTTAGATACTAACTTTTTAACGTTTTCGTGTTTTCTGATAATTGGTGTGCAATAAAGAATAATTGTATTGTATTGTATTATATCCAAAATTAGCCCAATAGGCATTGTACCAATAAGGTATCAAAATCAAATCCAACTCGCACATTACCCAGTCATAAAGCCGTTTAAGACGTAACTTCAAATTAATACATTATACGTCGACATAACATCACATCCTAATTGTAAGTCCGTGGATGCTAATCCAATTGGTGCACTGGCTGCCGGCAGGGCCATCGCCTCACCTCTCCGCCGCGGTTAATTTGCCAGGCTAGGCAGCGATGGCAGATGCTGGCATTGTACAGCTTCTGTACAGAATTGCAACTTGGCGTATTGCTTACGACTTTAGAGCGTATTTTTTAAGAATATTGGGTGGATTGTTATGCGTTTTATTCAGAAAATTCACGGGATTGCTACTGTACTCATTAAATACTACATACCACATTTAGTGCGCAAGTCTATAGGCACAAATAAATATATTTTATTATTAACATAAAACAAGGAAAACAATCTTCATAAGACAAGAATATAACAAATGTGCAAAAGTTTTGCGTTATTACGAAAAACGTGTTACTGTTGACATTTTAGTAAATGTACAAATTACATTTAGTTTCCACCAACTTGCTGAGGTCTGAATGTAATCAAAAACATTAAGCACTGAAACCTGTACATATTGTTACTCTGTGGTTGCCGCCCCCAATCAACCGAACCTTCCTTAGATTGTAACAATATTATTTTAGGGCTGTCCAGAAATATGGTTGAGATTTTTTAGTCTGTTATGTCTGCTTTTACTTTTACTTTTGACTTCTACGTCTTGTAACTTCTACTAAAAATATGTAGAAAATATATTCAACGCTTTTAGAACAAACAAGGTCATGTCAAAAATCAGACCAAATAGTAATGTAGCTATAGGTACCTCAAATAGTGTCACAATGTGTAGTGAAAAACCTATTGAACAGTTTCGGTTAGTATTTCAATGTAAACCAAAACCACCACGCCATCATGCTAATGGAAAACACTCGAATTCCTGGTAATTTTACACGAGAAAGCTTATTTGAACAATAAAACAATGTTCATCTGATAGGAATATCACTAACAAGCTGTATCGAATCAAAACTCAATGCAAAATGAAAACAATAATGTTTTGTTAGTAGGTAGTGAACAGTTTTCCACAAATTGTCTCTATTCAGAACAGATCCAAATAAATTCACCTACCTACTTTACTTATATTGTTCCAGGACAGTTTTCTCGATTTTTTGTCGGGTAGATCTCAGGCCAATTCATATTTGGTCTGAGGGGTAGATGTACAAAAAGTTCAGAAATACTACCTACGTTATTAAATTTTATGAATATTTTAGAGTCCTATATTCAAAAAATCTCATTTGAATACCAATGATAGTATTCCCAATAATAAATTATTATGGTTTGTAAACATACTTATTCAATTCAATTCATATATTAAAAACACACAATATTACAGAGTATGCTACCAGTGAGCTCATTATATACGTACTTAGAAAATAATTCCTACTTTACAAGGGCTGTAACATTCACATCATGGTTTTTATGTCACGCCACGACTGTCAAATCAATTATATCAAAAACCCTACGCCCTTAGCAAAATATTTCCGAACTGAAACAAACTCGTTAAACAAAGAGACGGCCGGTGCGTTCTCACGTCCAGTTTTTGTTCTATTATATCGAAATATAACAATGTATTTTACCTTAGCTCTGCATGGCAATATACGCGAGTTAAGTCGCTGGTGCGTTAGGGGACTATACCGGAATAAGTCGTATTGTTCCGAAATTTGGACGTAAATAGGGATGCTTTAGTACTTATGTAAGTACTAGGTATGATCAAGTGTTTTTGTTAGGGTGCATGCAGAAAATACTTGCTTTTCGCCTAAAAATAAGGAGATCCTTATTCTTATTAATGAGCATTGATTATCATTATTAGGTTTCCCTTTGTATCTTATCCCTGTTTATGTAGAGACGACTTCACAATACAAAGCTAGAGATTATGCACTTATGAATGAAAAATGAGCACGGAACGAACAGTTTTCCTCAAAATGCGATTGCAAATGTAAATGCTGTTTTTCACATGCATCAAGGAGAAAAACATTTTAAAATATTCCTTCTGATTCACTCGCCAGACGCGTAACATGATTAGACGCGCAGTAATTTTATTGAGAATTCACGCCGCGGGGCTTGGCGGAATTGGCATGAATTTTACATGAATCTCGTGACAAGACTCGTCATTCATTTTCGGTAGATGGCAAGATGGTAGTAAAACTTGTTTGCTGTCATTGTTAGGTGTGCAGCGCAACGCAAACAAGGAAGAGTTCTGTTGTGGATAATCGATAGATTCTCGTTGTTGGCATCTTAAGAGTTGTTTTGGACTTAGCGTAGGTTATCGTAGTTTTTAAACAATTTTTGCTCAATACGTTATTTGAAAAGTACATATTTATGCATGTGTTTGACGTGTACGAACATTTTCTTATAAATAATAAAGTACTCGCATTTCTGGGTACAAACCTCCGTTTGTTTTGTTTTATTCTGTAAAATCAAATACGAACCAAATCTAGGCTCCAAATCGCACTAATCCAGAATTGTTTCACAGCATCAATTCATATTTTAACTTCCATTAGTCACATTTTCAGTGCAAGCTCAATGAGAACCGTCTTAGGTTTAATTTAACCGTTTGTTTTCAAAATTAGAATCAACAAAACTCAGTTCAGCTTCATCTAGTTCAAATTCGGAATACCTATTGTGTGACATAACAGGTCTTGAACCGGATCAGTGATATGCTTCAAACTCGTTTAAAATGTTAAACTTAGTTTATTGAACGCGTTCAATTAATACGGTGAATTTAAACCTTAGAACCAGTGATGCATTTATCATTGTGATAATTCTGTCCATCTTTTCTTCATTCCCCGCCCGTAGTTTTTTCTACAATCTGCAGCCGTCCTTTGTTACAGATGATTTACGCTGATACTCTGAACATTTTTCAGCATTATTTCGTTTCCTAAGCTCATTTTATCTTCAGTCTGGCTCGATATTTTAAGCCAGGTGTTGTTGATGATTGAATTATCTAGATATACAACATTTCTTTCGCATTTATAGAGCTTTCTTTGGCTTAGCTGAAGCGTTAGATGTTATGATGTTTACAGCTGTTTTACTGGCTCCATTTGATACTAGGCTTTTAATTGTTAAGCTATAAAACTCTTTAAGTTTAATGTTGACCTTAATAAATTCTTTCGAAACTCCCCGGAAAACACCCTTATTAGAATTTTGAGTGGAATTATTAAAATTTAAAAACCGTTAGAAAAATGCGTACTTGCGTCGCACTCCAACTCATTTACTTTTTATTTTGCTGTAAAAAAGGAATCAAAAAGCGGGCGGCAAATTCTTTAATTTTCTTAAGAAAATTCCTTTTTTACGTCGGAAGTTCAAATTATTCCTTAATAAAGTCGCGTGGCGTGAATTCCTTTGATGGGGATGAAATATTGCCTAGGTACCGATTGGGGTGACGGGCAAATCCGGGCCTACGAAATAAAATGAATTTGGCCGGGAGCAACAGTAGAAAATTGGATATGCCATTTCAGTTTTTTTTTAATGTTTGCGGCGTCCGGAGCGCCCGATAGGATTACCTCAGCCTGCAGCGTACATTCCGATTCCACCTGCCATACCCCTGTGACACGAATCGATTGTCGAATTGCAAATGGTAATAACGATCATTTTTGCGGGAGAATTTGTAACGGTTGGTTCTTGCATTTATGTCGCTCTGGAGAAGAAAAAAAAACTCACAAAACAGGGTTTTATATTTGCGAACTTTGCTTTCGACAATTTTTTTCTCTAACAATAATCATACAGTAGGTATCAAACTTATCATTACAAAAAGTCCCTATTTCACAGGCCATGGCAATGTCTCAATCTATAGGTTCTAATAAATAATATTAGGAACAGAGATTTGTTTGTATGAAATAGGCTCCGAAACTACTGGACTGATTAAAAAAATTCTTTCCTAATTAAAAAGCTTATTTTTCAAGAAGACATAATTGATCCCGGAATTTCCACGAAAATGGGAACTACGCGGGTGAAACCGCGAGGCACTGCTAGTAAATTATAGAATAGTAGAATCCCAAGTCGTACAAAGATTTTGTACATTTCTGTTAACTTATTGGTCACGTGATTACTACTGACAAATATTGCTCAATCTATGGTTTGTCCATTTTGAATGAAGCATGTTAGTAAACAAAGTACGACACAAATAACAAAATCTCACTTGCTTTGCGTCGAGTTTCAGTAAGCAATTTTTATTGAAGGGAGGATCTAAAATCGACTAGTAATGTAAATTACGTATAAAAGGACGCGCCAACAAAGTGAATTTTAGGTTAAGTATGTGCGGTTTGTTTACGTTTATGCTCCATTCAAAATGGATACGATATAGGCCTAACTGACTTATCTATGTTCCACAATGAGTTATAAGGGCTATACACTCTCCGATACAAGTAGCTAGAGCGACAGGAAACTAGAAGCGCGGCAATTTGCTAGTCTGCGCCGGGGGTGGTTACGGGGGGGCTACTGCTAAACTCAAAAATGCTATCGCATTTTGTCAGTTATTGATTTTCAAATATTCTCTTATACCACGAATCAATTTGCTATACAAAATGATGCACATTTTTATCGTTGCCCAAATAAACGCTTTTGGAAAGGTAACGACATTTTAGGAATTACATTCACAAATCTACATATATATTATATAAAACTTTATATTTTATATAATAAAAATGCAAATAAACTATCTAAGAATTAAGAACAATAATATCTTTCGCATTGTTAGTTCTATAGTACTAATAGCACATTTTCTGTATCAATAGTTCTATTAGGTACAGCGTAGGAACATTAAAAAACGATTCTAACATAAGCTTAAAAAATAAAGGAATAACACAATAAATGGATGAGATTTCCTAGTTTCGCAGTAGCGCCATCTGTCCGTGATAAACGCTCACAAGTTTGTTCATCGGAATACCTGCTACAGGATGTTTAATTTATTTTATGCAATAAGGAAGGATGCAAAAGAGCAAGCGAAGTTGCGTCGGAAGCACCTTGTAACTTATAGCTGTGTAAACAAGAGGAGACGGGTGGAATAACTTATACTCTTGTCTGATAAATGACTTTCTCACCAATTGCTTTGACGGCCTTTAACATTGTAGTTTTAATCTACTTTTAAATTTTTACACTTTTTCACTTCGGACCTACCATACCCCTCCCCTGCCTTACCGGGTAGGGTGAGACGAAAACATACCACTGTAGAGGTATTATAGTGTTGGAAATTTTTGATGTTCATATAAAAACAAAGGCGGAAGCGCGAATTTCGAAGGATCAGCAGACACATTCTGTAAAATTTTCAATTCGAACTCGAGTAACCGAGCTCACTTCGAACGTCATCACCACGTTCGTCACTGAGGCACTACAAGCATTATCGAGTTTTGCAGAATACGAAACTTAAAACTCACTGCGGATTCAGCTTAGTGATGTTCGAAATGAGCTTATAGAATAAGCCTGCAGTACCTAAGCACCAAAGTTTGGTCTGCTGTCAATCAAACGACAGAAATCGAACGTCCTACGTATTCTACGTACACTAATGACAAAATCGGTGTAAACACTATCATTCGCACGTTGCACGTGTGGTTTTAGCACTGCGTACTCGTTTGTAGCATAGAGGCTCGCCAATGAAAGCGTTAACGATCCTTATCGAAGTCCATGTTCGCGCTCCAGTATGAACCGGATTTTCAACAGCTTTCATTGAAAATACGGTGTAAATGTGGCGTAAGTTTTATTAAAAACAATCGAATTTCTGCCCACACTGTCAACCGACACTACAATTCTAACGTAACTTTTCTATTATTTTGATTTTACGTCTCGTAGACCCTTTCAATACGCATTGATATGGATAAGTTGCTATATATTATATATTGTTTTCAATAGTCTACCGTTAGTTCAACTGTTCCATTTGCTCTTTTCATTGTAAAAAGTATGTATCTCAAATTTGTAAATTAAATTTGTTTATTTACTTGTGTTACTTACTCTATGTGGGTTCTTCTGTATATTAATATAATTTGTCTTGTTTCAGGTAAGATAAGTTTGACGGCGTGAGACGCATGAATGATGACAAACGACAAATATACAGAGATACATATCTACACGACATGTCTACAATAATCACGTGATTTCGTTATGAATCAACACCTCACGACATGCCGCTTACATACCGGTTAACCGTTTGCGATAAAATCTCGCACGAAATCGATCGAGATAGCCTACTCGACCGAAAAAATTTAGTGTTGTCACAATACTGGACCAAAAGCACAATTAATTTCAAACACTTGAACGTTTTGAAGATATACCGTAAAGATTTTTACATTTTACATTTTACACTTATATGTCGGTGTGCGTGTTCCATCACACCGACATATAAACAATGACATAAACAACTTTATAAGAAAAGAAAATTTTACAAGAAAAGAATAGCAACAATTCAGAACTTCTTAAAATTTTGTATACTATAAACACTTGAGCTAAATTCATAGTTATTATACGCCATGTCATGCGTTATTAATGACTTACTGACTGTAGTGCTAGTACAAAACTCAAAAATCGTTTGGTCATTATTTTAATGTAAACGATATTCGACCAGTGTTACAACACTAAACCTTATACTTGTCTAACCTACGACGCAACAGGTGAGTAAAATATTTTTATCCCTATAATGTATCACTTGGCGCACGAGACCAATCTTTTAGTGACGTGATTCGATTCGATATCGATTGAGCTTAACTCGATATTTCAAATCGACAAAATTTATGTGTGCGAGCGAAGGGAAATTTAAAAATGAGCAGGTAATTTGGGGTGGAATTCGAATACATTTTGATTTTGTCGGTTTCAATTTTAGATTTATGTGAATAATTGGGTTTGGGAATGCAATAACCAAACTGTTTGTAATAGTGAATTGGAAATATGCTTTATATGCTAGGTGATGTCAGCGATAAATAACCATCATACATAAATATGATACGTTAGTTTGTAAATTATAATATGCATTACATATGCATTAGGACAAAACCAACAAATACAATCTAAACAAAACAAAAACTTTGCGGTGTAACAACGGGTTTGTCCCGTTGTTACACCGCAAAGTTTTTATTTTCTTCATAAAAGTCATCGTGACCCATATTTTGATCGGTAAGTATGTATATATGGCACCGCTGAAAACCAGAACGCGCGGCTATGATACAATTGGTAAACTTTTTGTGTAAGATTTAATACTAGATAATGTAATGTTAATTTATGTAGGTACCAGCAGCGCCTCGCGGTCTACCCGCTTAGTTCCCGTTCCCGTGGGAATTCCGGGATAAAATAAAGCCTACACCTTGTAAATAAGCTTTTTAATGATGAAATAAATTTTTCAATCGGTCCAATTGTTTCGGAGCCAATTCTATTCAAACGAACAAACAATCAAATCTTTCTTCTTCATAATTTTAGTATAGAAGTGTAGATATCACACAAATAAAGAGTTTTCTTTTCTATTCTATTCCATATGTCAATCTGTCTTGCACTAACCTTTTGTTTATCGATACATTTCCCCTTAGTGACCATCACTAGGCCTAAAAGCACTACTTACTCTGAATGAGATTGCTTTCACTTCGCGTTCACTTCACATCTCATTTGGGGATAATGCGAGTCATTCCGTTATTAGAGCGGGAGTCAGAGGTTGAATAGATAGGCCGAAGCACAGAATTAAATCTTTAGATACGCACTTACGCTTAAAAAATTTAGCATTGTCGTTGAATTCGTGCGTCAACGAAATGCCGTCGCACGCACACTATGAGTAGATAAAATTAGTGTTTTTGTCAGTTAATTTAACTGTTATTATTGTTTTTTTTGTGTAATCGCATTGTGCAATCACCTAACCCGAACTTTTGTGAACAAGCACACCACAAAAACTGTTATAAATTAATATCAAAATATTTACTTATGTCATGTAGTGCAACTCTGTGCATAGATCTGTCTCTATGGATTGTATTATAGTCTATGGTTATGTCTATGGTATAAATAAAAAGACTTCACTTGTCAACTGAAATCCACACGGCGTTTTATTAGGTTATGGGCCCAGACCCTTATTTTTGACAAAAAGTAATAGTTATTGTTAGTTATTCGTGTTTCTGTTAGTGAAAATGAGTTCCAACTATCTGGCTAACGTACCAAAGCTCAAAGGTCGTGAAAACTACGACGATTGGGCATTTGCCGTCGAAAACTTGCTGATACTCGAAGGCGCGGACAAGTATCTGAAGCAAGAAACTGCTGTTACTGCTGGAGCAGTCGACGCAGCAGACACAAAGGCACGAGCGAAGTTGATTTTGACGATCGATGCATCGTTATTTGTGCACATAAAGCAGGCAAAGACCACGAAGCAATTGTGGACAACCCTAAAGACTTTGTTCGACGATTCAGGATTTTCGAGGAGAATTACTTTGCTTCGTCATCTTATATCGATTAGATTGGAAAGTTGTGAAAATATGACGAATTATGTGACACAAATAGTGGAAACCTCGCAGCGATTATCGGGTACAGGTTTCGAGATCAACGATGAGTGGGTTGGATCTTTGATGCTAGCTGGATTACCAGAACGATTCATGCCAATGATCATGGCTATCGAACACTCGGGAATCGATATTACGGCTGATTCGATTAAAACCAAACTATTGGATATGGAATCTGTTGATGTGAGTGAAACGGAACGTAATTCAGCATTAGTTGCAAAAGGTTGGATCAAAAAGAAAAATAATTATGGCAACACTAGCAAGCATGGTCAGACTTCTCAAGCCTCAACGTCAAACTCAAATGTCAACAAAAATACGAAAACAATAATTACTTGTTATAAATGCAAAGAAACGGGCCATTATCGGAACCAATGTCCTCTTTTACATGAAAAAGCAGATAAGAAGAAACAGTCTAACGCTTTCAGCGTTGTTTTTCTTAGCGGAAACTTCAATAAAAGTGATTGGTACGTGGACTCCGGAGCCAGCATGCACATGAGTGCCAACGAAAATTGGATAAAGAATCCGTTGTATTCACGGAATTTACCTGAAATTATTATTGCTGATCAGACAAAAGTTCCTGTTGTCTGTTCGGGAAACGTCGAGTTCACAACAAGTCGTGATTATGAAATAAACGTGAAGAATGTGTTGTGCGTGCCTAGCCTTACGACTAATCTTTTATCAGTCAGTGAATTGATCAAAAATGGAAACAGCGTCGTATTTGAGCCCAACAAATGTCTTATACGAAACAAATTAGGCGATTTAGTCGCGGAGGCTGCACTGATTGATGGAGTCTACAGGTTGTGTCTCAAAGCAACAGACAGCTGTCTACTTACTTCTACATCAGCTGTTGATGGTGACACATGGCACAGGCGACTCGGACATATTAATAGCAATGATATGAATAAAATGAAACATGGATTAGTTGAAGGGATGGATTATCCGGGCACATTTGTGACCAGCAAGTCGAACTGTGATGTTTGTTGTGAAGGAAAACAAGCGAGGTTATCTTTTCCCACGGGTACACGAGCAACAGAAACACTACAAATCATTCATTCAGATATTTGTGGTCCAATGGAGTGCAATTCAATTGGTGGTGCCAGATATTTTCTACTGTTCATCGATGATTTTAGTAGAATGACTTTCATCTATTTCCTGAAGGCAAAAAGTGAAGCATTAAGTTATTTCAAGGAATTCAAGTCGATGGTAGAAAATTGTCAAAACAAAAAAATCAAAATCTTTAGGACTGACAATGGGCGCGAATATTGCAGCAAAGATTTTGAAGACTTCTTGAAGAGTGCAGGCATACTCCACCAGAAGACTAACTCTTATACACCAGAGCAGAATGGTCTTAGTGAGCGGTCTAACCGAACCATTGTTGAAAGAGCTAGATGTCTACTCTTCGAAGCTGATTTGGAAAAGAAATTTTGGGCAGAAGCAGCCAACACTGCAGTTTATTTAAAAAACAGATCAGCTGCTTCAGGCATTCAAAAAACTCCATATGAGATGTGGACTGGAAGAAAGCCAAATTTACAACATATAAGAATATTTGGTAGTCCAGTTATGGCACATGTGCCGAAAGAAAAGAGAACCAAATGGGACAGAAAATCCAAGAAACACATACTAGTAGGATTTTCGGAGAATGTTAAAGGTTACAGGATTTATGATCCAGTGAAAAATCAAGTAACAACCAGTAGAGATGTTATGATTTTAGAAAAGAAAAAACAGAACACTGTAACTGTGTCTATAGAAAACACAGATTCAGTGGGGGAGTTTGTGGAAGAATCTGTGGTTAAAATGGAACCCCTTAACCAGTCGAGCTCAAGTGAGTTAGAATACCTAGATGTTGAAGATGAAGATGTGCAGACTAATGCAAGAGGACTGCAAAAGTCAGAGGATACTTCACAATCTATGAAACTCAATGAAGAGATGCAAAAGCGACAGAGGAAGCAACCAGAGAGGTATGGTATGGCCAATATATGCACCAGCTATGTAGGAGACGATGATATGTCATTTGCAGAAGCTATCAGTGGTCCTGAGAAGCAACAGTGGTTGCAGGCGATGGCAGAGGAACTGCAGTCATTTCAAGACAATGACGTTTGGGATGTCATTGATACTCCAGCGAACGTGAGCATAGTGCGGTGTAGATGGGTACTAAAAAAGAAACTGAATTGTGATAACACAGTGAGATATCGTGCACGACTAGTAGCTAAAGGTTACACGCAGAAAGCCGGTGTTGACTATCAAGAAACCTTTTCACCGGTTATCAGACATTCGACTTTGAGATTAATTTTAGCCCTGAGTGTACAGCTGGATATGGACGTTACTCACTTAGATGTCACGACAGCCTTTCTTAATGGTCACCTTAAAGAGAGCATTTTTATGCATTTGCCAGAAGGTTTTCCTGTCACTGATTCAAATAAAGTGTTAAAATTAAAAAAGGCTGTTTATGGCTTGAAACAGTCATCACTGGTTTGGTATCAAAGAGTAGAGGAAACATTGTGTACTTTAGGATTTAGTAAAAGTAAAATAGAGCTTTGTGTTTTTATGAAAAATCATAGCAATGATAAGAAAACTATTGTTGGCATTTATGTAGATGATTTCTTGATATTTTCAAACTGTAAGTCTGAAAGTGATAGTCTTATAGAAGCTTTGAGTCAACAATTTAAAATAAAGAATCTGGGTCAAGTCAAGCAATATTTAGGAATGAGAGTTAATATTAACAAAAATTCAAATGTAATTACTATAGATCAGCAGCATTATATCGAGCAATTGTTAGAAAAATTTGATATGTCTGACTGTAATACAGCTGAAACTCCTATTGAATGCAAATTAAATATTGAGAAGTCAAACATCTGTGAAGAGAATTTACCTTATCAAAAATTAATTGGCAGCTTGATGTATTTAGCTGTAATGACTCGACCAGATATAGCTTATTCAGTAAGTTACTTAAGTCAATTTAACAATTCTTATTCACACATTCACTGGAATTATGCGAAAAGAATTTTGAAGTATTTGTTAAAGACAAAAGATTATTGTTTAAGATACTCCAAAGACAAAGCAGAACTACAAGGATTTGTAGATGCCGATTGGGCAAGTGACGCTATAGATAGGCGGTCATATACAGGATTTTGCTTTATAAAATCAGGTTCTGCTGTTTCTTGGGAGAGTAAGAAACAGCGAACAGTAGCTTTAAGTAGTTGTGAATCGGAATACATGGCGCTGTCAGAAGCTTGCCGTGAAGTAATTTATTTACAGAACTTAGAATTAGAAATAACAGGTTTATGTGGCAAAATTGTACTATATAATGATAGTCAGAGTGCATTGAAGCTGGCAAATAATCATCAGTCTCACAAACGGTCTAAACATATTGATGTGCGTTACAATTTTATTAGAGAGACAATTAAAAAGGATATTGTTGAAACAAGGTATTTGCCCACTAACGAAATGCCCGCTGACCTATTGACCAAGGGTTTGCCTGGGGTAAAACATTATAAATTCATGAAAATACTTGGTATTGTCAAAAGAAAAAATAATACATCATTATTTTCATGTTAGTAGTTAGTTTGTTATTTTGATATAGTGGGGGTGTTATAAATTAATATCAAAATATTTACTTATGTCATGTAGTGCAACTCTGTGCATAGATCTGTCTCTATGGATTGTATTATAGTCTATGGTTATGTCTATGGTATAAATAAAAAGACTTCACTTGTCAACTGAAATCCACACGGCGTTTTATTAAAAACAAACAATTTACTGATTCCAAATGGCAAAGACAAGTTCGTGAGTTCACAAACTTCGCTTGGCAACAAACACAGCGCGGTCTTACAACGGAATGGGCCTATCTAACAATTTAAATCTTTGGACCAAATATAAGTGGTTATTATAATACAAAGTAGCCTATATGTTATACCAGGTCTGAATATTTTGATGCGCAAAATATCTTCATAACGGGACAAACATTCGCTTATAAAATATTTGTAGTATTGTTTGTTAGTTTCACAAACTTTTTTAGAGATACAAGCATAGATAGACTCAATCTGTCTAAAGTAATAAAATAAAAATCTCCTAGAATGTTTTACTTTTCGTAGCAGGCTACGGCGGCGTAGCAAATAGAGAAGACTGAAGCGTAGCAAAAGAGCCCTACTAAAGTAAAATACTTTTTAAACTCAATGCTTTTCAATCTGTAACACAATCGTAAGCGTGTGTGTGACAAACAAATTATTGACTTACTAATTTCTCATGTTTTTATTGTGATTATCAGTATATGCTAGCTAGTCCACTATCCTAATATCCCTCCTCCCCTAATGACCGTCGTAACTACTTGTCTTCAGTTTGTTGCGTCCAGCATCTGACAGCATTTATTGGTAAATAAATATCTACTTAAATCTTACTACCTTAATTTAGTCAGCCTATTTTTTCCATCCATTTTAAAAAGGGAAAATAAAATAGTAGGAGTATGATGTTAATAATTCACAGCGGCTTTCTCTCTGTTCATGCTATATGATCACCACGAGGATCATTTCTTTTATTTTATTTGTACAAAGAAATACCCTTAAGCCGAATATGCCTCAGATTTGGCTTACATCACGCAATGTCAGGTGTTTTTATTTGATATTTCTGTGTTTGGATTTACCATGCGCAAATAATACATTGCATTTTAAAAATTTTTAGGAATTGGGACGTGGGGTGAGATAAAACAACATAAAAATAGGTTAACTATTTTCAAAAATGTTTGCCTGAAGATATCTACGGAGTCCACGGTGTCAAAAAACCCGGAAAGTGTCAAAACATGAAATAAGGCCTTAATATTTTATGTTATGCAACTCCTTAAACATAATTTCCCTAAATAGGCTTTCATAAATTTGAAAACCCACAGAAATAAAACCCTGTTCTAATAACCCCTTGAATAGTAACGTAGGGATTAAATTATTAAATAATTTAAATTATATTATTACCTGCAAACTCAGTCTAATTTGATGAAAGCCGAGCTTCTATTCTCGCTTCTAAAATCAGAAGATTTCAGCTCAGTATTTTCACAGCCAATGAAACCGACGTCCAGTTCAATGTGTTACTTTACAGTGTATTTAAGTATACAGAGTTTACAGGGTGTAACTAAAGGGGTGGATCATCGGTGGCTGGGGGTTGGGGACCTATGTAAGTACCTATCGATTTATCACCCTTGTATGTTCTGCGATATTCAGCGGTATAAGTACTGATGTTTGTAAACTTTCATGTTTTTTCCCGTTACACTCGGACTGATACAAGCTGGAGTTTTATAAAAAATCTGGCTTTTCTTAATATAAGACATTTAATTTACAGGTGGTATATATTAACGGGAACAGCTAAAAGTCACCCGAAATAATTGTTTTTCGAACAGAATATAATGCAGGTGCATAAGAGTTATAAAAGTATAGTATTATAAAGTATAGTTTATTTAGGTAACCAAAAAATCCGATTCTAACCTGCACTGTGTTGCGCAGGGGGGGGGGGGGGGGTGGTTACTTAGTTTTGACGCTATGGGTACAAGGAGTTTCCCTATTGAGTGAATATTCCTGTAGTTGCGTATAGGAAGCAATGCTGGCTGTATGCATAATATAAAGTGTTCCAGCCATTTGCCGAGCCGGTGTATTATGCCGTTGAAATTAAAAGTTAACGTGGAGTCTCGGGGGGCTTAATGGCATTTCAGTGTTTGCGTTGCGTTTCCAGTTTCACTTTTAATCTTGGGCGGATTGACTCGTTTTACGCAGGGCAAATATAGCGAAATAGATATTGTGGTATTGTGCCTTTGTGAGTTTTGGGGTCGGGTTATTTGGTAAAAGGCTTTTTAACTGTGTGAGACGTCACTTAATCGGACGACTTTCTGTAGATACTTCATACTACTGTTTCATGACTAAATAAAAAGTTTTGACCATCGAAATTGCAACTGTACAGTTATAAGTTAGATAAAAAACGATCGATAGTTAAAATAAAATCCAGAACGCAATTACGCAACGTAAAAACTAACCAAAAACTCTCCCCAACTTTCATACGAAATAGAACCGTGTGCAAAATTTCAGATTTCACCACTAACTGGTTGCAGACATGGCGTGCAGTAATGAAGGCCAACTCAGTTAGTTGGTTCGCCAAGCGGAACAATTGCATCTTTCTCGGACGCCAGATCATACCACCATATACCCCGTATGGGTATAGCCACCGATACGGCGACCTGATAAGCCATAACGGTCTCTAGGGATTACAGTTTAGGGCGGTGAATGGTGAAGCAGATTGGATGGTATGAAAATATTATATGGCTGACAGCAATTTCTGTAGGAAACTACTTCGCATTCTGTACTTAGGTTGTAGGAAGTTCGAGAATTAAAACATAGAGAGGACTTTGATGTATCTGTTTGTTTTTCTGAACTTCTCGTCTGTGAGTTGGTTACGTTTTTAAAAATGAAATGGTTTATATTACAAGAAACAGTATTAAGAAACCATCTAAAATAGCTTAGTGTGATGTGATGTATCATGTGAAGTTAATTAAAAAAATAAACAAAAGCCTGTGAATAAGGACTTAACTTTGAGGAAGGAAGGACAATGAAAAATTAAGTAACTACCTACCTATTTTGATCAATCCTTTAAAAATATTGTTGGATAAAATTAAAACAAGGATAACTCATTTATTTTAAGAAAGAACTTAATCTTCTTAATTTTCTATCTTATTTTGTGTGAGATGACCTTAATCTGGTTATCGACGTAAATAATTGCTTTTGGTAATTTTATCAGAAATGGAACAATATCAAAAGCTATCAGTATTACCCAACAGGACAAATTCCAGTAGCTTTGACTGTTCACATGACCAGATGCAGTAATGGGAACCTGACCCAGATAGACAGATTCAGTAAATCACAAACGAATGAGAAATAGGGACACGAGTTCGACACCTTTGGGTGTCGTATCACCTTATTACTGAATATTGCCAACCAGTATTAAAATCATTCGTCAGAATGAACTCGTACCTGACATTGGTTAATAAAAATGCATATTTGAGGCTTAAGATAGCTGCAAAATATATGTCAAAAACCCTCAAAAATAACTCAAATTCGCGGTTCAGGTTAATAGAATTATTTACAATATTTATTGAAGAAAAGACCACGATTCGATCGGTACTGTAAATTGTGCAAAATCAATGAAAAGACAAGTGACAAGAAAGTTAATTTTCGGTTAAGGACTCAGTGATAGTTATCCTTTCTAGAAACAATTTAAAAAAATTATATAACACGGAAGGAGACGCTTATGCAAAACAAAATAGGAACTATGAAAACACAACAAGAACCATTGTTACGTACTCGTGATACATAACAACGGAATACACAATGTTTTGCTTATCGTAAACACTCCGAATATAAAATTTGAATTGAGAACCAGATGAAAGATCCAGAATTAAAGCTCTGGCAGCTTAGAAAAGGGTAAAATCCAACCATGCAGGTTCCATTATGGTTTACCAATAATTTCCAGAACTAATATTAAAACTACGTGAATAGAGGTTGCAACTTCGGCACGCCCAGCTTACTAGCTCTAATCCATAGTCTGTTGAAACGGCTGGGCCAATATTACATTTTGCGGCTTGTATTGATTTTATTTTGATTGTTTACAACTCAATGTAGTGCAAACCTAGATGTAATTTAATGATTATTTATCGGGTATTTATCGCATACTTACCTTTGTTTACAAAGGTTACGATATACCCGATAAATTAATCTTTAAATTATGTTAACAAATCGCGAAAGTTCAAAAAGTTTTAGTTCAAACCTAGATGGTTTTTTATAGTAAACTTTTATTATTTTTCAAAGTACTTATACGACGATTCAGAATCGAAAATATTTGATGTCAACAAAGACATTGATCAATTCAAACTTGAACATATCTTATAACAGAAAACAACAAGGTTTAATAATAAAAACTAAAATACTAACTATATCAACGCATAATCTCATAGTGTGGTGAAAACTATGTATGTAAATTTGAAGTGTGAAATGAAAGAGGGGTCAAATTAATTGAGGAATGCAAGTTTTTAAGTCCAAAAATTGTTTCGAGCTTCTATTTCTATATTCTACCAACATTCCTTGATTTGTAATGTCTTTGTATACAAAAAATTTCTACTATCTTAACTTTCAAATTAAGTATGTAAAATGATGACTTCTTTGTACGTTGATGTAAATTCTTAAGAAGCGATCTCTACAATTGATAAAGTAAAGTTCTAAGCAGGCTGTATTCTTAAATCAGTGACGCAACATTCCCGAAAATTTCCAAGCTACCCTTAACTAATTTCCCACCTCACGCCGGCACGTTCCGGGCACATTCGGAAACCACGGAACACGATTAAGTCCACTTCTATACAACACTATTACAACAAACTATACCGCCTTGAACCGGCTACGTCCGGTTTTAGGGCTGCCGAAAGTTTAGCTCACGTAGCTTCATAGGTAATTTATGAAGTTTCCTGGTATAAGTTGTGCTTCTGCAGCTTTTCGGATCTAAGTTATGATTCGTTTATTTTATAGAGACTTCAGTATAAGCCGGAGGTGTGTTTTGAGCAAGGTAAGCTCTTCTAGTGACTGAACAAAAAGAACATAAAATACCTACCTACCTATTTTATCATTGTATAAGATCGCTGCATGCCTTGAGTTTCACTCACATTTTCAAGGAAAAACTTGAAACTCTTGCTACAAATAAACAAAATTATTTTATTAGCCCGTAACTCCATGATAGTAACCGAGTTACTATAAACATAATTCACGTGCCAACCCTGCCCAGTGCCCACTAAACCGGTTAAGACCTGTTCCGTCCGGAAATGTTCTTTACTACTTGTTAATGTAATCGCACGCCGCAAATCCAATCGGTACTCGCCCGTCTGAACGGACCTTTTTTTAATTCTTTTTTTAACGAGCCCCGTTACTTAACGAGGCGATTAGGAACGAAAATTATGTAGATTAACATAATAATGATTTGGTTTTATGTTTCTTTTACGGGATATTGGAAAGTGTAGCTACTTTAATGAGTTTTATAGACGTTTATGCAAATTATTATTGCTAAGATATTGTGAAGCTATACTGTGAAATTCTTCGCCTTAGAATCTGCAATGTAGGACCTTTATCTAATAGCTACTAGTGGTACATAGTTTTCAGTTGCAGTTTTTTTTCAAATTCTTTAGTTATTAAATAGAGTTATAAAAACCAACATCATCATTTATTACAGCTATATAAATAAAGCCTTTATATCAATATCATACAGTTTTATCATGTGAGCCGCGTTCGTGCCTCGCAGTCCAGATGAAAGATTTAATTGTTGCAAACCGTAGATACGTGACGATGCTGCGGGACGTGGTCTGGCAAAAACTGCAATATCCCATGGTTTACAGTTCTGGGAATTCGAGAATTGGAGTGGAGACTGGTTTTTAAAATACCGCTGCGGGTTTAGACTTTTACTTCGTTTTAATGGCGCCTAGAGGTAAATGTTCTTGAGTGACATTTATTTAATAATATTACGTTATTCTGAAAATCATTAGGGATCATGCATAGCATAGTTATTATTATAGGCTTTAGCATCTGTGAAAGATGATCTATGCAGTAACGCGACGGCACTTGAGTTCATGAGTACATGAACTCAAGTGGATCTTGTTTATCGTTCGCGGTTTTGTTTACTTACCCTGAAGATGTCTCTTCCAAGGGATGAAACGTTGGTGTTCTTCTAACACATATAAGATTCATAGATAACCCGCTCACCTCCGTGTTGTCCAATGTCGTAATTTACTATTAAAACGTGGCGTTCTTTCTAAACTACCAAGATTTGTAGTTAACTCGCTTATATTTGTAATGAAAAATACAATAACATAAGAAGGTGCTTATCATTCAACAATCTATATTAATAGCTAATATGAATAAGTAAGGAAATCTAATAATTTGTTCAAATTGAGAGGGCTCAGCTGTGTGCTGCTGGCTTAGAATTTGCACTACCCCTAATCTTCCCGCGGGTGTCGTAAGAGGCGACTAAGAGATATCCACCGGGGCGGTGGGCAGCAGCGCCTGCAAAACCATTATACCACCAAACTGCGATCCCCAACCCGCATGCCCAGCATGGGCATGATATGCAATACCCCTTTGAGATAACAGCCAATAAGGCGCTTATCAGGGGGAGGCCTGCGTCCAGCAGTGGACCAATGCAGGCTGTTGAGTTGAGTTGAGTTGAAGAGGGCTCAAAAGTAATTGTCTAGAAACCTATGTATGTTCCGACCCATGCCTAAACAGGAAAATAGATTGAAAATTGAATAAATCTACTATTTTCATTCCTTTTCCGAAACATTAACTTCGCATTTACCCTAGAGATTCAGAGTCCACTGGCGACGAGAAAAAACTTACATCTTAGTAAATTTGATTTAAGGGTCCAAACCGTACGTGAACTCGTGTTCTTTCTTTACTTTTTATGTGCCGTTTTTGTCTTGTAAATTACAGTTGAATCAAACTTTGTTTGGATTGAGCTTATGGCTGGTTAGCGCTGTTATGAAAAACAATTTATTGATTGTTTTAACAAAGTCTACAGCCCATAATTAATTACAAACATGTTATAATATCAAAACTTCGATCAAAAACGAATTTTATTTTTATATTTTATACAATATTATTTTGTATAGAACAGATGTTACAATAGTAACTGATTTCCTATACTTACAGAAAATAATTACACAAATAGAACCATGTATCAAATTAGTACAAAAATCATGTAATTGTGCATTTATATTAGGTACACTAGCATACTCCTCCATCACTCTAATTATTTCATTTCTCAAATACTCTTTAGCTACAGTGAAAAATATCTGCTTTGTTTAACTCTTTGTTTTAATTTTTCTGTTATCTATTGACTATAAATACCACGCATAGTTCGTAGAAGATCGACAATCGAGTTTTTACTATTTCACAAGTAATTAAAATAGGTATAGAGTAGATAAACGCCAATAAGGTCAGGAGGAGGCCTGCGTCCAGTAGTGGACCAATACATGCTGTTGAGAAGAGTAGATTTATGAATCCCTCGGATCCCACTACTGAATATAGGATCCCGTTCCTTCTTACATAGTTTTCATTATTATTGACAGTTCCAAATTTCGATTTTCAAAATGTTTATGCTATTTTATTTTATTATAAGCCGTTGCTATCCCATTGCTGGGCAAAAGCCTCTCTTTTCTCCTTCCACTCCTCGCGACTTAACGCTGTTACAGGACATGATGGATGATGTGCGTCAAGGTCGTCTCGCCATCTCATCCAATGCTATGCAATAAAATAAATCAAGATAAAGCCTTTTCTAAATAAAAATAAACAGAGTAACAAAGATCTTAAAGCTAAATCAAAGAGACAAATTAAAACTAGTACTTACCATTCATACAGCCAAACTTATCTTCGTCTACACCAAAATTACCCAGCTACAATTCAAAGAAATGCCAACGGCAAATTCTTCACGCAATTTTAGACACGGAAAATGGCCAAAATAGTGCTTCCTGCAATTTACGAGTTCTCGAGACTTACTTTGTCCTGTTTAATTAAACCTTTCCTGGTACATTAATATCAATTATGGTAATCCCACTGTAGTGGATCCAACTGCCAACCTTACGACCTTATTCGGCTATCCGGGCTCAGGAAGTGGTATAAGAGATTCTTAAAGTAATTTTAGGTTAAGCGTAAAAATACATAAAATTGTAAGAACGTGTTTTTTCGAAACATTTACAGTATTTTCGGTTACTCGTTATCATAGCCGACGTGTTAGTGGCGTGATTAAAATGATTAAATCGTGGTAACTATTCCGCTGTTAATGACTTTTGAATAATTTATTATAATCGTTTTGTTAAGAATTGTATCAGTTGATTGAAGACACAATTCACAAATTTTTAATTTAGATCAAATTATCCAATGCAAAAAATCTATTTTATCGAATACATTTGTAATGCAAATACTTTTTTGCTTTTATTGCATCATCAACCTATACTAGTCCACTGCTGGACATAGGCCTCCCCTAAAGAACGCCATAGCGCCCTGTCTTCAGCTTGACGCATCCAGCATCTGCGTGTGGTCTTTCGCAAATCGTCATCCCACCTGTCCGGAGGGCGGCCTACACTACGTTTGCCGAGTCGCGGTCTCCAAGAACATTTTTACCCCCAGTGGTTGTCGGTTCTTCGTCTGATATGGCCGGCCCACCGCCCACTTCAGCTTTCACTCCTCTTCTTTGAGCTAAGTCGATAACTTTGGTTCTCTGTCGGTTGTATTCGTTACGAATCCTATATCCTTCAGAGAGCGACTTTGATTTGGTAGGACGCACTGATTTAAAACTTTTGTTTTTAAGCATTACTTTTATCTACCAACGTCATAATTAGTTTACAGAAATATTGGGAACATAAAAAAACAAACGCGAATAATACCTACTGTATCTAACATAACTAGTAAATTGAAATATCTGGATTTCTTTACTATTGCAGTTTTAATCACAAGCGCCAGTTTTTGTATAAATATGAAAATGGTCGATTCCCTCCGACCCTAAACTGCGGTTCCGCACATAGCTATTTCAACATCTATTACAATTAAATGTAAAGTACGACTTTTATGAGGGCAATAAAATGCCTAAAGATTTTATAGTTACGGCCCATTTTCTGAGACTGGGCCAGGTACGGTGGAGATAGGCGTAAGGGAATTATGTTCAAATGATAATTATATTTTCACGCTTTCGACAGATGTGGGGACGATTTTGTAGGTCTATATTCTTTTGAGGCGTAAATAATTTTATGATGAATTTATGGTTAATAAAATATCTGGAAAGCTTTACCTGCAATCACGTTTACGTTCCATAGAATAATAAGTTACCTTTAAGGCAAGTATTTATTTAATATTGTTAACTCATTCACTGCCCAGCATCGGCCATCATCAGCAACATGGTGGCGCTGACAGACATGTGCGTGGGCCTTGACAGTGATAATAAAAGGCCAATTTTCTAGGAAAATTTAAGTTGTCTTTTAGCGTTGCTTGATTGGTTTAAGCTATATGTCTTGAACTCCTGTTTTAATTTTGTCTAAGAATCTTACCATACTAGAGATAAAAACAAGAAACTTAAAGCCATTCCGAAAGCTATTACAATCTTCAATTTTGAAACTAGAAAAGTTCATATTTTTGTTACGAGTTAATGAAAAAAGTTGTTAAACATCTCGCTCACTACTCAAGTAGTTATTACATGAACCCTCGCGACTGCATCACTTTATTAACCCTAAAATGTTTACGTATAAAATTATTTTATGACAGCAAAAGGTGTTTTAAAAATGTGTCAAGCGGGAGACGGTGTAAAAGGTTTTTCTTACATTAACTCTTTACTTGCCTGCAATAAAGTTTTTTTACATTTTACATAGTAAAGATAATATTTATAACAGATTTTACTTAATCCACAAAACGTTCAATGTCCATGTAACAGTAACACAGTAACTAATTTGTATCATTTGTACCTTAAAGTAAAAGAAGTTGTCTAAAAATAATGTAATTTTTGTACCAATAAATCTAAATAACGATAGATAAATTTTCATTTAAACTATAATACGGTTGATCCCTTTGAATGGATACGGAGCTATAGTGTTGCAACGACCGATTTTCATATACATTATAATCAACTCAGACGGTCATGTCAACAGTATACAGTGAAAAAACGAGTCACAAAAAACATACCCTTCCTTTTTAAATTTAGACATTTTGTAATGTCCGATCTTTTTGCTGGTCCCTGAAAACGGCAAAAACACGTCTCGTAGACAGATAAGAGAAATAAAAAAGTCGTCAGTGTACACCAGGACGTTGGCTAATAAAGGAAGCGAGAATCAGGACTGCACGACAGGAAGAATGCTTTTATTATTATGTTCGTAATGTCACTCGTATATTACTTTTTTTCTATATGAACTCATGCGAGTTATTGTTTTTATCGTAAAGCTGGGCGTTTGAAGACTTTGTTTTGTGTCGTTTTTTTCACGGAAAGAAATTTGTTAATGTGTTTCTTTCGTTGTTCATTAGCTTAAAAGAGTTTGAAAATTTTTCAGTTTCTCCAAACCTCTATCTCTATTCTGTTTGATTCTTTTAAAAAGAAAGTAAAATAGTTAAGTGTCAATTTTAAATATAAATAATTTTGAACAATTCACATAGCATTATCTGGCCCCAACCTAAGCAGAGCTTGTGTTAAGGGTACTACTGATAACTTACTGTCGTGTATTGTATTATATACTTAAAACAATACACATAGAAAAATCATAAAGGTTAAAAGCTATAAATCTTATTTCAAGACAGATAATCAGATCTCCCGGCAAAAAACTTTTCAACTTGATCTGAAAAAAATAAAGCAAGTTGTCACTTTAATTAACTTAGCTGTGAAATGTTTCTCGGGACTCGGGTTACCCGCAACGACACGAGTTTTATCTTGTGTTACATAATTTTTAACTTTATGTCCTTGTTGATTAAAGTTTAGATTTGTATCAATACTTTTGTAGATTTGTTCTTGAATAATTCTTATTTAATTTGATGTGTTCTCTTTTAAGCATTCAAGTGAAAACTTTGAATAAACGGCGGCACCTATTCAAATTCTAACGGATTTAGAGAATGTTAAAACGTAAGACAAGAGTAAGTTTTTATAAAATAAATAAATACAAATAAAAACGACAAATTCTTTATGAGAATTTAAGTAGAAAACAAAGACGATTATTATCGATCATCATTTAATTAGCTAGGTACCTTATTAAGCTGTATTAATATACTTTTTTGTTAAATAAACGAAGTGGCTCTACTTTATTTATAAAAATACTTGTTTGCGTACTCTGTTTCATCGTCTCTTCATGAAATCTCTCGGAAACTACGTTAGATTTCAGTGACGTAACGGAAATCGACGTTTCAATCGAGACTTATTACAGCAAGGTTTATGTTTAAGACACGTTTTTGATACTTATGCCTTAGTATGTGTTTGCAAAATATCAAAACGGAAAAGTTTTCGTGACAGTTTAAATTACCGGTTACTTGTAATAAGTTCTAGGATACTATATAGCCGGTTTCTCGAACGCTTATTATTTTGACGAATTGTTGACAACTTCTCAGGCTGTACACGCACTGCTAGTAATAAATACTCGCGTGGTTGTTTTGCAGAATTCTGTAACTTAATGGAAGTTCACTAGCGGAAAAATATGAATGTTTGGAGCACTATAAAGTTGTAGGTAGCTAAAATAGCAAGGAATTTTATTCGTCGTATGTGTAAATTAAGTTAGGTACGCAGGTTATATTCCGCGAGATTAAAATTCACGCTGTGAGATTCCGCAGTGCGTATTTAACAAGCCGTTGACTATCCATTCAATGTGACAAGCGTTCGAGAAACCGGCGGTAAGGGAGCGGATATCGTCCTCGAAAAAAAATATTATTTTTCGTAAATAGAAACCCCTCTCACTACCCTGTAGAAGCCCTGCAAGGCTTTTAGTTTGCGGAAGAAAACATGTACCTACAAATGTTTTTGTCAAGTAATTTAAGGCGATAATCATCCAAGATAAGAAGAATACGATGTTTTTAAACGTGTAAACAGTTGACGTGGCGTAAAAAAAGGCAAAAAATTACAAAAAATCATGGTGAAAATATCTTGATCTCGATAGGGGGTGCTGTAAGCCCTTCCGAATCGTTGTTTGGGCATAAAATCGGACCACCCACTTGAGCTTTTCTATAAATTCTTGAGATTTCATGATGCGACAAAAGTGCTCTGCAGGAAACGGAAAAGGAAAGGTGTACTCTGATGGTTACCCATCAAGAATTCATTTAAGACATTAAGATGCATACCAAACAAGAAAATATTTATAAAATGTATGTCAATATTTATTTCAGGCAGATCAATTGTATTGTATTGTATTTATTTTAAACATTACATAAATTTTTATATTGGTAGGTCGATAACTGACTTAGAAACGTAGAAAACGAAACACTCATCTATCTCATACCTGATAAACGAACCAATACCAAACTCACTAAACCTACCACCGTTCCAACCCCAAAACAATAAAGTAACACCAAAACAACCTTTATATTATGAACTGGCAATAACCGGCCCGATGAAGGTCAAGAGTTATTGCAATTGCCAACCGGTTAGACCGAGCCCGACCGCAGCGCAACCGGATGTGACGTAATTTAGACTACCTTCCGGTGAAAAGAAACAGGCCTTTCAATTTTTTCCCGACCAGAAGTATGGGCTTATTTCTTAGGATGAAAATACGGAAGCATTTCAGAAAAATATGGGCTACGATTGTTGGTAGCAACATTGAATTTTTATCTAATATTTTGCAGAATGTTGCGATATGGGTTCTCAGAATATAGATTCGGTTTAATTGTTTCTTCAGAGCATCGTCAAACATAACATTTCATGTATCCAAGGCAATAAACAAAGTTTCCTTGTCAGATTTATAAGCTCCCCTCTCATAACCTAATTCCGTTTTATTAAATCATACACTATACATAATATGGTAGTTATGCTCATAACAGACACATAAAAGCGGGTTATGCTAATATAACTCAGTGCGTATAACAAGTGCGGGGATTCACGCAATAATATCGTATTATCTATTTCTACGGCGGCGTTTTCCGCGTTGGGAACCATTGAGTAGCTTGAGTACAACAGTGCTCGGTGTTTGGGGAAAGCTTGGCTTACTAAAATAAAAGCCAATACATTTTAATCCGAGGTTTACATTCTAAGACCGAGGTTAAGTCGATATTTAAAGCATTAGTGGTATCAAGCTGTTTTTTAGCTTGAACTTTGCGAATAATTTTTACTCCTTTGCTCTCAGAAAGTAATTATAAAAGATACACTTGAAAATAATAGTACGGATATTTAAAGAGGATTAGCGTCAAAGATGTTTGCAATTTATCACATAAATAAATCGTGATGTTATGATACTATGTGATAATGTAGTTTTGAGAATGGTGTAGTGGATAAGAAATTACTTATTATATAAGTTTTACTTGCAAAACTTGCAGCTCAATATCTTAGTTTAGTTGTATTATATCACCACTGACATATTACATACATATTAACAAACAGTTCTACAGTTATTCAATGGTCTTTGAAAATTTTATTTTCACTATACAAAAATGGTGTACCAGAACAATAAAAACCAATTACATACAATAACACTCACATTGTCAAAAGAATAGGCAACGAATGGAATAAAATCATGAGCCAGTGGGGCCTAAGGGACCGCTTGGCCAGGTTAATGCATAAGTAATGGTCGCGTGCTACCCCGGTGTATGGACAACCTTTTAAGAAAATGTTCTTCTTCGTTCGGACGGGCATTTTGGACCGGTGCAATTACATTACGATCGTCTAGAGGGCTGGTGGGTTGCGTTTTATGCTTTTGAATGAGTGCTTTTCAAACTTGCCTGCAATTTACGTTAAAATAGTTTTGATGTAAGTCGGTGAGTGAAAGACGGTTGTTCTATTTTTAAACCATAATTCATGGATTTAAGTGTACTAAGTAGAGAACCACGAGAGTATAAAACGCAGTCTCAAACAAGCTAACCTTGAGCCATTGATGAGCTATGACGCACTTTTGTAAGACTACTTGAAGGCATCATCAGCGTAACACTAGACGGGGTATTTTTGACATTGAACTTTGTTAACGTCGTACTTCTCAAGTCAGTTTACAAAAATAACGTTGATAACAAAATTAAATCTTAAACATTTTATAACGAACGTAATGATTTCAAAGAACCAGCCGTGTGTAAGCACGATGTAAGCATCAATCCAGCACACGCATCGCGTCGCGGCAGAAATGTGACACACCATTATAAATCTCATTGAAGATACACGTCATCCATCACCGAAAGGAAATGAAGTCTCGGAACGAATGCGGTACGTGGAGCCCGTGGAACCTGCTCAGACGTTACACTGTGAACACGTCTCGTATGTTTGTAGCTTTACGTTTTTTATTCTATCTGCACCGTAATAAGAAAGATTAGTAGATAAAATGTAGTTATCGATATCAAAGGAAGTGTCAACTCATTATCAAAAACCATATACAACACAACGTTGAGGTTAGAAACAGATTGAACTACGTACGCGACAAAATTTAGGAAACGTTTCTACGTTTCCTTGGTTTCGATATTCTTGTAGTGGTCTTATACGTTAAGTCGAGATCTCTTGCTCATCATCATCTCATGATGCTTGTCGAGAGCTCTGTTCTGTAGTGTATTACTTGCAGCCAAGCATCTGTCAAAGTGACAGGTGTCAACAAATGTCAGTCTCGTAAAAATGGAGTTTCGAAATTCTTGTCGTGGTCTCATACGATAAGTGTGTCTCTAGTCTAGACCATAATGTTTTATACAAATTCAAGCGTCGAGATCTCTTGCTCATCATCATCTCATGATGTTTGAGCTCTGTTCTGTAGTGTATTACATGCAGCCAAGCATCTGTCAAAGTGACAGGTGTCAATAAATGTCAGTCTCGTATAAATGGAGTTTCATTCCGCACCCAAACATTACATTGGCGACGAGGATGGGATTTTTACCATGCCTTTCGGCATATTAAGTGAGTATGATGTGGTTTTGTTTTCGGCAAATTAAGTGTGTTTATTGACACTTTGAAAGATGCTTGGCTCCAAGTAATACACTACTCGTATATGTAGTTGACTGTTTACTTTTCCTTGAAAAACAAGCAACGTAGGTCTACCCAATTTCTAAGAAACTTCAAAGCTATCTCAAAGAAAATAATTGCCATTTTACATAATTTTAATTCCAAAATTGAGCAGCAGAACTCGTGAAGTTGTAATAATTTGAATTTCAAAGCAGGTTACACACAAACGTTTGAAAACAAACACAGCATCGTTCTCTCATAACCGTATTCAGTAAATCAAAGTAGCAATCGTAATTCGAGATGAATAACTCACTACAGTCAGCGGTTTGCATTTTAATTAATTAAGAGCGGGCGGGGGAAGCGCAACAGTCTGTGTTTACGCACGGAGACACCGTGACTCCTCCTGACATTCGTTTTCTGTCGTCGGGCTTAGCAGGGCTTTACTCCATTAGGAAAATTAATGTTTTGAATTACGCGCGGTCTAGAGACGCTCGCTCGGCAACGTCTTATGGTGACAAACAAAAATTTTCATAGAATTTTGCTATGAATATGACGTAGATTTTGCTTCTTTGAATATTTAAGCATGTACGAGTCTGTACAACAAAACCCTATTTTTTTTTCTCTAAAATCATTCAATTTTTTTGTCTTTACTGAAGGTTTAGGTATTACTGATAAAATACATTTCGAATAGCCTTTTTGTATTAAAGTTGTTTTGTTTCGTCGCTATTTATTTTTTGTACAAATAAATACAAGGGGTAAACAATGTTTTTTTACCGTCATTTGATCAAGTGTTTTTGTCATAAAGCGTTTTAGGCCATGAAATTTAGCTTTTCAGTACTGTATTTCAAAAATAACAAAGAACGAGCAACTTATAACCGACGGAACCAAAATCTCAACTGTACAAAGGTGAAATTTAATTCCACAACCACTCTACAGCACTTTAAGCTTGCTTTACTTAACCGTGGCGTTTTCGGCACAAAGAAATGCGAAGAAATCCCGCTCCCGCTAAACGCTCTAAAATCAGAACATAATGAACCACGTATCTACATTTGCATTAGAAATGCTCAGTTCCTTGCCGCAGTCTCGCTTGTAGCGGTACTTGCGTGGTGCGATTGTTAGAGACTCATCATCATCCTCAGAATCAGAATCTATCGTTTATTTGCAGAATACAATAATAGGGTACATGTCAAGATGTCAAGATCTTAAGACTATATAATTTCAATGTATTCAACCCACGAGCAGGTGTGCAATATGAAGTTATTATTAAGTAAGTATACGAGTAAAATATATTTATCATTAAATAATTTCCTAATATTTAAAATTTAAGTAACACTATGTTTACACTATGAAAACAATATGAAAAAAAACGAATATCTAACTTTCAGCCGGATTTCACCCACTGCAGGATATATGCATACTAATGTTTGTGCCATCCACCACGGTTCTGTCTTTACCGCCTCCATTGACGATTTATTCATGAGATGTCATGGTGAGAGCCATTGCTAATATTTTACTTGCTATATTACTTGCTATTTTACTTTTAAATACATGTTCAAAGAAACAAAGTTTGCGATACAAAGTCATAGTCGTAACTAAATTCTATTAAAATGCTTTTTGCTGAAACTAGCTTAAGCATGGTTGGCTGAACATGGTTTTGTTATATTTATTATTTTTTAAATTTGTAGATAAATTAAATTTACTTTTATTATGAATAGAATAAAAACATGACTTGTATAGTAAATACGTCACGATAACGTCAACTCTGAATCACTTCTATCTATCTATCTATGTAGTGTATTGTATTATGTATATCAGTTATCCAGTACCCATAACATAAGCTCTGCTTAGCTTGGGGTTAGATAATGCTGTGTGAATTGTCCAGCATTATTTATTTATTTATTATTTTACGTCATCATCATCAGCCTATATTAATCCACTACTGGACATCCCCTGTGATATGTCCCTAGCGCCCTGTGTTCAGCTTGCCTAAATTATCTAATAGTAAGAAAGTAATAGAGACACAACACTATTTATTCACTTCAATTAAAAGTACTGATTCAATTTGACTCATTCTTATATCCGCTAGATCTCAAACCACACCCTGGTGCCACGTTGGAAAGAAACCACGCCACCTTTAGCGCGAAATTGTATCCTCGGCAACCATTCCCCGCGTTTGTCAAAAGAATGAGTCTTTTTGCCTTTGCTGGGGACTTCTGCTCGCTGTTTTCGAGTTCAGTACGGGTTCTCTACAGGGTTAGGAGTGTAGGTCTTTGTTGCTTTACCTGGAACAGGTTTAACAAGAGGCTTAGCTGCTGTTTGAAGAGTTGGACGCTAGGTAAAATATAACGTTGCTGTAATGTGTGAAGTGAGGAATTTTAACAACTCTAGGTAGCGTTTTTCCCATAAAAATATTGTTTTTTTTTTAATTTTGTACAAAAGACAGTAATTTTTACTATAACTACCTTAGTTTGACGAATTCATCATGAACGAGAGCGGGTAAACTTAGAGCTTTTTTGTTGCTTTGATGATTCGCAATATGGCTAAACTTAAGATTTGTGACAGTTTTATCATCACAAATTTTATAAACACATACAACACATTTTTGGTTATTATAGTTTTACACTACCGGTAATTTCTAAGAAATCAAATAAAATCCCAAAGGTTTTCAGCATCGATGGGAATCAAACCCATGCCGAACTTTTTTGGGATTTTATTAAAAAACACTGAATGTAACTACTTAACTCTCTCTAAAGAAGCTCAACCTTGAGACATAAAAGCCTTGAACTCTCTAAATAAAGTTTGCCAGGTACATAAATAAAAACAACTTTCACGTTCAAAAGTTTTTTCTTTGTAGCATTCGTCGTTTCAACTATTATATATTCGGTTACTTCTACAAATTGAACAAAACTGAAAGACTATTTAAGGGTTGTTTAATATTCGTCCTACATTCTTCTAATATTTATTTCAAAAGTAGCTTGAATTAATTTATTTGTGTGATCCTCTCAGTTAATCCACAACAGCCTATAATGTTCCACTGCTGGACTCAGTCCTTTCCTTGATAAGCGCCTAAACTGTTTTTACCTAATCACAATGAAACAACTAGGTTTCTTAGCAAAACCAAAACCAGAGAAAAAAGTATGCTATTTCTGATACAAATAGCAAAATGTGTAAATCATCTATTTAAAAAAAAAAATCTAAGTACTTACTTTCACCAATAGTGTTTTTAAAACACGTAATTAAAGATAAAAGATCGATGTAATATTTCCCTATATATGAAGGTGGTAGCTTTCACAGGTGTGTTTTGCTGGCTTAGAATTACCACTCTTCCCGCGGGTGTCGTAAGAGGCGATTAAGGGATATCCACCGGGGGCAGTCAGCAGCGCCCCCTGCAGAACAATTATAGGTACCACCAAACTGCGATCCCCAACCCGCATGCCCAGCGTGGTAATACGCCAACAAGGCGCTTATCAGGAGGAAGCCTGCGTCCAGCTGTGGACCAATACAGGCTGTTGAAGTTGAGGAGCTTTTACAGATTCTAAGATAAATTATTTGATATTTATCTCAGAATCTATGAAATAGTTTATATATATATTAATAATAGATTTTGAAGCAAAATTTTGAATTTGATTCCATAGGGCACACTCTTAATATGAATTCGCAAATCTAAAAACAATAACAGTGTCTTCCAAACACCAAACGCAAATAAGTGTTCATAGTACGTATAAGCTGAGGGCACCACCTTCGCAAAATTCATTAGGATTCGTTCTTGGTGGCACTCACGGCATTTTGAATAAAATATGTGGGTAGGATAAAGTGCCTTTTATCTATTAAACGCATTTTGTGGCACTCAACTTTTCATATTGCCTTGCATAATATGTATGATTCTAAGTAGGTAAGCATGGTAGAGATACAGTTAGGTGAAACTGCGGGTTTGCGTAATATATTTGCACATTATATGTATGTGAGCCATTCGGCTTAGTACTTGAAATAGAGTATTTTTGTATAATATTATTTTATTATATCACTGGACAATTCACACAGTATTATCTAGCCCCGAGCTAAGCAAAGCTTGTGTTATGGGTACTAGATAACTGATACACATATTAGAATACATTACCTTAATATATATTTTATATTGTACAAAGAAAACGACCGGAGCACCCTGAACAAATATTTGCAGATCGTACCAACATTTGATTTAGATTCTACGTGGGTACTGTGTACATAATAGTGCTTTTCATGAAAGACGCATCAGTGCGAACGAATTAATTTATTGAACTTAAAAAAACAGCAACTATTTTCATGAAAAGCACTGTACATTGAGTTTTCTGTGTCATTTGTGTAATAAGTAACAACTATATTACATTAAAACATAACTTCTTACAATCGACAGTAAATTCGGCCGCCAGTAAGCCATCAATTCATACGAATTAACAGTTTGAGCAAGTTACTCGATATACACATATACATATATAAATTATCTAATAAAAGAAATTATAGATAAAAAACCGCGATGTTACGTTTTATATATGTATAAAAACAACTAGAGACATCTAAGAGAGTGCATTACGGTCCCAAAAGCTTTATTTGCACTCAGCTGCAGCACAATGGCTGTCACTGACTATGATTGTTAAGAGTCTGTCCCTGTCTCTCACGTGGCTCGGAGTGCTCATTTTATTTCATACAAAAAACCCTTTGGGTCAGTTCGGTTTGCTTTGGGCCGCAGATTTAGTAAGACGATTTTTTTATGGCTTTACAAGATTATTAGACAGCTTTTTTGTCTGGGATAAAAAAGACCATTTGATGATTGAATCTTGGTACTTCACCCTCTAGCTTTTTTATTAATTTTACAAAAAACTGTGTCTACTTCTAAACATTAACTGATTTTTGTCTATGGTTCGTTCATGATAAGCTTGCCTGAAGAAGATTATCAAACCATTCATATTTTAGTAAGAACGGTCAAACGAACAAATATAATTTTCAATTATATGGTTGTCTTATGGATGCCATTGTCAGAACTGAACCAAATCGAAATAGGACCGGACCACAAGGAAAGGATAAGCTTTCGAATAAAAAAATAATTATCTGATTTTGATGATTCTTTTTTTATCACCCAGTCAAAAGTTCTGAGGTAACATATAAAAAATATATAGTCGTAATGAGAACCTCCGCATTTTTTTGAAGTTGGTTAAAATTAACGTATATAATCCGCATCAAAATTATTCTTTAAACTTCTATCCGGTTAACACGTCCTCTATTTAATTTTACTACGAAACAGTGTAAACTAATCCCCAATCATATAAAAGCTAACTAAGACTCCGCTGTCCGTCTGTCCGTCTGTCACCAGGCTGTATCATGAACCATGATAATTATTATTTTGAAACCATTCATCTGGTCTAGAAACTGATTTTTTTCAGGGTTCTCATGGTAGTAGACAATCGCAAACTCACGCATACTCAACCCACTTCACGCGAAGTCTAGTTTAAGAATAATAAAGTCTGTTCAAAAAGAGGAGCGTCATGGCGTTTCGGTGAACTAACACTTTTATTCGTTCTCCAATGACAGAGCAAACAAAAGATGGCACACGCGCAATTCTCGTTCTCAATTCCCACGACGCTTTTCTTTTTTGAACAGGCTCTAGAAAAGAAATAGAGATGTTTTGTAGAAAAATACTTATTATAACAACTTTATGTAACTTTATCATATAAGTGTGTCTGGCTCTCTATTTTGTTTCTATTGTTGTAATTAATAAATATATTTCTTGCTCTCTTCTTTTTTTCAAAAGGTCAAATCAGCTTACTCAGAATCGGAAACCTACAACTTCAATATTTGTAGAATATTGAATTTGGTTATGAGCATTGTTTCTCGTGAAGATGTTGAAGCTCTTTCGTTTTTCCAAAAAGGATATTAACGTTTTTGTTATTTACCAATGTTGCGCAATTTTAATCGTTTAGGTACTCTAGATGCGTGTGCAACTGCAAACCTCGCTATCTAGTAGAACACAAGACGGTAACACCGCTGTGCATGTGTGCGTAATCGTCCTTATAAGCGTGTTTAAACTTTATATTAGAGAACCCTAATGTCTAGATTCTACCTCTAGATAAACCTAATTTAGGATTGAAGACCCTACTTTCTATAAAATGTATCATTATTATTTTAATAAATGTATCTATCTATCCAAGTCTCTAGAGACGTTCTCGAAATCTTTAACGATCGGTCAAAGGTACCCAAAGGTGAACTGGATGTCATCGGCGATAACAATGACATTACAAACAAAGCCTGGAGGGCAAGCGTGACAAGCTCTTATTATTAATGATGGCAGCTTTGCGCTGGACTGCAATATGCTTTTAGATAGATAATGGGTTGGATACTTTATACTTTGAACAAAATATTCTGCGTAGTTGTTATATACGTAGGTATACAGGCCGTATGCCTAACGTGGGACGTATTGTGTGTTGATCAGTAGAAGGTATACAACTTTATATGATAGCTATCTTCTGACTGCAGATCTGATCCTGGATAAAATTAGCCTTAAGCTATCCCAAACTTTAAATCCGCGTAGTACTATTAGTAGTATTATAGTAGTACGTAGTAATATATTTCTTCTGTGAATCTATTTAATAATATATGTGAAATTGCAGTTAAAAGTTTAGATAACGAATCAAAAAACATTCGTTTAAAGATTTATTAACTACGCGATCAGAACACATTTTACAAGCCCTGTTTTTAGCGCTTTTATTGGGTTATTCTAGTTTTTCCCTGTGACAAATCCCCCTTAAGTCGATAACTGGAATTTCCTTTTTTCCCCCTTGAGCAAACAACTTCAAAGGGGAAAATGAAATTTATTTATTTGAACTCCAGTTTTCCCTCACCGATTTTTGGCAATCCAGTTTTCCCCCTTTTACTAATTCTTTCTGACATCATTCTGTCACCACGACGACAGTGTTATTAACCTGTTGTTAAAATCCTTTGAATAGGCTCAAATAGTTTTCTTTCCTACCTACTGATGCTTACAGCTAGACTTTTTGGACTAATTAATCCATCGATCTATTTCTTAATCAAAACCTTATAAATATTTCCTTATTAACCACCCAAAATCCAAGTCAATTACTAAATCACATCTGTAATTTGAAATGTTTGCCTTTGGGAGGTTAATGGTCGATTTAAACTAAGCAGAGGTTAACTATTGGGTAGTCCGCTCCCTGGGGTGGTAACTACATGCCCCTTAATGAAGCTACGGCCAGGAGTATTGCCTTTGAACCTACTAGGGGTTCAAACAGGACATCAGGGGATGTACGGGACGTCACATTAGTTTTATTCAGAATATATTAAACAGGTTTCGGCTCCATACCACCACGGAACTTAAGTTGTGGACAAAAAATACGGGTGTTACCTCTGAATAGATCAAACTAACAAAATCCGTATATTATAATACTAGCTGCGCCCCGCGGCTTCGCACGCGTTGTTCCTATGAAAACTTTAAAATGTGATTTTTATCCCACGGGAACTGATTTATGGGATCAAAAGTAGCCTATGTTTGATTCCAGGATTAGAATTACCTGTATGTAAAATTTCAGCCTGATCCGTCTTGTAGTTTTGACGTGAAGAAGTAACAAACATCCATCCATACATCCATACAAACTTTCGCATTTATAATATTAGTGTGATGGATTTCGTATACATTTAGAGTTTTTAATAACAAAGGCATATGAACCATGGAGGTAACCGTATAAACCGAACGACTGAATATATCATTCAAAACTGAGTAAAAATCTATTCGTGGTCAGTGACTTTTGTTGACGACTTATTTTGTGGTTTCTTTTGTGTATCAAAACTAATTTCATAAATAGCTTAACACAGTCCGTCTGATAATCAATTCGTATTCAGCTATTTTTGTTGCTTTACGGTATACACCTCTCTGATGAATCTCCATTACTACGGACTCGCCCTGTAAGTTCACTTAATTTTTATTCCAGTGATAACTCATAACATGGCGCGTTCAGTGTGTTTCGCTAATATGTATTTATTTCTATTTCTAAAACACTTCCTTATGTTCTGCTCGAAATTACAGAGAAGACTTAACATTTAAACTCCTGCGCTTATTTAAACATTTACATGCTAGGCGTATTACGACTATTTGTATATTTGAAAGAAAAATAGTAATTCGGCAATGCCAGACACCAAGCGAGTGAATCCTTCATTTAAAACTAAAACCGTGACACAAAGCATAGGCATTCAGGACTTAAGGCGCATACCCGAGCCAATATGACAGCAATACCTATTTTATCTTATTTTTACGTTTATCATAGGATTTTTTAATAATCCTACGTTCAGTTTGTGGTATCTATTATAAGCTATTTTTAAATACCTCTGTAATCATTTTATCTCATAAAGTTTAGGAGGTGATGCGAATATATAGTTTGGTGGCCAAAAAGCGCAACTTCGTATCTCTTCCTAAGCTTTACAAAATGAAACTATTACAGAGGCATTTATAAATAACTAATAATAGATACCACAAACTGAACGTAGGATTTTTAAAACTTGCTGCGTTTAACGTAATAATAAGATAAAATAGTTGGGGGCGCCACTTTCGCTGGTGTATGGGCCTTAACTGGTTCACGTTAACTTATTCAACATCTCAAACCTAGTGCTTGAAGCATCCCAAAACGAGCTCAGTTACTTCCTCCCTTGCGGGTAGACGGAACTAAGCCTCCGAATGGGTGCTGGGCTCAAACTTAATTACGTCACGTAGTTTGATCCACATAACTTTCACTAAGCTTTGTACAAACACCACCCTCTGCTTCTTTCCGCTAAGCCAAACAAGCGCTTTTAATCCTTGCTGCAAAGATGTATTATAAAGTTTCCGGATACTCGTAGAAAGGGATTTCTTTGAGTTACCCTTTGTAGCCTAGAGCGATGACGGGCGTGCTTGTATGTCTGTCGGCGACAGGGGAAACGTGGCACCTATGTTTTGCTTAATCCAGAGAATGCAATGAGCCTAAACCTTAACCTTTTCTCAAAATATCTCTTAAACCCACCCACCCACAACCAACCTTAGTTTTTGACGATTCTTATTTCCCAGGCTTTTCTAGTATCTAATGGCTTATTGTTTGCGGTGAGGACCAAGCTACCATTCTATCATGTGAGAACCCTACACACGAATACTTAAACCCACCTGCATGTTTTTCACTGAAAACTGTAAAAAAATCGCGACTTTAGAAGTGTGACTACCTCTGTGGCGCGGTAGGCTAAGGTGTGTACGATCTGCAGATATTTCAGGGCGTTCTGGATGTTTTCTATGTGTAGTGAAAATCTTTCTTTATTTATCTATGTAGTGTTTTGTATTATGTACTTACATCAGTTATCTAGTACCCATAACACAAGCTCTGCTTAGTTTGGGGCTAGATAAAGCTGTGTGTATTGTCCAACATTTATTATTTATGTTTAAAACTGAGTTGTGTTTGAGTATTCGGCGGTGAGGTTAAAAAACCAATAAACAATATTATAATCCATGCAAGCGATAGTTCGTATGAGGGTCATGAAAATAGAGAAACTTAGCAAATATTCATAACTACAAGTGGAAGGAATCACTCATCCGAAACTACTAAAAGCTGTTTCGAATTTCCTAAAGCTCGAGTGGGTATCAGCAACTCGTATTAATTAAAATGCTACAGAAATTCCTTAAATCATGAATTCAAATCAAAGTAGAGTGAGCGAAGCAGTAGAGCGTGCGGGAATAATATGAAGTAGACAAACAAAAGGGAGTCTTTATTGAAAACATCTTGTTTTAGTTAAACAGGGAGAGATATTAAAAGTTTCGAGTTTACTTTGAATATACTCGTACCAGGTACCAACTCGAGTTTTGATGTTACATTAAAACGTACTTTCTAATACGAAATAAAATGTTGTATCTCATGTTAAGACGTTTGAAAATTATACATTCAATAAATTTTAACATAAATATATGGTAACAAATGATATTATAATCAAATAACAGAAAAAAATAACTGGTAAGTATATATGTACAATTAAAACAATGGAGTTAATTACAGACTGTTAAACAATATGCATAAAGCTTTTAATAGTAAAATAAAATAAGTATTTTAAAACAAAACCAACAATTACATAAATATTTGCGATCATAATCATTATTATAAGTATTATTGAACGGGTATATAACGCGTTTATTTACCTATTTTTCCCGACATAAAATGGCAAATACCCGTTCAATAATACAAATATCAACAATAACATATTACAATGCCTTTACAATAATTAGTTTTGTTAGGAACATAAGAAATACATAATTCATGAAAATAGATAATAGGCGATAAAATAAATGTCATTAAATTATATAAAATTACAGGTGACTGCAATAAGGTGCATTTTTTTTTTTTAATTTTAATTTAATTATATTTAACATAATGTAGTTACCAAAAGTAGTTATCATTACATTGTGTGTTGTTTCAAGGCATTATTTGATTCACCGTACACGCACCGTTAATCAACATACCCAATGCAATATTCTGCTATATTTCACTCTCCAATTTTCGGTAAAAGCATTTCACGCTCACAGAAAGTTGGCCGACGCAAAAAATTCTATGAAATCAGCGGATAATCGAGTTACTTACACTTCCAAAGCTCGTAATACCTATGTGTGACCATGCGCCGCTCAAATTAAATTTGCCTGGTTCCACTTTCATAGGACTAAATGCTTGTGGCAATTAATTGGTGCGGAAAGTGGCCTTTTGCCCTTTTTTGATCATTGGTTGGGTACAACTATATGGGATGAAAGTGAATGGTTTAGCCCAATTATGTGTCTTTGATATGAGTTTCCTGGGACAGACGATGGTTCGCTTTCAGTGGGATTACCTTTTCAGTGTATCTTTGTGAACATTGAATTGCGCATTGGAAACGTGAATCACTAATGTAGTCAGTGTTCAGGCAGTTTTGGTAGGTATTTCATGTAATTGTACTCGTACATGCATTTACCTGCTTTTAAATATGAGAAACATGTGTTTACATACATCACTATTGAAGTGGTTTTATTTATTAATTTCTTACGCAATAAAGTGCAAACAATACGGAATTGTTTAAATATAAAATGAAAAGCTCGTTTAAATTATTGAAATGAAATGGCATTTATTTGTAAATTAATATGGATACCAGCTTCGGGTGATATTATTTGTGAATCAAACATGGCAACTCCATTTTGTTACTTTCATCATAAAATTAAATCCAAATCATCACTGAAACGTTAAAATTCTACGTGCCATCAAATCCGTTTAGGAACACGGAGAAACTTAATCAGGACAGATTACGTTTCTCAATTACTTTATAGGATCCCGCTCAATGTAGTTTTTTTTTAATACTAGGTACTAAGGTTCAACAGATATTAAATAAATAAGGCACTCGTACCTAGCAGAATAAAAATAACAATACTAATTAAAACTTTTACTCAGACAATACCTAGAGTAAACGAGTTCTTAAGTGGAGACCGCGACTCGGCAAACGTAGTGTAGGACGCCCTCCGGCCAGGTGCGATAACGATCTGCGAAAGGCTATAGGTAGATGCTGGATGCGTTAAGCTGAAGACAGGGTGCTATGGCGCTCATTAAGGGAGGCCTATATCCAGCAGTGGACTAATATAGGCAGGTGATGATTATGATGATGAAGTAATTTTCGATAGTTTTTATTAAAATCTGTTTATGATCTTGTCGTTGAGTTGATATCGTTAGTTTGCCCAAGGGTAGTTTCTAATAGAATAGGTATCTGCACTAACAAGAGAAAAATTAGAAATTAGAATAGGATAACTTCTGTATAATCTGCCTCACTGTGTGTATGTGGTCTATGGTGCCATATCCTCCGCGAAACCCGGCCTGTTCCGGTGGCTGGAACTCGCCGAGTCTCCTGGCGAGACGGTTCGTGATCACCCGTGAGAACAGCTTATAGACGTGGCTCAGGAGTGAGATGGGTCTGTAGTTTTTAAGGAGGGTTTTATCTCCATTCTTAAAAAAGAGCACCACCAAACTTCCGCTCCACGCCTTTGGAGTTCTTCCACTGTGAAGGACGGCGTTGAAGAGGTTCTGTAGTTCCTGTATAACAGGGGCTTCCTCCGGCTTTCAAAAGCTCTGATGTTATTCCGTCCTCCCCGGGGGCTTTTCCGTTTTTAAGCTTCCTCAGAGCTAACACGATCTCGTCTTGACTGATGTCAGGCAGTTCGTCGGTATAGTGGCGTGTCAGGGTGGCTCTGGAATCGTGGTCGTCTCGTTGGGAATGAGGGGCATGTGCAGCGTATAATCGGCCATAGAAATCGTCTATCTCGGCGAATATCTCCGGTTTCGACAATACGGTCCTCCCATCGTGCGTTTTAAGCTTCGTCAGGTGGCTCCTGCCAAGCTGCTGAGTGAATACTTTGGACCCTCGGTTTCGCTCTATTGCCTCTTCAATGAGGCGTGTGTTGGAGCTCTGAAGGTCGCGCCGTACCATCTTCGCAATTCGCTTGTTCAGGTCTGACCTGTGGGATCCAAGGCAACAAATCTATTCCCAAGAAGCTGCTGGAACTTCTCGGTGCCCGCCACGATCTGGATTGGGTTAGGTCGGAGCGTGGACTTCATCAGACAGTTTCTTTCAAGCTTTATGTTGATATTCAGAGAGCCTCGGAGCAGTCGGTGATCAGATCCGGTATTAAACCTGTTAATCACTGAGACATCTCTGAATATGTGCTTGCTATCCGCCATGATGAAGTCGATCTCATTTTTAGGCTCAGTGTCGGGGCTTCGCCACGTCCACTTCCTCTGGGGCGGTTTCTTAAAGAAGGAGTTCATTTAGGACAGCCCCTCCTTCTCAAGGAAGTTGACAAGCATTTGCCCCCTGTGATTCCTAACTCCATAACCATGCGAGCCTATTCGGGATTCGTTACCAGTCCGGGTTCCCACCTTGCCGTTAAAGTCCCCCATAACAACGTTGAAGTGAGCCTTAGTGGTGTTATGTAAGGCTTTGGATATATCTTCGTACATATCCTCCACTTCATCATCCGAGTGTGCCGATGTCGGTGCGTAAACCTGAGTTAAAAAAGAAACAAAACCTGAGAAAATTATTTGACCAACTTTAATTTCTGCTTAAAAATCTAACAACCACTTGAGTTTACATTACGTTCGCTGCCTACTAAATTCATGTTATTTTATTTAACTCTAAATCACTTTCAATAGTCTCTACCGAGGTCATTTCTCATGCAAGATTAAGCGATAAGCCGTCTCATAACGAAGGGGATGCGGCTTAGCCTCGGAGAGACAATTTCCGGGCCGCATAGCATCCGTAATGGGGCATCTTGTGGTCAATCGGCATCTCTCATCTCATGATTGGCAGGAGATGGACGTATTGAATGGTGAATGTTGTTACGTGGTTGTAGATACTACTACGGAATATCATGTTATTAGAATTAAAAGGCATTTTATTCATCAATTACGGCACCGTCATCTTCTATACGTACCGATTCTATCCATACAAAGCTTGCCTGGAAAGAGATCGCTGTTAGCGATAAGGCCGATTGTGCCACTATGGATTAGTTAGCAGTAATTTCTTTGTTTTTGTTATGTATTGAAGGTGCAATAAAGTTATAATCTATCTATCAATATTCGAGTGTATAATTTTGGCTGAAGAGTACCGTCACAACTTATAAGAACACGGTTTACACATAAAAGTAAGAATAATGTTTTTTTTTGATAGCTAAACAATTAAAAAAAAAACAATATTTGCAAAAATACGAAAACGTAACTGATTTTCTAGAAACATTGGCCTATTTGGGGAAGACTTGGTATGCTCATACATCGCTAAACCTTAGCTAAGGGAGGAGTTGCTATGAAGCGTGGCTTTAAAAGTTGTCCGAAAAACGAGCTGTGAAACATCAACGCCCTGCAGCAGCATCTACTGCAGACCAACCATTGAGCGTCTATCCTTCCCTTAAAGGCCTTTATAAGAATTAAGTGGAAATGATAATAAACGAAGCAATCGACATCAAATGAATTTAATACCCAATAATCACAAAAAAACAATCACCAAAAAACTTCTTACTATTATAGGACATAAATTATTTAACAAATTGCCACTTTGCATACGATTGACGGAAAATAATAATTCATATATAAATAAAGTAAACGCGCTACTGTAAAAAACCATTTATATAGTGTTTGCTAATTTCTAAATAATAAAAAATGACATACACACATATTTTCTAAATAATAAATAATGACTATAGCCATTTCATTGATAAATAAGTAATAATTTCATAACCATGCTTGCAGCTTGTCCTTTTAACTTAAGCTTTTAGACATAGGTATTTATTGTGACTAATTTATGTTTTATGTTTTAATTTAAGATTAATTATTTATTATTTGAAAAATTATCGATCGCATTTTACCGACTAAGTAACGTTTGTATTAATGCTGTTCTTTTTAATAAAGCATTTCAAGTCATCTACGTAAGTGCCAAAACACGAACACTACATAAACCTTCTTGGATGTCAAATACCAATGATGATGTACTGTTTTTCGTACAAAAACATCACGGAAACACACTTTTTTCCATTCGTAAACATAGTGTATTCTTGTCAACGCTGTGTCCTACATTGCCCACATACAATATGCCTTAAAACTACAATAGCCTCAATTGTCGAGGCGCGGCCAGGCAATCAATTAGTGCCCCACCTCCGTCAAACTATATGTTTGCCATGGGTTTTCCCTTATTACTTACTGCCCGTTACTGGCGTACTTTCTTGTCCAACTTTATTATCGCTTTTGACACTAGGAAATAGGTTTATGCGACAGCAATAATATTAGACGATAAGGTTTACAATTTTATTGCCATATAATACATTTATTTAGTACAATAACAGATCAAAACAAATGCCATTCATTAAAATGGTGATTCAAGACCGTAAAGCCTGTTTTAGGCCAAGTTAAAGTTATAATGAGAGATGACATGACTTTAAATTACGAAGAAGCTTGTTTGCTTGTCTCAACCATGAGTATTTTTTGCTTTTCTAACCCCTACCCCTTTTAATCAGACCTTTCACCCTACTTACTCATAAACTCAAAAAGAAAATACAGCCAGAATTAAAAACACAAAAGTCTTACTTTCATCAAAGATGTTGTGCTAAAAGTTGAATAGGATTCGTTAACTCAACTTGCAGAATAAGAAATTTTGAGGCGCTCATGCCGAATGGCGAAATTGTCGAAAAAATAAATCTCCCGACCCAAAGTCAGCACGGTAATTGTTTTAGTAATTAGTTCCTACTTACCGCATTCTTACAATTAGAAAGTCTTTCTTTGATAACTTTTAATGATTTTTTGACAAAAGTTTTCCTTTTATACGAATTTGGCTTGTACACACCAAGAACTTTTCTTCGACAAAGATGTACGTAGGTAAGTTATGGTCCTTATTATTTTGCAAAATAAACATAATGTTCGTAGGAAAAATGTCATTTTGATACCGTTTTAAGCAAGTATCTTATCTAATCTAAATCTTAACCAAAAAAGCATCACAAACGAAAGAAAATATCCATCTTCACATCTAAATAAGTACTTACATTAAAAAATACCTAACGAAATTCTCCGGGCACTTTGACCGTGTCTAAGTCAATAAATTCATCTTATTTAATCAGACGCAAGCACTTCCAGCGGTATAGAAGGAAATTTTACAAGTATCCTAATAAAACTTGGGAGTTTCAGAGGCTGCCAACTTGCTCGGCAAACGGCCGAATTATTCAACAAATTCAATACTTACGAGTGAGCGTGGTAATAAATACCTACAGAGGCAGTGTTTTTAAATAACAAGCATTTAATCTGGAAACTGAATTAAGCTGTTTTATTGAGTTGGTTTCTCCAAGTGGGAACTCGGTGTCAATTTGGCTTTATCATACATAATAATCATGATCAGCCTTTATTCGGGAAGACATAGGCATCCCCGAATGAGCGCCATAGCGCTCTGTCTTCAGCTTGACGCATCCAGCATTTATTTCTGGCTTGCTGGGAGAAAATGTATCGAAAACTTAAACTAATTTTTCACTTTTTCATACCATGATCCACTGTGTTCCATAAGACCTCATTACCTGTTCAGCTATTTTATTACATTACAAACAACAACTAGTGAACATCTGGTTTGAAACATACATAGATTTTTTAATACATGTCCACGATTTAGACTTTAGGTCGGTATGCTACATTTACAGTTATTTTGAAAGCCTGCCTGCTGCATACCGTTAAATTTATAACCTCAATCCTGTATCTAAAAAGGCCCACACAAAAAACTGTCCAGTCCAATATTTTAACCATGAAAGCATCCCTCGCTATATTTCACGATAAGTGTAGACTGCGTGTATTTGACGCGTCGAAACACAAGAGCAACGCAAACAGTCGAGCGACGAGTGTGAGTCGATGTCGTTTAGATCGGTCCCACGTAAAGTACGGGACAGTGGGGCTAATGCTAATTTAATATCTCTGTAATAGTTTTATCTTGTATAGTTTAGGCGAAAATAGACTTTGGTGGCCAAAAAGGACAACTTCGTATCTCTGCCTAACAAAAATAAAACTATTACAGAGGCATCAATAAATAACTTATAACAGAAAAAATATATAGAACTATTATTAGAATCCGTTATCGTTATTACTTACCTTATTTTTTTGACATTATATACTTCTAATGCATGCCATTTTTCACAATTTGTACAACGTAATCGGCCTGTATAAAATATACCTGTTATAAAATCTTACACAATACATGTTTAAGCAAATAAATGATCTTTATCTTTATCTTGAGATACCTACCACAAACTTTACGATGGATTTTATTAATTTCCTGTGTTAAACGTTATAATAAAGATGAAATAGGTGGTGGCGCCACGCTTACTCGTGTATTCGCACATCAGTTCCCGGTGGATAGGCGTGCGAAGCCGCGGGACGCAGCTAATCATCAATATATTCGAACAACGTATTCGCCGCACATATTATTATATGTTTTAGATATACATACCTTTGCTGCCAGCTTTGTTTTTTGAAACAATGAATCTACACGTAGTTTCAAAAAACAAGGCCTTTATAAAATTTACTCCTGTAAAATAGATTTATGAAACAAAATCGCCATTGTGCTTTTGTGTTTGATTGTAATGTCTCTGCTGTTATAAAAAGAGCTTTGTACTATTTTTCAAAACTTTTTGTAGGTTTAGGTAAGTCAAAGTGCAAAAAGAAAAAAAACGAGACAAATGCAGGTACATACGTACCTGTTAACAAAACAAAATAGGGATAAATCTAAACAGATGTGTGAACTGTAAAACAGGAACAAGCCAATCAGATAAACATTTCCCTTGTTCCGTGACTTATAAACGAGTTTTGGGCTCAGTCGCTTGAAAATAATCCGGTATAATTACTAAAAGACCTACTCATAGCCAAGTTTGCTAATAAAGTGGATGGTTAAGTTTCGTACAGGCTGCTTTAGGGTAAGGACGCGTGCATTTTGACGGTAAATAATGTTTTACGAGGGAATTCTTTTGTAAGACTAGTTGGAATAAACTAATAAGTAAATCTTATTCTCAGTGCGGCTCTCTAACTACTAGATGGTCTCTGTAATATCCTGAGTTTTTGAGTATCTTGTTTTATTAATTTTCAGTCTTGACGACGAGTTTTATTAAATTAATCTTCTGGCAGTAACTTTGTACTGTACTACAGTAATAAAAACTGCCTGTGTAACCCGGTCTATAAAAATATCGAAGTCAAGTTTGGCGAACTGTGCCAAATTCAAAGTGTATACCTACTCTTACTTATTAAAGCTAAAATAGAGTTCAATATAGGCACTTAATGAATGAAAGACCGTTTGCACTGCAGTGTACCCTCGCCCTATTAAAGATCGAAGTAAAACTTCTGAAATTGATCCGAAGTGTACCAAGAGTTTCGTTCGTCTCTGTTGGCGAAGTATGTACTTAGGTACCTACTTGTACGAGTATTCTTGGAAGGTTATGAATCCTCTTTATTTAATTTCAGATGTTTACAAATAGATTACAGTCTTTTGAAGCATCTATCACCTACATACAAGCACTCTCATTTTTATTTAAGTACCTATACAAACTTATTAAAAAATATATAGAATTAATTTAACTTAATGAGCTAACGTTAATTGCTACGTCGTAGCAACTACTTGCTACGACGTAGCAGTAGAAATCAGTTAAAGGAAAACAAAACGTCTCAACCAAAAAGAAATTCTAAAATCCGCCGCTGAAACCCAGAACGCCCCAACCACAACAACCTATTTACAAAACAAACGACACAGTCGGGACAATGTGTTAGTTTCGGTCTCGAAAAGTGTTACGACTCGACTGCTTATAATTGAAAAACGTCAGGCGCACTGACGTCCCGCGGTGCCTCGGATTAGGGTCCCTTGTCAAAACACCGGCAGAAAACCATTTGGTTTAAGTAGAAATTAATCTTTGGATTTGTACTATGTTGATTTTTTGAGATCAAAGCTTTATGGAAATGAGCTTGTTTTTGTCGCTGACGGATGCAGGAAGTATTGTCAGGGTTTTGATATTTTCTGGCGAATTTACCTATGCAGTCAGTATAAACCGGAGGAAGACACATTTTATTTTATAACGCCTTCTTATGTGTCTTCTCCTGCTATTTTAAAACGTTTGTTTGGTTTTATTTGCCATGTTTGTCTATAATAAAAAATTATAAATATAACAATACAAATTTACTTCATAATTATAGTAGTATGATAAAACTTACGACAACCTTTAAAATATCTCAAATGCTTTCGAGATCTAGTAAGGTGCATAGACAGTTATATATCTGATTGTGGATATAGATGTGTGTTCATAGAAGTAGGCCTAATTTAAAATCATTAAACCGCTTTCTCTCGTACGTTATGCCGCTATAAAACGGACGTTATTGGGCCACATCCTCTGCAACCCGCCAGCCGATCAGAGACATTATTTTAATCATAAACGTCGTCTGCACAAAGACGGTTAGTAATCATTTTGTCAACCTCAACAACATTGCCCGCCGTCAACCCTACGGAAATAGTATTTCAACCCCTACATTATTATGTATTATTTAGGACTTGTAACTTTCCTTTTTTTTGCAAAATGATGGTGAGTTGGTAGCGTTTGGCTACCAACTCACTTTACGGAAGTGGAAATGTGACCTAAGATGGAGCACGCTTTTCCAGAAAGAACTTATTTTTATATCCTTCTTGGGCAGTTCGTACAATTCCTAATTTGTACAATCGATAAAAAATTCTGATTCATACATTTTTTTTGTCTCGAATTCATACAATTATTTTCAGCTTGAAATAGAGGTCAAAATATAATCAAAACCTTCCACAAATTGCATGAATTGTTGCTGGTCTTGTGTTTGCAATTTTGTTGTTGGCGGTCGGCAATTGTACTTTAAGGTTTTTGTTATTATAGTGCGTAAGCCCTCACACTCTGAGTAATTTCTAAGACATGAATGGCTGGCCGTACTGACGCGGGTTTGAATCCCGTCAAGGTCAATTTTTTTTAAGATTTTATTTCATTTCTTAGAAATTGTACTTTTGTTAATAAATTTAAAGAACTATTAAATTTTCATTTATTAGTTCTTTTTTAACATTAGCTCATTTTTAACAATTAAAGGTTTATCATATTTATCCCTTTTATCTATTTCGTCGTCCGGATTAAAATTGTAATATTGTTGATACTAACAGATCGAACATTATCTGCTACATTTTTCACCTACATGTAACCAGAAACTCGGGTGTTACATATTTTTCTATTTAACCAAAGAATGAATATACCAAAAACTTTAAAATCTATCAAATCTACTAAGACAAAGAAGACAACGGGATATTTACCATAATTTTAGTTTTGAGCATTCATGTGCCTAGCTGTGCCATAATATTTGAAAGCTCATAACTCAAATCATGGTAAATATCCCACTGTAAATGACTTTACTCCTAAACCTAATTTATATCTACTCCAAGTTTTATGCATACGTTATCTTACAACGATCAAAAACAAGTCAATTTTCCGTGTTCAATTTTGTTCCCCGTGAAGTTAATGCTTACAAAAGCTCCTCAACTTTACAAGCTGGGAAGAGCTAGCCTAGTCGGTTTGAAAGGAAATTGCAGGTTGAGATGCCATGCAATATCCTGTCAAGAAGTAACTATCTGGAGAGAAACTTTAATAGTGAAAACTATGAAATGTGAATAACAAATAGATGCTTTGAAACGCATAATACATTGAATTGTTAAATATATTATAATGGATAATATCTAGGTGCGCGAAAATTCATATATCGCAGGATCAGAAGGATTCTGGGCCCATAGAAGCCGGTTTCTCCAGACTTTATCAACCTACTTAGAAATTGAAAAAAATCTTTATTTTAGTAATCAATCAATTATAATTGATTGATTGATACAAAAAAAACTCAGTTTGATAATTATCAAACTGAGTTTTTTTGTAAATATACCTTTGTTTGACCACAATGCGCTAACGGTAAGAGACGATGTGACCAGTTTTGTATCATAGAGGTCTAGAAGACACCAAAATATGACTTTTGCTAAATTCATTCTCTGTCATAGATTTATTAGACACTTAACTCCATAAAACTTTAGTAAAGTAGATCTTGACAAAGTAAATGTTACAAACAATAATTTCTTTATTATTATATCCGACTGCCGAGTAATAGTCCTTAGTTTATTATTTCCTGCCAAGAAGCTATTTAACAGGCAATAATTGTTTCGGGCGTGAGGGGCGTAATGATTTACTGTGTGCAAACAATGTACAGCCTGCCCAGTCTATTGTGAACTCCTTTGATGTCACGGCTTACGGATACTTTTATTTAAAATGGGCTTTATTGAGATTCATTTTGAACTTTATTGTTTCTTTTTTCAGAGCGACAAAAATATAGTGGGAAATTTCAACAAACAAAATCACCCCATGACTTCGTACTATACAGTTATTATGTGATATCACAAAAAACGTAATGCAAACACTCCGCGATCGCAGTGACAAATCATCCACAGTAACATGGCCTGCCATTGGTTCGAAAGTTACTCAATTTTCACTCTTATGTTAAAAACGTTAAACTTCAGTCATCATTGGTAGAATCACAGTAACATGGCCTGCCATTGTTTCGAAAGTTACTCAATTGTCACTCTTATGTTAAAAACGTTAAACTTCAGTCATCATTGGTAGAATCAGGTCATGTTATATTGGAAGATGGGTAGACTACGCAACACGACGCGTGCTAAGACCGGCGTTGTTTTCGCAACGTGACCGGGCGCTGGTAGTGAGTATTACGGGCTTTCAGAGCCCTGCAATGTTTTGTTGGTACTGAATGCTCGTAGAAATTAATGTGAAATGCGACTGCATAGAGTAGAAATGTACTTATGATAGTTATTATTTTTATTTGTGAAGTTTGCCATAATATAGAGTTTTATAATAGAACATAATCTACTAGTAAACAAAGCACTTCGAATAAAATTAATAATTTAGTTTTTATTTGCTGTTCTAGATTCAAATTTCAGATTCAGATAGTGTTCGTTTTTGATTCGAAAATAGATGAAAATCTTTTCATCTTGATTTTACAACTTGATTTCACAAAGGTTTGAGATAAAATACACCATTTTTTTTAATTTATGTTAATCTACTAGTATTGAATAAGGTGTACATCCATTAATTCATTCAACCCAAAGGAGAACCTTTCTTTATCTTTCTAGTTTTCCCATAAATTTGACACATAGATGATTATCAGTATTTTTTATTCCATGAGGCTCCTAATAATCTAGCAAACATCCAAAGAAATAAAATTCTTCTCTAAGAATATTAGAATCGTCAAATGAAAATATACTTTCAGATCTTTGTATTTAAAAAATAAAGAAAATACCTGCACAAATTCTGGAATGGTTGTTAAACAAACAACTAAAAAGTTTTAAAACGAAAATAAACATTTACATTTCGATATACCAACTGAATGTCGGATCAAAGCTGAAAAAGAAAATGCACAGAAATTCCATGAATCAATTTTGGTTTCAGGAAAAGTAAAATGTTACAAATCATTTGTTTGAGTTGATATTATATCATGCAAAACTATGGCAAAACTCCGTTGTTTGGAGGAGGTATGACAAACGGTGCGGTGTATTCTATGTGTGCTGATCATGAGGAGATGTCATCAAATATAATTCCAGCATTTATACTAATTAATAATAAATATAGCTTATGCCCAATAGTTGACTATCAAATAAATGTGTAAGTTTAGATGTCTAGATGAATGGATGGATGTTTGTTACCTCTTCATGCCAAAACTAAGGAACGGATTGGGAAGGAATTCCGTAGTTTTAGGCCTGGAATTATATAAAGGCTACTTATAAAAACGACGAGTGTAAAGTTGCGGGCAAAAGCCAGTTAAATATATGCCCTATTTCTGACATATTATTTATTTATAATATATTTCCTATTTCTGACGCGAAAGACTGCAGGCAGATGCTGGATGCGTCAAGCTAAAGACAGGGTCCTATGGCGCTCATTAGGCGAGGTCTATGTCCAGCAGTGGACTTATATAGGCTGATGATAATGATAAATTAATTAAGCTACCGAGTGTAGCAGGTATGATCCATGGTGTAACGATGGTCAAAGGGTTCCACCGCAGCTTGATACTACCTCACATTAATGCAACCTCACATAATTGGCATTTGGATATATACTCGTAGATAAAGTTTCATAACAAAGCCTTATTCATATAACATTATTATAACTTAATAACATAAACATACTAGCTTCTACCCACGGCTTCACATGTGTATTTTCGATATAATGAGTAGCCTAAGGAAGACTACGTTTACATTTCATCTTGATCTGGTCAGTATTTATTAATTTAACAAAACTTTTAGATTTATAGTATTAGTTATAGAATATTTGTTGTTTCAAACTTGACTGAGGAGCGATTTCGCCAAAACTCCGTACAGAAAAATAATTTCACAGGCTAAATAAAATGCATGAAATACAAAATCCATAAAAAAATATTTTGATAAAAACAATTTTAACACAGTTTAAAAAACCTCTGCTGCCCCAAACAATGCTCTATTGCTCCATTCACTTCCGCTAATCCAATAGGAGCTCGCAAAAACTACGTACTGATTACTGCATTGTTTTCGGTGCAACTTTTGTTGAAAAAGTTTTCACATGAAAAATATTGTTGAAGAGATTACGTCTAGATTCAAACGACTGCATAGTAATGTTTTTAGTTTTATTTGCTTTTAAATACTTACTTTGTGTACAGTGATGTAGGGAGAGAACTTGTGACCAACCTCTTCAACATCATAAAGTAGGTTTAGGTATAAGATATTTTTACCCGACTACCAACGAAGGAGGGTAATGAAGTTGACACCCTATGTTTGTATGTAGGTAAGTATGTATGTAGCCGATTTTATGTTCCCACGTAGCGTTTAAACTACTAGTCCGATTACAACAAATAAAGTATCGTTTGATTCGTGTCAGCATGCCGATGGTTATAGGCTCAAAGACAACAGATAAAATCGGGCATCTAACGGTATAACGGGATCTATATAGTATCCATTTTGAATGGAGCATAAACGTAAACAAACCGCCCATACTTAACCTAAAATTTACTTAGTTCGCTCGTCCTTTTATACGTAATTTACATTACTTGTCGATTTTAGATCCTCCCTTCAATAAAAATTGCTTACAATTATATCTGAAACTCGACGCCAAGCAAGTGAGATTTTGTTATTTGTGTCGTACTTTGTTTACTAACATGCTTCATTGAAAATGGATAAACCATAAGTGGGGAGTGAAGATTCCAACGTTAGTAAATATGCCCGTGTGGGTATTGTTTTAAAGAACGCATGGGTACTGATAATAACTACATTACTAATTATAATTTAAAACGAGGCAAATAAAATAAAGTTAAAAATGACAACTACGTAAAACAAGCGTTCAATGCAGTTGCAAAGAGATACGATTGAAAATTATTCATCATTTAATTTTTATATTCCGGTAGTCAAGCCAATGAATTCTGTATGTACCTACAAAGATCTCCGACTACTTGAACATGGAAATTCAAGGATAATTTTCAATCGGTAATATTTATTTGAAACAGCATTGTACGTTTGTTTACAACTGTTACCTAGCCGTGTCGTAGTTTTTAACTTTATTTTATTTTGTTTGTAGATATGTTATCTAAGATTGAAAAGCTTACGTACTTTCTCTTAGGCACCTCTTACCTGTTAACTTTGGTCTTTAAATTGTAGCAAAAAACAGGATATTGCCTACCGACATTCATTTCTTTCAGTCAAGATCTGAATGAATTGCTCGTATCTTAACTTTTTACGGCATTCCTGTGTTCCGTGTTTTAGAGGGAAGGTTAATTGAATTCACCTTTTATGATATCTGAAACGACCAATAAAAAACTTTAATTCGGTCGTATAAAGTCCACATTCGCTTATTTTTGGAGTGTCACTTAAGACTTTGGTAGGATAGGAAAGTTTTTTATTTGCCTACATCCTTTGAAGTAGGAGTTTTGTTACTTGATGACTACTAAAGTTTGATTTTGTGCTTCTTTTCACTGGAATGTTGTGTACAGTCATAAAGTTATTTAGAAAGCAGAACTGTAACCTAATTTCTTAGCACTAAAAGTAAATTTACAAGAGACTACCGTTTTTATTCTAGCTCTGATGCTGTAAAATAATACTAGTAGGTAAACTCAATAACAAAACCTTACTATTTGCAATAACAAGGGTGAGTCAAAATGCCTGATAGTGACCATATAGCACTAATGTGCCGAAATGTTGAACTTGTTAAAAGTGACAGCGAACGGTCGGCGTTCTAGTCGGGTGTTTCAGGATGCAAGCCATGAGTTTCAAGTTATTTTTAGCATTTCCATTTTTTCTTATCATTCCGAGCATGAAGTTGGTGTCATAAGAGGCGACTAAGGGCGACCAGGAGGTGGGCAGGAGCGCCCCCTGCAGAATAATTCTACCAGCGAACTGCGATCCCCAATCCGCATGCCCAGCGTGGAGGTTATGGACATCACCCCCATTTAATAAACGCAAATAAGGCGCTTATCAGGAGAGGCCTGCGTCCAGCATTGGACCAATACAGGCTGTTGAGGTTGAGTAAAAGAAGTTGTGTACTAAATTCAGAAATTCTTACTTGGTAATTGTGCAAGACACTTACAAATTATTTAATTTAAACTTACTAGAAGCTAACTGTTTCGACTAAAACGACTAATCTAGGTACAAACTTATTAAAACTAAGGCACAATCTTAGATAATTATACTCGTATATAGAATAGATAGGTAGGCCTGTCGGTCTAGATGTTGGAACTTCTGTAGAAACTTATTTATGAAGACGTCATCATCAATCATCAGCCTGTATTAGTTCACTACTGGATATGGGCCTCCCCTAATGAGCACCATAACGCCTTGTCTTCAGTTTGTCTCATCCAGCATCTGCCGGCACATTAGTGCCATCAGTCTTTCGCACATTATCATCCCACCTGGCCGGAGGACGTCCTACACTACGTTTGCCGAGTTGCGGTTTCCACTCAAAAACTCGTTTACCCCAGCGGTTATCGGTTCTTCGCTAGTTATGGCCGGCCCACTGCCACTTCAGCTTGCTTATTCTTTGAACTATGTCGATAACTTTGGTTCTCAGTCGGATGTATTCGTTACGAATCCTATCCTTCAGAGAGACTTCGAGCATAGCTCTTTCCATAGCTCGGTAAGCGACTTTGAACAGCAAAGACGTTTAACTGATTATCACCACACAATGTGACTGGTAAATTTCAGTACATTCAAATCAATATGTGTAACCTCAACCTCAACCTCAACCTCAACAGCCTGTATTGGTCCACTGCTGGACGCAGGCCTGCTCCAGATAAGCGCCTTATTGGCGTTTATCTCACGGAGGGTGATGCCCATAATCCCCACGCTGGACATACGGGTTGGGGATCGCAGTTTGGGGGTATATTTGTTCTGCAGGAGGCGCTGCTGCCCACCCTCCGGTTGATATCCCTTTGTAGCCATTTACGACACCCACGGAAAGAGTAGGTGTGGTGCAAATTCTATGCCGCCGGCACCACACGGCAATATGTGTATGTCCGCCCTAACCTGTGACTTGCGCCACACTCTTGATTGGTTTCATTTTCAAGTGAACAGGTCCAGTCCACTGTGACACTGGACATCCGACTCTCTCTATAACCAGGTGATTCCATCAACCCTAAACGCTGGTAATAAGGTTCTAACTCAACACTCGTTTTCAGCTAATGACTCTCTGAAATAAAGTGGTTTCTGTGAAGGATAATTTTTTGCAAGGCTTTTTTATTTAATGTGTAATGAGCAGTTTTTGTGGTTATTCGGTGCGAAAGTGAACTTTTTGCGTCGATGTAAAAAATACTGGCTTATTTTCAGGCTTTTAACTTTTTATGAGCTGTTGAGTGGTTAGCTGATAAAGCAAATGGGGAAAGTACCTTTGTAAGTTGACTCTTGTATTTAAAAAAGCGAAAAATATTCTTTGCGTTTGTTACTTTTCTTGTTTTTTTGTAATACCTTGTTCTTATCAATGAGTTTTTATAGGTCGTATAATAGGTTTGTTTTTATACATCTCACATAGAGGTCGATAAGTATACGGAAATGTTTCAAGCAGTAGATAATATTTCGTATATCAAGAGCTTCCCGATGTTCTATTGAAGTGGACTTTGCGATTAAAACCGTAGGTTTATATGGTTCTTTATTAACTTTTAAGAGTAAACACATTAGAATTAGAATGTATGAGCATTTAGATTATATTATTCCGAATTAATCAAGATTCACCATGATCATCATATCAGCCCACACACGTCCATTGCTGGACATAGGCCTCTCCCTAGCTGACGCCAAATATAGCGCTCCTGACCCGCCTTCATCAGTCGAGTTCCTGAGACCGCATCAATGTATTCGGTCGAGTAGATTATTTCAATTTAATAAACCTAAAACAAATGAATTAGATAAATAATAAGAAAACGATAAGCGCTACTACAAAATCCGACATAAACACTGATAACATTATCAATCTAACAAGCGTTAAGCTAAACAGTGTCTTAAGAGCTAGAAAAGAGTTTAACTCTTATTTAAACCATGTCTAAGCCGTGTCTAACTGTAAACCATCGTAAACCGCAGTTTTGTAGTAACGTTTTTCTTAAACGCGCGCTCCACAGATGTCTAACTTTTTTGTATAAAACTGATAGTGTCTTCAAACAGCCGCCGCTGTTCATCCGCCCAGCGCACGCCGCCTAATCTCCCAGTCTGCTCAGTCATTACTCACAGTCCCCTGCCATTCAACTGGCATACAGTCCAAAATATTATTTTACAGTTCAATTGCTAATTCCTCCTCATCAAACGTTTACTAATAACCTTGTGAATTCACGTTTCTACTGGGGTTCGTGATAATTGGGGGGGTTATGTTTTATACTAATGTTTACTATGCAAACCTTGTGTCAATCTGTCGTCGCATCGGATTTATGAGAGTAAGGGAATAGAGAGTGCACCTGTGTTTGCGTGCACACTTGTGCACAATAATATAGATCATTAAGCTAGTCTTAGTTAAGACCGGCCGTTAGAGCCGTGGTCGAAATTCGTCTAGGAGGACATTGGTCATCATTGTGTAGTAATAAGATATAATTTTGTGAACGTGTTGTACAAAATATTTGAATTACTAAAGGTTGGGGAGCTTTCTAAAAGTTTTGGATTTGACTTTAATCTACTGTTAGAAATCATGAAAAAAAATCAAGTTGCTTAGTCTAGTTAATTTTTTAAGTGAGAAATAAGTTAAAATTATTCTTCACAACCATTGAAAATTACTACTAGGTACCCAACGAATATCGACCCCTCAACCAAGGCCTTCGCAAAATCAATTTACCCCTATTTTACACCCCACAATTGGATAAAACACCGTCCAAACCCATTCTAAATTTTAACAACGGACTCTCTAAGCTACGATCGCTCTTCAATTACACCACAATGCTGCTGCTAATTGGATTAGGAGTGAGTTTGCAGGTTTTGAATCCGGGTCTTTTGGATTAGCTCTAAGCTCTTCAAGTCATATGCCAGAGATGGACTCTGTGTCGTAGTTACCGGAGCTATGGAAATAACTCATTACTGTTGTTAGGATGTTGTGTGATGAGGAGCACGCTTGAATAGGATTAGAGCTGCGTAATGTATGGAAGGTCGCACAATGATTTTTTATCTTATCTACGACTACCTAATTCTACCCAACTTTTGTTGGGTCACTTATTTGTTACCAACGTGTTTGTGAGCTTTCTTATCAATATTGTTAAACACCGTAGATCTACCGTAATCAATATTTATTTTTAGATACCAATGTATAATCATTCTAAGTGGACTTTTTTGTTCTATTTGAGTATAAAAGTTAACCGAAAATATGAGACAAATGAGCGCCACCCATAAAGGGAGGTTTTGGTACAGCATAGATTGATAATGCTAATAGTCACAGTCGTCCGATAGAAATTGCTCCTGAACGACAAAACTCCAAATCTCATTTTTTTATTCTTTAATTTATCTGAATTGTTTCTGCAAGTTATGTGGAAAATAAAATAATTTTCTATCTATCATTTTAGGCTTTTGATTCTCCTCTGTCATATGTTATACCTAGTGAAAACCAATTTCTAAAATTCTTAGAAGCAGCACTCAAAGTGCTACGTAAGCTCTACGGCGTAGGCGTTATAACGGAATTGCTACGACGTAGACGCTACGGCGTAGCATAAAGGACCTTAAATTTACATAGTTTTTTTCATCAGCCATGGTATTTAGGTACTGATAATTGATAAGATTTTTAAATGACATTATAATCTGACAGCTGACATCATAATCATCATCATTCTACAATTCTACATTCATATAATCTAAATTTTTCATGATCGAAAACAATCACGTAAGGCAATTTGATTTATTTCTATACCAAAAGAGCTAATAATAAATACTTTAATAAAAAAACGATGTGTTTCATTTGAAGTCATAAATTTATTTTCAAGACTGCAAAATCGCAATGTGCTTGGCAGTCATAACAAAAATGGTAATCATAAAACATGTTCACAATAAATTTTTAACTGCGAGATAAAATTTCATTTCACGAGATAAAAATTATACTGCAACATTCTAACACGTCCTTATAATAAGTTGGGCAATTTTTAACAGGGTAAGGTAAACATAGCTTATAAAGAACAGCTTTAATACTAAAAGTTCAGGGAATCTTGTGTATTTTTTTTGTCTTATGAGGATTTAACGAACTATTAGTAGACAATAAGCAGATTTTAACAATTTCTTCGTAAAACTGCTTGCAACAGTTTTAAAGTGGTACATCAAATACGAACAGAGGCGTCATTTTAAAACTGACCAGAGGCCGTAGCCAACCGGCATTCGTTATGAAGCGAATCGAAAACAATTGAAAGATTTGTAGGAAAAAATACGAAACAGATCACGTGATATATCTAAGGCTTATGTCAAACCCATACATTTTTGGACTTTTCTACTATCGCTTTCGATATCGATTGTTACATTGTCTAGGCCCTCAGTTCAGACATTGATATATACATAAATTTAACGCCTGATTTTATAAAAGAAAAGGCTAAAACAGTAGTGGAAAACCTTTTACCACCTAAATGAAAATGAAGGTACCTAAAATCGTACGATTTTATGAAATGGAGCGCTGAGTAAATAGTGAAATCGTTATAAGAAAACGTTTTCTTATTATATTTTAACGAATTCTCAAAGAATTACGAATCTTTAACACTATGGAGCGTGTATTCTATGTTAAAGACAACATTACTATACACAATGTACATTTAAAGGATTTTGAGAGACTAACATCGTTTCTCAAAAGGGAAAAGTGACTGACCTATTCGGAGAATGGGGATACATTATGAATGTAAGCAGATTAACTACAAACGTAGTTTGTGTTAGAAAAACACCAGCATTTCTTCCCGTAACAAGGGACATCATCAGGGTGAGTGTAGCTCTAGACGCCGGGGTAAAAGAGTGGGAATATTTTATTATGGTTGACTGAGCTGTCCTCTACTTACCTGAGAAAACCAGGTCTGCCCTGAAACTGGGCTGGGCTGCATACGCCAAGTTTTAATGGCCTCTCTGCAACTTTGTATGAGGTGTGAATCTTGCTTGATGCAATCTTGCCGTGTACTTTGTTGTTTGATTTATAATGAACGGGTAAGTTTTGCAGAATGGAGAATTTGTAGGTGTGTTGGCATTTTAATTCTAAATGACATGACATGAGTTGACGCTTTCAAATGGAGTCTGTCTTTGTTTTTATCAAATTGATGGACCAACCTGCTATTTCTAACCCAGGTGCTCCATTCAACATGTTGCACAGGCTTTAAAGTCTGTGAAACCTGTATTGAATGGTACGGCGCAAACCTTGATGTATTTGTTGGGAATACTACCTAATAATAATACCAATTAACCAATTACCCACCAACTAGAAAAAATTGTAAATTGGTCTATAAAATAAATTATGTATAATATTATCTTTCTATCTTTAACCTTTGGTGAGGTATTCCTATCTAATACCTTACCTTCCTTCATTTTCCGTCTCACACAAATCCCCTTGCATAAACCATCTGAGCAGTCTTTTTGATGTGTACAGAAATAAAAACAGTTGATCCTTATGCTATGATTAAGGTTAAGATGTTGTTTATAAGTGAAAGGTATATCTACTCTTAAATGATTATGAACAATATTCTCGTTTACCATCATCGATATAAAATAATGGTAATGGGTAATCACAACCCCAACTCATTGAAGGCTTCCCAATTAAATTGACCCAGAAACCTCTAGATGGGCGATTATTAATAAACCAAATGCTGCCAATTATTTACATGAAACTCTGAATAAAGCAATAGAAGGATGAATTAATTAGATTTTGTCTGGTTTCAGTCGAAAAGGGTTACTTGAACAAGCTATGTTTGTCTTTCTACACAAAAGTTGATTCTTTTTATTTATTGCATGAATAGCTATTGAGAAAAATAATGTAATATATCCAGGATATATGCGATAGGTATGTTCCCACCCCTAATTACTGAGTAAAACTGGCTAATTGATTATTATGAGTATTGTATAATACAATACAATTTCAAACGAACTTTTTATGAGTTATTGTCAGAGTTATTATTATCATTTGAGTTATATTTAATTTATTATTGTGAGAGTTATAGTTAACATTTAGTGTATTATTCTAAACATTTATATAGATAAATTTGTAATTTGACTTAATATTACACATTTATTGTAATAATTTAGACGGTTATTAAAAATATTCCATCAAAATAACAAACTTTCCTCGAAGCCAAAATCAACCTGTACAAAAGCAAGATTAATATCAAGTAAACCTATTTCCATACCTGCCATGCTAAAATATTCTGTCCAAAGCCATCCTATAAACTTACCCAAGTTAATATTTAAGAAACACATCCCCTTTGATCGTGTTTACCTGCAGATCATTAAAACTTTTTTCTATCTGGATACGTGGAAGTTTTTAACAAGCCACGTGATCGACGCCGAAGATATTTCGTCTAACAAGACTGAGATGAACTTGAATTTGGGAAAAATCTTCTGATAGAAAGTTGAGATTGACAGAGTTTTTTTAGATTGGATGGACTGGAGTTATGGTGTATGGGGAAACTTGATGGTATAAAAAAGTTGCATTTTCTCAGGTAGAGAAGATCTCGTAATTTACGCTTGGCATGAATATGCCAAGCGTAAATTCCAGTGGAAAATAATTTAATAAAAATAACCACACGAAGACCAAATAGTATTATTTGCCCATCACGTCATTTCCACTCACAAGATCTTCGTTATTTTAGAATAGATTAACTCTACCATCCTAACAATGACTTGATGGCCGTGTGGCTTAGAATTTGCACCACCAATAAGGCACTTATCAGGGGTGGGCCTGAGTCCAGCAACCATTAAAGGCTGTCGAAACAAAACTTCAGAAATTAAATCAAAAGTGTCATCGTAGATATTTCCATGAAATAAATACTGACTTAATACGAGTACCATAAAGATTCCTACTTTTGGATCTTGAAATAACCATTCCAGAGAATGTAGTAATTATAGTACCACGGAGAACTTGATGTAACAGAATAGGGTTTATGGATGTTAATAATAATCAAAATACTAATCTCTCTATCCTATCATCCGAGTGCTAAGTACGGACTGATCTATTCACGGGATTGGAACATTAATGGGGTTACGAAACATTAACATGTTGCTACTATCAAGTAATTGTTTCTTCGTTTTGTGATTGTGAAATTATTATTTTAAAATAGTTTGTAGCAGCACTATTGTAGCAATTTTATGGTAGATGAATTTAATAGATTTTTGATGAAAAATCTTACAATTAAACTACTTAATATGATCGATTATGGGAATTAGTTGAGTTTATTATGATGCTTTTGACAAGTTAGTGACTAACAAGATACCATAGGCAATTTTTCATTACCATTTGCCACCGAATTCCAACCAAAACGAGAGTTTTTCATAAGTTTGACGTTTGTCACTGGACATCTGTCTAGCACCGTAGCTACCAAATTAAGTTTTGAATGACCTATTTTTGTTTAAAAGATGACATTAAGAACATTGTTCTTAGATATGTTTGAAGAAACTCATGTTTTTAATGTTATATAGATTCAAAGCCAAACTGCCGGAACTGGTTTTCGACAGTTGGTTAAATTCGCTTGTTAAGTCCTGCTTGCAACGTGGTAGTAATCTCTGAAACTAGACCAGTAGGTCCAAAGTACCAACACTTATACTTAGATTAATTCCACCTGTTAATTTTCGGCAGCGGCACTACTCGCTCGCCAGGCAAAGCCCTAAGTCGTCGGAGAACGGACCGGACTCAATCTCATTACCCCACCGGCTTATTTAGTCCCATCGTTCATTTTGTAAGATAACTTTAGTACTCCGTCACAGTTTTTGTAATGGGATTATACTGAATCGTTTTAAAAGCTTACTGGGTTATAATAACAATGTCAGTTGAGATTTTGGTTTTAAATATCTGGAATTCGTCTTCATTTGATTCTAATTTGAAAGAGTTTTGTCTATATTACGATTTTTAAGCTCTAACTCAAAAAGAGGTATGTCTAGTAGTAGTATCAGAAGTGCAGTCATTAATTCAGTCAATCAGAAGAAGAGTTTGGGTCTGTCTAATGAAAATGACACAGGCCCTGCTGCATCGACCGTGCATAAATTGAGCATGACATCCCAGTAACATATTCCTCAAAACATCCACGCCATCTAAAAAGGACATTTGAAATACGTTTCATCACATCACAACTAATAAGATGAGATAAAGTTTGGATGTTTGCATATATAGCTGTGTGGTGCTGGCGGCTTAGAATTTGCATCATCTCATGTCTTCCCGTGGGTGTCGTAAGAGGCGACTAAGGGATATAAACTGGGGGGCGGGCAGCAGCGCCCCTTGCAGAACAATTCTACCACTGATTTGCGATCTCCAACCCGCATACCCAGCATGGGGATTATGGGCAATACCCGCCCATTTGATAAACGCCAACAAGGGGCTTATCAGGTCAGGGAGAGGCCTGCGTCCAGCAGTGGACCAATATAGGCTGTTGAGGTTGAGGAGGTTGAGGTATGCATAGATGTTATAAATGGATGTATGGATGGATGTTTGTTACCTCTTTACGCCAAAACTACTAAACGGATCAGGATGAAATTTTGAATACAGATAATTCTAATCCTAGAATTAAACATAAGCTACCGTGTGATAGAACTTAACTTTAAACGTTTTCATAGGAACAACGGATGGAGCTGCGAGGCGCAGCTAGTTTCACTACAAATAGCCAGTTTTAAAATTAGGAGGGAGAAAAAAATAAAGTCTCTATATTTCCCTAAACAGAATTTTGTCAACCCACCAAGGTACAATCGCAAAGACAGTGGTTCATGGTTATAAAACCCCCTCAAACTTTATTTCAATTCTTGAAAGCGATCTGGTAATTATATTTAAGTTTTTACAGCCGGTTTCTGAATCTTCACGCTATGAGTTTACGGTGTCGTTAAAGCCCGCAGGTTTTATGGTGGGGACGAGAATGAGCTTGCGATAAGAGGTTGGTTGTACCTGGGAACGATAGAATAGTGTGATTTGAATGTTCTTACAGCTTGGATAGATTTAAGCCTAATTTCGTAGCTGGTTAAACGAAAGCGTTTCTAAAACGAACAATGGTAAACTAGAATATATTTGTTGTGCCAGAATAGTGCGTCTGTGTGTTGCCGACTTAGAATTAGCACCACAACTATATGACGCGACTAAGGTCTCGCACAACACAGCTACATCGTAGGAAAAGGAAAAGGAGACAGTGCTCCAACTCAATTGCTACACATATTTTTGAAAATAAACGTTTTGTTTTGGAGCAGTTTTGGAGCAATCGCTGACTTCAAATACAAATGTATTTGAAGTCAGCGATTGCTCCACCGCACCTCTACTTTCAGGCCAGTTCAATGTAAATATATGCATTTGCCGCCCCGCGCTGACTTTGTGTCCGTAGCCATAGATAGGAATACTCAACGAGGGCGGGCAGCAGCGCCTTCTACAGAACAGTTCAACCAGCGTGCTCCAACCCGTATGCCCAGCGTGGGGATTTGTGGCATTACTCCCCATATGATATAAGCTAAGGCGCCTATTAGCGGGAGGCATGCGTCCAGCAGTGAATTAGTATAAACTGCAGTATATAGGTAATACGTCCAAATCGTATCCGTGAAACCTAGACGTGAATAAACAGATCTGAAACAGGTCGGATCCGTAAAAATACTGATCACTTTGCTCAGACGCAGTCAAGTTGATCTTATAAAGTACTTGAACAGTTCTGCAACACTTCTACAACGATGTCTATATATAGATACTTATGGGTAGAGAGATTTATTGATACATAGTAATATGCCAGTAATTTTGTGAGATATGAGAATGTACTTTTATAATACCACCTGTATAAGTAACCATGTCTGAAATTACTATTAATAAACTATTTGAAACTATTTAGAAATACGAAATAAGTTCTTGCTTTCTGTGTCACAAATCCATGTTATTTCATGTATTTTCATCTTATGCTACCGTAAGTGTACAAGCCAGATGTAGTACAGACGTCGTTTATGGGGACAAGCGCATTTTATACCACATGAGTAATTTTATACTGCCAGATGACACTGTGCTTTCTTAATCTCCCAAAGAGCTTGGAAAATAAAAGAATACATATATACAATCGTAGAAAAGTATTGTGGAGACACTAGGGTTTATCTTGACTCTAAATACATATTTGTATTATGCTATTCCGAAATTTAAGACAAGATTCATCGTTCAAAACAACATATGTGACTAAGATTTAGGTGGGATATATAAAAATAATTATGTCATAGAATTAGGAACAGGCAGAATAACTATAGCCAAATTTAGTTTTTCAATCAACGACTCTTGTTAATTGACTGTCATACAATGATATCGTAAGCTTATAGGTAAGGTAGACAAAGGTTTTTTTTTCTATGTCACTCCCGTGGAGAAAAATAATTAAGGTGACCCTTAAAATTTATGAAATTTTTGATATTCTAATATCTCTCGTCTCTTTAGTATTCTTTCAGTCATAAAATACTTTGTATTTACGAAAATATATTGTATAACTTTACCTCTTTAATGAAAATAAAAGCGACACTATCTAAGTTAGGTCATTAATAACTCCCAAATGACCTGCGTAGCTGTCACCTGCCACAATTTCAAAATATTCATAGTTCTTGTCACAGATCTAAATTATTGTCTTCAAGCCAGACGACTCCATATATCACGAAGCAGCAATTTTGTAGACACTTTAAGTCAACTTTAAAGTGGCAACGTGTGGTTTAATAAAAAGGAAATTAACCTGTCAGTTATCAAGTCTGGTCATATGTTTGAAGAAGCAACTCAAAATAATAGTATTCAAAACAAAACAAACAGCTGAGGGCAAAGTAGTACCGGGACCATACATGCTCTTTATGCTGAGTATTTACTGCCATACTGTTTACTTCAAGGTTTGCGTTACATTATTTCCTATAGAAATGTGACCCGAACCCGAACCCGAACGACTTATGACCCGAAACGAGCACCTCCAATTTTTGGCCCTCATCACATCTATTTTAAAGCAATTTGACATGTGTCAAACGGTACTGACGGAGGTGGGAAAAATCGGTCAACCACCGGCCGCAGCGACGTAACTCGATTCGTATAAATAAATGATTTCACTGAAGAGCTTTGGGGTGAAATCTTTTAGGGTGTTTCGTATTTTGTCCCATCATCATTGATCAGCAAGATTAAATTGGTGTCCTTAGTTATTTTCCCCAAAAAGAAAAGCTTTCCTGTAAATTTACTACAAAAAACCATAAAACTATTTGTAATTTCGCCCGCGACTTTGCTCGCGTGAAAGTCATATAAATTTCAATTTATTGCAAAGTGTCAGTAAAGTTTTGTAAAAATATAAAATAAATAATTCATTATTTACATTAAAGTTTATCTATACCGAAATTTGACAGAAACGAAACAAGGAATCATAATTTTCCATATAAACTTCACCTCCCTTTTTAACCCCTTATTTTTTAATTAAGATTAACCTATGTGTTATTCTATAACCTTAACTATCTACGTACTTACTAAATTACATCTAAATCGGTTTAGTAGTAACAGAGATAGGTGGTAACAAACATTCACTCAGACTTTCACATTTATTATAATAAGTAGGATGAACTTTGATAAAGCAGTGAGCAGAAACTAGTTTTCAAATAAAGCAAAGCTAGAGCCGAGATTTCAAATGAATAGACCGTTGAGACACCGAATTGTTGAGCTTAATATTTATACCCAATTTAGCTAGAAACTTAGCCGAACTCAAAGTTTTAAGTGTTTAGAAGGGTCCAGCGAAATCGACCTCTGGCATCGAAACCAGCACAATAACAAACTCAAATACAGAAGACGAAATAGTTTACGAACAATTTCACCTGTAGTCTCATCAAAAACTGAATACCGCAAGCAAAATTGATCCTTGTGACACCAAAGTGGTAAACAATAGTGCTAATTATTCTATAACGTGGATTCCTCTCACGTTCGGCGGCAGGTGACCGACCCAGCCTGTCTTGAATTCTGATGGAGATTGATATTAGGTCCGTGGTTATGTTTTTAGTCAGTGAATCGCAACCCTACTTCATATTATATATTCAAGTGTTTTATTATCAGAAAAAGTTGAAAAGTCAAACATTTCAGCAATTATTAACGTTATACCTATTTGTTTACCTCTAAGTATGCATGCAAAATTTTTTGAAAGTATGTGCTATTTTTTCACCTTTTTCCTCTTTTTAGTAAGTGCTCGAGGAAAACACTCGAAACAAAACCTCGATAAAAGCGTTTTCCACATAAACATAAATTAATATTGGTAAACAACGAGTTGACAACCTTCCAAAAATATAAATTTGTTGTTTTTGTCCTCCACCCAGCTCAGCACCACGCAAACAAAGCTGCCGGTTTAGAAGGTGGAATAAAGGTGAACCAACTTAACCAATTCCACTGACTTGATGAATGAATCACCTTTTTTCCTCTATTATATTTCGTCTATAAATAAACTGGATAAAAACAAAGGTCTACCGGACCGAGAACGTAAATAACGCGTTATCAGTATCAGGCAGCGAGCTTTAAAAGCACGCGACCGGTCGGGTTGACCGCGCGTCGAATCGACGAAGACACGATGATTTATTTAAACTTGCTTCGAGATCCCTTATCTGCCAACTTGCGTTATCTTATTGCGTGTTTCCTAAATAATTAATGCAATATAGGGCATCGATTGTGAGGTGACGGGCGGACGCGGGGCGGGCGTGGGGTGCGGGGGTGCGCGCGGCGCACGCACGCGATTGGCTGTCACCGCTGCGTGAGTGCGTACCTCCCCGCGTGCGTACGGCTCGGCCGCTCAGTCAGTCGACTCCCGAACGCCGTGCTGCTCGGCTGTGTCGCGTCGATCCTCAACTGACATTACGATCGCAACGCGCGTCACTCCGCTCCCTCTTGTCAACAAACACTCTTTAAAGTTTCTTTATCAATAAGGGCATAATAATAGCGGTCCATATGGTTCACCTAGTAGATATTTTGCGTTCTGCAAAGGTTGAGTACCCGCCTCCGCCAATTATTGTGAGTAAACTTTTAAAAACTTTTTTGCACGTGTTGCATTTTTTTTATAATTTTATGATATATTTTTTTTTACTTTCGTTATCCTATCCAATGCTTTTTGTTTGTTTTGCTTTGTTTTTGCGTTCGCTACAACACCCATGCTATTATAAAAATATTTATTGACAGCTTTTTATTATATTTTCTTACCATTATTTTAATTTGCTATGGTTGCGTATGAATATATGTAGGTAAGTGTACAAACTATTATATTTGTTTTTATTTTATTTAATTTTATGCATTTTACTCATTTCGGATTTTGACCTAGATATCTCGTTTTTTTTTTAAATCCCGAAACTGAAACATGTTTATTTTATCAAATAATTAAGAATTATTATATATTAATCTATAAATAAATCTTATTATTATTGTTTGACAAAAATTAAAATAATAAATACAAAAATTAAATAATGAATACGCTAGAATAAAAAATCTTAATAATAACCTAATCCAAAATCTATCTAATTCAATAATACCCAACGAATTCATAAAATCATTTAAAAAGTTTATATCTATAAATTCAATAAATTAAAAAAAATATTAAAATATTTTTAGCGGCATAACATTTTACTTTACTTTATTTCTTTAAATTAAATCCATAATAGAAATGCCTAGAAAGGTACAACTTGATACAATCCTGGCTGTCACGACGACACAGCCGATTTCACCCTTCCACGTTGTAACGACACCACAACGCGTTATGGATTCCAAAACTGCCCTTTCCCATATAAGTAGAGCATAAAAAGTTTTATCATGACCCACGCTAAGGCCGAAACTTGTTAAAGAATATTCTCTTCTCGGCCCATTACCTCCCTCCGCCCTTAGCCAAGAAAGCTACATTTTTTCGCAACTTTTGGGTTAACTGTTTGTCCAGTATTATAATACTTTGTAGACACGATGTGGCGATATTTTCACGGGAATTAATCAGCTGTCTAAGTTTTGTGGTTACACGGCCTTTTTCGATGAAAAGTTTCGGAGAGAACATTGGGAAGTTTATTTTATTAGAGGGAGTCCGATAATGTAGGGATTTCTAATGAGAACATAGAATTTCAAGGTATACCTTTAACTTAATAACGTTTAACCAAGAAACTCCTGGTTTTAAGATACAAAATCATTTTAAAAGAATTCTCCTTAAAAGTTTGCGAGGGCTGTTACTTAGAAATCAGAGTGTTAAACGTGTTCGCTGAAACAAAGCTGGAATTGAGTGCTTTTTGACCTTTCGACGGCCATATTATTAAATTACCTACTTAATAAATTCTGTTTAAGTTTCGGGGATTGGATAACGGATTCTTAATTTATGATCGGTTTTACTTTGCAACAAAAGCTCTATAATTTTGTTGGAGAAGTTCTTGTTGGCCACTAACTTTGGACTTTGGACTGAAGTTGTCCTTATTATTGAAGACCAATCGAATTATTGAATTTTTGAAGTTTTGAATCTAAGTATTTCTAAAATCATTGCAAACAAACTCAGTGTCATGGGATGCCCTCTACCTGGCCTTAAGATGATAGGATGAAATTATTATTTTTCGAACAATCTTGAAATCTCTAATATTTTTTTTTTAAGTACGAAAGTACGGATGACACGCATGCATACGTAAGCTCAGAAGGTGTCATGGATACTGAAAATATCATCAGAAAATGGAAATTTTTTTACTCATTCTATATTTGTAAATGGTCCAAAGGCGGCCAAAATCTCATACGGGGAAAAGGACGCGCATTACAAAATGAGGAACAAATGGAGGATTGTCAAGTGTTGACACATATAAGAACATCAAAACCTTTTAAAATCATAGTGCAATAATGAACAATTTTCGTATGGTTTGTTTGGAAAGAAAAAAATCAAGTGACACTCATGTACTTTATTTCATACCAATTTCTATTTTACCATAGAAGCTTTCGTTGTTTGACGAATTCATTATGAATGTAAGCGGGTTAGCCTGGTTTCTGTTGGAAGAAAACCAACGTTTCATTCCTTAACGTAGGACATCTTCAGGGCGAGTGCGGTTCTAGACGCGCGCGTACCGTAGTTTCTATTTATGTATAACGTTTAAAGGTTATTTGTATCCTATGGGAACTGATTTATGGAAAAAAAATCCAGACTTCGAATAATTTACTGCTAATTAGCAGCCCGATCTGTTCAGTAGTTTTGGCGTTAAGAAGTAACCAACACCTATCCAAACATTGGCATTTACATTATTTTGAGTGTCATTTGACAAACAAAACATAATTTAGCTTAAAATTGACAAATTTATTGGAATTTAGTGAGTTTATTTGGCCAGCTTTGGTAAATAAACGTTTTTTGATTTTAATTTTCGTCGCTATCCTGCTATTTAAAACAAATCCAAGCAGACAACGATTAAAATTATTTGTTTTACTATAGCTGCGATTTAACCGGCGGCCCCATATTACTAAAGTTGGGATGGATAAAACACGTATAATTTAAACTCGTTATCCCACAATACTTGTTTCAATCTAGATACCGTTGTCAGTGTCAGGATAAAAATTAACGAGCATTAATGAATGCGATCGAGTTTTTATTTCTCTGTTTGTGTGTTGCCGCTCGAAAAATAGTATCCAATTTATTTGTTGTCGTGTTGGTAGCCTAGTGACAGTGACGATGGATAGTGATGTCCCATTGGTAGACGACCCTTCGGTTAGTTTGAGTTGGCAGTTCTGTCTTTTTGATATCTTTGTATCTCGGGTAGGTCATCTAGGTATTCAGGGTTGAGTATGGGAATTTTTACAGTAGAAAAGCTTCGACTTTTTGAAATTATCTTCAAACTAACAATAATTATACTTACAATAAAAAAATAGTATTATATAAATACCTACACATATTTTGAAATTTTTGTGGTTGTTACTGTTCTACATTTTATTTATTTTGAACAGAATATATTTATGTTTCTATTCCACTTTATTTGGAGGGTTATAATGAAAAGGCCTCTTAAATAGTAGTTACGGATGCAAATACGAATAGAGCTACAAAAAGTTGTACATAAGATACTAAGCAAATAAAACGATAAATATACAGAGTCAGAGTCAGAGTCAAATCGTTTATTTCTTTAGACTTACAAAATAAGCACTTAGACAATAATAATAAATAATAATAATAATAGAAATTTTTACTATATAAACAGCTTGATAAATAGTAATTACTATCAAACAAGAAATGAGGTGTAATTGACTCTAATTCACTTCAATACTTTACTCATTGAACTAATATTGCAAAAATGTAGCCTTTTTCTAAATAAAGGAAACATACTTTCCAAAACCAGTAAAAACTTATCGTATATAATTAAAAAAAAATTAAACATATTTTTCATCAATGCCTAAAATGATATGACGTATCCAGTAATGTAACGAACCACATAAAAGCCATTTTTAAAACTCGATTACATTGACATAACTACTGCATAACATTGATAGTATCTATCATGTCATTACTTTACCAAAGCCTACAATTAAAGTAGAGACAAAGAACTCTACCATTAATAAGTTTTTATACGTATGCCACCATATTTATAGAGTTTCAGTTAGAATAATTAACTTTTCAACAAAACAAAGACATGCCGACGAATTTGACGACCGATGCATCGGTGCATCGGATATGTTATTTGTTGTAGATATGTTGATGTCTGCCAAACCAAATAGAGAGCCAATAACGGAAGAATGCTCCGAAAGTTAAATTGATATTTTAGTACTTAGTTTTATTTGTGTTAAGCATTTAAGATGTAGGTATATTTGGCCATATTTAAAAAACATCAAAAAAATATTTCAAACTCAAACTCAAACTCAAAAATGCTTTATTTCCATAAATACAATAATTGTACACTTAGAAAAGGTAAAATCATAGATATTTATGATTTTTTTTCTATATTTTTGTAAAAATTGCTATGTTTTGTGTGTAAAACTGTTTTGTCATAAATATAATATTTTTTTCTGGATCAAAAAGAGTTTATTTATATTCATTTTAAACAAATAACTAATTTCAAGCGAAAAATGTTTTTGCCCACCTAAATCATTGAAACCTACGTATGTGCGATGTAGCGCGACGGGCTAAAGTCCGCTTTCTTCTTTCTATGTATAAAAAAATAATGTCTATAAACGTTAGTATTGTATTAAGTATAACAGTCATCCAGTTTTCAAAAAACAAGCTCTGTTTAGCTTGGGGATAGATGATGCTGTGTGAATTGTCTAGCTCAGATAAAAGGACGTAGGTACTGAACTCAAAAAATACCGAATTCGTAATTTTTGGTCATCATCGAATCTAAGTTTTCTCAAAAATACCAGACCTTACCTTGGATTGGTTTATCTTTCTAATAAATAAATCGGTCAAATAACGTTATTCATATTCTGCAATTTAAATAAAAATATCTTGAATTCACAATTTTCTTCTTTTAAAACTCTGTCAAAAACAAACGCAGTTCTAAAACAAACAAATTTACGTATAGAACATAATAATTTTATAAATGAGTCAATATTATTGCTGTATTCATTACGCTACACAAGGTTTTCTCGTGAAAAAAAACAACAACTTTGTTTATTCTCAAAGCAACTAAAAACCCAAGCTTCTCTTTGAAATGATTCCAATATGTTCTGTTCATTTCTTTTAGAACAGCCTTTCAGCTCATTGGTCAAAGCTTTCTTGCTGTAGGCTTCAAAGAAGTACGATATACCTATTTTATAAACTCCGCCCATTGCAAGGCGCATGTATTGCCATCTCGCTCCAGCGTCGTTTCGTTTGCTAATTTCAGCAATTTTGCAGAAATAATACACGGTTTTATGTATCTCGATGAATTTTTGTATATGATGTATGTATGAACGTTTTTATGAGCTTGTTACACATGACGAGCTTTTTGCGGGCATTTGTAAAATATTTAGCGTAGATTGTAGAGGTAATAGCTCGAATTTAGCGCAACGTAGCCTGAAATAGCGGTAAAACTATAAAAACTCGATGTTAAATATGTAAACTGAATAAGGTAGGACCGATTTTTTTCCAAGCCGCTTGTAATAATATTCATTTGACCATGAGAGTACTTTTTAGTAAATAAAATGTACGAAATTGGTATTATTTGGGTTCTGAATTTTGCACAATGTAACCGGAAATAGCACTTAAACTATGAAAACTTGAAGTTAAATCTGTAAACTATTTGAGGTAACTCAGATATATTTTCCATGCAGCTTTTGAATAAATATTATTGGATCATGAGTGTACCTATTAATAAATAACTCAAATATCATGGTTTATGCAATTTCTTTACAACAATATTTTATCGGCAGAATTTATTGTTGACACAGATTTGCATTACCACAAAATGGCGTCCGCAAATCTCTAATAATTTAAATCATAACAACTGCATTCGAAATTTGAAGCATTTACATTCATCTCACATCCGTTTGCCTCAGCGTCCAATCCGCGCCTTACAAAATGGAACGTACAGACCGCATACGCGAAAATTCGAATTTCGTGGCTGTGCGGTCGACTGTTTAGTTTACGCGCAACATGCATTGGACCAACCATGCTTGGACTCGAAAAAGAGATTGCCTAATCCGAAGACAAATGGTCATATAGATAGATGGATAGGAACTTAGAAACAGACGCACAAAGAGACTTTGAAGATGGAATACCTTTAGGCTGATTTGCTTGAACTCTTGTTATATAAGGCCTTCTTAGTAAAACGACGGAATAATAACGGAGGATAACTATTCTTGTTACCTAGCAGATTAAACGGATTTCGCAAAATAAAACTTGGTGACGTTTGAACACGCCAAATGGTGCTTATTTTTACTTCAAACCTGTTTATGCATATAGCAAAAACGAAAAATTTATATTTACCTCAGAACTCAATACATGGCAGCATTGATTTATTAAAAAGGGAAGATGAGGTACTGGTTTCTCGAAAGTGGCAACCTCATATTGTGTAAAATTGTGTGCTCCCACTCAGTCACCGTCGGACCGGCGGCACGGGCGGTCGTGATTCGCGTGAAATATTGTTGTCTCGGTCTCACTTCGGTCTTAGATACGTCTTTCCGTCTTTGTTCTTCTTTGTATTGCACTGGACTGGAAATATAACTGTGAGCGTATGTGTTTGCGTGTAGTTGTAACACATGCCAATTTTTGAGTACGCGCTGGGAGAACGTAACCTATCTTCCCTTTTTAAATCAATGCATGGCAGGGATCTTTCGCGGAAGAATAGAGGTTGTCATTGAGTTGTCATGTCCCGAACAAAACTTGTTATAGATAACAGATATAAATAAGGGTTAGTATCATCTCGTCTAAAAAAGCAGCTGGTATTAATACAAACTGGTTAGGGACAATTCATTAATTTGACAGGCCTCAACTAAAAGTGCAATATTTTCAACCTGCCGGCCTAGCACGAGGATTGTTGTCTAGGGTAGAATAGAGAAAAGTTACATTGCATTGTCATACATTGTGTAAATTATTGAAGTTAAAGGAATGAATTTCAAACATTTTACGCATTCGATGACAAAATGACGTATTTTTTTTCTATTCTACCCTAGACAACAATCGCCGTGCTAGGCCTACTGGTCGGACTATTGTGTTTAAGTCAGTGTAAGTATATTTAAAAACGCCACACTAATTTGACTATCTAACCTTTAGAGTCCTAAAGTTTCTACGTCCTAGCGTTGAGTTGCTTCACATGAGAGGTTATGAATACGAATCCGTCCTAGTTCTGATGTCTCTTACATCAACCCGACGCGATTTCACGTATGTTTCGATGCTGTTAGATGTTTTAATATGTCGCATTCACGGTCCAGCTTCGGTCAGGCATGTCCTTCGAGGGCAATGGAAGTGTTAATGCCCTCAACAGCTGGTCAGTTCTGATCCATTCGTGAGTGTATCACCTATCAGTTTTCATATTTGTATAATTTGTGAATTAATTCGTTACTTCGCGGTTCAAGCGGTAACAAACATATTTTATTAAGACCTTTCTCCTCCTCAACCTCTGTGGAGGTACAGGAGGTCTGTATTGGTCCACTGCTGGACTCAGGCCTCCCTCTGATAAGCGCCTTAATGTCTTTCTCATCGGGGTATTTTATTTATTTATTGTATTTTATTTTATTTTACGAAGTTTAAGAAAATGTCCAGCTACGATTGTACAATAAGGTATACATACATGATATGCTCCTGAGGGCATATTACAAGTTTCCACATATATTTACTAAAAAACTTAGGTAAGAAACAATAGACGACGACGTCAAGTATCGCCCATTATGTACATGCTGGGCATGCGGGTTGGGAATCTCAGTACGGTGGTAGAATTGTTCTGCAGGGGTCGCTGGTGCGTGCCCCGGCCGATATCCCTTAGTTTCCTCATACAACACTTGCGGGAAGAGTTAAGTTAGTGCAAATTCTAAGCCGGCACCACACTATTAGACCTTAGTGTGACCGCAATCTCACCTGATGGGAAGTGAAGATGTGGCCGTCGGTGTATGACGAAGGTCTAGAATACACCTATTCACTTCTAAACCATATCATCCAAACTTACGCATTTATAATATTACCCCTTATTCATAATAGTCTGCTTGCTAAGCACACTGCTAAATCTCGCTCTGTCTTCTTCTACTGACATAATTCAGACTGAGAACTAACACTACTTAGCGGCTGTTTTATGTCAGCAGACCATTATGAATAAAGGGGCTAGTGTACGTTTAAAGTTACGCTTCTTTCTATATATTAAGGTCTTGGTTAAAGCTGTCTTTAAGCAAATTATTCAATACAATATTTATAATCTACATCCTATTGAATTGACTTTGAGCCTAATGAAATACGTTGAAACCGACAGTCAAATTAACCCTGTCAACGCCACCGGTCGGAATACATTAACCGGAATAAACAGTTCTAGTACATAACACAATGGCGTTGATTATGGACGTCATTATTCTATTCCTCATTAGTGATTTTAGTTCGTAAGTATTCTCGTGTTTCATTGCGTACTATTCAAATTCAAATGATGTTGGTTCTCGATTTAAAGGGCGCAAATAGAGAACTAAAGTTTATTTAAGACGTCAACTTAGAAAATAAACGTAGAATCTAATAATATTAAATATGAATACCTAAACAGTTATAATAAATGACACAATAGCGTTAATTATGGACGACATTAGATATATCATATTCTTTACTTTATTAGTGATTTTAGATCGTAACTTATGTCGGTTTTCATTGCGTACTATTCAAATTCAAATGATGTTGGTTCACAGAGGCGTGTCATCGAATCGAGAACCAAAGTTTGTTTATGACGTCAAGTTCGAAAAATAAACTTAAAACCTAATAATAATTAATAGGAATAAACAGTTACAGTACTAATGTAACACAATGGCGTAGATTATAGACGTTATTATTCTATTCTTTATTAGTGAAGTACTTGCGTGTTTCTTGATCTCGATTTAAAGGGCGGTGCGCCCATCAAATTGAGAATAAAGTTTATTTAAGACGTCAACATCAAAAAATAAACTTATAACTTAATAATATGAAATAAATAACCAATGCTGGACAAAAGACACAGTGTCATCTAGCTCCGAGCTAAGCATAGTTTGGATTAAGGGTACTAGATGATCGATGGACGTACATAGTACAAAACATTCTATAGACAGATAAAAAAGTTCGTTTGATGCATTATCTGTAATGAAGATTGGCAAAAATTCTACAATAAAATAATTTGAACTTGTGATATGTACATTATAACGATTAATAATAGATTTTGTTTTAAGAAACTATAAACTGATTTCAATGATATAGTTTATTCATGGATCCCATAGTCAGAACTGGACTAAATTAAAATGGGACCACATGGGAAACCCTAGCTTTCAAATGAAAAACATGAAAATCGGACCACCCAGTAAAAAGTTCTGAGGTAACAAACATAAAAAATAAAAAAAATACAGTCGTATTGAGAACCTCCTTCTTTTTTTGAAGTCGGTTTAAAAACAAATTTAATTTACTATATTTTTGTTTACAGATGAACCGGGCAATACAAGTGAAACCAGCAGATAGTGAAAACAGAGGAGGTAAGTCATCATCATCATTTATATACTATTTCGTAAATTTTCATTTTTTTTAAATCAAGTACGTTTGCGATTTATCAGTGTCAGGACCTTATGGGCCTTTTCAGGATTAATTTTTTCGTTCATGAATTAGTATAAAAACAATTTAAAAAAAGTTCTGTTGCGGAGAGGTAACTGTTCGTTCATGGGGTTTAAAGGTGACAGGTGAGGTGAGGTGATAGGTGTAGGGAGTAACATAATATTTCTTACAAAGATTTAAAAATGCGATGACTTCGGTGCGTGTGGTGCGGACATGTGCGCGTTCAGCTTCATATAAATACGAGCTAAACTCTCATACCTGTCTGTCTTCTATATAATGACAACCAAAATACCTATTCATGCTATTTTATTGACATTATTAATATTAACGGTGACACCGCTGTGCTTATGTGTACGTACTATAAATAATAAACCTAATTTAAGATTTAACACTCTACTTAAAATAAAAAAATACATTATCTTTGCATTTAACCGGGAGCATTTAACAAATTTATAAAAAAACAACTTATTAGAAAGAATCCTTTAAAAGCCAACATAAGAGATTAAGACCACAGATTTCTAGAAGGAATCCTTAACAAGTTAACATTTTCCATTAAATAAAACCTGTAGAAGCTAAGAAACTTTTAACAGGCGGATAAGCAAAACGAAAAGCCGAGAACACGACCTGTCTGATTCACCTGAATACCTGTAAAGTTTATTATACAAAGCTCTTTCAGTAACTTAACTATACGAATGCTAAATATTTTTCGTAAGCAAAGGGGTTACATACAAAATAAATATAAATCGAAATTATTTTAAGACACTGGTAATTAGAATCATCGGAGCAAATTGTAGAATATCAAAACAAATTTTGGTTATTTATGTTATTGTAATAAGAGAATATATAGATAAACTAGCTGCGCCCGCGGCTTCGCACGCGTAATTCCTATGGAATCGTGTTAAGGCTATTTTTATCACACAAGAACAAATTTTTGGAATAAAAGTGGCCTATGTTTGGTTCAAGGATTATAATTACCTGTATGCAAAATTTTAGCCAGATCCGTTCAGTAGTTTTGGCCAGAAGAGGTTACAAAAATCCATCCATACATCCATACAAACTTTCGCATTTATAATATTAGTATGATAAGTCTTTATTTGCAACTTCAGGCAGCAATTATACAGTAAACTAGGAAAAACAAACAAAAAATAACAATCGATGTCGAAAGCGATGGTAAAAAAGTCCGAAAATGTATGGTTTGGACACGCCTTAGATATGATGATTACGTGATCTATTTCGAATTTTTCCCTACAAATCATTCAATTGTTTTAGATTCGCTTCATAGCGAATACCGGTTGGCTGAGCCCTCCGGATTTTCTAATAATCTAACTGACTTGTTAGAATTATTCAGTCGTCAGGCCTTTTCAAGGGTTTTTGAGAAGTTTACATTCACGCCTTTGTTGAGGTAAAATATCTTGGATTCCAAAACCGAGTTTACTATGTTTATAACTTTATAGTCAGGTATCACAACTTCAGTGGCGTTCTGAAATGCGATGCGTTCACCCGATAGACTTGTGCGATTAAGTTTGGAGTTGTTTATAAAATATTGAGTGCAACTTGAGATTTCTAAGGAAAACTTCCTGATATGCTTAAGAGTAAAAAATTCAATTATATTTACTGAGATATAACGTAGCGTGATAAAATATTTTTCCGTAGGTAACATGTTAGATTATTTTATATTGCTTATTCATATTATCGTATATTGTACATACTATACTAAATAAAGGAGGGCTATATTATTACAATGTACAATGTGTAATTAGTACAACGTTGCATATCTATGTATGTTGTAGTTCCATGTTTGAGACGTCTTATGACATAATTCATTATTTTATCGAGTATTTATCGCGCAGTCTTGATATTCCCTCACGTTTCTACCGCGTTACAGCAATCATGGTCATACCATCCTGTCGACATTTTTGGTACTGTCAAATTAGTTTAGTTAATTTTGTCTACATCTGAATAGGAACCATCCACGACTACCCTAAATACGTCATATGGCGTCATAAAAAAAGTCTTCTGGAAAGATTAGATAATTCGAATGTAGAAGCATATTAAAATTAAGCTCATTATTACAAAAAAAATATATTTATTATTTAAAAGATAATAACAATTCATTTTGGGGAAAATCCTAAAAAAGGGGGTATTACTTCACTGTTCTTAATCAGGCCCAGACTCCTCGAAAGGGGGGCAAGAGGAGTTGCGTTTTAAACAACCAATAGAACGTCGTTATCCACACATCTCTTCAGTGAATATCATCTTATACATCTCCTATTAAAATATACAACATCAATACAATGCTGTGGAGGTGGACCCAATGCATTAAAAAAAAAGTATCACAATTCCTTTTCAAAAATCAACTTAGGCATCATACAGCGCACGAATCTCATTTGACGCATAGTTGTTGATTTTTAGATGCATGCCTAGGTGTAGTAGTAGTAGCGTGGTGCCTCTGCCAAGGGCAGATTTTATAAGTACCTATACTGCTATCGCTCCATTTGCCAGTGGACAGACCAGAACTTGATCCTGCCTTAAAGTAACTTCGCCCACCGTACAAATCGTAAATAGAATTTACCTTCATCCTAAATTTAAAACAGTAATGCAATTCAAGGGCCCCCAAATTCGCTACGGGCCCCGTGCTGGCTTAATCCAGCATTGCTGGAGATAGCACGCAGCAGCGACGACAAGAGATCTGACCGGCGTGCAGTGAGATCGCACTAAACTGTGCATTCATCTAAACAAATATGCAACGCTCGCCGTAAGCAGCTCAGTTCTACTCTAGCCAGCCAACATCTTTGCTTTGCACATCTCTGCTCCATTCTGTAGGTTGTAGGTACGTAGGTATCTCCGCACAGCTTCCATAATGTACGAGTACTCATGCTGAATAATTAATTTTGTTTTAAAAAACTATAACCGACTTCAATTTTTATAGTTGTCAGAACTGAACAAAATTAAAATGGAACACATAGGAAGCACCAGCTTTCATATAAAAAAAGAATCAGGAAAATCGGACCCCTCAGTCAAAAGTTCTGAGGTAACAAACTTCAAAAAAAACCAGTCGAATTGAGAACCTCCACCTTTTTTTGAAGTCGGTTAAAAATATATCTTCTCGTCTCCGCTTTGGTGGAGTCCGAGCCTTTTTGACACTCAAAGTACGTACCTACACAAGTACAGGCTGTCATGATTATTGGAATTTCAAACAATTTACATAAATTCATAACATAAATAACTTTAAAATCAGTTATTGATAACAAATAGCAAAATTTAAATCTATAATAACGTTAATCTTAATTACCTACAACTACCACGGCTATTGTAATTTAATTCAGGGCCTAAATGACCAAAAGAGCAGGGTTAGGTTAATAATTCAACCAGCAGCCATCGGCAAATAGAACTAGTCCCGAAGGAAATTATTGAAACTTAAACATGGAATAAGTTTAAGACGAGACTGGGACCGAACTTGAAAGATTTGGTTGCAAATAAAATTACCTACGTGGACGATTCGACGAATTGTCTATGGACGAATTGGGAAGAAGAAAAGAAGGGTATATTCAACTAAAATTTTAGAATAACTAATAAAACTTATAATCAGTTGATATGCTGACGTAAATATACATATGATGACAATGATGGTGTACTCTAACCGAATTTGCGGCCACGGGGGCACGACGGTCTCAATGGTGACTATACATACATATGTATAATCAGAACATGTTATAGTGCACGAGTAGATGGGAATAGAAAGTGCACCTGTTTGCGCAAACACTGACCCACTCTCTATTCCGCCACTGTCTTATTCTAATGGGACGGCAAAAGGTGAAACACCGCGAACTTCCTGACTCCGGGCTGTTAGGCTCAAATCACGTGTACAGCCAAACTAAAAAAGCCATGTTTTTAAGGCGCATACACGAGTGAAAGCTTTTAATAGATACGTTCCACAAACTGCACGATGGATTTTTGAAATTTACTGTATTAAAAGTAATAATAATGATATAATAGGTGGCGCGGTCATATTGGCTAGGCGGGCTTAATGAGTAAACCTGTGATTTGTGAAGTTTTCGTACTCGGTCCTTTGTCATCTTAGAACGTTTCTAATAGTACATAAAAAAATACTAACTCTCGAATCAGACACTACTTAAAAAAATACTGTGCAATTTTTTGTCAGTTTTCAATGAAAATCTGTTGTGAGTTTTCAATGAAAATCTGTCAAAAATTCGTTACTTGAGACGTGCTTAAAGTTGCGTAAGAGTATTTTAGCGTCAGTCTCCATGAATACCAATTTTAGTTTTATCGTGTTCGTCAACAACATCCGTGTTTTAAATTAATTAAAACATTGTTATGCTTTCCACAATAAATTATAAACTTCCATTTCTTTCATGTCCTACTCTTGTATAATTAACTAAAACATACAATTCGATCCTTATCCTTGTAATTTCATTTGGCTAACACGTTACAGTTAATTTTACAACTACATACACTTTAATTGTTAAAGGCACTAGCATTTCGTGTTGTTAATGTGGTGACACGCTATCATATCGATTTTTTATGAATAATTAAGTCGGAATATGCCTAATTTATTTCCGTGGTATTTGATGACACTTTCAGCTACAAGTGTAACAGTGGTTAGATAAAAGAAGTATTTAATTGAAAACTATAGAAAAAATTTACTCGGTGATTGATTGACTTACTCGCACCTTGACGAATCGTAAAATGAACTTTTCTATGTCCGATATGGGGCAATAAAGGGCTAAAAAATACCATTAATTCACATTATTTTCCACATTATTTTCCACTTCCTTCCATCCAACACATGATCACATCCCATCTTCCGAGGACATCCGTGAGGGCAGGTGCGGCGGCAGATTTGGCTGAAGTTCTCAAGAGGCGCAAATATGCAGGTCTCGGCAGAGCCTACCATTGATTAAATAAAAAGGGAAGATGAGGTACTAGTTTCTCGAAAATGGCAACCTCATATTGTGTAAAATTGTGTGCTCCCACCTCAGTCACCGTCGGACCGGCGGCACGGACGGTCGTGATTCGCGTGAAATATTGTTGTCTCGGTCTCGCTTCGGTCTTAGATACGTCTTTCCGTCATTGTTCTTCTTTGTATTGCACAGGACCGGAAATATAACTGTGAGCGTATGTTTTGCGTGTAGTTGTAACACCTGCCAATTTTTGAGTAAGCGCTGGGAGAACGTAACCTATCTTCCCTTTTTAATTAATCAATGGAGCCTACACATTTGCTCCTCTTGGAGTCGAGACTTAGAGACCCTAGGTCCTTGGGGTACCATGGCTCTTGGAGTTTCCAAATTATCTGAGCGTCTGGTCGAAGCGACGCGTGACCCGAGAGCTGGTGATTATCTGGCGCAGCGCATCAGCATTGCCATACAGCGGGCAATGCAGCAAGCGTCTTGAGTTGGCTTCCGACTGGTAAATATATAGATCAGTTGAGCTACCTGTGGATTGGGTATAACAGAATACAGACTACCTAAACGGGTATACCTACTTATCCAAAACCGTCTTGCCCATCTACGTACATAAAAAGGTAAGACATTAGACGGGGAGGTAAAGCAATTAACAGCGCCAGCACGTATGCATCTTTAAGCTAAATTGTTATTTAAATTCAAGTCGACAGCTTGATGGCCGGATTGGGAATACGGTAATGCAATTCTAGGAGGATTGTTCGAGATTATTTGGATGGAGACTTGTACAGTGTAGTTGATAGTCGATGAATGTTTGTGCTAAGATGGTGTATACGGTGTCGGTGCGGTGATGGTGCTAAGATGGTGTGTACTGGCAATATTTTGATACACCAATAAATAAACATGTATTACATAATCATATTTTATCATTTATTTTCGAAAACTACAATCAATAATCATCATCAGCATCATCATATCAGCCGAGCGACGACGTCCACGGCTGGACATAGGCCTCCCCTAAATATCTCCACAAAGACCGATTTTGCGCTGGCCACATCCAGCCAATCAATAATAATTGAAAGAAATAAATTAAAACTAGTATTTACAATTGAAACAATTGAGAACTGCATACTGTTGTAAACAATGTACAGGTAGCCCAACTGAATTGCAAGAATAAAGCATCATTATACAATATATCAAATCTTATTACTATTTTACTTACTGTATTCTTTCTGTCATGTCGTGGAGTCATATTAAGTATTTAAAGTAGTTCGGAGTAGTAAATTATGTAATAATTCAAATTTCCTACAAATACACTGTCACAATAGAATATCATTTTTCGTGTAAATGTATTTCTGTGATATCTGAGTGGCCCCTTCTTCGTCTCAAGTCTTTTATTATATATATCGTAATGTGAAAATTAAGAATTATGGGTATATGGAAAAAGACTACAGTGAATGTGACTAACAGTCACAGACATAGGTACACATTTAGGCACCCACCCACACGTATAGCATTTTTTGAAAAGGGAGTTTGTTTTTCCGTAACAACCCGTCGTTATAAATCTGGTTATCAATTTGTATCATAGGGGTTACCTTTTATCGTTAGGCTCATGTATTTAAATTAAGGTCGAATTTATCAATCGGAAACCGCTTTGAACTTTAATAAATGTTTTTGATTTAAAAATCGTTCATTGATCTATATTCTAAAAGGTTCAAAACAAAGTTAAACATGAAATCAATTTTGTGCCTACGTTCTTGTTTTTGAACTCCGAGTTGACCTCTATAAAAGTAAAATTGATCTATTTTTAGGCTTGTTGGGAAATAATAAGCTTAATTACGAGAGAAAGTTCAATAAGTGCCTACTTACCCACAACTTTAGGTAGGTCTGTCTAAGTTATTTACTACCCTGTCTTAGTTATCTTTTTCAGTTATTTGAGGTGTACCTAACACAAATTTTAAAACGCATATATACCTACGCTGTAATCACTATAATGTGTCTTTTCCATGTCACTAGTTATAGATATCAATCAATATTTAGTTATAGGTAATGCTTGAGTGCGCTCCATTAAATGTTCAGTCCTTTCTTTATTCAATCTGTCCTTGTTATTCTTCACATTATCATACTTTATTGATCACTGGTTCCTGCCCGCGGCTTCACTCGTGTTGTTTCAAAGGTTTCTATTTCATGGGAACTGATTTATGGGATAAAAAGTAGGCTATGTTTGATTCCAGGATTAGATTTACCTTTATGCAAAATATCAACCCGATCCGGTCAGTGGTTTTGGCGTGAAGAGGTAACAAATACCCATCCACATAAACATTCGCTTTTATAATATTTATTATTATTAGTCTGACTAAAACTGTATTCAAAGTTCATAAGACAAACACCACCTCGAATTTCTATTCTAGGTGGTGTTTGTCTTTTTTGTATTTCTGAGGGGTGGTGTTCTCACCACCCCTCAGAAGTACAAGCTTGAATAAATCACGAAGCGTTACCAGCGCCGTTACAAATGATATAATAATAGATCGCGTGTCGTTACTCGTTATGCAACGTCTTGAAAAGAATCATTTTATTGCCTGTTTAAATCACATTGCAGTAGCAACAGAACAACAGATAATAAATTAGGGAATGCTAGACGTTCAGGCAATTTACTTCATCACTTATATTAACACTGTCATGACCTAAGACGCTCATCCTCATTTTCGTTGCAAGTTAAATTTAATCCCAAAAACAAACTGTTTTATAAGAAAAAAATCATAAATGATTATAAGATGTCGCCGTCTTTCTCATTTCAATCAAGTTATTAAGTTATAGGTGAATCAAGTGGTTGCTTAAAAACCACTTAAAACCAACATTAAAATACTATTTTTTAAGTTTTGCTTTACATATACAAATAATATTTTATTCTATAAATAAAAGGCAATGTATCAAAAAAAAACATCAAATTACCTTACATACAAAAATAAAGCATACATACAACTGAACATCGAACTTAATCCTCTTTTGAAGTTGGTTAACAAGATAGCAATCACCCGGCTAGGCTAGTTCAACACAATATCTGGTTCAGGCCTTTACTACCAGTCGATTTATCAGTGTCGCACGACACCACTCGACACCACCGCGGGATGATAAAATATGCCCCTTATCTATCAAACCTTTCGAATATTCATTCATACTAGAACATATTCGAAGGGAGGCATAGGGCTGTATTTTATAAGCTTGCTGAGTAGTCAGTCTATGCTTGGGTAGCGATTTTCTATGGCGAAAGTGTTACTTAAGGATATACCACTGAGCAAGCATAGTTTTATATTTTCTGCCTGCATACTTTTGCGGGCAAGACACTATATTTATGGTTTCCTTCTCTTTGTTTTTTGTTTACGCGAATAAATAAAGAAGTCGTTCGCATTTTTTTAAAATGTTATTGATATTGAGGACTAGAAATAACATTGCTTTTTCATATTTTTAGCAAACTAGGCCTCACTTTTTTGGGAATATTTAATTCTCAAGTCCCCAAAATGGTCGAATTTACGTTTTTAAACCGAAGTAATAAAGTACAACCTAATTTCATAATTGTTTTTGGCGATCTCAATATTCTATCATGGCCGTAGTGAAACGTAAGCCACTTAAGACGAATAAAAAAGACTGAGATTTATTTTTCAATAACAATTTTAATCAAAATAAATTCCGCCAAATATATGAGAACTTCCTAACTTACTTCAAGAAAAATAAATCCACAAATGACAAAACTAAGATAATCTATCTTTAATACTAAACTTCTACACTCCATTTCGAACTATATCCGCTACGAGAAGAATTTCTCGGAGAACTTGTACCTACTCGTAAATATTTTAAAGTTGCGGCTGAAGGAAAAGTGACATACTGTGAAAGGTTCTTTCACACGACTGTAAGATAAACTTTATCGAACTTTATCGAGAATCTTTTTACGCTATAACCAATAATTTACTTACCTTTTTCTAATAATTGCTAGACTTTCGTTTGACCACAATATCACCAGATGAAAAGTGACGATTTTGCCGACGGAATAAAACTTCTAAAAGACACCTATCCACTCATGTTTTTAAGAGATTCAGATTGTACTTGCAACTGGCCGGAAAAACACCTACTCTATTTAAATATCCATAACTTGCTATGTGATGATTTGTTGTATTAAAAATAAATGGCTGCCATGAAATTTACATAACTTTTTGTTTGGTACAAGAAAAATCCGATTATCCTTCTCCACTGCATGTCTAAGGTCATCGTGTGCAAGAACTCCGTAGTGGACTTCGGAATAACCCTGTCCAAACAGAAAACTGGAAAATACAAAAGTTTATCGGACTCCATGTTTGTTTTCCGATGCATTTCATCTGTAGACGAAATCCGACGCGGCCTCTTTCGCCCTTTGTCGTTTTTGTTTAGTGAGCCACTATTTTGACGTCAAAAGCACATAAAAGAGAAAAAATCGATGGGAATATAGTTTTACGAGCTTTCTTCATCATCTCTTTCAAATTGATCTGACCATAACTATACACTAGTCATTAACAAAGGAATATTTACAATGATCTGAGTTTTGAGCTTTCTAATACGTGTACAGTTTTTGCACTTAGGCATTATTTTTACCATTGAAACCATTGAAACCATTTCTTAATTGTGATTGTGGTATGTAATATATCAGGTAATATTTATTGGTTTTTTTTACCAATCTTATCATTATCAAGCTGAAGATTTTTATTAAAATTAATTACACTTTCATTTTGAATAAGTATAACATTTTGCTGTCTTAGCCTTTTACAGTATTGTCTAGTCAGGCAGCAATATTCAACACCGTACAGGTACAATAACCGTTATATACAGGAATATCCATTACAGTAATAGCCACTTGTCAACCTCAACCTCAAACTCAACAGCCGGTATTGGTTCACTACTGGGCGCAAGCATCAAACCTCCCACTGATAAGCGCCTTATCTAATAGGGGAGGGGTGTTATGCCCATAATCCCCAAGCTGGGCATGCGGGTTGTGGATCGCATTTCGATGCTAGAATTGTTCTGCAGGAAACTGCTGCCCGCCCGCCAGTGGATAGCCCTTAGTCGCAGTCTTACGACATCTCTTCCCCATCTCTTCCCACGGGAAGAGATGGGGTGGTGAAAACTCTAAGCCAGCGCCCAACAGCGAGACAGCCCCACACCGTTATTTGTCAACAACATGGGCAAATAAACGGACCCATAAAAATGTAGCAACATCCCAAGCTGTGATCCGTCCCATATTACAGTCCACGCAAGAGAGCTAAACACCTCTAACCCAATCCCTCGCCTTTCTTACCGAGACGCGGCCCGCACTTAATGCAATCATATGGCATTGGTAGAGTGCGTTTACGGAGAATCGATTATACACGTTTGTTTGATTTGACACGTGGCCCACGGCGTCGCACGCGGCGGGCACCGTAGCGGCCACCACCACTTTTCACGCCCCGCCTATTCATAAACAGCATCGTATATTGCGATGTTTGTGTTTACTTGTTTGCGATGACAGGGTCGCTGCACGCGCCGCTGCTCTGTAAACGGAGCAAAACAACCAACGAGCAACTCGACGCGCCATCCAACGCACCGCTTGATGCCCCACACGTTTCCATAAACAGGGCTTTAGAGGAAGAAACAAAACAGTAGCTCTTTGCAATGACCACACGAAAAGTAAATGCCCTTTTGAAGAGGTATGTAAATTTAGTTTTTTTCTTGGCAGCATTTTTTCCATGAAGTCCCTCTACTCCGTCCCCACTCGTATACCGTAAGAGGAGACTAGCTCTCACGCAAGGGCAATACATCCCAATTATAACATCGGCAATGTCCTTGTTACCCACTCGCAAATAGCTTAGCAAGAAAGGTTTGGCCCAATTCAATTTTGCCGGCCCTTATAGCTTTTTAGTTCGTCATTTCGGGGCCATAAGCCTAAAAGTTTTATTTATGTGGTTGGCTGGTTTGGTACAAGCCAAATTGAATCGTTGTGGTCACGTTGTCACGTTTAGGGTCTTTGGGGATTAATGGGCGTCTTGATTTTATTACGTACACGAAACGTAAAAGTACGTTAATACAATACAAATTCTCTATTGCCCACGAAAAACAACAGAAAACATTTAGCTGTAGGGACTACTTAACTATAAGATATTTTATACAAAGTAAATTCGTTTTTAGTCGTTAATTTTGATAATATATTTGTATTAATTATTAATACGTAGTTATAATTTTGTATAACGTTTTTATCCAACAAATAAGTTTTAGGTCACCGTATTTCAGAAAGTTACATATAAATTCGACAGTTCAAAAATAACTCTGGAATACCGGGTATTTCTTCTATTTCCGATTTCAGAAGCAATCCCCGCTTTACCGAAATTCGCTTCGCCCTCTGAATTTTTCAGAGCAACTCAAAATTTTATGATATTTTATCCAGCACCTGTCTCAAGTAACGTACAATTACATTCCGTCTATCGACTGAAAACTCCACGAAACAAGATTTACTCGGGCTCGAGCAAAAATAAAAACTAAAGGCGGAGGCTATCGGATGCCTTCGTCGAGGCACCCAGATACTCTGAATTATTTATAAGTGTTGGCAACACACGTTCTACTAGACTTATGAATTGTACACATTTTAGCACTTATGTCCTGTTAATAAATAATAGGTGGGAATCCAACATGATGGGGATCTCTCACGGCATGCTTCAGATGTTGGTTATTCAAGACGGTCTTATTGACTTCTTTCTATAATATATTTACGAAGCGTTGCATTTTAGTTTCGATGCTTGGTTTTAGAATTCAAGATATTTTTTGTAAACAAAGAATTTCACAATGACATTCGATAGTAAAGGTGGGTGCTTTTCCAACACGAACTACATGAAGTTAACCCAGTTACATTCAGTATCAAATTTTATAAAAAGTTTGTCTGAAAACAACAAGGTAAACACTAAAAACATAAATCAAAACTCCAAAAACGCAAAACGCACATATGCATAAACATGCAAACAAGACGCAAATTCGAGCTCTAAACAGACGAGTGAAATGATTTAAAATTGACAAAATCAAAAATTGCTCTGAATTTTTGCGATTTAAACTAAGGTGTATAATACAAAAAAAATATTATTTTGTTAAAATTATTAACGTACACAACTTCATGTAATTAAAAGTCGAAAAGGTAAGTTTCAGTGACTTTCACATCAAAATTGAGTTTTCATAACTCATTTCCATAAATAACCTATATCCAGCATTAATATTCTTGTATGATGCAATTTCTAGCGTCACAAAGACCTTAAGGCTGATATTGAATGACGTCATAGCTAATAAACTCGTAATCTATGCACTGAACGACTTTAGTTACGATCTAGCTTACTATATGGGTCATGTTAAGTACGCGGTACCTAAGATATTACTGTATAAGTATGTCAAAGCTATTGTTCAAATTATTATGGTTCAGTAAATTTGATATGTACAAATATTTTTCGTATACATATCACGAAGGTCTAGAAAACACGTCGTCTTCTCGTAACGCTTGTCTTAAAAAAACGACGCAAATCACATGAAAAATAGAACGTCTCGATATCGAGACGACACGTGAAACAAAGCTAAGGATTCTGATTAGGAGTTATTAGGAGAAAGTTTGTAAATATGTCTGTATGTATGTTTGTTGCTCTTTCACGCAAAAACTACAGAACGGATCGGGCTGAAATTTTGCATACAGGTAGTTCTAGGCCTGGAATAACACATAGGCTATTACTTTGTATCCTATAAATCGGTTCGCGTGGGATAGGCGAGCGAAGCCGCAGGGCTCAGCTATTAATTACATATGTACCTATACAACAATAATACTAATAATCATCATCATCAGCCTATATTAGTCCACTGCTGGACATAGGCCTGCCCTAATGACCGCCATAGCGCCCTGTCTTCAGCTTGACGCATCCAGCATCTGCCCCCAGTCTTTTGTAAATCGTCATCCCACCTGGCCGGAGGGCGCCCTGCACTACGTTTGCCGAGTCGCGGTCTCCACTCAAGAACTCGTTTAACCCATCGGTTGTCGGTTCTTCGCGAGATATGACCGGCCCACTGCTACTTCAGCTTGCTAATTCTTTGAGCTATGTCGATAACTTTGGCTTTCTGTCGGATGTATTCGTTACGAATCCTATTTTCATAGACACTCCGAGCATACTTCTTTCCCTAGCTCGATGAGTGACTTTGAGCTGATTCTACTCAAGGTAAAAAAAGTAAGAACAGACAAAATTTCATAGTGTTCATTAATTATTCTGCTGAATTATTGAAATCTGAAATCATGTGTACCTAACACATGATTTCAGATTTCAATAACTTTCTCTATTTCAATTAGCACTTATAATTACACTATGCATTGTTATGAAATTATAAATAACGTGTTACTGATTTTCTTTTTTGGGGTATAAAGTAAATTTTTGGGTTACTTGAAGGGAGAAAATGGGACCCTATTACCAAAACTCTGCTGTCCTGTCCATACGTATGTCCATTTGTCGTCGGGCTATATTAGTGGTGATTACCTGCCGTCGTCGTATAGGATCTTTACCATTATTATTATTATTACATTAATATTTTTCATTTACATATTGATTTGATTTTATAATTTTACATCTTGTACAACCAATTCAATAAAGCATTGTGACACCAACACCTTTATGCACATTTCATTTTAGGAATTTAATATATAAATTATTCCTAACTTTACAGTCTGTTAAACGTTTAATAACTTGATCGTTTAATATTTCACTGTGAACATTTAACTGCAAAATGACTGTGTAGTTATAATAAAATTGTATCGTGAGAGATTATTACAAGATGTCTTAACACATTCACTGCCCAGCCTCGCACGTAGGGTATATGCATGCGAATTCAAAAACGCGAATTATTTTTTTACGTATTTTCTATTGATTTAGAAATATACCTGTATATTTATTTAGGTATATATTTTTTGATATTTCGATTGTGAAATTTAATAATTGAAAAGTATTATTATTTATTATATATTAGTTTATTCTCAACTGCAAAACTTCTAAATGCTTATTGGCAGTTGAACCGTGATGTCACACTTGTACATTTTTCTCTATTTTTCTATTGTCATAAAGCTTTGACTTTGAGTTGACAAAGGTGATCCGGTGATCCGTGACGTCACAAAATGCAAGTGCCAACATGGCAGCGTTTGTATTACCCGGAACGGACTGCAGTTTTACTTTTTGTTTTTACCTCAATAATTTAAAATTTTGTAGATGTTATATTTTTTTTCTGTTATGTATTAACCTAAATAATCGATTTAAAAAAACTATGCATAAACCCCAAAAAAATTTCTTAGATAAGTTGCTCGACAAGCCGCACGAGACTAAAGTTTTGAGCGGGACTCGATATATTTGAGATCCCGTGCCTCAGAAAGCACGATGAGTCGATGGTCCTGCGCCTGACCGGCCCGGCCCGGGCCCATTTGGAGGAATGGAGAGTGCATCTATGCATATTAAAGTGCACACACTTGTGCACTATATCATGATCATTTGTAATAGGTATTTATCTCATGATTTGTTATAATATTATAGTGGCGGGATGACGACCTGCGAAAGACTGCATGGCGCTGTGGCGCTCATGAGGGAAGGCTTATGACCAGCAGTGGACTGATGTAGGCTGATGATGATGTTATAGTGATACGCAGTATACGTATATTCGCCCTCAAGCTATCCTCTCAAAGCTAGTTCCGCGAAATAGTTATGAAATGAGTGGGTTTTGAATGCAGGCTTTTAGTCCGAATTAATGAGCTCTGTATTCAATAGAGCCGGTCGGGCGTCCCTTCGGCCGGATAATAAGTTTCCAAGCGGGTTGTTATTTAAGATGCTCTTGTTAGTTGGAATATCGGGGCTGGACAAGTTCTCTGCAATCTTTATTTTCTCTTTTTCAATAGGCATAATTTACCTGAATAGCCGCTTTGAGAGTTTAATTCATTATTACAGGTGGGTTGGTATTAATTTGGCTGAATGTCAGATTATTGAACGAGGAAGATCCCGCTGGCTGGTCCCTCTTTGTGTGCAATGTTACAGCTTTTTTGACCAAATGACGAAGAATACTCGTTGTTTTTATTATTTTAGGGTTTTGTTACTAAGCGACCACATCACCGATAAATACACGAAAGAAAATACCCAAACAAAGAAAAACAAAATCAAATACTAACTCTAACCACTAAATCGAAAACACGTCCTCACGGGTGGGGTCGGATAAAATAAAAAGAATGTCCAGAATAGAACGTCTTCTATTAAGTTCTTCATCATAGAAAGTTAAGCTTCGTCTGAATGATTTATTAGCCTCTCAACTGCCCGAGATTACAAAAGTATCAAAAATAGTAACACATACTATCCAAAGCTTCGATTAGCAAAAATGCCATACAGAGGTATTTTTTGATAAATTCAATTGAGAGATATCATGAATACACACGCAAGTTAAGAATAGAACCTTTATTAATAAATTGAATATTGCTGCATAATCATTCAAACGTCAAGTTTGAGAAAGGTCACCGACTTCCCCATCAATTATTTGTGTAGGTCTACCCATTCCTCATCGACCATGTACTGAATTAGCGATCAAACTTTCTGAAGAAGACACGTAGGTCATATTACATGTAACGGTCTAATACCGCCGTTTGGCCTTACAGCTATTTCGGCTTCTTCATTGTACAGGAGCGTGCGTAATGTTTTGAGGAACTAATTGCTCCTGTTTTTCCTCTTGGTAAAAAATTGCTGAACATCAAGTAGATTATGACTGTTTCTAATATTATTTTCCATTGTAAATTTTGATGAAAAGTACGTTAGCAAACCGACAGCTGCTCGTGTACGTTTAGTCGATCTTGCTGCTTTAATCGTTTCCAACAAGAACAATTTGATTTCAGATTAATTTCGTAAACGGCCCTCATTCGGTCCACTTAGTTTCAATTTGTCCTTTTCGGGGACAGTGCGTAGCTTTATGGATGATGAGTTTCAATACGTCACTGGTCCCTTAACTTTATCTAATATTAACCACAACTTGTCAATAACAATCTCCATTATTAAATTCCTCAATTTACGTTCCGTTTTAATGACAAAGTCGTCGGAGTGCGAACCGCAACGTCCCAATAACGACCCGACCCTGGCCTGACCGGACCGGATCGAAACATTGATTGTTTAATGACTCATACTATCTTTGTAAAGCTGGACGTTATAGCTTTATTTACAAATTAAAATGCGAATCAACCTCATTTTGAGGTGTTAATCTATTTCTGCGTGATTCATCGCAAGGTTTATTCCAAAAGAAAAGAAGAAAGAAAGCATCTAAAGGTTAGTTTTTTTAGATGCCTTTCTATTTGTGCAAGACTTTTGATGCATCATATAGAGACTTCAAACACTATCTCTTAGCATGACAGTGTAACCCTAATAACCTCGTGGTGTCATGTCTATGAAAACTTAAGTTTACAGATACAATGATAATGTATAATTTTGTAACAGTTTTATTGTTATTAATGGAATAAATCTTGCTAAAATCTTCCAACAACAAACCGGCTGATTAAATCCTCATTTCGTTGTACATCATGTCACTAATTACCGCCATATCATTACCATCTTGAATTACATACGACCTAGCATGAACTGTTCTGTCACCATGTTAATTGAGAACTAATTACAGACCTCGATACGCCTTTGCACAATTATGTTCTCAGGCATATTGTTGGTAGTGCCTGTATATTTGTAGTGTCTACAAGTGATGTAAATTGGTAGCCAAATTCATCTTACGGCTACTTATAATGAGGCATTTCATTATTGATTTGATAATTATGATTATCAATTATATATATTAATAATTTAATTAATAAAGTGACTCATAATCACAGGGTGCGTCAAATTATCTCAACGGTTTTTGCACATTAAAAAAATCGGCTATTTAAAATAAAGTTTATGTTGGAATTAGTACTTAAACTACTGAATAATCTTGTTGCAAACATTTTACGAGAGCTTTGTCACAAAACTAAAGAAGAATGAAAAATATCATAGTGCATTAATAGCTAAGAGGTTAAATTGATAAACATCTCAACAGAGTATTTTTAATCAAATCCAAACCAAATCTAATCAAAGCGATTAGATTCCATTTGTTTACCATATATCATTGAAAGGGCCAGCTATAAACCACTAAATAACGTCTAATAAATTAAACATAGAAATACAGATTCGGCATTGACGGATGGTTTTGTTGTGGTGCAGCTGGCAGCACCTGGTGAAAAGGGACCAGCCCTTGCCCTTGTGTTTGGCTTTATAGGGAGAATGGAATAGACAGTGCTGGAAATTTGAAAATTTTAACCTTATTACCTGTGAAAATAAAAGGAAACAACTTTGTGACCAGCAGCGGGAAACAAGAAATACAACAATTAAAAGATTTCGAAGAAATAAAGTTTTTTAAACTAACGCGACCAGAACACATTTTAATACATATTTACGGATATTACGGCTATGAAACAGTTGGTTTTAGTTTGTTTAATAGCCTTAGTTCCAACGTGCCTACATGAGCTAATCTTTGCAATCTCACCTTCCTTTCATTACACATCGGAAATGTCAAAATGAAAGCCGAGCAAGTACCTTAATCGGAAATAAATATCGCATGCAAAAATGACCATGTATAAAAGCATATCTCTACACCATTTCTCTCGTTCTTCTTACAACTGCAGATTTTTCTGCTCAGGTTTATCTCTCGCAATCCTATGATATCTAGAATTATCTACCATAATCTGACCGTGCTATCTCCAAAGACTGATGGCTTTCAAGACACGTTAAGTAGTTATGAGTCTGTATACCGTATCCAGCCGCATTGTCGTCTGCAAGCATTCTGCCACGTAAATTAATCAGACGGGACAGCGAGCTCGAGCTCGGGATAAGCGCCTCCAAACTTTACTCTTAATGACGGATTGATGAAAATTGCCACCGTACCAAAACGATTATGGTTAATCACTTTGAACAAAAATATTACTTGTAAGATTGAAATAAAGCTGTGGGACGCGATAAATTGTTTTATAACGATATCGGAAAAAAGCTAATTTCGTTATCAGTTTGAAATTGAACGTATCTTTCAATGGTACTTTCGGATAAGAGAATAGTTACACCTAACTAACAACGAAAGAAGAATCATTTGCGTCCTACGTTCGTTTAGAACCTAATTCTAGTTTCTTTTTCTTCAGCTTTTTCAAGAAACTTAGCTAATCCTAAACTAAAGCATGAGCTTTTGAAAGTCTAAAAATATCCCCCTATTTCCTGATCGAAACTCTCCCAAAGCTTCCAAAGACAACACAAGTCCACAACAAAGAACAGTTCCAGTTAATTCGGGACTTATCCGTGCCAGGACCCGAATCATTGTCGTCTCATTAATGTGCAGAACTTTGTCCCGGACACGCCTATTGGGCCCGAGTTCAAGTTGGTCCGATAGTTTAGGAACGTCTTGGACTAATGAGCCAATGAAGCTGCATTGATGAGCTGATTGAAACTAAATTGAATTTTGAAGGCGGATCACGTTTGTTTCCGTACAAATACAACTTATTTGACGAAGACAACTTAGTAAATTGAAAATTATCTTTAATTTCATTTCAGAGATACCTTGCCATTAGTAATATGAAAACGGTAGTAGAGTTCGATACCTACTTAGTCTAAAAACGATCATTTAGGACGATATGTGGCTACTTACTCAAACTAATAAACATGCAATAAATTATCTGCTATTCGAGAATTGGCGAAACCATCAACACAATTCCAACCAACTGACTGGTTTCCCATTTCCATATTAATATTGCTCGCTAGCTACTATTTCAGGGTAAATTAATTGCATCAGACCAATTTTGTTTCGGACTGGATCAAACCGCCTCAAACCGGATACCGGCAATTATGTCTATTAAATGTTACCACGATGCGTTCGCATTTTGACCGGCCGTGGTCATATCTATTAAGTGTACCTGGTTGCTTTTCGAACCTTTCCAATAATGTTTTTGCATATGAGAAAAAGAGTTAAAGATATTCATGAAACTTAGTATATAGGGGGTTTCGGGGGCGATAAATCGATCTAGCTAGGATTCATTTTTGGAAAATGTTGTTTTATGCGTGTTTTCAATAAACTTTCATCAACCTTCCTGACATCTATAGGCGAATAGTAATACTATTTTAGTCGTGTTTTCAATTATCAACTTTATCGTAATCAACTTAAACATTAAACTGAAGAATATGACTCTTCCTGACATCTATTGGCGAATAATATAAATAAATTCTAAAATATCTTAAAAACAAAATCTATCGTAAGTCGGTCATCCATCATACTAACATTTTATGGGACCATCTTGGGATTATTCTCTATCGGTAATACACTACATAGGATAGTTTTTTTTTATTATACATACAGAACATCCATAACACCCTGAACGCAGATCGTACACACATTTGCCCCGAGACGGGAATCGAACCCGCAACCTCCTGCGTCGCAGGCGGACCTTCACCCACCGCGCCACAGAGATCGTCAAAGAGAATATAATAAATAATAATAATCACACTAATATTATAAAGGCGAAAGTTTGGATGGATGTATGGATGGATGTTTGTTACCTCTTCACGCCAAAACTACTGAACGGATCTGGCTGAAATTTTGCATACAGGTAATTCTAATAATGGAATAAAACATAGGCTACTTTTTATCCCATAAATCTGTTCCCGTGGGATGAAAATCACCTTTTAATGTTTTCATAGGAACAACGCGTGCGAAGCCGCGGGGCGCAGCTAGTACATAATAAATCATTTATTTGCAGGAATGTCGCAACAATAAGGTCTTATAAGGTAAATAGCTCCATTATATTCTGCCTCGTCAAAGCGTGCAAAATTATTACAGATAACAAAATGAAATTTGAAATTTAATAATTTTAAAGAATCATTAAAGATATATAAAGTCAAAAATTCAAAAATTATAATATAAAAATTAGTCAAAAATTTAAAAAAATGTATATAGAAATGTCAAAAATTGGTCACTTAACTATTAAAATGTCCTGTAATTAAAATATTCCTTCATGTCATAAAAACATTTTGCTATCAACTACCTTTTAAGTTTGATTTTGAATAAGTTTGAAGACACGTTTTAAATTCAGCGGGTAACTTATTATAAATGCATATTGCCTGATGCCAAACATTCTTATTGGCAAGTTCTACTCTACATTTTGGGACATAGAGCCTGTCATTATATCTCGTGTGTCTCTCCATCACATCTGCGTGAGACTTAAAGTATTGAGGATATTGTTTTACAAACAAGCAAATATCTCTTATGCACATGCAGGGCAATGGAAGTATGTCATATTTCTTAAATAGGGGCTTACAGCTATCCGTATTCCACGCGCCACAGATGGCCCGCACGCATTATTTTTGTAATTATAAATGCCTTTTGTACATCGGTTGAATTTCCCCACAAGATCAGTCCGTATGCCAGGGCTGACGATACGTAACCGGGGTATGCTTTAAGCGCGGCATCTATAGAGACACGTAGTCTAAGACTTTTTATGGCGAAGACGAATCTATCCAGTTTGTCGCATACATATTTGACGTGTTCTTTCCAGTTGCAAAGCTGGTCGAGCCAAATACCTAAAAACTTTGCTGAATCGACTTCAGCAATCTCAGTATTGTTATATTTAATAGAAACACCTATCTTTTCCTTTCTGTATGTTCCAAACTGTATGATGTTGGTCTTGGTCAAATTGATTTTTAGATTATTTTTATTTAGCCATTGAATTGTATTAGATAATGTCATATTAATTTCACTTTCAAATGTCATATTATTGGGAGACCGCCAGTTGTCACATATTTTGTATTTTTCTATATTGTTGGTTAATTATTTCTGCCTACATAATATGTTCAGCCAAACATAGAACCTCCTCGTTTTTTGAAGTCGTTTAATTCTTTTAACCTAGTTTGTCCCGACTCGTGATTGCATATATAATAATATTAATGTTTTGTATGTGCGCTACAACAGTGGCGTAATTCGAAACATTAAAAGTGTGTATTACAGTCGTTTTATCAACGAAACCCTTTCCGCTTAATAGCTTGCCATAAAAACTTTTTCATAGCACATGCCATAATGTTTACGACGATTGTTTTAACTGATTGAGATAAATAATAATCATACAAAACTGTCTACAAAATATTTACAGCTATTTTACGACCGTCGAGCGACAATCGTTCTAGAACCTATGGAGTTAGTCTAGATTTTGTATCTAGGATCAGAGAACACGCGTTTCAGCCAATCACACAGAGATCTTATTAATATGATAGGGATTCAATTTCTCGCTTCCACACTTACGAATAGGTAGGTCTAGGTAACCTGGACCTCCCTATTTGTACGTGCGGAAGCTCTATTGTTGCTCTATTGTTCCTAATAACGCCACAGCTCGGTCATCTCCTGGAATTGATCGCTAGTCTCAATTTAAGCCGCGTTAACACGATCAGAGCCAGCTCGGACCAAGCTCGGACCGAGTGGACTCATACGAGTGTACTAGGATAGCTGCTGATATTATTAAAGTTCACTCGGATCATTTACGTCATTATTTCAATTATTTTTGTAGTCCTGCAACCGTATGTTCCAGAGAACCTCTTCTGATTCGTACAGTTCAACAAATCTATCTACTTGTTTCACGCTCAGACCACTTTTTTTTCGCACGAGACGCTTGGTTGTTGTTATTAGCCCCCATTTTGTTTTCCAACTCGTATAAGAGCTAGCTCGGATGATTAGAACACGGTCCGAGTCTACTTAGACCGGACGCCGTCGTCCGAGAGCGCTCGGATTAGAGGTTGCCACAATCCGAGTTGCGTCCGAGTAGGTATCCGAGCTCACTCGGTCCAAACTGGCTCTGATCGTGTCAACGCGGCTTTTGCAGTGTATTCGTTGATAGAGACAACGAACAGATTCGTTACAATGCGTATTTATGCTGTTTTGGTTGAAGTACGCATGCCTCAAAAAAATAGTAGTTAAACTTAGTGCAAGTTCTAACGTCCAGCTCAAGATCAACCATTGTTTTTATTTCTAACTGCATCTAACCCCGATATTCCTTTCGCTACCATCTCAGCAGGGCTCTAAAGCAATCACTATAGAGCCTCTGAGGTGCGACTCGAGCCGCTCTATGTGCAAGAAGAAGTCCATGTGTCCGTGTCCATGTTAAATATAGGTGTAACGATAGTAAAAAAACCGGACAAGTGCGGGTTGGACTCGCGCACGAAGGGTTCCGTACCATAAATACCTCTACGCGTTCATGAGGAAAGGGGTAGTAAGTTAAAAACTATTAAAAATATTTTTATTACAGCATCATCATCATCATCAGCCTTTTATTACATGATGTAACAAAAAAAATCGGTTTTCGCAATTCTTCTTTTATCTGTACAATATGACATTATAAGACGTTGCTTCGTACCAAATTTCAAGATTCTAAGTTCACGGGAAGTACCCTGTAGGTTTTGATTCCTTTGCGAGTGTCAAAAATTTGCAGCATAAAAGGCTGTACCTTATGATTGCGTTGGCTTAGGAGTTTAATTTTTTCACAGCTCCAAGGGACAGTAGACTTGAGATTTTGATATAAATTCCAGCTTGATACCTCCACGCGGTCCTGAGAAAAAGGGTCTTGACAGACAAACAGAGGGACGGACAATAAAGTGATCCTAAAAGGGCTGCGTTTTTCCCTTTCGAGGTACGGGACCCTAAAAAATGTGCGTGTCTGAAGCCAAACGAGCGAATTTTGTTTGTTTGTGAGGCGGGAAAAACACGTTCTTTCAACAGCAATGATCATGTGGCTGCGGCACAGACAGGAGTTTTGTTTTGTTCAACTCATTTTAGGCGACTCTGACTCAAAAATAACTGTCTTTTGGCCTCAGAGCTACGCTACAAGAGATCCATATTAATTGCGAAAAACTTGCCTGTCCCACAAACAAAACTATTTAACTATTTGAGTTGAGGTAACATAGGCTCGTATTATAAAAGCTTGCCGAGTCATAGATTTAAGTTGGAATGACGTTGATGCCATAGAAAAGCGGAACTCATAGATGACTCAGCAAGATTTCGAAATACGGGCCCTAGTCTCTCCTCGTGCACTTAATGAGTAGGTAAGCGCCGATATACACGGACTGCGGGTGCAGGTCTCAAATACACGGATGGCAATTTGCCCGACGACTGTTGGCGATGGCAGTTCTGCCGCCGTCGCTTCGCCTGTAGTGCATTTGCCTACAGTTGAGCCTTGCAGTCGGCAACTTGTATCCTTGTATTTCAGACAGTCCGTGTAAACGAGCTGGGGAGGAGCAGTCCGGCATTGAAGTCTGTAATGTGATGTGACATGCCCCAGAAGGGGGAGAGTGTACGGGACACAGTGCGTAGGATTAATAGAGTTTTGAGTCACCCGAGTGACTCTTTTCTCGTGATTCGGTCCGTATAACCGCAAGGTTGGTCGGACCATGGCAAGGTGGAGTCCGTGTAAACGAGCCCTACGTAGATCTTGCAAATCAAGCCAAACTGAAAATAGTAGCCATTCGTTTCTGATTACTAGGTTAATTTCGAGAATTTGATCCCATTGCCCGATTTTAGACAGTTCGTTCCAGTTTAGCGGAAACGGGCCTTATTTACGTTGGTATCGGTCTATCACGATAGACTATACAGTTTAATTAATGCTTTCGTAAATCCGTGGCGTTTTCAGTGGCTGTCATTGTCAGTGGCTAGGGGGGATGGGGTAGGTAAGTAATAAACTGGTGACTGGCAGGTGGGTGTGATTATGGTTATGCTTATCGGGTGGGAATCGAACAAATTGGATTGACAGGCTATGGTTGTAACGGGCAGGTTAGTAAGGATCTATCTGTCTACTGTATTCACATTTGACGACCTCTGTAGCGCGGTGGGCGAAGGTCCGCCTGCGACGCAGGAGGTTGCGGGTTCGATTCCCGCCTCGGGACAAATACTTGTATACGATCTGCAGATATTTGTTCAGTGCGTTCTGGATGTTTTCTATGTATAATAAAAAATATCTATCTATGTAGTGTATTGTATTATGTATATCAGCTATCTAGTACCCATAACACAAGCTCTGCTTAGCTTGGGGCTAAATAATGCTGTGTGAATTGTCCAGCATTATTTATTTATTTATTCTTCTTTTAGTATGGTGGTCAAGATCCGATAGTTGGCGTTAATATAAGCCTTATAACAGTTTAAAAAGACTATAGTTGTATAAGTAATTAAATAAGTAGTAAAACAATATATTAAAAATAGCTTTTGAAACAAAATCACATACGGTAAACGAACTAAGAAAAGCTATTGGGACCAATTTTACAACAAAAACTAATTTTTATCATAAAAAAGGTAAACATATGATTTGATTACTGTAAAAGCTTTAACTTTTAAATATGTAGCATAGCATCACTAACTACTGCAGGCTTGATAATCAACAGTAAAACAGATAATTGAATCAACTCGATTAGCACTTTTACCGCGTTAAATCATTTCGCCGCATTATCGCGACTGTAATGTGCCATAATCTGATTAAGGACCGAGAGGCTTTGGAGCAAAAACGACGTAGTTTTAAACCGCAATGGAACATTTTGAGATAGTTTTAGAGGATTTGCAGAGTTCGTCTCCACAGGGTGATTATTCGACCTGAAAATTGCCCACTTTGCTTACTCACTTTATTCAGTTTAATAATCTTCAGACGGCTTTACCTTCTTAAGAATTTTTCTTATTGCCTTTAAGTAAAGCCTCAAATTTTTACATAAAACTTTCTTTTGTAAGTTTTACACAATATTAAAATTATATCGATCTTCATCGTTACTTCTAAGATATCTACGTTCATTCTAACAACCTCAACCTCACCTCAACAGCCTATGCAGACACCATGGTCCACTGTTGAACGCAGGCCTCCCCCTGATAAACGCCTTATTGGCTTTTATCTCATGGGAGTAATACCCATAATCCCCGCGAATTCTACCAATGTTGACAGCCAATTACCCCCAAAACTATAGCTACCCTAGATTGACACAATATGGCCACACAAGTCCCCATTGAACATTGTGAAAGTGCATCCAGTCATCCCCAATCCGTCGCGGCGCGCGCACCCTTTGTCTCAAGACACCTGCGCGACCAATTATCAATGTAATTGGCTATTCAACTTGGTGCGATGGGGCGAACACAGCATACCTAATTAATGGAATCAGCTGAACATTGAAATTTTCGCTTCAACGGCCCCAAGCTACCTACAGAGCAATTTAGAAACGAATTTATGTTAAAACTGAAAGGGCGCGGCTTAATTGCTGAGGCAAAGACGCTGTGACCTTGGACGCTTGATTACGCAAAAACGGTGACCTGTCGCGGATAATAAGGGTTCTGATGGCTGGCAGGGGAGATAAATAATTATAAAGTTATTATACGGAGCACGGGATCAGGTAGCCAAATAAATTGCAGTTCTGATTTTCATTTCTTAGGAGTCAGGCCGTGACGGATATAGGGTTTGACCTTTGCTAACAGGGGCACGTTTTGCGCTAGTTGTAATTGTATTTAAACCGTTCACTGTAGCTCCTATGATTGGAGTCAGACACACAGACACTATTTTTACCAAAGCGGTCCATTTGCTTTTAACTCTAGTTTGAATTTCTAACCTTACAATAGTTACAACATCACCTAGTTACATAAACACTGGACCATGAAACTACAAGCACATGTTACCGAAGCCTCAGAAAAGTAACGAACTTGTAAACTTCTCCCACGGTCATCTTTGGCTTGTTTAAGTAAGGTTAATTTGAATAAATACATTTAATTTAATTAAGAAAAATGCAACATACATCAAAAAGTCATCTCCAAATTAGGATTCGCATTAGAAAGATTTATTTTCCTGTTCCTGTAGTTTTTACATACATTACGACTTAACTTGCAGGGCACATAATTCAATAATCATCACGTTTATTTAATTTGAAATATCATAATTACATTTAAAAATCATAAGTTGAACTGACTGGGTCATCATCCACTATTTGAACCTTAATTTTAATTGCTGCAGATTACGCCCTGTTACTCACTCATACAGTTTAAAATTAGGCTAAGTCGGGTAAAATCTAAAAGTGTTTTTTTCCTGCAACATTTTTGGACGAAAGTCTATCGGCTCAGCGTGTACCTACCTCATAAAGGTAAACCAAGGACAGCTTAGAATTTCTGACCTACTTTATGATACAGTAAGATCGGACATGGTCGTCTATTGTGCATGCAACAAAGCACTATTCACGAAATTCACGGGCTATGGAAGCCTTTGAGGGGTCCGCGATACATCGTTTCCTAATTTAGGCCATTAAAATGACAGGTCAAAGGAGAATTTTCTTTCAATGGTTCTGGTATTTTCCCCTTTCAGGTACGACACTGAGATTTTTCTTTAAAAGAAGGTTTACCTCTAGTTTTCGAATAGATAAATAACTGTAGTGTAGTTTTGTATATATTCATTATAGATCATTTGAGCTAGCTCCATTTATTTCAATTGTAAATATTAGTTCTAATTTGTTTCTTTTAAGAATATAAACACACTTGTAATTTTATTTGTTCATAATTTAGCTCAATACAGACTTTTGCAAACGATCTAAAGTTAGCTCAGCTTATTTTCGGTTTTCTGCTTCATACAACTCCACAACATACCGTAAATGCAAAATCCAATTTTTCCAGCGGAATCCCAAAAAAGTTGCTAAGTTGCATACAGCACCTTCACCCCCAATCAATCATGGCAACATATTGTTCCTGCTAGGAGAATTTCCGATGTAACGTATATTTATGAGCACCCGGATATTATTGATAGGTTTCATGCAACATTAGCGTTGATTGGTGGACGAACACTTCTTGTAAAATTGTTTGCCGCGTAAACCTTATGCGCTTTTGAAAATCACCTCAGTAGTCCTCTAAATCGATATCAAAAAGTTTTTATATAAGTGTATATCGCATAAAATATATAATTCAGATCGTTCAAAAGCTAATATTAATTTGACATCTCAAAAAAATCACGATTTAAAATTTCTATTTTGATCAATTACAAAGAGAAACAAATTGGTTAGTTCAATTATGTGCTAAACTTTCACTTAAAGAACAAAAACTTACGACAATTTTTGTGAGGCGTTGGGAATACTTTTCGTAAGACGTTGGAAATGAGCACGTCTCACGTGAGACGTTAAGAATAACTCAAAACTAGCGACTACTCATCACGTCTCTGGTAGAGTTGTTCGCGCTAGCTAGAAGACACTATAACCCAACTAAATGACATAAAAGCGGTTCTAAAAACGACATAGAGCACTATCGTCCTATTTCTATTCTATCCACCTTGTCGAAACTCTTTGAAAGGCTCATTCACAATGAGATCTACCCCACCCTTCACAACATCATCATTCAGGAGCAACACGGCTTTGTCAAACGGCGTTCCACCACATCTAACCTTATTGTTTTTACTAATACTCTCTTCGAAAACCTTGACAAACGTATACAAGTGGACGCCGTCTATACGGACTTTAAAAAAGCATTTGACAAGGTGGATCATGAAATTCTTTTGAACAAAATTGCCTTTAACGGTATACGTGGTAATCTTCTCCGCTGGTTCTCTTCCTACGTCACTAATCGCACTCAAAAAATTGTTATTAATGGTTTCCAATCTACCAGCGTACCAGTTACTTCAGGTGTTCCTCAGGGGTCTATATTGGGCCCTCTGCTCTTTGTACTTTTTATAAACGACATCGATCAATGCTTTCGACACTCACAGTTCTTATTGTACGCTGACGATCTCAAGGCCTATATGCCGATACGCACTTTAAATGACTGCACTTTATTTCAAGAAGATTTAAATAGACTCGCCACATACTGCAGTATCAACAAACTACACCTTAGTCTGCCTAAATGTAACTCCATCAGTTTTACCAAAAATATCAACTCTTTAAATTTTTCATATAACCTTTCCCATTCCCGTTTGAATAGAGTTACCAAACTAAGAGATCTCGGTGTCTTACTTGATAGCCAGCTTCACTTAAATCAACATATCGAATCAATAACTACCAATGCTTTCAAAATGTATGGCTTTATTATGAGGTCGTCAGCGGACTTTAAGCAACCATCAACCTTCCTGTATCTATACAAAACACTGGTACGCTCTCAGCTGGAATACGCGGTGCCAATATGGAACCCATTTTATAATAAGTACGTGGAGGCGATTGAGAGGGTTCAGCGGAAATATTTGCGGTTCATGAATTATAGATGTCGTCGCCCCCGTTGCTCATACATTGACTCACTTGATGACCTTAAACTTCTTACTCTCGAGTCCAGACGTAAATATCTTGAAGCTGCTAACCTTTACAAAATCGTGCATAATAAATTTGACTGTTTAGAACTCGTCAGAAAGCTATGCTACGCAGTCCCGAGAACTTGCACCCCGCGAGCTACGCGCTCGCGTTCTCTGTTTGCCCTTTCCTCCTGCCGCACAAATTCCGGACTTCGTGCCCCCATCCGTCGTATGGTTGAGTCCTATAATAATAACTTTATAGACATAGACATATTTATTTGCAATTTACATAAATTTAAAAAGTTGTTACATAGTTTACTTTTTCAAGTAAGAGTAAATTTGAGTAATAACCCAACATAAAATAGTATTGTAATTTTCAGTCAGAATCTTTTAATTACCTTCTAGCATTTCCTTTTTTCTCTAAACTTAGTTGTTAATTTGGAGCCCAGCTCTCGCTTAGCTTAGTTTTCGTTAGGCCTTTTTGTTGCATGTTTTTTTTTTATTCTGTATGTATTAAAAAATATGTGGATAGCGCTGTGGGCTACATTATGAATAAAACTCTTATCTTTACCTACAAAGTAAAGTACTAACACAAATGTATTATAAGTTTAATGTAGTCGTTAGTTATTCCTTAATAAATAAATAAATAAATAAATGCAGTCAATTAATGAATGAATTACAAATGTTTGCTACTTTTTAAATTAAAAAATATGAAAATCTAAAGAACTAATTAATTTGAATCTTAAAACGGCGTACGTTAATTCAATCAACTAAACTCTCTCCTCAGCCTTAGGGAATAATATTGAAGAAATAAACAGCGCGAAAATAACTAAAAATGTGCGTTCCAGAGACATTCAATAAAATAAAATTTAAACGCCTCATAATAATACATTTGTACATGTAAAATTTTGTCAATATCTAAGCTCATCGTAAGCTTTTCAGTTTCTTAATTTTTGTCAATAAAACATTATCTAGATGTGTTTGTTATTATCGAAGCTGTAATTATCATAACCTATATTGGTCAACCACTCAATTAGTATCGAAGAATTGGAGTTACCGCCGTGTAATTAGTTTATTTAACGGTAGTGTCGCATTAGCGCTTAATGAGAAGGGGGCTTGTGGGGGTTTAGGGGGGTTTAGGGGGATTGTGTGGTGTTGCGAGTGTTGCTAGAAAGAATTGTAATGAGTTATTGATCAATAGATTGATAACATTTTTGTTCTAAGCAACTTAATCCTATCTGAGAGGTTATCTGTTTATGATGTAAAATATGATGGGGGAAAACTCTGAATTCATAAAAATAATATTCAGTTTTTCTCCTTGACATTTATTTTTAGAAACTAGATGACCCCGCAAAATTCATAGCAGCTGCAATGTTTTTCCTTCAATCTTTTTTTCTTTGCTATTACTTTTGTATTAGTATTGGTGAAGGCGAGGCTGAAGAACAACAATAAATGTTATCTGTATTATATTTCATACATCAGTCGCCTTTGTGAGGATAACTGTCACTGTACACTATAACTGTAGTTTTGACCATTGTCATTAAAAATTATAAAGATATTTTAGTTTTATTTTCGTGTCACTTAAAACTAGAAATAGATAAAAATACACGACGTTGATTGTTAATAACGAGACTCTGACTTTCACGAGCCGTTGAACTCACATATCCTTAGTCAACCTAATGTTTGTAACAATATTCGCAAGTCCCAGGGTTATGACGGACATAACAATTTGTAAAATAAAACCCCGACATTATGACACGACGTTCAAATAAACGCAAAAACACGACTCAAATTTCAAAGGCAAAATCTAAATTATAAAGGACACACTTAACGAGTACAACTGGACGTTTGTCCTGCAACATTGTTCGGAAATATTAGAGCCAGTTGGGGTTGGTCATTAAATTCAGATTTATGCCCGGACAGTGGGATATCTCTCCCATGCGACTCTGCTAATGACCATCTAAATTGAGATAATTTCACAGCGAGTTGGTAATAAGGCCACGGATACATTTACAGGTTAGATAGGAATGTAATAACTCAGACGGAAAATTCAGTGGCTAATTAAAAGATGAAAGGTTAAGTTTTGGGCTGCTTTAATTTGGGAATTAGTGGGCACGTAATAAAGTTACGAATGGTAAGCTCCGTAGGACTTATTTTGCGGAATGAAAACAAAAACGAACAAGATAAAAGTGTTTCGTTTAAGCTTACAAGCATAACGTCAAGTTAAAGCCAACTAAAGCGCCTAAATAACCCAGAACACCCCATTGTTTATAACATAATCTCACATCGTAATCGGAACATTCACCCTACCCGGATGTTTACTTTAATTCCCGGATAAACCCCTTATTGGGAACAAACGGGGTAAAAATTACCAATTCTCGGCTTTAGTGGGACCCTGTAGGGAACTTATTAAAACGCTTAAAGAGGAAGTTTTTACTGTACTGCAAATTTTACTTAGGGGACCCGTAAACGTATAAATGACTTTTAACTTGACTTTTTGCAAGTAAGTTGCCTATGAACTGCGCTTTGGTGAAACAACTTTGCAACTCTCGGTTATAAGCTTGCCTTGCTTAGTTGTGACATGATTATATGCAATCTTCACTGAAAACTATTCTGAACCATTGTAGTATAGACACCCTACAGTAAAACTTTTGAGTAATCAAACCGTGATTTGTTTATATTTTTTTAGGGAAATCCATAACACACTTTAGATCAATAAAGTGATAACAGATTAATGCTATGATTTGTCTTCAACTCCTGTGCTTCGTTTTAGAATTTGACATTTAAGTTTGAAATAACGTGTGTGTGTATTTTAAAAATCATCTACAAATTTTACAGCAGCATCAAATATAATGCACCGCTAGAATTTTCTAACCCTATCCCTTCTTATATCATGTCCCAGGTTAAGGTCAAAGTAGTATAAAGGTCCTGAAACTGTATAAATCATCTAGAATAGATTTAAAGGCCTATATTTCGAGTAGAGTAAGCGTGTGTAGCGTATTCTTGTGTTGCAGGGGGCGCAAGCAGTCGACGCGCGTAAAGGATTCAGGTAGCGTTTGTTGTGCGTGCAATAGGCTATACTGTTGTCACTGTTTGTGGATAGCGCGTAGTGAGGTAGCTACACGTCGAATCGAGTGCCATATCTATTATTTCAAGCAATTTTATAATTTTTCCCTTTAATAACTATCAAAGATCAGCTTTTGAACGAGTGAGTTCCGCCAAACACAAAGGCATCTTTAGTTATTGGTTTTCCCTGTTGTTTTTATTGTCTTGAAACTGGTAACTGTATTTTTATCATGTTTCGAAATTTCAAAGCGTACAATAGTTGTTTCAAACAAACAAAGGAGCAAAGCCTCATGAATTGAGAACAATTCTAATTGTTTACTTTCAAGCAACATCATTTGTTTTTACCTTATATTGTTACTTTATAAAGTGTTGTAACTTCAAATTCACTGTGTTCTCTTAAACATTCTTTTGATTAAAAATCTTCTAACAAATGGCATTCAGTTACAATGATTCGACGTGAGGCGGACGTACACTCACTGTGCACATTAGTAATCGTCGTGCTGTAAACATATTTTATTTTATTATTCATAAAGCGTATTAGTGTGAATTTATGTTTATACCATCTGATACATCGATTTCTGTAAAGAGCCATGACCACGCATCTATTGACTGAGTTTATCGGGAAGCGTTGTTAGCTCGTGCAGAAGTCTGAGTAACCTGAAATGACCCCTCGAGAGTTTCGTAGCATCTCTCTACGGAACCCTCTGATCATGCAACATTAGTGTAATGTGGCTAATTTTTTATGTGTTTCTTACCTGGGTTTGAATTTTGTGCGTTTTACCGTTGTAAAATTAACTAAAACTGTGTGTTATGTGTCTACCTAGAGAGCTATGGTTGTTGTCCACCGTTGTATTGGTGATTAGAGAGGGCTTATAGGGGTTACCAACTGTACCGATGCATAGTGTATTCAGAAAATGTATCGCATTTGGCTGGATTTTATATTATGTTTTTTGTTTCTGAATACACGGTTCTAGGCTGTCCCTTTTGATTCGACATTGACAACAGTAGAATTTAGTCTGCGCGCACACTGCGCTACGAAAATATCAAAACCGCTAAAATAACATAAAACAAAAAAGCTTTTGATGAAATTCATGTTCTAGTAATGTAAATAACTTAGGTATTTCCGAACAAATGTTAGTGGTTTTGATGTTTTTACTACACAAAATGTTTTTGGATATTGTTCAACGAGTTGCTTTTCTAATCTTTGTGTACATTTTTGACAACAATTGTTAACGTTTTACTAAAAATTATCCAAAAATTCATTGTTATTGGTGTTTGGGAGACTAAAGCTCGATTGTGGTGCTGTAACGTTAAGATTTTGTTAGAAATTAATGTTTCCTTCTGTGCATTTACCTTATAATCATAGTAACATAATGGTCGTTAAACTGCCCAGAGTTTACATCACCACTTTCAAAGTTTCAAAGGGTAATCTGCACTTAAGTCCAGCTAAAGTTGCTCAGGCACCACTGCTAGGCTTAATGTGGTGTGGCTGATTGTCGGATCGCGTTCCTTTGCTAGCACTGCGTTTAGATTTTAATGAGTAGATTTGTTTATCATTAAAACATTTCAGAACTTAAACACCCTCTTGCGCTGAAGTATAAAAAACTTGTGCAAATACTGCAGAATTGACGTAGCGGCGTAGTCCGCAAAAAACGCATACTAAAAATGGAACGTGCATTTGAATCGCAGTCTTCACGTACTTATTGCTAATCCGGCGTTCTTTGCAGATCGGAAGCTGTTCGTGGGCATGCTGAGTAAACAACAAAGCGAAGAGGATGTGCGCCAGCTGTTCACACCGTTCGGCACTATAGAAGAGTGCTCGATACTACGCGGACCGGACGGTGCAAGTAAAGGTGAGAGCTTTCTTTTTGATGGCGTATTTTTACAGGTTCCTTTTAGCGGTCATTGAAAACTAATAATTATTATTTATAGACATCACAGCTTTTAGTTTTTAATATTTATTCGGACAATAAAAACGTACTCGATTTTTAACAAAAAGTCTCTGAAAAAGTACCTAGAACGAGATGACATTTTCGCGCAATTGACGGGTACTCCAATATTTATACCTCAACCCCAACAGCCTGTAGTGGTCCACTGCTGGGCATGCGGGTTGGGGATCGCAGGTATATAGGTCGTAGAATTGTTCTGCAGGGGACGCTGCTGTCTGCCCCCCGGTGGATACCCCATAGTCGCCTCTTACGACACCACGGGCAGATATGGGGTACTGCAAATTCTAAGCCAGCACCATTCAGCTGATAGCAATAATAAAAATAAATATTATACACTGAAAACATATTTTTCGTAAAGAGAAAAGCTACCTGCCATCTCTCACATCACAAAGTGAAACAAAGGACACGCAGCTTCCGTCAATAACTTTAATGAGATCGCGACTGACCCAGTCTTCTGTAGGTATAAAGGAGTAGGCACTACAGTTTCCGCCCGCCCACTTGGACGTCCGCCCACCGGTACACCTACCTCATTACTGTATACTCCCTAATATTCCTATGGTAAAAATAACAGGCTTTTTTTGGCAGACAATCTCATATTCTTGTTGTTGTAGATAAAAATAGGACTAAGTTATATTTGCTTTACATTCAGATTTGTAGATTTCACGAGCAGAAAAGCGATATTATGTTGTATTTTGGAAATCTAAATTGTTACTAATCATCAATCAAGCTATGCAGATCTTAACATGAGTGATACAATCTAAATAATAATAAATTATAAAACAATGTCCAGCAATCCATACAGCATCATCTAGCCCCAAGCTAATCAGAGCTAATATTGCTACATATACATACACATAATCCAAATAATAATTACAGGCAGAATAAACTTTACCTCAAAATTGCCTACCTTAAAAGTTTATGTTGATTTTGAGTTTAGCCGCTCCAAAAACACCTTTATCAACTCCAAGTTTGTTTACTCAGTGTGCATTGTACCCTATACATGTCTCATTACACAAAGAGCCATAAATACAAGCCGTAGGCATGATAGTTATAATGAATGCGGGCATCCGATGAATTATTTACGATTTGTTTACATTCCCTCCTTTGCCCCGTGGAAGGTAAGCTTGGACATGGATCCGGATTTCGGAACGTGGTCTTGAATATTTTCGTGCCTCATAAACATGGATATCTATTTGTTTTCAATAGCCTCGGGATCTTCCATGAGTTATCGGAAATATTGGTTGCCAAAGTACTTATTTATTTATAAATATGCTTGGGTGACTCTAAGATGTTACGACACTGAAGCTTCTATTTTTGTGATCGTGACGTGGGGCGATATTTCATGATCTGTAATAATTTTTCGGATCTGGGAGTTTCCTAATTAATTTCAATTTGGACAAATAAAATTTTGACATCTTGTTAAAATAAAAAAAGAAGAGTTAGATCCTTTACCAAAGCAACAGTCGATTTATATTGTTATTTTGGGTTGTTCATGATTTATTCATGACATGATCGAAAAATGTATCGGATGTTTAACATTGGTTTTAAATTTGGGAAAATGTATGTCCATGCGCAGAATTCAGAAATCATAAGAGAAACTTTGATGAGATTAGCGTAGGACAGGAGTGTCACAAACGTTTGGGGGCCTATACCCAGCAGTGGGCTGAAGAAGTCCGGCTGTGGATGATGATGATAATGAAGATAGTTTGAAGTATCTGCGTAATAATGCTGAACAGTGTTAAGTAGTATTATTTTGTCAATGCAAATGTTCTTATATTTATGAAGCTCTCAACTTCTGCACTGATAAAATACAAGCTAGATTCATTGAAAACTTTCTTAAGTCGCATTATAAAGTTCAACGCACACAATGAAAATACACAAATGATGTAATAGGTAACAGGAACACGACAGCGACAGACTGTGAAGTAATCTGTGTCAGTGTTACCCAACTTTAATTTCATTTCGTACACTGAAATTGTACAGAAATGGGTCTGAAATTGTTGGATTTTAATTGAGATCTGACGCCGGTCGTAAAGTTGGGAAACGCTGAGTCGACTGCTGACTGAGGTATTTTCTTTTTAAATATCTATTTGAATTCTTTTTTAACCGGGTTCAAGATTAAAGTATGATTTAAGTTTATATTAAGGTACAAATTATTATTATACATTTATATTAACTTTTAACTGTACAAGATTTTTCTGCTTCATGGCATTCGTTATTTTAAAGTTGCTACCATCCAACATCAGTTTATTTATAATTTTTATGTTTATTATTTGTACACAAACATTGCACACCATAAAATCGGTAGGAATACATTGAATCACATAAAGACATAAAAACACCTTTATACATATGTATTTCAAGCAATATATGATATCTGACTATAGTATTTACGTAATAATTTGTCAAACTTACACTATTAAAATAATGAAAAAAAAGGAAAACATAGCTTTTTATATTTTATATCATATAGATATTACCACTCCCTGGATAATCTAGCCATTAACCTTCTCATAACTTCCAGTATAAAATCATAAAGTTGTACATTGAATGCAGATGTACCGAACAACCAAACGTTAATTCGCCTTAATTACTTAAGGCTCGTCTCGTCTGCGGCGATAAAGTATTTTTTACGAGAGAAAGAACATTATCATTAATGTTTTCTCCTTGTAAATTAAACGCGATGCTGGCTTAATCTCTACGGTTCAGTTCAGTCAATGGAGTTTTTGGGCTCGCTTTAAATTGCTGGAAATTATAGTCAGGAGACGTAGATAGATTTCTTACAAATGTAAAAATAAAGAAATCCCAATCAAGTTACGAGTACACTTATTTCGTACAGAATAAGTACATAGACAAGTCTTTCAATTTGTTTATATAAATGCGAAAGTTTGGATGGATGAATATGATAACTGATATACTTATTACAATACACTAAATAGATAGATTAGAGCGTTCTGCATGTTATCTATGTAAAATAAAAAATATCTATCTATGTAGTGTATTGTATTAATTAAATAAGTTATCTAGTACCCAGAAGACAAGCTCTGCTTAGCTTGGGGCTATATAATGCTGTGTGAATAATCCAACATTATTTATTTATTGGAATATTAAATATAACACATCTTTAGCCTTCTTTTTATCATTTAAATCAGTTCCCATGGGATAGTTAAAAGTCTATAAAATTTCAATCAAAACTAAGCGTTAAAAGCCGCGAAAACTAGTTAAAATATTTCTTATTTTTTCAAGTTTAGTTGTTGAAAAGTTCTGCTTAGTTATGAATTCCAAATCGTGGTGAAAAACTAAGCTCCTATGTATTAAACAAATAAAAATGCTGTTGAAAGACCATTGAAGAGTTCTAAACTAAAGTTCTAAAAGTTCAAACTCAAGAACACGTACTTAACAATTTGTAAAAACGAGATCATTACAAAAGTATCATGAAAAAGCTTTCACAAATACCTAAAAGCCTCCTCCAGAATAATAACAGTATCTATAGCCCTACAAAGGGTTAATTAGTTGCTTCTTCGTTACGGTGTACAATGATTACGGAAATGCGGATACTTTAGGGGAAATTCTAAAGATGCTCGGCTTTTTCTAAATAAAAACCGCGTCTTAGAACTTTGAAGGGTACAGACAAGGTTGTTGGAAACATGGGAGTGTAAAATAAATATGATAAATATCGCGAGATTATCCATTTTTGAAGAAAATAGGATATGCGGAATAATTTGAAGGTAATTGTAGTCGTTAGGTGTAATTCCGGCTCCTTAAAACATAAGGTCAGGCGCTTATTTTAGAACCTCTGTCCGTTACAAGTCTTAAGGTCAACACCGATCTGTCTCGTATACAAAGAAGCCTTAAAATCTGCTGTGTTTTGTCCAGATTTTATCCTGCAAGCACTTAGGGCACGTCCACACCAGCCAATAAACGCGGCTTACAATGCGGGCTAATAAAATAGAGAATAGTAAGGTTTTTCAAACTGGAACTACGTTTTATTTTAAAACATCTACCGTAACTATTCCATAGGTGAACACAGATCTACCTATACATATAAGTCTTAAAACTTGCTGCGTTTTATCCAGATTTTATACAGCAAGCACTTAGGGTACGTCCACACTAGCCAATAAACGCGGCGTACAGCGCGGACTAAATTGGCGATATTTTACGAGCGCGTCATTACCACGCCCGTAAAGCTTTACGATGGATTCCTCGTGAGTGTGACCGCGATCTCAAAGCGGTTAATCTATCGTTTTTCAAAATTTTGGCATTTTCCTTTGCATATCCAAGAGTCACGAAATAAATGAATCCAGACAATTCACACAGCCAATATGACCAAGGATACTTTTCTTAATAAAAATAGTGAACTGCCGTATCTAACTGGGATATCTAACTGGTTGGTGGCAAAAGTTCCGGTTTATCTGAACGACCCATAAAAAAATTTTGGTGTAAAAAATATTCGTTAAACTTTAAAAAGCTTTGGCAAAATGAGTTAGACATATATGTCGTCCATTCCGATACCTCACCAAGAAATCATTCTCCGAATTGCGATATAGCCAGACAAAATATTTGCATTTCCTGATTATTTATCAATCCAGACATTGTCCGTGCTTCCTACGAAGCTGTATTGAAATCACTAAGACAGACCATTCCAATTTCTTGGCTAAAATCTTGGAGGTATTTCAATCAGACGCTTTAAGCTCAATATCGACTGGCTAGGAGCACCGCCGGCTGACGTGAGACGAGGAGATAACACCTCGAATTGCAAATTAAAACGACGTTTATTGACCATTAGATTTTGTTACTCGACCAAAAGTGATTCGGCTGCGTTTAACGGGTGTCGGCACACGATTTTATAGCACGCGGAATTAGGTTCTTAGGTTATGCGGTTCTAGATCTTAAAGTATCGCTTGCAAGTATTTTAGTTAGCTAAGTTGCCCTCCCTATAGCACGGAGGAAGAATAAAATTAATGCTGAACAATACTTACATTAAAATTTATCCAGCTTAAGCTAAAAAAAGAAAGCGATAATATCGGTTTGAGATGTGTGAGGAAAGGAATCAAACCCGCAATCTGCGACTCAGGCAAGCCACATCAGTCGCCAATTGTTGGGGTCATTACATAAGTTTGTATCTATACATCCGGGTAGTTGGCTATAGCTGAATCGATCTAGATGATACAACATTTGCAACATTCAATATTCTAATCTAATTCCTAACTAAGTTGGTTGCTTCATAAAGGACTGGTAAAACGAACCCGGAAAATCTCCGAACATCAAGTCTCCCAAAAGACCAGCTCCGCTGAAACGTATTGTCATGTAAATCCACACAATGATCTTCCTAAGCCCGGGGAGGTCACCGAATACGCTCGCAATCCCTAAAAACATCATAAAAAGGGAATGAGAAAACGCAGACAATCACAGTCATTGCAAACGGCTATTACCGCTCCAATAGCCCTCTACGACCATCCAGAGATCAATATATGACAATATATCTACTGTTTTCCCACCAATATAAGATACCGATATTTTTCCTATATTCCGAACTTTGCCTGGTTCAATATAAATTCCTTCTTATGTAGATGGTGGGCGGCGTTCTTCGCATTTCTTAATCAATTTATATTTTGAAAAATGGTCGCTTGGCATTCTGCTTGCGATAGGGGAATACCTTAGCTTCAGAAGGATCTGCGACTGTAGGACTTTGCAGAAATTTGCAAGGCATGCATCAATGAAGTAGGTATTTTTGTCAGTATGATTTTAACTTCAGCAAAAAGTTTCACGAGATAAACATATCTGAAATAAAAGAATTTATCACCTAGGTAAAGTTGGTAGAGTAATATCGTATCCTTCAAAATTGAACCGATAACCGAAACTTTCTCGAATCCCCAAACTTAGCAAAACATTTTGTAAATCCACATCGACTTGGCGGCTTTGTTATACATTTTTATTGGCAGTAATCCTACTTATTCTCTTGCAATCGAACACCCGAGTTCCTTATTAACAAGACGAAATACAATAATCTCGTAATTCCAAGCGAACCTTTTCGCTTTAGGAACAAAATTTCGCCAAACACTCCGAGAACAAGTAATCCCATTTTGCGCTGTTCGAAACAAATACAATGCCGTCTGTAAAGCAAGATGGTGCTGAGCTATTTCGACCCTAAGTCAGAGCGATAAGGCTTGGATTAGTAGAGATATTTACCGGCTGTACCTTGTGCAAAGACATTCGAGACGTAAAATATACGTACTTATAGACACTACTCTCAAATGACAAAATAGTCGGTACCCATTTAGAAATACGAGTAGCTTTGGCGTTCAGTCTGTTTGTTTTGAACTTGTAATTAATTGTGTCTTTCTGATCGAGTTTTACTCAAAATGAGATAAAATCGCTATTCGACATCATAGTACGTAGAATTATGTAGAATTGCTGAGATAAACTCTCAGTAAAAGCCTTGTCTATGTGATCTTGTTCTATTTCACCTAGCTAACATTTTTTAATACTTTATGTAGGACCACATTTTCATACTAAGGTAGGACCACATTTATGAAAGTTATTTTTAACTTATGTAATGGAGTGTTATCGTGTGTGTTTGACCTTTATCGTGGAAGCCAGCCCCGTTGCGATGGATCAGGCAGTAATAACAATGAGATAAAATCGGGCCGAACAACCACATCAAACGTGTTAACCTGTACAGAACGGAATATGGTCGATCTTATCGCTTTCGATTTACGGAAGTAAATTATAGAGCAAACGTTACAAATAAAAATGTTCAAGCAGAAAATAATTGTTTTTTTAAAAGTATTTGGCTTTTGTATAGAAAAACAATTGACGAATATTATAAGCGTGCAGTTTAGGCTGAACTCGATAAATTTGAAAATTAGAAGTAGTACTCGTAGAAGATTGCAAGGCGCGCGGGAAGACGTACTATATATCCGGGAATTATTTTCTATTAATTTTCAATTAATGTTGTGTGAATTGTCCAACATTATTTATTTATTTGTTTGCTTATAATTTCGTAGTGAGTAATAAAAATTACTCTAAACATAAGAGCATGAACGGTCCCTAGGTGCCCACAATAACCTACGTTTGCCATGCGTTTTTCACACAGATATTTTCTACAATAGCTTTAATACGAAAAAATGTTTTGTCTACTGTCTAAAGATCTCTGCCTCGATCACTTCTCACTTTTAAGACCTCTGTTAGTGCAAAACACTGTAGCTTGTACCCAGGCGTCTCATCTTCCACAACATTTGCCGTAAAATATGAGCATTCGAGAATATTCCCTGTGAAAATAGGGGGAAACTGGAAAACTGTCGCGAATAAATATTGGGAGAGATTCAAAGTGCAACCTCACAAAGCCACTTTATATTTTTAGAGGTTTTGTCGATACTGATTTAACTTTGTTCGTACTGTTTTATTTGAAATCTACTCATTGCAGCGAGATTTTTTAAATCATGTAAGGTGCTTATGTTGGTGTAACTAATTAATATCCTGTCTATAATTGAATAAATTATGTACAGAAGAAGTAACTAAGTAAATTATTTTTTTGTACCTATTTTAGATTACTAAACCCTGCTTATTTTGCACTGTATGCAAACTTCCAGAGCAAATCTTATTGGTAAAATTGTAAAAAAAACTAATTACACACCCATTATGACTCCTCCACTTTCTAATCTGGAGAATCTTACCGCTTTCACTGACCACGCATTCGCTTCACGGGAGTGAAGAAGAATGAATATGTTTCTGCCGTCCAGGGCTCTAAAAGTGTTTATCCACATCTAGCTCCCTGAAAGCAAGCGTCACACAGAATCCTAACATATTCTCAACAATAGAAAGCACATTTTATTCAATGCGACTAACCTCTACAACGTGACATAATCCCGTATCTTATTTGGCACGTATCCCGAACGATGCGATGCGATACATAATCGCGTACAATGGTACAAGCTTCGTCCATTTTTATTACGTCCTTTGTAAGGCAAACGAGGCTACGCCCGCACCGTTACCTTTGTGACACACTGACTTATAACACGAGATGAGATTGGAGCTATTCGTACACAGGATATAATTTACCTAGCTTCTCTGATGGCTGGATGTTGTATTGTGTTATTCGTTCCGTTCGTACGCATTGTTTTATTTTCTCAGAAACCTGATTAAAGAAACAACTCTCTGTTTTTTGCTCTGGAGTCTACAACAAATCCTATAAGTCTCTGAGACTCTGAATTTCATCACACCTATGTCATAATTGAATAGGTTCGATGGACTTATGTTCTTTTTAACGTCAGAACTAGATGTACGCCATATTAATGAAATTTAACAATGTGTCTTGGTCTGAAACCACTTAAAAGCTAGCTTTTTATTCAGAGCATGTCAAGTTTGAAAAGCATCTAAAAATAATACACGTAAATACATGTTCTATGTACCTATATATCACCGTGCATGGTTACTAGCATCTTTAATCCTAACTAAGGTAATCATAACGAAGTCACCAAAACCCAGTTCAATTTGAAAGCAGTGACTTAAGCCCTATTCCACCAAAGAAGGCCAGTTATAAAGCTAAGCCACTACAAAAACATGGTGGCCGTGTTACATATGCAAAGCTTAAAAGCCGAATATGTGGAGTGGTGAAATTGAAATCTCATTCGCCAGGACAAGGGTTCATGACGGTGCGATTCCGAGCATTTTATGGCCGATACCTTATCTGGTGTTTTATTTTTTATTGACTTCCAAGATCCCTTTGAAATAAAATTGGAAGGTTAATTTTGACCCTAACGTGAGTATCTGTCTTTCGAGATGTTAACAAGGGAAGCGTTTTATGCTTGCCCATATTTTTATCGAGTTTTCTCTGCAGCTCGGTTTAATTTTTTTTCGAAAAGGTTTATTCTATCCAAAACTTAGTTATTATTATAATTCATGTCACGGGCCGAAGCTACCTTTAAGGCACATGAGGCGCCGCCACCTATTTTATCTTATTAATACGTTTAACTCAGGAAAATTTTAAAATCCATCGTACAGTTTGTGGTATAAGCTATTTTTTAATACCTGTGTTATAGTTTATTTATTTTAGATTTTAAAACGTCCTGTGTTAAACGTAATCTATAATATAAAATGAATCGCTAAATGTGTTGGTAAGCGCATAACTCAATAAAGCCTGGACCAATTTGGCCAATTCTTTTTTTATAATGTTCGTTGAAGTTGGTTGGTGGCAAAGATAGTTTTTAAGTTTTTTTTTTCTTATAATTGCCGGGAAAACACCTATGAACGTTTCCATAGGAACAACGCGTGCGGAGTCGCGGGGTACAGATAGTAATATGATAAAAGAGGTGGCGGCATCATATTGGCTCCGGTGTATACCGGAGCCAATATTGAGGAGCTAAGTACTAGTAGTTGTTCTACTTAGCTCCTCAAATAGTTGCAGCACAATGAAGACCCCGCACGCTCGCCGACCACGTCAAAGTCAAGCTCATTACAGCTAGTTCGAGGAACAGTTACTGTTTCGCTACTTCGTGTGTCGAAATTGATTAACACACTAGCCGTTCGTTCAAGCTTCGCACGTGTGGAGATTTATTTTAAAACGACTTCAAAAAAAGGAGGAGGTTCTCAATTTGACAGTTTTTGAGTTTATGTTTGTTACCTCAGATCTTTTGACTGGGTGGTCCGATTTCATGGTTCTTTTTTTTATTTGAAAACTGATTTCCATGTGGTCTCATTTTAATTTGGTCCAGTTCTGATAGTGAGATGTGAGATCCATTTAAAAACTCTATCCTCGAGTCGGTTTACAGTTTTTTAGAACAAGATCAATTATTTAAAACGCATAAATATAGCATATGTTACTCAGGGATAATATACGACCTCTGAGGCGCGGCGGTCCGCCTGCGACATTCCCGCCTCGGGACAAATGTTTGTACGATCTGCAGATATTTGTCCAGGGTGTTTTCTCGTTCGGTCGTTTTCTATGTATAATAAAAAAAATCTATGTAATGTATTTTATTATGTGTATCAGTCATCATAACACAAGCTCTGCTTAGCTTGGGGCTAGATGATGCTACTGGTATTATCCAGCATTAATTATTATTTATTCTTGACAAACATACAAATCTTTTCTCTTTATAATATTAGTATAGACTAATTTCTGTTCACACGCGTTGTTTCTATGGAAATGTTTTATGGATATTTCTATCCCATGGGAACTGATTTATGGGATAAAAAGTATTCTATGTTTTACTTCAGGCTAAGAAACTACCAGTATGAATTTCAGCCCTATACGTTTAGTAATTTGGCGTAAAGAGGTAACAAACAACCATCCATCCATCCATCCATATATCTAAACATCCGATCATTCACATTTATGTATAATATTAGTCTGATGAAGTGGCAAAACTAAGTTTATTGGTAAACGCTGGAAAAGTATATCCCAAGATGAAAAAATTACTTACGCAGAGGAAGGCCAATTGTGGCAAACCGTGGGCTTTGTAAAATCAAAAACTCCAAGCCCTTATAATTTTAGTTCGTTTTGTACAAAAACGGGAGTTAACATTATTATGTTTACAATCAGTCAGTAGAAGTAAAGTCTTTCTAATAAAGACCGCCAAGTATAAGCCTACTTAAATAGTTTTAGCGTAACCAATGCGAGCGTGACAGTTCAATTTCCTTCACTACGCCTAAAGAAGTTTTTATTCAACAACCCCGAGCTCTTGTTCTACAAGCGAACACAATTCCACAGCTGTCAGAACGCCTGGCCACCGCGTCCGTCGCTCAGTAACACGTCCTCCGCACGCCCCCGGCAGGCCTCCCGCACGTACCACGCACGCAAACCGCAGCGGAATGACGTGTCGCGGTTTGCACTCGCGCTTGAGATTGAATGAGTTAAAAGTGGGTCGTGTTTAATTTGATGAAACACGCTTTTGGTTATCGAAATGAGAGATACTCAATGGTATTAACGCAGTTACTGCCCAGCCTTAAGGACATGCAGATCGATGATGATGTGCATCGTATCGTGGGTCTCGGAAGTGTTAGTATAACGCATTCACTGCCTAGCCGGGCCATGAAGGTGGTGATCGATAGATTAGGATCTATCTCTATGATTAAAAAAAAGAATAAAGAATAAAATGTATTTATTTGTACCAACAACAGACCCTTTTACACTTTTGAACAATATAATTCCTACTTAAAGAATAAAGTCCGGCGGCACAAAATGGCCTCTGCCTCAGCATGGGTTGGTTGCTAGCAAGCTAGCAGCCAACGCTGGTCTTCCGTCAGATCCATTATGTTGGCGTTACGGATAATCTATCCAGTTGTTACAATTAGAATAACAATGATATTTATTTTTATAAATTTAGAATACAAATAAATAGCTCATAGCAGCAGTACTTAACAAATAGAATTAATTACTACGATTAACAAGGTGAGGACAAAGAAAAGTGTTACACTGATTTATTATATATTAATAAATCATATTTTACATCATTGTTTCTAGCAACAATCTCGTGGCAATATGTTTTGTTTGTAAGTAATTAAGTATGATTGTATAAACAAAAAAACTACGGAACGTAGGCTGGAATCTGAATACCTGCTCAAGCTCTGCAAGGAGACTGTGTGAAACGAAAGATGTCCAAAAGCTGAATTTCTTAGGTACAAAAATTTCTCATTTCTCTCACACTGTGATGTAAAGGAGTTAGGTATACTTAATCTCAAAACTAATGTGTGAGTATTTCTCTATTTCACGATAGCTGCAATCAATACATTTTCACAAGCACACGAAGCATCCTCTGCATGGCTTAATTAGGCATTTAATAGAAAAACCTCCTGAACAATAGCCTCCACGAACAATGATGCAGCACTGGATAGTTAGGAGCGAGAATTAAAAACTTTTTAAAGAGAATTAGCTCAGTCATTTGCTATACAGTTTTTTTGCCTGTTTATGACAGAAGCTTATTCGTTAAAACTTTTAGCTAGTTTAAAAGTTGCCTGTCTTTTAGTTAAATAGTTGGCGAATATTTTTAAACCTCGATATAAAATTTGTACTCAACTAACGAGATATATTATAACTATGTAGATATTCTTTAGAATTCTCTCCACAACGAAGGAGGACATCATCAATTCACAGAAATGGACATAAAACTCCATCACAAGGTGGAGTTTTCTGCTCCGAATCAACAAAGACGACAGTTTATTAAACACGCATAGTTTGAAAATTTAATAAGAAAAAACAAGTTCGCTTCATTGCCCCGTAAACCGCTCTCTGAAGTATCGTACAAAACTTTTCATTCAGTCTATAATTGTATCTTTGTTTACATTTAATATTTTGAATACAAGACTAGTCAAGTTTTGTTGCCGTGATGGATTTAATCCCAAAATATAAACGAATTGGAAAAGTTTAAGGGGTTTTTAATGAGTTAAGTTGGCAAGTGAATGAGCAAAGATCCTTATCTTTATGCCCTTTTGCGTTAATTTTAATATTATTCTTCTCGTCATCTTTGAAATACTGGTTATTCGAATTCTTTTGAAAATGAACCTGATTTAAGCTTATTGCAACTGTATGTAGACTGCTTACTTCCATAATAAGTAAATAAACTGAATTGACATCTTTTTGCTTACTTTATCTGTATTACGAAATAGGTACAAAGTTTCTGCGATTGGTTTCTGTAAATATTGCAGCTCCATATTAATGATAACAAAATACCAATTATAAATAGTACGAAAATTATCCACTGCGTACAAATTACTACAAAATTCATAAAATTCATAAAATTAGCTAAAGATGAAGGCAAGTACATACATTATATAGAGGAGAGATTAGATTTTTTGTTTGTTTGTTTGTATTGACTAGGCTTCGAAACTACTGGACCGATTTAAAAAATATTTCACCATTTGAAAACTTACTTTTCAGGGAGTGATATTTTATCTATATTTTATCCCAGAATTCCTTCGGGAACGGGAATTACGCGGGTGAAACCGCGAGGTTCTGCTAGTATTTATATAAATAGGTGGTAGGTACAGTAACAAATGAAGAGCGGTTACTTAGGTAGATAGATGACAGACGTTGCAGCAAGAAGTTGTATAGTATGTAGACAAGGCAAGAGAAAAAAAAGCATAAAAAAATAAAATCAAAGCAGATTACCTACTGAAGGATGCATTGTTCGAAGGAAATGTGTCGGTAATTGAAACTCATTGAAACTTAAATAACATAACAGCTGCCCTTAGCCGCCCTTCCTTCCGTGTAATAGATCGTGCGATTCATTCATGTTGCGAAAAACGCTGCGTCACAATGACACCTTGTAAATGCTACATGAGTCACCTTGTAGAAGAGAAACTCCCGCTTCTCTATTTTCTTTTTAATCACTCTTGCACTAAGAGAAGAGAAGTATGCCGTGTGAAGCCGGCTTAGAATTTGCACCACACTGACCCCGATGACATCAGTAGTTTTGGCGTGAAGAGGTTACAAGCATCCATCCATACATACATCCATAATAACTTTCGCATTTATAATATTAGTGTGATGGTGTGATTTGATGTGATTCTTTTCGACAAATGCGTTGTCTATGTGCAACTTAGCTCTGGTCAAATTTTCATACGAATTTCTTTTCTATGCGATAACCTAAGCAAGGCCAGTGGCAAGGCAAGTCGCAAGCCAATTCCCCTAAATACCAGTATATTGATATCGATGATCGCGTTATTCGCGGTGAGAAGTGAAATATTGATGGAATGTTTATGGAAATTATTTACCGGCAGATGTTAGGAATTGTTGGCTGAGTTCCTCGAAATAAATTCCAGGCTTGTTTCCAGCTCGCTTATGTCGAATATGGTCTGATGCCAATCTGTTATATTATTTTGCGGAGATAGGGTGAACGAGTACATAAAATTATGGTAACTGAATCGAATGTCAAGGGGGCGATTTGGCACAAAACCACGTTTCAGAAGCAGCTATGAGCAGATAAATAACTGCTTGATATAGAATAACAGATAGGTTTTTTGACGAAGGACTAAGACAACTAAGTATTCTTACTTAGGCCACAAATTCTAAGAACAACACACGCACCTATATTATTTGCTGTTCGAGCACTTACAAAAAGTAGTGCCTAGTGATGGTATTTTGAGTTTTTTAGGCCCTTAAATAATCCTTAAATATTTTTTTATATAAATATGTACATATATTTTAGTATTAGGCCACATAATGATCGTCATTACTTTTCCAGGGTTCTGAATCGAAATGTTGTTTATAAACATCCAGCCAAAAAGGTAAGGTTGAAAGAAAATACTCCTCGAAAACAATTTAACAAAATAGGATTCAAACAACGCAAAGTATCTGTAACAACACTTCAATCTTATTCGAAATTAAACTTGGTTTCCTAAAACAATTAAACATCTCTCGTGCTAAAATCAAATAATTTTCACGAGGCATCCAAAAGCTACTTTAGATTCCTTTGAGTTGCAAGTTTTTGTAATGAATTGTCGTTTAGCGCTCAGAGTTGAAACCCTGGGGAATATAATTTAATAGCAGCGCACAACATAATGGCTTCAATGAGAGGTAACGAGATATTTGATTACTCCTGGAATGGGACGCAGTGCACGGTTTAGCAGTAGATGAAACTGCTTCATCCACATTTTCATCTACCTTACCAAACGACATACGAATAACTAGGTTCTTTTTCGGGTTTTCCATTTTTCGCATATCAATTCAACTAGAAAGTGAGTAAGAGATTTGAAATTCACTCAACACTCACAAATCGTTTACCAAACCAAACAAATTTTATAAAATGTCAAGTTCAAGTTGGACTCATGCACCTAGGGTCCGTATAAAACCTTGTTACTTGCAAACATCATCATTCTAAGTCAAAGGGATATATAATATAACCCTATCGGTTTTGTGTGCATGTGATTCCCTTAAAAATTTCAAAATATTTGGGCATGCTTCTAACTTTTGATAACGTTGACTTAAAAGTTTGATTTATATCACGGCTCCAAGTGGTTACTGATTTGAGTACTTGATGTTGAATCGATACGGGTTCCTGAGAAAAGGGGTTTGATAGACGGACCACAAAGTGATCCTTTATGGGTTCCTTTTTTTCCTTTTGTGGTTACCTTAAAAGCTGATCGAACACATTTACAACGATGTTCACCGTCTTTTCATTTTTCAGCTCTAATATTACAATGTTTGGCCCGTCTGTCTCATGGCTTTTACTACAAAGAGGCTTCACCTTCTGCCGAATATTTGTTCTGGTTCCAAAGTATGCGTCAGGCCTAAACGGTTGCGGTGTAGTGACACCCTGTATAGTAATTACACCTGAGGGGGAAGATACCCCTCTTAACTAAATGAGGGCTCTTATTAAAGACACGGCAACATTTTTCAAGTTAATCGAAGCGATTTAGAGGCTATCTATTGAAATTGCTGGGTATTTTTAATGGTTTGCCTGAATTGGGAGGATGCCAGATACCTTTCAAGATGCCTTTAAGTTTGTTGAATACGGTGATTAAACTCGTCATTTATAAAGATTAGATATCGCTTAGTGTTTTGTGTCTAGACTTGTTTTGAAAATATAAATAGGTATTATTTTAGATAACACTATACACTTATCTAAATAACCGTCTGTGAAAACCTAGACAAAGACGTAGAAGTTTAATTAAACGTGGTCGAGAAATGTTTAACTTATTTACCAGCCGTTTACAACCAACTAGTTTCTGGCCGCGGATTTGCACGCGTTGTTGCTATGGCAACGTTTTTAGGTTATTTCTATTCCATGGGAACTGATAGCGCCCTGTATTCAGCTTGACGTATCCAGCATCTGCCTGTGGTTTTTCAGATCATCATCTCACCTGGCCGGGGGGCGTCCTACACTACGTTTGCCAAGTCGCGGTCTCCACTCAAGAATTTGTTCACCCCATCGGTTGTCAGTTCTTTGCGAGATATGGCCAGCCCACTGCCACTTCAGCTTGCTTATTCTTTGAGCTATGTCGATAACCATAACTATACTTCAATAGGTTGAAATCTGCATAGATCCCATTTACAAATACATTATCTTTCAACAATGGTATTGTTCTATGTATTATATCATAAACTGGCAGCGCTTCGTGGTTTTACCCGCATAGTTCCCGATCCCGTGGGAATTCCGGGATAAAATATAGCCTTTGTCAATTCCTGAAAAGTAAGCTTTTTAAGGATGAAGATTTTTTAAATCGGTCCAGTAGTTTCGAAGCCTATACCTTACAAACAAACAAACTAACAAACAATCAAATCTGTCCGTTTCATAATATGAGTACAGATAGAACCCCGTGGCGTTACTCGCGTTGAATTTGATTGGGTGGTTTTTACGTTTTATTTTTGTGCAAGATTTTCTAATTTTCTTTTTTATAGAAACTGTTTCTTACAATTAATTGAATAATTAATAGGATTTTTTTTGACTTTACCTAAAATACAATTTGAAAAACTTGAAAATGATTTAGAAAAACTAATGTAGATCGAAATATGTATATTAGTACTACGTATGTATTAGACAGAGCACGAAACAATACTACAATATGTACTTATTGAGACTTGAAAAAAAAGGTTCTCATTTCGACTGTTTTTTTGTTTGTTACCTCAGAAATTTTGACTGGGTTATCCGATTTTGGTGATTTGGGTGATGATTCTTTTTTTCATTTGAAAGGTGGTCCTTTCCATGTGATCCCATTTCCATCCAATTTGGTCCAGTTTTGACAATGGCATCCATGAAATAACCACAAGTCCACAACCGAAGTCGGTTTATATTTTTTTTTTAAACAAACCCATTTATAAAGGATGACCATTAAGTGATAATGAGGGAAAACCACTGAGCTACTAGTTTTTTAAACTTGAAATTGTAATTATGTATTTTAATAAGAGGACATTGAAGTAAATGAATTTTTATTTGCAGTTGAGATACGTATTTTTAAGTAAAGGGGAATTTCACTCATCATATTCGTTATTAGAAAACGAACCCATCCATAAAGAGTTTATTAGAGCCCCAAAGGGTGAGAGGGGGCGCGAAACATTGTTTCGTTCATTAACTTGACAACAATGTGACGATGGAATACTCCAAGACGAGGTATTTCGGAGCGATCCGCTTGCGGCCTACTTTAGAAGGCCCATGAGGAGCCCTGTTGTAAAGTTTTTTTTTTAAATTGGATACATGCTTAGTGCTAACCATCGCGTATAACAAAGTACGTAACGCGGCTTCGCACGCGTTGTTCCTATGGAAACATTAAAAGGTCATTTTCATCCCGCGGAACTGATTTATGGGATAAAAAGTATGCCTATGTTTTATTTCAGGAATAGAATTACCAGTATGCAAAATTTCAGCCAGATCCGTCCAGTAGTTTTGGCGTGAAGAAGTAACAAACATCCATCCATACATCCATACAAAGTTTAGCCTTTATAATATTAGTGTGATTGCGACGCCAGGAATACTTTATAATGTTTTTTCTACAATGTACACCATAATATTTCAAGTGTTCGCAAAAGTTAGATAAAGAGTCTACATCAGAAATGTTTAGGTACTTATATTTGTTTTATCACCTCTGTCAAAGATGTTTCATGTTCATATTTCCCACTAAATTTGGGTCGAAATCCCCCTTAAAACTTTTAAATCCATCATGGTTATTTTTACTAAAGTTATTTACAACGAGATATTTACCATGATTTGAGTTTTGAGCTTTCCAATATTTCGGCACAGTTCAGACATTCAGTTATTCCGTGATCATGGCGCATGAAACTGTACCGAAATATTGGAAAGCTCATAACTCAAATCATTGTAAATAACTTTAGTAAATCCACCTTGCCTCCATAATTGTGCGTTAATTCCACTTCGCCCCGAAATTATTCTTGTCTTTTGAAAAAAAGCTGCTGCCTTCTTTTGTTTTGCTAAAATACATATTTACCACCAATCTCAGTTCCTCAATAAAATCCAAGCCACGTGCAGATTTGTTCAATAAATTTTACGCAAACGGTAACGTGATGCGTCCCTTCGGAAAATGAACAAAAACTTGTGTTTGCCAAGAATATTGGAGCGAGAGTCAACCAGTAAGATTTAATTAAGTTCCCCCATAGAGGGATCGTGAAAAAAGTAGGTTCGTACAGATTCTTGCTTTTTAAATTTTGCGGAAATTTATTGAGTTTGATGTTCTTCAATTCATTTATTTTTATAATTTAAGTAATCACTTCTATTACTCAACGATCCGTAGTCTATATTACGCTTACCTAATTTTAATTCCAATGATAAGAATTAAACGAAAAGTATCTAAAGAAAATTAGAGCACATAAAGTAGAAGCATGGAACACCTGAATTCTAACATTACTTAAACAAAGTTATTTATTTTATTTAAAGTGATAAATCATGATAAAACAAAAAACACATCACTCAAAAATCTTACTTCCTACTATCCTACTATTTATTATATTATAAACGCGAACGTTTGGAAGAATGTATGAATGTATGGTTGTATGTTTGTTACTCTTTCTCGCAAAAACTACTGAACCGATCCGTTTAGTACCTTCAGGCTGAAATTTTGCGTATAGGTAATTCTAGTCCTTGAATTAAACAAAGGCTTCTTTTCTTGCTGGCTACTTTTAATCCCATAAATCAGTTCCCGTGGGATAGAAATCACCTCTAAACGTTTCCATAGAAATACACCGCTTAAGAACCCGCGGGGCGCAGCTAGTTATCTATATACTCGTAGGTTCCAGACTATAACTAACTGGGTCCTGTCAGGCCAGGCACGGGAGATTCTTCTCGTGAGCTCACGAATCTCTATTGTCTATACTGTCTATGTCTACTTTATTAGACAATAATGGCATCGCATCGTAATCCATTGCGTAGATTATTCAAGTTGAATAAACGAATTTAAAACATTTCACGCATTCGATTCGAAAGTGACTTATTATACCCATGACAACAATCCCTGTGCCTACCCTTGCAATCGTTAAAAAACGGTAATTTTCTCACATTTAAATTCCCGGTAAAAATAAAATATTTCAAGCGACAATACTGGCTTTAATCCAGTCTTCGCCCGCGGCACTTACTCCCCCAAACACGAAGGAAGGACCGGAAAGCGACGAGATTGGGATAAAGTAGGAATTTTAATAAAACAGGGTCACGTAAACATTGATAGCCGGGACAAGCCTGCCCCTTAGAAACGACCAATTTGTAAATCAGAGTCAGGGATCCGCTGTTACTAAATAACAAAGCTGGTTGTTGGGAACCATAATGATGCAGTGATTTGATTTGGTTTTGTTTTGTAAAGTTTTAAATGTCTTTTAATAATGGAAATAAGACAATTTTGCATTAAAAAAATTACATATTTTTCAACTTAGAAAGTTACGATATGGCCTACTATTGAAAACAATTGAAAGATTCGTAGGGAAAATTTCGAAACAGTTCACGTCACATATCTAAGACATATCAAACCCATAAATTTTTAGACTTTTCTACTATCGCTTTCGACATCGATTGTTACATTGTCTAAGCCCTCAGTTTACTCTTATTCACTCTTGTCCGGAAAAAAACTACTTTTAGGTATTATTTAACACATTCATGGCCCAAGTATTCAGGTGCCCAACTCAAACCTGTGCAGGCGTTGGCGGTGGGACCTTTTATTTTTATAAACGAGAGTGGTCAGAAGGCTATCGATTGTACTGATTACTAAATAGGACCATAACTCCAGCTTAGCATAGGTATGTAGATTTCAGCTCACATCATGTACAATACAATACAATACAAATTATCTTTATTGCACACCAAGATACAGATATACAAAAAAGAAAAATACAAATACAGTTGCACAATGGGCGGCCTTATCGCTAAGAGCTATTTCTTCCAGGCACCCTTTGGATGGACACGTGAATAGTACAGTTATAGACAGTGGCGTATAACAGACTATATATTATACGGAAAATAAGTACATACATAAATATGATTACATACTAACTAAATAGAATTATATTATATACATGTAGGTACATCAAAAAACAGAGCTGATCTGAAAACCTCAGATATTAAGATTTTGGTCAACGAATTAGCCACGAATCGCCATTCTACGTGGCAATGCTGCTAGTGTTCTGGTTACTTTGCACATTGTACAACCAGTTTATACAGATAAAAGTGTATAAACTTGTTGTAATTGTTTAATTATGTTATCCTCGTTTACATTGTTTAATAATAATGCTTTGTAACAGATTAAAAATCCAAACGATATTTCCGCTTTATCAGGAAACTCGTATAAAAACTAATCAGTTATCTAATGAAAACAGAGTACATGGGTCCAATAGCCCGATTATGATTCACCTCGCAAAATGCGAGCATGGAAGGCAGAAATTAATTAGGTCGGCTCTGCCCCACAGCCTGTTTTCATGAGGGATGATTAACTATCATTTTTATGAAAATATTATCAGGGGGCCTGATATATTAGCTAAAATAATAAGTAGCTTTTATAAGGCCCTTCGTAATATGATTCGCTATTGTTATTATTGAAATTGATACTGATGATCAAAACTTCTTTTCGCTGTCGAGATTATTATGGCAAAACAATGAAGGTTATTGAAGCAGGTAAGACTAATGGAAGAGGTATCGGTTTACTGTAATTTTCCCTATGATATTGAGGTAAACAACAAAAATACTCAGTCTATTGCTGAGTAGAGATCTCTCCAAAGAGGCGCCCTGAAACCATTTACCTCTTTTCAAAGTTCGATGGTCCAGCTCTAAATTCATCGATGCGTTGGGATGAACCATCCATTGCTTGTTACTTATTTACTGAACAGTTGGGTCTGAAACTGCTATGTGTATCATGTAGTCTTCACATCGTATCCCATAAGTAATAGCGTAGCCAGCAACAAATACATTTATTTTTTAACATCTAATAAGTGCGGAGCACTGATGCAAAAACATAGCATCAATCTGGGCAGGTGCCTGCACAGTCCAGACCGGCTAAGAGATATCAATACAATCCTACACTTCCTAGCAACTGCAAGGGTAAATAGCGAATTATGTACGCAGCTGCTTCGAGCCTGAACTCACAAAGTGGGGATCACAATACAGTGCCAGGAAAGTCACCTAACGCCAATTAAAAAAATGAATTCAATCTTCATTATCAGCATAATAATGTGATTCCACAGGTCGACATGGGCCTTCTCTTATGATCGTCATAGCTCCATACTCATCATGCCGCATCAACTATATGCCAGCACCAAAGATACCTCCAAAATCTCATCTATCTTTGTAGTGTATTGTATTATGTATATCAGTTATCTAGTCCATATCCAACCCATAACACAAGCTCTGCTTAGCTTGGGGCTAGATAATGCTGTGTGAATAGACCAGCATTATTTATTATTATTATTTACTCTATAATTTAGGGGGAGCCTAAGTATCTTCAGGCCAGCGGATCGCATCACTACGTCATTAGTCATGCACTGGGCAGTGACGTCATTAATGAATACCGCACGCGTCGATGCGGTCGGTCCGACCAGTTTGTCATGTTCATATTCCGACGTTGGTTGATGGTTATTATGTGTTCACTGGTCACTGATCACATTCCGGTAATACGGTCGGGGTTTGGTTCGGGGTGTTGGGTTGTTTGGATCATGATACAATATCTATCTATGCGAGGTATAGGCTATCACATTCGTGAAAACTCAGGTATGTTTTTCACAGATGTAAAACGTAAAGAATTCTTACATCATTCTTATCAGTGACGCTTTAAATTATAATTTATAAAACACCATTTACTGTAACCTTTTATACTTTATATACAAGTCTGCCTTATGCTCTTATGGCGAAATAAATGAGTATGCGTTATAGGGGCTAGATGATAGATACTGTGTGAAATATCCAGTATTATTTATTTATTTATTCTAGAACATCATTTAGTTAAATAAAGTTAACGACAAGAAACTTCAACATATTGTCAATTTAATAATGGATTTTTATTCTGCATTCAAGACAAAAAAACATCAAATAATTGAACAAGTCAAGCAGCTGCTCAAAAGAGTTACAAAAAGCAAAGCTCAGAACAAATGACTGACTCCGCACCACTTACATTTAGAGACGCGGAACCTCCATAATTATCATATTGTTGCATAAAATTGCCGTTAAAAGTCAACAAAAGTCGATAACATTCAACTTGAACCATTGTAAAAACAGGCCTCCAGAGGAAGTAAATAAAGGCCCAGTTACATGATGGAGCGACATCGTTTGCATCGTAACGTAGTGGTTTAGTAGCTTTACTTGTTTTAGTCCAGTGACTCAAATGCTGTGCTACTTGAGATAAAACAATAAAAAAGAAATAGAGAAAACAATTCAGCTCCGTCTACATTGAATGAATGAATGAATGAATGTTTAAACACTTTATTGTACTAATAGTAATAAAGATACATTAAAGTCTTATATCGAAATAATAAATAAATGTGGTACAAAAGGCGGCCTTATCGCTAAAAGCGATTTCTCCACATTCTTATTATTCTTTTATGAGGTATAAGTAAAACAAAACATACTTAAAACAAAAAATAAATTACCGTCGATGTATAAAAAGTTATACGTAAACTGTGATTCAATTATTTATATAAATTAATTAAACTGACTGAACTCGGTTGGCTTAGAATGTTGAGTTATGTATGAAATAACATGCAGAAGTCACTTTTAAATTCATTTTCTATTATCTCGTGCCAGTAACTTGCTTGATGCAAACTCAGCATAATATTTGAAGAGGGAACGACAAAAAATCTTCAGTTTGGTCACGTTGCGTACTAATTCGGTCTCGGGGGCGCCTGGTTGGAGTTATGACTGGAATTGAACACTCGCCTGGTGTAATCAGGGCTTTGCATATTACAGGAAAATTACAAGCAGGTCACTTATAAAAAATACTTAAAAATACATAAACATTTTTGTTGCTGTCAACACATTTGTGACTGATCAAATTGGACATTTTAACCACAAAAAGTAACGAAACGGACCGAATTTCAGTATTCCAATATCACTATATAAACTATGTTAATTTATTATGTACCTAAGTAAGTATCTACTTACAAACAGATTAACATTTGTGTGTCTGTGCTGTCAGACTATAACAGATTTGTAACTGATCAACATGAACATTTTTTTATTAATGTTTATTTGTGGGACTTTGAGTCATTAGTGACATGTCAGTTTAGTATAAAAAGTAACAAAACGGACCAAATGTCAATATTATTTTCTAGTATATTCCGAAGCTTAAAGTATATTCAGAACTATCATAGTCGACGTCGGTTTCATTCCACACAATTATTTTTAATGGCGTCATATTTGTTTAACACGCCGTTGTCGCTTCACTGCCTACGCAATAACATGTTATGAAAGGTTTTCAGACTTGTTCATTTATGCTTGGGTAAACTTTTCAATGTAGTTTATTTTGTTTAATAGCTTTAAAGTTGATTTTTAATAAAGTTTGGTTGAAAGCTACAAAATTATTACTCTATACCATCATAGTTTGATTTTTTTATTCCATTTGATACAACCATACACTAGGAAAATTCATACTTGGCAAGCATAATAAAACAATTTTTATTTCAATAAATAAAAATTCGCTTCACCCTGCTCAAATATTTCCGCCCACCAAATGCTCCCACAAAAGTCAAAGGAAACTGACGTTTTGTCTAAAAAAGCAACGTGTGTGCAAAAAGTGCTATAAAATGATGGTCCGCTGCTCTATACGCATGGTAGAGCACCCGAGCGCGTGGAACTTTTTAATGTCTGTCTGTCACTATAATAACAGTTGGGTATGTCACATATAAAAATATTATGGATTGGACCTTATTATGTTATAATAATAGACTTCGGCAGCTATGACATTCCAAAACACAGCAGTCGCGTAGATGTCACAAAAGTCACAAACGTACGTCATCGACGCCATCAGCGAATGAGCAGACGAATTTGATTTCTGGTGATACCTCAGAATAGTTAGCGGAAAATCCTCCCTGAGCTCCTTATATAACAATACAATACAATACACTTTATTGCACACCAAATAAAATACAAATAAAATAAAATACAGGAAAATAGAAATAAAAGAGTTGTACAATGGGCGGCCTTATCGCTAAGAGCGATCTCTTCCAGGCAACCTTGGGATGGACACGAAGCAGTTGTACACGTATAGACGGTGGTAGTATATAACCTGTACGAATCCGATAAAAGAATTTGGTTTGTACTAACCCATTATTTATCACATTAACTCGTGTTTAACTAAAACTGTTTTGACTGGTCGAACAAAGAAAATTGAAGATTTGTCGTTTTTTAATGTACTTAATAGACTAATAATACATTTGTTTCTCAACGTGTTTTATTGTAAAAAGTGACGACTGAACAGTGACGTAAGCAAGTTACACTCCACGAATGTTAGACATTGGAGTAAAGTAGCGCACAACATAAAGCAGTCGAAAGGATCTATGCTCTGAATAACCATAACTGGCTGATACAAAAATACATAATGTAGGTATAAAAGAAAGACCTAAAAGTGTTACCTAGTTAATGGAAACGGAGGTACCTGACAAAGATGAACACAGCGTATTTTAATAAGGGTATTATGGTACAGCCAACGTGAACGCTATCGGTGGAGATAATCACCCCAGAGCCGCTTTGAGTGCCCTAATGAAGTGGTTCGTTGAAAAAGATAATTTTTAATAAAAAAAGATCCTACAACTTGATGAAAAGATTACTTATTATAATGTTTGACTTCTCGTTGCGAAATTAAACGAGTCAACAATAAAATAGCAACTCAATCTTGTCGTTTAAATGTTGGACAGCCGGCTCAACGCGAGTAATTATCATAAAAAGGAAACAATAACCGTTTTTAAATTTCGTATTGGCATTGCTTTTTTATGGTGGGAAAATCGTAATTTGCGAGCGAAGAACGTTCGAAATTTGAATTTCCGGCGGCGGTCGGGCGAGGCCGCCCCGCTTCGGTAATTAGAGGGTAATGAGAGCAAGCGTGCGCCTTTCTGAGATGTGTCGTTCATTTTTCCAAGCATATTTTGTTGCGTTCTTTTATTACGTGACAACTGGAAGCCGACTGCCAGCGCTATAAAAAGCTCATTAACTTTCATGCCAACAATATCATGTTGGTATTATTGCTCATGATGTTTATAGCCATATGCTGTTTGTTGAATTGCACGGGGTTATATTTTATCATAAAATATTATTTCAGATCTCGGCTCTACTTTGTATCTTATACAAATCTCCATATTATAAACTGCCGCACTTACCCCAAACAAAATATACAGCAAACATTTCCTAACACTTCCGCAGACGCTTTGTATTCATTTTTCTACTACAAAAGTTATTTGTATTCATTTCGCGTCTCCACATAAAAGAACAAGGAAAATAAAAATATAGTATTGTATATTATGTCACGATTAGTTGACGAACAAAAGTCCAAAGGAAGTTTGAACATTGCTATTTGGGAGTTGTCTTAATTGGCAAAAGTTTCTTTCCAGCAATGAACGGAACAAATGTACGGATGAACGAATGAACGAATGAACGATCACAGGCTTGGTGGAGGTGTAATTACTCAAAATTCCCGGGGGATGACGTAGTGTCATAGACTCTATAGAGACCTTTCGGCGTTAATTAAGTTTTTGGCTCACTAAACATTCTAGAGGAGTCATTTTGGGAAAACTTGGTTGTATTTTGCCTTTGAGAGTTTGTGTGTAGGTAGTTTATAATTGTAAGTGATATCGGTTTGCAAAATAACAAGCATTTTGAAATTAAAAGTTATTCAGAGTAACTAAACGAAATATGTATTTACTTTCTAACTAGTGGTTAAATGTTTATATCTAAAAAAAATATAAGAAAAATCTGGGTCTTACGAAGACACAAACACTAATAATTTTATTTATTTAAAAAAAACTATAAACCGACTTCAATCATATAGTTTTTTATGGAGTGCATTGTCAGATTTGAACCAAAAATGGGACCACACGGGAAGCACCAGCTTTCATATATAAAAAATAATCATGAAAACCGGACCACCCAGTCAAAAGTTCTGAGGTAACATACATTAAGAAAAAATACAGTCGAATTGCGAGCATCCTCCTTTTTTTCAAGGCGGTTAAAAATACTCAATTCGAAAGTGCTAAGTCAATTCATATATCACGTAAATGATCATATAACTTCATGTACGAACGTAAGTTGTTCCATTTCGAGTTGTGGAAGTCAAAAACTAAGATAAGGTATAAACAACAGTAATTAGTGAACTTTTGACAGCTGTCATAAATCACGCCTGTTGCGAACCAACAGCAAGAACACAGAATTTCAATTAAAATAATTTGTTTTTAAAGAATTCGCAGAATTACCTCCGAAGGGGAAGAGGTAAGGCTGGTATTTGAAACGGCTGAGCAAGATTGCGAGCAATGGCGTCGTCAATGTTTTAAATGCAAGCTACTATGCTCTAAGCAACATTACTAAAACTCTGATACAAATAGAACCTCGCGGATAATTTTGTATAGAAACCAAATTTGCTCAAAATGTTATGATCAATCTTGCGAGTCGACAAAAATTGCTGTAGGCAATTCTTCGAGTTGTTATTTTTTTAAAGTTTAGATGACTCTTAAGATCTACATTTTAGCTTGAACTATGCATATCATATTTTTTTTCTATCTTTCTATCAAATAAAATACATCGCATTGCATCTACAAATGATAACATCGTAAAGAAACCGACAAACAATGTTGACCACAAACCTATTAGATATGACTTTTGTACAATGAACATGACGCGTGGCGCAATGCCAGCTTTTGTTCGACTTATGTCCAACATTACTTAACAATGCAATGTACAGCATGCGGTTAAACTATTGTTTTTCGAGCATAAATACGAGCGGACTATGAATCGATTAATTAAATGGGTTTTATTTGCGATACTCGCAGGGATTTAGAGTATTATGGGGCTATGATCATGATTTTAGCGTTGAATGGGCACAGTAACAATCAACTGTTATTTTATTTCAGTCAAATATGCCATATCATATAGTTACCTATTTAAGAGCTTTAAACTTTACCGATCTAAGGCAAATGCCTCCCTTATTTCTCACCACTACTATCTGCCCGGTGGAAGGTATCTCCTACCAACTGGTGTGGTCCTGGATTTAGTTAAACCGTGCTTCGGCGTAGTGTGCATTCATTCAGTTCAACCGTAAATGTACAATGTGTAATGTGTTTAATGTAATAAATGTGTAATGTGTTTAATGTATACCACGTGATACAAAAAATATGTATACTTAGTTGTTAGATGTATTTTAAATTTCCCGCCTTCGCAATAGAATGTCATTGTCAATGTCATCGTTCTTGGACGCTCTCGCTCCCACACACTCTGTTCGCTCTCGTTTCCTTCCTTGTGATAAATAAAAGTTTAATTAATTATATTAGTCCGTTTTATTTCAACAATAGTTTGTATAAAAACATCCACTTAGTACGCTAGTTGAAACTGCAACAAAAAACCCTTGAGGTTTTCCTATATGTACTACTAGCTGCGCCCTGCGGCTTCGCACGCGTTGTTCCTATGGAAACGTTTAAAGGTGATTTTTATCCCATGGGAACTGATTTATGGGATAAAAAGTAGCCTTTGTTTGATTCCAGGATTCGAATTACCTGAATGCAAAATTTCAACCCGATCCGTTCAGTAGTTTTTGCGTGAAGAGGTAACAAACTTCCATTCATCCATCCATACATCCATACCATATACGTATAGTAGAAAAAGCACAGCTTTTCAGTCTGCAAGCACGAGAAGTATATCCGCCGGACAAAAATTAAATTGCAAAACCCGAACTCATTTTATGAATTCACCGAAAATGAAGTCACAAAATTATAAAACAATTTTCATTTGACTCAGTTACCTACCGCTTCGTACGTAACCTCGTAAAATGCAGCTCTGCGTTGAACGTGCGGGAATTCCGCACGAATATAGTCCTGGGCCGAGTGACTCGAAATAATCGTACTACAAATCGTATTTAGATAGCTAAAGTTATTTTTTCTTCTGTGCCTGCGTTCACGCCGCCTGTGAACAATCAGTGACATTAAGATATAAAAAAAAACACTTTAGTTGACTACGTACCTCTAAACCGCGTTCCATCTATTAATAAGCACGTTATTTAGTTCAACTAAGAGTCAAACTTGTGACCAAGTATTAACATGTGGAGAGCTCATGACGCATTTGTTGTTTTTAACTGGACCGTGCAGCTTCCACGTGGTCTAAGCTTCTGTAACCTTCATGAATATTTTAGCATACGCGATTAGTAACGAACAATTCACATCACAATATTAAAATAGTAAATTCAAGGCAGTAATCAGGATCGGAACAAAGTTTGTCTCACGTACGAATCTGAGCGAGAAAAAAGTTTTGATGTAAAAAGTTCTTTTTATTTGCTCTGTTCAAAACAAGGTTCTGGGATGGTGTATGTGCGATACGTACCTAGTTTGTGCGTAGGTAATAAATTCTTCGAAAGAAGTACGTTAGCTTGGGTTATTTTGTTATTTTTTAAACATACAAAATTCGTCTACTTATCGAACTTTTTTATCTATCTCTATTATTTTCTCTATTGCCCGGTAGAAATGGCTTTAAAGGAACAAACTGCATATTGTACTTACTTATTTATCTATTTTTTTTAATTTCTTAGTGAGAGTCATGATTCATCCATATTTATAACCAGTAATTCGCATGCTGATTTATTTCAATAGATTTAAAACAATAGATTCGGACTTTTTTTATATTTCTTTTTTGATAGCAAATTTGATAATTTCTCAAACCTTCTCTCTTCTCTCTCTCTCTTTCTCTTCGTAAAATCTCTCGTAAATCAGTCAATTTTGCAATAAACGACCGGCTTAGATTAGAAAGTGATATTTCTTTAAAACTGTCACAATTTCCAGCTATGGTTCTGTAGCCAGTGGTGACGTGTACGATGGGAAGGTAACTTGGCGCCTGCTGCATACTAAGCAGGAATCTTACCCTCAATCTGCCCCTCAACGAAACCCTCCGATAAAGACCAGACGAACATTGATTTTAAAATGGATATTTAGATGAAGGTTTTCGTATTTCATGCTAAGGTTGCCTTCGATATTATTGCTCTTTAGGGAAGGTTACTAAGCGGTGTGGAGATTTATAAAATCTACTGAGATTTCGAATGCTTGATGTTTATGTGATGTTTGACACTGTCCTGGTACCATCTTTTTACTTTAAATTACTATTTATTGTTAAACATTTTTTTTATTTTGTTTGCAGAGTTATTTTATTTTTGTTATTTTACATAAATACTTGGTATTCGCTACAGCGTTATTATAGAACAATGTAATATACTCGTAGAAATAGAGATTTCAGTGCCGCTAAAATCTGTTAAGCATTTTAGCATATTTTCGATCAAAAATAGAAATATCGCAAACAGAAATAGTCATTTAAACAAGTTCGAACGCACCGCAAGCAAAGTCTATTTTTAACTCTGTCACCAAAATTCGACCTTCCCAGCAATCAAAAACTCGAAGTACCCAAAGAAACCGTCGGAAAGTAAGTTTGGAGTATTTCTGAGGGAAACGAGCGAGTATTCAACACGTCTACGACACATGTCGACTGTCCCTATCATCTCGAATCGGGAGAGAGACTTAATAAAATGACATTGTCGAATCATTGGTGCATATCGTAAACTGAGAGCGAATGTTGAATTAAGAATTCGATATAGAAATATTAAGGTCATAGAATAAGTTTTATATTAAGATAACTTATATCTTAATTCTGCAATCAATACATAGAATATAATAGAGCTTATATATCAAAAATGTACGAGTTTAATTATACGATAATCAGTTTTACCGAGTCTTGCCAGCCCTGACTAGCTAAGGCTTGTGTAGGCTATCAAACTATGTTATGGTGTTATGTTAGTATCTCAAGGATAGAAACGCGAACAAATAAAAATTCTAAAACACGCAGTAAGATCTATAATGTCCATGTTAAGTCGTTAAGTTTTGAAAAAGTAGACAGAGATAGACAAAACTTAAAAAACACAAAGCTTTGTTTCTATATAAACACATTTCTTTCAAACCAGATTGAAATAGATAGATTTGATAGAGTTTTGAAATAGATTTATTTATGAAGCATACAAAATTGGATCAAACAAACAAATGCATCAAATAAAGCCAAAACGATTTAATTAACTTTCGTCATTGAATGGCAAACTTACTAAATTAATAGCTTTGTTGATTATGAATTTTAGAGCTCCCAATTATTACATTTTAAACATTGACGTGCTGATTTAATAGTTATATCATTTGATACCAAAATAAATGATCTACTTAGTAGAGCTGTAGTAAAGAGTTTGAATTGTCTTCTAGTTAACATTAAAAACCTTCAATATTTTTACATACAACACAAACAAGGTTCGTAGTTCACCGCTAACATTCGTAATAATAATAATAAAGTTTAATTTTTCAACAAATAGGCTTACAATTAACATAAATTATTCTAAGTTAGGGAATAGGTAGTAACATTATATAGTAAGTACTTTGAATCAAAAACCTTTAGGGGTAAGGTCTAAATAAACTCCTTGCTCTGACTAAGTTTTAACTTGTATGCAGATGCAGGGATCAATAATCATCCTATAATATAGTTATTTCACTCTATATCTTTGGTTTTATACAAGCTCAAAAGACTGTAGTATTTAAAAAACCATTTTACAAAAACCTGGAAACAATATACCTACCTATTATGGGTACAAGATGGCTGATATCTAATGTAATCATTTTTTTATTGTACTCAAGCAATTTTTTTGTTTCAGGTAAGGCAAAAACTATACCATCTATAAGTACATACAGTGAGTAAAAACTTTTAAAATATTTCTGAATTTTCAACCCGCTAAAGTTCCTGTTCTGTTCACTTGTAAAGAGTTAGCATGTAAAATCGCTTTATCGAATCCCCCAGATCTTTGGAACCGAGTTACTGACAAGCCGCTGACTACGTTTTTTTTACTTTATTGGGAATTCGCGTTAACTCTTTTAGGGTCTTTTATTTTGCGTATTCGTTTCAAAAAAATATATTTTAAAATAAATAACAAAATAAAGGCTATTGTGATTTGAAAGCATTCGTTTTTAGTATAATAAATAATGTGTTCATATCGCGTAATTTTAAAAATATTCACATGGCATCATCTAGCCCGTCTAGCTAATGTTTTAAGTTATTTGATTAGGAGTAACTAGAAAACTTACATATTCAAATTAATTTCAAATTTCATTATGCTATTCTAGTATTCGTTGTTATTATACGCACTAGAATAGCATAAAATAATCTGAGAATGTGTCCTCGTAGCAGGTCTACGAGGCGTAGACATTTCGTAGCAAAGGGCTACGAAAACGTTTCCTCATAGCAGGTCTACGAGGCATAGACATTTCGTAGCAATGGGCTACGAAAACTGTTTGATACGAGTTTTAGAAACTTTCGTGTACAAATAAGTCCGGTATCTTTCAGACAAAACCCTCGTTCCTTACCTATGAGAATATATTCATTCTGAAACTTCAAATTAGTGCTTGTTCAAAATTAACTTGAGGATAACGCTTTGAAATCTTGCTTTAATATTATGGAACCGTATCTTTCACGAACACTGCGCCAAGCTCAAAGAACCTGTAACTAACACGTATGTTTTAGGCAAGTTTCATCCACGATGACGGCTATAACATATTTCAAACAATTTCAAAGTGTAATGCGCGAAAAATAAGGTTCGCGTATCGCTCGCTCCCTGCCAACTCTTCTCGCAAGATATAGCCGTGAGATATAAAACATAGATTAGGCCTCCAATTTTCGCAAAAATTTAAAAGGAATTTTCTTTTTCAAACCGTTGAACTGGTGAATGAAGACTAGATGTTCTATTATTTTCATTCAACAAGACTGAATGTTAAAGTTGAAAATCAATATATTCTATTCCCCTAATTTAAATTTTGAATCTCAAAAGAAAGCTACACCAAAAAGTTTTGTTGCACTTTGATTCTATTCCTAAATTCTAAATTCAGATTCCTAAAATTCCAGTGCAGCACTCTGGCTCAGAACAAATCGCTTATTCAAATCCAGTGTCGTATCTAGTAACTCTAAAGCTCGAAGGCTCTCTGGGTACACGAGATACAGGCTGATCCGTTTTGTTTCCACGAAACTACAGCTTCGGAGATATCGAGCAGAGGGGCTCTGAAAATATTGTACGATCTTATGTTTCAAGTTTGTGGTTCAGCCCCCTAATCTAGGTGCGGTTCACACTACCACTTTGTTCGCTGTCTGCTTTGCAAGCAATTTTATAGTGGTCTAAGAGAAGATTCTACGAAAAGTTGTATAAAAACGTAGACCCTCAGATTTGAGTTTTATCGGTATCGGCAGCAAACAAATGTGATTCAGCAAGTTATTACATTTCATCATCCCTAAGGAGCCGAGGTGAAATACTACGCACACGGTGAATTTACGAATAGGAGCGAATAAAAAATGTTGGGTCTCAACAGAGAATAGTGAAAAGAAGTGCCATTGTTTCGTCTTTAAAAGATTGGATCTTCCGTTTGTCTTTTGAGTGATTGAAAAACTCGGGTCTTTGTTCGATTACTTTGAGGTTTTAGGTATTTCTTTGTATTTGGCGTTCAATACGTAGGTAATAATTGAATAAGAAAGGTAATTGACTGACATTTTACCAAATCCAAAAGGACTTTCACAATTTTATTAGTAAATGTGAAAGTCACAGGCTGTATTGAGTATTTATAATATTACTAGCTGCGCCCTGCGGCTTCGCCCCCGTGGATTTTTTTTATGTCAGGTCCCACGAGAACTGGATATTCTATGTCCGTCTCCTGGTTCTATGCTACCTCCCCGCTAATTTTCAGCCAAATCGGTTCAGCCGTTCTTGAGTTATAAATAGTGTAACTAACACGACTTTCTTTTATAAATATAATAGATATATTGATTAGAAATATAGGAAAATTGTCAACAAAAATCTACTACTCAAGGACTAAGAATAAGGACAGTAAAGCATTATGATATCAAGACACTACTTTTCACTTCATAAACCACACACTCTTCCGAATCAGGCATTTCGGCCACGTATAGAATTCACCTCAACAATACAATAAAATGAACCCTAGCCGTAAACATGTGGCGAGAATAGGGAACTTTTCTCGAACACTCGAATATTCCAGAACGTTCCAGAGGATCACGTGATATGAGGCCAATAAACAAGGCGTCGAGAGCATTAATCCGAATTAAATGAGCTGGCAGTAGTCCGGCCACAGTAGAAGGATTTGCAGTAGGGGAATTGATATTTTATTGCGTGCGCTGTTTTCGGAAATCCAATAACTGATTATAAAATTATCGTCACATTTAAAACTTACCGAAGCTTTATTCTAAGTCCAACAAACAACTTACTGTATACTTCCATCAAATCTAAGTATACTTCCATCAAATAGAAGTAGGTAGGTAAGTTCTTAGTACTCTAAACACCAAAGCAACGGTAGTTGACAAAGCAGCGCAACGACATTAAAATTGTATATTTTTTGTTTGCGAGAGTTGACTTTTTCTGCTGTTCTCCTCTAGCTACTTTCAACCCCACTTTAGCCCCTACTCAGAAATATTAATCAGATATTATCAAATCCTTAGCTCGCAATTTTTTTTATTTATTTATTTAAATTAAAACGGTTGTAAGAAACCAATTACATTAATTGCAATAAGTTCCTCGCGGTGCAAATAATATTTCAAGCATATCCTTTCTAAAAAAAACTTACTACGAAATACCTGATTACCTAATGGATACAAAATCTTGGGAAAAGTTTTGCTCCAACGAGAAAACTAACAACCTAACAAGGTAGAGGTTTCTATAATATGTGACATAATTCACATAATATTCTTTTAGTTTATTTTTCCTAGAATTTACATCAAAAAGTACCTAAAGATAGAGGTTAAGGAACAATATTATGCAATATTTCCAACATCTCCCAATAATTATTGTATTCCAGTATTTTCAGTTTGCGATTTTTAAAATATTTTTAATAATCATATTGCATGCCGAATAAGGCCTTCAATAAACTCTAATAACTTGATATCCAAAACCTTGGTGTCTGTAAAGAACTTTCAAACTGCGATATGGATTAATATTTTGGGGCAACTCTACCAAAAAGACATTATTTTTACGGCTACAAAAAAGGTGTTTGGTCTTTAAAATAAAAATAACCGATAGCTGTAGACCATTATTTTCTAAGCACAAAATTCTGACACGTCACTTTACATACTACAGCTAGTAGCTCTTTTTGTAAAAAACAATCCCCATCGGTTCCCCCGGCTATCTGATTTTGTTGGTCGAAACAGACGGGATAATAATAATAAGAACACACCTTGTAAAAACAACACTAATGCAGAAAAGTATTGTTGGTGTCGCTACCAAAATCTATAATAAATTACCTAGACTATAGAGACCCCCCCATTATATCCTGATAAACGCCAAAAAGGCGCTTATCAGGGGGAGGTTTGCGTCCAGCAGTGTTGGTCCACTGCTGGACAGGCTGTTGAGGAGGAGGAGGAGGATAGAGACATGAATTTAAATTAAAACTTTAAAAAATGACAATTTCAAAATGTTATTAAAGTTTTGACGAACGTTTTAATGATAAATTATAGTAATTTGATATATTTTTTTCAATTTTTTAATGGTTAAATTAAATACATGCCATCTCTCTACCTAATTTTCATACCGTAACCGGTCAAGCATATTGTTTCACCTATATTTGAGCCTTTTATACACATGTTTTCTGCAAGTAAATATCTATATCTTTACCTTAAAATTTTAACTGAAAATGACTCACTCCTTTTTCTATATACTGTGCAGCAGATGCAAACATTTTAAAACATTCACATAAATCCACTTTACAAAAACATTGTACAAATTTCACTTACCTTGGCACATAAAAATCATTCAATGCTTTTAGGGACGGGTTCTTCAAATAGTTCAGAACAGCTATGCTTTTAGTAAATGGAATTTCCAACATAAAATCCTGAGCACTTTTTAGGGTTTCTAAGAATTTCTTGCTGCGCAAAATTGAAGCCAAAAAAACTTTTCTTTTGAGCCAGGTGCATTCGAGCTCGCAACCAAAGCATACCTGAGTCTTCGCACCCGTTCCAGCCGAGTTCAGTTAATAAAAGTAAAATTACGTGTTTTGCGAACCGAGCTTAATATTTGATAGTTCGTTTCTTTTCTAGAGGAGAGTTTTAAATTACTGTTAAGCTACTAAAAGTTCTGTTGCTTAGTTTTTTTTGTTTGCGGGATCTGATCACACCGTGCTTTATTGATGTTTGGTCATACATTTTAAACGCGACGCTTAGGGCTACCGTTTTGATGAGCCTACGCTTAAATTATCTGACAAGTAAGTAATTAAAAATACTAGCGTTATGCCTAAAAAAATAAAAGCGGTTTGAGGATTTTCATGAATCCCAGTGTCAAAACTGAAAATGGGACCACACGGAAAGCACCAGATTTTTATATAAAAAAGAATCATGAAAATCGGACCACCCAGTCAAAAGTTCGGAGTTAACAAAAAATGTTTTTTTAAATACATAATATAATAGAATTGAGAACCTTCTCATTTTTTTAAGTCGGTTAAAAATAAGGAAACCGTCCTCAAACTATCAACGAAAATTAAGTGATTACAAAAATGCTGAGTACGCATGACGCGACCTTTCCGCGACCTTTGCACCTATTCAATAAACTCCATGCTGTTTAACGCCTCATTTCTTTCCAATACCATTACAGCTTTTGAGCTTTACAATGGTGTAATTTCACCGTTTTACGATAATGTCGCACTCATTAAGAAGCACTCAAAGAGTGGGACATAAAAACCCATGTCTGCTAATTACTTAAGCAATAATTTTGCATGAACAAACCGACTGACACGCGACCGCTGTCGAACATTATATCGTTAATTAGTTTCAACAACCCTAGGTTAGGTTAGGGTTGCTTACAATAGGAAATACATGTTGTACTCCATATTGTGTAGGTTATCTCGTTTACTAGCTTAGGGTAGTGTTCTTTTGTTTTTAGACTTAAAGTGATATAGGTCTTTACACTAGCGCCGCTGCATATCTTTTTATTTTAATTATTATTATTGCGTTTAACAAGGGGATTTTGAAATGTTACATTATCATACCATAAACTATCTGATGTAGCAACAAGAGTTTTGTTGAATTGAATTGTTTAATTTAAGGAGAAAAGTTTGTTGTGAATACCAAGAGCAACAGCGAAATTCTTCCTTAACTATAGAAAACTATTAGGAATTTATTAAAAGTAGCTTCTAGGTACCACAAACTGAACATATACGAAAACTCATTTGTTTTACGTATCTATAGAAAGACTGGCGAGAGAAAGACTGGCGAGTCCACAGCGATTGTTGGTAATTTTGACAGAAAGTGACGGATAATGTAAATCAGCCTTTATCAACACTTGAGCTCTATAGTCAAATCTGGACATCATTTGATTTGTTTTTCCTCATATCCAACAACAGTGTGTTAGAAAAATTAATCAATACATCGCAATATATGTATTAGAATGGAACAAGTAGAAACCAATCCATTATTGGATTATCTCAGTAAATCAAAATGGAATAGGGCTACAATGTTTGCATATTTTAAACGTTCAGTATCTATTATTGTAATAAACCTTTTAACAAATTGTTCGACAAACTTAAATTCTTCATATTGACAAGCTTTAGGTTAAATCAGTTCGGCATCAAAAAATTCTAACCACCTTTTTTACCGACTTAAAAAAAAGGAGAAGTTTCTCAATTCGACTGCATGTTTGTTACCTCAGAACTTTATCTGGGTGGTCCAATTTTCATGATTCTTTTTTTATTTGAAAGCTGGTGCTTCCCATGTCCCATTTAAATAATCCTCACTAATTTAGTCCAGTTCTGACGATGGGATCCATGAAAAAACTATATAAATGAAATCGGTTTATGCTATTTTTAAAACAAAATCAATTATCTGATCTCTTTTTATCTTCAGTATAACAACCGATTCTAAAACTATTAAAAACATTGTAAACGTTGCACGATATTTGATAGACAACCCTAATTGACATGACAACACTTTGTTAGACGTGAGTTACCGCACTGACGCAAAACACGCTACATCCAAATGGGTACTGACATAAAAAACTTAATTAAACCATACAAAACAGTAAGTAACGGGAACATTTATTTTTACATATTTGCATAACCATTTGTATATTAAAACTTGTGCCCGAATAGAGCCAAGCAATTCCATCAGTTTAACTGTCACCGTTCTTAGACTACATATATAGAAATATAGTAAAGTAGAATCTCACTAATATTATAAATGCGAAAGTTTGGATGGATGTATGGATGGATGTTTGTTACTTCTTCACGCCAAAACAAAAATCTTTTAACGTTTCCGCGTGCGAAGCCGCGGGGCGCAGCTAGTAAGTATATAAAAAAGCAAAGAGTCTTAGATAAATCTCTATAACCTATGGACAACATGATGACTGGGTGAGCGCAGTTTAATGCTGGAAGGCATTGTCGTTGGTATGAAATGGTTTTCAAATAATTTTATGTTATTCATTCGTAACTCTAACAAAAAAGCGACAGAGCCTCGTGGGTAGACTCAAGCCATTGTACCAAACTGTGGAAGAACTCTACCTATTCAAATGTTTCCTTTCTATCCGAGACAATCTATTCGATCTGTGTGGTACTGGCTTAGAATCTGCACCACCCCAACTCTTCTCGCGGGTGTCGTAAAAGGCGACTAAGGGATATCCACCGGGGGGCGGGCAGCGGCATCCCCTGCAGAATAATTATTCCACCAAACTGCGACACCCAACCGATATGCCCAGCGTGGGGATTATGGGCATTACCCTCCATGAGATAAACGCGAGTAAGGCGCTTATCAGAGCCTGCGTCTAGCAGTGGACTAATACCGGCTGTTGAGGATCAGGTATCCGAGACAAAACAAAATCACATCGTACCTTTGCCCGAAATCAAAATGACACTGTACTAATAAAACAGAATAGAATTCCCGATTCACTTGAAAGTCTAGCAAACAAAGTTCGTAATTTGACTAACTACACTTGACTAAAACACCTAGGCAGTGCTCGGTTCCAATAATCATTAAACTGTGTTTATTTTGTCCACCGCCGCGCCCGACTGGTCCGTTCGTAAATAGCGATGGCTTTAATGAATTTCTGTACCAACCATGTATATGGGCGGTTCGGAACGCGCGCTTTGACATTTTTGTTTGCTTGAGCGTCTGGTCCAAGCTCATAGACCTATAGAGAGAGATGCTATTTAACTTTTGGACTATATTTACCGTTAACATCTAAAGGACAAACACATTCAAATAATTTTATAGTTGAGCATTAATTTTTCTTCGGGTTATATTCAAAACAATACGTTTTAGATGTTTTTAAAACACAAAAGAGGTTTTCCATAACATATTAATAAATAACACATAAGAGGTTTTCATAATAAACAAAAGGCAACGCGAGATAATGCAATTGTAATTTTTTTTAATGCCCTAAGACATTAGACATATTATGCTCAACAAGATTCAGCGCTTTCGTTCTCCTGAAAAATGATCTGACGATAAGCGACTTTATCGGCTAACTTTGACTTTACTACGTCAAAGTTAACCGAACAGAAATAAAATAAAATAAAATTCAACGAACCTTTTTAAGAAGTTTAGTTTCCTAAAAAGGTTCATTGAATTTTAACGCAAAATTAAATTAATGTTGAAGTTATCTGGGAGAAACTGACTCCTGCATGACACACAGGTACCTAACCTCAGAGTAGGATTTGGAGCTTCATTTAATAAGTGTTCATCATCAGAGCGTCTACGTCAACTATTCGTCTACTGCTGAACATGGACCTTCCTTAACCGACGACGATGATGCCACGAATATCGGTCATTCAAATAAAACTGTACGACGTTTGTTAGTCTCACAAGAAATCGAGAACGGCTGGATCGATTTGGCTATATTAGATTTTGAAATATTTATAGAAATCCAAGGATGGTTCAAAAGGTGAGAGCGGTAAAGAAATACGCCAGGTCAGATAGTTTTAAACAAAAAACTTCATTTGTTCATTTATCTCACAAGAGAACACGGGGTGGTGTTCTTTCGACGAACAACCACAGAAACAAGCAGATTATCGAAAGCTCTCGGTATTAATGAACAAAAATAACTGCACAGTATCATAACAATTTCAATAATGATCGAATTATGCTCCATCGGGCATCAACGTCGGTCGCCGATACGATTCTGTTTATGATATTTCAATAATGCAGTTGTGTTGTTTCGTATCAATATGACTGGTTTATTCACTGTAACTGGTATTTACAATGTCATAAAATACCAGGTAGTTTATAGCATTCAAGCGTTGGTTAGTAAATTATTTTATAAATCACATCTGTATCTGTATTAACGCATCTACTGCCCAACCTCGGCAGTTCGAGTCGGAGGGGCGGGGCCGCCGCTGCCGCGCCGCTGTACTAGGCACTGCATATATAGACTAGGTGCCTCTTGGTTCATGAAAGTGTTAAAGTGTGGTAAAATACCTACTTTTGTATCTGCGTAGAAAATCAACTTCTTTTAGTTTAAATAATACAGAATGACTACAGATTCTAAATGTTTGTGAGTTCTTGAGTAGATTCTAAAAGATCGATGAATTTTGTCAACATTTTGGTAACACAGTTTAAGACAACAAAGTGTTCGCGAAATTGTTACTAAATATTTTCATTCTTATATTTAAAACAAAGTGTGATATTATTACCTTAGAAAATTTAAGGTACCTTGCAAAAAATAATAAAAAGAATCTACGACACCAAAACCTATTCCCGATTAGAATCTTCTAATCGGCGATCTCAGTAAAAAAACATTACCTTTACCACAGATAATATAACACTTATAAAGACACCTCAACGTTATCAAAGCCAAAGGCTTACCTACATCTCGCCATAATAATAAACGTTGCTTAATTTCGTCGGCGATGAGGGAAAATAAAAAGTAATTATAACTTTGTCATCCCGATGCCATTATCTGGATTACTCTAGAGGGACTTGCAATAGTTAACATCACTTTCATATTAATTTCTCTCGCTTTATCGGTGTCGTATTAAGGAGATAAGGACTTTCAGAGTATGGACTGCATCTGTAACTGAAGATCGCCCAGTAATTCCCTGAGAATTGCCTTTGCCATTATATTCGCTTAGCTGCGCCCCGCGGCTACGCACGCCTATCCCACGAGAACTGATTTACAATATAGGATAAAAAGTAGCCTATGTGTTATTCCAGGCCTAGAACTACCTGTATGCAAAATTTCAGCCCGATCCGTTCAGTAGTTTTTGCGTGAAAGAGCAATAAACATACATACTGTTTACGCACATATGTATATGTTTACAAAATTTCGTGTTTATAATATTAAGGAGGATTACTATCTACGTCACCGATTACCGTGGGTGTACGTCGATTTTTTGTTTGAAAGTACTTTTGAGAGGATATATTTATAACTAAACTTTTATTAATTGAATAAACTTTTTAAAACGCTTGTGGTTAAGGTAAAATGTATTTAAAGCAATCTTCAAACTAAGTGGCAATAAACTAAACTCGACACTTAAAATCTGCTAAATTTCCATAATGAGAGTTCGTGCACGGTATAACCACCCCGGTGGTGAATTTTTCACGCAGTCGTTAAATATTAAATAGTTTTCGCCCGTCAAGTGTTGAGCAACAGGTCTCCCCCGTGATTAATGACATGTTATTTATAATCTATTAGGTTCCGCGAATTTATTTGACGGGTGTTGTGTTGCAAGAATTTATGATGGCGTTCAAAATACAGTTTTTTTTATGACGTCTCTTTTTGCTGCTCCTTATCAATCTCCTTATCAACGAACCTGAAATGTGTATGTAGCACTTTGAAATGTGCGTCATGACTCATGGCACATATATGTCGTGTGAATGCGTCAAGTACCACTAGCGGAACCAATAGGCATCTTTTAATAGATAAAGATCCGTGAGAGAGCATAAGTGAAGCGACCCATGAGAGAGCACTTCTTGAAACCAGATGACCTAAAGATATTTTCAGTTTGATCTATAACCGAGCACGATGTAGCGCTGTTTCGCACCAAATTTTTCGCCCCACAATATAAAAGTAATAACGACTCTGCTGGATGTGAGTTAAACCAATCCGACGGTGCTGTAACTTGACTAAAATTCCGCGAATACTTAGAGTGCTATCGAAATATTTCGTTCTTTAAATTGAATTGAAATTCTGCCTCAGAGCTCATAGCCAGCGAACGAAGCCCAGTTTTTGTTCAGAACCAGTACTGTACTGTACCGGTAAGTTAATGAATGGCGGCGAGCCGTGTCTGCCCCGTCCGGTCGGACAATATTTGCTGCCCTGTTTGTCCGACCCCAATAATTTAAGGAGTATATTTTATTCGTCCAATTTGCAGTACCTCAGCAGTGTTTGGTATTTGTGAACGACTTTATTGCGCGATCACATTGTTACTGTTGTTTTTGTTGATTTGAGGACGGTGGTAAATTGTGGTTCGTGACGCTTTCGCGATGACGATATTTACATCTACGGTCCGTTGTGTTTTGCCCAAAGCTATTCTCTTTTGTCGGATAAACAAACTTGAATATTCAATTCCAAATTGTTGTTCTTGTTTATTTTAGACGCACGCTTGACGTTCCATGAAAACATAAAAGGAAAAAGGACGATGTTGAACAACAAATTGAAAACATTTAAAAGCTTATGCAGTTAGTTTTTTTTTGGGTTTTTTAAAGATTTACACCATTTTAAGTCTTTTCTAAGGCCTAAAGTCAAAAATAATAACTATCTACTAAAAATAACTACTATATAATCACGAGAAAGTATAAGTTAACATGTCACACCAATCAAATGCCAAGGACCCGGATTGTAATGATAGAAAACTATAATTATGTAACCTTTACAGTTTGCAGTTGTACAGAACCCTTACGCGATCCCGGTTTGCTTTCGGCCCGTTTTTTGATTCCCAAATAGAAAGGTAATTCCCGAACTTTTAATATATCCTAGGTATAACATTCATAGTGAAGGATTACGCCTCGAGCGATCGCAGCTCGGGGATCAAATATCAATCTGCCGCCGTCCCAGGGCATCCCTATCCTATAGGGTTGTCGCTAGGCTTAAGTATTGTGCTCTTGGCTTGATTCTGGTACTTACTTTTTGCTGTGGAAACTACCCCAAGTGGACCTTGGGCAGATAAATACTGAGCCGGTAGGATACTAATACCAGAGACCTAACTAACTAACTACTCCTTAGCATACTATAGCTTCTGTTTTTACAGCTTTAAGAATCAAAAATTTCTACTTGTGTATCACAAAGTGTATATACGAATGGCTTTATGAAGCTTTAGATACTTTTAAACAATAATATTAATGATTAGTTCAGGCCTGTGGCTTTGGACGCATTGTTTCTATGGATACGTGTAGGTTATTTCTATAGGAACTGATATATGGGATAAAAAGTAGTCCATGATAAGAATTACAAAATTTCAGCCCGATCCGTTCAGTAATTTTGGCTTTAAACATCAATCCATACATACACACTAAATATCGGAACTTTTTCACTTATAATATTAATTTGAAGTGTGATTCGTTCTTTATCAAATAATATATTTTAACTTATAGTTTCAAAAAGAGTTTCAGTACAATCTCCTTAGTTTTTTTTTACATTTTACTAGTCACAAATCTCAAGATTCTTGCAACCCCTGCCCTCCAGAGATTGGGATAAAAATCTAACTTATACTACATACGTATGTACATCTACGTCGCGTGATCCCAACCGTGAAATACGAATTTGGCTGCAAATTATGGCAACACGGTGTATCAGTGGCAACACTGGCAGAAGGTCCCTACTATTCTGGTGGTATTTTGATGAACTAGCACTGCTATTTTCATACACAGACAGGAATCTATTTTACAATTTCACAAATGAGGAATGCTTCAATAGTTGGAATGTTTCAATTATTTGGGCTGATAAGCTAGATGAAATGATGGTTGATTGAAAATAATAAGCGATTCGCTGAATAATTAACAGTATTGGTTTTTCGATTGATCAATCCGTCATAAACGAGCTAGTTAGTTTATTCGTTTCTCTATTCGTCAATTTCTTTAGAATGAATCACCATCATCATCAGCCTATACTAGTCCACTACTGGACATATGCCTCCCCTAATGAGCGCCATAGCACCCTGTCTTCAGCTTGACGCATCCAGCATCTGCCTGCAGTCTTTCGCAGATTGTCATCCCACCTGGCCAGAGAGCGTCCTACACTATGTTTGCCTAGTCACGGTCTCTACTCAAGAACTCGTTTACCCCAGCTGTTAGCGGTTCTTCGCAGTATGAGATATGACCGGCCCACTGCCACTTCAGTTTGCTAATTCTTTGAGCTATGTCGATAATTCTGGTTCTCTGTCGGATATCCTTCAGAGAGACTCCGAACATAGCTCTTTCCATAGCTCGCTGAGCAATAACTGGTGGACCAGCCCAATTGTGAATACATGTAATGTTTTTTAAAATAAATAAAAAGATTAAATTTAATTAGAAACCTAAAAAAACAGACATTAAGTTTTGTCGCGCAACAAAAACATTAATGGACAAACAATAGTAACTATTTTCCTTTCAGACCATAAAAATTATTGTAAGAAAACGTACTCAAGCACAGTACACCAAGGAGTACTTCTTTTCCGCTAAAGGGGAGTACAGACGCGTCGAACTTGCGGCTAACTTTCCGAAACTTCTCCTATCCATCTTACTTTCGCTCTTCGCGATAGATTTTATTTTCGCTGCCGGAAATTTATTCGGCTGTAGACATTATTATCTACATGTTTGATTTATCTTATTTGAACCGGGGCAGAGTATGATTGGTATACGAGGTCGTTTCCATAATCGATATTTTCATAGGCTGCTGAAATTTGTGAGGTATAGCACGTTCTAAAATGAATACATGTTTTGTTTTTGATTAGAAATAAAACATGTTGAAACCTAGTTTTTGTATTATTATTTTTTTCAAGTTACTTAATGTAACACTTATTAATAAAAAATAAACAAAGAAGGCATTTGATTTTGAACAGGTTCGTCACATTTAAGTACCTGTCTAAACCAAAGACATTGATTGAGTCTTTTACGAAGCTTTATTTAGAAACGGTCATCTAAAAATAATTACGCATTAAAAATATTGTTGGAACTTTTATTATTTCGCCGACGTGTTTTGTTTTAAAAGTCTAATGATGGGTCTGCGAGATGGCTTCAAGTTTTTTAATTAAATTGTGAAACATATTTATAGGTTTATTTGTAACTAGCTGCGCCCCGCGGATTCGCATGCGCTGTTTTATGGGAACGTTTAAAGGTGATTTTCATCCCACGGGAACTGATTTATGGGATAAAAAGTAACCTATGTTTGATCCCAAGATTAGAATTACCTGTATGCAAAATTTCAGCTCGATACGTTCAGTAGTTTTGGCGTGAAGAGGTAACAAACATCCATCCATCCAAATTTGAAACAACCAAACCACAACACAAACCAATCGGTTATCATCCGATCACAATTATAAACAAGCACGTTGATCATACGATCGACTAGATTTTATAAAATAAATAAAAAAATAGTAATATTACTAAAAAATGCTGGACAATTCACACAGCATTATCTAGCCCCAAGCTAAGCAGAGCTTGTGTTATGGGTACTAGATAACTGATATACATAATACAATTCACTACATAGATAGATATTTTTTATTATATATAGAAAACATCCAGAACACCCTGAACAAATATCTGCAGATCGTACAAATATTTGTCCCGGGGCGGGAATCGAACCCGCAACCTCCTGCGTCGCAGGCGGACCTTCGCCCACCGCGCCACAGTGGTCGTCAATCAACACAGCATCGTACAGCTCCAAGCTAAGCGGAGCTTGTATTATGGGTACTAGGTGAGATCACTGATATACATAATACAATTCTACATAACAAAATAGATATTTTAAATTATACGTAGAAAATACCCAGAACATCCGGAACAAATATTTTAGATCGTACAGACATTTTGTCCCAGGCGGGAATCCAACCTGCAACCACCTGCGTCGGCGAACGTAGTTTTCCAGCTTTAGCTATAGCATAATTATAACACTTAGGATGAGTCATTACGGATGTAAGCGGGTTAACTACCAACCTTATTTGTGTTTTAAGAACACCAACGTTTCATCCCTTAAGGACGGACATCTTCAGGGAGCACTGACCCTGGTTCTAGACGCGCGTGATTAAGGTTCATAGTTAACAAAGTCAAAGTCAAAGTCAAAGTCAAAGTCAAATCGTTTATTTCTTTAGACTTACAAAATAAGTACTTAGACAAGTCAAATTTTTACTATATAAACAGCTTGATAAATAGTTATTACTATCAAACAAGAAATAAGGTGCAATTGACTCTGATTCACTTCAATTTTTTGTCCACTAGAGGAAGAAGTGAAAAAGAAACCACTAGCAAGTTAAGTTTGTCGCTTATCAACTAATACAATCTTAGGATAACTTAGTCTAACTGGTCTTACATACTATTGTCTGTGTGGAACTGGGCGACATCCGGCCAAGCATTAACATCATTGACGTAGTCATCTACGGAGTAATAGGCTTTCTTGTTAAGATTTCGTTTTATGTACAGTTTAAATTTACGAATAGGGAGTTTAGTTGCTTCAGATGGAAGCTTATTATAGAATCTTACGCAATTGCCCACAAATGATTTGCCTACCTTTCGTAATCTATATGATGGGATGTGTGATTTGTTCTTGTTTCTTGTATTTTTATTGTGAACATCACACCTTTTCATAAAGTTATCTCTGTTTTTGTGTGTATACATTAGATTTTCATAGATATATTGCGATATTACTGTAAAAATATTTATTTCTTTAAATAATTCCCTTAACGAGTCTCGTGGATTTAATTTATAAATAGCGCGTACCGCCCTTTTCTGAATAACAAAGATAGTCTGGATGTCAGCTGCCTGTCCCCAAAGCAAAATACCATAAGACATAACACTATGGAAGTAACTGAAGTAAACTAACCTAGCTGTATCTTCATCAGTAATATATCTAATTGTTCGAACCGCATACGCTGCTGAACTAAGTCTGTTTGCGAGAGCATCAATTTGCGGTCTCCATTGAAGAGAGGAATCAATATGTAACCCTAGGAAAACAGTTGAGTCTACAAGGTGAACAATCTCATCCTTTAGCATTATCTTAGTTGGGAGCTCTCTTACATTTGGTAACATGAATTTTATGCATTTGGTTTTTGAAGCATTGAGTAAGAGGTTATTGGTGGTGAACCAATCTAGTATTTGTGAAAGAGAATTATTTACATCGTCATAATTATGTTTATTTCTGTCAACTTTAAAAATCAATGAAGTATCATCAGCAAATAAGACTATATCACAGAGATCTTTTGCTAGAAATGGGAGATCATTTACATTTACTAAAAATAGAAAAGGACCCAATATTGATCCTTGCGGGACTCCTAAATCGATTTTTGATCCGCTAGATCTTTCTTTACCAATATCTACTTTTTGGGCTCTATCAGATAAATATGATTGCATAAGGTCCAGTGCCTTGTTTTTAATTCCATAATGTCTTAGTTTATTTATTAATGTACCATGATCCACGCAATCAAAAGCTTTAGAAAGGTCACAAAATACACCAATAGCGTTTTTCGCTTTATCCCATGCATACAATATGTGCTTTAATAGAACTGTACCAGCATCAGTTGTCCTTCTGCCACTCGGCACCTAAAGATGTGCAATCAACTTTACAATAACTTACAAATAAGTGAATTTGAATTATCTGTTTGATAATATTCATAGACAAAAACTACCAAACTATGTCGTTACAACTGGGCAAGTATGGTAAGGCCATTTATAAATAGAACTTTGGTTTCAAAGAGAATACAATTTGGTCCATTCAGGCTTTCATCTTAACCTTTCGATGTTCATATTTAAACGAAAGGGAGACATAGCCTAGATGTGGTTAAGTCTAGACAAAACCACGACAAGATACAAAAGGCAAGCTTTTGTGTCTCATCGTTTAATGGGTTGAATACAGCGCAATGAATCGAAAGCAAAATTTCTATTAAACTTTCTATTAACCCGCTTACATCCGTAATGAATTGGTATATCTACGATAGTTTTTATTAAGGATGATGTTGCTGCTTCCGCGGGTTCTGTTCAGCAGTGACACTGTCTTTTTACGCCAAATTGCATCAAAGAAATCGAAGCCTTCGACTGAATGCTGCTATTAATAAATGAGTTCATGAGTCGAATATATAGTTCAGAAGATTACCTCTCACAAACAAATTTTAAATTTTTACCTACTTAAACCAGAGCTGACAAAGACTCATATTTTAACAATCTCAAGAATGTAGGTACGCAAGCAAAAGTTTCATAAAACCCCAGGTTTTAGTAAGGCATCAAAAACCCAGCATCAGCATAAAATTCAACGCTACTCGCTTCGCTCCTCGCCTTCGATTCCTGAATACGGTTATTCCTTCGCAAATAATGCGAAAGAAAAAGCGTATTATGTAAAAGACGACATAATAGGGTGCAGCACTTGTCGTAGGCCATTTGCATCGCGCATTATGGGGCCTTGTTCAATACCTTACGTGAATCGGTGCAGGTACGCGTACGCCTTTTTGTTCGGGTGGGATTTTGTACAGACTTTTGCATATTTTAACGAAATTGGATCTAATGGAGCAGTGGATATTATGGCTTCTTTTGTAGTGGTAGTATCGTGTGGTGCAAAATTTCCACCACCCCAACTCTTCCCGCGGGTGTCGTAAGAGACGACTAAGGGATATCCACTGGGGACAGGCAGCAGCGCCTCCTGCAGAACTATTCTTCCATTGAACTGCGATCTGCCCGCATGCCCAGCGTTACATACGCATTACTTGTCATGTTAAAATAAATGTGATCAAGTTTAATAGAAATTTTGCTTTCGATTCATTGCGCTGTATTCAACCCATTAAACGATGAGACACAAAAGCTTGCCTTTTGTATCTTGTCGTGGTTTTGTCTAGACTAAACCACATCTAGGCTATGTCTCCCTTTCGTTTAAATATGAACATCGAAAGGTTAAGATGAAAGCCTGAATGGACCAAATTGTATTCTCTTTGAAACCAAAGTTCTATTTATAAATGGCCTTACCATACTTGCCCAGTTGTAACGACATAGTTTGGTAGTTTTTGTCTATGAATATTATCAAACAGATAATTCAAATTCACTTATTTGTAAGTTATTGTAAAGTTGATTGCACATCTTTAGGTGCCGAGTGGCAGAAGGAACTAAAAGAATCTAATAAAATAACATTAAATAAATTCGGCGTTTCGACCTTCTTGGTACAGACAATATGCGAGGGTTCATACGGTTTCATACACTGAATTCCAAAAAAATACAAAAACAAATCGATTCTTTCAGCTCATTTGGTTTATTAAGCTAGAAAAGGTTCTTACCAATTAAATGCTAGGTATAGTTTTATTTTAACGCTAGCTATCGAGCTATCGCTTAGAAATTGAAAAATAAAATTAAAATCATAAAAAACTAGTATTTACAATTGAAACAATTGAGCCAACTGCAGCGTTTTGCAAACAATCTATAGGTATCATTATTGATCCCTATCAATACTAGTCGGAAGTTTGTATTACATAGGTATGTCTATTGTTTTGTTTTTTGTATACTGGAGATCTGCAGGGGTATTTTAATTCATCGGAATAGAATTCAAATTTTAATCTTACGTTTTAATTTAATTTTAATCTGCTTTGGTTTTTGCGCGTGGAGTGGACCAACAGTTCTATAGTACTGATGGGAGTTACCAACTATTATTAGATCTCTATAATAAATGGGACAAGTTTCGATTCAATAGTTCTACCATCGAACTGCTGGGATAGAAAAGTGGTAACAGTTCTATGACGTCACAGTCCTATAGAACAAATGGGAGTTTACGGATAAATGTATTAAGAAAAAAAAATCGCGACAGCTTTTAAAAATATACCTTACAGTGTCCTTGAAAAAGTACAAGCAATATTAATGAAGGACCTAATACGAAATACTCAAAGCTTCACTATAAGAGGTACAACCTTTCACGCACGACTTGGCACCCAACAAGCTCATGTACCCTTTGCCCAACGAGCATAATGGGTTGGGTTAAATACACCCCAACTCAGGTAACCGCTATGATTTCAGATTCTGAATTATATTTGTTGGATTCGAGTTTGGGATACGAGGATGGGCGAGTTTATTGCATGTCGGGTTTAGAGTACAAAGTCAGAATTAAAGTGATGAGCGAAAAGTTATTACTTTAGACTTTTACTTTTACACAGATTACTTCATATAAGTGAGTCGCAACGCAAGAGATTTGTCAGGTATTACGTAAAATAAAACTTACCAATCCCTGGGGTACCAAAATCCAACAAAAAACGATAGTGAGGTTGCAACTCGCAGTAACAAAATTATCTCGTGAGAGCGAGTAAATCAACTTAAAAGCTGGAACGATTCTATAATCATTCTATGTCCAGAATAATAATCGAAATGAATAAAACCTGTGAGTTTTTTAATATGCCTAATGCCATAATGATGCCAGTGGCGGACGTACCAGCAGACTGTTTTTTAACCCTGAAAAAAAAAAAATCTTGGCCCTATTATTTTTTTAGTAGGTAGGTACCTATTCATTTTGATTGCGCGTGAGGGGGTGTGGGGGTATGCCTACTGGCGTCAAATGTGTAAATCCGCCACCGAATGATGCCATAATTAAAGCTATAGGACATTTTAATGTTTTATTATAGTTTAAGCTCCACTAGAACTTTTAGACTTAGAATAGGAAATTGGGAACGTTTTGCAATAAACCTTTTCACTCCCAAATCACGCTTAACCAGATACAGTCTAAATTATCTCGCCCGATAATTGTTCGTCGCCATGCTCCCAGTTTCAGGTGTCAAAGGCCATAATGACGTGTCGGTAACGCGAGAATGTTGTCCCGTCATTATAACAAGCCTACGCGTCGTTAAAGCCGACAGCCATGTTTATTAACACGTACACAGCGTTACATACGAGCCTCAGATTAATGAGCTCGGATTTGATGAAGACAATGTAGCTAACAAGGTAATCAAAGTAAAGAGGTTAAAAATATTGTGTAACGGTTTTGGTAATGTTTTGTTCTATTTCTTGGGAAAATCTTATTTTCTTATTTTCAGCTTGTTTTGTATTATCGATATATCTTCTCTATCCTAAAATAAATTCAATATCAGTAAGAATTCAACGACAAAAAAAATTATAATGGAGAAGAGAAATCTTATAAGATGATCAAATATCGCTTTGTTTTACAAATTATCTTTGGTACACTTTTTATAAGTTTTTTGAAGTAAGTCAACTTATTTTTTTGTAAGGTTATTCGTTTTTTGAAGTAATAAGTTAACCTATCTTGTAGTTAGGTATTCTAGGTAGAAATGTATTATTTTCCAGATATTCAATGAATACTCTTGAACTGTATCATACTCATAAGACCTTGGTACATTTCCGTGAGAAAGTAACTAAGTATATCTCTTGTATAGTATTCACAGCTGCTTTGTTTCTTCTATTTCCACTCTCACAAAATATGTATTAATTTAGTTAATTCTGCACATCTCATACGGCTCGTCGAGCCGAAGTAACTCAGTAATTTTAGTAACTAAGCCCGTAAAGACTAACACAGATTTACCAGCTTGTACCCAAACCAGACTATTTCATCAAAGTCAAATCTCCCCTGTTATTCCGGCCGCACCACAATAATCCGTACAGTTCAATTTGCTGTACGTGTAAAAACGTGCGTATAGACAGCACTAATCTCCCAATACCCTGGCACAATGAATCCTAACCACTCTGGCACGCGCCTGTGAATTTCACGCTACATGGTGCAGCCGTGTGCCTACCGCATGGCAGGTTATTTGTTCTTGCACCTCTGGTAGAGTAGAAACTCTACATTCAAATCGAATTTGAAGCATACAACTTGCCATTTGGATAAAAGTAAAACTCATTTTGACTTATGAAATAACTTAAAATTAATGATTTTGTTGAAGTCAAAATTATTGAAGATTGAGCAGAAAACTTTAATTAATTTTAATTGCATAAATGTCTCTTCTATAAGAAGTAATCACACCCCACGATCTCTGAAATATTCATGTTTAGTTACCACAATTTTGCTTTTATGGACTAAACATAAATTTATTTTTGGCGTAGCATAAGTTAGTAAGTTGGCTCTCGAACAGACAATTCTATCCGGTTATAAAGTCTAACTAAAAAACACCCATCGGATGTCAATTGTAGAGACTTTTCCCGTTCGGTTTAGGTAGAACCCAGATAGAGCTACATACGTTACTACTGGGCGTTATTTATTTTGTTCCACATACAAATGAACAAAAGTCAGTGGCCGTGAACAGAAGAGGCCGAGATATTGAGTGTTGTATCACACCACCTCGTAAAATAGCAGTAAAGTGGGGTTGCTCTAGTTTACATTTATCCATCGATGATTATTTACGATAAACATAAATCATATAATTTAATTTATCAGTTTCGAATGTGTTAGAAATATATATTATCGAAATCATGTCATATTAAACAGAGGGCTAACTCAGAAAAGGAAAAGTTTCGTTTTTGTTGTCATGCAAAAACACCATATCACTTCTACAGCAAGCTTGTATAAGATTAAACAAATCCGAAACTTCGAATTCGTTTTTAAAAGTACGGGCTCAGATTACGTAAATACGATACATTTCAATGTCATTCGGAGATATCGATAACATTGTGTACGCATCCAGTATTCGGCAACAAAAGTAAATGTATCAGAAAACCAAAAATAGCAAGATCAGGTCAATGAGGTTAAACATCGATATCATGCATCGATCATCCCTACGCACGATGAAGTAACACGCCTTCACACTCGCTGATGTCACATTTTCAGACCATCGGAGCGCGAAATAAGTACATTTTTGCGCGCACCATGTGATATAAAAAAATAATGACATGTTTTAAAAGTAAATCTCGCTATTGACACATGACAGAGTCCTGGAATTGAACGGGACGTAATGTAAAACTGTCAACTTGCAGCTGACTCGGAGCATTTTTTGTTAAAGAAAAGTTAAATCGGCTGCCTGAGGAGTTAAAGAACTCTACTCGAAGTGGCATTCAATGGTGAAAAATAAAGTATGCTTCATTGACTACTCTTCTTTTGAATTATCGATAATTACCACCTGTTTGAAACTGTTAAGGGACGTGCTTTTAGAAAAAAAATAAGTTGTTCATATAAAAAATTTCAAACCACATCAGTTCTAAGAAAAAATAAGCCCTCCAAAAATATAAATAAGGTCGTTTAGTTTAACAAATTAACTTTCCTTGAGTAAGTACCTAATAAGCAAAGTAAACGTAACCTAAAACAATATAAAGCGCTTACTCCCTCCGACCTATCCACCGACTGGCTTAAAAATTGGACGTGGACGGATTTTTGCACAAAGCATTTTTTAATGAGACCTTTAAGGGCACCGAGACTTTGATGCGATAACTTTTTTCGATATTTTCGCCTTCTCCAAGAAAAACAGAGGCTGTCTTTGTCATGCACTCGTTATGTGAGGTCTTACCCTCTCTTTCTGCGAAACTGCAAACGAACGCTTGAGGCATCTGCAATCAATGGAGCGAAGAAATTGAAATAAGATAGCTAAAGGTAGCACCGACTCATAATAAGAGCTCGATGTGATACTTCGCCGTCTTTCAGCGGAGGGAATTTTCTTTGTATGTAAGGATCATTTCCTCTTTACGGTTATTTAGTACTGTCAGCGAACCGACAGGCAAAAGAACAACTGAGGGAGGGAAAGTTAATTTGGTCTTCTGATGAGACTCAATGATAGACGGATATTATCGGTTGACTGTGCAATTCCGGCCCTGCGTTTCATGTGCGACCCTATATAGCTTGGGGCTGGGTTAAGTACTTACTTGATGGGTTTGGGCAGTCCCATGGCTCTTTGATACTGATGTACAAACCTTGCTTTGATTTGATAGTGATGACTCTATTTCTCTAAGTTTCATGGTGGGCTTTCAAATTTTGATGTAGTATACGTTCCCAAATGAAATTTTTGAATCCAAAAATCATCATTCTTTTATTAATTATACGCTATTTTTGTTTCAGGTACGTACAAAACCTCAACAGCCGCGTAAGTTCCAACAATTTCAAAGAAACAACCACAAAACAAAACCTGTGAAATATTCGAAATCAATATTCCCAATAAGCATAAATTACAGAAGCCCAACACGGAATCAATCCGACATTACACATTCCATAAATTGTCGCTCGGAAACAATTTGCTTGTTCAACATGAAGACGTATCGTTTCAGTGTAAGATTTCAGAGGGAATATTTTATTTGAGGCTTACAGGGGCTTGAGCAAACTGTTTTGCGTGAATTTTTTTGGTACTTTTGTGTATTTTGCTAAAATGAAACCAGTCACTTTTAAACAAGTTAAAAATAATCTGTTATTACGACGTGGGTATTAATTCTACGTAGGTATTAAAATAAACGCTCTAAGCTCTACAAGTCGCCGGGAATTACTTTAGATAGCGCTTTCGCAAAAATCTACGCCAGTGAAAATAGACTAAAGAAAAAACCATAAAGTAGACCACGACCCTCAGTCTATTAATATAACTAAAATAAAAAAAAAAAAAATATTATAAAATATTGAATAATAATATTAACTATTATTTATAGAGTTCTTTTTATTTTCCCTAGTCATCGCGTTTTAGAGATCGCGGTCAAGGGGCGACGCAAAGTGACCCATGACCAAGATCGCAGCAACAATGAAATAAATAAAAAAAACCTCCTTTAATGTAACATTTGTTGTAACACAACTTAAATGTAACAGTGTTGTAACACAACATTCAGAGATATACGTCTTTTATACCTAGTTATTACGAGTATATATTAAACATATTTCAGTAAAATTTGCACTACATCTTACTCAAATATCTACAGAATATGAACCCGACGCAGAATTCCGCTTCAATAAACCTTCAGTAAAAGTTATCTATTGCCACTAATCAGTCGAATGCATCTAAACAGCTCCGATCTTACTTATGAGTGCAGACTTCCTCTTGTTCCATGAAGGCTTAATACTGTACTGCACTCTAACTTAGCGAACCACCCAAGTCAAACTGACTTTGCAACTTGATTGAATTGATTACCCTACACTTGTATTTATAGAGAATCGATTGTACTACATTTTGCTTTTAGATAAATAAATAATGCTGGATAATTCACACAGCATTATCTAGCTCCAGACTAAACAGTACTTGTGTTATGCTATATAACTGATACATATTCCAAAACATTACATTACTGAGATATTTTTTACCCTACATACAATTACAAATATCTACAGATCGTACAAACTTTGGTTCCGTGGCGAGAATCGAACCCACAGGAGGAATTTTGTCCACTGTGCCACTGAGGTCGTCATCGTCAGGTATCACTTCTAACCAATAGTTTATTCCTACAGTTAACACGACGTCATAACTCGAATACGACCGTTCTTACCGCACATTAACCCTCAATTTAGTTTTTACCTACGAGGTATTAGAGTTCGAATTCAACTGCTTCGTTTGTTTGAAATTTTAAAAACACATTTTATTCAGATATTTCAGTAAGCTCTGCGTGTGATTTTATAAATTGAATAAGATTTCACTCCTAAAACTTTTAAAATTCAATAACTTAATATTTTCGCAGTGCAAGTAATTTTACTTTATGTTTCTTCAAAGCTTTGAAAGTTTATTTTAGTAAACTCTGAAGCAAAAATAATATGAGTATTAATTTAGATTTTATTTTATTTATTTAACCTCGAGAACCGAGCTTTTTATAATAAGTATTTTCTGGAAGTAGACGTTAAAATTTAATCATGCATCCATGTTTTATACCTCTATTATTTTATCCGCTCCTTTGACCCGACAATCATCCGTGCAACAATGCATGTACCCTTCTAAACTTTCATATAACAGTGTACGCCAACAACTTCATACTATAGATACTACAGCAGAGTGAAGTTATCTACATATACATAGCTACTACAACAGTGTGAAGTTAGCTATATGTGGGTCCGCAACAACACTTTGTTCGCCATTCCGCTATCAAACAATCGCGTGTCTGAGGCGCCTCCAGCTGTAATCAGGGTCCCCTGTGTTTAGATCATCGCTGATAACAAGGGCAAAGGACTGGCTAGAGCTACGCTCACTTCTGGCTATTCTCCTAAAAGGATCTTGATTTTCCTCCTTAGGGATGTCTGCGAAAATGATTGAGGGTGATGCAAGATTATTCTAGACAGTGATTTGATTGGCAGTCGATGATGTTATTCAGAAATTATTAGGAATATTGAATGGCTGCAAAAGAACAAAGATAGATTTTATTTGAGTAAATATCTAGTGAATAAAAATGCAAGTACGATTTAAGTCGTGCGCTAACTGAAAATAAAGTTCTATAAGTCTCCACCAGTGTTTCTTTTGTGTGAAACGCTTCTGTGCCGCTTGGCCTACTCGGCAAAATAACTGCAACGTAGCGACAAGTAAAGGCTGACTCGCTGCTGACTTCGCAACCCACCTTTTATTCGGAGATTTAACTCACTTAACATTCTGACGAAAACGAATTTGGCCTTCCCTTTTCCTCTGGTATCATTCTGTACATCGCCATCTCGTTTTCATGCCGGCTTTCTTCATTCATCACGCAAATTTCTAAGCTCGACGTATAATTTGATCGAGAACAGAACGCTGTGTCAGCGATTTCAAGAAATCGACGGACGGAGTTTTCTTTCCATCCATGATAGATTACCTACAATAAAAACGTATCTTACAAAACTAGTGTTTTTTACGCCGTTAACCTTGTAGTATGTGAGCTTTTATGAATCAGTTAATTAGATTAGCAGGAGGAAGGTACTTAGGTCGCTAAGGTCTTGAATAAAAATGGTAAACAGCTTTTTATAACTACGCAGCCATAAAATTCAGGAAAATAGCAACGACGCTATTTTATATTCTGCCTATGTCGTAAAGCAGCAAGGTGAACGACTGTACGTGTTATTCAAATTCATAAAAATAATTTCAATATCATTACCTACTTCCAAAGACTTTTGCGCTCGGAATTTTTTATAACCGACATTTTGTTTTCTGGAGATTAAGTATATTTTCAGCAAAAACGTGACATATTTGAAGGGTGTTATTGGGTATCATTTTTTACATTTGATGTAATTTTTAATAAGTTTCGTCATTACTGAACAGACACAAAAACTGATAAATAATGTGGTTTTTATTGTTTCTATTTGGTTTCATTCTCCTAAGGAAAACTTATATAAAAAAAAAACAATTTCAGATTTCCCGCTTAAAGTTTTTTTCTCGGGGATAACTGGACTTAAAAAACATTAATTCTAGTTTTCCCCTTAAGGGGGATTTATCAAGGGGAGGAAACTGGTTTTCTAAGAAAGAAGTGGTGTAATAAATAGGTCGCTAGTTCTAAATAGGAGGGTAGATCATAACAATCATCTAGTTATGATAGATAGCGGGTAGTAAGGATGAAACTAGTCATCTTAGATACGAAACCGCCTCAGACCCCAATTGTTCTCTATATTAGCTCCACAAAGCTACCCATTCACCCGAATAGGCGGTAATGAAGTTGAGTACCGAATAAAGTACTAACGATTTTACCGTCTTAAACAGGGCGTTAACGAGACAATCGTCTTACGCGTATTGTCTTTGTGTCGCCTGTGAATGGCACGCCTTAAGGGGACTCGATTCACGCCTGTTTTCACACAATACTTAATTACTTAAGGCTTGCTAGACTTGCCTTTGAAATGAGCAGAGGCAGACATGCTATGGAAGCTTGTTCCTAGCTGTGGTTAGGACCAAAGGAAATCCTTTCGTTAAATACCTACATGTTGAGTTTTAAAGATGCCGCAATAAAGACTCATTATAATTTCACCCAAGAGATAACAGATACATTTCACGTGAACAGCTGAGAGCCTTAAATAAATCTGTTAAAGCTGCTCCTTAACAAGTACGAAATAATAACCGTCGGCAATGCGTGCGTTTTATCGCCGGCTTTATAATAAGTTAATATCTATGTATGACAAATAATATGGAAGTCGTGAGCAACCCCGTTTTATGGCGCTTGGCTGTTTGGATATGATATACCTACTACCTGCCTACTCGCTATCGTTTTATGTGCCTACTTCATCTTCAGTAAGGTACGCAAACTTGGGATGAAATACGTTTCGGTTGTACACAGGGAAACCCTCGGGTTTTGTTGTCTCCGCTATTTCAAACATTGCATATGTACCCAAGATATCTCGAAACCCTTCGGCACTATGTGCATATTGAGGTTTCTAAATTTACTTAGAAGATATCTTTCATTCCTAGCAAGAAGGAACGAACTCATCACACACGGCCGGCGCGTTAAGCGAGCATATCTGATTACGACGTAATCCCTAATAACAAACACAGTAGCTCACGATAAGGCGCCCTCACGTAGCTAATAACGTACGGACACACGGCCGCGGAGTGTGGCGAACGTGCTTCGACGGACTACGGAACTGTATTGAAGATGCTATCATTGTTTGAGAGTTTAATGAAAAAAATTGATGAAACAAGAAAATCTACATTGGCAATGTAGCGAATAATACTTTTCATCGAAAACTTGAACTTGACTAACTGCAGCCAAGAGTATTATTAATGCATTCACTGCCTAGAGACACGCAAAGGCACGCGCCGCTGCACAGCGCTGCAAGCGGACATTGTGAACATGCGTGTTATAACAGACATAAATGATTGGTATTTTAAAAATTACTTGCCAAGTTCTCCGCATTAAACTTAAACTCCCAAAAAACTCTCCAGAGCAAGCGGAGATAGTTTCTCCAGAAGTTTACAAACACGCCAGTGTATATCCTGTACCTACCTACTTAGCAATTACCAAAATGAGATAGTTTAGTTGCTAGTTGCTTTACAAGACGCTGAGTCACGGCGCTTGCAACTTCATACAGTCGGTTTACTTCGGCCAGGGATACCATAAAGTAATTCCAACAACCGAGGGAGATATACGTTCGGAGTACGTGAGAATTCTTACTGTAACTCGCTGAGGTACGAGTTTGACTTATACCAGTAGGGCTTAAAACTTTGTCTGTAATTGGATGGAATGTGTTTTCGTTCAACGTGTCTGAAATGAATAGCTGGATGCTGTTCAAAATGAGTCATTTTCGGATTAATCGTGCTCTGCCTTAGGCCACATCTTCACTTACTGAAGTGAGATTTCAAATTTGTTTTTTTTTTATATTACGTTGCATAACATCATTGTTTTCAACCTCAACCTGAACAGCCTGTATTGGTCGCCTTATTGGCCTTATTGGCGTTTATCTCATTGGGGGGTAGTGACTTAAATCCCTCGCTGGGCATGCGGGTTGGGCATCGCAGTTCGGTGGAAGAATTGTTATGCAAGGGGCGCTGCTGCCCGTCCCCGGTGGATATCCCTTAGTCGCCTCTTACGACACACACGGGAAGAGTTGGAGTGGTTAAAATTCTAAGCCAGCACCACACATCAACAATATAAAAAGTTAATATGATTGTTATTGGAAAACAAAAAAAAACGATCAAATTACCTCAAGCTCTACTTGAGTCTATTCTTTCCTAAATCTACAACTTGTTCTAGTTTATTCCCGATAAAAACAAGAGAATCATCCCTTAACTCCCCCGCAGGACAAATGAAACTGACACCGCGCGCCGCCAGAAAATCACAAAAATATATTATTTTTATATCGTTTTTACTGTGAAAGTCACCGGCGATTTGGCAAAGCACGACCTGGCTGTACGCCAAACAGTGAAAGTTTAGACATCGCCCAATGAATTTGTTTATACAAGATCTTTGGGGAGGCTCGAGCCAAAATTCGAGCGGTGGAAATCGAAAGTCAATGTAAACATTGGAAATTATATTTACGATCGGCTGGGGTGAATCAGGTTTGTGGATATAGCTGCTTCAATCGAAACTTATGTAAAGTGAAATAGGGAATCCTTCAGAAGGATTGATACCTACAATATTCTAACTACAAATAACGAAAATAGGTCGGGGTCAGTCTCGGTAACAAGCTGTAAAAAGACAATTTAGCCACACCTGTGTTCTATTTGCTATTCATTTGTTGCGAAGTGTGTCAACTGAGTGAAATGTCATTCCATTACTGAAGAATAGCACAATGGCCTTGCAGAACAGTCGTCCACGACACGTTATGAGTAAAGGGTCAAACCACATTTATCGATGCAAAATTGGCGATGGTTTTATGTTAACGACATGCGAGAGCTGTCTCGTCGAGTGACCCGATACAAGCCAATGCAAGTGACGAGGCCATTAGCACTAGATTCCCCTTATAACCTACTAGCAGCGCCTTGCGGTTTTACCCGCGTAGGTCTCGTTCCTGTGGGAATTCCGGGATAAAATATAGCCCTTGTCACTCCCTGAAAAGTAGGCTTTTAACGATGAAAGACTTTTTTGAATCGGTCCAGTTGTTTCAGAGCCTATTCTATACAAACAAACGAACAATCAAATCTTTCCTGTTTATAATATTAATAAAGATTACCCTACATTTTGTTCTTGAAAATAAAAGTTATTTGCAACTTGTAGCAGGCATAAAGGACTACCGTTCAATATAGTAAATTTGCCTAAGGTTTTTTCTGGGTATATAATAAAAATATAATAAAACTTAGGATTCAATGTCGATAAATATAGTGAGACCTTTACCCGACAATGAAAAGGTGCGGCGTCTAAACAGAAGTCATGGTGTTAAGTAATGACACCGCGGTACAGTCAGACAGAAGCTTAGCGTAGTGCCACACCTTCCCCTAGTAAATTCTATTTTCTTTGCAACAAAATAATTATCAGAAAAATGTTCAGGAAAAATACTTTCCCCTAACGAAGGCTTGGCTTGCAAAGAAATTAATTCGAATAATGCTATATGGCTTTGTCAGTGGCCGCTGGCTATAAATGTAATTACTTAGTTTGTAGCTTTGGTCACGTAATATTCCTCTCAAAAAGTGGAATACGGAAAAATTAAGGATTTTTTCCTCTGTTGTACAAGCTAATGGTAGGTAGGCAAGGAACCTATATAACGCCTTTCTGCCAAGCTTTATGCCCGTCGTAAACTTGTGCCTGCTTTCAACATATGCCCAATACGATATATCTACTGACCACCTAGGGCTGTAATTTAGCAAAAAATATTGTGAACTAAGAAAAAATAATAAGTTTTCGTAAAAGTTATTTACTCTACATCGTAACACTTGTCACTTGTCATAACTATTTATACTAAGTTAAGTCAAAGATTTGGTAGGTAATATTCAAGGTCTGCTTATAAGACTTGGAAATTTAAAAAAAACTGTGTTTATTTGTCTCTTTTTTATTGATAGTCCCAGGCAAAGGTGAGATGTGCTTTCTTCAAAATTAAGATCGGGCAGTTACATTTTAATTGGCTTTATTCCGAATTTAAGTAAAAGTTACTCAACGAAGTTGCTAATTGTACGATATTTTTTTGATGAACACTGACCGAAGCTATAGTTGTACATATATAATATCATATATATATGTATAACTATAGTAACGGTACAACAAGTCGTCAAATTGCGAGCATAAAAAAATATTTTCTTCATTAAGAGTGAACTTTTTTTTCGGGAGTTACTCAACCCTACAAAGACAGCCCTAAATGATGGGCGAATAAACGCCTTTTTGTTTCAGCCGGTTATTGTGGGGACTCTTTATTAAGTCGGGTTATAGGCTGCGTGGAGGTGCTTCGGTTATAAACTGAGATGGCCCCATATTGTTCATGTTACTTTTCGCGAAATTATTATCTTAATATTTTATGTCAGTACAGTTGGCACCAACTGGCAATTCAATGTGAAAAACTCTAATATATAGACTTTAACTCTGGCCAAACTCAAAATACAATGTTTGTAACATCCTTGTCGCAACACACAAGGTGTTAAACGTGTTAAACCTAAACTTCAATTTCTTATTGTTGCTTTTTTGACGGAATTATCTCTACTTGTAAGTTCTTTAATAATTTCAATGTTTACTGCTGTTACAATTGTTTTTTTAACTAAACAAGACAAAACGAGAACGTACAATTTTTGTGTACCTAGATTATTTATCGAGGCTTGAGTGTACATATTTATGAAGTGCTACACAAATTATAAGGTAAACCCTCACAAATGATATGTGAGCTTTATGAAGCTGATATATGAAACAGAAAACTACGTTTATCTGTCAAGGCATTCATATTTCATATATTTTACATTTTAAGGAAACACATTCAATCATAGTATAAGGAAAGTTCATCACTGTATTTACTGAGACAACATCCACATTACTACAATCCATTCTAATTACAATTTAAAGCGCTGTACAATGTTTATTTTGACTTTAAGCACTTCCTTTGGTTTTGGTTCAAAGCACACTTAACTTTTAAGTTAATTAACATTCGGTAGGTTGGTACGGTCAAAACAAACAGTACTGGGAGGTTTCTCTTATGTAAATGGCGGTGAAGCTTTTGGGAAGACTCGAGTAGGTAGATGCTACGCTTGACGTTTGCCTAAGACTCGGTCCCTGTCTGTTTAGGTTACTACCTACAACATAAACTGGTTTTAGTTGCTTTAATAAAGTGAATCCGTCCTTACTTTTTTAAAAGGTGAACGTTATGGAACCGTCACGCTCGAGTTAGTTACGCTGAATCGGCTTCAGTAGTAGGTAACTTTAACAGTTTAAAGTTAGAACACGTCAGAAGATACGCAACCGTACTATTATCACATTTGAGTATCTTCTAACACATGTCATAAACATGTGATCACATAATATCTATTTTGTTAAGTTATACAGTTTTGTGGGCATATTTATGTAAACAAACAGGAAAACGTTTTCACAGAATTGGCCTCACTAAAACAATTTCTGTCAGCCTTTTGCGCAGAGACTGAGTTCTAGTCATTTCCTCCACTTCCTCGCCATTCTGAAGATCTGATTTCCGAAGAACCAACTTTCTGTGGGGTGGCGAACTACCCATTTATTTACTGCTCTACAATTTGCTACAAATTGATACAATCTGAATAATTTATGAAGAAAATAGTTTCTAAGTTATAATAAGTTATAAAACAAAACTAAATATAAACTTTTAATCTACAAAAGGTTAAAGAAATAATAAATTTTGGAGATGAATGATTAAATCTCAAAGTTTTAAGAAGTTGATAACAAAAACAATATCAAGGCCGGAGATAGATATTTCAAGACATTAGAAAAAAGTAGTATCATACTTAAATTCAGAGTTATTGGACCAGTGGTATTTTTTTAATTAATGCACTATTTAATGCGTTTATTTTCTTCTATTAACCTAGTAAGTAACAGCTACTCCTTTTTTGTGCCTATTACAAAACCAACGCCTGACACGCACAGACAAGAAAATAAATTTCCGTCACCGCAAACACATTACAGAGTCGAAATGTGTGTATTTGTGAGACGGAGATTGTGTACCTATTTATTTTTCGTCCGAAACATCCCCTCAGCCCTTGGACGCACGTCACACTCACCTTATTTACCCGCTTGAGGGTATTTGCACACGTGCTGGCGCCAAAACCTACTACTTTATTTATGTACGAGAGCCCACAATCAAAATTATTAATGCTTTTTATGTATGGAAATCTGGGGCTTTGTCCCGCAACGGACACTGAGTCTTTCGACTACGAAATGTATGGAGAAGCTGTGTCATTCTGAAGTCTCTAAGCTCTAAGTGTATAGTAGTATTATGGCAATTCTTTAAGTTTAAACTTAGTTGTCGGACAATAAGTAACAGTTGATAAAATAGCCTTTAACGCACCAACAACGCTTTATTACAATGTTATATTTTGAACCAACTTCAAAAAATGCGGAGGTTTTCATTTCGAATGTATTTTTTTATAATAATCACTCTCTACTCATAATTTTTGACTGGGTGGTACGATTTTCACGATTTTTTTATTTGAAAGGTGGTGCTTTCCGTGTGGTCCCATCTTAATTTGCTCCAGTTCTGACGATGGGATTCATGAAAAAACTATATAACTGTAGTCGGTTTATAGTTTTTTAAAACAAAATCAATTATTATTTATTGCAGGTACCTGCAAGGTACCTATCTATCTCATAGACTAACGCGATATCGATCATAACTTTACTAAACGTATTAATATAGGGTAATCAAGGTACACGTAATCCTTTATTAATATGGGTATTCGAAGATATAACTAAGTTCGATACCTATCACTACACAGACTTCTTATTTACCTACCCGTGACGGCCGATCCATTCATTTCGCAGGTCACATCCCTTCCCTCTAAATTGCTTTTATTCGTCGACTGACTTAATAATATTCTGTAATTAAAACCTGTGGAGGTTTTCACCGCGCGCGGTTATGAGCGTTTTTTGCGAATGCGTGTTAAAATTAAAACGGCTATTAATCGTCTTGCAATGGAGGTCCCGCGCGACTTTCAGAGATAAATGTTGTTTGCAAAAATTTGTACGTCAAATATGCCAGAATTTGTGTGGGTGGCGAAATTAAGCGTATTAATTTGAAGCTATTGTTGTAACTTAGCGGAGGTTTGCGGGTTTTATTTACAGGGACAACAGAGCAATGTTGACCTGATCGGTATCTGTAACGAATCACAAAATTGAGATGATTATGTTGTATTCTCGTTGGAAATACTATGTGTAATATTTGAATCAATAGACAATTGGTGGTAGGGATTCATTTTAAGAACTAGGAAATCTACTTTGCCCTTAGTTAATCCAGTTCAGTTAAATGTATGGGTGACCTGAGAATATCAAGTAAACAAACAGTTAAAAGTTATGATAACTAAGTTCCTACACAACTAACCACAGTTACTACTTATATGTAAGTGGTGTGTGTGTAACTAATGTGTAACTAAACACAGTTACTACTTATGAGTAAATTAGTAAAACAAAGTAAAACTAACAACGATATCCAAACAAAAGACTAAACGCAAAAATATTCTAAACAAATGACGAGGACTATTTATGCAAATACAAGTAGTATGCATACATCCAAGCTGAATTTGGAACCACTTACACATGTGCATATTTTTCATTTCATCACAAGAATAGGTGCGGAATAAATAAAACGCAGGTAGGTACCGAGCAAATAAATCTTCGTTACACCGTTTCGTCACCCGATCGATCAGCATAAAGAAACATCGGTTCTGAGGCTTGCATCCTTATTCGCTATAACCATCATCATCGTCAGAGGCTCCTTTAAGATGAAGAAACGTTACATGTTGCGTTTAAATATTAGTTTGAAATTGAATATGCCAAAATTCTAGCATGCTTCTTGGCATGCTTCATGCTTCCGTAGGTACGTATCTCCTCCCTCCGAAGGGTTTCCGCCTGGCCGGGGCGAGGGGGCTTAGTAGTCGCAGCCTGGTCACCCGCGATGAAGCTGAGAGGAACCCATGGGGCCGTGCCTACGCAGACGGCGACATGGCCGGCCACGGGACGGACCGCTCCGCTGTGTTTTGCGCTCTAAGCCCTGTTGGAGCTGTAGTAAGTTGCGGTGTAGGAGGCGCCGCAACTAAGGCGAACGGCCATGCTGTATGGGCAACACGGCCGCAGATACGTAGCCGCGGCGGGAGAGGAGTGCCGGTATTGTGGTACGCCGCTTTCCCTGCCGCGGTCTTGGCGGGGTCGCCACCGTTTGATGGCGGACGCAGTGGGGTCGCAGGGGAAGAGGAGTGTCGCTATGGTGAAGGCCGCTCTCCTTATCCTCTGCTACCGAGTCGCATGTGGACCCTGGGGTTGTCCGGCGCCCAATTGGCACCACCTCGAAGACCTTCCCAGGTGGTCGCGGCGCGTCATGTGTTTCTGGCGCGTCGCGAAGGGTGGTGCTCCACACCTCCCAGTGAGTATTCACTGGGAGGTGTGGAGCACCACCCTTCGCGATCAGATCCCTCACTGGGGTATCCCAGTCTGATATCGGGCAGCCGTGGTGGGTTCGTGGAAGAAAGCGAAAGCGTCCCCATGTTCCCAACACAAGCGCAGAGGCGGAAGCACTCAGGATAAAAAAAAGGTACGTACATCCTGAATGCCAAGCCTCAAATGCCGATTTGCCGATGAATTAATCAAAAAGTCCATGTCCAGTAAAAGTAAAAGTCCAGTAAAAAAAAATGGCATATTATTTCTAGGTGATGTAATTAAACCTCTAGTTCATCAAATATACATACATTTATAATGTTATTGTCTTTTGTTTTGATACACTATGCATCATTAATCGTTATTCAACTAATAAGATGCTCAAAAAAAGAGATGAACGATTGAAAAAAAGAAGCGCCATTTTAAAGATTTTTGAGATTTATTATTAAGTACACATTTGGAAGGCAGAAGGAGGGTAAGGAAGGAGGGTAAGGATTCTGTATAACTATATGATTGGCAACAAATTAAATGTGATATAGCTGATATAGACAGTATTTGGCTAAAAGCCCTTTAAAAATATAAGATTTAAATAAATAAATCTACTGAGTGGGCCGAACGACATCGCGCGTATTTTCGAGTTACTTTCATGGAATCTCATCGAATACCGACCCGACGTCTCATTGGATTCGGCTTATCCGTACCAGCTCTGACCTAACACCCAATATAACGCTTTACGAGGTGCTTTGTATCACATAGCCGTTTGAAGCTGTCGCCTATGGCGGACTGTGCCTTTGGTTTGAATCCCGGTGGTTTGTAATAGGAATGTTAATGATATATAAATCAAAACACACCAAAAAAGGACTTGTGCTGCGCTGTGCATAAAACGAAATTGATTAAGGCCCATACACCAGCGAAAGTGGCGCCCCCAGCTATTATATCTTATTATTACGTTGAACGCAGGAATTTTTAAAAATCCTACGTTCAGTTTGTGGTATCTATTATAAGCTATTTATTAATGCCTCTGTAATAGTTTCATTTTGTAAAGCTTAGGAAGAGATACGAAGTTGCGCTTTTTGGCCACCAAACTCTATTTTTGCATCTCCTCCTAAACTATATGAGATAAAATTATAAAAGAGGTATTAAAAAATTGCTTATAATAGATACCACAAACTGAACGTAGGATTTTTAAAAAATCCTATGATAAACGTAAAAATATGATAAAATAGGAATTGCTGTCAGATTGGCTCGGGTATGCGCCTTAACAATGACTGGATTATAGTGCATTGAAGTGATATTTTTTTAATACTTTTCAATTCCTTAGACATGTCGGCCACAGTATTTGAGCAAACGGAATATTTGCACTAACCCTCAAAAAAGCAGAGGCTTTTCAAAGTTACTAAAAAAAAATATTTAACAATAACCTTTACGTAAAAAATTCTCCTCTTAAAAAACACTACGTATTTTAAACCCTTTTATCTTTCTAATAAATCACCCGCAACATATTTCAGTCTTACTCCGATGAGGCATAAGGAAGCCTTCAAGGGCCAGACCCGGATTATCCGCCACCGTGATCAAACCGCCCACGACCTCTGGTAGCAGTAACTACTGGAGCCTTTATTATACGAGGGCTGATTGCTTCCGCCGGTATATTGATAGGCAGTGCATTATGAATAGGCCTGTATGAAGCTGTATGCTGTAGAACATACAGCATATAGAGCACTTATGGGTCTACTTGGTACTCTTGTATAAATACATAGTTATAACCAATTAATTTTGATTGAAACTCAGACTAACACATGGGTCTTGCAATGAATAATAATACTTTTGAATACAACTCCTTGATACTCGAAACCACGTGGTTTAGCCAAACAATTTATTTTTCCAAATAGCATTCTAAAATGTAAAAGCCTCAAACCCAGGCAATATTTATATACAAAAGGCACTTTCTCATCCGTAATCGCTCAGAGTCGCGATTCAGCACAAGTGCCCCAACAAACCCACTTTCAATGCGGCCTTTTAAGGCTTTTCACGGCACGAAAACACCCTCTTCCAGTTTCTAAACAAAATGTCTTACATTTCGGGGAAACATTCGTCAGATTATAAACCGGTCAGGATTTCCTACGCTGTGAATTGAGTCAGTAACCCTTTTAAATATGTGTTGGGATTCAACATCCTCGGAAATTACATATCACACAACAACATATCATTTCGGGAGAGCCAATAAACGAACGTTTCGTGACACAAGACCTCGCTTCAAAGATTTCCTGTGCAATTGACCCCAAATAACCATTTTATTTGAAGATATAAACTCGGAACTCTCACTTAGGAAACAGGCACTCTGCCAAAGTCCGAGTTGGATGGCTACACGATGTGGCAATCACAAGAAAACATTACACGTAATGACTGTTTTTATACAGGTTTTGAGAAATAGTCGATGTACATTTGGTCCAAATCCAAGACCGTTCTAACACTATCCCACAGAAACGTATAGTATCTACTACGACTATACCTAGACACTTCAGTAACAACGAAGGGATAAGAGTTTCTCTCCAGCAAAAATATAATCAAAATGAACATTCTCTGCATCTCCTAAAAAAGCTCGTTTTGGGTATTATAGGTGCTTATGTCCTCTAAGTAGTGAAGTCCATAACCATATCGATAAAATTATAGAGCCACTAAGCTGCCTTGGAAATATAACGTGCTTTAACGCTCAAACTTGAGCTTGCCTTAATAAGCGCCCATTCTCGCGATTTTTAATTCCACCGCAGCACCCACGGACCACGGCCGCACGATTTAGCTTAATGGATTCTTTTAACGACCAAATGAATATTTAAACTCAATCCCGTTAAATTAAAATGATATAAAATTAATTCTGGCGAATACGGTTACTGAATTTTATTGGTTTTACAATTTCTTTGCCGTGACAATCATTATTGTCATTGATTTGGAATATTTAATGTAGAGCTCTTTTTGAATTCACAGGAAAGAGATTTCATTATGAATTTAAATTAATTCTTTGTGAATACCGGCCACCTTCAACATTTTCTGAAGTGTCTCCACTTTATAAGCGCCTACTAGTCGTAAATTTCACTTCGATGATTTTATTTCCATAAATTAATAGGTGCGTAAAATATTCTGCGATTTTCTTTTCGTTGATATGGGCGGTACAATAAAATATCGATATCGATAAAAGGGGAAGCACCGCGCTGACGACGCCATTCCATCTCAACAACAACGAGAACAATTTACTCTTTCACCGTAAACTCGACGAATTTCCCCGCGAGCAATGAGCAGCACGCTCCTAATGTGAAATAAGAAACTACATTTTGCCCATTACTCGTTCTGTTCGGCACTCGGCGCTCATTAATAGTAAAAAGCAACCGCAGCGGAGCGGGAGCGGGCAGACAGCGAATGAAATGGGTAATAAAAGTAATAAAGTGTATTGTTTGCCTTAGATCGATAGCCAAAGACCCGTTTAATTAATGACCAATCTCTCGAGACTCACCGGCACTTACACTAATTAATTAAAGTCTGTTGCAAACGGAGTAATAAAGTGAAGTTTCATGTTTGCTTTCATTGTTTTAGAAGCTGTATTTTTTAATGATGATAGGGTGCGGGCTTTGATCGATTCTCGAAGCTGGAGTCGGCAGGATCGAGGTGATTTGATTCGGAGCAAGATTGGGGCGCGAGATTAGATGAAATAGCTATCAGTGCGATACCCTCACCTGGGCCGATCTTTTAAATGACGGCTAAAAAAGAAGCGTCCTTGTGAACTCACTTTGTGATTTGAGTCGCAACTGTAGCTTTTTTTACTTAAACGACTGTAGTCGCTCTCCGTGCTTGAATAGCTGCATTTACAAAATGAAAAGATTTTATCGCTTAACATCTTTTTCTCTTAGTACCTACTTACTTATTTCGTCGCACTGTTGTGATTTAATCGAGATTATTTTCCTCGTGAAAGCGTACTCCTGTTGAACACCGTAATTGTTATGAGTTTTATAGATGCGTATAAAAATACTCGTACGTTTTATGCATAATGGTGTAATGTAGAGTTATATCGATGCATTTGAGCATTTTATCGTTTTCCCATCACTATAAAATTGCTACACAGCACGGCTGCCTGTTTCTTTTTTCTGAAAAATAAAACTGAACATAGGAAAAAAATGTTTCATTGAGTCCGATAGGAACCAATATTTCGTGCTACCTTTGATGTCGGCTTATTTAAACATAGGGGTTTCGGCGGCCCATATTGCGTCTCTTCAAAACGCTTCACAAAAATATTTTACTTACTTTCTTTTGGGATATTTGTTGACATAGATATGAATATCTTTATTTGATCACGTGAATAACATCGCACCAGCTGCTCGTGTTTTCTATTACAATTGCCAAACTAGATATCCATAAAAGATACCTACTTTTATTTATTTATTAAAGGAAAACCAGAAGCACATACAAAACATTAAAATTGAGAAAAGAGAAACAGAAGACTATTAAGATGTTTTCTAGTAAGAAGAATCACGAGTAAAAATAATAGTCCGTCCATAAAAGGTGTGAAATACCAAAGTTAACAGATAACAGAACTTTACTACCTACATGACAGCCAAGCCACATCACAAGAGGAGGCGACGTGGAATGTCCAAGATGAAATGGTGAGACGATCTTGACGCAATCTCACTATCACGCAAATCCTCGCGAAAGAATTTCGTAGAAGTAGAATAGAGTCAGGTCTGAAAAAAATCGTATATATATATAAATTGTCTAAACAATTTAACCCGCTCGGGACTGAGCATTATGTTCTGATTTCCATTGCGCATAATTATCACAACGCTGATCTCCATATTGAAACTTCTGTACAAGGATCACATCAGCGTGGGTATAATGCAATAGAACAAAAACATAAAAGCTCGAGTATGGAGCAGTCGTGCCACTTGGAGGATGCTCGGCCGGTTGCCGCCCATTATTTTTACGCTCGTCGGCCACCACTCATCGCAAGGGCAGACGTACACTGCTGACTAAAAATGGAATCGCAAACTGAGATTTACTTCTTATATTTTTCATGAGGAAGAGAAGGATTTTTAATGGGACGGTGGAAGGTTAGCCGTACCTTCCCATTATCTCTAGACATTTAAAAATTATTTGCTATAAGCCCGAGTTTCGCAAATGAGTCTCATATTCGAGAGAAATGCTATCGTGAGACCCGTTTTTGTTGAGTTCTCATGTTCAAAAATCACTTTAAGATGCTATTTAGTTTTGTCATACTGGTGGCCATAATCATTCAAAATCTACCACCCTCCGTCACCCAATTACATTATTACAGGCACGAAAAGTAAATTTTTAATTATAATAATACCTTATCGTACCTACGGTAAAAGCTAGACCAATATTTTTAGGAAAACCTCAAGAATCCTAGATCTAAGCACATACCCTCATTAGAAGCCTTAACCAAAAGCAGAATTGCCGGAATCCATCTCGTTAAGGCACTAAAGAAGGGCACATCAAAATACCTTAACCTTGGGTCCTTTACTTACCCTCCACTGACCTAACTAGAATATTTTACTGAGATTTACCAACTAACCCCTATTAAGACCTTTGGATGATCTCAAGCCTTGCTAATAAATCTGGATTTGTTTTTATTTGATCTACCTAAGTTACTAAGTTACTCTAAGTTTCCATTGTGGATGTAAGCTGGTTAACTAAGAACCTTATTTGTGTTGGAAGAACACCAACGTGGAAGAACACCCGTAACGAGGGACATCTTCAGGGTAAGTGGGGTTCTAGACGCGCGCGTACTGCATCCCTCCGAGCGCTGACTAGATAAGCCGCTTACATAGTTTTTATAATAAAATACTCTAAGTTTCTATGACCTAGAATTAACAATCGAATTCTATTCAACAAAACATCATTAATATTATTTTTCAAAAACAAACGAATTATCTCTTCGGGACACCAAAATCTCGGAAAATATATCTTTAAAAGTGCTGAATCGAATGTGTACGCCACTGTACCCATTCGAGATCTATAAGGCAATCGCCATGCCTTATTTTTTCTTTAATGATCGGTGCTCACTTGCTCTCAACTCGATTTAAAAACCAAATTTCGGAAGCTAGAATAGGAAGTATTAATGTTTACTCTATCCAATCTTACTCTACTCTGAAGTGTGGGTACTTAGTACAGGTTAAGTTCGGATTGATGCCACGAAATCAGTCCAACCCAAATAAATTGTTTATGTTTCAACATAACAAATAAAGTTCTTAGTTAACCCGCTTCCATAATAAATGAATTCGTCCAACTACGATAGTTTTTAAAGTTATATACAAGAGGTACCTCAACCTCAACCTTAACAGCCTATATTGGTCCACTGCTGGACGCAGGCCTCCTTCTGAAGAGCGCCTTATTGGCGTATCTCATTGAAGGTAATGCCCATTCTCCTGCGTAGACCGAGACACGGTCTCGGTGACCCCGTTGACCCACTCACCGCCGCTAACACGGAGGTGACGTCAACCGATTCGTTACCGCACACTACAAAGCCGACCAAAAACCGACCCCGCCGGAAGCGGGGTCGAAGAATTCCCTCCTTCCGCCCGCAGGTGCATTCGTGCACCTAAGGCGTGACCTCCATGCCCTCTCGTAGCATCTGGCGACAGCCCAAGCCGAGGCTCGCACCTAAGTGGCGGCCCTTGTGCGTGTCGCCCCAACCTAAATCTTACCGGCGAGGCGCCATCTGCGCCTGCCAAAAGTCCGGTAACGCTGTCATGGCCATCTGCGGTCAACAGCATCATAGTCCATTCGAAAAAAAAAAAAAGGTTATGTCCATAATCCCCACGCTGGGCATGCAGGTTGGGGATCGCAGTTCGCTGGTAGAATTATTACAAAGCTGTTTATATAATACAAATTTGACTTGTCTCAGTGCTTTAACTCTGACTCCCTGATAAACGCCTTATTAGTTTTTATCTTATGGGGCTCTCTATCCCCACGCTAAGCATCCGGACTTTATCCTATTATAAAGTTTTTCGTAGGTACCTAGTTTAGATTCCTTCCTAAGGAATTAATAGAAAAGATATGATGAGATGTAACATTAATTTTCTTAATAATAAATAACTAATTGAATGGAAGCAGCTAAAATGAATATATCCAATAATTTAGCAACTGCAAAACTATAACAATAATAAATAAATTTATTTCTCTCACAAAGATGGTAGGTACAACAAAAGTTACTTTAGCTTATGATAGGTGGTGGGTTAGAAACAATAATTACAAAGGTACTTAACACTTTCACTGCCAAGGCCACATACGGCGCACCCCTTCGGGTTCACCGCAACGGCTAGTCAGTGAAAGCGTTAAGCTACCACTGATCTATGGTTTCTATAGTTTTAGACGCGCGTACGTACGCCTAAAATAAGTAAACTAAAATAAAGCCCTTATTTTAATGAACATATTTGTGATGTACTGTAGCGGTGCAGCCCTAATCTACGACAACCTTTACACAAAAATTTTAAAACTTCTTCTGTTGAGGTAAGTCAGACAGACTGAGAAATGAAATTCGCTTCGAAATAACACGCTCCGTAAAAGGAACCATTTCATAAAAACAGTATATGAATATTGGTACTAGGGTTTTATGTAGAACGAATATCATACAAATATCATTTCGCTATGTAAACAATCAAAAAAACCTTATGTAAACATTAAAAACCTTATGTAAACATTAAAAAACCTTATGTAAACATTAAAAACCTTATGTAAACATTAAAAACCGTATGTAAACATTAAAAACCATATGCAAAAAAAGCATTTACTACACCAACTCAACAGGAGGCAAGTTTGAATCTAGTTTAATCGGTGAGCAGTCAGCAGCGAGGTTATTAATCGTCCAATAATATGCAAATTATGAGCACTACATCATTGCTAATATTCGCGTTGAAAGTTCAATTCATAACCTGGATTATATTACCTTTGTGTCCACTTAACGCTTTGTTTGTTTGCGCTTTATATTTCTTGCAAGATATATTAAGCTAATTGCTTTATTAAGAGCTTTCACGCACTAGGGGTGGAACCGCGCGGTTTCGTTAGACAAACGTTTTTTAAGCTATTGCATAGCTTCTATCGCGGGCCTTGAGCGCGGGGACCGAATCCAGAAATTCCGTAACGAAAAAACCTTGACGTTTGTCTCTTTAGTTCAGCAACTCGCCTCTAGATGGCATTGCAATAGCTTTACCGCGGCAGTCCCCGAGTGCCACACGTCTTTTTTATTAAACTAGCCAACTAGACCTTTCCTGCAGATTTTCTGACAACCCTACGAGGGCTGTCAGTAAATCTGCATGGAACGTTAAAACCCAGACAGAACAAAATGTTTAAAATATTGATAGGTATCCTACATATCAATATTTGTTTTTTGTATTGAAATAAAAGTTTTAACCTGCTTTTGAACAACCTATGATATTTATTTCAACAATTATTTTTTGTTTAATATGGATTTTAATGTCTGATAAGAACGTTTTTTTACTTCTACAAATTTACAGTGTTCTACCGATACTATTTCAAGCTGTTCTCTGTTCTTTCTACAAGAAGTATAAAAAAAATATGTTGATTGATATAAAATATTGCTCATTTTCTTCGCAGTTGAGAAAAAAATGATTTATCTTCTTGGGACAGCCCGCTTCTTGGAAACGAGACTTTCGACTGATATTAATATGAATCAGTTAAGCTACATCTACATAGATTGTTTGCAACAGTCTACAGTTAGCTCAATTATTTCCATTGAAAATATTAGTTCTATTTTTTTATATTATTCGATTGTAACTTTGTTTTTCTATAAACAACTGTACTTACATAACATAAAAAAACAACCCCTAAACTTCAACTAAAAATAATTGCAACAGAGAAATGACGTCATAGTACGTGAGTCCCCAACGGCGACAGTAAATTGGAGAGCTTAGTATCATTTCTTATTTTTGTTATCAAATTTAAGACGACAACGAATGGCCGTCGCGAGAGACTAAAAAATAGGTGTATTGCGTGCCGTGCGAACTGAGGGACGCCTGGCGCAAGGCATACGAGGTAGCGACTTAAATGTCATGAATAGTCTTATATACTACCAAAATAATACAAATATTCTTTATTCAAACCTTTGGATGGAGAGAATTATACTAATTTAAGAAAGTTTTACCAAAAACTGCAAAATAAATCATACATACCATTTTAAATACCTAACCAAACAAATAATATTTAATAAATTATGTACTTAAGTTCAGATAAAATTTACAACAGATACGTTTCAACTCATTGGATCTTTGATCTCATTATTCTTAAAATCTATAACTGAACGCAATTTTCTTTGAATTCAAGGTTCGATTCTCGCCTTGGGATAAATCTTTGTACGATCTGCAAATCGTGTTCTGGTTTTTTACGCAAAAGAATCTATCTACATACATATGTATGTATGTATTGTATTAAGTATATCAGTCATCTAGTAACCAGGTATGGTTACACAAGCTTTGCTTGACTTGGGTACTCATGGATACTCTATGGATTGTCTAGCATTGTTTTTTTTACATAGAAATCAGAGCGAGAATCAGAATCAAATCGTTTATTTCTTTAGACTTACACAATAAGCACTTAGACAAGTCAAATTTTTACTATATAAACAGCTTGATAAATAGTCATTACTATCAAATAAGAAATAAGGTGCACTAGCGGCAGAAGTACTATATTATTTTAAAAAAATTTGGCCATCATATTGTATGCCATGACAGTGTTGTAACTTTTCTTAACTAACAATGTAGTTTCGTATTCATAGTATTCATATGAAAATAAATATTTTATCGTTTTTAACCCACGAAAAAACGGAGAAGATTCTTAAGTCGACGCGTATATATTTATTTGTGTTGTCCGATTTTGATAGTATTTTTTTGTGCGGAAAGAGTAGATTATTGGTCCCATATAAATTTCGCCGGCTAATTTTTTTGATTAAAAGAGCTTATCCTTATTTATGAAGTTAAAAAGCCGTGATCCGCTAGTCTCCTGGACCCGCTGTATTTATCGTAAGCTATTAGCTGCTTAGTCTACGCTTGCTTTATCAGCATCGTCGTAACACTATCTAAACGGTGTTGGGGTTGTAATGCGACTTCCAATCTATTTGCAGTAATGCTTAGTAATTCGCTTTTAGGCTCGGAAGGGTTAAGAAAGTAAATGAAGTCATTGTGATAATGATCTAAATTATTGAGGACTCTTTCTAGGATTGGTACTAAATTGATGAAAGAATTTGAAAGTAAGTAAACATTAGGTAAAATTTTATATCTGTACCAGCTAGAAAAATATTAGGTCATATTCATATTATAGACATTATATTTGTATATTTTGGAATGGATATTCAAGATATTGTGCCTCAAGATAACTACATACGAGAGCCCCATTATTTGGGCTAGATAATGCTGTGTGGATTGTCCAGCATTATTTATTATTACTTATATATTTGGTTATAGTTGATCAGCAGTTAACTGAATTGTTTGTAAAAACTAGTTTTAAATTTATTTATGTAAATCATTTGATCGTGATTTTCATTTCAATAAAGTTTTTGGCTTTTTCAGCTCAATTTAAAATAGGATGAATATTAAACTCTCAATAAGTAATAATCATATTTCACCGTCATAAAATACCATAATTTTCTCCGACGAGAACTACGAAAACAAATATCTCACCAAACAAACATGAACTCCCATAATGAACTCCACCAACGACTATTATCGTCGAGAGGCGTATAAATAAAACAAATGCCCAAAAACCGTATAAAACAAAAGTTCGCACTTCATTCTGGTATCTATCCGGGACAATTAGCTGCGTTATCGCGCCGGGCAGGCCTTCTTACCAACTTAACCCGGCCTTCTTCAAGCCTATCGTTATTAACGCCGAGCCTATCGATATTAGAGAGGGGAACATTACCTCGTTTTTCCATCACGTTTTTACCTACTGCTCTTATAGAAGATACCTTTTTACTTTAATAATAAACGAATAAACTCTAGACTAGATACGATTCCCTATAACGAACTTAACCTATGACATTTTTATAAATAATCCAGGCTTAACGGCAACGATAATACGCTCCCCTACGTGCTGTCGGCGCAAATGCCCTGATAGACCTTAAAGAGCATCGACATTCTCGCAACCGCGGCTATATCGTAAAACCCCACTAAAATTTCCATAAAAACACTCAATATTAAAAAGCTGGAGTCTTGCTATAAGTCGGTCCTGCGAATAGCCGGTTCGATTCGGAGCATTCGTATTCTGTCGGCGCTCCTTGCGCCGCCATATCTTTTCACTACCTTCATAAGGGCGGGTGTGTGCCCCCGCGGTTGCAAACTTGTTATAAAGAGCTCAAAGAGCCCCTTAAGGCACTAAGATGCTCACGTGTAGGCACGTGTGCGGATCGCCTTATCTTTTATGTCCCGTTTAATATCGCGATTAAGGTCGCAATCGATTTTTCGCTCTTGTTTGTTGATTTTGTGAGTATTTTATACTTGCGGGAGATATGAAAGTGCTATTTGCTACTCGTTTTCATAACTCTTAATATTTCTGTCGTGATTTAACCATTTGAAATCCGTTCAAAAATGTGAAAAATAATCAAGCGAATAGATCCGAAACCCTGTTAATCAAAAACGATTCAAGCAAAACATGCTGTTTTATATATTTAATAACATTGCGGTATTTGCAGATATGCAAAATCGTTGAACCTAAATGAGGTATGAAACATTTTGCCAAAATAACTAATCAACTAACAAATACCTTTCATTATCCTGCCTGTATCACATAATATCGTTTGGCGTTTAATAAATAATTTAAGCATGCGAGCGTCCCGTGATTCGTAAATAGGCTGTGATACGTTCACCATAATTTCCTCGTGAATAAAATATGAACGTAAAAGCTCATCAAACTTAAGTAAAACTGAATTATGAATCGCTCAGCGCTGAGTGCTTTACCTAAACGACTAAAGAAAGTCACGGTGCCTACAGACTTAACTTGTATTTAGGGGTTTCTACTAAACGGTATTAGGTATGACTAGGCAATTAAATTTAAAATTTTTTCAACTTAATAATTTACAACTTTTTGCAACAGAAAATGATTTTTTTGTATCCGCATTTTTTTAATATTTTTGTCGACTTTTGTCGATATAATTCCTTTGACAGCTATACTTACCTGACATAAATTACAACGCTTAGCTATTAAAATCCATTGAAAACGTACCCTATATTTTGCTGTCTTAGCTTAAAAGAGTCCAGTCTTGCTTTACAAAAAGATAGCAGAAAGATCTCCGAAGCTCTACAAAATGTAGAACGTCGTAGACTGGCCGGCGTAGCTAAATAGCTATGACGCCTACGAGCATGCTACGAGTGTCTACGCCGTAGCATCTACGTAACGGCACGCCACGAAGCCACGGCTCGCGTGACCGCGTCGTTATCGTAACGTCTGCCTTCCTTATTGCGCGGACACCTTTATCAATCAAACGGCAATGAAGAATGTAATTCATTTTACGAATAGGGTTGCCTTACGAAGTAAAACATATTAGTATTTTTCTTTAGAACTAAGTGTGAACTTTTATTTATGAGGTATTTTTAGGAAAATATAGCACTTTATTAGTGACATAAGGTAATACATAAGATAAGTCATAATAATGTACAGTAAAAACATAATAATGTACACAAACTTTTAAAAACAATTCATCCAGTGATAGCTTTACCATAATTATTTACATCCTCGACGACTCATGGATTACAAAGAAGTTTTCATTTCTCAGATTCTAAAATATTACATTTCTATGGTTCCGTTTCTGTTATATACAACTATAACATAATGTATACATTTTAATACCATGTCTACCGAACGGGCGCTTATTGACAGATGAAACGCGGTCGTAGGTTAAATAAACTTTAAAGCGACAAGGTTCTAAAGTTTATACATTTTACCATGGCCAACTGTACAGCAAATGAGGGCTGTTTAATCATCTTTATTGGACCCCAACTGCGCGCCACAGTAAATTCTAATCAAGCTAATGCTATTTGGATTATAATAAAATTTAATGCTCCAAAGTTTGTCCATTGTCATGGGTTAGTTAGGAATAGTTGGGCTCTGACCGTTTTAACTTAGTCGTATTATTTTTAGATACGAGCAGGTTATCTTTAAACTATATATGTATAGCTTATCTTTATACCTACTGAACTAGAAGAGTGGAGACGCTTAGGAGGCGTAAAACCTGCAGGTAAACAAAAGATATGTTTGGATAGCTTTGGAACATTATCATTTTAGCACACGAAAAATAAAAAATATAAATTTGTGTTCCAAAATCTTTCTGGCACAAATTATCGTAAATTTTTGTTGTGCACTCTGAAAGCATAACTTAATTACGCCGAAACTCCGGCTTGTTAATTGCATAACATTCTTATCAAAAACTTTATAAAAATAATAACAATAATAACAACATTATGAGGAATTCAATTTTAATATAAATTACCGGCTTGTTTCATCTTCGCAAATGAGAAATAATTAAATCGTGGTTTTAATCGAATAATTTAAGCTCCGACCGACTGGAAATTTCGTTCTCGAGTTACAGGTAAATTAGATTCGATTGAAACGGAATAAACATCTAAACCATTGTTTTAAACTTTCAAAGACAAATAACCAACAGTCTGTCGCTATCGATAACAGGGTATAGGTATCCCTTGGCCCCTAAATTGTTAAATAAAATGTGATCCACTTCTAACCCTTCCTGTCTATTGACGAAGTTGAAACCATCGACCTCATTAAATCGAACAAAACTGCCGACGTCTTCCATAAACACTCGTGCAGGCACAAAGGGCACGCTTCAAACCTTACCTCGCAATTTTCGATAAGTTAAACGCGTAAGGGGCGCCGTACACGCATAAAGACGTCGTCCCACTGAGCCAGTCTATCGCTTTATGGACGCCAATCGTGCGTAAAACAGCTACACGCTAACTCGAACGAATGTTTAAAACGACTTCCATGCCATTGTTTCAGACTTCCAAATGGCCTCGTTGTTCTAATGTAACTTGATTGTGAAACAAAGAGCGGAGCTGAACTCGCCTAACAAACTTTTGCAATGCGACAGTCTTTTGTCTTTGCAAAGAAGGTACGCGCTCTCTCTATCGAATGACGGTGAGAACTTCCGTTTTTTATAAGCATTAGAAAATAGGAGAAAAATAAAAATTTAAATATATTTTCAAAGCATACATACGCTTGAAACAGTAAACAAAATACCGAAGCACAAATAAATCCCACTAGCACTTCTAAATCTTCGCAATCTGCGCGAAGCTCAACAAAACTAATTACCCACGTTTATGTAATAGATCCACTACTAAGTCCCTTGGGCGTGGATTTAATTAGCTATCGTCTTGCAGCTAGTTTCAGGTGTAAAGAATAAGCCGTGGCCCGGGGCAGCGCCACCATTCGCAGAATAAAAGCCAGCCTCTTTCTCGTAACTGGAGAACCCGTTTTGAGGTACTTAAAACAGCTAATTGAAAAGCTAATATTCACGGCATAACATTAATTATGCTCCAGAGGGTTACTTGGTAATCTCCGTAGCGAAATCCTTATTATTTTAAGTGATACGCTGATGTTTTAAATATTAAAAGGATGCTTTTACGGGACCCGTGAAGACGTTTGGTATAGCGAGGTTCGCAGATAACGCGAGTGATTTTGTAAGGATTTGTATTTACCTCAATAATTTCAACGGTTCTTAAAATAATGCTTACCATTACATCAAAAGTTTGAACTCAAACAATAAACGTAAACTCTTTGCAATTTAATGAAATTCTGACCATCTTCACGCCATCTTGAATTCAAATCAAAGCTTCAATAATCAAAATTAATGTATTCAATAACGTCGACAAATTAGAAAGCCTCCAGTTTTTCGGGCGTTTTCCTTATTTTCACGGGTGAATGTTTTCGAATGTCAAAAAATTGGACGATATTTCAAAGTGGGAACAAATTCCCGGGAGATAAGCGCGTCACGGGGAGCTGGTGTGTTTCATTGGAGTTGTTATCAGTTGGGCCGGTCGGACGGCGGGTCGCCGCGCTCCGGGGGTCAATGGAGATCGAATGAAAAATTGCGACTGTGCAGTCAGCTCGAAGTGACTGAGATCGTGCGAGTGGCTTAATACGGACTCGTACTTTTCAACTGTTTCGAGTGGAATGTTTGCTAGCTATGTGACTTTGTTAGTCACGGAATTTTGAACTGGCTTTCCGTTTGTCGCACTGTTTCAATTTGCTTTGTTATTTATCTTTAATTCAGTTTGTTTATACACGTTTATGGATATGAAAAAGGCGTTCGATGGAATAATTATGAGAAATATAGATGATCGACTAACCTTCACACTGTCAATCACACTGCTGCACTCTGGTGTGAATGTTAGGAATTAAAATGCTTTCGTTAACACCACTATTGTTAGGAATATCGTGTACGGTGTAAAGAAAATGAATAAAAAATCTTAACTTCAACAAAAATAGTGTTAAGATTCTATTTTTTATATTCCAAACCTTCACACCAGTCTCACAGACAGTGTGATGAAAGTTTAGTGGGTCATCAAACTATGGAGGTTTAATCATCACGATCTATATACTTAGTAAAAGTTAAACACGATTTTTTTTTAAATATATACATGTATGTGCCAGTTGGCTTTATCGATAAGGTAACACAAAGTAAGCTTAACCCAAGATTTGCCTGTGAAATTTTAAACTCTATTTTCTAATTCTCTTCGACACAATCATTCGACGATCTACGAATAGTACGTTTGTACAATGCACATAGAGTTCCCAAACAAACGATCACAACTCGATGGATCGACTGTTGTTTACACTCGGGAATTCATCTTGAACATCACTCGGGAACTTGCTCGCACGAACAACTTTCAAATGAAAGATTCCAAGCATGCTATGTAATAATATTGAGTTTGAAGTTAGTAAACTTGGCTATTAGATGAGCGTGCGCGTCTCTTGTCTAGCCGCGTTGCAGGATGCGTCCGAAGTAGGTTCGCTCCTATTTTAGATGCGCATAGCTTTTTTTACAAGAAGTCGCCTTCTATCAAGAAGTAATTTTTTCTTCAGAACATGTGTTTATACACAAGGCTTCCTGGGAATCTATCTCAGGAAGAAGATAAATCAGATTCTGTCACAAAGAAATATACTTCAAAAATAACCTTAACAAAGTATATTTGGCAACAAACATTCAACACCAAAACAAAATCGTTAAAACTTTCTCATCTAAATAGGTACTTTTGCTCTGAATATTTTCAATACATAAAGTCGTACCTGCCCCCGTGGGGCATTGATTACAAAGTTCTTCTTGGCACCCTCTCGAAGAAACTTTTGATATCTCAGTATATTTGTCATGCGAGTATCTACTTTCCCGATTTATTGATATTATTTCCAAGAGTGGAAAAACATGGTAAGATGATCTAAAATTGATAAAAAGAAAAAATCACAGCATCGCTTTTTGGTGAAGTGCAAAAAGTAATTCTTGCCGGTTCTACGCCAAGTTTCAAATTATTGAGAAGGATGGTTCTTAGAAGCATGTTTGCTGAATCATGTCGTCGAGCCTACGTTTGAGAGTTGCAGACAATTTCCTGCCTACGAGGGCGACCTTTGAGCCGCCCTCAGCCCTCATGCCCCAAGCTGAAACATGTGTACACGTCGTGACGCCTGTCAAACGTACAAAAGGTACCTTCAGCAATAAAAAATGCTCCTCAAAGAACCTTTGACAAATTATCCCGTTAAACTGACAAGCAAACATCCGCCCGCCGCGCCGCGCCGGCTGCCCTCAGACGTTCCCTATCGACTCTCGATTCGCAGATAAAGACTAAACTTCAACCATTATTTCACGCTGATATAAGTGTCAGTTTTAGGTAGATACATTTTGTTCAGTTTTTAAGTGTTCCCATAACGAACGTCGAGTGCCAAAGTTTTTAGCGAAAATGCTTCCGATACATAAAACCATCCGATAATATTTGTGTTCGACGGCGACGCGAAAACATTTCGGTCGAGGCGCCCCCTATCGGTCGGCTATAAAGGCCTTTCGCGCGATAAAAACTGATCTGTGAGTTTGTTCGGCAACAACAGGAAAACAGATCTTTGGCGCAAGGCCAAGTCACCTGTGCCCGCACCACGGCGGCGGCGAGACGCACCCTGCGTGCTCGACTCTGCACTCGCGATAAAGGGTTAACAAATTGCATCCAAGTTCGCAGCACACGTCGCCAAATGGGGAAGCAGTAAATAGTTCCATGTTTGTCGGGGAAGTTTTGACTTCTTTCTCAGTTGGCGAATGACGTCCTCATAATGGGTGCTCCCGAGGTGGAGCGGCATTGTCGCGCGGGGGCAGCCCGCGGCGCCGACGCCGACCGCCTCGCTCCTCAATTTGCTCCTCCGATTGTCGCCATTTAAATTGTGTTTCTCGCACAATCCGCGTTATTATTCTTTTATGCGAAGCTGCCGTCGCTCGCCGAGCGTCGTGCAGATTGTTTTTTTCTCGTTGTATCGGTCTGCTTTCTGCGTTGTCTCTATTTTCTCAGAAGGCGGGCGTGTAAACACAGCGCCGGCTTAAAAGTGCGTCCTAATTTATTTGAGGCGCCTTTTGGAAAACGTTTCGGCTATGCTCTTTTATCCAGTCGAACAAAGGATAATACGAATAAAAGCCAGTCGAGCATAATCGTACTTTCGCCGTCGAGAGCTCGCGAGAGATAAAATAGTCACCGCAATTTTCCCCGTGGAGTTTGAACCTCGCGGCGTTTTTTTTGTCGGATTCGAAAGCTGATTCAATAAGAAGTTACGAGCTCACTTTAGTACATGCAGAGCTATGTTCGAACAAAGGAACGGCTATAATATACATGGCCATTAGGAGCGAGCCGAGCTTGTTGATTGTTTATATTCGATTACGTCGAAACCGTTGGACCAATTTCCAGCCAAGCGTCGTCGCGCTCGTCTTAAAACATCCGAGACGCTCGGCGTCAGTCCGCCAACTCTGCATAATCAATGTGCGCTAGCCACATACCAATAACATTTACCTACTCTCTATCCATTTTCAAGACAAGCCGTGTAATCTATACTGTTCGATCAGAAGCTTCAACTTCGATTTCGAACTTTGATTGTGTAAAATATTGGTATAGCCGTGGGTAATTTAGCAGCTTCATTCGATTCGCAAATAATACTTCTAAACAAAAGGTGTGTTTCTTGATAAAGCACTCGCGTAATCAGACATGAACGTAGCTTCTGCTTATAATATTCCTCATAAAAACGGCAACTCATCTTGATCTTGTATACCTTTCTCTTTGTAGGGTATGCCCGCCACTCCCGAGATCAACGTAACTGATTTAGTTGCGGAGCGAAGTTGGCGGATTTGGGTAATCCTATCCTTATAAGCGGGGATCCATCAGTTGTCATTAAGGGAACACGGCGTCGACGCATCCACCGCCAGTCGCTACACCGCACCTGTACTTAGCTACAAGATTGATAGGCCGGTGGGCGCGAGGTACCTCCGCCATTTTGACAGGCTGTTATTGAAAAATTGAGCGATAATCCCGCAGTGCCTTCCGTTGTTTAAGATTTTTTGTGCGTGGTTATTTCACGAAATGGATTTGCTTTTAGTGAAAACGAATAATGGATTTGCTCGTGCAAGGTTTACACAGAGGTTTTATTATTACATTGGCTGTTGTTTTGTTTGAAAAATATTTATTACTAAGGTTGAAAAACTGGTTCATACTGGATTTCGGTTGATAGGAAGTGGACTCATCCGATATCGCTGGCGTTCCGATTGGCCCCCACTGTCTTTAGTCTAATGAATTGTTCGTTGTTCCAGGTTGTGCCTTCGTCAAGTTCAGCTCACACCAGGAGGCGCAGGCAGCCATCACCAGCCTACACGGAAGTCAGACCATGCCGGTAAGTACGCTATCCTGTTTACCTGAATCGACACGATTATTCAGGATTTGTTTACGTCACATGTTTGTAGACACTTGATGTAGTAACTCTCAATCATGATTTACAGTAATATTTTTACAGCAGAAAACGAAAAGCGAAGCCCTTATGGGATTGAGGACAGACAAAACATAAACGATGACTCTTTTCAAACATAAAAATACTCATAAACACAAAGGATTGTCACACACATACATATATGTTTATGATGCATACATATGTTTTTTTGTGTACTTTAACTGCCCCAGTAGTGGTGGAAGAAAAATTCCATGACTCTCTGGCACCTTTTTACTAGCAATTCTATCCCTATCGTTTACTTTTTGGATGAGATATCTTCTCTTCAACTCTTAGACCACACTTTCAATGCAACATATTCAGAGTGTGTTTGGTGTGAGTTTAAGTTATATCTCCAAACAAACACCAACAACATCTTTATGATTATGATAGTTATGGTAATATCATTAGTAACTTCTTTCAACAAGTATAATAATATAATTCGTATAATACGCGCAAATCTTTATAAATTGTCGGAAGTACGAGCAAGTTTCTATCATGCGCAGTTTTGCATTCGCATATTCACAGAATTCATTAAGATTTGCGTGATATATTTTCATTCATCGATAATATCGTATACTGCATCACAGTCGAAGCCCAACTCACAGTACGAAGCACCAATACTCAATTTGGTGAACCGTTTGTTAGCATACCTTGGTTGACTTACACAAGTCAAAGAACGTCTACCGAATGCACATCTATAACAGCAGAGTCAACAAACAAGCCAGGACAGGCAACGCTTGGCGCGTGTTTATTTATTTGACATCTGGACTACACTCGGACAACACGGCAACGGTGTTTTCAGTGTCTACCTAACTTGGTAGGTGGTAGGTTTCAGTTGGTGGTAGTTTCATCAATAACAAGATTCGCGATTAATATTATAAAGCGTTCGACCAAAACGGCAAAAAATGTTCGAAAAAAAACGAATAACCTATTTAAAACGGTAACGTAGGTAGTGTATGATAAATAGGCCTCCTAATCCACTTCAATGACGACGACTCTGAGGTGTAGCCAACGGCATTTGGCTATAAAGCGAATCCAAAACAATTGAAAGATCGTAGGGAAAAATTCGAAACAGATCACGTGACATATCTAAGGTATATGTAAAACCCATACATTTTTGGACTTTTCTACTATCGCTTTCGATATCGATTGTTACATTGTCTAAGCCCTCTGGTTACGGATTACTATCATAATTTTGCGGGGCAACTCTACTGTCATAATGTGTAACAGGGTATTCAAGGCCAAGTTCCGTTTAGCGAGCCATATAAGGCCTCGTGGTAAAGTAATTAACGTAGGACAACATTGCCACTTCACTTTCAAAAACTGTCTCTACAACTTTACTCTCATAAGTAGGAACATCCTAAACATACAAAGTAGCAGACTTCCCACTCGCCATGTCACGACCACTAATTAAAAAGTTAGCCTGTATCGGACATTCAATTTTAGTACTTTTTAGTCGCACGTCCGGCCTGAAGTTGCACCCTATTTACAACTCGAGGGCAATTTGTTAGCGCTTTCGAAGTGATTTTAATTTCTGCGTGAATAGGAACGTTTCAGTTTAGTTGAACTCGTAAATTCCATTTTCAATAACATGGTGCAATATGCAGCTTAGCCATTTTTGCCGCGTTAGTTATACTGAAAATGTTAGTTAGTGTCGATGATTCGGCATATGTCGATGGCATGTTGATGATAGCGAAATAAAATTGTATGAACTCGGTGTTGTTTTCTCATAAAATATCTTAATAGTAGCACCTGCAATATCTTAATAGTAGCATTTGTGAGATTGTAATATACAAATCTTTTACACCCCCACAGCCTTTCTTTGAGACTGTAATCCCCTTCTTCCAATAGGATCTGGTGTAAGCCTGTCATTGGTGGAGGAGTCTTCAATAAGCCATTTGCTAACAGATTTCCAATGAACCTCCTCCTACCGGCAAAATATGATGGCTTTTATATTCGTAAATGTCTGAAACGGAACGTTTTATCGCTGAAGAAAGCTAGATCATGAATTTTAGTAAGAAGAATTTTAGTCTCAGATCTATTTCACTCGAAAACTATAATGGCGTCGACACAAATCAAAATTGTAAATATTTTTTCGTGTGTCTAAAGCTTAATTATTGACGACCTCTGTGGCAAGGTGGGCAAAGGTTCACCTGCGAAGCAGGAGGTTGCGGGTTCGATTTTAGATTTCTGGATGTTTTCGTGTATACTAGGTACTAAATATCTATCTATATGTATATCAGTTTTCTCGTACCTATAACACAAGTTCAGCTTAGCTTGGGGATAGATAATGCTGTGTGATTTCGTGATTTGTCCCACATTATTTATTTATTTAAAAACAAGTTTTTTGACAAGTCAAATCAAATGGTCTGCTGTTCGCTGTAATCGCCTGCAAATGATACTGTGAATATTATGAACCTATTAACTATGAACTATGAACTACAGCATAGAACAACATAAAGACATCCTCACAAACAACTCAATGTATGCAAGTAAAGTTTGACCATACTGAGGTACAAGAGCTGCATCCAAAGAGTTTATGTCTTCATAAATCTGTAGAGTTATTTTAAAAACCACTCAAAAATTCTTCTTCAATGAAGATATGGATATTTGTATGAATGTATGGATGGATAGCCATCCATACATCCATACAAACTTTCGCAAGAAGCATGTTCGTTACCTCTTCATGCCAAAACTACCTGGAATCAAACATAGGCTACTATTTTCATCCCATAAACTAGTTCCCGTGGGATAGAAATCACATTTAAACGTTTCCATTGGAACAAAGCTTACGAAGCCGCGAGGCAGCCAGTATGATATATATTCGTCGATATACATATACGTAGTTCGTGTAACCCCGCGATAATTCCTTTTGCGACAGATTGGCACAAAAGCCGTCCGCTGCAGATTTGCCCTCGAGGCCGGATCGTCGAAAGCAGCATTTTGTCCGAAGCTTACAAATGTTGATTGAATCGCAAAAAGCATTGTCCTCTAAACTTAAGCTTTTAGACCGAGTTTTAGACATAGGTAGGTATTTATTGTGACTTTAACTATAAGAAATCTCCATGACATTTATTTTTATTCATTAATTTATGAATATTTATTATTTCACAAGAAATCGGTCGCATTTCACCGACTAGGTAATGTCTGTATTAATGCTGTTCTTTTTTAATACGAGCAAAATTTTGAAAAGCATTACATTTCATTTTCATTGTGTCCGTCACTTTTTTGGTCAATGGGTCATTTTATAAACTTCACAGTCTTGAAATTTTAATGATTACTTTGACGATAATCATGATGCTCATATTCTGTAAGGTAAGGGTATGGATTCGAATGTTGGAAAAGCTTCAAATATGGATTAATGATTGTCCATTTCGCTGTCTTGCACGCTAGCAGCATAAATCTTGACATAACATATCATTATTTTTATCCAGAAAAAAACGCATGGCAAACCGCGGACAGACGCATGTAAGTTCATATCATAAAACGTGTTCGACCGCGTACATAACCGGATGTTCGTAAGCTGCGGTAGGAGAAGATATCTCTTTACGGTACTGGTAACTAAACCATAGGTTTTTTCCTTACACTGGTTTTTTTTTACTAGAAATAGACCTTCTTTTGACCGCAATCTCACCTAATGGAAAGCGAAGATGCGGCCGACGATGTATCACGAAGGTCTTGAAGATGGCTACTCCTAGTTGCTTCACGGACTGGCCCAGTTCGGACGGTCAAGCCACAGCCGAAGCCTACCACTACAGGGTACCGCTCTGAGCACCACCCAGAAGACACGTGTAGGGTATCAGAGGGTCAATACCTACAGACGTGAGCGATACTGTCGCCCAAAAACAACATAACCTCGACTTTAATAGCTGATGATTTAATTTTGAACAATGCAAATATTTCGTTTGTCGAATACGTATCTATTGTTATTGACGTGTATGGTAGCTCCGAACGTATGCTATGCTTTGTGACATTCTTGCTTTGGAGTCAGTTCGTGTACACCTGAAAAGTTAATAATAGTGCTTATTGGACGTTTGAAGTTTATTGGAACTCGTTCACAATGTCTTTTGACCCGTTTGACTCAAAATGTTTTTGTTAATTTAAAAAAATTGTAGAAGACACTTACGTTAAATATGCCAAAACATAAAGCGTTAAAATATGTTTTTGAGAACTATCACTAAAAGTATTTAGGCATAGTATCGTAAAAGTCTTGCTAGTTTGCCCAACTAAGAAGTGAATTGATTGCTTTATCTGAGAGACAAAACTAATTGAAGTAAGCAAAGCCACGGTGAGAAACTAGTAAGAAATTAATTAATTTTCCAGACGCCACCCTAAGCTGAATAATCCTTAGGCTGATATCTATAAAAGTAAAAGAAAAATTCAGACCTGTCGTAAGCTCGTAGACAAGCATTTAACTAAGATTTATATTGACAAATGATCTATCTTAATTTATTTATTGTATTCTTACCTGACAAAAATGAATTTGAAGTAAAAAGTAAAGATCACTAGACAGATGGGAGATACTATTTTTTATAACTAAATATACTATATACTTAGTACGATTCTACTATATTCTACGATACTACTTTTTTTTACTATATTTCTCCCTGTTTGCTGAGTGTGAAGTTTACATAATTTTTACATTTCCATAGAAAATAAAGTTAACGCAAGCTTTGTAGTAAACAGTATGGCAATCCACACTTAGCATACTGGGATAAAAATGTACTCTGTAAGATTAGTCCACAGGTGGACATAGAACCTGTGGACTAATATAGATTGGCATTATTATTAGTTTCGGCCCTTTTGTAGCCAACCGTTTTTTATTTTATATGTGTTCATATAGTTCAATTATTATTATTTAAATCAATGTCTAATGTCTAATAATAATGTCTTGCTTTGTACCTACCTAAAAGTACTTTATTTATATAAGTGTCAATACATCAGATTTTTTTTTTATATAAAATTTTACCCTAAGTAATAACTTGTATTAGATTAACTGTGTCACCGTTAGTTGTAACTTCCTTGTCAACTCTATTTAAAAAATGTTTTTCCATGTAACCGCCTATAATTAGTTGAGCACAAGCGCTCTAAACCTTACTCTATTCCATTGTGTAACTTTGCTGTGTATTAACTGTTGGTGGTTCAAATAATAAATAAATAAATAAATAAATAGGAATCACTGTCTGTTTTTTCGCTTTTCTTATGTGGACAATCCTTTATGGTGTTTCCTTCCTTCCTACGCAACAACTAATATTTATTATGTTATGTTTCAATAAGCAAAAGTACATTAGATTATAACAACATCAAGTGTATATACATGTATGTATATACCTACAGTGAAATAAATGAAATGAAACAGGCTGTTGATAATGAGACAGAAAGAAGGCTACTATGAATATTACTTGATGTGAAGATTTCTTTCATGACTTATACGTTATTGAAAAAGAAAATTACAACCAAATCATAGAAATCAATTAGAACTAGCTTTTAAAATTGAAACAATTGAGCTAACTACAGACTAACTGTAGATTGTTCGCAACAAACAATTTACAGGTAGTCTGATCATCTGATCCATAATTATCAATACCTACCAGTCGGAAGCATACCAAAGACGCTGGCTTTCTTATCTCATCATCATCATCACCATAAGCCTATAATAGTCAACTGCTGGACATAGGCCTCCCCTAATGAGCGCCATAGCGCCCTGTCTTCAGCTTGACGCATCCAGCAACTGCCTGCAGTCTTTCGCAGATCGTCATCCCACCTGGCCGTTCTTACCTATATGACATTAATTGATATTTTTAATTTGACTGGTCTATAAGATATTTTAGTACGCCGCCGAAAGAAATAAATAAACATTATTGATTGCTAGTATCTAATAAATCAATTGTTCACTAACCTTTCGTGAGCATGACCAACAAGTCATTTCATATTGTTAGAACAAAACCATAATACCCAAATAAAAAGTAATCACAAGCGAAAATTGTACGGTAAATAACCAAAACATTGGCAAAACAGCGAATCGGGGCCTCTAACAAACAATTACAAATTTTGCGGCATGTTAGCCCGTCAAGCCACGCAACGCTGTTGTTTTTAATAATTGGTGCCCCGAAGCCTTTCCTGAACCTTTATTAAGGAGACTTCAAGTGCTTCAGTGGGGCCTTACAAAGCGACACTGGAATAGGGCAGAAGTAAACGTTGTAGGTACACAATCAACATCATCGACACTCAAATAACACAAACACATCATCACACAAATAAGGTACGTAGTTAACCCGCTTACATCGCGTAATGAAATCATCAACACTGATGTCATGATGGTAAGAAATAAATACGTTTGGATGTATAAAATTGTTGACAATTATTTGAAGAAATTATGGCGTCATATTTTTCTTATACTGTATTAAAATTTGTGTCTGGATTTGTGACGTCAGAGTGGAGAAATGTATAAAAACAAACAATCACAAAAAAATAACCGTAACTAGGGAATGGTCTGTTTCAAAAAAATCTTATACACAAACAACTTTTTAACAAGTTTCTGTCCGTGGTTGATAAAAAGTTAGCTAGCTGATAAATCTTACGTTATTCCACACATCAGATATCTAATTATTGCTCCATGGAAACGTTTGCAGATTTTTTTTTCTGAAGTGTGATACGAAAAAAAAACACGTCAAAATTAGTAAAGCACTATAATCTCCATTATTTTTATCAGTTACTAGATGCGCTCCGCGGCTTCGCACGCGTTGTTCCTATGGAAACGCTTAAACGTCATTATATCCCACGGGAACTGATTTATGGGATAAAAAGTAGCTTATGTTTGATTCCAGGATTAGGATCACCTGAATGCAAAATTTCAGCCCGATCCGTTTAGTAGTTTTGGCGTGAAGAGGTAACAAACAACCATCCATCCATAGGTGATGTACCTATGGATGGATGGATGTTTGTTACCTTTTCACGCCAAAACTACTTAACGGATCGGGCTGAAATTTTGCATTAACTAATATACAAACTTTCGCATTTATAATATTAGTGTGATAGTGTGATGTGATTAACTTTGAGCAAAGGTTAAATAGTGTTTTATCATTTTCCTTGTTCTAAGACTACAGGTAAAACGACAAGCAAAATGTTTTTAGTCGAGAGACGTTTATTAATAAGACGGTAACTGTACTCTCCTTTATTGTTGTTTAGAGTACGCCCTTTTTGGGTCGTTTTATAATTGAGTTATCAAGCTATAAATAACAAAATTCGCTGAAGTTGAAATCATATGCGTGGGATTACCTGAATGATTATTACGAGTTATATTATATTTTCCGTCGCTTATTTACTTTAGTCTACATAACTTAGCGACAGAAATCATATACATACATATACTTGTACTCACATATACTTGTATATAATAATAATAATAAAATAATGCTGGACAAATTCACACAGCATTATCTAGCCCCAAGCTAAGCAGAGCTTGTGTTATGGGTACTAGATAACTGATATACATAATACAATACACTACATAGATAGATATCTTTTTTTTTATTATACATGGAAAAACATCCAGAACGCCCTGAACAAATGTCTGCAGATCGTACACACATTTGTCCCGAGGCGGGAATCGAACCCGCAACCTCCTGCGTCGCAGGCAGACCTTCGCCCACCGCGCCACAGAGGTCGTCAAATATACGTGTCAGTGACGGAAATAAAGTGATAAGTCAGTGCGGAGGTACATTTATTTTATTTATGGGATAAAAGAGATATAATTGATCAATATTTATTGAAGAAAGGATCTCAAATCAGTAACTTCTTTTCATTATATTTAAAAGTCTTCAACAAGAAAGTTAATTTGAGGTTAAGTACTGCGGGTTTTAGAAGAGTATTTGCTTTGATTATAAATTAAAGAACCTTAGTTCTTGTACGTGTAGTGATGTAATTGCTTTACTTTTCTCTCACAATGTATATTTTACTTCTTTAAACGACAGTGACATTCTCAAATAGCTAATTCCTAAGTCACCCTAAGTCTTCCCTTTCCTTGTCTTCTTTCTTCTTTTCCTTTTATGATGATATAATGAAGTTCTCACGTAGTATGAGATTTCCAATTATTCGATTTATTGGTTAACCATCCCTGCAGAATGGTTGACCAATAAACCATAGTGTTCCTTCCTATTCTGTTTTGAATAGTGTTCATCAAAAACTTTTACTCCTCAACTCATTAGTCAGTATGTTGTACAAGACAAGCTCTGCCTACTTTGGGGCAATTTTAAGTTCAGCATTATTTTTATTTACTATATACAAATACAAATCTTTAATTAAAAACACCAAGTTACAGGTCGGAATAAATTTAGCAAGATAAAAGTTAATATTAACTTAAAATAACAGTAATAATACACGTACTATAAATAATAATAGTATTTACTACTACTACTTACTGACTACCCTGACACATCAACCATAACCTTAACAGCCTGTTTTGGTCCACTGATATACGTAGGCCTTGATAAGCGCCTTATTGGCGTTTAACTCATGAAGGGTAGTGCCCATAATCCCCGCGCTGGGCATGCGGGTTGGGGGTCACAGTTTGATGGTATAATTCTTATGCTGGGGCGCTGCTGCCCGCTTTCGTTGGCAATCCCTTAGTCGCCTCTTACGACACCCGCGGAAAGAGTTGGGTGGTGCAAATTCTAAGCACATAGCAACATCCTGACACATAAACATCAAATTGTCTTGATATTCCTTAACATCCTATTCCATAATATCAAGCGTAATAGAGTTACACATAAGATCAAAATAGAGACCTCTAGTATCGTAAATGAAAGCAATTAACAAGGGCAAGGCACGTAAGCACCTTCGCTTGATTGTTTAACCACACATTACAACTCGATTACGTGACGTCACTTGCCTAAACAAACATGGCGGGTATGCCTTCATTTTAAAACGACGGGCGGCCCCTACACACGGGATGTATGTCTAAACAAATCACGCAGCATTATTTGCTTCAAAGTAGGTAAAGGTGACCCTTCAGGAAGCCCCTACACTACGGTATAGTGGATGGAGAACACATAGAGGACAAATAGATTCCTGACATTTTTTCATGGAACCCATTCTCTGAACTGGACCGGATTCAAATGGGACCACACGGGAAGCACTAGCTTTCAAATAAAAAAAGAATCATGATAATCGGACCACTCAGTCGAAGTTCTAGGGTAACAACATTGATTATAGAAAAAAGGAAAATAAGTTACGTTCTCCCAGCGCTTACTCAAAAATTGGCATGTGTTACAACCACACGCAAACACATACGCTCACAGTTATATTTCCAGTCCTGTGCAATACAAAGAAGAACAAAGACGGAAAGACGTATCTAGGACCGAAGTGAGACTGAGACAACAATATATCACGCGAATCACGACCGCTCGTGCCGCCGGTCAGACGGTGACTGATGTGGGAGAACACAATTTTACACAATATGAGGATTTTACACCATTTTCGAGAAACTAGTACCTCATCTTCCCTTTTTAATTAATCAATGGGTAACAAACATAAAAAATAAAATTAAAAAATACAGTCGAATTGAGAACCTCCTCTTTTTGAAGTCGATATTAAAATATGGTTATTCACGTTTCAATATTTTTTTCCGGGATGAAAAAGCGTTAGTGGGTATTTCAGTCACCTAGTTAGTACTATTACACGAGCTCTGCTAAATTAAAAAACAAAAATATGTAAGTGGGGAATTTTATATCCCAGGTTTTGTATTGAATTTTCTGACGTTTGGATGTATGGGTGGATCCTCCGTGTGTAATCACTCCAAAACTTCTAACCGGATCGGATTGATATTTAAATTTGCCAATGTAGGCCTAGAAGTAAGAAAGAAAGAAAGAAGTAAGTGTAGATCTACATATTTGGAATAACACAAACGCTACTATCCCATAAATCAATTTCATAGGATAAAACATAACCTACATGCGTTTCCATAAAACAACAATTATACCTTTAATGGCCTGGAATAGATCTACTGGTATATTTTTCTCGCAGAAACAACGGGAGCTAAGTCGCAGGCAGAAACTTGAATTTAATAATGGCTATATTAATTAATTTAATTTATTTTGTATATCAGTTATCTAGTACCCATAACACAAGCTCTGCTTAGCTTGGGGCTAGATAATGCTGTGTGAATTGTCAAGCATTATTTAATTTAATTTTAATTTAATTTTATACTAGATAGGTACATAAGTGGGAACCTCCTGTAAAAGACTACCATACCAATTATTATCTGATCACAAAACGATACGAATAGAAATAGTGTTCATAAAAACAGACAGCGCTGTTTGCGTTTAGAAAGCCAATTATAAACCTGATATCGTTATACCAAGGTAAGTCAAAGTACAACACAAAGCTACATTTTCCAATACCCAATATCTAGTTGCAGCTGTAACTGTTTCTATAAATATTTGTTTAATAACATCGTTAGAACTTACATTTCGAATTCTGCCAGTTAAACGAACGTAAGATAGCTTAGATAAATCTATCGAACGATAAAGTGAACAGATTCTGTTTTATTTTTTATTTCACTTGCGTTAGGTCTACAAGAATGGCTTTGAAGAGGCTTAACATTGAATACATCAGTTAGAGAATAATTAAGTGAGCAGATCAAATGCATTTAACCCTCCCCCCCCCCCCCCATCCCCATCTTTAAATATAATTTTTAATATTGGGATTTGCTTAGTTCCCTCCCCACACGATAGAGTCGCTGCACTGAATTGTAGAAAATAGACGTCACGATCACGTTCCGTTAGTAACGTAAAATAGACTCATCTCTCAGATCCTACTGTACTTAAGCGATAGGTCTACGAAAATGATTCTAACGAAGTTTTGAATTGAGTTCATAATTCAAAGAAAACTACATTAGGACAAATGCTACGCCAGCTCTACGGCTCTACGAGTGCTACGAACCGCTACGAACTTCACTTTCGTAGCACTGCACTGTAATTACACCTAGGTGTCTGTCTTTTCTTTGTCAAAGTTGTACTGAGTAATATTACTTTGGTTTAGTGCTATAATCCCCGCGGGCGTTTGGCGTTCAGCTTTTGGAATTTATTAAAATTATGCTAATTAGCCCTCTGATATTAGCCGTTTCATTTTGTATAGAGCTTCTTTTTACTACGCAAACGTAATAGTTTATACAGGACCTATCCAAGCAACTTTTAGATTTCGGTATTTTCTCCCTGAATAGTAACGGTTTCGGAAGGTTATTTGAACATACGACTAAATAAACAGCCTGAAAAGTTAAAGAAGTAAAATCAGTACACCCCCCGGCATCTCAGGGCCTTATTGAAAACATTTACATATGTATGCGTATCACCGAACGTGACATATTGTGTACAGGGATATTGTCAGAGTTGTCGAAAATCGACGTTTTACCCGTTTTACCCCGGGCTCAAGGTAATGATGGAATATTCGATCGACTTAGACGCGAGTTGGGGTTATCGCGCCGAGCATCATTGTTATGACTCCCAGATGAGTTTCCACGGAGTGTGCTGAGCGAATCTTGGAAAGTTTACTCTTGTTTTTACCTTTATTACATTTCTACAGACTTACAAAGTATACCTATATGTATAGATCACCACAGGTGATCGGAATGTTACTGGCTTTTATTTCGGTCAACGAATTAGCATAGCCATTCAGCGTGGCAATGCTGGTATCATTTTAGGCACTCTGCCTTCTGGTGACTGCTTAAATTTTTATAAAATAGTTAAGGGTGTAAACTACTAAATAGATATAGTGTAAACAACTAGTTATAATTGTTTTATTCTAATTTCACCATCCATGGGTGAACGTGGACTGACTAGATATAGTCAGTCCACGTTCACCCATGGATGGGATTAACTTAAGTGTAGGCTTTTTCCTTCCTCGGCTTTTAAGGGATAAACATAGAAAGGCCTAATGCCCAGCAGTTGGCCGACAAGGGTTGATAATGAGGATGAAAATTTTCTCTTATGACCGATTTTCTTTCAGTTAGCTCTATTTTCTCAGCTGTCAATATGAATTCAAATTTAATAATAATAATTATAATTCTTTATTTCAGATAACTTAATCCATATAAATTTGTTTCTATTTTTGTCTTTTTTTCTGATTTTAATTTATATTCATTTATACATATAATAATAAAGCATTTCATTCACTATAATATCTATTACATATTATTTTGAATCAAATAAATTACTATTCTCTGATATTTCGCAGCACAATTATTGACACAACTCACAAACTATGTAGAAGCAGCTAATTTGCACTCCTTTCCTACAAAAACAACTCTATTTATGAGCGTTGCTCATTTCGAACCGCGAGTGCTCGACTCCTGAAACCACGTTCCTGGCTGTATGTAATCGGGCTGTAGCTTATTAACATAAAATAACAAAGGCTAATTAGGCCTCAGACTCGGAGCTCCAGCATGCCGCATAATCTTATACCACCTACGAACATTAAATCAGTTCGCGGCGGAAAGTTCTCTGCTTACCCGCCGAAAGAGAAGACTAGGTACTAACTATAGTTAGGTTACAACTATAGGTAGGTAGACATCCGATGAGGTAAACGAGTACTTGAGTGGAAACCGCGAATCGGCGGAAACGTGTAGGGCGCCCTCCGGCCAGATGGGATGACGATCTGCGAAAGAATGCAGGCAGATGCTGCATGCGTCAAGCTGAAGACAGGGCGCTATGGCGCTCATTAGAGATTAGAGGAGGCCTATGTCCAGCATTGGATTAATATAGGCTGATGATGATGATGATTATGATAGTTAGGTACCTATCGTTGTGCTAAATGGTTTTTTCTTTGAATTCATAGATGGTTTGTAAATAGACGAATGTCCTAAGGTTTTTGTTATTATAGTACGTAAGCGCTCACAGTCAGGGTTATTAGTAACGGTGCTAGAGTCTGTATGAAGTCCCAGAGATTTTCAACTCTTACGACAATTGACGTCGTGTTGATTAGCACTCTACTGAGGGAAGAATGCAGGTTCATTTTCCGTCGAAATCAAACATTTTCGGGATATTATTTGATTTCTTATATGAATGTCCTTTTCTGAATACGTTTACGAAATTCTCCATACCTGAAATTTATTATCAATGCTAGGTATCCTAGGAATAGCTTGTTGGCTTTATTTTGAGGTAAATTGTTATTTATATATTTGAGTATAACCTGCGTAGAATGGGATTGAGAATGACATCATCTCTCTGCCTAGTTTGAATCCGATGTAAGCGGAAAAGTAACTGCGCAGGTTATGATTGGCAATGGTATTTCGTTGACCGACATAAAAGCCAGCATTCCGACCACGTGAAGTGATATGTAGGTACATATAGATACAATACAATACACTACACTTTAATGAAATACAGGAAAAGAGAGATAACAAAGTTGCACAAAGGGCGGCCTATATACGTATAGACTTCGTAACTCAGTAGAATGGTAATAGAGGTAAAACAAGAGTAAAATTTCCTTAATTTGAGCACAGCTCTATCTAGTACCCATAACACAAGCTCTGCTTAGCTTGGGGCTAGATAATGCTGTGTGAATTGTCCAGCATTATTTATTATTTATTATTATTATTATTATTATAGCTATTAAAATTATCTCCTTATACATGCATAATCATAAGAAACTGGTGTGTAATTAAACGTGCAAATACATAAATGCATATTAGTTTATTCAATCCCGCCTAAAGTTCAGACCCCTTAGTTTAGTGAATGTTTGGATAAGGGGATGAGACCTCGATTTATGTCGAGCAATAATTTATGTTTAATGGATTCCGAGATTTTGCCATGACACAGTCTTGCCTAAGCTTCGGGTTCAATCAACTTCATTTGATTTAGGTGACGATTGACACCGCAAAGACCCGAAGATAATTAATTATCATATTTTTGGTAAAGAAACAATACTTCATCCAAATTATATATAAGTATGATGGTTCATTTTGGTTAATTAAATTAAGGAAATTACACTTATATATAAATGCAAAAATTTGGATGGATGTATGTTTGTTTGTTATCTCGTCACGCCAAAACTACTGAACGCATCGGCTTGAAATTTTAATCCATAATCATTAATGGAATCAAACATAAGCTTGTTTTTATCCCTTAAATCAGTTCCCGTGGGATGGAAATCGCCTTTAAATTACAGTACAATAAAAATAAACTTTTCCATAGAAACAACGCGTGCGAAACCGCGAGCAGAAACTAGTTGTAGATAATTTAATTGTGTTTAAAAACACATCAAAAACAATTAAAGTTCGACAAAACGTTTACTTTACAAACTTTCAACAAAGAAAAACTTTTTACAAAGTGTTTTTATTGTAAACGTTCTAAACACCTTGCTACAATTAGTTCAATCTTTCAAATATTATTCGAGGAAAAAATTAGCCGTAGTAAAAACCAAAATGAAATTTCTTGGTTCGCTAATAAATTCAGCAAAGTGCAGCCTCGGTATGCAGCCTGTTTGTCCAGTCATTACCGACGGGTGTTTGCGTGGCCGTCGCTCGCCGTAAGGACAGTGGCTTAGTGCACAAGCTGCGACGAAGAAATGAATAAAACCGACGAGTAAGCTCGTCCAAAAAAAAGTTTACGGAACTGAGTACATAACTGGGGCCCACCACACAATGCGACGTTTTCAAGTGCTGTTCGCCATTTCTGTTACAGTGTTCTCTTAGTCCTGTTAAAATCATGAAATTCATGAAATCGTGAAACTAATTAATGATTTTATCGGGTATTTATCGCGTACATTTTTGTTTTTATTTCCTTTACGTTTCTACCGTTATAGCGATCGTGGTCACGGGGCAACCGGATGTACACGGAGTTACAGCCGAGAATTCAATGAATTGTCATGATCATTAAGTTAACAAATCGCGAAAGTTTAAAAAGTTGAGTAACGAATGTCCTATTTCACCGTTGCAAACGCATTCACGTCACATTTGAAGCCATATTGAAGGCTTACCGCGTTAAATATAACCGGTGGACCTACATAAGTGCTTGATTGACTTCAAATTCGTAATACCTATTGTGTGACATGACAGCTCTTGAACTCGCTTCAGCGCTTGGACCGGATCAACTTTATGTCGGTGAAATGCACTGAACTGAGTTTTTCTTACATTGAACGAGTTCAATTGCAACGTGAACTCGTTCATTGCAAATTGTATCTTAGTTTTGTTGATCTTAGTTTGGGCAGCAAACATTGAAATTGGACCTGAGTATCAAATAAGTCAAAGAAAAGTATGCGGTTGATTCGAAAAGTACGAATTTACATATGAATGTGACAATGTAGTCGGCCAATCCGTCACTATAAAACTTACTTAGGCTCTGAACTTGAATAATGGAAGAATGCATTTATTATGACTTAGTAATACCTAATCTGTATTCTCACACTAGCTTTGACTCGCTTAGAGGTGTACGTACATGTACACATACATACAGGCAATTAAATCAAACACTACTACGACATTTGCAGACAAAACCTACTAAAATACTGCGCAGTTTCTCCCTTAATCACATTAACCATACCCTTCATCATATTTGGTTTATCGCCGAGTCCCTACCCCTTGCACCCTGTAACAAGGGCTCGTTACGTATGCATCGGGAGCTCCTCATTTTTGCATTTGTAATAGGGATCATTGTGTAATTATTCACTAGTTAGCGCGAACCAATCTATGCGCTACCTTACTCTGCGTTTTAAAATGCATGATTTAAAGCTTTGAGAGAGAAAAACAGCAGAAAGAAAATGTTGAACGGCAATCTCATTTGTGTAATGGAAACTATGGAAATGGCTGATATCTTTGGTGAGAGCTTTATTAGGTTTTCTGTCTTATTTTTGTAACTTACTAACCATTCTTAATTTTAATTATGTGTTACTAACAATATGGATGTAAAAGTCTGAATAAATCAATTTTCAACTTCAATTTCAATTTTAATTTCGAGTTTGATCGGAATAATATATAACTGAAATGGTTTCGACTGATATTCGTTATGGTTTAGGTCCAATTTCACTATTGCAATTAAACGCAATCAATATAAGATAAACTAAGCTGTCATGTCACAAAATGTCAAACATGACAGCAAACAGCGGACAGACTCATCCATTCAATGTCGGAGGTAATCTTTATCTTTTTAAACGCGTTTAAAAGGCAGCAAAAGGTGAAATGAACCTTAGACTTCTGTCTGGATGGGAGATAAAAATATCGAGTCAGTAGTCAATTCATCGCAGTCTCAATCACATTTGTCCATCATAACAATGTTGCTAAAAATCTAGACATAATAAATCTAACAAACGATAAAGTGCGCGATCTGTGAATCATTGCCACTTTTATAGCCCAAACCAAAGGTTTGTTTGTGCGTCCACAAGATTAATCAAGGTACTAGAGATGTGCCCAAGCGATCTTTTTAGGTTACGGTTTACTTTTTGTAGGATTAAAGATTGAATTTAGAAATCAGGCTAAAAACTAAAAGATAGATATGTTTTGCCAAGAGTACAAAAATACGTTGTCGGGTTTTTTCACTTACGGATAAGTGTTGACCAACCAGATTCCGTAGGGGCGGAACAGTGCAAACATCCAGTTCTATTCTACCCCGAGCACATCACTTGCACGGTGAGATAAATTAGAAGATCAACACATTGGCATGGGTCCAGGACACGTTAGAAAGCAGATATTACTGTACGGAAAGTTCTTTTGCAGTTAAATCTGATTTGTAGGATAATTTACGGGTTTTATGTAGAAAACTTCTAAGACATTGAATGGGAATTGAGATAAAACTGTCTGTACCCAGCTATGGTCGCGAATCAACAACGAATTTCGGAATCATTGTCTTTTTTCAGAACGTTCTTAGGTGGTAGGTAGAATGCGTACTTACCTTCTTCTAGCAAGTCTTTGTTCGAAATATTTAGGTTTTCCTCTTCCGAAAAGAAATTTCGGAAAAACTGTTTACTTTTCATTTAGGCTCTGTGCCTCCTCTCCTATCTCAGGTTTTTGTGAAAGATCTCAAGTCTCAGAATAAATCAACCTTTTCATTTAATGAACAGTTTAGAGTTTTTGTAGGGTTATGTACCCATTTGATGTTTTAACTCTCATAAACATGCTCCCGGATTTTTTTGTCACATGCTGTGATTTTTTCATAACGTTGTGCTATTTTAATAAGCTCTATCAAAATATTTATACACTGAATATTTTTAAGCTATTGCATAGCTTCTATCGCGGGCCTTGAGCGCGGGGACCGAATCCAGAAATTCCGTAACGAAAAAACCTTGACGTTTGTCTCTTTAGTTCAGCAACTCGCCTCTAGATGGCATTGCAATAGCTTTACCGCGGCAGTCCCTGCCACACGTCTTTTTTTAATAAAGGTTAACAAGAGACACTTTGTTTTAAGATAAGCACGAGACAAGCTTTTAAATTTTCAAAACCATGTTACTTACCTAAAATTAGATTTTTCATATTAAAAATCTTAGCAAAACAAGCCAGTTTACTTTTAATACAGCACACGTTTGTGATTTCCCTGGGAATAAGCTAACAAACGCGGTAAGCGCATAAACGTTAGCGCATTCAACCATTTCTGTATGCAAGTTTCATGCAAAGGCGCGCACTTGAATAACTTAGGTCTGTTTGCATAAAAACTCGAATCTCCGAAATGCCCGTTTAGTCTACATTCGGCCGAGGTCTGTAATTTGCATAGAATAACAAGGGAATGCTTGCGGCGCTCGGAATAAAGAGCTCGTTCTGAATCACGGCCCGTGATATTTGGACCCAATCATTTGCTTGCACTCAGGTATTTTGTACATTTTAAACCAGTTACGGTTTATTATTTTGCACTCGTAAGACCTCTAGATTTTAGTAGTTAGATACAATCGCTTGATTGTTGAAGTTTTTGACAGCGCCAAACATCGCGGAGCCTTTACCCCTGGGATAAAACAATGTAGCTACATTTTCTCAAGCAATCTTTCACTGAGAGATCATGTCCGTTTCTATTATTTTTACTATTTCCATTTCTTTGAGAAAATATCATCACGGTTCCCGGCAAAGTTGGTTGGATCTCACGAAAGTATGATTAAAAAACTTGTACCGAACTCAGTGACCGTAACGGGTAGAAGGTGAGCACATATTATGGTAGAAAGTATTTCGCAAACTACACCTAACTGAGTGAACATTGATTGATTGGGAGTTATTGTACAAGTTAGTAGGTACCCAGGTTAGATTATTCGTAAGAAGGTTCTTACGAACGCTTGAGTGAACTACGGTTAATACGGTTAAGTGCAGCTTGCGTACATTCCCATTTGTGTCGAGTACCTCACTCTTTTTAAGGTGAGTCCAAGTTAAAAGCTGAAAGCAGTATTTTTCCGTCTTCGCTGCTAAAATCACGTTTATGCCTGAGCTTAGAAGGCTACCCCGCATACCATTTCCAATTAATTATTTCTTAAACAAACTCCTCTTTCTTCATTAAAAGTTCATCGCAAAATTGTATTATTAAAGCTAAGCAAAGAGCTGCTTTGAATAACTCACTGATGAATGAAAGATTTATTAACCCGGCGATGTCCACCCTTAACAAGCTTCCTTCCTGAGAGCGGTGCGAAATCAACATTACCTTTTGAAACAAAACGTTAACTTTTTGACGCATCCGTACGTTCGAAAAGAAGAAACAATACGCATTAGGGTGCCGTAGACGTGGAAGGGAGAGAATACGCATTCACTTCGAGCGGAAGCTCGTTGTTTTATAAACAAACGGCGCGCTATCAGCAGTCACCACTCCAGCGACTTGACATGAAAGTATAAAAGTGCAGTGCCCAGTTATAAAAGTACGCTTATCACGTAATATGGAAGCGTTCAACGGTGAATTATGTTGGGTACCGAGCGAAAGATGAAAATTAATGAGGCAAGAGTGAGAGGCGCCGCGGGCGAAACTTAAGCGGTTAATGCTATTTGATTCTTTTTACAAAACTTCTTTTAAAGTTTTTTTAGTGCAGTGCAGCGGGTCCTGAATTAATGGACGCAGTCGTTTGTCGTTCGGAGATAATGTAAATGTTAAATGGATGGTATTTAAAGTGAGACATCGCTTCCAATTTAAGAAGCCGTTTCGCTAAATAGATGCACATTAAAACGCTATTCCGATTGAGTTTAAGCAGCCTTTTCTCGTTTTTAGACTTCTTCAAAATTATGTTTACGAGCCGCAATATTTTTAAGTGAAAAAAGTTTTTATTAAAGCATGAATCACTTTAAGCCTTTGCAAAAAGAAAAGCCAAAATGGCCGTGTATTTAATATAAATTGATTATCTACTTTGTAACGGAGCGCCCTCGTATAATAAATGTAAAATTTCGAAATCCATTAGGGCAAAGTTTTGATATTAAAACGCGTACTTTAATTTTGTTGATGGAAAACTTGACTCGGGCCTAAACGCCTTATGAAAAAGTTTTTTTTTAAATCCCGCCTAGAAAGTCGGGGGCTAATGAAGTCGCAACTCAATTTTCCCCGGCGGCCTCCGTCCGTGGAGCAGGTAAAGAATTTCTTGGAGTGTAGAGGAGTGTAGTGATCGAGTGTACCGTCTGTAGCATTGATTGCTTGAATGAATCCAATTTGTGAGTTCGCGAGCAGAGGCAAGAACAGGCTTATACTGAGCCGCTCGGAAAATTCCATGAAACTCATCGGCTTGCGGTTTTTCCCCACAACTGTTGGAGTTTATTTATATTTTATTCGTTTTATTTTTAGTTCATATCCGTATCAAAGTAATGTTGAGATATAATGGTACCATAGCAGGTACTTTCATAAGTTATAAATCATTTACATAATAAAATAATAATCATTCATTGAATTTTAGGCCTTCATAACCTTTGTTTTCCAAATAACAATTTTACAAAAATTACAATTAGAATTTATTAGCGGGCAATACTATTTGAAGTTCTCCTACTAAGTTTTGGTTTATCACACAGGTCGGATATCATGCTGTCTAATAAGTTCATTTAATTTGTACACGTACACCATACACATGATTATCGACAATAATGATTGCCTCTAATTATGAAAATAAATACAATGACACAGAGAAAAGGGCGACATTGTGCAGAGAGAAAAGATCATACCACAATCATATTTTGTCACATTTGTCTGACGAGTCTGAAGATTATATCTTCCCTGATTGTCGACCTACTGGAAATAATGCGTTCCTTATTTCGTTTCTTTTCATCTCCCCTATGACTTTTACGCTCCACCGACGGCCGATCACTACAATATTACTGATCTAAGGATACATTCACAATATTATTTGGAATGTAATTTGTCGCGAATTCGTTTATTTTTTATGGAGTTCTGTTGTCTTTCTTTGGTGGAATATCTATTTGTTGCGGTCGGTGTGCTCGTAAATCAGACGAGGTTTTGTTTTTGAATATTTTTGCTGTTTCTGTTACTCTCTCTCTCTCTCTCTCTCGTGGTATATGGTATTGCAATCTGAGACAGCATGGTCACGTGCGTGGGTGACACAAGTCTACGTCATCGAAGCTATCCGCGAATGATTCTGTTTTCTGGTGTTACCAGTAGCGGAATATCGTAATTTGACGATCTCTGTGGTGCAGCGGGCGAAAGTCTGCCTGCGACGCAGGAGATTGCGGGTTCGATACCTGCCTCGGGACAAATGTATAATAATTATAATAATTTATTCAAAAACAAATAAGGGCTAAATGGATTACAAAAGAGTCAATAATATCTAATATAAAGGTACAAAATAATACATGTGCCTGAGCTAGGTTAAATAAACCTGTATCTCAGGCAGAAAGTATGTACGATCTGCAGATATTGTTCAGAGTGTTACGATGTTTTTTATGTATAAAAAATGACATTCTTTTTATTTTTATAGTATTTAAGTATTTTTAAAATTGACCTTTTGCTGCTCAACTACTTCCATGTTTTGTGGCAATAAGTGGCAACTGGACAATGCCGTAAGCAAGTCTCACTCTAGGAATGCACTTGTACTTTTGGATCATGTTACTTCTTACAATTTGTCAAAATCTACCTACCCACAATCGAGATCTAATTAGCTTTACTACACATATTGCTCTTTGTGAAACTGCTTTCGTCCGATTTTTTATTCAAGTAGGCGTAAAAACAATAGGAGTCGTTTTTAACCGACTTCAAAAAAGGAGGAGGTTCTCAATTCGACTGTATATATGTCGCAGCCGGAACGTAGAATTAGCCCGTTTGTAAAACGGCTAGGCCGTTTACAAAACGGCGCCATTCAGCTAAATGGCTAGGCCAATTGTAAAACGCTCAACGTTTAACGATTTAGCTGACTCAAACCTAGCCCGATTGTAAAACGGCTATATCTTTTTATACCATGGATTACTAATTAGTAGTAATGGCGCGCGGTTTTGCTTGTGCGAGAAATACCTGCCTAAATATTTCCTAACCAAACTTCAGAACACTGAAATGTAGGTACTAAAGAAATGTATTTTATGGGATTAAAGTAAAACGTATTTTATTTGAATCCCATAGTAGTGTCACAGTGCCTCAGATTATTAATAATATTATATAATAATCAAAATCAGTGCATAAAATTTAGCTTCTGTAAAATCTAATCCTTAATATACCTCAATAAAATTGAAGTAGGTAGGTAATGTAATAATGTGGCCGTGTGGTGCTGGCTTAGAATTTGCACCACCCCAAGGGATATCCACCGAGGGTTTGCAGCAGCGCCCCTGCTGAACAATTTTCCACCGAACTGCAATCCCTAATCCCTATGCCAAGCGTGGAGCACAGGCGTGAAGTTAATGGTCATTACCCCTCATGGTACAAACGCCAATAAGGAGCTAATCAGGGGAAGTCTGCGTCTAGCAGTACAAGTTGTTGAGGTTGAGGATGTAGTAAAGATAAAGTAACAGCTGTTTAAATGCATGTTATGGTATGCACGGTAGGAACCAAACGACTAACTTTTAAAATTGTGTTCTACTGTAGGTAGTTAGGTATCGCTGTCTCTGTTTGAGCTAACCTCCGAACCCAATTTTTGAGCAACTTTCCTTGGCAGATAATTGATGTCATAGCCGGTAATAAAATATAATATGTAGGTAACTGTAGATTCTGCGCAGACGGAGTTGGACAGAGTTATCTTCATTTGACGATCGGCCTAAGCACGGTGAACTGCCTAGCCATTCCCTAAACGGGCTTATTCAGATGATCAGCCATATTGTAGAACGTTGATTTCACCGATCGTTCTACAATCGGCCTAGGCATTTAGCTGAATGGCGCCGTTTTGTAAACGGCCTAGCCGGCCTAGCCGTTTTACAAACGGGCTAATTCTACGTTCCGGCTGCGACATATACATATAGATATATACCTTGTGGTCTCATTTTGGTTCACTTCTGACAACGGGATCCATGATAGTTTTATAGCTATACGGTTTATAGTTTTTTCAAACAAAATTACTTATTGTGTTTCTTGTCGCAATTATTTGTCAAGACACGGCTGTCATTCATTTTCAAAACGTACACATTTACAAAACCGCTCGAATTCGCATGTCAGGATCAGATAAATTTTTAAGTGGGTGCGTAAAAGGACCTTTCATTCGATACGTCTGAACGGCCGATCAAATAAAGTGGTCGGTTTGGCAACCTCTTAAATTTGTCCTAATCTGAGCCTGCTTATCTCGAAATAATTTATTAAGACAAGCGTTTTATTATGGATTACCAAGTTTAGCGATTGGTGTGGTGCCCCTGGAGGGCCGTAATTCATGTTCTAAATGTTGAATGGTTTTTTGTTAAAGTTTCATTTTAAGCATCTACCTCTATGTGCTTAAAATGAAACGGACCCTGTGAGTCCTAATATTTATTATTAATATAATAATTAGTCTGTTGTTTCTCACTGCTGGGCAAATGCCCTTTGAAACACGCATATCGGTTCTGAGCTAGCTGAATATGAATAAAGAAGAGATCGCTCTCTCAGCGAAAAGGCGGCCCTTTACACTTCCTTTTTTCTAAGATTTTTGAGCTTTTTTCCTGTTTTGTATGGTATAATAAAGTGTTTTCTATGTATCAATCTAAATTCGTAAATAAATTACGAATAGCTAGATAAGTAGGTAAATTCTATAGTTGAATTAGTACATAAAAGGCGTTAAATCATAAACAGTTTTAAAAATACCAAAGAATAGACAAGATATTCAAGAATCTTAATGCTTTTTTTCAGTACCTTGAGTATTGTATTTTAATTAACATAGCTACAGAAGAACTTCCTAATTTGTAAAATACTTCTAAATTAGGTTCCAATTAAACAATGAACAATCCAAACAAATAGAAGTCTTTAACTTACTTAAGGCTTTGTTACCATTTGGACCTAAGTTTTGTAGTAATTTATTAAGTTATTAGAGCCGCAAAGGGTACCTTTTTATAGCCAATTTGAATTTAACTGGGACTTTGAGTACCTTGTGACATAGGTGAAATGAATCAAAGCTGGATTTCTACGAACACCATTCGTACAGAATTATTTCAACAAAAACTTAATTTACAAGCCAGCAGTAACCTATACGAAAATTTTTTTCTACATTCAATTATTATTATATTTAGCAAAAAATTTAAAGTAATTGAAACTTTATTTGAAGAAATAAAAATGTTAGTTAACTTTCAATTCCTAACTATACATTAGGAGTTTAACTTTCTATACTTGTGTTAAAAGTGTCTTGCCAACTTATGCACATTGAGCTAAATGCCACCTTTTTGAGCTACGCGTGCAGGGTCAGGGGACGATCGTAAAGTTAGTTGGTGCCTTAATTTGGTTATATTGTCATTTTATTGCCTGGAAACATTTTGTCACTGTTTTGTGGCCTAATTTATTTTTATATTAGGACAGTGACTCGGCCTTCAGAATTCAGCTTCAAAGTATTTTAATAAAACAAATTATGTTTTAAAACTCTAGATATTTGTTTAAATTCCACAGTTAGCGAAGAATTTACGCGTACATTTGATAGAAAAGCTGCAAACACGAGAACTCAAATATTGTCCCAAGAGAGAACTCAACTCTTTTTCACTGCATATTTTCTTAACAAAAATGCTTGCTATTATATATTTCATATGACGTTATCTTACTTAAAATCTTACAAACTTAGAAATGACTAGAATGAATCTAGAAAACTCGCTACACCGTATATCGTCCATAGAATTGTGCGCATTTTTTGTGCTTGGTATTTAAGATAAGCTGTCCGGTTTATTACTTGTGCCCAAGGATGGCAACCCCAGAATCTCTGGGGATCTCGTATCATACTGTAGGAGGACATTCGCTAATCTGGGGTGTGGTCGCTTATCTTCATTTCTCGTACTTTAATGTCTCCTCATACTGTTATTATTATTACCCTTACATTATGTTTCGTCGAGAAATTGTTGAAAGGTTTCGATACTGGGTACTATTAGGTTATTATGATGCGTTAGTATATGAGTTTCTTAATTAATTTTGAGGTGTTAATTATAATTTCTAGTCGATAATAAAGTCGTAAAAAGATCTAAAGAGTTTATTAGAACTTTACCAAAATTCTGACATAATAAGGAGGTAAACTTGCGTGCGGATTTCCTTCTGTTTTTCAACCTCTACCTCTTTTTAACCTTTTCAAACCCCCGCCTAACAAGGCTTAGATTACGAAGCGCCGTAACTAGCAAAATTGTCATGTACGGCGGCCATCCGGGATTAATTTGGCTTATTACATGCTCTCAAAAAAAGTAGAGTAAGGCCTCTAATCCCCGCACTGCCTGCAATATCGACAGCCGCAAATTAAACTGCTCTGTAGTCTGTTCCCAGCTTTATTTTGTAGCAGTGTTTTTTTTTATCTTCCTTATTTTGTGGTAAGTATATTACTTGCCGGTTTGGGAGCAATGTTTTTGCAGATTGAACATTTTATAAAAATTTTGCTTTTAACCCTTCCGGAGCGCACGAAAGGGACTTAATGTTTATATTTTACCGAATGCGTACTTACGGATCGACGAGCCGGTATTCGTAATATTTCTGGCCCTTACTCAAATGCCGTAACAATAAGATGAAGAAGCATTTCCGACAAATTGTTTTACAAAAACAAGATTTTCTACTCGGAGACGTCTAATATAATATTGAATAAGAAAAGTACGCGATCAAGTGGGGCCGAGCCAATTGTGGAACTAAACAAGGCCTCTCTACCTGCGCATTACGTGAAAGAGGGAACAGAAAACTCCTTTTACAATAATTGGACGATGAATAATACAAAAGGCAGTTATTGCCCGAAACTCGTAAGGGCCAGTTGAAATTCTTTCGTGTTTTACGTAGACTGAGATGTAGGTATGCCGGAGATATTAACCAGAGGCTAGGGACGCCACGCTCGTTGCCTTGTTGTTGAATAACACAATTTGTTATTTGAAAAATGGTGAACATCATTTTTGTTAAATGTTTTCTTCTCCGTTAAATACGGAAAGAAAAGGGAAGGGTCGGAAATATAAAAATCAGTGAAAAGTTACGACCAACTCTGGTGGTGAAACTCTTGGCTTTACCGAAATAACTCATTTTCATTCTGTTGTGTTTCGGAAGAAAAATTTTAACTACCGGCTTCAATTATTCGGACGATAAGGCAACACGACTCAACTTACTCGTAGGTACCACAAGTTGTAATTTTCACCTTCAATCTTACAAAATTAAAAACGTCTCTGTAAAACCTACCTTCAATTAAAGTTTACTACAATCCTAGAAACTCGTATCTCACAACATGAGCACTTATCCCTACATCTGTAACAGGCACATCGGAGGTAAATCCTTCGTCTTACGAAGCGTTGTACTTAAGTAATTCAGACTCCTTTATTGCCCAAGTAAACTGTAAAAGATTCCAATTAAGTTGGAGGCGGGCTTTTAGCTCCTACCCTCTTAAGGAACAATGCGTGGAACGGTACGTAGGTAAGGCAGCGCAATACAGGACAGAGAGGCTCGCATTAATCGAATTTTAAACATGACGGAAAATATTGCATGTTTATTTTGGTCCTGGCATGGGTAGAACATATTAGGATAATACATTTTTGCATGTGTAAGTACCATGGCACTTGTAAACAATGTAAATAAATATGAGTCATTTGTTCAATCAAGTTTTCTTCTGTTCTTATAATTAAATAAATAATAACTCTGTTGACGCAATGAGTAAAACTGAAGAGATAAAATACTGCTTCTCCTCAGGAGGTATGTAGAATTGTAAAGGGTTGAGAGAAAATTGTACGTAACGGGGTTGACAAATATCTAATAAAATTTTGTTCGAATTAACTAGATAAAGGCACAAGGCATTTCCAGAGCTTTCGCTTTACTGAAACTCTTAGCGATTTCTATTCTGTCTCGTACAGATTTTTGCGACCGCACTATGCACAAAGCCTTCTAAGAGAATTACTCCGGCCATCTATGGTCCTCGGTCTAATAAAACAAGGGTAAAGCCGCGTTTATATCGGGACGTTCAAGTTAGAACTCACTACTTTCGGGCTAAGAGTTTAAGAGGTATGGTTTATTGCTCAATCAAAACGGCTTTAAGTTACGAGTGTTTAGTTTTATTAACGAGTTCGTAAACTGAAACTCGTGTCTGGACTAAACTATTATGTTAATTTTCTTATTTAGGTGGGGGTTAGCACAAAGTAATCTAAAAGTAAACTTTATTATTAAATCTTAATTCTACCAAATGAAAGGACTGTCTAATAAGACAGTCCTTTCAGTATATGGTAGGTTATTGTAAGTTATACAACATTGATAAGTGATTCATTGAAAACAATAAAAATCCTAGTTATTTTCAATGGGATATTTAAAACTCAAATCATGGTATGATTTGAGTTTTGAGCTATACAATATTTCGGCATAGTTTCGTGCGCTGTGATCACGGAATAACTGTTGTTGTAATAAAAAAACTTTTTTTTGACAAATGAGAGGCCTTAATGAAAACCATGCCAGTCTAGCTTAGACTAAACGACGATGTTAAGAATAATAAGGTATATTTATAAAATCAATTTTGCCGTTATCATGCTTATGCGATGTATGTATTAAAGAGTTTACACATATAAAACACTTAAAAATCATAAACCAACACCGCGCGGGGGCAAATAACAAAAAAGCAGGCTTGGCTGCATTTAGTACGTACCGAAATAAATATTGTTTAGAAACTTAAAATAGACTTTAAAACCCTCAACGAATGTAAGTACCACAAGAAACCATAATTTCTCCCCACAGAATTATGAAACAGTTACGTAATCCAAACTAAAACAATATTACAACTTCAATAATTCGATTAGGCCTAACTGGCATAGTTTCAGTGCAAAAACGCCTAAGGCATACCCTTTCAACATCACGCCCTTAGCTCTTAGTGAGGGATTAAAAGCGGTTGAAACTAGTTAAATCCCCCATAGCTCCAATCACACCTAGCTATTTGTGTTTCAATTAAGCGAACCCGAACGCTGCGGTTTCCGAAGATTACTGTACGTGATAATGCTGATAATGTTATTGTGTGACTGTAGACTTGTTCATTATATAGATTATGCTTATAGATTACTAGCAGCGCATCGCGGTTTCAGCTGCGTAGTTCCTGTGCCCGTCGGAATTCCGGGATAAAATATAACCTATGTCACGCCCTGAAAAGTAAGCTTTATAATGTTACATGATTTTTTTCAATCGGTACAGTAGTTTCGGAGCCTATTCAATACAAACAAACAAATCTTTCCTTTTTATAATATTAGTATCGATGTACAGTACCCGGCGATAAATAATGCACATCGACCTTTGGAATTAAAATACCTACAGATCGTTTCACAGAATTTCGTTGTAACGTAACGTGTGACTGATCGATATACCTAAAGGAGAATTCACCTACTATTTATTCACCTAAATAACACTTACAAAATCTATTTTGGACGACTCCATACTACACGACCTCAAGTCTCAATTCAGATCGATGTGCATTATTTATCGCCGGGTACTGTATATGCTTCTACAACAAAACCCCAGAAATATTGTCAGTAAATATTCAAACAACATGTCAAAACCTTGCTGAACAAAAAGGCTTACTATAAAATATCAGATTATCTAGAGGAAAGAAAAGAAGATTATCTATAGGACAAAGAAGAGAAGAGAGAAGATAAGAAGAGAGGAGTTTGCTCCAAGTCGACAATTAACAACTAACAGGCTAAAGGTTTCTTCGTCGTTTCTTCACTTTAGTCTACATACTGAAGCAACTGATATCAAAAATACCACTTTATTTCAGTGTCAGTGTAATTTTATAATACAATTTAAAGAAGAATAATTTCACCATTTCTAAGTCTACGTTTTTGTATTTATGGAAATAATGAATGTTTGACTTCGACTTTGACTTGATTATCACGAGTTATCAACTGCTATTTTGAACCGTTCAAGTTTCATGATAATATTGATTATAAGGTGTCCTAAAAAATTCTTATTAACCCATCAGTTAGATTATCAGAAAATATAGAACACGTTTTTTTTTCTTGTGGATAAAACAATTTTTTTTTTATATAACTAGTTATAGTTCCCCGTGACGTAACATTTTTTAGATCCCACTCCCAAACTTTGACACCCTTTATTTTTGTAGTTTTTTGATGTTTCTAATATCTTCTGATAATCTAACCAATTGTTTATTTTATTACGATTTAATGAGCTCGAAGGTTTCGAAAATTTTAAAGTTTACAAAGCTTTACATTTTTATGTCTTTGTTCAAATTATGTTAGTCATAAAGGTATCTGTATAATATTTTCGTGAATCTACATTAAACTCGGCTCATTGAACAACCAACATTTCTGGAATCCGGCACTCAAATTCGATTAAAAAGCGGAGTAAGTGGGGCCGTAACAAATTAATTATCTTTTGTAAATTATTCAAATATACACAAGGGCTTAGTTAATTTTGGTACAAATTAGTTTTGAATATCGTTTAATACTACAAACTCATTTACGCATCTTTATTTAAAAACTTTTCTTGGATGGGCTTTGTTAACTTGAATTTTGGCTAGTTCGATTGTTTTCACTCCGCAATTAACTACCGAATTAAACTAAATGATTAGATGTACGTATTATGGTTTGATGTTCTCTTCACGCCAAAACGACTGAGCTGATGTGACTGAAATTTTGCACACAGGTAATTCTAATCAAAAAAATAAACATAGGGTACTTTTTATCCTATAAATCAGTTCCCATGGGATAGAAAAAAAACATTGAAACAACACGTGCGAAGCCGCAGATAGAAACAATTTTTAATCTAAAATTTGTGGCTGATAGTATGAATTACGTCTTAACCTATTCAGGAACAAAATCAAAAAATCTGCGACTTCCTATGTCAAGCCCCGAAACCAATTCCAAAAACATCCGAACCCGGAAAATGGAAATGAAACCCTCATAGTTGATAGCATCATTCCCAAACTTGGTGAAAGATGAAGGATTTTGTGAGTCGAAAGAGCCACAATGGCACAATCAGCGTTCGAAATGGCTCGGAGAGGACACAATGCCCGGCGGTAATGCAGGGTATCAGGGCTATCGGGCCCCAACTCGGACGTGCACTGTTAATGCCAACTTATGAAACGCATTTCACTAGGATTTAGGGTTAAATGTTCCGTGGGCCTGTTTTAGAAGCGAGTGTGGTATGCATTTGTTAGGAAAACTATCAGTAGGATATAGATTACTAGTTTTTAGTCATTGCTTTGGACGCGTTGTTTCCATGGAAACGCTTTCTATGCCATGAGAACTGATTTATTGAATGCAAACGGCAGCGTATGTATGATTCCAGGATTAGAATTACCTGCGTATGCAAAAATAGCAAAAAAGCCCGATCCGTTTGGTTTTTGCGTGAAGAAGTACAAACATCCAAACTTTCACATATACGAATAGTGTGATGCTTATATCAGAAATTACGGTTTCGCTATGGTGTTAGGAAAATTTATGTATCTACGGGATAGTTTGTTATTGTCACATTTCTAGACCCTGTTATTTATCTAGATGCCTTAGAACATAGAGTTTACCTATATGGTACGATGCCTAAGATCGACGCTTTGACTTTTTAAGCTTTACGGAATTGAACAGCACGGATTATACTCGTGTTTCTATTTATTTCTACGGAAGCACGAATCAATGAATGAGAGTTTATTGTACACTAGCTTCGCACCCCCTTTCAGTAGTAGTCTATATCCCTCCATGGGATATTGTTTACCTGCCTTTAAATTTTATTAAGATCCGTTCAGCCGTTTGGGCGTTAAGCGGCAACAGACACACGCAGAGTTACTTTCGCTTTTGTTATATTACTATGGAGAAGTCATAAAACAAAAATAATAGGTAATATCGAAATCTAAATAAGGTGGTTGTTACCTCAGAACTTTTGACTGGGTGGTCCGATTTTCATGATTATTTTTATAGATACAAGCTGGTTCTTCCCGTGTGGTCCCATTTTAATTTGGTCCAGTTCTGACAGTTGGATCCATATAATTGAAGTCGGTTTATAGTTTTTTTTTTAACAAAGTCAATTATTATGTTAGTTTATTTGCATTATATCGCTGAAAGCAGTTTCCAACCATTGTGCATTGGTACAAATAAGGTATAAGAAGAGAAGCCATAGTATACAAATATTTTCCTATAAATCACTTTGTCACTTTCCCGGTACTAAGTTAGCACAAGGATAAGATTATGATCCTAGTTAATTATGTCCTATCTCCCTGACTAAACCCATTGTAGGCAGATGGAAGGCATGCATAGAGGCTATTATGACCCCCCGCCCCCACAAGCTTCCGCCCCTGGCTCTGTTCACTCGCTTCCGCCGACCGGAGCAGGGCCGAACTGTTTGTGCCCCGCCGGGGTTCATTTCCGTGCCATCTAATTAATTCTTTGTGTGTTTATAAAATGGATTTGACTTTGAATTCGGAGAACTGGCGGAATTTTAGGTAGTTACTTAATGAACGTTTTTAGTACGTCTGTACCTACGTTACTTTGTATAGGAGCAAGTAATAGACAGTAAAATATTTTATACTACACCTGCTTAAAAAGTTGATTATTCCTTTTCCAAACGTAAGGTTGTAAGAACGTCATTACAGGCTTACTGAAATGCGGGAGGGAAAACTCTATAGAGTTTTTTTTGTTAAGAGTTTTATCCGATCTTATAAACGTGGTGTTGTTAGGTTAGGCTTTCTCAAGACACCTAAATCGCTGATAGGCGGGATTAGGTCCCAAATTTTGGGACCTAATCCCGCCCTGTCCGGGCCCACTATCAAGTGTCAGTTTGACAGGAAACTCTCTGTCTCTGGCAGTTATTTACTGTTGATCTCGATCTGTCCGCATCTACATCTACAAACACAATACGTATATTTGTTAAGGTGTAGGGTCAACAGCGGCGACGTATTTTTCGGTCGAAACAGGGAAATAAATCTCCGTTGATGGAAAGGGACGAAATATGGGGATATATTTATGTTTCGCCCACAATAGATTGTTATTGTGAAGCCACGATTGTTGTTCCGGTAGGTTTCTAATTTAGAAATGGACGGACCTTTTGAATGATTGGGTTTTGTTAAACTGTTCAGTTCCATGTTTTATTTATTTATTGTGATGAGAGTGCTCTGAAAATAAAGTGTAGGCCTCCATTTCTATTTATTTACTTATTCAAACTATGTTCTCTTGCGAGCATGTCCGTTTCTGAGATATACATTTAAGTACACATTCAATACGGATATCGAATGTAATGTACGGTGTTCTTTAAACAAAAATTAGGTTTGTTGTGAACCCGCTTACATCCATGTGAAAATAATGATAAAAAAATATACTTATTGCATAGCTGTCTTCTCTTTACTTAATACAATTATTAACTTGGCAGGATAGATACCTACAACCTGTCTAAATCAGGACTAACCTAATAAGACTCTCGTTAAATTACATAGCGTTATCGTATTTCAAGTTAATTTACAAGATACACCTACTAGTTGGAACGAACGAAAACTTAGGAACGTCAGCCTACAGCTATTACGAACGTAAATTATTAACTCGGTAACAACAATTAAGAATGTAATAACGCGTTCGTTAATAGTAAGCATCGTAACGAATTGCCCCCGGTGCGACACGGCGGCAGGGTTGGTACCTACGTTTTATCCCTACTTTGTCTTCTACAAAGTAGGTTAGTGAAGGTATAACACATTTTAAACAAACAAATGATTGTTTGTTTAAAATGCATCATCAACACCATCATATTTTAAGCGGTTTAGGTTTTACTTACTGGTGGAAAATACTTCTCTCCACGCTTGAATTCGCTTCAGTTCTGCTGAAAAAATATTAAGGCTCTCAGGTGGAGACAACTTAGTGGAATTATACGAATTCCGAGGAATACCGCGATCCAGCTGTTGGTGCTTTTTATGCAAGATCTAGTTTGTTTTTTAGTTAAACAACATTATTTGATAACTGGTTTAAATATGTTAAAATATATGGGTCTCTTGAGTCGTCAACAGGTGGGGCAATAATATATATTATTATTAATTGTTAAATGAAACTGAATTATCATGTGACCTCTCAAAGTAAAAGAGGGACTACCAAATGCCAATTTTACATGTTGTTTTTCAGTCTTTGTTTGTTTCCAGTTAAATCATAATATCATAATATCTTTGTCAACTTTCATAATATCCACAGCCAAAGAGTGGAATGTTCTTCCTGCGTCTGTCTTCCCAGTAGAGTACTATCTTGGAGTCTTCAAATCTAGGGTAAATAAGTTCCTTCTGGAAAAGCGTGCTCCATCTTAGGCTTCATCTTCGCTTTCTTAAAGTGAGTTGGTAGCCAAACGCTAATCCATCAACAATAAAAAAAAAAAAAAAACAAAAAAAAAATCATTAACATTATTTGAATTTCTACTATATCGTAAATAACATGGATCCCATGATCCCGTAACACATTCGTTACGCTCAAATAAAGATAAATTAAAAAACATTTAACGTATCAATGTAAATAATTTTCAATTTATTTTGCTTGTAAACCCTGAGCGGCGGCGCAAGCTCGTACCGATTGCGTAATGAACGTGAAATAAGCAATAAACAGACACAATTATATTTAAAACGGGGCATTGCTGTCAAGAACATAGAAGTAACTCTTTTTTGTGTAACCGACTTTAATACAACGAGATTCTGATATTTTTTGCTTTAGACTTTTAAGGTACCTTTCGTATTTTTGGTTGAAATGAAAAAAATCTTTGAGCGCAAGTACCTAATCGTCAGGCTGGGATCTGTTACGCTGAATCAGGTCTACTCGGATCCATGCGGCTTCTTTGGTGGTTAATTTATTTTTATCTAATTCGGATTGGCATCAGCTTAACTAATTACAATGAAAATTTAAATAGTCACAAAAAATAAAAAAAATAAAAAAGATATTCGCTAATAGAATCATCATAAGCTATGGTTATTTTTTTTTTGTTCTATATTGTGACAAAACTTTTTTTTAGATATGTTCACTAAAGTTGTATATATACAATAAGATACTTGATACTGTGTGTCGATTTCTCCCACCAAAATTCGCTACGCTGTTAAAAATAGGTGGACTGTGCTACGAAGACGAAGACATCGATACACCTCCGTATTGTAAAAGTTAGTTACGCGTAGGTTTTGATACACCATAGACTTTGCTACGCCGTAGACTTTGCTACGCCGTAGGCTTTGCTACACCATAGACTTTGCTACGCCGTAGACTTTGCTACGCCGTAGGCTTTGCTACGACACTACTACGAAGTAGACTGCAGCTACAAAAAAGATAAAAATCTTTTAAATGATAGAATCAAATACGCATTAAATCTTTCCTCCAGTTTTCATCTTTTAGGATTTGACGGTACTCTGTTATACTTGAGGGATTACCCCAATAAACCTACCATCATCAATCTCTCAAGCTAATAAATATTAATTAATTTAATGACTCAAACAAACTCCATTAAATTACGAAGTTACGCATAACGTTGCGCTGTGTATTGCCAAACAACTCCAAATATTACTTTAACTTATGAGTAGAGAGTACTTCGTATCTATAAGCCAGAGTTGGACTTTTCGTTTGAGATAGACATTAAAAGGTTTTTTATTCAACTCATCATCATCTGCAACCTGATTCTACCCAAACTGCTGGGGTGTGGGCATTTATTAATTTGATCATCATCATCATTACTGCCCTTGCTACTGCTGGGTATAGACCTCCTTCAAGACTTCTTTCTTTACCTCGGTATATTTTTCGAAAATTGGGACTTAATAAATAAAATAAGTTTTGAATATTCAACAGAAGCGGACTCAAGTGATTATCATGATGAAACGACAGTGAATTTTAAACAAATCGAAAGCTTTTAAGCACTAACCACACCGTTTGCATACCAATTCAATATCGAGCAGCACAAACATTGGAATTGAATAAATCCATTCTCATAATTCAACAACGGAATGCGTGGCCACGTCCGCACGCACGCAAACAGAGCGGCTGTAGCGGACCTGGGATCCCACTTCGGACTCAATTAGTCTCAAACTACTGCGGTAGGAAGGAAGCCGCTCTCCGTTAGGCTAAAGTTCTTCGTCTCGGCCGATGCATTTTTGGATGTGAGCCCAAATAACTTGTTGCAACAGAAGGGGGGCCCCAACCTGTTGCGTTATACAGCCTACTGCCTACTGCCAAGCCATTTTTGCCAGTACCCTGAGTGCAAATACATAATGAATGTGAACGTTCAGCGTTTAGCTCTCAGCCATTGTGTCGGACGTTTTGTTGCGCCGCACTTTGTGGGATTGCCGACAAGGGAGTTCTTTAGGCGTTTACACTATTCACTGAGCGGTTTACATGTTCAATTTTTAAGTAGGGTTCTGCGTGAAACGCGTACGATTTGCATGCCATTTTATTCTCGCCCCCAGAACACGTAAAAAGGTAAAGCTCCTTGTATATTTTAGATAAACAAGGATTTATTTGATAGACGAGTCCCTTGGTAGTGCTGTTTTAGGACTATTATTTTTCCATCAATCGCAGAGATTTAAAACGCTCCTTGCAAAGGGTTTGAGCGAGGAAAATGTGGTATTTGTCAATCATACAAAATGTGATCTAATCTAACCTTTCTTGGGGCACAAAGAATTCAGACCAAAACCCTTTTAATTCCCGACCAAGTTACCATAAAACTGTTTTCTACGAAAAACAGGTGAAAGGAAATTTTCATAGTACACGTAGAATTTGTTGCAGGGAGCGTCATCGAGCCTAGTGGTAAAGTTTGCTGACACGGAGAAAGAGAGGCAGCTTCGACGAATGCAGCAGATGGCCGGCAACATGAGTCTTCTAAACCCGTTCGTATTCAACCAGTTTGGGGCCTACGGTGCGTACGCGCAGGTCATCACCGATCAGGTGTGTATCGAATTCCTAATTACCCTAGTCCATAAGTCTTGCATATACCTATTTCAACCGCTATTTACTTAAGACCGGTAAGCAGTGTTTTGTTTTCTTTTGTTGACGTAAACTGAATTTAAAATAAAACAAGACACAGCTTTGCGGTGTTTCAAGTTCATACTCGTAGTAATGTACTCGTAGTATACAAGATTTTATCGGATATTACGAGTATAAGTCCAGAAAATATCCAACTTTCTAGTAGTAAAAGCGGGAAAATACCATTGATTAATTAAAAAGGGAAGATAGGTTACGTTCTCTCAGCGCTTACTCAAAAATTGGCATGTGTTACTTACAACTACACGCAAACACATACGCTCACAGTTATATTTCCAGTCCTGTGCAATACAAAGAAGAATAAAGACGGAAAGACGTATCTAAGACCGAAGTGACACCGAGACAACAATATTTCACGCGAATCACGACCGCCCGTGCCGACGGTCCGACGGTTACTGAGGTGGGAGCACACAATTTTACACAATATGAGGTTGCCATTTTCGAGAAACTATTACCGCATCTGCCCTTTTTAATTAATCAATGGAAAATACTCACAAATTTTACGCGCCTCACGATTTATAAATAAATTAAACAAAACTCATAACTTCATAAGCTAGTTTTGTATAAGAAGTTGAATAAGTACTGGAAAAACGGCCAGAACCTTCTGAAATTCAGATGTCCCATTGTTTAGTTGATACCATTGTAATTCCAATCTAGAACGTACGTAATTTATTGTACTCGTAAGCTGCAGTAGGTAGGTAGTTAGAAACTAGTTGCCCAAGTCAGACCTCAACCAGACATACCAAAACCAAGACTGCCAACTTATCTGGAACCGAGTGAAATGGACAAACTAATGGCAGGGAATAAACCGAAACTTAGGGGATACAGACCACTTAGTAGATTTGGAACGGAGCCACCAGCTATTCTGCCCGTTTGATGTTAGTTTAGGTATGTAAGTATGTATCAAAACATGTACTTATTTTGTTAAAGCCGAATTCTGAATGTAACGAGCTAGTTTTGTCCGAACGGCGGCTTATTCATGCAAATTCGATAGATTATGATAATTAATATACTGATACAACATTGAAATGAAGAGGAAATCAATAACACCTTTTCCTTTCTTATTTGTTTAAGATTTATGAAATAAAAATTTACTTGCTCAAGTGATTATTTTGTAAGCCTTAAGAAATAAAGTTTAAAATTAATATAAACCGCTCTAAGAATTGAAATTGAATCAGCAAATATGTATCTAGTAAGGTAACAAACTTCATTGGCACAACGTGCAAAGACCTCAGCAAAGTTCAGCCTAGTGAAAAGTTTCAAAATTCCCGGAAGGAAAATTTATTGTATCTTTGGCATGTAATATTGCGACCGCTTGCGCTGAGCGCTAGCAAACTTTCCCTTAGACTTTGTTGAGATGGCAATAACTTGCTCTCGGTACCTTATATCCAATAATATAGGTAAATCATATGTATTTGAAAACGTTTTTCATTTACTTTTGGGTTACCTGTCTATATCTTAACTATGATGGCAACTGCGGATTATTGAGAGCTTATCTGCATACGTATTCGTATCGTGTATCCGTCTGTGGAATTTTATTTCTAGGGAACCAAAATTGCGGATGAACCGATCTTGATTAAGTTTTTTTTTCTTGAATCGTCTGCTATGATTGATGAAAATTGTTGCAGCCGCGTTTCTTATTGCACTTTATAGCAAAGTAAATTTGCCTAGGACGTCTAGGAGTAAAATTAGTTTAGGATGAACATAGCCAAATCTACCTTTAGGCTAGGGATGATCCCAACTAATCCCTATTAAATAACTTATGTTTTAGTTATTCGAGCCGCTTTCCGTATCGTTGGTGGCCGGCCCTACGCAGTGAAGCGTAATCCTCACTGCGCAAGATCACGAATATTACTGATACTGACTGATACTGACTTCTCTTTAATGAAAATGCGTGTTACAACTTTCGAAACCAAATATTCGATAAGCTGCAACTTTCGAAAGTATCATAATTATTATTAACAGTAAAAGCACTTATAACGGGCATAGATCATAGGAAATATCCCGTCATAAGTGCTTCTCTTATATCATATTCTAGTTTAACCTTTGACTTGCCATTTCATGCCAAACTAATAATGCTATATTGATGCCTAGTTTGATGAACAGCAGCAAGCTGCGTTGATGGTAGCTGCTACCGCCCAAGGGTACATTAGCCCCATGACAGCATTGACGTCTCATGCTCTCAACGGGTTGGCCAATTCCGTTGTGCCTCCATCTTCTGGTGAGTACCCTAAGTGAATACTTGACTATGGTTTATCCATTTTGAATGAAGCATGTTAGTAAACAAAGTCCGACACAAATAACAAAATTTCACTTGCTTGGTGTCGAGTTTCAGATATAATTGTGAGCAATTTTTATTGAAGGGAGTATCTAAAATCGACAAGTAATGTAAATTACGTATAAAAGGACGCGCCAACAAAGTCAATTTTAGGTTTAGTATAAGCGGTTTGTTTACGTTTATGCTCCATTCAAAGTGGATACAATATAGAAGTCATATCAAAGCTTGTCGTTGTCATAGTTATCAGTTCCGGAAGTGGAACCAAGCCTTTCCCAATACTGACCGTTTTTCCACCGGCCTTGTATTGGCGCTGGTGCCGGGCCGGTGAATGGAAAAACGGCAATTCTCTTTTTTTCTTCAAATAGTTTCTCTACAACACTATTAGTTTCATGTCAGACAGACCATCGTGCTTAGAGCCTCTCCAAAGCTGTATTTTTTTCGGCATTTTTTTCCTAAACTGTTAATTTATCTTGTAGATAACTTCTCCGGCCTGGCGATAGGCACTGGCGGCGCTCAGCCTTTGAACGGAGCCCTGCCGTCGCTCCCCTCTCCGACTATGCCCAGCTTCAATATGGCCGCTCAGACCGCTAACGGACAACCGACAACACAAGAGGCTGTTTACACCAACGGTATCCAGAGTTTTACTGGCCGTGAGTTTGGTTCTATAGCTTCTTAAATTCGTCCAAGATGCGACAACACGGCCCCTTAGACTGCAAAGGGGCCGCCGCCGCCACCACAAGTGGCTGATACCAAAACAATACCATCCATTTGACTATTATTACGCCCTCCGTTTGGTTATTCAGTATTTTTATGCAAGAACATATGTAAATCTATACCTATTTATTAACTTGAAAAGACGCGGTGACGTCAGATTAAAGTAGGCCCTTAATTGAATAGATCACCCATCAGCATGGGTTGATGATTTTACGACGGTTTCCAATAAGATCAGCCCAAGTGAATGGCACGGGTTAGAGACCCAAATCAACAGTCAGTGGTGAGAAGCAACGGGTTGCATGTAGATGATGTGTATTTAGGTACGTCAACTAAGTTCTCATAGCTCAACTATTTGCAGCGGTGCCGGTAACTGCCCAAGGTCTGCCGAACGGAGAGGCTGCAGCTCTGCAGCATGCCGCTTACTCTGGCATGCAGCCCTTCCCAGGAGTCGGTAAGAGATGAGCTCATGTCACTCAGGCCCTGAGTGCCAGGGAAGTCAATATTCACTTTGTTGATGTCCTTTGAGTTCATGGGAATTCAATAAAGTTTAGAAAATTAGAAGAACTTTCCGTAAAATGTCGTTTCGGATCAAGATCCACGAGTAAATTTTATTGTCACGATTTGCTAATGTGATAATATTCCTATTGATTGCCCTGGTAATATTGGTGGGGCCACATTGATATTAGAAACCTAATAAATTGATATTTGATATTTAGATTTATATTATGTGTTTAGACTGGCAAATGAATGAATTGATATTGTATTGATATCGTAAATCACCAATACCTGGTTGTTATGATATACCTATGTACAATGGATAGACACACTAAAGAGTCACAGCTTTTGGTATGGCATGAGTTAGGATAAAAAAAGGCTTACTTATTTGACATGTTTTTGAAAGTAATATTAGAAGTGGTTTTTTTTTCATTACGGATTCAAAAAAACTTTGGTATTCTTCGAACACAAATAAGGTTGCTGATAATTTTGTTTACTTGAATCAAAAATTGGATAAAAAAGTTTATAGAAGAAATGTCTTTTGGGTGTTATATTATATTAAAAACTAATGTGTTCATAGTCATAACACAACCAGACGTTGTTCTGGGCGTGAAGTATCAATATGAAATATATTTTGATATAGCACTTAAATTTCGATAAAAACATCACACTTTATAGCCTTCGACATCGATATGCTTTTTGTATATCATACGGAAACCAAATCTATATAACGCTTTATGAAATCACATATGCATGTGTGTTTGGTATAATAATAGGTGTCCATTGGGTCATATGTGTAACAATTGTCCGACAGCCTACCCAGCGGTGTATGGACAGTATCCTCAGCCCATACCGCCTCCGATGCCGACTATTGCGCCCGCACAAAGAGACGGTAAGTGAATGGTTCACAGCTCTCTCTTTCTTTCTTCCTCTCTCTGACTATAGCCGTGGAACTACGGGCACTCTTCTACACTTCTGTATGGAAAGATCTATGAAACATATAATGGTAGCAAAGAAAATATCGTCTGATTTTCAAAATTGGTCCCAGATCCTTGCCCCTTAGAAACTTGCGATTTTTTTTTTAAATACTTACTTTCAAAAGTATAGTCATCTACAATATCAGGAAATTAGCAGTAACCCTGTTTAAATGAACACAACATTTTTTGTTTAAAAGGTATAACTTTAAACTTTATAAAATGAAAAACTCCCAAAATATGTTTCACGGATGCTTCAATTTGTCTCAATATTTTCTAGCATTTGAATTTTCATTGCAATTGTTCGCTCACTCAGTTTTAATATCAAAGAAATATATTCACTTGCCTAATTTCAATGCTAGAAAAAAATGTTCTACTTAGTTTATACTGAATATTTGAATATTGTACCCGAAATTCATAATAATTAGGTACCCTAGTTGCTACAAATCAATTAAAATACGGACAACTAAAAGTAGCTACCGACTAGTGTTCTGTAATTATGAAATTCACTTTGTATGATTGATTATTGTGTATAACTGTGTGTCTATATCCATTTATGGAAACGTATTGTTCCCATAACAAAATGTATTTAATATCCCCATGATTCTAATAAAAGTGGAAAATTAATCACCTATTTCATCATTTACGAATCTGAGTCTGTAAGTGATTATGCAGTTGTACCTTTTTGGTAACCTAATGAATTATTTTCCTATCTGTAACCACTTATATTCTCAAATTCTTAAGTATGAGAGGTGATTGTTTTTCTCCTTCCCGCCGTAAACCTTCACTGCTTTTACCATTGCAATGTTTGTTGCTGTACCATGCTCGGTTTCATGTCTTGCAAACACGTGTAAAAACTATTTGTAAGTATGTTCATAAGTTAAGATAACGCCTATTAACTAGTTTAATCCAATAACTTACTTACTATGTTTAAGAAGTCGAATTTTCCGCTTTTAATTTGCATGTACTTTGAATATAGCTAAGACTTCGATAACTTCAGAATTTAATTTTACTAATGAGTCTCACATTCAGAACTTTTTTTTAAAAAACATAACAGTTAACTTTCTTGAGTAAAATTACATTTGCATGCAACGAAATACCAGCTTCGTCATGCCTAACACACTAATATTTCGACAAATCGAAAACCCGTGTGAAGGTATGCGAAGCAGATCTGCGAAATCTTTATAGAGATACTCATGTTTCCAGGCTGCTCGATATCAGGGCCGGAAGGTTGCAACCTGTTCATCTACCACCTGCCTCAAGAGTTCGGAGACGCTGAGCTGATGCAGATGTTTCTTCCGTTCGGGAACGTGATCAGCAGCAAGGTTTTCATTGATCGCGCCACTAATCAGAGCAAATGTTTCGGTAAGTGAAGTGAATGCTACTTAGCGATTCATCTTTTCATATACATAGTTGCAGAAATCTCGAAATTCATGGACTGAGAGATCAATGTACAGGCTTTTCAGTCTAATGCTTAATTCACACACACATGTTTTTTTCAAACTATACGTTTTTAGAGAAATTAGTGCGTTTATAAAATTGTTTTTTTTTTTTTTTTTATTCCTGATGGATTAGCGTTTGGCCACCAACTCACTTCAAGAAAGCGAAGATGTGGCCTAAGATGGAGCACGATTTTCCAGAAGGAACTTATTTACCCTAGATTTGAAGACTCCAAGATTGTACTCTAATTTTATTGTTGTTGTATATATTTCAGGTTTCGTGTCTTTTGACAACCCAGCCTCGGCTCACTCAGCTATCCAGGCCATGAACGGGTTTCAGATCGGGATGAAGCGTCTGAAGGTCCAGCTGAAGCGGCCAAAAGATGCCAATCGGCCTTACTAACACGCGATGCCGTCCTCGCGCGCCTACTACGTTCCCTTTGTGAGTATTTGTACCTTTGAAAGACAGCCTCGTTGGTCTAGCGGTCAGCTTGTTCAACCGCTGATTATGGGTCCTTGGTTAAATCTCGGGTAGGATCAATAGTTGTTACTGGGGTTTTTCTAGTTTAAAAAAATCACAGAAGCGGCCCGGAATTAGGAAGTTGGCGGTGTCATACCCCCATGCTTCGGAAAAGCCCTTGTTAACGATGAAGTCTTTGGGATAAAGTACATTTTTGTAAGATTTAGGTGGCAGAATATATGTTTTATGCTACCAATTGATGGAATGAGCAAGCAGCAAACAGATGAAACACCTGATGTTGTATGGTATAAGCACTTCCTCGTACTCTTTGAAAGTGACCTAAGTTGTACAAGGGTTTACGCAGCTTTTGCATGGAAAAATGGCCGATTGTCCAAGGTCTAGCCCTTTGCCCGACTAACAAGAGACAAAGGCAGTTGATGGTAATATTGTTATTGTGTTTTCCAGGAGTACCATCGAGAGTATCAGGAGTACCATCGGGAGTATCAGGAGTACCACCGAGAGTACCAGGAACGTACATTCTTCTTTAGGCCCGAGGCGCGCAACTTTGCGCACTATCAACAATTCCAAGGAATATATCCCCACGCGGAGTAAAGCAAATATCATTACTAACTGTGGGAAGTATACTAAATTAGTTAATTAATTTATTGATCAACGTAGAGATGCTTCTTAATTGTGAAATCTATATTATTATTATATACAATTTATTAACTTTGATTAAATTATTATTATAAAAATGACGTTATAAAAATCTTTTTGTCATTCAAACATCTTCTAACTCATAAGTAAAGTTTAACTGAAAACTTTTAACATAAATTTATTATATCTAGTTATTTGCTTGAATTAAGCGAAACAGAATTTATTAAGTAAGTTGAAGATATGATGAAAAATGTATTTTAATGATAGTGTATTACAATGGATGAAGCGCGGGGTGGGTGTTGGCATCTTTATAAGAATTAGAGTTGTTGTTTTGTTGTCGTGGGACTTGTGGTGTTGTTCTGCCGTTAGTGGCACGCCGGTGGCCCCACGCAGCGCGTCACGTGGTCGGATTGTTTCCTTTGAACGTATCGGATGCCGCCGCACCCCGCGCCGCGTTCTCTGTTGCCTCCGAACACTGACTCACACTAATGTAAGATGATATAGCACTATTAAAAGAATATAAAATCCCTATATTTTGTTAAAGTTTATCATTGTATGTTCCGATAAGGTATTACACTGGGTGGTACCAAATATGCTATGTAAATATAAATGTTATGTTACTGGCCAGCTGATCAGCACCCATTTAACAAACCTGGATGGATCCATCCAGGTTTCTTTTGAAATTAATTAAAATGTTAGCATTGGCCTTCCGCAATCACAATAATCATCGTCCTACTTTTGCCGAATATGCCATGAGTGGAAGATTGGGACGATTCCTTCACTGCGCAACAATAGGGACGCATTGTTGTTCATTTGACACATTCAACCAACTTCACCTTGAGGGTTAAAATGTTCCTCTAAAATGTAAAATAATAATCCTCCTCCTGTGGATAAAGATGTAGCAGTATATGATAGACCAATTATATTGTTAGGTCTATAAAGTTCTAATGAACTTATTGGTACGCCCAGTACAACCTATGTTAGAGAAAGTTGTTAAAAAATTAATGTTGTATTTTAACGCTGTGTACAAATGAAAGTGCACTTCATCAAACCATACTTAGGCCTTCGTTTGAAAGATCAATATTATATGTTGTATATTTCCAATATGGGCTGTGATATAAAATTATAATATCTTGTACAGGCCGTTTGTATCATTGCATTTGTGTGTTACGCTCTTTTGCCTCTCGCTCGCTACACAGCTCCCAGAAAAGCTCTATTTGAAACACATTTTCATAGAAAGCAAACCGTTTCCGTTAAAAATAAAATGTTTCGAAACCATTAATCTAAATTGGGTCGCCTTTGGATCGTTTTCAAAAGCTAAATTATTTATTTTTGTACACCATAGAGCGGACAATCCAAAAGTGCCCCAATATTCGAATGTACGCAGGATAAACTTAGCTTCGTTTAGTGTGCGAGAGACGATACAACTCGCTAAATGCGAAGTCAATTCCTAAGAGCGCGCTTGTTATTTATTTTACGTGTCAGTGTATGTACATACAATACATATAAAAACTATTCGTGGTAAGGTGTTAAATACAATAATTGTGACTGTTAACCCAGTGCGGGGAGGCAACAGTAACAACGCGGAAACTACAAACTTAGCGTAATTACTATACATAACAAACAAAATAGATTCATAATCAAACGTACCAATAAATATAAATATATACATGTGTATGTAAATATGTACAAGTGCTATGAAAACTGAAATGTGAACGAGCTTTGACTATGTCTCGTGGGAAGGCGCGGCCGAGGGCCCGTTTTACTGAAGGCCCAAGTCCAGCCCAAGTCCCATTATTTGCACTGTGGCGGCTCCGGTCAATAGGTAACGTACGGCCCTCGAGCCAGGGCCTCGCCACTCGACAACTCTTGTCTTACGTAGACGTGCACCGATGCAAAGTCAATTTTTAAGTACCCTCTTGCTAGCTCTTTGCATTTTGAGTTATAACGAATCTTGTTACAAAGTTTGGAGGCCAGCTAGTGCAGGGCCGTAGAGACGTATAGTATTCGAGCGTTCGCAATTTTCGGGCACGAGTAAGGCAAGAGTGGAAGGACATGCGTAGCCGTGCGCGCGGCGCCAACTCTAGTCAAATATTCACTTTCCTATCTAACAAAATATTTTATATTTACACAAATTATATTCATATAGTATCCTAGTTTTAGGCGTTTAATTTACGATTAAGTCAAGTTTAGATCAATGAAATTACCGTCGTTTTAAGTAATGTAGTTCTTTTCTCTTTAACTCTCGTGCAATATTGTTACGCTTTTTAACTAGTTTGATGTCATTCTTCGTCTTTTGTATCGTTGATTTTCCATATTTATTTTCGGTCGACGTGGTCGTGTTCGATCTATCGGAGGCCGGTCCATACGTGCAATGTTGTAAATAACGCGAGTGCGCGTACACGCGACGTCCCATTTTATCTTTCAGCTTTAAAGCACGGAATTATTATGTGCATTCGATCGCCATTAGAGATAGAGCATAACTCTAGTATTTAACCGGGCGCCGGCGCGTGTGCGCCCGCCTTTAGATAGGATAATTGAGAGATCGATGGGGTTGCCCTTGCACAAGGCCGAGCTCGAGTCGACGAGATTAGCGAGCGGGCCTACACTTAGATAACTAAACGTTGCCAAACCGAACTCGTGCCGTAGCGAATCGAGGAACTATTCATTAAAATCACCTCGAAACTAACGTAGTGCATTATATCGCGTCCGTACGACCATCGCGGGGTTCGTCCGGGCGTTATACAAAAGAATCCATCGTTGAAAGCGGAGACGCAAACGTTCTAGATTCTGCAGAGAAACGATTGCCCAAAAAGTGATTATAGGATACAGGGTATGCTTCGCAATTATTTAAATGTATCTAAATGTTTCGTTGGGCAGACGGCGCCACCTGTCGGCAGCCACCGCAGGACCGGCAGAGCGCGCGTCGCTCGTTCACGGGTCCACTAGTCTGTCGCGACTTTTTATACTTGTAACTATCGTAGGGTTACATATCTCTCACACGTCTTCACTTCTCTGTCTCTGCGTCCCTCGCGTACCCTTCATTCCGTTAGAAGCGTCACTGATCATCCTTACACTTGTCGCGGCCCGCTCTAACTAAATTAGATAGTCTCGTAATATAGGTAAATTTTACATCGGCGGGCCGCGGCGGGTTTCGCGTCGACGACTCGCGGTATCCGAAATTTAGTATTACGATAACGAATTTCTAAAAACTATTGGAATCTGAAATTTTATAAAATGTTTATATCGGTCGCGTGCACAGATCGGTAAAGGACATGATCGCTCGAGACATGGTTGGTTTCGGCAGCGAAGGCGTTCAATCGTCGCTGGGGCGTACCTTGCGGAGCGTAGGCGTAGAGCCGTACAGGCCTCACCGCTCCTCCGCCGATAGTTAGTACTTAAGACGATTGCCAATATTTATTAAATCAAGAAAACAAACTTAGAATTTTGAACTAATCATAATATATCTATTTATATAATAAAGATTATTGAGAAATAAGCGCATAGTGCTTTATGATTGTAGCTCCTAGGTAACATCTAGTCATATCTGTTTCAGTTATTTATTTTCTCTATCGCTTAGCATAGTTTAGCTTCAAGCACACTTTGTATACTTTCCTCTATTTACCGTACTTAATTATTTGTATTAGAAAATATTGGTTATTTCTCTTTTCAAGTTTTTAACTCACTTGTAAGTAAACTAAGTAATAGAAAAATGCCTACAGGTTACCTCTTAGTAAAATATTTAAAATAAATAATTATGCAGATTTCTTATGCTATTAATATTGTTTATAGTTTTAATAAGTTATCCAGAGTACTGTCGCCGAACTAAATGCAGTTTAATTAAGGTAATGGCGTTGATAATGTACAGTGTTTCCTACAGCTAAAATAAAGGCAGAAGAGATAATGTCATAATTAAAAAAGCATAGAGAATATGGTCTGTTGAATCTAATGCAGCTGTAGAAAACATGGACCATTATAGTTTGGACTACGAAAATGATAAGGAAGTTTATGGTAACGTAAGAAATTAAAGGATAGATTAGATAAAGGAAGTAACTGACATAGCGCTGCTAAAGATTGTTAATGTTGATGACGATATACTGGTCCTGCTTGATCCGATTTGGGATCAACCAATATCAATATGGATCAAGTATTGCTGTTATAGCAACGGATCAATATATCGTCAGAATAGAGAAACGGCCGTCCGATAAACTTAAATAACCATTCTGATTCTGTTCAGTTATAACCGCTTGAGATAGTTTCAATTAATTCCTACCCCCGCAGATAATAATAAATATAATATTGTTGTATTTACAGACGTCATTATTTTAAATACTTTACGACGAGCTCTTGAATAAATAGAATAATTATAAGTGTTACTAATTGATGTTGTTTATTATAATAAGATTTTACTCAGCAAGAGAATTGATGTTGTTCAAAGAAATAGTGTATCTGTGTGTATCCGAGGGGATTGTGGCCCACCTTGATTGCCCGGCCATCGCTCTACATTTAGATGTTTTGTCAAGAGCTCGAAGTAAACGAATTCGTGAATGCAATTTCTACACTTGACGTCATATCCTTAGAGCTTACTAGCCTTTTGTCCTGGGTTCGCCCGGGCGGGTATCAGGGTGTCGCTGTTTACGCTAAGTGGAATCATAGTCATTACACGTTTTTAGATATGCCCAGTTAGATAGCGACAAGCTTGGGCCAATTCTACTTTGAAGCATATTGGTGATGCATTTTAGCCGATATTGAACCTTCTGGCGAACCATTATGAACTAACATCATGAGATTGAAAGTTAAATTGCAATCCAAGTTGTAAGCCAAGAGAATTGAACGATATGGATTCAGTGCGGGTGGGATTGAGATTTAATGTGTAGGTACTTTCGCTTGTTCCTTAGGATAACCAGTCTTGAACCCAAGACCTAGGGTAAACGCAAGTTTTTATTTGTATTCAATCATGAAATTTAATATTAAGCATTTCTGTAAATATCAAAGTACATTAAATTTAGAGCTAATGATATGAATAAAAGTATTCTTAAACTTCTAAAGACTTCCTTCTATCACATTTACCTTTTGTTTTCACCAAAATTTATATATCACTCATCGACTAAATATCCATTAGACGACTAAATATATTTTACTAACTTTAAAACTAGTACGAAACTAAACGTAGTACTTTCTAGTATTTCCGCTACTTTTGTACCGAATGTAATCTTTAAGACCGCAAAAATCATTATTCCTTTCCGCATTAAAAGCATTTGAAGCATCAGATAAATCGTGGTTCTACAATACACGCATTGTTCTGAATAACTTATGTGTAGAAGTAAACAGAAACGCACAAAGTATGGAGTTTTGGTCATGATGATCAATAAAAAACGGAGATCTGTTTATAAACGAAAATGCCTTGCGTCCTAGAGAAACTAGGACAAAGTGACCATTCCATAAACATATTCCAAAGACCAACATTTTAAGAATCATGAAAACCGAAGCTTGGTTTTCACTTCGTCACGTTTCAAAGCTAACACATTAACGGTCACTAGTGTTTCTACACATCAACGAAATGTTTAAAACACTAGCTGTCTGTGATTATACGCTTTTTATAATCGTCCATTAAACCTATGTATGCCATACCATTCTAAAGTTTACGTTCAAATTCTATCTATTTAACAGGAGCGGTACTGTCGCCTTCAAAACTTCCAATATCTACCTAAAAACTCTCAAATCCGTCGTGTTTGCGGTACATAGTTATACCAAAAATGTCCATTGAGGGCTCAGTGTAAATATTATCTGCCACTCAGCCCCAAGTATGTATAAGAGATACAAAATAGTCTAGGTTTTCTAAGCTATTGGTGACGATTCGTTTGAATACCTATGTGCGCTGGCATTGAAATCAGTCGCTGCTTACAGTAGTCTTGCCAGCCGTAGGCACTGAAATCCGTATAACCCGCGTACATAAAGAACGTGATTGAAAATTACGTCATCTCTCATGCTACCCCTGTGGCTGTGTATCAGGGAGTTCGAACTGAGCATGATTAGTCTTTCTCAATCGCATTATTTTAGTACGCAAGTTATACCTACATAGATAATATAAATGTTCTAGGTTAATGACTGACGTAGGTGAAATGTTATAAAGTTACATAGAGTAATCTGATTTAATTGGTGTTTCTTCAAGCTTTGTCGCGGATACGTCCGTGTGACTCACACGCATCTTCGATCTATTACTTCTAGTGTCTATGGCTGGTCTATTGTTTATGATAATTAATATGTTCAGACTAGAGGAGTTCAATCCCCAATGCATTGATTAGCTAGTATTGATTGAAATGTTTATTGTTATGCAGTTTGCCAAAGTTTTAAAGAGAAACTAAATATATTTATCATCACTTTTTGAGTCGTTAGGTATAATATTGTTCTTTAGTTATAATATTTATTAATTTATAGACTTTAGTGTAATACTGTCGGATCTAGACAAATGTGAACTTTGTTGATAACACATTATTATGTCTAATAACAATGAGAGCCTATTTTGCATGTCTTTATTTGTTTTAAATTATTTTAAACCTATTATCGAGTTATTAGTATGTATATTGCTAAAATATTTCAAACTAAATAACTATTCAATTATTTATTATACACTTATTACGTTAAGTATGCTAGATTTATGAGGAATGATAATAAATAATTTTAATTATATTACCCTTGTGTTTTATTTACGACAAAATACATTTTTATATAAATAAATAATAAAATAATGTAAAAATAAGATAGTAGCACTAAATTATTTCATTTCGAAAAAATCACAATCATTCCAACGCTACAAAAAGTTCAGAAGGCTTTTTACTTTTTACAAAAGTAATCAGTGATTTTTCTACTAACTTTCTTTTTTAATTCTGCCGTTGCGTCACAAGTCATAGCCGAAGTGTCCATTGCTGCATTTCCATCAGTGCCCGTGACGTCACCGGTAATTTTAAACGGCGATGTATGAGGTACAGAGAGATTCAACCTACCGCTTTGTTCATCCAACCTTCCCATTTCTTCAAACAACCTCGAGTTGTTGGGCACCTTCGGTTTACTCGTGTTTGGTTCTGGGCTGTCTTTCTGTACCTTGATTTCTTTCAAACTCTCTTCGAACTCGCCCTGAGAGAACAAGTCTGGTGATTCCTTGGTTTCTTCTAAAGCTGTCGTGGAGAAATCCATCTTCGAGGAGTTTGATGCTTTACTCTGAAAAGGAGAAGAAGATATAAGTATAAGTATATCAAGGAAACTCCGTTAAAAATCCTGTCAGCCGTTAAGGCGCCCCCTGACCCACAATTCTACCAAAGAACTGCTTTCCCCAGCGTGGGGATTACGAGCATTACCCCCCATGAGATAACAGCCAATGGGTGTTACTTTTATTTTTCAAAACGACCGGGTTCGATTCCCATGCTGCGTAAAAGTTTTTTTAACGAATGAATGCAGTTCTTCTTGTTACTAAAATCGATGACATGGTTCCTAAGAAGAGATCTTCTTATATACTAAGTTTCAGACTTTCCCATACGACCGATATAAATGTGCCACCCTGTATATTGTACATTGAGAAAAGCTTTTTCACAGGAAAAGAATAGAAAAGAATAAGAAAAGAAAAGAATAATGGCCTAGCTAGGTCTTTATTTATGACTGTCATCATTTAATTATGCACAGTAAATCTACATATAAAACATTTGTTTTGAATTAATCAGAGTCAGAGTCAAATCGTTTATTTCTTTAGACTTACAAAATAAGTGCTTAGACAAGTCTAATTTTTACTATATAAACAGCTTAATAAATAGTTATTACTATCAAACAAGAAATAAGGTGCAATTGACTCTAATTCACTTCAATTTTTTGTCCACTAGCGGAAGAAGTGAAGAAGGCTGTAGGTAGGCTGTTATGCAAATGATTATCAAATAAAATTCTTTCGTAGTTCGTTTATTTTCATAGATTCATAAATTACAACTATACTCAGATGAATAAAGTTAGAGCTCTGGCCCCCGTGGTAGCTACTAAGCTACCACGGGGGCCAGAGCTCTAACTTTATTCATCTGAAAATAAACGATTTGTATTTTTTTTATAAAGGAACTTACAGTATCCATTTTCTCAGCAGAGTCATGCGGTTGTGATTTCATCCCATCATCAGAGTCTTGGGGCAGTGATTTCCTTTCCTCATCTCTCAACGTTTGGTGCAGGAATGCGTGTAGTTCGTTGGTCCGGACATCGGTTTCAGAGAATCGCAGAATGTATTTGTATAGTTGCCCTGAAACAAATATAATAACAGTAAACTAACCGAGCATATCTTTAATGATGATTCACTTCTTGAAAAATAGGCACATTAAACAAGTAAATTTTGAACGACCATAACCAATGCAAACCTAATTCTATGTAAAAACCCTGTTCTCAAGTAAGTAAATAATAAATAAATAATAATAAATAATGCTGGACAATTCACACACCATTATCACGCCCCAAGCTAAGCAGACCTTGTGTTATGGGTACTAGATAACTGATATACTTAACACAATACACTACATAAATAGATTTTTTTTTAATTATTCATAGAAAACATCCAGAACACCCTGAACAAATATCTGCAGATCGTAAAACATTTGTCCCGAGGCGTGAATCGAACCCGCAACCTGCTGCGTCGGGGGCGGACCTTCGCCCGATGCGCCACAGAGGTCGTCAAACGAAAAAAAACCTGAGTGATTAAAAAGACTTACCAACAGTAACATTATATCTCGTCAGCAGATTGTAGACTCCAATAACATCATCTCTGATGGCATTGTCCTTGAACGTGTAGTACGCCATAGGTCGCTTCGCCTCAGCACAGGCCATCATCTGAACGAGCGACTTGAGTTGGAAGGAGCCGCCGAACGCGCCGCAGCCCCAGTTTCCGGTCGCTACTCCAGGGAAGTTCAGGGTTGATGCGTCGGTCCCGAATGAGAAGCCTATCCAAGCCTGAAATATTTAATAGGCTATTCAAACCATAGCTGTATGGTGTTGGCTTTGCTAGAATTTGCACCACCCCATTTCTTCCCGTGGGTGTCGTAAGAGGCAACTATGGGATATCCACCAGGGGGTAGGCAGCAGCGCCCCCAGCAACGCTACCACCGAGCTGCGTTCCCCAATCCGCATGCCCAGCGCGGGTATTAAGGCCATTATGCATGTAAAGTCTTTACATTTTTTATGAGAGTACTTTACATTTTTAATAAGTAGAAAGAGATACCTTATTAATCTCTCTAGTGATCGCCTCCCGTCTATACTCGTGTCGTATGCTGTCGTAAGGCAGTGCGTCGATCGCCAGCACCGCGACCCGTCGTCTCTGAGACGAATCGAGCGGCGTCTCGTCGACGAAGTCTCCCGTCCAGTGGAATGTGTAGCCGTAGCCTGAGTATCTACTGTATCGTTCACAACCTGATAAAGAAGAAATCACAATATATACAATACAAAGGCTACGCTCAGATTCACGCTTAATGCGCTGACGCGCGCATGAAGTCGTTTCGTTTCAACTTTCAGCGCGCTGACAGAGCGCACGGCAACGCCCACTTCGCCACGCCCCTCGAGCGCACGGGAGCGCATGAACTGCCTTACCTTTCGAGACAAGGCAACTCGTGCGTTCCTTCAACTTCTTTGTGAGTGCCGTCTGAGCGTTTCGTTTCATTAATCGCGGCAACGCGCACCAACGCGCTCAGATGAATCGGAACGGGGCTTCGTGCGCTCATAGCTCGTGCAGTGCGTCAGCGCTTTAAGCTTGAATCGGAACGTAACGTACCCTTAGACTGTACAATTCTGCCTACTACGGGATTTGCACAATGCCACCGACCAATAGGAGAATGCTGTGACGCTTTCACAAATTGCCCGCGCGCCGACTGAAAGGACCTCTTCCTGCTTCGAAGCTTAATTAACGTTGTCAAGAGATTTTGGAATAAAACATAGGCTACTTTTTATCCCATAAATCTGCTCCCGTGGGATGAAAATCACCTTTTAATGTTTCCATAGGAACAACGCGTGCGAAGCCGCGAGGCGCAGCTAGTAATATTATATAAATGCGAAAGTTTGGATGGATGGATGGATGTTTGTTACCTCTTCACGCCAAAACTCCTGGACGGATCTAGCTAAAATTTTGCATACAAGTAATTCTAATCCTTGAATCAAACATAGGCTACTTAGCCCAAAATCACCTTTTTACGTTTCGTAAGCCGCGGGGCGCAGCTAGTTTTTTTAAATAAATAAATGAGATCTCAACTTTATTAAGAAAAGTAAAAATTTGAAATTTGAAACTTTCAAAATCTGGCCAAGTGAAAGTCGGTTTCGCGCACCAAAGGTTGCGCTCCACAATATATAAACATTATGTAAACCTTTGTGGTTCCTTCGCTAGTTCCCGTTTGCGCTACTGAGATTGCTCAACTGCGAATAGTTGAACAGTAACGGGGCTTCCTTGTATATGATTCCTAGAGCCCAGTGGTTATTAGCAAACGTAAAAACAGGCGTATCACCGCCTGTTTCGTCTGGCCAGACGTACAAAATAAAATTATATTTCTATTTATCTTGTAAATTATTATTAATGATAGGATTGGATAAATACTCATAAATTAAGTGCACTTTTATTTTACTTGTAATACCAAATACTGTCCTGGATACGGAATCCAGAAAGATTCTATAATAAGCTTCCATCTCAAGCAACTGAGCTCCCTATTCGTAAATTTAAACAGTACATAAAACGAAATCTTATCAAGAAAGCCTATTACTCCGTAGATGACTACGTCAATGATGTTAATGCTCCGGCCGGATGTAGCCCAGTTCCACACAGACAATAGTATGTAAAACCAGTTGGACTCAGTTATCCTAAGATTGTATTAGTTGATAAGCGATAAACTTGCTAGTGGTTTCTTTTTCACTTCTTCCGCTAGTGGACAAAAAATTGAAGTGAATTAGAGTCAATTGCACCTTATTTCTTGTTTGATAGTAATAACTATTTATCAAGCTGTTTATATAGTAAAAAATGGACTTGTCTAAGTACTTATTTTGTAAGTATAAAGAAATAAACGATTTGACTCTGACTCTGACTCTCCCAAAATTAATGTGAGTTTGAGAACAGCAAAACAAACATACCAATCATCACCAACGCTTCATTGTGTCTCAGTGTTTCAGTGAACAGCATGGAAATCATCAGCTCCGGACATATGACGAATCTAATCTCTTCTTGAACGCAGCCATGACCTAGCACACCTCCACCTAGATACCTGGTAAATAAATACAATGAGTTTATTTCCAAAACGGGTATTGCATAGGTTTAGATGGGTAGGTAGTCGTATATGATGATTAACTATGAATCCTGAATTAATAGTCTGTTTGCTACGATAATTAAATAGGCCACTAGCTAAGCTCAAAACAGTGCAATAGTAAAATGACGCAACCGGTAGCGATTCTAAAACTTATTAGGGCTCTTATACTGGGAACTCGCCAGTGGACCGGGACTGCACGTCTCAAACACACGGATTGCAAGTTGCCGACTTCAAGACAATTGCACCCGTCGACTGCAGGCGACGGCAGTCGAAGGCAGCAGTCGACTACAGTTGCTTTGCAACTTGCAGTCCTGTGTGTCCAGTGTATATGAGCCCTTAGTCGTACTAGAAACTAAACAAAGTTAACTAGAATGAGCCCGGCCACATTTATCGTATTCTCTGGTTCTATATACAAGCGTAGAGATAACCAACTGCACTGTAGAAGCTACCCTGAGCTAAACCTAAGCTGAGACTGATCCGTTTTGGCTCACCTTGGCAGCACGGGCACTCCTACTTGTTATGAGTAGGTAGATTAGTATAAGTTCAAGGATTACTTTATTGTACCTAAACATAAGTCCTAACTCTAGTTTTTTTTATGTTTATTACTTACGTTTCTATTTCAAACAGCCAGAGGCGTCTTTACCTATGGTGCAGGGTGTGCGGCGCACACGGGCGCCGGGTCTAAGGGGGCGCCGCCGAGCGCCCTGCGCCCTCTAATGCGACACCTCCAAAGATGCGTCGATGCCGGCGCTCTCAAAGACCCTGCGCGCCGTAGCAAAGCAAGGCTAATAGAGTAGGAAAAGGAGTAGAGAGAAGGACTCCTACTCTATTTAAATTTACACAAATTAATTTCAGTGTTCCCAAATCTGTCCACAGCACTGAGGATATACCTGACACATCCAGTCACGGAAAATGACCTTACCCACATAGCGTAAGGTCATTTTCTAAACTAAAAATAATTAAAAACTACCTTAGATCAACATTGTCGCAAAGTATAATTGACAAATTTATCATTAATAAGTATTGAACATGAAATATAAATTGAAGTTAGTGACATTGTTAAAGATTTCGATAATGCAAAAGCTCGCAAAGTAACTTTTTTGTAAATACATCTGTGTGTAAGTGTATAGGTACAGGGTGTGGCAAATTTTTGGCCCCTTTAGAGTAGCTACCGTTTCTTTTGTGGTTAGAAGGTTTTGTTCTAAGGAACTTTCTGTTTTATTTTGAAGAAAAAAATATTGTTATTTTTAGTTTTTTGAAAAAATGTACGGTTCGCCCAAAAAATGACATTTGTCAATAAAAACAAGTTGGCCTTAATCGACTCTATTTCCAACCAGGAACACTTTTCCCAAAGGAACATACCAAATCAAATCGTAAGTTTTGGCAATAATTAAAAAAAACAATTCCCATACATTTTCTATAAAAAAAGAGTACCTAAGTGAAAACAACAATGTCACTCATTCAATGGTTCTGAATTTAAACTCGTATGTAACTACTTTTTAAAATGGTAGGCTAATTTTGAAGGCATCTGAGGAATTAAATTTTTATTAAAAATCAAGTTATTTACTTACCAAACTTTTTTTTAAAATTAAACTCAATTAAAAATGATTGTTGTCTAAAAATAGTTAGGTAGGTATGTTTCTTATTTTGATGTGAAGACATTTTTACCTATATCGTCGTTAGAGCGAACATGGCTAGATTAAAAATTAGCCTACTTTATTTTTAATAAAAATAAAGTAGGCTAATTTTGAAGGCCCCCTAGCCATAACAAACAGGACGCTCGAGCGTCCTGTTTGTTATGTAACTATAATAGTTTTTAATTAAATATTTTTGAAAGAACTAGAAAGTTGTGATTTTTTTATGCTTATAACCCCTTCCTTCCTAAAAAAACTTTTTGCTTCCCGACGTCATTTAAAATTGCACCATTTGCATCCGAATTTCCGTTTGAAAATATAACTGTTAGTATTCCATTCTGACCCCGCTCCTACTAGACTAGAGGGCGCCAGAGTACTGGTTGCACACGGGCGCCACAAGGGCTAGAGACGCCTCTGCAAACAGCATTCTGTGCTGTCATTGTGTGGCAAATAAACCATCTATCTATCTATCTACCCAGTCGGGTCATTTTCATTGGACTTTTTATCCTCACAAAATCATGGATAAATGTTCATGTTATTTATTGGTCAACTTACTTCTATATCCCACAATTTTCCAGTATACCTAACTTGTAATTTTGAAATTTTAAAAATAAAGCCGTCAACAAACATCTACTGATCTATCCAGACATTTTCTATATTATTCTTTTTTAACCTAGCAGAATGTTTCTCCAAAATTTTGAAATAGATTTTTTTTTAAATAAATATGACGCAGCCGGTTGGATAAAAGCAAAATCCATGAATGTACCCCGCAGCATCTTCTATCGTACTCTCTGAATCTAGAGGCCCAATCAGAGCATTTGCACAGGATATCTTTATCTTTAAAAAGCTATGGATAAAAATAAATATGCCGCAGCCGGTAGGATAAAATATAACTTACTTATTAGCAAAGTCCACTTGAATGAGCCCCGCAGCATCTTCTATCGTATTCTCTGAATCTACGTGCAGGGGTAGTGAAGCGAGCTGTACGGTAGAGGAGGCCCAATCAGGACATTTGCGCGGAGGCACGGATCGACGCGTGAACGTAGTCACACCGACTGGTGCTGTACTGCAGACAAAGCTGGGGTCATTTGAAGTATAGCTAACAGGTAAAATAAAGGTATATATATATTATAGGGTAGTGTCCTTGGTAAATCAAATCGATTGACCAAAGAAAACGTCAGTTAGATTATCAGACATATTAGACAAATAAAGAATAACAAAAAGTGCGTTAAAGTTAGGAGAGGTGCTAGTGACGTCACGACGCCGTGCTAAAAAGTGTTGCGAGGCGTGACGTCTAGCTGAATTTTAACTGGCTATCTTCATAATTATTTGTTTAATCGACAAAAAAAAAAAAAAAAAAACTAAACAAACGTGTCCAATATCTTCTGGTAATCATCAATGGCCTTTACATCCACGAAGGATGGTTTATGTAGTGTTCGATTTTTGGCACTTACGTAGATGACTTGGTAATATAACTAACTTATTTGATGTTTTGGGATACTAGCCTATTATTACAGTAAGCTATACGTTATACTTGTAGGCGTACGTTTTAAAACATTAATTTATCGCGTACCTTGTGTTATTTCCCCTACGTTTCCATCGCGTGAAAACAAAAATTATCCGATAAATAATCATAAATTAAGTGCACACTTTACTTGTTTCTAAATGTCCGAAGAATACAAAATATGAACAAGATAGCAAATTTGCATGTGGAGCCCCTACACATGCAAATTTGCAGTTTGCCAATGGTCAAAGTATTTTTTTCTGCAAACTGGCGTTTTTAGGGTCCATACACTGTACCCAAAGGGTAAAACGAGACCATATTACTATGACTCCGCTGTCCGTCTGTCTTTCATCTCTCACTATTCGTGAACCGTAATAGTTAGTCAGTTGAAATTTTTACAAATGATGTATTGCCGTTGCCGCTATAACAACGAATACTAAAAAACAGAATAAAATAAATATTTAAAGGGGGCTCCCATACAACAGATTTTTTTTTGCGTTTTTTAGATTATGGTTCGGTACCCTTTATGCGCGAGTTCGACTCACACTTGGCCGGTTTTTATTACACAACTGCCAACTGAGTTTCTTTATTCCAGCATACTTTTTATATATTATAACCGATTTGAATGTATGGTATATTAAAAGAATCATCATCGCCAATGACACATTATGCATTTACGTTAAATTATTTTGTTTACTGAGTAAGATATCACCTTTTGTACAAACTCTTCTAAAATAGTGACATAGAGCTTTGAGTTTCTCCATGACGTCATCTGATGGTGGCATTTCATACAATCTGAAACAATAAAGTTAAATGAAAATACCGACTTAAAATTATCTGAGCGTCTGGTTCAAGCAACTCGGCGGGACCCGAGAGCTAGTGAGTATCTGGCGCAGCGCTTCAGCTTTGCCATACAGCGGTTGCCATGCAACCAGCATCAACAGCCCCGCTTCCGACTGCTATTGATATGGATCAGTTGAGCTACCTGTAGATTGTTTGCATCAGTCTGCAGTTAGCTCAATTATTTCAATTGTGAATAGAAGTTTTTTATTTATTTCTATCATTAGATTGTAATTGTTTTTTTATAAATGACCGTCTTAAATTCTATTGAATTTCAGTAATTTGTTTTGACTATTTTCATTTTTTTGATGCTGGCTTAGAATTTGCACCACACTAACTCTTCCCGTGGGTGTCGTAAGAGGCGACTAAGGGCGACTATCCATCGGGGGCAGCAGCGCCCCCTGCAGAGCTATTCTACCGCCGAACTGCGATCCCCAACCCGCATGCCCAGCGTGGGGATTATGGGCATTACCCCCCATGAGATAAACGCCAACGCGCATATCAGGGGAAGGCCTGCATCCAGCAGTGGACCAATATAGGCTGTTGAGGTTCCCTATTTTGATGACTTACGCAGATCAAAATGTACAATACCTGTTAAAATTGATGTGAGGGTATTGAGCATATTCAGAACTCTTTTTGCTGGTATTCCTTCTTGGAAAAGTGCAGAAAAATGCATTCGCTAACAAACTGGATATCTGCTGCTGTGATAAGGACAGTGACTGATTTTTGTGTTGCCTGAAAATAATAATAATATTATTATAAATCATGAGTATAGTATTACAAATAATATTTTTGTACAGAGAAGTTGTGGTTAAAGATATTTATTTCTCAAAGAACATAATATACATTCACTTACAGAGAAATGTGTTTTTTCTTAGTATCTAATATACTTTTAAAACTTATTCAATTATGGTTGATGTTTACAGTGCAGTTGTTATAATAAATGCTTATCTATTATTCGACAGGAATATTCTCTAATACATATTTCTTGAGTCTTTTCTTGAAAACTGTTAGGCTAGCGGATTCTTTTATGTTTTTTGGCAAGTTATTATGTAGTTTTGCTCCTTCAAATGTTATATTTTTCTTTCCATAGTTAGTTCTAGGATGGGGTAGTGAAAAGTTTTTTGAAGATCTCAGATTATATTTGTGCATTTTGCTTTTAGTTTTGAATGATAGATCCGTATGTATATCTTTTTGTATGATCTTTTGTATAAGACAGCATGTGTTATATGTATAAATTTGCCTTAGGCTCATCAGTTTTGTTTCCTTGTAGAGAGTCTGCGTTCTTGTCATAAAGTCATAGTCAAAGAGTATCTTAACAATTTTGTTTTGTGTTATTTGAAGATCTTTTAAATTGGTTTTGGCGGCAGTTCCCCAAACCTCGATAAGGTATTCCAGGTTCGACTTTATGAGTGAGTTGTAAATTAATTGCCTAACATTTCGTGGAAAGCATCTAACGACTGGTCGAAGCATGCCCATCAAAGAAGATATTTTTGATCTTAGTTTGTCTAAATGTGGCTTCCACGTTAAGTGTTTATCTAGGACTAGCCCAAGATATTTTTCGGTGTCACATGTTTTGAGGGTTTCACCATTGAGTGTTAGTGGTGTGTAGTTAACTATTGTTTTATTTTTAGCCCTAAAAATCATGTAGGATGTCTTGGAAGCATTTACTGTGAGTAGATTCCTCTGAAACTATTGGTTTATAAGGTTGAGATCTGCCTGAGCATCGTTAATTATGTTGCCAACTGAATCACCAAAGTAAAATAGGCAGGTATCATCAGCGTACAACATTATCTGCCCCTTTAGTCCAGCTTCGTGTATGCTATTTATGTAAATGAGGAACAGGAGCGGATGGATGGATCCCTGTGGTACACCGCATGTGATTATCCTGGGGTCACTCTGATGTTCTCCTATTTTTACAATTTGCTTTCTTTTTGTTAAGTAAGATTCAAATAATTTGTACGCGGCACCTGAAATTCCAATATTTTTGAGCTTTTCCAGCAGTAAGTGATGACACACAGTATCAAATGCTTTTTTTAAATCTATAAGGATACCGAGAGCTATGTTCCTTTTGTCAATGTTGATTTTATTCTTTGTTATTAGGTCTATTGTTGCTGAAAGGGTGTTTGATTTGGATCTAAAGCCGTATTGATATTTATAAATAAAATTTATAGATGTTAAAAAATTGTTAAGTTGGAGGTAAATTACTTTTTCATATATTTTTGAAATTATCGGAAGAACGGAAATTGGTCTATAATTGTTAGGGTCTTGTTTGTCGCCAGCTTTATAAATAGGTGTTACTTTTGCTATTTTTAAGCAATCAGGGAAGCAACCTTGTTCAAGACAGATATTAATACAATTTGTAAGACTTTAAGTTAGAGAGAAGAAGAAGTTAGTTTATGTAAAAAAAGGCTATTGTGCAATCCATTATTATTAATTTAGTGACAGAACTTAACTATAAATCTGTTGAAAAGGCAAAATAAATAACTTAGGCGACATAGTAAAACAAACTCACCTGAGCAAAGGAATTGGTGATTGGACTAGTTTTGGTAGAGCCAGAGCTAACTTTGCAATCTCTGGTAGTGTTACATCAAAGAAGTATTGAGACTCCTCTTCTTCAAGGTACTAAAATAAGAACAGTCAAGTGCTACAAACCTGTAAAACTCAAATAGCTATCAAAGCTTCTACTACTTTATAAACCAAATAATAAATAAAAATTGTTGTGAAATCAATCATTAACAACCAAACAAACAAGAATTATTCAGGATCATAAATTCAATCGATTAGGTACTAGTTTCTGCCCGCAGCTTAGCAAATGTTGTTTCTATTAAACAGCCTACATTAGATTCCAGGATTAGAATTAACTGTATATAAAATTTCAGCCTAATCTGTTAAGTACTTTTGCTGCCAAGAGGTAACAAACATCCATCCATCCATCCAAACTTTAGCATCACTAATTTTAGAAATACAAAAGTTTGGATGGATGGATGTTTCCACTTCACACTAAAACTACTGAGCGGATTGGGCTGAAATATTACATAAAGGTAATTCTCATACTGGAATCAATATAGGCTATGTTTCTATAGAAACAATGTGTGCGAAGCCACGGGCAGAAACTAGTACCTAATAAATTGAGTTTATTAAACTGAACAGTTGTGTGTCATAGGGTACTTTTTATCCCGTAAAACAGTTCCCATGGATTAGGAATTCCCTTTAAACATTTCCATAGAAACAACATGTGCAAAGCCATTGGCGGAAACTAGTTTAGAATATTATTTAGTGTGATGTACGAGTGTAATGAAAGATACTAACATCATCAAAAAGTGCATGCAATGCTCGAAACTTCCAAATGCTCTTGAACTTGGTGTTGTAGCTGAGTATAGTACTTGCTAGCTCCTGGCTATTCCGGATTGGTTTCCACAGTGCTCGCTCTATCAGGCCCCAGCGCTTCTTCAAATGGGTTTCATGATTGTTCTGAAAAATGAATCTTTTACTTAGAATTATAGAGACCACAGAGGGAACTTTGTTGTGGGGATTTTTAAAATGATTTAAATTTATGATGTGTTTGTAACACTGATATTTTAAAATTAGATTTGTGTTAGTTACCCCCAATAATCAAACATTTAAGAACTCCGGTTTAAGAATGATGAATTTTTTGCAGAGTTTTGTGACAAAAGTGACATAATTTGGATATTAGTCATTTTGCTTGAGTATTCAGGAGTTTGTAGATTATACTAAGTTCTTTTAATGTTTCTCTGTGTACATAATGTTATGCTTTATCATAGCTGTAATGTTGCATTGTGAAAGTAATAAAGCTGAGTTCATGGAGGTACAGGTTATTTATAATAGATGACAGATTGATGTGAGGTGTTGATTTTCACCATTTCAGCACTCAGCTATTGCATTGCCAGAGTTACTGTCCATGGATGGCGTATTAGTATGCCTCAAGAAATGTAAACATTATACCAGAGACAGTCGAGAAGGGTGTTTTGAATCACCACAATAAACAACTGTTTATAGAATAGAATATTCTCTCCAGTGTACATGAATAATGGAGCTCACTGGTCTAAACAATAAATCATTCTTATTCTGAAATTTGTAGTCCTTTTATTCATAAATTTTCATTCATATTGGGTAGATACTCACATCAACAACTGGATAGAGGCTTTGACTGGAGCAAGGCAATCTAACATGCTCTTGATCCCACTTGTCTTTTCCTATCTGTGGCTTGGGAGGCCTATCACAATCAATGCTCGGTACATGATACAGAACGGCATGGTTTTGACCAGGTGACACGAGGGGAAATTCCGGAGCACCCCAAGGGGACTGGGATCCATACATTTCGGTTATAGGCACACCGCGCCATTTATTATTGACCATATTTTCAGTATTCATTGTAGCGATAGTTGTTGTGTGGACTTTCCTTTGGAAGTAACGACCAAGTAACCGTAAATGCATAGAAATTTATGGGAACATGAATTAAATATTCCTGCAAGCAGCAGAGCAGCAAAGAGAATACAATACAGAGCAGTAATTTCTATAAAACTTCAACCAACCAAGCAAGAAAAACACACGAACAAAGAGAATACAATAACTTCGTAAGAAGAGACGGGACCTCCTTAGAATAAAATGAGTCTACCAAACGTCACTGTCTATGAATGTATCGCGAAAAACCAACCTATCCACTTCAATTTGGACATGCGCAGACGACACATGTCACAAAGACATTCATGGCTACCAACACAAAAAATAATAATAATAGTGATGTGCTGCTGCGGCTTATTCATCGATATCGATATCGATAAATGCGATTTAGGGGTGACCCCTAAACCACATTCATCGATATCGATATTTTTAGCTGCCCTTATAAATTTACTACCTACAGTTTTCGAAAAATATTTATATTCTATTATAATTATACCCTTTGTTATTTTGGCTCAGTTGACTAAAATAAAAACACCGTTTACCATTACAAATTTATTACACTAATCAAATCCGAAGCATGAGGTAGTGACATAATCCGAAGCATACACGACGATTACATGTTCCTTAAAATATAATTATAATAAACCACCAACATGCCTTAAATCGGTACCCAAGCACGATAATTATAACGAGTTTCGAAGTGAATTTTAGATCATGATGGGTACCAATATTACATTTATTTATGTTAAGTTTAACCTAGTCAAATTTATACAAAGTTTTGTTAATTACGTACATTATCATATGAGTAACGAGAAACTAATACAGGAGGTAGATTTTTGATTCACCCTAGAATAGGACAGACAGAAAAAGGTCTCCCTCGTGGTCCTACTAATAGGAGAAAATAGTAGGTCCATGAAAAAACGGCTGTACGTACTTACTATTAAGAATTTATTTTTACTATTTTTAATATACAGAAATATTTACTTGCATGATTTTATAAACAGTTCATCTAGAAATGTAAATACTTACAACTTATGTTATGTTATTATTTATATCCCAAGAGTTCGCTGTAATTTTGTATAAAATACCTACTGATTAAGTATTAATCTTACTTAATAGATTAAGATTACGATCACTGCCATAATCTATCTGACAGGCAGGGTGCATGAATACTTACAAAACTTCAATAAAAATATTGAGTATTTTTCTAAAATATTGAGTACTAATCCTCACGCTGGGTGAGTTGGGGATCGCAGTTGGCGGTGGAATTGTTCAACAGGTAATCTGAAATAGATAAGTACCGTCAGTTAATAAGATATCAGATGAAAACGCGTATTTTATACTAGCTGCGCCCCGCGGCTTCGCACGCGTTGTTCCTATGGAAACATTTTAATGTGATTTTTATCCCGCGGGAACAGATTTATGGGATAAAAAGTATGCCTATGTTTTATTCCAGGATTAGAATTACCTGTATGCAAAATTTCAGCCAGATCCGTCCAGTAGTTTTGGCGTGAAGATGTAACAAACATCCATCCATCCATACATCCGTACAAACTTTCGCCTTTATAATATTAGTTATAGTTATCACTATAGTTATATGTATTTATCGGCATTGGCAGCAAAGTAAATTGATAGTTTGATAAATACATAAAATATAAATGACAAAATAATGTATGACAGCTAATACAGTAGTATAAATAAATTACATATCCCTAGTAATTTATTTATACGGCCACATAAAATTTTATATTATTATATTTATATAACATTTTATTGAAAGAAGATTTCAATTTGATTTTAAAAACTGCATTCAAAGATTTTTGAAAAATCGCCTGTATCCACCTAAACCGGGAATTGAACCCGAAAATTTGTAAGAAAAACACCGTTAACTTTAAGATTTCAGACATGTAAGGGCTCAATTGCATGGATTAGTTTTTCCATTTAACAAAGCATCTAAAATAAAAGAAGACCATGAAATTTTAGATTCTATTAAAATAATTACGTTTTCCTTACAGGTAGGTAATCTAATTTAGCAAATGCTCAAAATAATAAGTCCCGCCCATTCATTCTGTTGTATACCAATAGGGTATATGCATGTGACTTCAAAATGGCTAAAAAAATATATACGTATTCTCTATTGTTATAGAAACATATCTGCATATTTATTTTTGCATTTTGAGAAGTTTTTATTGTAGAATTTAACCATTGAAAAACTGATATTTTCAATCTCAATCGCAAAATTTCAAAACGCTACGCCATTTGCTAGAGCGGACGTGACATCGCCGTACACACTTCCTTCTTTTTTTTTTTTGACGGTGCATCATGGTTTGACACTATTCTACCTACTTCACTTTTCGTTATGTCATGAAGTTTCGGCGGGATATCTTTTTGTACCTAGGTATTATTTCGCGGTTGTTTGGTGTTTTCCGGAGAGCGTAAGCAAAGTTGATTCCTTGAGAAATATTGTGAAGTTTTTCAACCTTCTTACTAAAAACAATGACTGAAAGCGGTTTTGTAAGAGCGCAGTCAGATAATCTTCCGAAAATAGATGTTTTCATGATGTCTACCTTCTTCGCATCAAATTCGGAATTCACATCTGCTGAACTCAGAGGAGTAAAAGCCGCAAGGTAAATAAGTTACCTACTTACCTATTTCTATACAAAATATTTATATGAGGTAGGTACTCTAGGTACTACCTAGGTACCTATAACTTATTCACGGTTTTGTAAGTGTTAGACGAGAAATATTTCAAGCAGGCAATCATTTTTATCTTTGTTATGTTATGATATGACAGATCCGAACGAGAATCCTACGGCGATGCCGCCGTTGGATATGGCTCACGACACGACGACTGGCGATGTGGAGGACATTGCGATCGCACTTCAGCCCCGCCACCCCGCGCCGCCGCGCCGTCCGCAAGACGTGGAAACGCCTAGGACAAGCCGAATCGCGACAGTGTGCGTCAACGTATATGTTTTAGTACAAAAAGTTCTGCAAGCAAATATACCAAAATCGCGCGACACAGGACGCGCTTAAAAATTAGCGTTGATGTGAGTAGGGCTTTATGGGGTCTCCGAACAATTTGATGTCCGTTAAATAAGCTGCCTGATTTTTACGGTACGGAACCATTCGTATGTGAGTCGACACGCACTTGGCGGTTTACGATTCGAAGTTAATATTAAATTATTTGAAATTGATAGGTACAGGAAAACCACTCACTCATGTTAAGCCCTACTCACATCAACGCTAATTTTCAAGCGCGTCCTGTGTCACGCGATTTTGCGATATTTGCTTGCGGAACATTTTGTACCAAAACGCATACGTTGACGCACACTGCCGCGATTCAGCTTGTCAGAGGCGTTTCCGCGTCCTGCGATATTGCGGCCTTCGTCGTTCGCGCTGCCAGTAAGGGGCGGGGAAGGGGCGGCGAAATCGCGCTTAATAATAAGCCGCTTTGTATAAGGAATCACGCTGGAAAATCGCCGAAATCGCGCTTTACAAGACGCGCTAACTTATTAGCGGCTGTTTGCGGAGGGCTTTAATAGGTACTTATTATAGCATTATTTCTGATCGAAGCACCTGGGCAACTAACTAAATAAGGTAGGGTAATAATAATAATAACATAAAGAATTTGATACAGTCATTTATGTTCATGGAGTTTAATCGTCAAAATTCAATGAATAGAAACTGTTTTCGAAAACCTCTTTTCTGAGATGATCACTACCGAGGTCGTCACGAAAGGTTTTAATCGAGTGTGTACGTCGACGTCACATAAACTGGCGCCAATATGACAGCGTTTTTATCACTCGAAAATGATTGTAGTTTTGATTTGTTTTTTTTACCTTGTTATTGCGAAATTCAGTGAGTGTCATATCATTTTTCGGTTAAATAATGACCTAAATAATCGATTAAAACGATAAAAAAAATCGATGCATATACCCTATTCTATCTCATTTAATAATTTCGTTACCAGTTGATTTATTTATCTTTTTAAGGTGTTCAGTTTTTTTTGCAGGAGTTACTACAGGACCAAGTTTAGTTTGTAACTCCTGCACATTTTCATACTGCTTATTGTAAACTAACCCCCTTATTCATAATAGTATGCTAACTCAGCACACTGCTCAATCTCGCTCTGTCTTCTTCTATTGACATAAGTCAGTCTGAGATATAACAGTATTTAGCAGCTGTTTTATGTTAGCCCACAATTATGAATAAAAGTAAGGTAATTTTTTCACATAACCTATTAAAAAAATCAGCGGGGCGAGGTCCAGTGATCTCGGCGGTTATCTAATTGGTCCCGTTGGTCAGTAACTATTTTATATAACATGTAAAATTTCATGGTCTTCCTTTTATTTGATATGATTGTTACCTTGGGATGACGATTTGCGAAAGACTGGAGGCAGATGCTGGATGCGTCAAGCTGAAGACAGGGCGCTATGGCGCTCATTAGGCCAATGTCCAGCAGTGGACTAATATATGCTGATGATGATGATTGTTATCTGGAATAAAATAATACGATTGAGCCTTTAAATCGAAATAGTAAAATAAGAGGTGTTTTATCACAATTTTACGGGTTTTAGTGATTTAGATGGGCGATTTTTCAAAAATCTTTGAATAATGTGTAATTGTTTTTAAAATCAAAATGAAGTCTTCTTTCAGTACAATACTCTATCTACAATATTTAAGTACTTCCGCTCCATGTGGCATGGTTGTAGGACACCCTGTGTATAATAAAATGTATATAAATTATGTGTAATTTAACTGAAATTGCAATATACATTTTTGAATTTATTCATTATGTCTTCATTGTAGACCAACTCTTTGGCCCTGCCTGCGCCAAAGAAATCGAGCGATTTGTGGAGATGTGACAGCTCTCGATGAGATCTTCATTTTGGATGACAGCTGCCAAACTGAAAACGGTCATATCTCGGAAACTACTGATCCTAGACCACTAGTTTGTATGGAGAAGTGACAGGTCTCGACGAGATCTTCATTTTGGATGACAGCTGTCAAACTGAAAACGATCATATCTCGGAAACTACTCGTCTCAGACCACTAGTTTGTATGGAGAAGTGACAGGTCTCGTTAAGATCTTCATTTTGGATGACAGCTGTCAAACTGAAAACGGTCATATCTTCGAAACTATTGATCCTAGACCATTAGTTTGTATGGAGATGTGACAGGTCTCGGTGAGATCTTCATTTTGGATGACAGCTGTCAAACTGAAAACGGTCATATCTCCGAAACTATTGATCCTAGACCATTAGTTTGTATGGAGATGTGACAGGTCTCGGTGAGATCTTCATTTTGGATGACAGCTGTCAAACTTAAAACGGTCATATCTCGGAAGCTACTGATCCTAGACCACTAGTTTGTATGGAGAAGTGACAGCTCTCGGTTAGACCATCATTTCGGGTGACAGCTGTCAAACTAAAAATGGTCATATTTCGGAAACTACTCGTCTCAGACCACTAGTTTGTATGGAGAAGTGATAGGTCTCGATGAGATCTTCATTTTGGATGACAGCTGTCAAACTAAAAATGGTCATATCTCGGAAACTATTGATCCTAGACCACTAGTTTGTATGGAGAAGTGATAGGTCTCGATGAGATCTTCATTTTGGATGACAGCTGTCAAACTAAAAATGGTCATATCTCGGAAACTATTGATCCTAGACCATTAGTTTGTATGGAGATGTGACAGGTCTCGGTGAGATCTTCATTTTGGATGACAGCTGTCAAACTGAAAACGGTCATATCTTCGAAACTATTGATCCTAGACCATTAGTTTGTATGGAGATGTGACAGGTCTCGGTGAGATCTTCATTTTGGATGACAGCTGTCAAACTGAAAACGATCATATCTTCGAAACTATTGATCCTAGACCATTAGTTTGTATGGAGATGTGACAGGTCTCGGTGAGATCTTCATTTTGGATGACAGCTGTCAAACTGAAAACGATCATATCTTCGAAACTATTGATCCTAGACCATTAGTTTGTATGGAGAAGTGACAGGTCTCGATGAGATCTTCATTTTGGATGACAGCTGTCAAACTAAAATTAAAAAAAACACAATGAACTATAGTAAAATCGGCCAAGTGCGAGTCGCACACGAAGGGTTCGGGATACATCCTGGTGACAGACGGACAGGCGGGCAGGTGGACAGGTGGACAGACGGGTAGACGATAAGACGGACAGCGGAGTCTTAGTAATAGGGTCCCGTTACCGGTCACCGGGACGGTTACCCAATGGGTACAGAACCCTTTAAATTGACATAATTATAACCAAAACCTTAAAAACTTTAGTGAGAAAAAGAAAGGTCTAATAAATAGCAAACAATCTCTTTTCACACGAAGTTATTGTATTCTCTTTGGAAAAACATATTTTAGTAACGTTAGAAAAAAATTATTTCAACTTCTTTTTTTATGGCGTTACTTGCTTTTCGCCAGGATTCTGCCAGTGTCTGTGTAGGCGGGGCGGCGCGGCGGCAGCGCGGCGGAGGCGGGACGCGGCGGCGGGGCGTGTCTTGGCCTGTTCCTCTCAATGCCCAGCGGATTGACACCTGCAAATGGATAGGGATGGGCAATTATTATGTGCGCTACTTAGTAAGCAAAAGTTAAATCATAGGAAAATCTAAATTAAGGTCAAGATAAGGGTAAAATATATATATTTCTATGAATGCGTACAATAGATGTCCACATGATAAAATTAAATTCTTTAAATAAAATTACACATAGAAATAATGCTTTGTTTCTTAGTTCTGTGGCTTCAAGATGTAGACGAAGAAACCTATAATACCTTGAATTTGTATCTCCAAATTTTTGTACTGGAAAATCGAATATCTAATCCAATCGGCAACACCTGCTCCCCCACCAAGATGTAGACGAAGAAACCTTTAATACCTTGAATTTGTATCTCCAAATTTATTTACTGGAAAATCGAATATCTAATCCAATCGGCAACACCTGCTCCCCCACCACCTTGTATACTCGGTCTTGCTCACCGGACGCATCCAAGTCATAAATATGGGTACTATATCTATGGTCAACCAGAAGCAGAATTACACAAGAAGTTGAAGTTAAAAAATAACCTAACGATAAAATAGCTCTTCAAAGATAATACAATAACTACGTAATAGCTCTTGCCGAAATTGAAACAAAACTAAAATAACAATCAAGCAAGATCCAAACCAATCCACACACACTCTCTCCACAAACAAACAAGATATTTTTTAAATTCTTTACGTTTGTTTTGCTGATCCAAACTAAATAAACACCTACATGCCATGGCCCAGTCAACCTTCTCTCTTTCATGGGAATCTCATAAAAATAATCTATGTAATGGACTTAGCGTACTCCAGCAGGTACCTACCTAGCCTCATAATAAAACATTACTACATCCTCGCTTAGAAGTACATAACCGTAAACTGCGTTTTCAGAATGAAGAATTTGTGGACTTGACACTAGCTGCAGACGGACACTTCGTAAAATGCCATCAAATGATTCTGGCCCTTGCCAGCCCTTACTTTAAAGACCTGATCAAAGCATCAGCTTTTTCAGGCCGACATCCTGTCATATATTTAAATGTAAGTTCCTTTTTATTCATATTGAACTGTACCTCGGCTGAAAAATTGTAAACCTGATACCTAACACCTGACCTTAAGTATCTAAGTCATAATAATTTTAATGTGACTTGACCTATTTTTAAAAACAACAGCTGCAGTGAGCGATGTCTGTTTGCCTGTTATGCAGGAGGTTGCGAGTCCATTCCCTCCTCGGGAAAAATGTATGCACAATCTGCATAATATATTTGTTCTAGATGTTTTCTTTATATACAGTCCGCATAAAGTGCACAAACAACAGAGGAAAATAGAATGAAGTTATGAAGAGAACCTGTTATTTCTGATAATTGCTGAGTTTATTTGAAAGTAATTCATCATTTAGTTTAAAATTTACACTGGATTTTATGGGGGTGGTCGTAGAAAAACAAAAGTTTAAAAACGCTATAAAAAAATAGATATAGTATTTTTTATTACATTTTCCGTTGATAAAATATGGCGTAGTTTCCCTCATATTTGTTTGCACTTCATGCACAATCACACTGTATATTATTTTATGTAGTCATAAGATCCATCGTCTAAATAACGCAAGCAGATAATGCTGTGTGTCTAGCATTGTCCAGCAATAGAAACATGAATAGTGCAGAGTATTTATTAATGGAGCATAGTAATTCAATAAAATGCAAATATTTTCAGTTTCAGGTAATGTAAATTAATAATATTATTTTCTTTCAGAAAGTTTCTTCCAGAACCCTCAGTGCGATCCTTGAATACATATATTTAGGAGAAGTGTTAATATCTATTGAAGAACTATCAGAACTTATACAAACAGCAAAGGAACTGCGCATCAGGGGCTTAGAAGATATGGTATAAATTACAAACATTTTATGAATCATTGAGCAAGTTGTTATGGACTTAGGGAAGCAACTTTTTTTTATACTATGAAGTGATTTAGCATAAGCAATCCTTTCCTGATTTATTGACTAAAGTCAACAAGACACTATGCATCCCTTTGCTGCATTGAAATTTATCAGTGATATTAAGGACATTTAAACATGAAAAAAAATTCTATTGCAGAAAATGCAGAACACAGAAAATTTATTTACAGAAGAGGATGGTTCACCAAAACTTTCCAGTAAAGTATTGAAGGTACCAAATGATAGCAGTGAAATAGACGACGAAATATGCTACTTTGAGGTGGCCGACCAAGATGATGGAAGTCAGAAATACTCTGTAATAATGGAAGATGGGTAAGTATGAGTTTGTTTAGATTAATTTTATTTTTTTATTTATTTAACATAATCCACAGTCCTTATCACACTAATATTATAAATGCGTAAGTTTGTATGGATGTATAATAAATAATAAATAATGCTGGACAATTCACACAGCATTATCTAGCCCCAAGCTAAGCGGAGCTTGTGTTATGGGTACTAGATAACTGATATACATAATACAATACACTACATATATAGATATTTTTTATTATACATAGAAAACAACCAGAACGCCCTGAAAAAATATCTGCAAATCATACAAATATTTCTCCCGAGGCGGGAATCGAACCCGCAACCTCCTGCGTCGCAGGTGGACCTTCGCCCACCGCGCCACAGAGGTCGTCTTATGTATGGATCACTATCATCACTTCACTATCACTAATATTATAAATGCGAAAGTTTGTATGTATGTATGGATGGATGTTTGTTACATTTTCACGCCAAAACTAATGAACGGATCTGGCTGAAATTTTGCGTACAGATAATTCTAATACTGGAATAAAACATAGGCTACTTTTTATCCCGTATACCTGTTCCCGTGGGATAAAAATCACCTTTAAACGTTTCCATAGAAACAACGCGTGCGAAGCCGCGGGGCGCAGCTAGTTCTACATAAACTTAAAATACATGTGTTTCTTACGACCAATAACGGATTTACATTTTGTAGGTGGATAGTTTTTAACAGACAGTCAAAAAGCAAGTTTGAGGTCAAATAAACTTTATTTCTCATAAAAACTATATAAGTTGACTTACAATGAGAAGAAGTAATTAATTTAAAATATTGTTTACATTACATTATTACCTCTGTTCTGTCTCTCAAGTTTCAATAAGTGTTAATAATAAAAACAAGTAGGTACTATTTACAAATGTAAACATAAGTATAGGTTTATACTTCTGGTAAACTTTTTTTTTATATTATTAATAGATACTAAATAAGATACATGTACAATAATAAAACGATTTTGATAAAACGATTAGATTTATTCAGTTGTAAGAGTTAAGCGCTATGCAGACAGAGCAACTATTGTGCAACAGCCAAGTCACAACTAGCTATTTACATATGAAATTACATTTATGAAGAAGTTCATAAGTAAAAGTTAAAAAGTTGACAGTTTTTACAACTTAAGAGGCTCTGTCTCCAAAGCGCCTTATTAGAGCCCTGAATCGGGTCATGGGGACGTCACAATCACTCGATACTATTGTCAACTGGACTCAGCTCAGAACAGTTAAAGTATAATTACGGCCGATGTGGCGCGGCGGGCGAAAATCCGCCTGCGTAGGAGGTTGTGAGTTCGATTCCCGTCTTGGAGCCAATGTTGGTATGATCTGCAAATATTTTATCCATGTTTCGGCTATGTTTTTTTCTGCTTAGCTTGAAGCAAGGTGATGCTGTGTGGATTGTCCAGCATTATTTATAGTTATAGTATTAGTAATGCTGTTGTGATTGTGAATATTATTTTTAATATTTTTTTTGCAGAACTAAGTTGTTATTTGAATATTTCAGGGCGAAAGACGATACACAATCTGTTAGATCTTCAGTTGAAATGAACGAAGTAGATGAAAATTATGATGAAACATTTGAAGAAAATCTAATAAAAACACCTACAATCGCAGATTTTGGTAAGTTGATTATCTATATTTCAATACTAATACTAATGTACTAATCTATACTAAGTAATATTATAAACAGGAAATATTTGATTGTTGGTTGTTTGTATTGAATAGGCTCCGAAACTACTAGACCAATTTTAAAAATATTTTATGATTAAAAAGCTTAGACAAACACAATTGTATGGTTGTTCTTGAATAAAAATGATTATTATTTTGGGAACTGATTTATGGGATTAAAGTGGCTATGTTTATTCCAGGCCTAGAACAGGTGTGTCCCTTATTTTCATTTATGCAGACTTTACACTGTATAAAATATCAGCCCAATCCCTTCAGTAGTTTTGCGTGAAGAGTACAGAGTAACAAACATAGTACATCTAACTAAGGCTAACTAAAGCTAGGCTGTTGAAGTTGAGGACATACTATACTAACTAGCACAAACCTTTTCCAGATGTGTTCGGATCGACAACAGCTATGCGGTACACAGTTTCCAACCAAGGCTCCTTACAGATGATCCTAAACAGATTTATGTATTATTTGAAACACTCCAACAGAAACCATACACAGCAATGGCGGTGCGTTGACTATCTCAATAAACGGAAGTGCCCTGCTATTGTTATTACGAAAAACAACATTGTGAAACAAAGGTAAGTAAGAATAATTAATTTTGTTTTAAAAAACTATAAACCAACTTAAATTTTTACAGTTTTTTCATGAATTTTCATGGATCTCATTGTCAGAACTGAACAAAATTAAAATGGGACCACACGGGAAGCACCACCTAGTCAAATTGAGAACCCTTTTTTTTAAGTTGGTTAAAAAAATAGCAGAGTTACTTAATTACTAGCGACATCTATCCGCAACCTGTCTTCACCCACTGCTTGGTATGGGCCTCCAAACGTTTGTGCCACTCCATACGGTCCTGCGCCAATCTCATCCAGGTTCGCTCTGCGTTGAACTGAGTGGCGACATCTATAGTCCAGCCAAATTTGATGTACAGTGTTGTAAGCACACCATCCATATTTCGCCTATAATATGTATAAGTCAGTCGGTTGCCTTGTATTTTATACGCAATTTAAATTTCCCGTCGATTTTAGTTCTTTTATTCGATAAAAAATTAAGGAAAGATATTATCTGAATCTCGATGTCAAACATGCGAGTTGTATGTTTTCTTGATGTGGTTTGTTTACAAAAATTTCACAGTGAGCTTGGCTGCCGTATAAGTTACCATAACTTTGAGTTGTTACCTCCGCCAGAGCTTCTCGAAAATGGAAGCTCAAATTAGTTTAATAGTTTCGGAGCCTTTTCAATACAAACAAACAATCAAATCTATCCTCTATAGAATAGACTAATTGCTGCCCGCGGCTTCGCACGCGTATTTTTTATGGAAACTTTTTAAGATTATTTAATTTATATCCCAAGGGAATTTATTTATGGGATAAAAAACCTACGTGTTATTCCAGGCCTAGAATAGAACTACCCATATGCAAATTTCAGGCGGTCTGATTCGTACATGAAAAAATAAATGTCTATCCGTGCAGCGGCCGTGCACGGATAGACATTTATGTTTTCAGTGAGTTCTAAGTCCATATCGGAGGAAAAAAGGCGGAACAATCAAACAAAAAAAAATCTAAGTCCTCTTTTATTTCAGGATATCAGCACACGTTCATGCACACCACGATAAGAGAATTCTTAAGAAAGTTCGGGCGTGCGCGATCTACGAGGCTATAAAGGACGCTGAAATAAAGGGATCTCTCATTAAAACAAGTGCGAAAGAGATTAGAAATGAAGAATTAAATACAACTTCTAAAACAGAAGTAACTGAAGAAAAATCTTAGATAGAAATTTAATATAAGTCTAGACTAGTTTTCATAATACGCCCTAGTATTATCACCCCGTATACACAAACGCAACTCAGATTAAGTACGTTAACTTCTAATATGTAATTTCCCGAAAATTCTGGGAATTAGACATTGAAGTAATTGGTTATCTGAAGAGTTGGACATCAGGGGAATTAACATTCAGGGAATCAGACGAAGTAGACAGACCGGACATTCAGGGAATTGGATCTAATAGACCGAACCCAATCTACAGCTTAGATACATAGTACAACTCTAGTGGACCCTTATTCATTAAATAGATCCAATTTTTGAATATTTCATGCTCTGTACGTGATAAAGTGATAAATTACATAAAACTTTGTAGATTTTGATTCAAAAACCTTTTAGTTGGTGGGTTTTTAATTCGGAACCTACAAAAGTAAATAATATTTATGTTTTTACATTACACAAAATAACTATAAACTTAAAGTAGTTATAATAGATGAATTAGCAATACATTTATCTATAGAATCAAAATAGTAATAAATTATTTTAAGTTTTTACTAAAGCGTTTTATTTTTTCGTCTTTGTTGTGAAAAATGATACACTACGAGTATAATCTAATTTATGATAGATTAGATTATAGGTTATCTATGAACGAAAAGTGTACTTGTTACCCTGCCAATAGCGTAGAAGCTGAATCCTCGTCTGAACTCGATACGTAGGTATTGCTATTATTAGATCTAATGACACTTCAATTCACTATGCATGGAGTCGCCGCCGCCCGCAGTCGTACGAGAGTAATCATCGCAAATCGACGTAAAAATGATTATCTTATTTACGTTAATATCCGCTCTATCTACGTGTGAATCTTACAAAATATTGTGTTTACTACCGTACCCAGGCAAAAGTCATCACATGGTCTTTGAACCGCTTATATCCGAACTCGCAGAAAGAGGTCATAATGTGACTACAGTGTCTTTTTTCCCGGCATCGAATCCGCACCCGAACCGAAGAGACGTCAGCTTAGTGGGGCTTGCTGATATCAACGTAGAAGTTATAGACTTATCTACTATAGAGAGCTCAATTTTTGGAGACTTCCTCTCACATATCCCATTGATCACAGGACTGGCGAAAGAAAACTTGGCGCTGTGCGAAAAGCTACTCTACTCTGATGTTTTTAAAGAATTTATCGAAGCTAAAGAAAATTACGATGTGATATTACTAGAGCATTTCAACAGTGATTGTATGTTAGGATTGGTTTACAACTACGGTGTTCCTTCCGTCGGTTTGTCCTCATGTGCATTTTTACCTTGGATGCCCTCAAGACTCGGCGCACCGGATAATCCGTCTTACGTGCCAGGGATGACGCTCCAACTTACTGATGATATGACGTTCTTCCAACGACTCCAGAACATGATCATCAACGTATTTTACAAGTGGTGGTATGAGATAGCGATTCGATGGAAGGAGCAGAAGCTTCTAGAAAGGAGACTGGGGAAGGAACTGCCACAGTTAAGCGAGGTGGCTGAAAATACTAGTGTTTTGTTGGTGAACACACATCACTCTTTGAATGGAGTTAGGGTTATGCCGCCGTCGTTTGTTGAAGTTGGAGGGATACATCTTTATAATCGGACTGTTCAGCCTTTGCCAGAGGTAAGTACCTATTTAAGCTTATTCTTACACATTATAATGATATAGCTGCTGCCGCGCACCTTCGCACGCTCTTTTCCGAGATAAGGAAGTAGCCTTATATATCCGAGGCCCAGGCGCAAGGCGGATACCTACATTACCTACCAATCATCTATTTATCTTCAAGCCTATCACTATACGATCCGTTGATACGTACGGTGACCTACGGGCTAATATAATAATAATGAGACGAGCACAGACCTTCATTTCTGTGGAGAAGAGTAGGTAGGTAGGTATACTTAGGTACATAGTACCTAGGTACAGGGTGGCTTTTTAAAGAGATAAATATTTTTTATGAAATCTGAAGACATTAATATAAAAGTATTAGGTAGATAGGTATACCTAACTAACTAGTATTTTTTGAGGTGTTAATAGGATAAAGGATAATTAATAGATAAAGGAGAAAGAAGACTTCTCTAATTCATGGTTACGGATTTGGCCATCTAACCCTTTCTCAAAAAGGCTACCCTGTATTATTTAATTTAATCCACAGGATTTGGAGAAATGGGTAACTGGTGCGAAGGACGGATTTGTCGTCTTCAGTTTCGGCTCCCTTATAAGAGGATCATCTTTCCCGCCCGAGCGGCTGGGCGCCATCTTGAATGTTTTCAGAGGTCTAACGCAACGAATCGTTTGGAAATGGGAAGACGAGCATTTTGAAGATCTACCGTTGAATGTGCTGATTTTAAGGTGGCTGCCGCAGTACGATTTGCTGCGTAAGTATTGACATATGTACTAGGTACCAAAAGTTAATACAACGTCCTGCGACGTATGCGGGTTGAAGATCGTATTTCGGTGGTCAATTTATTCTTCAGCGCTGCGGCCTACCATAGATTTAGTCGCCTCACGATCACGACACTCGATGACAGGTTGGTGCAAATTCTAATATTCGTAGTATTTAGTCGTGAGCCGTCGTCGTTGGGGCTGCAGAGTGCTTGAAGAACACACACACGTGGTGGTTTTACTCGGTATTCGGAGTCCGACATAATCTCTTGGTAGCCCCGGACCCAGAGATATCCATAAAGGATGTCCCACAGATAAAAAAAAAATATGAGGATCATACAAGATACTTAGATACCTAAATACCTAATACCTATTGTTATTTTATTAGTAGGTATTGGCGATGTTTACCCATTTAAAAAAAAAGAGGAGTTTCTCAATTCAACTGTTTTTTTTTGTTTTTATGTTTGTTACCCATTGATTTAAAAAGGGAAGATAGGTTACGTTTTTAATAAATCAATGTTGTTACCTCGTACTTTTCACTGGGTGGGCGATTTTCATGACACTTTTTATTTGAAAGCTGGTGCTTCCCGTGTGATCCCATTTATTTTGGTCCACGTCTGACTATGAGATTCATGAAAACCAACAAATAATTTTACAAATTGAAAAAACTAATAACTAGGTATAGGTATAGGTACCTACCTATATACAGAGGCACTATCGAAGATCTCTTCCAGGCAACCTTTGGATAGACAGGATTGTTCAGGATAAAAGGTGTAATGTAATTATTAGGGTAGAAATGTAATTATTTATTGTATAAGTAGGTACTTATATAATATTATATAGGTACCTAGAGAATTTATACAATACAGAATTTCTATCTATCCGTAGTAAGTAGTCTACTTAGTCACGCCTAATTGGTCACGCGAACACGACAATATACCTACTTAGATGGTTTGTCGTCCTTTTTTCTAGCCACTTATGATTTTTTGCCTAAGTAGGTAGTTGTTATAAATACTTACTGTTAAACCCAGTAATATACATTTGTGAGATACCTTATGTACTTAGGTAGGTAACTACCTTGAACCTATCCACATACCCATATACAGACAAATAAAAGTACATTGTTACCCAAGGGATGAAAGTAACTTATTTAGTCCCGAGACGGGGTTTGGCTTTTCGTCCCTAGACACGATAAGTATAACTTTCATCCCGCTGCGCAGGCAACTTCCAACCTACTTTCAGAGTATGAGTAATGAAAACGCTGTTTACAAGTAATCTACCTGTAGGCACGTGAAGTCTTTACACGAACACGTTTATTTCTGTAAGGCGGGTGAGGCGTTGAAATATAAGTTTACAAAAGTCTGCTTGCTTGGTAGAATACTACCAAGACCAAAAAGAAAAAGTATGCTTTTTGCTTACAAAAGAGAAATAAACTTAACAGGTTAGCTGTCCCGAAGCAAGTTTCGATTATAGGTTATCTATGAACGAAAAGTGTACTTATTACCCTGACAATAGCGTAGAAGCTGAATCCTCGTCTGAACTCGATACGTAGGTATTGCTATTATTAGATCTAATGACACTTCAATTCACTATGCATGGAGTCGCCGCCGCCCGCAGTCGTACGAGAGTAATCATCGCAAATCGACGTAAAAATGATTATCTTATTTACGTTAATATCCGCTCTATCTACGTGTGAATCTTACAAAATATTGTGTTTACTACCGTACCCAGGCAAAAGTCATCACATGGTCTTTGAACCGCTTATATCCGAACTCGCAGAAAGAGGTCATAATGTGACTACAGTGTCTTTTTTCCCGGCATCGAATCCGCACCCGAACCGAAGAGAAATAAACTTAACAGGTTAGCTGTCCCGAAGCAAGTTTCGATCTTCTTTGTACACGTCCTCGTAGTAAATAATGACAGCTAAGCTAACATTGGCCATGAGGCACATATGCCTCATGGACGTACCAGTGCAATCACCCATGAGGCACATGTGCCTCATCGGACAGCTAACCTGTTATAAAACTCTGTGGAGACGCGTTCATTTTAAGAATAGTTTATCCCTACCTTATTTATTATTATTTCATGCCTTCTCCAAACGGAGTAGGTACATGCAATTATGATACCTACGCTATACCTAATCACTGTTAGTCAGGTTCGGTGTACGAGTATGTTAATAATCTCTATTATCTACTATATGCTTACCTACTACTATGTCATCTATCTAGGTAGGTAGTGTTAGTTTAGTTTTATAGGTACCGCATCACCATCATCATCATCATCATCAGCCTATATTAGTCCACTGCTGGACATATGCCCCCCCCTTATGAGCGCCATAGCGCCCTGTCTTCAGCTTTAGGCATCCAGCAACTGCCTGCAGTATTTCGCAGATCGTCATCCCACCTGGGGCCTGATTCCACTAACACAATCGCCTCACTATGACACTATTATCGCTTCATTATCGCGTTACAATCACCGCCATTGACACCTTTTCGTATTCTACTAACACGATCTTTTTTTGTTTATGCCATATCTATGACTATTACGATTATGATTATATGCCCCACCACATTATTGACACGATATTATAAGTCATAGAGATTGTATTCGGTGTACTTTTTAATTTGTCGGGATCAATGTTGCATAGATTTAATCTAGCCAATGAAAAGAGGTGGACAATAGGCAATATATTTCAATAAAAATAATTTACGCGATTATCAGGTGGACCACGGAAGAATATGTTTACCCGTGGTCCACCAGGTGGACAAAATAGGTGAACCACGGGAAAGAAGGGTTGTAATCTTATGGTATTGGAATACCAAATAATTTTACGACTAAATCTCTATCTTAATCGTATGGCACCATTATGGCGCCATTATAGCATTTTGTTTAAAAAATAGTGGAATTAGGCCCCTGGCCGGAGCGCGCCCTACACTACGTTTGCCGAGTCGCGGTCTCCACTCAAGAACTCGTTTACCCCATCGGTTGTCGGTTCTTCGCGAGATATGGTCGACCCACTGCCACTTCAGCTTGCTAATTCTTTGCGCTATGTCGATAACTTTGGTTCTCTGTGAGATGTATTCGTTACGGATCCTATCCTTCAGAGAGACTCCGAGCATCGCTCTTTCCATAACTCGCTGAGCGACTTTGAGCTGGTGGTTTATATGCTGTGGCCTAAGTGCTTTATTATTTAGATTTTTGTGGTTTCAACGTATTCATTTCCCAGCCTCGACGCGGCTTCGGCCAAGCGAAGAAAGCGTTCTCGTCACTTCTCTGTGGTTGATACAGTTCATCGGTACGGTGTGATGAAGGTACCTACATCCTACGAATAAGAATAGTCTTCTTATTCGTAGCCTACATCACACTTTAATAAAAACTCAGTAGGTACCTACCTACCTGCCTACCGAGTTTTCTTTTTTCAGCGATTTGCCCGTGGTGCCTTTCCCATTTAGATTTTTGATGGAATTTAAAAATAACATTTATTTTCCAGACCACCCAAACTGCGTGGGCTTCATAACCCACGCAGGGCTCCTCAGTCTAACAGAGGCGGTGGCGGCTGGAGTCCCGACCGTTGCTGTGGCGGTCCTAGGCGACCAATTCGGCAATGCGGCCCATGCGGAAAGAGCAGAAGGGTCGTACAAACTGGTGTTATCTGAACTCAATGAAGACCGCTTCGGGTATGCGGTGAGGCAGATGTTGACTGAAGAGTAAGTGAGACAGAACTATTAGTAGCAGTATACTAGGCACAGAATTTCTAATAATACCTAAGGCACCAGGTACCTTATTATTACGATTTCTGTGATACTAGGTGTAACAGGGGCAGAGCCAAATTTTACTTGAATTGCCGAGACTGCCTTTCTGTGGGTTCAGGCATAAGAATAGACATATCATGACAGTCTCTATTCTTATAGTACAAGGAACCTAGTTTATCAAACGCATTGCCTGCCCACCTGCCCAGCCTCGGTGCCCACGTGGTTGCACCGCCGAGGCTGCCATAAGTGTGAGCTAAATTTTGTGTTTAAATTGTTCCAGAAAACGCACTAAAGCTAAATTACTGAGTCAGAAATGGAAAGCTCGCCCCCTCCCCCCAATGGACACAGCTGTATTCTACATAGAACAAACGGCACGATTCGGTGGCCTGCAAATGTCTTCACATGCGCGAAAACTAAATGTAATTCAACTGGCTCTGATAGACGTGATAGCCTTTATTTTGTGTGTTATTGGGATCATAATAGTGTCAATAGTTTTTATTTGGAGGCAATGTAAAAGACAGAGAATTAAAGAGAAGAGGTCCTAAAGGTGATTGTTAGGCATAATTATATTAATTATACAAGAAAAAATTTAGATAAAAACGTGTTTTATTGTGTCTGATTCGACATACAATAACATTGTACAAAATATGTAGGTACCTCTGTCTCTATCACATTATTCAGGAAGGCACTAAAATGGAATGTTACATTACTGTATTGTTTAAACTTACACTATTGTTGGCTTCGCAACCATAAAATATTATTATGTATTACAATATACATAAAAAATGCTTGTGGTAAATGTGTATAAATTATGCGATTTAAAGAGATAACACAATAAAAATGTACTATACAAAGATTCAACAACAATAAGAACTAAGCAAGTGAATATTTTACGAAAGTAGGTAATATAAATGCAGCTTTATGTACATCCGTGTTATAATATCTGAGATTCATCTTCTTCTCATCCTCTGTACTAAAAGAAATAAGTGGTTCATCGAAAACTTTTTTCTCCTCTAGCGAACCGATAACAAAGCCTATCTGCCCAGACGGGTAGGTTGGAACCGACGCATAGCAGTACGCCGCAGAAGGAAACTGATTCCTACAGAAACCTAAGGTGCTGGTAACAAGTTCTAGATCATTCCAGATCGTTCCAGCTTGGGAGCAGACGATGCCACCCGGCCGTAGCGCACTCTTCATCAACGAGAAGTAGTTTTCTTGGAACAGGTTAACAGCTGGACCGACGGGATCACTGCTATCAGTGATTATGACATCGAACTCTTGCTTGTGATTCTTCATGAATTCGAAACCGTCGCCGACGTGCAGTGTTAGCTTCTCGCTGTTGAAACCAACTGCCATGAATGGCAGGTACTTTTTCGATACTTCAATCACTTTATCGTCTATTTCCACCTGAAAGAAACAAAGTTACAGTTATTACATTTGTATGAGCTCTTCTAGTGCTGCAATGCAAAGCAGCTCGAAAGAAAGCCATTTTCACTTCTACCGTATCTAAGTTCAATATCATTTTAAAATAGTTTAAGGCGCATACACGAGTGAAACTGGCGCACAAAATCACCTATTTTATTTTACACAGGATGTTTTAAAAATCCATCGTACAGTTTGTGGTGTCTATTAGAAGTTATTTATTAATAGGTACCTCTGTTTTTTTTTTTTTTTTTTTTTTTTTTTTTTTTTTTTTTTTTTTCCGGTTCCGGTAGTGGAAACGCCAACACGTCTCTCGACCAGCTCCCACGAAACAAAATAAAAACAGTGCAAAAAGTGTTCGCGCAACGTTGTTTTCACACGGAATCACCCAAACAAGATACAAGGACGATTCCTCATAATAAAACACGGTGCGGGACATACGTTTGGCGAAGTGATCTCCAGTGAAAAGTCGGCATTCTAACCTAAAAATCGTGAGACACCATTTGCAATCCCGGACAACCAATCAACATCAATAGAGCTGAACCAACAGATGACGAGCAAGGGTACCAACCAAACCAACACATCAAAATTGACATTTCATTTACCAAGCAAGGCGAACTCCGGTGTTTCCAAATCAAAAACGAAAAACGGTCACAAATAACCAGTGCTGCCACAACGAAAAGAAAAATTAGCCAAAATGGAACAAAGTATGCAACTACTGCTAGCCAAGCTTGATGAGAAGCTTGACCATCAAACCAAACTCATAACAAGTTCGGTCACGCAAAATGTCATGGAAGCTTTAGACAACAAACTGAAAGCATTATTGGAAGAAAACAAAAATCTAAAAAGCAAAGTTTCACAACTAGAACAAAAAATCAATACAGATGAAAAAGATAAGCGCAAAAATAACTTGATCTTTTTCGGAGTCGAAGAAGGCGGTAAAACTGAAATAGAACTAGTGGATTACATCAAAGATACCGTCATCGAAACTGGAACATACCTAGACAGCCATGAAATTAACAACATTTATAGAATCGGGCAAAAGGCAAGCATTAAACACCGCCCCGTCGTAGTTTCCTTCACAACTCTATGGAAAAAGCATGTTATCCTGAAGAACAAAACCAAACTCCCAACAGGGGTATATGTCAAAGAAGATTTTTCCAAAGAGGTGCTAGAAATGAGAAAGTTACTACAGCCAAAAGTTGAAGAGGAAAGAAAGAAAGGCAACATAGCCTACTTAAAATACGATAAAATGGTATTAATTCAACCAAAGGATAAAAATGTAGCAAAAAGGGGTAGGGAAGACTTGGATTCCAACTCACCTTCTCCTAACTCCGCAAAGCCGAAGAAAGTTACAGTTAGAAAAAATCAAGCAAACCAGCCAGGAAGAAGCACAGCAAAGGACATTCTTCGACCTAATATACTCAACTATGTTGAACCAGTTAGGCAACCTTCACCGCATGAAACTCCAAAAAACTTGTAACTGCCCTGCACACCCGGAATCGGAATAAAATAAATAAAACAAACATATCACACACAACTACAGAAAAATGCACCCCAAGCCGGCCGGTCACCGTGGGGCAAGAAGACCACTACCCTCCACGCAACTCACCCCTACACCAAGCACATTCGGATACATCAACAAGACAAAATAATGATCTAATATACATTTCTACATATAATACGTTATCCCTAAGAACAGATGAAAGCCTTGCAGAGTTGATCCTAGCACTAAACAACATCAACTGGTCAATAATAGGACTAAGTGAAGTAAGACGCCTTGGCGAAAGTATAGAGGACCATGGGGACTACATCCTTTTTTCCAAAGGAGACACACCTGGTCAGTATGGTACAGGTTTTCTGATAAAAAAAGAATTTAAACCCTATATTGATGAATTTATTGGAATCTCAGAGCGTATTGTAATACTGAACCTGAAATTAGCACCTAAGCAAGATATGTGGTCAATTATACAGATCTACTCTCCAACTGAACAGTCCAACAATGCTGAAATCGACTCCTTCTATGAAAAACTAACAGAAGCAATAGAGAACCACACTCACAATAAATTAATAGTTATGGGAGATTTTAATGCCAGAATAGGACAAAGAGAAGATGGAGAAGAGATAATTTTAGGACCATACTGTTCTGGTAAAAGAACTAGAAATGGTGAAAAACTTATACAGATGGCTTTTGAAAATAAGTTAAAAATTCTCAATAGTATATACAAAAAACGGAATAATAATAGATGGACATGGATATCCCCAAATGGACAACATAAAAATGAGATAGACTTTATCCTAACCAACCAAAGTAAGAACTTCAACGACTGCAAAGTTATAAATAACCTTAACTTCAATAGCAATCACAGAATGGTTAGAGCCACACTCCGGAATAACAATTCCTGTAAAAACAGACCTTTTAAAGTAAAGATAAGCGACAATACAACATTAGAAGATACCGAACAGTTGAAAGGAAAAGTAGAAGTATTTTTAAATAAAACAAATGATCTAAGTATTCAAGACAAATATAACAAATTCGAACAACTTTTGAATAAAAAAGAGAAAGATAGACAAAGTAACAAAAATGACACTATAAAATGGCTTACAAACGAAACCAAAAAGCTACTTATAAATCGTGCTGAACTAATCAATATCAAAGAAAAGACAAAAACTACAAGAAAGAACATATCAGAATTAAGCAAAGAAATCAAACAAGGCATGAGAAGAGATCGCCAAAAATACAAGCTAGACTTAATGGAAGTATGTATTCAAAAAACCGGTGGAATCAAAAAAGTGTTACAGAAACTGAAAGAGAAAACCGACTGGATACCGAACATGATAGACAAAAACCATAAGAAAGTAACCAAGCGCCCCGAAATCATGTCCATAGCTACAGACTTCTTCAGAGATCTTTATGCCAAGAAAAACACAGTACAACCAACTGATCTGACTGGAGGTGAGGAAGTACCTATTATAATACCGGCAGAAGTGGATAAAGCTATACAAACCCAAAAGAAAGACAAAGCTCCGGGCTCAGATAGGATAAGCAATGAATTCCTTCGAAAAAATAAACACCACCTTATACCGATCCTTACACATCTTTTCAATGAAGTTCTGAAACATGAAGTTATCCCTGAACAGTGGACAATGTCAACTATAACACTGCTACACAAGAAAGGTGATAAAACAACATAAACAACTATAGGCCTATAAGCTTGATGTCGAATATCTACAAAGTTTTCGCTAAAATAATCTTAAACAGAATAACGAAAACTCTTGATGAGAATCAACCAAGAGAACAAGCTGGTTTCAGGAGTGGATATTCGACATTAGATCACATACATGTTGTGAAGCAACTATTCGAGAAAGGCAAAGAATTCAACATAACCTTTTACAGCTGCTTTGTTGACTATAGCAAAGCCTTTGACTCACTGGAGCATGAGGTAATATGGCAATCGCTTAAAGACCAAGGAGTTGAAAATAAATACACCAGATTACTCAGAAACCTCTATATAAACAGCAAAGCAAAAATAAAACTGGAGAAGGAGGGCAAAGAAATCAAACTCGAAAGAGGTGTTCGCCAGGGTGACCCTGTATCGGCCAAACTTTTTACGGCTGTACTAGAAGGTATATTCCGCCAGCTAGATTGGAAAAAACGCGGACTAGTAATCAATGGAGAACACCTGTCACACTTGAGATTCGCCGACGACCTGATAATCCTATCGCCATCAAGCAAAGACCTACAAGAAATGCTTAACGACCTTGATAGAGTAAGCCGCAAAGCAGGGTTAGTCATGAACACACAAAAAACTAAAGCCATGACCAATGGTAACAAAGAACCTATTTGCATAAACAACAACACACTAGAATATGTAGACGAATACCTCTACCTGGGTCAAGTCATATCACCTAGGGACATAACTTCGAAAGAAATTGACAGACGTATAGGAAATGCTTGGAAACAATATTGGAGCTTAAAAGACATAATGAAAAATAAAGAAATGAACATGACTTTGAAACGTAAACTGTTTGATACCTGTGTACTGCCCGTTCTTACATATGGATGCCAAACCTGGGCAACCACTAAAGCCCACAACAAAAAGCTAGCGACTTGCCAAAATTCCATGGAAAGAAGTATGATGGGGATAAAGCTCAGTGACAGAATCAAACTGACCAAGATAAAAAAACTCACCAAAACAAAGGATGTATCAATAACCATCAGAAAACTGAAGTGGAGATGGACTGGGCACACAATCAGAGGGAGCGAAAAGTGGTCTAAAACTATAATGTACTGGTACACAGGAAACAACAGAAGGAAACGAGGCAGGCCATCAAGAAGATGGGTCGATGATATAAAAGACACAGCAGGTGGCACATGGTCTAGATTGGCTAGCAATAGAGAGGAATGGGCAAAATTGGAGGAGGCCTTTGTCCAAAGAGGCACACAGGCAGATGACGAAGCAGAGGAGTTAGTCTAACACAGTGTATAAAGAATATTGATGTAATATAGTATACTGCTTATTGTAAGATGTCCGAATAAAAGGCTTATATTATTATTATTATTATTAATAGGTACCTCTGTAATAGTTTCATTTTGTAAGCTTAGGCAGAGATAGGAAGTTGCGCTTTTTGGTCACCAAACTCTATTTTCGAATATCACTATTCTATCATGAGCTATTTTTTTTAATAGCTTATGTTATTTATGATAGATGAGATACACAAACTGTACGACGGATTTTTTAAATTTCCTGTATTAAACATAATAATATGATAAAATAGGTACTGTTGTCATATTGGCACATGTATGCGCCTTAAAAAAAAATTATATTTTTGTTAGTCTGAGGCTGGGGAAAATGCACTACTACTACTACAAGAATAATAATATTCTCCAACAAACTAATATAGTGGACTAAGTTATGACTCGCGACTAGCGTTCCCACCTATTTTGTATGTTTTATGGTAGTTAAGGTTGCGATAATGCGAAATTCCCAGTTTGTGTGGTAATAATAAACTTACAATAAATAATTATATTATGGTAATACATTAATCAGCATTATCTGGTTTTCTAGTCTCCCAGCATTACAGACACTAATGTGAAGGCAACAATCGTCATTCTTGTCAGGGAGCATTAGGCTATCAATCAGTCGCAGCTACAAAATTTTAAAGTATGAATTATTAAGCCCTTGACCAGTTTGACCCCATAAACTAAACAAGATAAGGAGTAGATAGTTACCACATGTTGATAACAAGTATGTGGTATTGGCCTGTGTGTTGTAAGAGTTTTAGTGTGCTTTTACTAACAAAAGGGTGTTTCATACATCATGAACTACTATCAGTTCAAAGTGTATGTAGAAACACCCTCACCTTTTAATTAGGATGCCTCTTCAATTAAACAGCTGTTTTATCTCAAACATAATAGGCCTGTCCTTAAAAAAATCTAAATAGTCCATCCGTTGGGTTATCAGAAGATATTGGACATGTTTTTTTTCTTTTGTCGACAAACAAAAACTTAAATAGACAAAGTTCCGCATGACATCACACATTGGGACACTTCACCTACATATGACATCACTAGCCCTCATTCCCAAACTTTGATGAGCTTTATTTTTGTCAAGTTTTGTTGTCCAATACACAAAATACTCTAGGCGATGTGCGCAGCTCAGATGCTGCAATATCTTCTGACAAACTAACTGATCAACTAATTAGATTTTAAGGTTTTAGTATGTAAGCCCTCACAATAAATTATTTTTTTAGGCTACAAGCCTATTAATCTGAACTTACCTGTACTATTTGCTTCACTTTAGGATGTTTGGCGACTTCTCTAGCCACTCCACCGTCACCTCCACCAACAATCAGCACTTTCTCTGGATTTTTATGGCAGCATAGTGGCAAAAAGGAAATCATCTCCTTAAATAAAGATTACATATTTATATTAGACACCTTTGTCCAATTGGATTAATATTATTTTCTAATGATTGATGTTTTGCAATCAAATATCTTAAACCTTAACTTTTTAAATACCCGTTTCTGATAAACTGCAGATCATTTCATAGTACCTTATTACCTATCTAATGATGTAAATGCTGGCAGGAAAACAAGGACTTTTATCTGACTTTTATTAATAAACAAATAGCTGCAGATGTGACAAAAAAGCATAATTAAAGTGAGATAAGATTACCTGATAAGCAAATTCATCTTTCTCAGTGCACTGTACAATGCCATCCAATACAAGCACTTTGCCGAAGCTCGTGGTTTCCAACACAAGAATGTCTTGGTACTGCGACTTCTCTGAATGCAGGACCTCCTTCACTTCAAATGAAAATGTGCCACCCGGCCACATTTCACAGGTCTCACTGAACCAGTTGTTCTTTATTTTGTCCATGTTTAGATCTGTTTTCCTGGAAATTATTGTAATTAGCAGAGACGAATGGAGCTCACAAACTTAGATAGATAGGTATTTTATGCTATTTGCTAGCCAATCTGAAAGAATAATGTGTTGTGAAAAACATTGATGTACCTATTCTTTCATTATTGTCGAAAAACTACTCATCTAAATTTTAGGATGATAATTTATTTATTAGTAACTAAGCCACCAATGAAGGAGAATAGACAGTTACAAGAGTAGGTACCTAATAACTCGATGGACCTAATTAGAAATATTAATTTTTATCATGGACATAAGTTTCCGGAATTATAGGCGGCCACATTTATACAGGAATATGTATTTGTGATGCAAAGAGAATACAATAACTTCGTAAGATTGTGATGCTAATTATTATATTATGGGAACATTGATTTAAAAAGGGTATGGGAAGCATGATTTTTACCTGGACGACTTTCTAGGCAGCTCCGCGTATTTTGGTAACTAATAGATCTGGCCTGTAATATTAGGTGACCGGGAAAATCGTGGAGTTAGGGCAATGGGTGGGCTTCAAATTAATCACAACGTACACTATAGATAGCTTAAATTAGGTAAACTAGTTATTAATAATATAACTTATTATAATAAGGATAGGTACATAAATACTTATTTGCACAAACAGAAGGAACTTGCGCACGCGCACGTCTTCAGTATTCTCGAGTCATCTATTATTTTATCTATTTTTTGATAACTTCAGAACCGAACAAAAAACGAGCGAGTGAGGAGGGAGGGAGAGGCAAGGGAGAGGAGGGAGAGGCAAGGGAGAGGTGTGTTGTTTGATTAGTTTGTGGAAAAGTGGCGTGCGTGTGACTAAGGTTCTCCCCCACAGGCGCGTTTTGTCGGTCAATACTATCGCATGCGTTATTGCATTATTTTATTAGTTTATAATTCTAGATTGTGTTCTGAAATTTATAGGCAATAAATGATTTTTATTATTATTATTGAATTGCACCTGATTCTTTATACGTACGCTGATAAGTACTTTTTAGATTTCTTCTCTGGTTTTTCCTTGCAGAACGCAGAAAATATTGAAACCGCATAAATATCTGAATTTCGCGCGAGTCAGTGTCAGTCAGATTCCATAACGATAACAACGTAAAGAGAGTCGTTATTAGAGAGTCCATAATAATTAGTAGACGATATTTTTTACTCGCTGACACTACTAGTAAATTAAAATTACACAAAAAATTCTGAGCAATCAACACAATGTGTGTGTGTGTGAGCAAGATCGTACATGCGTCGTACTCCTGCTAAAACATGCTCTGGGAAATAAGCAAGTGTTATCGGAACATCGCTGAGAAACGAAATGAAACACGAAACGTGTAACGTCTTGGCCATTCAAAATTATTTGAGTACCGACCGATAACACATAAGGGCATCATGAGCACAGAACAATACTACAGATATCGACCGATAAAAACACGCCCATGGGAGATAACTTTTATGTTTCGTTTGCTATGTTGACACAGACAATTCAATTATATTGACAGGCACGGTCAGGATTGATTGGTGGAATCGGGGTAGAATAATGTCAGACGAAATACATTTTATAATATGTGCCAGACAAACCAGCAATAATAATTTAAAAGTCGTTTATTTGTAAAATTATCCTCTTTTTATTTTGATCCAATACAAACTCAACCATATTATATTCCTATTCCTTCGTCTACGCCTTCGATAACTGAAATTGGCAGAATTGTATCAAACCATGACGCAGCAGACCCAAGAAGAAGAAGTAAAAGTTGATGTTACGAAGTTATTGATTGTTTGTTTTGTTTTGATTTTAATTAAATCTGGTGTTGTGTTGTGTTTTTGGTTTATTTTCTATACTCTGGCAGATTTTGCAATGGAATCTATAATTACCGCAGATGAATTCATAGCTGCGGCGAAACATTTCGTCGCGATCTCCGATAAGCTATGGGACTCATGGAAATTCATCAAAAACGAAAATCCGATCAAAACATACCTGAAAAAGGAGTGTTTCATTACCGCTAGTAACGAAACAATGAAAGCAGAGTATGTTTTATTCTACAGTTTGAGCTATGGGGTACCACAACTCAGTTTCAATGTTTGGAACTCATCAGGAGTTTTACTGAGGATCGAAGAGTTACGGAGGAACTCATTTATAAAGTAAGGCCTATTAATACTCTGTATTTATAGAATACTTATTATACTATAATTTTTGAGATAGGTAAATAATAGAGAAACAATGCAAAAAGAACAATCATCTATAAAAAAAAATTGGGAGAGACTGGACAGCTTTTATTCAAATTGACCTTAGGTCAACCCATAGATAACATCATCATCATACTGACCTTACAGTTGCAGGGGGTCTTGGTCTGTTTGAGTAAATTTCTCAATTCAATCCTATTCCCGCCTTTTTTCTGCCAGCTGGCCATTGATTGCCTGGATGTCTTGTTGGATTCCATCAAGCCATCTGAGTTTCAGGTTATTGATAACATCCTTAATGCTTAAAATCAATGCTCAACCATACCTACTCAACTAAAGTTACCTATTATTTTCAGGGAACCACTTGAAGCTGATAAGAACTTGTATTCAGTCATCACCCAACAAGAGCACCCTATTTTTTTCAAGCCATACTTTCTCGTACATCCATGTCGGACAGCAGAGCTACTCGCCTGTTTCAAAGAATCTTCAAACATATTAGTGACCTATCTCGGAATGGTCCAATCAGTTATACAACTTGATTTGCCAATGGAGTATGGCAAAGCCTGTGACAAAACAAAAGAGGCAGAAATGGTTCACTCAGAAGTAGCATGATTCTTGAAGGAGTTATTAATTAGCAGAAAATAGCAAGCACTTGCAACCAATGCACAGGTAATTAATATTTACGAAAATCATTTTAGATTCAATATTATCTTTGACAAAAGACACACAAAGTGGCGTTGATTGGGGGTGGCCAATGTTCAGCAGTAGATGTATGGGCTGATGATGTGTACCCAAAATGGTAATCAGATGAGCACTGGGATCTCTGTAAGATCAATTATTAATTTAATCTGTACATGGCAGAATTAGGGAATGGACACCGGTATTCGGTATTACCGAAAAACCGGTAATACTGAGTTATTTCAGGCACTTCGGAATACCGGTATTGAAATTGCAAATACCGGTAATTCGGTATTTTGAATTTAACGTTAAAATAAATGAAAAAAAAGACGTGTGGCACTCGGGGACTGCCGCGGTAAAGCTATTGCAATGCCATCTAGAGGCGAGTTGCTGAACTAAAGAGACAAACGTCAAGGTTTTTTCGTTACGGAATTTCTGGATTCGGTCCCCGCGCTCAAGGCCCGCGATAGAAGCTATGCAATAGCTTAAAAACTCATAAGGTGGCTCTAGGTTACAAACAACTTATTTTAAATTTATAATGATTGTAAAATTGATGGACAGTCTATGTTTTCGCTTCACCATGTTTTCACGTGGTCTCAAACCGACTTCAAAATAAATAAACGACCAAATGCCCGAAGGATAGTGTTAGACTGTTTTTTGATTTAAATCTTTACTTTTATAAAAGTTTTAAAATTTCTATAAATAGATATTTTTAAACAATCAAAGTATACTAGCAAGCAGATAGACGGACGCGGGTGGCTTTGAGCAAGCCGCCTAGCTAATAGCGAGCATAGCGTTCGGGACATTATTTCTGCATGCATAAAGCTCAAAACTGATTGACGAAATTAACGACGAATGTAGGTGCGAGTGCAAAACAAGTATTGTTCCTGTAATTTCTTGGAAACAAACCGTCGGACCCGTGCGGTGCCTCTTTCTTTGTCACGCACATTTTGAATTGCATAGTGCGCTCTCGCTCGGTAGGCCAGTTATCTATCAATTGTTACTACGCACGAGCACAAGGTTCAAACGGTAATCAGTGTATCGTAGCATTTCGCAGTGACAAGTTCAAAAACAGTGTGTGTTTTAGAAGAAGATGTGCCAATTATTTTCCAAAATGATGGCTGTCCGGCACATTACCAACGAACGGTACGAGAACATTTAGATAATGTATTTCCTAACTCGTGGATCGGTAGAGCTGGCCCTATACCATGGCCACCACGGTCCCCAGATCTGACACCCCTGGATTTCTACATATGGGGACGTGCAAAAGAATTAGTTTATGCAACAGAGGTGCCCACAAAAGAAATTTTAGTGGAACGAATTAACACCGCATTTGTAAAAATGCAAGAGGAAATGCTGCTTTCAACCACAACCACAGAAATCAGAAAAAGATGTCGTGCATGCATAAGGTGTGGAGGCGGTCAATTTGAGCAAATGTTGTCATTTAAATCTAATAAAAACAACATAACATAAAAAACGTATTTTCTTTATCTTGACCCTAGCAACAAAGTATCACTTAGGTCGACCCCTGATGTAGTATTTCAGCCATGTAGCATATCGTTAGAAAGGGTAATAACTAAAGAACTTTTTAAAAGAAAGCTAATTTCAAAATGACTTTTAGTTTTTTTGCAATGAATTTAGAAGTTGTCACTTTTCATAACATTTACGCCGATTTACCACTTTGAAAGCTCAGAAGTTTTTTTGTGGATATTAATTGTAACAAATAATGATTTATTTAGAATAGGAAAACATCGTAGAATACAAGCATACTTTATTTTGTGGTATAATAACCACACACAAAAAAGTTATGACGATTTAAAGACAAGATTTCGGGTGGTTTAAAAATAACTAAAAAATAGCATATCTAAACTACCGTGACACTTCGGACATCGGGTGTATCGGGGAAAAATAACACGTGACCCCTTTTGTTTTATGGATTTGTGTGAAAACTTTCGAGTTTTAAATGTTTAATTAAGTTTGTAGTTGTTTCTTGTTGTGATAAATATTTGATTGTTATGTATGTTTAAGTTAAAGAAAGACTGTATAGTAGTACCTAAGTACCAAAAATTCTCAGTTAAAATTAAAGTTGATTTAAAAATACTGCTTTTTTTAAGAACCCTTTTTTATTACAATAAAAATATACTTATTCAATCTTAAACAATATAACACGCAGAAGAAAATATTTTTTTCGACTTTTTTAATATTTATAGTAAAATACCGAAAAATTACCGAAATACCGGGATCCCGGTTTTAAAAATATTGATACCGAAAAATTACCGGTATTGGCAATAGGTCCATTACCGTCATTCCCTAGGCAGAATGGCGTGATAAATATGGCAATATTTACCCTATGAATAGGTATAGCCTCCACACATTGGGTGAATGAAGCCTAAGTATAGGGATATATTGATAAAATGTTGTATTTACCTTAGCTTTTACTACAATAGGACTTTAATGCTGTTGATTGCAGATAACCATGACATTGTTACTGGTTTTAACACTGTCAAAAGGGACATTGGGAGTTTCAGGACATCAGGACTTTTCAATGGGTGTGACATAGACTCTCTTGCTGTTAAACATGCACACGGCAGTAGGTAACCTTGATGTGTATATTTAACATCAGGAGTGCCAGTCTGATAGGCAGGCACTGGAATGCAAAGAAACTCTGTCATCAAAAACAAAAATCCGCTTCACTAATACCTTCCTAGAATTCCATATCATGCTAAAACCGGCCCTATATCGCGTAGATTACCGACGTTGCATTAAGTGCTTCGAATTTCCGTATACACATAGGACCTATCCTTCCTACGAGCGACGTCACTAATCGTCGCATATGTTTATCGATATCGAAATTGATAAGATAGGAGTTTCCGCTATCGGTTCAATCCATTGTTGTATTTACTCCAGGGGGATTACGACGCGGTGCGTCTAAAAATGTGATTGTAATTAAAATGAGGCAGTACAGTGGTTTGGCAGGATGCCTGGCTGGTTTGCCATCAAGATTGATTGACGATTTGATATACCTTACATTTCTGCCGTTTTCCTGTTTTGTAAGTGTACAATTTTTTTTTTACCAATGTTATTTTACCTCTGTGTGCTGAGTGTGTACTGCCGTACTGTTTACTTCACATTTCCATATAAGTTAAGGTAGGTAACGCAAGTTTTGTAGTAAACAGTACATAGTAAACACTATAGCAGTACACAATAAGCAGTACTGGATTTTAGCCAGCGCGGGGCCCGTAGCAAATGTGAACTCGGGGCCCTTGAATTGCATTACTGTTTAAAATTTTTAGGATGGTAGTGGGCAAAGTTACGTCAAACTAGAGTCAAGTTCTAGTACCGGCTAGCAAAGCAATTCATTTTTGTTCTACCTAGTTCGTTTTGTGCATTTGATGTGGTAGTAACAAAGAACTGAAACAAGATCAAACTTGAGACAAAAGCCGAGCGCAATAAATGTTTTCGGCGAGCGGAGCGAGGCTTGCAAAATTAACGTGTTCTTTAGTCGTTGATATAACAATATTTTGTGGTGGACATAAGAGCGGAGCCCCTTAGGCACGGGGCCCGTAGCCCTCTCTCTTTACTCTGCTCCTGCTATATTATGACTAATCCGCCACTGACACTTAGCCAACGGGTATACGTACGTACGCGTACGGTTTTAAGCTGCCAACGACGAAACGATTAAATAAACAGTGACTGTAAAATTAAAATCATTCAGTTAAATAGGTATACCTTAGTCACCTAGATCTCGATCTTTGTTACGAATTAGGGATTTTCCTGTTAACTTCTATCTCAATCTCAACACGTATTTCCGAGACAACCAACTACGAGTAGAAACTTTGTACAAGCCTTAATTCTAATACAATAGGGTATATGCATCGTTTTTTTTTGTTTTAATCGATTCTATGGGTCATTATTTAACCGAAAAATGATAAGACGCTCACTAAATTTCGCAATAACAAGGTAAAAAAACAAATCAAAACTAAAATCATTTTCGGGTGATAAAAACGCTGCTATATTGGCGCCATGTTTATTTGACGTCAACGTTCACACTCGATTCAAACCTTGTGTGACGACCTCAGTAGTGATCATCTCAGAAAAGAGGTTTTCCGAAAAATCAGAAAATAACCGACAATACGAAATGTGAAGTAGGCAAAATAATGTCAAATCATGATGCAGCGCCAAACATAAAAAAAGAAGAAATGTGAACAGTGATGTCACGTCCACTCTAGCCAATGGCGTAGCGTTTTGAAATTTTGCGATTGAGATTTAAAATATCAACTTTTCAATGGTTAAATTCTACAATAAAAACATCTCAAAATGCTATAATAAATATGTAGATATATTTCTATATCAATAGAGAATACGTATATTTTTTTTTTGCCATTTCGAAATCATTTGCATATACCCTATTGACATGTTGGATTCGTACCTAAGTTATACAGGTAATAAAAATTGATTTTTTCGGAATTTTACAGGTTTATATGTATAGCCCCACTGATGTATGTTGACTTCTATTCTAAACTTGTAGAAGAAATGTCTCGCATTTGCTACAAATTTTATAACTTACATATTTTTATGCGTTAAACCGTTTCCGGGAAAGAGGGCGGTAACCGCGCTGCGGTCAACCATACCTACTAAAAAAATAATGAGGTTTCTAAAAGACAAAATACAAACAAAATAAAAAACTTGTGACCTTACTTTTTATATACCAAAATAGCTGCCTCCTGCCTACCACCCAACCAACCGCACCACGTCAGTGTCAGATATACAGGGTGCCTGTGCCTGCCTACTCGGAAACGGAAAATAGAGTTGGAGAGTGGATGACCAAATTATAAACCACGAGAGTTACACTGCTTTTTACAGCAAGTACATAAATTGTGCGAAAGGTTAGGTATCTATTTAAAATGTTCACATTGTATTGGTAGGTGGAGCAAGTATGTTACCTAAAATTGTAAATTTTTTCATATCCATTCATGTTCAATAATGCATTTCTTTGCTCAGAATCATCCTCAACAGCAACCAAATCCGTTGGTGCAAAAATACAGTGTCATATTTTTTTAATGATTTAATTTCCTGCAAAAGTACATTTTAAAATCGAAATTTGCAGTTTTGTGTAAGTACTTAGTTTGTAAAATTATTTTAAGTTATTTACTTCATATCTGTATTGTACCTACCAATTTAAGTGTTTTTGGGTAAATAAATTATATATCTATCTATCTATCTACTGACTGATACTTTTCTCTCATAGTTTTGAATTTGGCTATCCACCCCTATCTGAAAGAGTCACTCTGTATCTCAAATTCTCAATACAACCCTTTAATACCTCTACAGCGACGTCGAAATAATCATACTAATTTGTAGCCTGCATTCCACAGATGCTCTACTTCTCACGCGTAAATGACACAACCTGACATTGACCAGCCCACGGCCAGCAGTTCATACCAAGCCTCGCACCATAACAGTATAGCGTCTAGTGTATCCAGTCTAGCTCAAACATTCCTTAACCGAGTTTAACTATGTACTAAACTTTTTAGGTGGGATCTACATGATAAGCAGATGAAGGTATTGACCCCTAATCTGTGGTATTTAAATCTGAAATTAAAGTTTTTATACTTTTAGGCTTACAAAATAAGCTCTTAGAAGAGAACTCACCACAGATACATATATATGTAGATGTATATTTCTGTGCAAATCACATTTTAAACTGTGCCTTATTTACTATCATATAAGAAATATAATGTGAATTATAGAAACCACGAAAGCACATTATTAATGACTTAATTCGCCTTTTATATAGATTCTAGCATTTATTAATTATTATTCGTTAATTTATTATAAACGAGTCTTCTTTTTTACAAAATCATATAAATTCTAAGGAATCAATCCAATCAAAAGACCGTGCGTCAATTAATTTTTGGTCCCCTTTTAAAATGTGTGACGATAAATAATGTCTTAAGAGTGCTCTTTGGATAATAAGCGTGAAATAAATATTTGAAATAATACTATAACTGAAACTTGACGTCAAACGTGAGTTTTTTGTTGTGGTTTGTTTATAAATAATTTTACAATTGGACTTGGCTGGAGTGTCGTTATACCTGATAGTTTCGGAGATAATTTAGTTTGAAGTAGAAAAGTGGAAGTGGGTGCGCGTTGAAGTCTTTTGTATGTAATGCCGCCGTAGCCAGTGGTGCTGGTCCGGTGTAGCTTAGCTACGTAGCACAAATAACTTTGTATAACGTTATTGGGGAGAAAACGGGTCGGGTAGTGGAAAGTGAAACGTATAGGTGGTTTAGTCCTATTTCCCAGAGGAAAGCCTCTGGGAAATAGGACTAAACCACCTATAGAATGGTTAAATCCGCAACTCAGTACGACATATAGTTCTAGTTATATTAGGAGTTGGTCTTTTTTTTCAAAAACGCCTGATTACACCATTTTCGAGCTGGATTTGAAATGCAATGCATAAATAAAATGAAAGCGTATTCGACACTAAAATCCGAACGAAAACAATAATGTCTAATCGTAAATCTGTACCCATCTTCTAGTTAGGTAGCCGTCATTCCACTACAGATTTTGATTTTTGTAGATATCTACCCAACTATTTAATTGTATTCCATTAGATATTTTAATAAATAAATGATATAATAAGTACTTTTAGACTAACCCCCTTATTCGTGATAGTCTTAACTTAGCACACTGCTAAATCTCGCTCTGTCTTCTTCTATTGACATAAGAGAAATAACAGTACCTACTTAGCAGCTGTTTTATGTTAGCAAACCATTATGCATAAGGGGGTTAATTTTTAACGTCGTTACGAAGTTTATCTCTAAGTTTAAGCACGCCTTTCTGATGTTTTTGACCTTTTGTGGTTGGCAGGCAGAAAATGCGATCGGCATTATGCCCACCATTTGTCTACTTTTTATTAAAATTGTGTGCAACAATAAAATAAATAAATAAAATAATGTAATATCATGCTAAGTCTCATCTCGCAACACTTCTGCCATAAAAGTGTTGAGATACCCAGAAAACCCAAGTAATGTTATTACCTCCAACGATGAAGTTGGCAAATAACTCCAAAATTATAAAAAAAATAACTTTCAACTACTTCCATCGGTCAAATTGGTGTTTTTTTGATTTTTTGTTTAATAAGGTTAAATGTGTACCTATGCAAAACACAGACGCAAAGTTCGAATGGCGACAAACTAAACGTTGAAGAATTTATAATCTAAGTTAGACTAAAATTGAAAAATTTGTTTGGCTCAATGTTTCCACGATAACTAACTTAAAAAAATGTAAGCAACTGAGTAGCAGAATGCCTTTACGCAGTTCTGTGTAAAACTGCACATGGCGCGACAGTTCAGGTAGTCAACCTAATAATTTTCTTAGGAATAATTTAAAGGTAAGTGTCACTATCGATTCTATAATAGCTACCTGTTAAGTAGCCTTGAGTATAGTTCATAGCAATTTCATGTTCATTGTTTTATATATACCTAAGTACCTCTATAATTTCATTTTGAATATTCGGAAGCATACGTCAAAAAATGTTAAGTCTTAAACCTTGCCGATACATTTTCAAGGCTGTCCTTTATAAATCTAGACCTAGAAAGAAAGGAAAATAATAGTCGTTTAATTGTACTTTGAAGTATATCGATTCTGTAGGTAATTACTTCATGTGTTTCTTTTCAAAGCTCTATAATTATACTAATTAGTCGGCGTTTACTAGGAAACATGATTATTAAGTTTAAATTGTGTTTTCCACTTCATCGACTTATTTGTTTTCATGTCGAGAGTTAGACTGAATATTGTGAGAAAAATCGAAAAAGCTTAAAAAAAGATTTTTAAAGAGCCGCCTAGCTATATACTTAGCATTTGGTTCCACGTTCCCCCAATTTTCCATAATGACAAACTTTGTGCTCTACACCCTGTATAATATTGGCTGCACCGAGTATGGGCTTTTTTAATGTAATTTTGCTACACCAGTCACAAAAACAAAGTCACTTGAATAACGACATTTAAAGCCGCCACACACAGAAACCGTGGCCGGGCCGGAGGCAAATGCGTGCGAGTTGTACAGTTGTAATTTTTGAAGTTGTTATGCGTGTATTTAAATGATAGACTTCTCACACACCGTCCGGCGGTGTATGTGTAGCCTCTTATATAAATTTAATTACACGCATGGTCCGCAAGGCCCAGCAGTGTACCCTCAACCTTAACCTCAACAGCCTGTATCGGTTCACTGCTGGACGCAGGCCTCCCCCTGATAAACGCCTTATTGGCGTTTCACTCATGGGGCGTAATACCCATAATCCGTATTATGTATGTATGTATAACAACGACACGACCAGACGCGAAACTGCTCTGATCGCTTATGTATCAAATTAAACAGCTGACTTAAACAAAAAAAATGTTATAGTCTAAAAATGTCTCCGATCCATATCGGAGGAAAAAAGGCGGAACAAACAAAAAAAAATACCCATAATCCGCACGCTGCTGGGTGCGGGTTGGGGATTGCAGTTTAGTGAAAGATTTGTTCTGCAGGGGCCGCTGCTGCCCGCCCGCCGGCGGATATCCCTTAGTCGCGTTTTACGACACCCACGAGAAGATTTGGTTTGGTGCAAATTCTAAGCCAGCACCACACAGCAGTGTACCCAGTGTACTGGTAAAGGCTATTGATGTGACAACAAATACACCAAAAACAAACCCTAAAATGGAACAGCAGTCCATCAGTCACGGAACGCTTCCTGGCTGAACTAGACTAAATGGTTTTACGTCTCGCTCAGTTTGCATAGTGTAGAAAGAGATGCCCTGTCGCATCAGCGCTCAGTTGTGAGGTCACCTCACAGGTTCCATCTGAAAACCAGCGCTACCTTGCATTAATGCGAGGTAGCATCAAGCTGAGGTGGAACCCTTTGACCTGCATCGTTACAGCATTATATTTTTATATTATGTACTACGCTAGTCTGTATAATTGTTACTACCTACCTACTTATACCTATCTGTTCTGTGTTGTAACTGTGTTGCTCAATAAATGTATCTCTATCTATCTCTATCTCTATAAATCTTTGTCATTATTTCAGGGCAACAAAGTATCAACAACACCGACGTCGGAGACGCGGCAGATTGAAGTGGGAGTCACAGAAGAGGGCAGTAAGAAAAAGCACAACAAGATCAAAACATCCAAGTATACGTTGCTCATGTTCATACCAAAAAACTTGACAGAGCAATTTAGAAGAGTTGTGAACTTTTACTTCTTGATAGTCACTGTGATTTCTATCGTTATAGGTAAGTTTATCTCATTCGTATTTTATAGACATGGCGTTGTTTAAGATGGGATTGTAAGAAATATTTGCACGTTAACTAGTCGAATAAGTTTATTATGGATATTAATGTACCTTTAACATCACCTCACCTCAACAGCTTATTGGTCCACTGCTGGACGCAGGTCTCCCCTGATTTATGTGTGAATATATCTGTAATACCTGTATATCACATATGAACTTAATAATTGTGTTTGTGTGTAACAGACAGTCAACTTAATGATTGTGTTTGTGTGTAACATACAGTCAACTTAGTGATTGTGTTTGTGAGTAACAGATAGTCAATTTAATGATTGTGTTTGTGTGTAACAGACAGTCAACTTAATGATTGTGTTTGTATGTAACAGTCAGTCAACTTAATAATTGTGTTTCTGTGTAACAGACAGTCAACTTAATGATTGTGATTGTGTGTAATTTAACAGACAGTCAATTGAATGATTGTGTTTGTGTGTAACAGACAGTCAATTGAATGATTGTGTTTGTGTGTAACAGACAGTCAACTTAATGATTGTTTTTGTTTGTTTGTTAACAGACAGTCCAGTCTCGCCTTTTACCAGCATAGCGCCGCTCAGTTTCATGGTGCTGGTGACAGCTGTCAAGCAAGGTTACGAAGACTGGCTGCGGCATAATACTGATAATAAAATCAACAACCAAGTCGGTAAGTCATTCAAATTCAAATTTAAATTCAAAAATGCTTTATTTCCATAAATACAATAAATGTATACTTAGAAATGGTCAAATCATATTAAAAATACACTGACCCGGAAATAAAGTGGTTGGATTCTACTCGTAGGTCTCATAAAATAACTTCAACTGGTGAACAGTCTACTAGATTTGGATCTTACCATAGGGTGGGCCAGAAATGCGTACTTTTCAACAGAAAATATAAAAAACAAAACACTTTATTGGAAAAAAATTCAACAGAAAATATACAATACAAATCACTTTATTGGACACCAAGAAAACACAAAAAAGACAGGACGAGACAGATAATACAGTTGCCTTATCGCTAAAAGCAATATCTTCTAGGCAACCTTCGGATGCACGCGAAGACACGTTTCGATAAATATATATATTATCAAACGGGACAATTGCATGACGCGAATCATTTTACGCGACTCACAACTACAAAAAATTACCTATACGGTCGTTTAATCTCAGCCTTAACACTTTCATGGCCCACGCACGATTTACGGCACTTGCTAAAGTACCTACTCTCGACAACGATAGTCAGATGCTGTTCTTTCGTTGACAATAAGCCTGGTGGTTACCAATCACACTAAAATATCTCACTAATAATATAAAATGTGAAAGTTTGGATGGATGTTTGTTACCTAATATCGCCAAAACTACTGAACAGATCGGGCTGAAATTTTGCATACAGGTAATTCTAATCCTAAATCGCAACTTAGGCTTTTTATCCCCTAAATCAGTTTCCGTGGGATAGAAATCACCTTCAAACGATTCCATAGGAACAACACGTGCGAAGCCGCGGAGCGCAGCTTGTAAATAAATAATGCTGGATAATTCACACAGCATCAGACTTTCCAACGCCTCTGACCCTGAGAAGAATCATGTCTAACACACATTAATACTTGGCGCGCGGAGCTCGAATTGGCAACATCTCTGGTGGGACTCTGCCGTTGTTGTTTGGCGCTCTCAGTGTCAAGATCGAGTGGTGTGGTGTCCTGATGATGTCTCGTGGAGAGGCGAAACTAGTTGACGACTTGCTTTGATAAATGTTCTTTCATTTTGTATAAATGTATAATTTTGTATAATTTGTTAGATTTTATCCCAGAAGGTTTTTTCGCGGAATTGTTACTAAATATTTTTCATTCTTATATTTACAATGGATTTCCGCAAAGTAACGCCTGAATCTATTATTTATAACACACATTAATCCAAAAAGAATTAAAAAAATATTTTATAAACTTATTGATAAACGTTTAAAAATGAATTTATTTTAGTTTTGTTGTTTCTTGGGATGGCCTTGATGTTATATTGGCATAATATTACGCAAGACGAAAAATATGAATCATATAAACTAGAATTTCAAGGTATGGTATTTATCTAAATAGAAAAAGATAAAGAAGATAGTATTCGTCAACGTGTCATTGCCAAGCCTTCAAGTTTATTGCTATCTATTCCATGAATTTATCTTATGTAAACTTAATTCATGGTTCATGGTTGATAGATAACATGCCATAGGATAGATAGATAGCCCATAGGTTAACTACGAGTATTTAGATGCTTTGAACGATTTAACTTTTACAGTATAATTGAGTTTGTTCTCTTCCCGTGGGTGTCGTAAAAGGCGACTAAGGCATATCCACCGGGGGGCGGGCAGCAGCGCCCCCTCGAGAACAATTCTATCACCAAAATGCGATCCCCAACCCGCATACTGATTACATACATATTCCATGAATTTATCTTATGTAAACATAAATTCATGGTTCATGGTTGATAGATTACATGCCGTAGGATAGATAGATAGCCATTAGGTTAACTACGAGTATTTAGAGGCTATGCTTAAGACAACGTTTAAACGATTTAACTTTTACAGTATAATTGAGTTTGTTCTCTTCCCGTGGGTGTCGTAAGAGGCGACTAAGGCATATCCACCGGGGGGCGGGCAGCAGCGCCCCCTGGAGAACAATTCTACCACCAAAATGCGATCCCCAACCCGCATGCCCAGCGTGGGGATTATGGGCATTGCCCCCCATTAGATAAACGCCAATAAGGCGCTTATGAGGGGGAGGCCTGCGTCCAGCTGTGAACCAATACAGGCTGTTAAGGTTGAGGTTGATTTTGTTTTTAAAAAGTTTTTGTTCTTAACAATTATATGGTTTTCTCATGGATTGAGGAAGTTGATTTTCCATTTCCAGTTCTGACAATGGCAGTCAGAACTGGAAATGGAAAATCAACTCAAAATCGGATCACCCAGTCAAAAGTTTTGAGGCAACGAACAGTTGAGTCCAATTAAAAACGTCCTCCTTTTTTGAAATGGTATTTTATTTTATTTATTATACTCGTATCTACTATCTATAACACGAGCTCTGCTTATTTTGAAGCTAGACTGTGTGTGGATTGTCTTACTCTATTAGCGCATTTTTGCCGATTTTTGGCTAAGTTTAGCAGTGGATCAATATGAGGTAGATACATAGCAGGTAAGTAGGCAGGTATAGATTCCTACAACTAGCTCTTAGGTAGCCTTCGATATAAGGTGCCTTGTATATTATGGTTGCCTGGTAGATATCTCAGTGATAAGACCGCCAATTGCAGGATATAGTAGTTAGTTTTCTTTTTCTTTAAAAACTTCTTGCAGTACTCTTATTGTAATGTATGTACATCTTTCTAGAAATCAAGCTTGTTTATTATCATAATTATTATTTGTAGTATCAATCTATAAAGATATCCCTGACGAATGATATACAAAACATGAATGAAAAGTTACTTGAATATTATCAGAAGAAAGAAAATAAGTAGTTTAGTGCACGCGAACCTATTCAGCCTGACTACTTGTCAGGCTGAATAGTATAAAAATATGGCCGGGCGATAATAGACAGATTAGATAATAAAATATCCCGAACTAATTTGCGAAAAATACGCACTGCATTTTTTGGCTAAATACTTATCATCCTTGATAACCTCCGACAAAACTAAAGTGGTATACTCGTAGGTACTTAATATTTTTTTGTCATTTGTCTTTTTATGACATGGCCGGAAAACTGAAGAATCGCTTTCGATTTTGTTTTGATCGAAATATCGGGAGTGTTTCTAGCTATGTTTTATGTTAGGTAATCTGTTTAGCCGATCGTTCAAATAAAGTCCCCCGACTTTATTTGAACCACCATAACTTAGATCTTTTTTCTAAGTTTTTTTGTTGATTTAGACTATTTTAGGATCAGATAAATCAATTTCATACTAGGTCTGAGATTTAAGACTGTTACTATCTACATTAGATTATTTACGCGGGATCAGAATGACTGCGCCGATATGGCAGCGCTTTGTGCAAAAAGTGATTACTTGATTAAATTAAATTTATATTTTGACTTTATGTAATCTAATTTCATATTTCATATTTCATATTTCATTTATTTTGCTTACATGTACAATTCATTCTTAAGTCTAAGTGAATTAGTTGTTATTATGTACATGCACCCTGGAAGGGCACTGCAAACTTGAGTTCGAATACATAGTCAAAACATTATTATCAAATATTATAAATTAATTTTCAAGCATAATTAAAAGTAATAAGTTAGATTTAAAATTATAAACTTATAAACTAAGAAGCCAGAATCTTTTGTCAGTCATTCAAAGGCGTACCTTAGTAGAGAAACAAAAATGATATATATATACTATAGGTATATAATATATTATATATCATTTCTGCCTCTCTGTTTCAAATTGTTGAATAGAATAATAACATTTTCCTAATAAAAATAATTTAGTCTTTTTGTAAAAGGTAGTGTCTCTTTCTTCCTTTTTTAAATATTCAGGTATTTTTTGTAAATTTGATAGTATTTAATTCATTCTGACATTTTATTTGATTGTAATTGATTTTCTATTTGACTGTAATTCACTATGCACGTAGGTATTGCGAGTTAATGAAATAACTTTTATCCGCATTGTCAACAAACAACATCACACCCTAAACGCATATAACGTCTCCGTTCCATCGCGGGTAAAAATGACTTTATTAACAAAAAATGGTGAGTGCACGAAAAGAAAGTATTGTTTGCAACTAACGTGTGAGAAAAAGAGATGACACTTTTTTCTCAGTACGTTGTTTGTGTAGATTGCACAGGTTTTAGACATGATGCGACATGTCTCACACACATTGCTACAGTTTTTGGTGGTCGGGGCGTATCTAACGATTTAAATCTATGTCGTAAGTAGTTAAATATAGTACTTTAAACCAAATAGTACTAAATAGGAGGGGCAGCCAATTTAGTTCGTAAATAAATAAAAACCTTTATCGCCTGAAATAAAACGTTCGTGAGGCGTTAATCACTTTAATCACTGTATCGTATTATTCGATTTATCAATACCGAAGACAACAATTTATGTAATTTAAGCTGTCCAGTAGTGAGCGTCAACCAACTGAAGTGGAATTCAGTGGTAGAATTCTAAAGCGTATTGATTTATTCATTACGAATGTTAGCGGGTTAACTACGAACCTTATTTGTGTTGCAAGAACACCAACGTTTCATCCCTTAACGGGAGACATCTTCCGAGTGAGTGGGGTTAGTCGTATTGACTCAGCCGTGTGACTTGACTCTTGACTTGACACATGTCGAATGACGTAAGGATATGGGACTTCCCAGTTGCTTTACAAAATATGTATAATGTCAGTCGTCACAGTGGTCGCGCGCGAAATTTAGAAGTTTTTTTTTTGTATTTTTCGTGTTCCATATGTATCTAGCTAGTAGGTAGAATTTGTGATCTTTGCGAATGGTTTACAATGGTCACAAATTTTACCTACGAAGATGCCTCACGTTCGGGGATGGAGCTAGTTAAGTAAGTAATGAATAAATCACGTATTTTTTCAAACTATCCCTAGATTGGGTTGTGCATAAATTTCTGAAAATTCTACGCAAGAGAAGCTGCGGAGTGCTTCTAGTACTTGATAAAATACTGTATATTTCTTCTGTGACAATCCTTCAGATTGTTTGTGACTGCAAAACGTCAAAACAACTGTATGGTACTTTACTGGTCGACGCACGACCCTAGCGCAATAATTAACATAGGCTACCTTATCGAAAATTGTATATGAAACCGCCAGGAATAAGCTAGTGTTATTATGAGTACGTACTGAGGCTGACACCTGACACCCATTTCGTGAATGCTTATCTGTAATCCGATAAGAATGAGAAAAACATTTTTTCGCATTCGCTTAGTATCTTTATCGATTTCAATGCCTTCTAAAAAGAGATACGATTCTTATCATAAAGTACTTACCTGCTGGTGCAAAATTATCTAAAGCGTTTGTGGTATATTCTGAAATTAGAATTATCTCGTCAAATTAGATAACTTGTTCATAACACAAGCTCTGCTTAGCTTGGGGATAGATAATGCTGTGTGAATTGTCTAGTATTATTAATTTATTTGTGACATTTCGTGCGTATGTTCTAGATTTTGATACTGGTTTTGTTACGATTTTGGTGATTTATTGCTCATTATGAAGGATCCAAAGAGAAACATCATAAAAAACAGAAAGAAAGAAAATTTATTTATTTTAAACTTCATTTACACATTTTTTTACATAATAGTTTAATAATTTAACATGTCTTTCTTTGCAAATAAACACGTACTCGTTGTTTAGTATCTACAAATGTGCTACAAAATGCTACTCGTCGTCGTAACAATGAGTTGCATGAAACGACGCTTGTACATACAATAAAATATTTTTATTAGATAGACGTAGACTGTTATTAATTTCGTAGCAAGATATCTACGAAACGCTACGTCTATCTAATAAAAATATTTTATTGTATGTACAAGCGTCGTTTCATGCAACTCATGGTGACGTGAAAAATATATTTGTGTATGCGTAGTTAACACCTCGAATCACCGAACATAACCCGTCACTATCATATATCGTGGCTGTAGAAGGAAAACTAACTAAGTGACAAAACTAAAATCGGGAGAAAAACGCGATTAACTGTTTTTTTGCGACAAAAATGGCGATAACATTTTTTTGGCTAACAATTTTATGGTCCACTTTTTGATATTTTATAGATTAATATTCTACCTATGTTTTAATATAACGATAATCGTTTTTGGGTAATTGGTTAATGAAAAAAAAATTAAAAAACGACTATGTATTTTTCCCTCGCCAGAGTTTTGAATGTTTATGTCAGTTAGTTACTTGTGTATGCCAGTTGGTTAGTTTTCCTTCGACAATATTTTCAGCTGAAGCTTAAAAAGCATACGTTAAATGCCCTTAATTAATTTTCATCAATGAAATCTTACAATGCCTTCTTATTTACTTTATAGTTCGTTTTTTTTTTTTTTTTTTTTTTTTACGGTAAATAGACCTTTGTTTGACCGCGATCTCACCTGATGGAAAGTGAAGATGCGGCCGACGGTGTATCACGAAGGTCTAGAAGATACCTATTCACCCTTGTCTTGAAGAGACCCAGGTTGTAATTGGCCGGAAAAACAGAGGCAGGGAGCGAGTTCCATTCATTTGCGGTGCGAATAATAAAGGTGGAGGAAAACCGCTTAGTGCGAGTGGAGGGTACGTCCACCAAGTATGGATGGTATTGCGCTGTGCGTCTGCTTGTCCTGGAGTGGAAGGGGGATGGTGGGATCAGGTCATGTAATTCAAGTGAGCATTCTCCAAAATGTATCCTATAAAAGATCGAGAGACAAGCAACCTTGCGGCGGTGGTCGAGACTTTGAACCTTAGTCTCTGCAAGGTACTGCTCGTCAATGAGTCTGAAAGCTCTTCGTTCGATCGAGTCTAAGGCTGCAAGCTGGTACTTGGCCGAGCCGTCCCAAACATGACAGCAATACTCCAAACCAGACCGGACCTGTGCTTGATAAAGGGATAGAAGCTGTCCCGGTGTGAAGTATCGCTTAACCTTATTTAGGCGTAAAAGCATTCTATACTTTTGCAAAGATTTCTATTTATTGATTAAAATTTGAAATAATACCAAGTTATTAATACTTTTTATTAAAAGCATGAAATAAAAATAAGAAAACCTCTGATACACTTCCGTTTTAGTGTCAGACTTAGAAGATCAAAGTTTACGTTAGGTACATAACAAACTACTATTTCACATAAAATCAACAATAATTAAACAACAATAATAGCTTATTTTAGAACACAACAATCATAAATTATTTGAAAATACTTAGGTACGTAAACTTAAATAAAAAAAACCTTAAAATAATCAACTCTGATTCAGTCTCATCTTTATAAAATCACTTCAAATCAATTTGAACTTGATATCTATTCAATGGCTTCAAGTACAACTTATGATTTCTGCTCATAAAATACACAAGATTATAACATTTTTAGAACAGATGTTTATAATTATATAAGGGATTTTGGACCGTGTGGTGTCGTCCTAGAATTGCACCAACCCAACTCCTCCCGTGGGTGTCGTAAGAGGCGACTAAGGAATACAAACACCGGGAGATGGGCAGCAGCGCCTTCCGTAGACCGATAACATCACCTAACTGCGATCCCCAACCCGCATGCGCGGGGATTATGGGCACTACCCCCCTCAATGATTTTACAAGCCAAAAAGTGGCCCCCAGTTCCCGGCTGCCTCGCTATTCCTGGCCATGGTAGCAAACATGGTAACGGTGGGGCAGGGGGTGCTAAGAATCCCCGGGCTACGGCAGGCTACCGATCATAACTTAAAAACTTGACCTTTGCTACGTTTAACGCATGCACTCTGAAGCTTGATCACCAGCGATGATCTAGCGCAGTTGGAAGTCGAGCTAGAGAATATTAAATGGCATGTTCTGGGGTTATGTGAAGTCTGTAGAGAGGGGGAGGACACCGTAACCTTAGACTCGGGGCATCTTCTCTACTTTCGCGAGGGTGATAAAACGCTCACGCACGAGATAGAGGATTTCTATGGCCGATTATACGCTACAAATGCCCCTCGTTCCCAACGAACCCACGACCACGATTCCAGAGCCACCCTGATACGTCACTATACCGACGAACCGCTACACTTCAGTCAAGACGAGATCATGCTAGCTCTGAGGCAGCTTAAAAATGGAAAAGCCCCCGGGGAGGACGGAATAACATCGGAGCTTTTGAAAGCCGGAGGAGCTCCTGTTAAACAGGAACTACAGACCCTTTTCAACGCCGTCCTTCGCAGTGGGAGAACTTCAAAGGTGTGGAGTGGGAGTTCGGTGATGCTCTTTTTTAAGAAGGGTGATAAAACCCTCCTTAAAAACTACAGTCCCATCTCACTCTTGAGCTACATCTATAAGCTGTTCTCACAAGTGGTCACGAACCGTCTCGCCAGGAGACTCGACTAGTTCCAGCCACCGGAACAGGCTGGGTTTCGCGGAGGATATGGCACCATTAGACCACATACACACAGTAAGGCAGATTATTCAAAAGTTCGAAGAGTATAATCAGCCCCTGTGTCTGGCCTTTGTGGACTATGAGAAGGCCTTTGACTCTGTCGAAACCTGGGCTGTTCTGGAATCCTTACAGCGATGCCAAGTAGACTATCGTTATATCGAGGTGCTGAGATGTATTTACAACGCCGCCGCCACCATGAGTGTCCATGAACAGGACCAGCAGTCCAAACCCATCGAACTGCGCAGAGGAGTGAGGCAGGGGGAAAACGAAAGTTTTCAATCAGTGCGTCTTACCCGTCATGACCTACGGAGCTGAGACGTGGACACTCACGATAGGGCTGGTCCAGTAGCTTAAAGTCGCTCAGCGAGCTATGGAAAGAGCTATGCTTGGAGTCTCTCTGAAGGATAGGATTTGTAACGGATACATCCGACAGAAAACCAAAGTTATCGACATAGCTCAAAGAATTAGCAAACTGAAGTGGCAGTGGGCAGGCCATATCTCACGTAGAACCGATAACCGCTGGGGTAAACGAGTTCTTGAGTGGAGACCGCGACTCGGCAAACGTAGTGTAGGACGCCCTCCGGCCAGGTGGGATGACGATCTGCGAAAGACTTCAGGATGCTGGGTGCGTCAAGCTGAAGACAAGGCGCTATGGGGCTCATTAGGGGAGGCCTATGTCCAGCAGTGGACTAATATAGGCTGATGATGATGAATTCTTCTTGTCCTAAACTTGTTAATAACCAATGAAATTTAGTAGACAATTTACATAAGTGATTTTATTTATTTGTATTTTACCATTATATCACAATCGTATCACGCGAAAATTCATTAACTAATCTTAGTTAATTTTTCCAATTCCATAGGTCCCGCTGGACCATGAATATGTCGAGGGAAAACTAACTAAGTGATCTTATGGACTTTGCGCTGTCGCAAAGTGATCAATGTTTTCATTTATCTATTTATAGCTGAGTTAATTAATTTTCCTTCGCTACTTTTTTGCCTATTTTGGGAAGATTATTTTTCCATCTGTTCCGACTTGTAAGTTTAATATACAGATAACTTTTTAATAAATTATGATAGCGAAACGTTAGTAACACAGAAAGATGCAGCTTGAATTAGACTTTATGGAAATGCAAAAAAGTCGATTTCGCAAAATGTGTCAGTTAGTTAATTCTCCAACTACAGCCGCGATATATGACCGCGGTTCTCTTATTTTTATTTGATGTTAGGTATGTATTCGGCGCTGTTCTCTAATTGCGCATCAGCACTGTCCGAGACTACTATGTTGAGAACAGTTAGATATGGTGTGCCTCAAGGAAGTGTGCTAGGTCCTCTACTATTTATTATATATATTAATGACCTACCTATGATAACTAATAACTATAACTATATGACATTATTCGCTGATCATAATAGCATAATACTATTTACGAATGACATGCTTAATAATATGGAATCTGACATAAATAACTCACTGATATTAACAATTCACTGGCTGAAATTTAATAATTTAAACATAAACATATTAAAACATTAACTTAACTAAAACATACTTAATGAATTTTGAGTAAAGGCCATCTACGATCAATGGAAATTAAATATCTTAAACATAAAATACAATTTACCGAATGCACGTCCTTTGGGCATGCAGATAGATAGTAGGTTAAATTAGAAATTACATACGGATACAGTATGCAATAGATTATATCAATAGGTACTAATATGAAATATTTAAATTGAGTAAAATAGTTAACACCACAGCTTTACTTGCAGCATATTATGGGCATACCGCGTCATTATTGAGATATGGTGTCTACTCCGAAGGTACTTTGATTGCATTTAAAAAAAATTGCAGTAAAAGGCATATCTTACGGCTGATGAATTTTTAAATGACAAATTGTAATTATGAATATTCTTTTTATTTACTTTCGACATCAACTTATTTCTTTTATCAATGAAATGCATTAAAATACATCATCCTAATTCATGACATTCTTAGTTGCTGTTGACTGACTCTACCTACATAGATAAAAATATTTTTTTTGGATTTGTATAACTCTAGCTTATTTTATATCTGTTAAGTTCTCATTTCGCATGTAACCGCTGTCAGGTTTACAGCGGTAACAGCAACCATAGTCTACCATGGTAGACTATGGTTTATCCATTTTGAATGAAGCACGTTAGTAAACAAAATACGACACAAATAACAAAATGCTTGGCGTCGAGTTTCAGATATAATTGTAAGCAATTTTTATTGAAGGGTGGATCTAAAATCGACAAGTAATGTAAATTACGTATAAAAAGACGCCCCAACAAAGTGAATTTTAGGTTAAGTATGGACAGTTTGTTTACGTTTATGCTTCATTCAAAATGGACACGGTATGAGAGATGCTATAGATTGACATAAGACTACTGTACACATTACCACCTAGTTTCACAGCAATAAGTTCATTTATTTATGATATATTATTAATCATTTATTTCAGAAAACAATCCATATCACATATAGAATAGACAATAAAAAAAGCTGCTACGAATGCGCTACGAACTGCTACGCCGTAGCACCCAGGTGCCTTATTTATTTAATTTTACAAAGAGCGCAAACGTCGCGTTTATTTTACACGCATTAAAAATAGCTTATATACCTACATCCCAGGATAAAATTTATCTCCCTTTCAATTTTGAGTAAGATACGTCCAGTCATGAAAAGGTTAAACAAACTGACCGACAGAGTTAACAATTTTTATCCATGTATTTTTTCTTTGTTTCCAGTTGAAATAGTCCACAAAGGAGTAATAAAGGAGGTTCGAAACTCCACTATAGCTCCTGGTACCCTGGTACGAGTGAAGCGTGGTAGAGAAGTACCAGCTGATCTAGTGTTACTTTGTTCCGCGGGGGATCTTGGCAAATGTTATGTGACTACTGCGAATCTGGATGGGGAGACTAATTTGAAGACGTTGAGAGTGCCACCTCCTTTAGTGGCATACACTCCTGGTAAGATAAATTCTATTTATCTATTATTTCACCATTGAAACCGGTTAAATAACATTGCCGATATTACGTTATTTACGCCGGTTTCCATCAAGAGGAAAATTACAAGATATTCTGATATAACTTATAACAACCAATTTAATTTCAAATTATATTGTCCTGTGATAATCATGTGACGTTATTTTATCAGTATGCTTTTCATGATCCTTTTTTTCCTATTTTTTTGAACGGACGAGCAATTTTCTCTTATAAAAAAGAAAATTTATGGCCCTATTAAAGCTTATGTCATTGCTTTGACATGACGTGTGGTTTTCAATGAATGTGTTTCAATTTGTTGTTTTTTCATACAATAGTATAACATCCTTATCAATTTTGTCCAATATAAAGACCTAGGTATAATCCCCATTTACATATTTTTCAATTGATAATCCTTTTGATATTGAATTCTTAATTTAATAATGCTAAAACTTTAAAGATAATAAGAAAAAACGCAAAACATCTTGATTCTAGCTTATATCAGCGCATAGTGGAATCGATAAGCTCTTGTTTATGTTCACCTAGCCAAATTACGCGGCTTGCTCCGCTCGCTGTTATGTTGTTTTTTTTTTGCCAAGAAGAATAATAAAATATCTGTATTTTATAGACAGACAGAACATAATTAGATAGGTAACATAAGAGTTGTGAAAGTCTGAAACATGTGTGAAATTTTGCTTAGCTTAGTCTTAGATACGAGTTCAGCTGGCTCCGTTCGCTATTGTGTTTGTTTTAAACGGTTTTTATCTTCAACCAAATACCTATGCACACAAAATAATTAGAGTAAAAAACATGTAAATTATGCGCGGCTCGCTACGCTCGCCGAAAACATTTACTTCGGCTTTTTGGCTCGAATTCGATCTCGTTTCAGTTCTTTCTTACTAAGTACTACAAAACAAATGTACCTAACAAGAACAAAAATGTATCGCTCCGCTTGCCGGTACTAGAACTTGCTTGACCCTGGTTTAAAGTGACTTTACCTACCATCGCACAAATCTTCATTATTGAATTTACGTTCAGCCTAAATTTGAAACAGTAATGCAATTCAAGGGCCCCCAGTTCAAATTTGTTCACTCCGCGCTGGATTAATCCGGCACTGCATATGATAGTGGGTGTGAAATACAGTTGCACTCTCTTTTCCTTTACTCTTATAATCGGATACAACGAGGTTGATCTAAAAGTTGCCGCCGGATCGTAGAATCAGACCGTCTGTAGAATGGCTAGGGGGATTAAAAAACGAATGCTGATTCGTCGAACGTATGTAGTTTGACGAATTAATTACGGGTGTAAGCGAGTTAACAACGATCCTTATTTGTTTTGGAAGTCTCGTTAAAGGATTAAACGTTGGTGTTCTTCCAACACAAATAAGGTTCATAGTTAACCCGCTTACACCTGTGATGAAAGCTGATTTCTTGGGAAAATCTGTATCATCTTATTCAACGATAAGGCTAAACGTCGTAAGCCATATCGGTGAACGTTGATCATTCAAAAATCGGTATAGACATTTATCTGAATTCCAAATCCAGCCAACAAACGTACTGATTCTTCGACTAGTGGCGACGTAAACATCACGACTATAATAAGAAAAATACATAAGCATCGCCTTTAGTCAGGCACTATTGGTCGATCCCTCCTCACCAATAGAACCGATTGATCTTTTTATAAAACAGTAATTTAAACTGTATCCATGAATATTCCTCATCAGATATACTCCCGCAGCACATGCTGATTGAAGTACCTCACCCAGTGGCGGATTTATACACTTTCTACGGACGACTGGAGATACCGCGCATAGATAGTCTAGTGCTAGGTCCAGACAATCTCATGCTGAGGGGGTCAAGGGTTAAGAACACTGAGTGGGCTATAGGATGCGCTGTTTATACTGGTAAGTAATTCTACTTTACTGTATTTAAAGTCTAAGCTAGGCTAGAACTGCGTGATAGTTGTCTATAGTGGTAGACGTCTGTACGTTCTATGGATGAATTGAGATACCGAGCATAGATAGTCTAGTGCTAGGTCCAGACAATCTCATGCAACGGGGTCAAGGGTTATGAACACTGAGTGGGCTATAGGATGCGCTGTTTATACTGGTAAGTAATTCTACTTAACTGTATTTAAAGTCTAAGCTAGGCTGGAACTGCGTTATACCTAGTTGTCTATAGTGGTAGACGTGTGTACGTTCTATGGATAAATGGAGATACCGCGCATAGATAGTCTAGTGCTAGGTCCAGACAATCTCATGCGACGGGGTCAAGGGTTATGAACACTGAGTGGGCTATAGGATGCGCTGTTTATACTGGTAAGTAATTCTACTTAACTGTATTTAAAGTCTAAGCTAGGCTGGAACTGCGTTATACCTAGTTGTCTATAGTGGTAGACGTGTGTACGTTCTATGGATAAATGGAGATACCGCGCATAGATAGTCTAGTGCTAGGTCCAGACAATCTCATGCTGAGGGGATCAAGGGTTAAGAACACTGAGTGGGCTATAGGATGCGCTGTTTATACTGGTAAGTAATTCTACTTTACTGTATTTGAAGTCTAAGCTAGGCTAGAACTGCGTGATAGTTGTCTATAGTGGTAGACGTGTCTACGTTCTATAGATGAATTGAGATACCGAGCATAGATAGTCTAGTGCTAGGTCCGGACAGCTAGGCTAGAACTGCGTCATAGTTGTCTATAGTGGTAGCCGTGTATGTGTATACGTTCTATGGATGAATGGAGATACCGAGCATAGATAGTCTAGTGCTAGGTCCAGAGTCAGACATTCTCATGCGACGGGGTCAAGGGTTAAGAAAACTGAGTTGGCTATAGGATGCGCTGTTTGTTTGTAATTCTTCTTTACTGTATTTCTGTATTCTTCTTTACAGTTTATAGGTCTACCACTAGACATCTCTAGTGGTAGACCTATAAACGTTCTATGGAGGACTGGAGATATTGCGCAAAGATAGTCTAACTAGTGCTAGGTCCAGACAATCTTATGCTGAGGGGATTCAGGGTTAAGAACTCTGAGTAGGCTATATCGATCACTACTGAACTTTCCTTTAGTAAAAGATGACCATTTCCCAAATGTTACCTGTAGCCTGTATGGCAAGCACGTGGATTGTTATCAAAAGTAGAACAGAGAAAAATAACGTCGCTTTGTCATCGAATGCGTAAATTACTTATTTGAAGTTCATTCAATGCTATGTCAATGGTGTCACTTTTAATCTCGCCAAAACGAAACTAATTTGACAGCACTTAAAATACTGCCGTCCCTTTCATAACGCTTGAAATAAAAAGGATGGTATCATTCCAGGTGCTATCAAATTAGTTTAATTAAGTTTGGGCGACATATGAATACACACTATTATTGTCTATTTCTACCCTAGAAAATAATCTCCGTGCTCGGCCTACTGAATCTACTTCGCTATAACCCACACTATTTAACAAACTTCACAAAAAGGAGGAGGTTCTTAATTCGACTGTATTTTTTATGTTTGTTACGTCCATTGATTTAAAAAGGGAAGATAGCTTACGATCTCCCAGCGCTTACTCAAAAATTGGCATGGGTTACAACTACACGCAAACACATACGCTCACAGTTATATTTCCAGTCCTGTGCAATACAAAGAAGAACAAAGACGGAAAGACGTATCTAGGACCGAAGTGAGACTGAGACAACAATATTTCACGCGAATCACGACCGCCCGTGCCGCCGGTCAGACGGTGACTGATGTGGGAGAACACAATTTTACACAATTTGAGGTTGCCACTTTCGAGCAACCAGTACCTCATTTTCGTTTTTAATAAATCAATGGTTACGTCAGAACTTTTAACTGGGTGGTCCGATTTTCATGATTCTTTTTTTATATGAAAGCTGGTGCTTCCCGTGTGGTCCTATTTTAATTAGGTTCAGTTCTGACAATGGGATCCATGCAAATCCATGAAAAAACTATAAAAATTGACGTCGGTTTATAGTTTTTTAAAACTAATAATTTGTTTCAGGTGAAGAAACAAAACTGGCCCTCAACTCAAAATATTCCGGCAACAAATTCTCATCATGCGAGTTAGCAGTCAACTATTTTCTACTATTCTTCATTATCCTTCTAGTCAGTTCCATGGTCGTATCTCTAGGAGTAAAAATATATATAGAACGAAGGTATCCAGCTATGGATCTGTACTTAGGACCGGGAACGCCGCAGCCAGCGCCATTTTCTTATTTGACGCAGGATTTCTTCTCTTTTCTTCTGCTGTATTATTATATTATACCAATGTCGCTGTATGTCACTATTGAGCTGTATAAGTTTATTGGTGAGTTGTTTACGTTTTGTTATTTTATAGATGGTTAGTTAGTTTGCTAGTTTCCATCCGCGTCTTTGCATAAGTCGTTTCTATTAAAAAATAAATATTGTTGGACAATACACACAGCAATAAGCCCCAAGCTAAGCAGAGCTTGTGTTATAGGTACCAGATAACTGATATACTTATACTACATAGATCTATGGACACGTTTTGTGGTTATTTATATCCCACGGGACTGATGGGTATGATGATACTTGGGGTAAAAAGCATTTATGTTTTATCCCAAAACTACTTGTATACAATTTCAGCCTGATTTGTTCAGTAGTTTTGCTGTGAAGAGGTAACAAACATCCATCCATAAATCGAAAATCCAAACTTGCACATTTATAACATTACCTAGTGTAATGTGTGATTAAAAGCTTACCTATTTATCTTTTTACTACAGTAGGTAGTCTACTGGCCTACTCTACTATCTCTTGTCAGTAACATAATGGCATTGCTTGTGGCGTAGTGGGCAAATGTCCGCCAAAAACAAAAGCGTGAGTTTTATTCTCACTGCGTTAGAAATACTTTAAAAACTGAAAAAATACTACGTTGGGATACTACACAGATGATAAACCATTTCAAAACCTCGGGACTACTTTCACAAAACAGGGAATTTTTTACCTTTAATTCCCCAACACAAATGATAAAAGGAATATTCTCGAAAAGAAAAAAACATTTTAACCTTATTATAATGATGTAGGTATTTTTTATAACAACTAATTTTAATCTTACACCTTATCATTATCTAAACCCGTCAGGACTTGGGCAGAACACCACACAGCGTTCGTTATCTAGCTCCAAGCTAAGCAGAGCTTGTGTTATGGGCAAAATAATATATAATTATGTACAAGCTAATGTGCAAATTTCAATGCCAATCACACTAATATTATAAATGCGAAAGTTTGTATGGATGGATGGATGGATGGATGGGTGGATGGATGTTTGTTACCTCTTCGCGCCTAAACTACTAAACTGATCGGGCTGAAATTTTTTATACAGCTTTTTATCCCATAAATCAGTTCTCGTGGGATAAAAATCACCTTTAAACGTTTCCATAGGAACAACGCGTGCTAAGCCGCGGGGCGCAGCTAGTTTCAATATAAAAACCACATAAATTTCTTCTTCAAGGTTCACTCTTCATCGGTTGGGACGAAGAACTGTGCTGTGAAGAAACCGGCCGACCAGCCCTCGCCAACACATCGGACCTCAATGAGGAATTAGGACAAGTGGAGGTTCTATTCTCAGACAAAACGGGCACTTTGACTAAGAACCTCATGGTGTTTAAGTCTTGCTCGATAAGTGGCACGCTGTATGAAGAAAGAGAGAAAACTTTGTACGATGTGTCGCGTTTTGATGAGCCGGTTAATATTATTCAGGTCAGTTATTGAACATCATTATTAAAACAGTAATTTTTAGGTAGAATAAGACAAAAAAATATAAGCACTTATTAACAAAAAATAACCGCGGAAAATTATATGGGACTGTTTCTAATTAAAAAATAATAATTATAAAATCGGACTATTCTGTAAGTTATGCGTGGTCAACCATAAAAAATTTACGCGTCGACCTCTTTCGTTTTTTCGTGGATTGAAAATAAACCTTGTTATTTTATACAAATCAGGAAATGTGCGCACAGTGCGCCTGAGTCGATTTCTTTTGCTAACGAGTAGGTACATATGTACTTACTTACCTCTTAGTGAGCTATGTGAGAACTTTGTGTCTAAATAAACCTAACATAGGCTTTACGGCAAAGTCAAAGTCAAAGTCAAATCGTTTATTTCTTTAGACTTACAATATAAGTACTTAGATAAGTCAAATTTTTACTATATTTAAACAACTTGATAAATAGTTATTACTATCAAACAAGAAATAAGATGCAATTGACTTTAATTCACTTCAATTTTTTGTTTACTAGCGGAAGAAGTGAAAAAGACTACTACCAAAATGTAATATTGATTTTTTAAATAAAAAAAATAATAATAATACAAGATTTTACGGAACGGATAGGCACTTGGCCTTTTTTTACCCAGGGAGGGTATAGTATAGGCACAGCCTACCTGCATGCAGTCGTTCGACGAGAGCATTTTGGCGTGGTTTTGACATGACAATAGTGCGGGGGAGGGACGGGGGAGGGACCTTTTTAAGGGACGCTCCCGAGTTGCATCATACATCACCTATTTAGTAACTAAGGAGCGCCCTGTGGGTTCGATTCAAGCTGTGTCACAAATGTTTGTGTCTTATGTAAATATTGGTTCAGGGCCTGGATAGTGTCTATACCAAAATATCGTTTAAATTGTCTTTTTAGTAAAACTCCTTAAGAAAGCTTTATTTATAAAACAATCTTTCTCGAAGATAAAAATGTACAATGATAACACTGACCTTTCTATTCCAGACAGACGTTAAATTTTTCTTCACGATCCTCGCTCTATGCCATTCAGTGCAAATATCCAACGAAGAGATAAAAAAACGCACCGCTCGATTATCTACCGCTAGTAATTTGTTGAGCTTATTCCGGAGAAAGAAAGCCAAGAGTAACGGCATCGAACCTGTTAACGGGCAAAGAGCTCTTGTTAACGGACAAAGAGATCTGGTTAACGGGCAGAGGGATCTCGTTAACGGTCAAAGAGATCTGGTTAACAGCATAGATTCAGTTAGCGGCAATAATAACAATGTGGTGAATGATAACTTGGCGTTGAAAAGGATTTTAGACTGTAATGGCACTAAGATGGATTATCAAGCCAGCAGTCCTGATGAAAAGTAAGATTTTTAAGCCTTGCCTTGCTTTATGCCTTATTAAGGCGACTCTATTTGGTTTGGCGTTTGAAACGAGACGTGATCTCGTATCTTATTGTAGTACAGAATTTCCGTAGTTCCCTGTCCGCACGGTAGTGTACCAAATTATATGGAAAAATAAAACGCCACGATCACGTCTAACGTCAAATAGATTCACCCTTTTAAACGCATCAAATAAACCTAGTTTAGTTCTGAAATATGATTTATTATTCACATTTCAAATAAATATTATACCGGTCTCTCAGAAAGTTGCTTCATTAGTCAAAAAAGTAAAAAATCGCTACTAAGCTGTGTGCCCGTGGGGATTATGGTTAATACCGTAGGCATAACCCATGGGATAAAAACCAAAAAGGCTGTTATCAGAGAAAATCCTGTGTTCAGCAGTGGACCAATAATTAATTGAAAAAATAAACTATAAACCGACTTCAATTTTTATAGTTTTTCATGGATTTTCATGGATCCCATTTTCAGAACTGAACCAAATTAAAATACACACGGGAAGCACCAGCTTTCATATAAAAAAGAATCATGAACATCGGACTACCCAGTCAAAAGTTCAGAGGTAACAAACAAAAAAAAACAGTCGAATTGAGAACGTCCTCTTTTTTTTAAAGTTGGTAATAAAGGCTGTTAAGGCGTGCCACGCTCGCCGGTTGCCGGTTTTAGATATTGTTTTATTTCACACCACTGCTAAGGACAAACCTCCTAAAACACACAAAATATGATAATAGTTTAATAATCGGCTTTGATTTCAGGGCACTAGTCGAAGCGGCAGACAGATTCGGCGTAACATTCTTAGGGGAAGAAGGCAACAACCTGTTGATAAGAGTTGGCGAAAACACGGAAATGTATGAGAGAATGCAATTCATTGAATTCACTTCTGAGAGGAAGAGAATGTCAGTTATCGTGAGAGACAAAGATGGACAGGTAATTTGGTAGTTTGTTTTTTTTTATCAATACGTATAGTTGCCGCCAAACATCTTTTCCGGTGAAGGGCAGCGATATTGAGAAGTTTGCGCAGATATAGGCAAGTATATAATTAACTAGCTGCGCCCCGCGGCTTCGCACGCGTTGTTCATATGGAAACGTTTAAAGGTGATTTTTATCCCACGGCAACAGATTTACGGGATAAAAAGCCTAGCCTATGTTTTATTCCAGTATTAGAATTACCTGTATGCAAAATTTCAGCCAGATCCGTTCAGTATTTTTGGCGTGAAGACGTAAAAAACATCCATCCATCCATCCATACATCCATACAAACTTTCGCATTTATAATATTAGTGTGATAGTGTGATACCGCCGACTTTGCAGCAGGCAAAAGAGATAGGTACAGCTTTGTATTGCTCTGTCTCGCTTTCATTGTTAAATCTCAACCCACAGTGAATAATCGACGCGACTGCCCAGAAGGTTAACGCCCACCAAGTTGGCCTAGGAATTGCTTTTTGCGCATCTTTGTCACGTGGTTACCCAGAGGACAAGAAGTTTGGCCTCAACTATACCTACCTTTGTTAGATTAAAACTTGATCTTTCATTTAAAGTGATAGAACTGACCTGTTCTATCACTTTTAATTGAAGATCTGTTTAATATTCATTTATTCTCAAAAAGACAAATTATATAATGTCACTTACATGAGAACAGGGTTTATAGTTTAAGTATAGATACATAGGTTGTGGTCGTTCAATAGTTGACTCCTTTAATGCGTTCACTTAATGAGAAGTGAATCATCATTTATGATATGTTGAGCTAATTTGAATTTGAACGCATTAAATGAGCTTACACTTTTAATTTGGGAGGGCAATTTATTGTAAAGCTGTGCGCCTTCATAGAGTATAGAAGATCAAGTTTTAATCTAACAAAGGTAGGTATAGTTGAGGCCAAACTTCTTATATCATAAATAAAGGGACGAATAATATTATTGAAAAGGGGGAAGTCTGTAGGTATGCATGCTTAATTATGACCTGTGTTGGAACATGACCAACTAAATAAAGTAAATGACGACCCCGGTATCGCGGGGGCACCGAGGTCTGCCTGCGACACAAGAGGTTGCGGGTTCGATTCCCGCCTCAGAAATGTGTGTACGATCTGTAGATATTTGTTCAGGATGTTTTCTATGTGTATAATAAAAAATATCTATATCTATGCAGTATATCGTATTAAATATCAGTCAGTGATCTAGTACCCATAATGATGGATAATGAATTAAATAAGTTAATATTTATGCACCAATCACTATCCGATTCCGCTTTGCGGCAAATTAAAAAAATTTGAAATCCAGTTCTTTCACTATTTTCTAAACCTCTATGCTCTTACCAGTTCTCTCACTACTCACTACAATACTCGCTATCTTTGTCTATGTTATGCTGAGCAGTTTTTCTACCAGAGTTCAGGGCGGCTTAATAATTGTATAATTTATTTTGGTTACATCTAATTATTTGATCGATCCTACCTTATTGTTGTGTTTAATTTCTTCTATTTCATCTATCTTAATTATATTCAGATACTGCTATTCTGCAAAGGCGCAGAAAGCTCAGTATTCCCGCTTTGCAAGAACTCGCCAATGATAGAATGCACTAACAGAGATATTGATATCTTCGCGAATAAGGGGCTCAGGACTTTGGCCATCGCTTACAGGGTGATACCTGATGAAGAGTACGAGGCTGTGGCAGAAAGTGAGTTCTATTTCTGTTGGTTTAAAGTTGTGTTTTGCTTTGTTGATTGCTTAATAGAGAAAAGCTAAGTCTGTAAGGCATGAAAATTGCCGATTCTTAGGGTGCTGATTCTTAAGGTGCTTCGTCAAAAGCAACATTATTGTGCTATGTTTGATGAAAATTCGTGCAGTATTTCTAATGTATATTATGGCTATTATTTCTGTACAAGTAAATCGTCGAGTTTTCTTTTTATGTAAATCTGATTTTTCTCAATGATCTCTAAATGTTATACAAGTCGCATTTAAAATTCGCCTTCACAGTTAAGACTTGCATAACAAATTTATTTATTCTTATGATTTGATTCCAGCCATAAAAAAGCTCGATGGTAAAAGCGCAGAAGAACTACAACTAGTCACACAACAATACAGGATGTTAGAACGTCAGTTGACGCTAGTGGGCGCCACTGCGGTTGAGGACTGTCTACAGGACGACGTAGCAGACACGCTGTCGTCTCTCAGACGGGCGGGGATCAAGACCTGGGTACTCACGGGAGATAAGGTAACATCATCAGCCTTTGCTTGTCTACTGCTGGATATACGCTTCCCCCGATGAACGCCATAGCGCCCTGTCTTCAGCTGCATCCGGTGTCTGCCTGCAGTCTTTTGCAGGTTATTATTCATTACTCCATTGAAAATCACATTTACTCTGACATGGTACAGTAGACGACAAATATCTTCAAAGAGTTAGATCTAGTCACCCAAGAATACATGATGTTAGAACGTCAGTTAACGCTAGTGGGCGCCACTGCGGTTGAGGATTGTCTACAGGACGATGTGGCAGACACGCTGTCGTCTCTCAGACGGGCGGGGATCAAGACCTGGGTACTAACGGGAGATAAGATAACATACCTACGATACAAGGCCGAGGGTCGCTACTTCTGGCGTAGCGATTCTGGGCCGCCTTCATTGTTTCACTACCCAGTCTTTATGGCACGCCCGAATAGATGCGCCGTTTGCGACCTGGGTAGGGAAAGAGTTAGGTACCTACCTATGTAATCAAGACTATGAACGTAAGAACCTTGTGAGAGAAAAATAAATATTATTATTATTGTTCGATTTGCAGCGACGATTGTCGTAGGTATACAATGTCTTGACGGAAGAATGGAGCCGGCGAGTGTGTGGATTGGTGGGCTCGCCGGCTAAGTATGGGAGGAATAGGGGACGCCAGTCGGATCGCGGAAGTTATTATGTTCCCGTGGTTCGGCGAAAATGGCAAACGAGGGACACCGGTGAGTTTTTTAGTGGGTATTACGTCCTTTTCAAGGCGGTGAGTCCCACATCATTCTGGTATCCCCCGAAGACCAGTCTATTCCTAAACGAATTTTCACTCATCGAATAAAAAAAAAAAAAAAAAAAAAGGTATACAATGTCTATAAGAACACAAACACAAGGAAGGCCCTGATTCTACTTAACTAATCGCTCGACGGTAACCTCTCAAATTGAAGATACCATTGTTATGGTGAAAAGATACGTTTTGGCATTTTACTTTTCATGGAAGAAACTACAGATGGGAGAAGGGATGGTCGCGTATCAAGGTTGAGGCCATTACATCAATCTCTCCGCGTAAATAGCAATGTACGCACCACATGGTGCGTACATTGCTATTTACATAGATCTATGGACGATTCTGCGATGACACCACCGTTGTTCATCGTAAAGCGATTGGTTTGCTGAATATCAGTAATATCGGACCTTGCTGACTGACTCACAGCATAATGCTGTGTGATCCGTAAATATATTGATACCATTTGACACAGGGCCGAACTTTGCTTTTTCTTCAAGAAGTTGCAGATTTTAATCTGCAACTTCTTGAAGAAGTTTCATTGGAATTATTTAGAATGCCATCACATCCAACTATTATATAATTCTCTCCTTTTTCCGCAGGTAGAAACAGCCATAAACGTTGCACAATCCTGCGCACACATATCAGAAAACGACAAGCGAATGTTCATACTCGGAGTCGAAGACAGAATCGCAGTCGAAGCGCACCTTAACGAGTGTCGGCGAATCATAGCCGAGCCGGGCTACCGAGACTTGACTTTAGTCGTGGATGGGACGAGTATGGGCGAGATTTTGGATACTAAGTATGCCGGGCCCTTTGGAGAAATCTCATTGAGGTGTTCTGCAGTGTTATGTTGTAGGCTATCGCCGATTCAGAAGGCTAAAGTGAGTGTTTTCTTACTGGGGATTGGGTTAGACTTGACTTTAGTCGTCGATGGGGCGAGTATAGGCGAGATTTTGGATACTAAGTGTGAGTTTATGCATGTGACTTCAAAAAAGCTAAATTTTTACGTATTCTCTATTGATATAGAAATATATCTGTATATTTATTTTGTATTTTAAGATGTTTTTATTGTGAAATATAATCATTGAAAAGTAGATATTTTAAATCTCAACAGCAAAATGTCTAAACGCAACGCTATTGGCGCCTGAAGCGTGACGTCATACTTGAACATTTTTGTATGGGCATGAAGTTTTGACTTTGAGTTGACATTGGGGATCCGTTGAATAGTGACGTCATAAAATGCCAACATGGCAGCGTTTTTATCACCTGAAACTGAGTGTAGTTTTACTTTTAGTTTTTTACCTCAATAATTTAATTATTTTTAGGTGTTATATTTAAAAAAAATCCATGCATATACCCTATTGGTCTACTCTAATTTGTTGAACTAATGTCGATCGCTGCCCTTGCCTAAGTTTTAAACTGCTGAAATTGGTTTCAGATAGTAAAACTAATAAAGGAAAGTCCATCTCGACCAATCACAGCCGCGATCGGCGATGGAGCAAACGATATCTCAATGATACAAGAAGCGCATGTTGGCTTCGGGATATTCGGGAAGGAAGGGTATCAAGCAGCGAGGTAAATATTACTAGCTATATACTTATATTTATTACTAGCAGCGCCTCGTGGTTTCACCCGCGTAGTAAGACATAATAACTACTCGAGTTTGTGCAAGTCCGTGGTTGCACAATCACAAGACGTTTAACTTGTATGTATGTACCATTTACATTTACATTGGCGCAGCCGGTTGGATAAACGCAGTCTATAGATCACCAAGTTGTATCGAACGAAACTGATTCTCCCTCTCTGTTACTATGCTTGGGAGTGCCTATGCCCAGCTGTGGACTAACGTAGGTTGATGATGATGATTCCGTTATGTTTAAAATGAGGTGTCATAAACCTGTTTCACTGTGCTACCATGGCATTCATACTGCAATTCATAAACATAGCATGGTCCAAACGAAACATAAGCAAAACTTTTGATATTTAAACTCGCACGCACTTTGTTTCAGATCAGCAGATTTCGCCTTCACTAAGTTCTCGATGGTGAAGAAAGTCCTTCTCGTGATGGGACATTGGTACTACCAGAGGCTAGCCACGCTTATACATTACTTCTTTTACAAGAATTTAGTCCTTGGCATCCTAATGGTAAAAGTCAATGGTGTCTGTTTAGATGTTGCCAAAACTAGACTAAACTAGACAGGACCAAAAATGATGCCATCATATTGTTTTAATCGTAATTACAGGGACACCGACATTAGTACTGTCAATTTAGTTTAGTTTAGTTTTGACAGGATCTGAAGAAACCATATTCGAATTATTATAATTTATTCTCTATTATTTCGGCCGTAGCGACAGCTTAAGAATCGACCTGGCTGCAACTTACTCATACCGTGGATGTCGAAAGAGACGACTACCGTATGAGAACCTGCCATAGGATGGGCAGTTGGATGAGGATTCCTTATTGTTTAACCTGTCGGGGGGGAGGGCTCGCATACAACAGACATATTTTTATAGATAATCGTACGTAACCCTTCGTGCGCGAATCCGACTCACACTTGACCGGTTTTATTAATAAGTTGCTTAGTTCGAGTTCCGCGTTCCTTAATTAAATTGTCATAGAATTTGAATGTGGACATTTGTGTATGTTTGTTTATATTAAATTTATAGAGATTTGGTGTACCTATATCGTATCCATTTTGAATGGAGCATTAACATAAACAAACCGCCCATACTTAACCTAAAATTCACTTTGTTGGCGCGTCCTTTTATACGTAATTTACATTACTTGTCGATTTTAGATCCTCCCTTCAATAAAAATTGCTTACAATTATAGCTGAAACGCGACGCCAAGCAAGTGAGATTTTGTTATTTGTGTCGTACTTTGTTTACTAACATGCTTCATTCAAAATGGATAAACCATAGGTATAAATTGTCTGTTGCAGAAAAACTTAATGTTCTTCTCTAATATACTTAGATTCTAAATTTCAAAACAATTTCATGTTATTAACTACATACAATGTTGGCTGTGTATGACGTAGAGTTAATTTCGCATAAGCCTTTCTCATTTTCAGTTCGCATTCCAAATCCAAAGCGCGTTCTCAACGCAGTCGATATTCGACTCTGCGTACCTCACGTTGTTCAACATGGTGTTCTCATCTCTGCCGTGTCTTATTCTGTCTGTGACGGAGCAACGGTGGCCTAAGGAAGTGCTTATGAAGTAAGTTATATCAACATTTGTTTCTTTTAACTAAAACTATTTCTTTTTGACGACCTCTGTGGCGCGGTGGGCGAAGGTCCGCCTGCGACGCAGGAGGTTGCGGGTTCGATTCCAGCCTCGGGACTAATATTTGTACGATCTGCAGATATTAGAATTGTCCAACATTATTATTATTATTTGTTCAGGGCGTTCTGGATGTTTTGTGTGTATAATAAAAAATATCTATCTATATCGTGTATTGTATTATGTATATCAGTTATCTAGTACCCATAACACAAGCTCTGCTTAGCTTGGGGCTAGATAATGCTGTGTGAATTGCGTTACTTGACTCGCTAGACCACTCGAGTAGACAGTAATAGCCGTCCTGATTTATCATAATTTAATGATATTTTTAAACAAAACACATAAACAGAAAATAGATTGTATTAAAACTTGCTTTGTTTTTAAATAATAGGGAAGAGACTCGTTTTCATCCATTTTCGGTAGGTATTTTTTAAGAGTTTTGGTTAATATAAATATGTATTTATAAAGTAATTTCTGAGAAATAAATAATGTTGGACAGTTCACACAGCATTATCTAGCCCCAAGCTAAGCAATAATATCCCAAACAATTTTACTTCGACGGGACGTGAACCCGCGTCCTTCACATATTCAGTACGGGAATGTCATAACATAACCACCTACACCACGAAGTCAAGTGACGCAGGAGTCGAAAATCTCTGGGACTTCATACGGACTTCAGCACCGTTAGTTCCACCTAAAGAGGAAACCTTGAGGCTTATCCAATCCAATGTTCAGAGAGTGCAAATTCCTGTTTAATGTTTTTTAGACGATACTGTTCATATATTGGATGTCAGGCCAGCATAGCCCACCTGATGAAAATAAGCTCTTGTTTTTAGGATGCAAATACTTTGTATTCCGAGAACTCTTTTTTAACTAAATTGGTTACTAATTGTAATAAAATATTTTCATCCTTATATTTACAATGGATTTCCGCAAAGTAGCGCCTGAATCTATTATGTATCTTAAGCAATTATTTGTTTTATCTTAACAATAACAATATATTTATTGGTAACACCAAGTTACAGGTTCAGGTACTTAGGTACTAAAGTACATTAATAGCTATTATTTTTTAAAATAATGGTACTTATAAATCATAAATATCATAAATTCAAACCATAAAAATTTAATTAAATAAGTTGTTTTACAAATTATAATGAATTATTATTATATGCTATATTATTAACAATAGCAGCAAAGGCTTTTTTATATATTTATTTATTATATTATTAACAAATTGGCAGATCGTAGAACGACTTTTGTAAGAGCCATTCGCGTAATCTCGATTTAAATACCGTCGTGAAGGTTAACGGTAATTCTCAAATTTTATTCTTATTTCCAGAAACCCCATCCTGTACCGCGACATCACCCGCAACAAATTGATGTCATGGCCTCACTTCCTTGCCTGGATAGCGTCATCGTTTTACCACTCTGTGATAATCTTCATATTCGCCGCGCTGACTGTCCAATACTCTGTGGTCAGCCTTGATGGGAAACCTCTGGATCTATGGTACGTATAAACCTTATCCATAATCTTTTATGTGTGTTTGCAACGAAACTATCCGATAGAAATAATATAAAATAAATAAATAATGCTGGACAATTCACACGGTATTATCTAGCCCCAAACTAGGCAAAGCTTGTGTTATGGGTACTAGATAACTAATATACCTACATAATACAATACAGTACAGTGTAAATAGATATTTATTATTATACATAGAAAACACCCAGAACGCCCTGAACAAATGTCTGCAGATTGTACACACATTTTTCCCGAGGCGGGAATCGAACCCGCAACCTCATGGGCAGACGCAGACCTTTGCCCACCGCGCCACAGAGGTCGTCAGAAATGCTTCACGCCATGGCCCACTGCCACTTCAGCTTTCTAATTATATGAGTTATATCGAAGAGTTTGGGTATTCACCGAGGCAGCAGCGCCCCCTGCAGAACAATTATTTCTAACCCGCATGCCCAGCGTGGGGAGTAAGGGCATTAACCCCATGAGATAACCGCCAATAAGGTGCTTGTGAGGGGACGCTCTTCGATATAGCTCAAATAATTAGAGAGCTGAAGTGTTAGTAGGCCTAGTATCCCGAAGAACCGATAAGCACTGTGAAAAGCGTGTTCTTGAGCAGAGATCGCTACTCGATAAACCAATGGGATGACGATTAGCGAAAGACTGCAGACAGGACGCTAAAGTGCCCATTAAGAGAGGCTTTTGTCCAGCTGTGGACTAGTCTGAATTAGTCACGTGCACATCTACATAATAATTACGAAAACAACCCAAAAACCTAGAAATTCGTTGTTCCTTTAAATATCGCCAGTTACCGCAAAGATAGAAGCTATTATACACGTAGCTACGCTTAAGCCTAGACTATGAATTTATTTTACAGACCCATTCCAATTAAAATCTTTGTTAATAGGGTAAATGCATTGATTTTTTTTAATTTTTTTAACTGATTATTTAGGTTAATTAATACATAAACGAAAAAAATATAACACCCAAAAAAAAATTAAATTATTGACGTAAAAAACTAAAAGTAAAACTACACTCAGTTTCGGGTGATAAAAACGATCCCATGTTATGTTAGACATTGCATTTTATGACGTCACGGATCATAGAGTCCCATATGTAAACTCAAAGTCAAACTTTCATGCCCATACAAAAATGTTTAAGTATGACGTCACGCTTCACATGCCAATAGCGTTGCGTTTAGACATTTTGCTGTTGAGACCTACGAATAAGAATAGTCAGGAAGGGTAATTCAGAACAAACTTCAAACAAAAAGTGGGCCTAGCTCAAACCAAAATGACGTATAAGTCAAAAAACGAATCATAGCCAAAGTTCCAATTAGACTGCTTCGTGATTAGTTGAATTTAGAACGAAAGCAGGGATTGGTTGGCGCTTGCTAAATGAAAGCGGTGATTGGTTCGCGCGCGTACTGCAATGTCTGCTATGACAGTTGTAACAAGGCGGCGTGGATGATGTTATGCAATAAGTAGAGCGAACCAAGTTATTAATAATATAATATAATGGTTAACAATATTTTTTATTAATTTGTTTTTGTTACTTTGTACACATCAATAAAATCTATGTTCCGCGAAATATGATTAATTTATTAAGTTTTAGTCTAGAAGACATTAAAAAAGAGTCTTTCTTCGCAATGTAGTGAAGACGGATTTTCAGAAGTTCAACGATAATATCTTCAGTATCAAATATTTTAGAAAAACTCTGTGTTGATATACTTACAGATTACTAGCTCGAGTAAGTGATTTTCCGTGGTCATTTATTTTTATTTATATCTTATTAGTGTCTCGGTGCGTGAGCATATTTTAAACAAAACCACCGATGGATACGAGAGTACATCGAAATCTTTCAAATTAATTAGCTTGTGAAAATATACATTTTCATTCATTCTGGATATTTGATTTTGGCTTGCAGTTTCCGGGTAATAAAGCCTATAATTTATTTTTACGGTTTCTGGCAGTTGAAGCGTCGCGTCGTTGGTCTTACATGTTTGATAACACCGTGCAATTCTTCTCTTCTGTTTTATACTCTGCTGGTTTTCATAGTTTTCATTAGTAATTGTGTTTTGTCTTTCTAGCTTTACTGCACTTATCCACTTTTTTTTCCGAATAGGATCGGCAGGAAAACTAAAACACAAAATACAAGCAAAATAAATACATACATAAGTGATATAAATATATCTTAATTGTATTTGTTACATTTCAATATTTCATCAACAAGAAGAAAAAAATTCTAAGATTAAAAAATATGTATCTCAAATATAATAAATCAATAACTGACTTCTATTTGCGTATTTCATTTTGATGACGTATTTGAACATCTATGAATGTTATTATAATTTAGCTACTACTTACTAGTGAAAATTGATCCCTAGGCATTTTAATCTTGTATCAAAGTCAAAGTCAAAGTCAAATCGTTTATTTCTTTAGACTTACAAAATAAGTACTTAGACAAGTCAAATTTTTACTATATAAACAGCTTGATAAATAGTTATTACTATCAACAAGAAATAAGGTGCAATTGACTTTAATTCACTTCAATTTTTTGTCCACTAGCGGAAGAAGTGAAAAAGAAACCACTAGCAAGTCCATCGCTTATCAACTAGTACAATCTTAGGATAACTAAGTCTAACTGGTCTTACATACTATTGTCTGTATGGAACTGGGCGACATCCGGCCAAGCGTTAACATCATTTACGTAGTCATCTACGGAGTAATAGGCTTTCTTGATAAGATTTCGTTTTATGTACAGTTTAAATTTACGAATAGGGAGCTCAGTTGCTTCAGATGGAAGCTTATTATAGAATCTTACGCAATTGCCCACAAATGATTTCCCTACCTTTCGTAATCTATATGATGGGATGTGTAATTTGTTCTTGTTTCTTGTATTTTTATTGTGAACATCACACCTTTTCATAAAGTTATCTCTGTTTCTGTGTGTATACATTACATTTTCATAGATGTATTGCGATATTACTGTTAAAATATTTATTTCTTTAAATAATTCCCTTAACGAGTCTCTTGGATTTAATTTATAAATAGCGCGTACCGCCCTTTTCTGAATAACAAAGATAGTCTGGATGTCAGCTGCCTGTCCCCAAAGCAAAATACCATAAGACATAACACTATGGAAGTAACTGAAGTAAACTAACCTAGCTGTATCTTCATCGGTAATGTATCTAATTGTTCGAACCGCATACGCTGCTGAACTAAGTCTGTTTGCCAGAGCATCAATTTGCGGTCTCCATTGAAGAGAGGAATCAATATGTAACCCTAGGAAAACAGTTGAGTCTACAAGGTGAACAATCTCATCCTTTAGCATTATCTTAGTTGGGAGCTCTCTTACATTTGGTAACATGAATATGGCTCCTGCACCACTTCACAACACATGTTGGCATGATGATTCACAGCTATTTCACAAAGATACTCACGAAAACGTCTGTGCAGACTGGACGTGTGTTCGCTTGCAAGATAAATATCCGACTGATGGCGCGCTGAGCCCCGCCTACTTTAGCACAACTTTGGTTGGGGCATTTTTATAAAGCAGTTACTGTTCCTGACTATTCTTATGTAGGTTGAGACTTAAAATATCTACTTTTCAATGATTAAATTTCACAATAAAAACATCATAAAATACAAAAATAAATATACAGATATATTTCTATATCAATAGAGAATACGTAAAAAAATATTAGCTTTTTTAAAGTCACATGCATATACCCTATTCCTACGAGATAGCGAGATTTATTAAGAACTATCTGCGCCCCGCGGCTTCGCACGCTTATCCCACGGGAACGTGCCTATATCTATGAGTTATTCCAGACCAAGAACTACCTGTATGCGAATTTCAGCCTGATTCGTTCACTAGTTTTTGCGTGAAAGAGCAATAAACATTCTCGAAACTTCTGCGTTCATAATATAAGTAGGATTAACAGGTTAATAGGATGTAAGCGGGTTAACTACGAACTTTATTTGTGTTGAAAGAACATGAATGATTAATGAATTCGTCAAACTGCGATAGTTTTTATAGTAAACTAGCCCCGTGGCTTCGCTTGCGTTGTTCCTACGGAAACGTTAAAAGCTGATTTTCATCCCACGGGAACTGATTTATGGGATAAAAAGTAGCCTATGTTTGACTCCAGGATAAGAATTACCTGTATGTAAAATTTCAGCCAGATCCGTCCAGTAGTTTTGGCGTGAAGAGGTCACAAACATCCATCCATCCATACAAACTTTCGCTTTTATAATATTAGTGTGATATTAACAGGTTATTTAAATTGCAGGTGTTACGGTGCGATCCTGTTCCACATGCTGATCCTAATAATAAACCTCAAGATTTGGATGCACGCGCGGTATCACACCGGCGTTTTCGTCGCATCCGTGCTGTTTTCTATTATCATCTACATACTTTTCAACATTGTGTATTCGCTTATTAGATTGTGAGTAAAGTACCTCTAAAATCATCCTGCTTTTTGAGGAATTATGACTAGAGATGGGTTTATGCCGGACATTTACAGGGCGGATTGAGTAAATGCCTAATAAACGTCTTTTTATGCCTTATAAATGTCCAATGACAGGGCGTCAGGGCAGAAACTACGCTTCTAGTCTTTAAACATTTTGAATTTTTCTCAAGAATTTTCTTCAATTTAAAGTATTATAAGGTTTACTTCGTGATGTCTGAGAGTCAATATTATATTATTATTAAGTAAGTATGAATAAGTGGTACCTTGAAGCAATAAAAACCATGTACCTACTTAACGTCTTAAGAATAAAACATTAATACGTAAGTACAAGTACGTACGTAGCGTAGCTTGTAATACTTTAAATTGAAAAAAATTCAAAATGTTTAAAAACTACAAGCGTAGTTTCTGCCCAGTCATTTATTCAATCCGCCCTGTAAATGCCCGGCATAAACCCATCTCTAATTATGACTGAAAAATTTGATTTTATTGAAATTATGTTTTAATTAGCCATAAAATCAATTACTTATCATTTTCATGATATACAAATACAAATATTTATTCAAGTAAACTTAAATTAATTTATTATGCATGGGTTTGGGACTCTCTTTTAAGTATAGAGGTGTTAGAGGGTTCCGCTCTTCCGTAATATAAAGTTTTATTGTACTTTCAAAGACGCACGTCTTTGAAAATTATAATATTATGATGATAAATTTGACATCATTATTTATTTTTACCATTATTGCTTTGCTTTAATGCTTTAACATATCTAATACTGACGGATTATGCGCCAACTGAAAGTAAAATCTCTACCGGCTGCGCCAAATCATTATAAGTACTATAAAGTAATGCCGGGTACAGAACAAGCGAGCGTGAGCAAGCGAAGGAAGTGTGAACGTCATTGCAAACGCAGGCGAGCCCAAAGGAGGGCCTCGTTCATTCATTCATGAATGAATGAGGGCCTCGTTCGCCTTTGACCGTGCTCCAGCGGCTATCGCTACATCAAAGAAAAAATTAACAAACGTACCTATCGTCGAATCGCACTCGTTTTCATTCGCTCACTCTCGCTCGCTTGGTACCCACCATAATAGTTATTTTTTCCCCTCTTTGGTTGGAATATTTCTATGGAATGTGTGACTAAATATGAAGACGGCTTTCAATAATAGGGCTTTCGAGATTTCAACTGTTAACCCAATGAGTACTGCTTATTTCTTAATTTAATTTACAAACCATGTGTAAGAGTGAAGACTGGTTATCTGTAATACAGTTGATATAAACTAAAACAGAAACCAGGGATAACTTTAACTTGTTTTGTATATTTAATTTGGAAATAAATGATTTTGTATTGGTACTATGCTGCTATGATTTACTCAAATGTTTCTCTTTGATGATTGTGTGTGATATGATTTTGTATTTGTACTATTGATTTACTCAAATGTTTCTCTTTATTTCAGTCAATACGACGGAGACGTCCTCGGTACCTACATCAGACTGCTAGCGTCACCTGCCTTCTGGTTCCTGAACCTTCTAATAGTGGTCGCCACTTTAGCACCGGACATTATATTCAGACTTATTTCCGACAAGTGGGGCGCTAGGTTACTGCAAGCGTTGCCTAATCGGACAGTTTTTTCTACACGTTTGTGAAAAAGTGATATGCTACTATAAATATTAACAACTTCAGTGGGAGATTCACTTGTTTAGGCGCGCCTTCTGAACTGTAAGCGAAAATGAACCGTTTCGTCACGATGGGGTCGGTTACGCTGAATCGCATTCAGTCGATCATGTTTACAGTTTAACATCAAAGTGCATCGTAGGTACATTATATGTTTTCAGTCTTTAGTTCCGTAGTTAAATATAAATTAGTTTGTATTAGATAATGAACTGTACAACTAAAGAATTCTACACTGTGCGTGACACACGCACTTGACTGGTTTTGTTTTCACTTTAGAAATCATTCACCACGGCATCGCGTAAGCTACATTATTAGACCTTACAAATTTTAAAAGTTATGGCTTTTTACACAAATGACATAAAAAAACGGAGACCTCTGTTATTCTGTGGTCATGCATGGCGCTGTGCCGAATTATTGGCAAACTCAATCATGGTAAACAACCCGTAATTATAGACTATTATAGATATTAAGTAAGTGTGCATCTGAAACATCGGAAAAAATTGTGATACGCGATATGTGCCCCAAATAGTTAAATTGTAACTTTAATAGTAAATAATAAAATAACTTTAATAAAATAATAGTAAAAATAGTATGGAAAGCTTAAACTTTATTGTGATAAGAGTTGCCAAAAGTTAAGAAAATTTTGTCGGTCAGTAAGGAATTAATGAGATGACAAGCTGAAGACAGGAGAGGCCTATCCAGCAGTGGACTAGTATAGGATGATGATGATGATGAATGAGATGTGATAAAACTGCTTAGAGTCAGAATCAATTTTTTTACTCTAAATAAAAAAATAAATAAAAATTATTAAAATATTTTTTTTTTTTTTTTTTTTTTTAAATGAGATCAGATAAGAATGGATCAGCCCCTCAAATAATCCAAATAACCTCATGAGTATGAACTCTAGTTCATAATGAAAGAAATAATGAGAATAACCCAATATTTTTATATGAGTATTTATTCACCATTATAACAATGGAATATAAATAGAAAGGCCTATGCCCAGCTGTGGGTCGCAAAGGACTGATGATGAAGATGATGGTGATAACAATGGAAATTATATATGGCAAGTAATTTTTTAAAATTGGATAAGTAATATTTTTATTCAAGAAAGTTGGCATGATTTTTATATACTTACCTACAGAAGATATCTTCTGTAGGTATAAGTATATAAAGATCAAGTCTCGCTAAAAGTAGCATATTAATATGATACTTTTTTTTTACACAGCCGTATAACGTAATAAAATCGTGGCTACTATTTCATAGGGTTAGAAAACAGATCAAAATTCCGGAAACTTTGAAGTAAATAAGCAAAATAAAAAAAAATTGAGATATCTTACGCAAAAGCAGTAGGAACTAATATTTTTCTTCTACTGCTTTATATGCTTTTGCGTAAGCATTATATAATATATTTTTAGATTTTTTCTCGGTATGTGTGAACGATCTGCAAATATTTGTCAGGTCGTTCTGGATGTTTTCTATGTATTGTATTAAATATAGCTATCAGTTATTTATCACGTACCCATAAGGCTACAAACGCACAGGCAGGTGGCTTGCTTAGCGCCTAGAGCTTAGTTAGTGGCTTGCATTCTGTCATTCTGTCTGACTACCTGCTAAAACCAACACCATGGTTTACTTAGATAGACGCTAAGCGATTAACTAAGCGCCAGGCGCGCAGTGCGGCCGATCCCGAACATTTTCTAACGTTAGTTTTCGTAATAATAATACCTAGTGCAATGTGCTGCGACTTAGTATGTCTACGTCTATACCATATCCATCGACCATGTAGAATGTTAGTAAACAAACCACGAAACAAATAACAAAAATTCACTTGCTTGGCGTCGAGTTTCAGATGTATTTGTAAGCAACATTTATTCAAGGAAGGATCTCAAATCGACCAGTAAAATAAAGTACGTATAAAAGGACGCGCCAACAAAGTGAATTTTAGGTTAAGTATGGGCGGTTTGTTTACTAACATGCTACATCCTCGATGGATGAGGTATAGTGATAACATGAGATGCTCTAAGATTAGTAGGTATTTATTTAAAGACTGCCAAAAGAAAATCACAACACAAGAAATTTTGTCATGCATGACAAAGTCTTAGGTCCTAGTGTCATGCTATGGCAGCCTGACTAGTGGTATTGGAAAACCTCTAGTCTATGGCAGCCAGGGTTGGAAAAAAAACTGTTTTTTTATATTTTATAAAACAATCTACGCTGTGATCCTACAGATGAGATTTTAAAAATAACATACCGAAGATACAGAAACTTTTGCAATAATTTGATTAAAAAACTAAAAAGGAAATATGAGCGAGAGCAACTAAATAAAAATATGAAAAATAGTAAAAATCTTTGGAGAGCAATAAATAATATTACTAACTATAAATCAATAAAATCAACAAATACCCAATTACTTAATATTAAGTCTACACCACAAGAATCAGTCAACTATATTAATAAGTTTTTTGCTAACATAGGCAAAACATTGGCTGAAGATATAATGTTGTCTAATACTGGTGGTGAAATTACCACTAGCTTCTGCTCTACAATTAGTTCCTACAATAATGTATCCTCGTTTGTTCTTCTAGATACAGACCATCAAGAAATTGACAATGTTATTGCAAGCCTGAAATCAGATAGTGCACCCGGATGGGATTGCATATCAACTAAATTCATCAAAATGTCAAAGAATATTCTAACTCCAATAATATGTCACCTAGTAAACCTTTGTTTTAATCAAGGTGTTTTTCCTAGACTATTAAAGAAATCAATTATAACACCAGTATTTAAAAGTGGGAGCGGCGACGATATTAATAATTATAGACCCATTTCGGTCTTGACTGGTTTATCAAAAATTTTAGAAAAACTATTAAATAATAGACTTATAAAATACCTAAATAAATTTAATATCCTAACAAACTCTCAGTACGGTTTCAGACAAGGATTATCTACCGAAGATGCAGTTAGTGAACTCAGTAACTTTGTTGTCAAAGAAGTTGATAGTGGTAAAAAGTGCTTAGCGGTATTCCTCGACCTCAAAAAAGCGTTTGATACTGTTTCTATTCCTATCCTAATAAAAAAACTAGAAAATATGGGAGTTCGAGGAGTACCGTTAGCTCTATTCACTAGTTATCTGAATGATCGTAAACAAAAGGTTAATATTGGAAACATTAAGAGTGACGATGAAATCGTTAGCTATGGTGTCCCTCAAGGTAGTGTCCTGGGTCCGACACTATTTCTAACATATATTAATGATATTTGTAACCTTGAAACCAGTTTTTGTAGATTACTATCATATGCTGATGATACTGCCATAGTATTCACCGGCACATGTTGGAATGAAATTAAATTAAATTCTGAAACTTTACTTGCTAATGTCTACAGTTGGCTTAATACAAATTTACTAACCCTTAATATTTCAAAAACCAATTTTATTTCTTTCTCAAAATATAATAATTCCCAGCCCCCAAATGATTACTGCCTTCGTATTCATAAAATCAGTTGTAAAAAAGATACTTGTAACTGTCCAAATATCCAAAAAGTATTGTCAACAAAATACCTTGGCACTATGATCGACCAGCGGCTCTCATGGCATGCTCACCTTGAACTCCTTATGAACAGGACACGGAAACTAATCTGGATTTTTAAGACGCTGCGCCATGTGGCTAATAAAGAATTACTGAATCAAATATACAAAAGTCTGACACAATCCATTCTAAATTATTGCATACCAGTCTGGGGCGGCGCGTCAAAAACGAAATTCCTGCAATTAGAAAGAGCTCAAAGGTCTCTCCTAAAGGTAATGTTCCTTAGGCCTTATCGATATCCTACAGAAAAGTTGTATTTTAATTCGAATATTTTAACGGTAAGGAAGCTCTACATTTTACATGTGGTATTAAAACTTCATAAAACTATAACATATGATCCCACAAAACTAACTAAAAGAAGAAAGGATATAATAATGCCTAAGGAAGAAGTTCGCTCAAAATTTGCAACACGTCAATACGTCAAACAATCAAATCATTTATATACTAAAATTAATAAGGTTCTGAATATTTACCCACTAAGAAAATATTCTTGTAAAAAACTACTGACAGACTGGCTACTGACCCTTACATACCAGGACACGGAAAACCTACTGGAGATAGTTTCGTGATAGTGCACCCAAACTGCGCGTGTGTGTGTGTGTGTGTGTGTGTTGTGTGGAGGTGCCACACAACACACACACACACACACACACACGCGCGCGCAAACACACACGCGCAAACACACACAAGTACAAAAGTAAATAAAATAATTGTTACATTAATTAGATATTAGACTTTATATAATATAAGCTATGTATAACTTTTTACATTAAATCTTCTTAATCTGTTAGAGTTATTTTCCATAAGGCAAGAGCGAAACCCCCTAACACAGGTATCTTTATACTTAAAAGGGGATTTCCAAAGCAATGAAAGATGTATATAGATTAAGTTAAAGAAATAAACAATTTATTATTATTATTATTTATTATTATTATTATTATTATTAATCTGTTCAAAATGTTTAAAACAAGTGTTTTTTTTGTTTTTTTTACTTTTACCTTTAAGGATCAATTTCAAATCGATTATGAATAGCGAATAATAAAATATTTAATCCATTTCTAAACTATTTCCTAATTCGCATTAGTAAAAATTAAGAAAACGATAAATATTGACTTTTTGTTGCGTATCTGAGTATCTTTAATCTAACTATCAAAAAATATTATAATTATTAATCAATACAAAACACTTAACATACACCTTGTATGTAGTGTAGTGTAGGTAGGTAGGTAGTTAGAGATTTATTGAGAGAACGGGGAATACCCACTAATCCAGGCCGACATGGGGACTTTCCCTGCGGGACTTTATTGGCCCAGTGTAGTGTATAAAACGGCCAACATAGAGACTTTCCACTTGTAAATTTATTTTAAGCTATTTAAAGTTCAACATATTTATTCGTTTGGATTTATTTCCATTCATTTGCAATAAAAATTAGTTTTAAACCCTGTTTTTTTCGTCATGTTTTAAACATTGTTTAAAACTCGTTTTAAATTGTGTTTTTAAGCACCTAATAAAAAACATAGTTTTATTTCAAACTGTTTTAAACACTGTTTAAAACACGTGTTTTAAAACAACTTGTTTTAATCATGCCAACCCTGATGGCAGCCTGTCATTGGAAAGCCATTAGAGGTTTTCCAATGATAAAAGGAATGTTATGCCATACATGTGCATATTAGTTTTTGTGTAATGTAAGAAGTAGGAAAGTTATTTATATCCATAGTTTTTTAAAGTACCTAGTATGTAGGTTTGATGTATCTACTTACTTATGTTATTTATATTAGAAATTAGTTTATTTCATGTTGTACCTATGCATTTGTTATGTACCTAATGTAATTTTTAATGTGTGAGAATAGAATCATACCAATATTTTATTTATTTTAAAGCCCTAAGTATCATTATTGTACTTTGAATCTATCATCAGATCACGTCACGCACGATATAAAAGCTCCTAAGAAACTGCAGCATAATAACTTGCTAGTTGTGAAGAGTTGACTTAGTTATCATATTAAGTACATACCTAAAAGGTACCTACATAGGTACCTTTATATTAAAAGCATTTATTTTCATACCGACCAAATGTTTCGCATTTTTATTTATACCTACCATAATAATCCTTAAGCACCTGGACGATGCACCTGTACGAGCCCAGAGCTGTACCTAGCTAGATAGCTTGAAATCAATCGTAGATATTGTGAAAAGTATACAAGTTTATGAAAGATACTCATCCGCTCTAGTCCGCGATAAAGGCTTAACTGAAAATCATAGATATGTAACCTCAGCCTCAACCTCAACAGCCTGTATTGGTCCACTGCTGGACGCAGGCCTCGGTTCGGTGGTAGAATTGTTCTGCAGGGGCGCTGCTACCGGCCCACCGGTGGATATCCCTTAGGCATCTCTTACGACACCCACGGGAAGAGTTGGGGTGGTGCAAATTCTAAGCCAACACCACACAGCTATGATATATAAAGATTATGTAAGACATAGATATTTAAGAATAGTACTAAAGTACCAACTGAAAATGTAGGTCGCGGCTGTACGCAATGTCAGCTGCAATATATAAAAGTACCTGGGTGACCTGGTTTTTTGGAGTCATATTTTTCAGTTTATTGTTTAAATTGTTGACGATAAAGTTCATTAATGAAAACACGAATAAAATAGTATTACTATTCGTCAATAGATGTCAGGACGAGTCAATTAATTACGATAAAGTTGATGGAAGTTTACTGAAAACACGAATAAAACGACATTTTTTAAAAGTGAATCTTAAAGATCCTAGTAGATCGATTTATCGCCCCCGAAAGCCCGAAACCCCTGTAGGTATACGTATACCAAATTTCATGAAAATCGTTGGAGCCGTTTCCGAGATTCAGATTATACCTACATAATAATACAAGAATTGCTCGTATATAGGTATAAGATAAGATTTGTGTTGTATGTTTGTGAACATTATAGGACCGAAAGCGTGCCCAATGGTTTGTGAACAGAACTACTGCTACTGCATTGACCCTTTTCAGGGTTCCGTACCCATACCCAAAGGGTAAAACGGACCTAAGCCTCCGCTGACCGCTGTCCGTCTGTCACCAGGCTACAGTTCTCATGAACCGTGATAGCTAAACAGACCAAATAAATATCTAGATTTAGATTTTTTTCTTGGTCTGAGAAAATACTAGGCAAATTTTTTTATTGGAAAAAACGATTTACTTCGTCCGAGGGTGAAACGAAACGCAGAAACAGCTGATTTAGTTTTGACAAATTCCCGTCTATCAAACGTCAGTCGTCGAACAATTCAAATAAGTTGTTGTTTTGCTCTGATGTAATTCGTAATTCAATAAATTTTCAGTAAAAATCAAATTGTATGCCATTTTTAGTACGAACAATATAAACCACAAAAGTATCCGACTCATAGTCAAGCATTTCGTAGTTTTTTACAAAGCCGAAGGATAGGTACTAATAGGTTCTCATCATGGCTCTCATGAGAGCCGACAAAGTGCCTGAGGATGCAGTCAGCCTGACCGATTTAGAGGCAGTCAAATATGCTTGGGATGTCGTGGATCTCTGGGACTGTTTTTCCGACACGTATGTCTTAATTTATGTTATAATAATTTGCAGTAAACCTAACCTTTAATTAAAACTAAGCTCCTTGCGGCATATAACCACTATTTTAACTGTTTTCTATCCCACGACAAGTGAACTAAGAACTAAAAAGAAGCCTAGCCTAGGTATGCGTTATTCCAGGTTTATACCTACTTAATAATTTCAGCACAATCCATTCAGAAGTTGCTAGTGTGATGAAGTTGAGAACAAACAAACATAATATTACTGTTTCAGCTGGGCACTTAAATATGGATCAACGATACTCGGAGGAATCAATGGCTTGTCTGGCATATTGATAAATCGGCACTTCAGGCATAAACTTAAACTTGGCACATTCGGATACATATCTTCAGTGGTCCCAATTTCTGTAATGCCAGCAGTTTTGACTGGTTTATTTCATAGACATGTAAGCTAGGTTGATTTTTCAATCATCAAAATATAGTCATAGCTGAAGAATAACACATGAATAACACATTTATGCTCTTGTTACAGTTTATCTCAACGGATGTGATATTGATGAAAACTGCATGCCCAATATGTTACGAGATAAAATCTTCTGTAATACAACTTGGAATGGGCATCGCATACCCAATGCTACTTGGGCCTACATCTGCTTTACTGGTAAGCTTTTTTAATTTATCCCAACTATAATATAAAGTAATTTAGCTGAGAGCCATTCTTCAGCCAATATAAGGCAAAAGAACAAATATTTAACAAAGTTAGAGAAATGAATTTCTTAGCTTTGCTAAAATTATTACATGACATCTATAATATATCTATTTTATTTTTAATTTTCTTCTTCCAGTTTGCAAACAGATATTCCACGTACAGAGTTCCACAAGTTCAAGAAGGTGTAAAAGTTATGTTCAACTTCCTACGGAAGATCACTAGGCCATTCAATGGGGTACTGGCAGGAATTATTACAGTACAATTCATTTCTTCATCACTGGTTACTTATTTTGAAATGAAAAACCATTTATCTATGAGAAATAAGATTTTAGCAATAGAAGATAAGTTAATGAAAGAAGAAGAATCGAAGACTTTAAAACAATAATTAAGTGATGAGTTGTAATTGTTGTAAAGAATAGACTAGCTGTTGTTAATACAGATATTTATGATTTAAATAAGATCTTTTACTTACCAAAGAGAATTACGATCAGTGAATAGAAACAAATCAGAATGAGTTACAATTGAAACAATTAAGCTACCTAACTGCGGTCTGTTACTATTGTTTACTAACCTAATGAGGTAAAAATAAAAAAGTCTTTACGGTAACCTATTTTAATGTATCTGATATTTTAAAATTACAAAAAAACTGACAACAAACCCACACATTTATAATACTTAACCATATTTCCTTATATTGAACACAATACACCACCTAATTGTATTCTCAATCAAGCACTTGGATGAAGTTTGTATCATTTGGAGTTTTGTATGTTTCATTCTGTTATGTAGGCATTCCTCTATTTGATTCACACCTATATCGTATCCATTTTGAATGGAGCATAAACGTAAACAAACCGCCCATACTTAACCTAAAATTCACTTTGTTGGCGCGTCCTTTTATACGTAATTTACATTACTTGTCGATTTTAGATCCTCCCTTCAATAAAAATTGCTTACAATTATATCTGAAACTCGACACCAAGCAAGTGAGATTTTGTTATTTGAGTCGTACTTTGTTAACATGCTTCATTCAAAACGGATAAACCATAGTGATCCAAGAACATTTAGGCTCTGTAATTATGACATAACAATAAGGTATTGCATTCTACATTTAGAGAAGGGATTCTGTAACCCCACTACGTACAAAGATCAATCAATATTTGAAGTTATATTATATTTTGATACTACATTGATTATCAGGTTTTTATTTACATACTCTTTGTAACAAAAATATTATTTGCTTAACATTATTAGAATATTATGTAACTATTTATTATGTATCTGGCTTAATGAAGATCGAGAAAGACCCAAAAATCTACCAACAGTACTTCTTGGACTATAATAAATCTATGGATCTTTTTAACATCACAAGTGCCATTTGCATTATATTATTATTTTCTCTCAGCTACGACCAAAACACCTAATAAATCATATTCTTCTAGCAGTTCACTATGAAAACAAGTTTAACAAAATTGCTTGAAAGTGTTTACTTTCAAGCAATTTTGTTAAACTGAGTAACTCAATTTTAAAGCAATTTTGTAAACTAAATACTGAGCTGTGAACTAAGAGTATGCGAATACACACCTCAAACTTTTAATATAAACTTTAATTACAATACAACCACCAAAAACTTGCCTGCTTAAATTAGTATTCTATTGTTGGGGTAATGCACACAGCCAAAGTGCTTGTTAGAAGATAAAAGGGCATTTAGTAACCCCTCCCCATAAACAAATTGACCAACAATTAGAACTTTTCAAAAAACTTTTAAACTAATCAGCTCAGCAATCACAAATAATTTTAATGAGATGGAGAAATGGATCATTAAGTTATATATCTAAATATTCTAAATTAAAGCAAATACAATAAATTGCTTATTTTAGGTAAATATCTTTTTTTGTTTACTTTACGTTATTATTATTTTTTTTTTAATTTTTGTTTTATTATTGCATATTATTATTATTATGGACATAAGCCTCCACACCTAATTCTATGCTGTTGTGTGGAAAAACATGAAGATTGAAAATTGAACCACCTCAAGGTCACTATTTTTATATTGTAAGTACATAATTATAATAGTTAACATTCAAACAATTTGCATCTTGATTATGCTTGTTGATCTTATACTGACTTTATAAAAGACCAGATCAAATGAGAAACAAACTTATCAAAATCAATCATTTTCACATTTATCATTACTAAGCACACTATACTTGGAAGCGTGGGCCAACCTTATCTTAAGAACTGCCTCAGACTGCTCACTAACCAATTTTACCAACTTTCAACAAAATTACAATAACTACACCTATTTGTCCATAACTAGCCAGAACTCTGATCAAAGTGATAAGCCTAATATAATCAATAACATCGATTCACTGATCGATCACACAACACTCAATCACACTGCTACTGAAGTACTGAATATAAATAGAAATTCATAAAATATTTGTTACTTCAATAGATGGCACCGGTATTCTAGCTAGAGGAATGTTATCGGCAGTGTTTTATCATGACCACTTTTTCAAGCGGTCTCGCCCATCACTTTGACCATAATTCTGACCTAATGAGTTAAATTTAAGAGTGTCTTGTTGGACACAATTGGTACACTTAGATCCTAGATTATAAGCCCGACAGGTCGAGTACTGCCTCGGAGGGAGGTTCCCCTTAAGATGAGAGATCGGGGGTAACAGCCCTGAGGGCGTAGGCTTTTGCTAGCAACGCTGGCTTACATACTCGTTGTAAGATGCGGAGATCTCCTCTGATTGGTAACGAGTTAGCTTTATGCTGTGCCGCATGTCGGCGGTGATGGCAGCCTTGTACCCGCCCTTTCGGAGAAGCGAGTCTATAGTTTGGATTTGGTCCCAACCTGAAAGAGAACACATCGTTAAACACAACGCCGGGTTCAAGTATAATCCTTGTAATAAGTAGATCGATCGATAGGTACCTACATAAGCTTCTTACGTGGTTCGCACAAACGCCACTAGAGGCGCTTTGTCGGCATTTAATATTAGATTTTTATAGAAATACTCCGTCCACGCGTTTATTTTCTTTGACGGAATGAAATAATGCAATAGTTATTTCTTAGGCTGTTTTACGTCCCGTACCCGAAGGATGGATACGTGATCCTATTACTAAAGATCGGAGTACCTAGGCAGTTCTCAAGCAATCGCAGCAAACTAAGTAACACTTTGATATGATCACAAAATCCATTAAATTGCACACTTACTTATAAATATAGGTTAAGGTGAACTCAGTTTTGTAATAATAAGTCAAGTGGCAAACGAATTGCGCAATTGATGGTTTTAGTATAGAGCAGAGACGTGCACCGAATTTTCTATGCGCCAAAACTGATTTTACCTAATTACAAGTTAATGAAACAACCAATCTAACATTTTTAAGACAACTAAATAAATGATTCTATAGATTTCTTAATTCAACATAAAAGATCGAAGTAATATTTCCCTAACTATGAAGTATTCACAGATTCTGAGTTAAACAACGATTTTGAAGTACAATTTTGAAGTAAATTGCTTATGGCATACTCTTAACTGCTTACTGATTGTTTTCATGTACTCTCGTAAATTACGCTCAATTATTAACAGCCATGAATCTTTATAGTTTCATGGTAACAGTTATGTAGGTTAGTTTACTCAGCTTAACTTAGCCTGCAACTAAGACAGTAAAGCAAAGCGAGCGTAATTTTTTAGTCGAGTCGTCATCTTCCGTTCCTTATCCCACGTTAGGGGTGTTTGGTACAACATGATTTTTTCTTCCACTCTGCTCTTTCAGCCGTCATCTTTGTATAGTATAATAAAAGCAGTACAAAAAATAAATCATACAACACCACGATGCGTTATTTTTGTTGAGTACGCGAATCACAATTTGGGGCGGTGTACTTAATTCACCTGGGGTAATTCACCCGTGTGCACTAAGTACACTTTTAGTAGACTTGATTCACCCTGGTAATTTCCGGGTGCATTAAGTACACTATTTAGTAGATTTAAATAACCTTGATAAATCTATTTAGGTATTATCTTTAACTAATCAGAGTTATACTTTACGATCGGAATTTGTGCAGAAAAAACTATTTGGGGTCGACACAACGTGTTTATTTATTCCACTCCCCTCTATCAGCCGTCATCTCTGAAAAAACTATAAGCCGACTTCAATTTTAATAGTTTTTTCATGAATTTTCATAGATCCCATGTTCAGAACTGAACAAAATCAAAATGGGACCACACGGAAAGCACCAGCTTTCATATAAAAAAATAATCATGACAATCGGACCACCCAGTCAAAAGTTCTGAGGTAACAAACATAAAAAAAATACAGTCGAATTGATAACCTTTTTTTGAAGTCGGTTAATATATAAATCATAAAAAACGCGATGCGTTGATATTTTTGTTGAGTACGCAAATCAGAACTCGAAAAATTACGCTGAGTTCAGCCTAAAACGGCATGTGATCGAAACCGCAGGCAGAAGCTAGTAGTTATAGTAAAAGCTGCCTGCGTAGATCCCCGGGTCACCTAAAATTTAATTTTATTAAGATCTAAAGTTATTTATGTACAACGGGATATTTACCATGATTTGAGTTATGAGCTTTCCAATATTTAGGCACAATTTCAGGCGCCATGATCACGGAATAACTTAATTCACTGCCTTCAGTATAAATAACGACAATGGATTTAAAAGTTTTATCATTAAGTTCTGCTCAGCCGTTTAGGCGTGAAAAGGTAACAGACAGACAGTCGGAGTTACTTTGGAAAATATATTATTATTATAGATAGTAGAGGGAGAGGCCTGCTTCCAGAAGTGAAACAATAAAGGCGTTTGAGTAAAAAGCTATAGCTGCAAGAATTACCCTGTTCAGTTGCCACTTGAGGTAGATAGGTTGCAGTACGTTTGGAGCCGCGCTCACTCAGGAACTCGATACGAATCCCATGCTTGCCAAGTTTCCAGTCCAGGTAATGCTCCGCCTCTTCGAAATGCTGCAGAATCGAGACAGACACCGAGAGCCGAGGCACCTCTTCGCGGGTGATCGGCGCGAAGCGGGAGTCCTTCAGTGCTGATGTGATTGCATACTCGCGAAGACCTACAAGATAACGTAATTGTAGAAATTATATAAAGCCGAGAACAAACAATATTTTTTTTGAGTTAGTTAAAAAATGCTTTATTTATCACCTCTAAATCAAACAGATCAGCTGGGTGGGTGGGGACTCGTAAAATAAATAATGCTCGACAATCCAGACTGCATGATCTGCCCCAAAATGTGTAAGTACTTTCAACAGAAATTACAACTCAGTGGCACAGACAAAACGTTTGTAATTATAGTTACTGATTTTACGCGACTCACTATTAAAAAAATTATAGTTTGGCCTCAGCCGGCAGAAGCTCTAAACTGTTCTACCTAGCATCAACTTCCAAAAAATTAACTGAATATGGCAACTGATTTCCGCCTCAGCTTTACAGTGGGATAGTAGCTATAATAGGAGAATTTTAACATTGAAAATGTTTATGTTTTCCTGATCGAGTATGAACTTGTGACATTTGCCTATAGTTTCGCAGATGTGAGAGGTACGCGGATGGGCCTTATGTTAAAAGATATGTACGTCTGCCGGAGGGCTTCAAAGTGTAATTTGAATTCGTAAAATCAGTTGCCTTTTTGTTGGTAGAAGACTTTCGAAAATGTCTCAAACATTTTTTCTCGCTGACTTGGATTGAAAACTTCTTAATAACTTATTTTTGAACGCGCTACTCAAGAAACGGAAAAAAAATTACCTTTTATGGTTGAGTTAAGCGTCATTTTGAGCCATCTTAGGAGACAGGCGGACAAAAACTGTAGGCGATAGCAGTTCCCTTACGCGAGAAGTCATCCTGCGCTACGTTCAGTACATCGTTAGAACGATAAAGATTGAATCCTATTAACTATGTATGAAGCAACTATGCGGCATTATTATTTTATCGTGTGCTTTATTGCTAAAATACATTTTCAATGCCTTTGATAGTTGCACGTAGTGTGAGATCTGTAGATTTTTTATATAAAACTAGTCACCCATCCTGGCTTCACATGGGTTAGCTTAGGTAGGTATGTAATTTAGTTAATCTGTTAAGTTTATTCCTTACAAACATACAAAAATACAAATCTTTCCTCTATATAAATATTAGTGCAAAATACACACAATACAAAATAAATATGTCTGATGCAGTGAATAGAATGCAACATGGAATTTTCAGGTTCAATTCCTGCCTAAGAAGAAGTTCATGTACTTTTTATAGAGAATTTTTTTTATTTAGGTTTTGGTTAATTTCATATCAATGAAGTTACAAATAAATATTAAAATAAGATAGAATACAAACCTGAATGCAAATGCATCGCATTAAATGTTCCAATACAACCCCGTAGTCGATGCTCCTTGCCAATTTTCCATGTCACAAACAAAGGACTGAAATATAAAATGATTCAAAACGATTTGCAAACATACAAGTTACTCTTATGATTGAGTTTCTGTTGTATTACATGTTATGATCCCTTCTGGTCAAGGAATTTTGTTCACCGATCTAAACAAAGAGAAACATGCTGATTTAAAATCATTCTTTATTGTTTGTGAGAATGTGGCTCTTAAACTAAATAAATATATCATGCTAGGCATTTCATGGAATATAAATATAGAGCTGGTAATTTTGTGGAGAGCAGTTAGGTACTTACTGTTCTCCCTGATTTTTTTTCTACATTATTAAGTTTCTATCCTTTTCAAAGAAAAAAGTTGTGTAAATTAATTATTGCATACATTATAATAATTATCTACAATCCTATAAGTTTCATCTTTGAAAATTAGTGAAATCAAAATAAGCTACTGATCTAAAACAAAGGAAGAAGAGTTCACACAATTCTGGAGTTTAATGACCAAGCATAAAGTTTACATTGTATTGCAGTTTTGTGGAAGGTGAATAAGTGGGAGTATTGACCTACATGAAGTGTATAGAAATAAAGGTAGGTACTTATCAAACCCCAGGTTTCATAGGTGTAACAGGAGGTCAGCAGATGATTGCTAGTGAAGCAAATGTTTGAACGTTTAAAAGCAGCTGAATATAATGTTCTCACCAGTAAGATACCGCTGACCCCATTTATAAACAAAAGAATTGAACCAGACAAAAGAACTCCCCTGAGGCCTGGAGCCTAGGCTACAGAACACCTTAGAACTCAGCAGCAAACACTTACAATGCCTCGTTGGTAAAGTTCGGCATCTGCGGTGGGTCCAAACTGTGCAGCTGACAATATAAAACATCGAAACAAAAGTAGCACATATCAGGAATAGCTACAGACTCTTGGTAACCATTCAAAGGTCGTTCTACATTATTGCCATACGAGTTATTTAGCTTCTGTTTTTTCGTTCCACAACAAACTGAAGACATTTTAGAAGGTGTTTGATGGGACGTTTGAATTGTAAGATCAAGAAATTGTGGCAAATTACGAAAAAGTTAGCAGAATCCCAAATCAAACACTCCAACAAAAACGAAAGGGGAACACCACAGATATAAAAAAAGTATTGTTTGTGACGTGACGTTGACAGAGTTGCCCAAAGATGTTAAAATACATAGATAAGAAAAGTGCGCTTTTTTACTCAGATAGACAGCGCAGATTTTCATAAAAAAAGAGCAGAGAAGAAGGATGTCCATTTATCTGCATTTCTCATCGATTAAAAATTTCGCCGGCCGCGAAATTTTTGATCCGGTGGCGCGGCGGCAGCGGCGACGTACCTATACCTAGCCGTAAAAATTTAGTTACTGTTTGTTTACAATAAAACTACGTAACTTTTATAGACGCTGGTTCAAGGAACCAAACAAAAAACCGGCGTGCACGCACTGGGCATGAGTCCTTTCGTGTTTTACTTCAGGCTTTCGCACTTATTAGGTAAATTTTGAATTGATTTCGCTTCCTAGGAGCAAGTAGGTAGGTACTTTAGACACCTCTTCGCCTAACCACTCCGCACGAAATTCAAACTATGTAAGAATGGCTGGTGTAGAAAAACTATGGAGAGGTAAGTGTAGATAACATAGAGTTTTAAAATAGTATGGCTAAGTACTATATAACTCTATGGCAGGTAGTATCATCTTAAAGCCCTCGCACACTGACGCTAATTAACGTGTCTTGTGAAGCGCGATTTCGGAGATTTTCTAGCGCGATTACACTATAAACTTTAGGCACAGCGGCAGCCCTAAACCTGTGTCGGTAGTCATGTATGTACAAGAACAGTGCATAGACAACTTCATCGTTTTATTTTATCATTCATTCATTATAAAGTCTAGTTTTTGTCATTCGTTCTAAAAACAAAAAAAACAGTGTCTGTGGATGCGATGGCTGTCATCAAGTTGTATTTTACTATTTTGTAGAAAATAAAGCTTCGTTTGCTAGAAAATGAAGATATTTTCGTGAATCATGTACATGTTTTGTAATGACCTGTTATTTATAAGTGTAATTAGCCTATCACCATTCAAAGAACCATTAGTGATGCGTAGTGAAAAGGCTTGTTGAGTTCCGACGATGGCGTCTGATGGTGAAACTTCGTGTGCGAATGATCCTAATTTTGCCGCTATCTACTCATTTCTGAAAATATTCGGTAAATTACATGGACTAGAGCCACCTACAATAGTTAAATTACAAGAATTCATAGAGGATACAGAAGAAGGTAAGGTATCGTGTTTGTAATCAAATCAAAATTATAAACAAACATCTTATAAGTTTTTTGTTTGTTAGTTTCTGATGCGTTGAAGGAGCTACACTTGAAGTTATTACGCCGAGCCCTCAAATCCGCGCACAGCGATCGCTGGGAGAAGTGCATGATAAAATTTTGTCACCAGCAAGGTCACCACCAAGAAGCTTGGGAGATAGAAAGGTTTTCTTACAAGAAAGCTAGCACTCAAGTGAAACTCAAAGTTCTGAAGGTAATTAGCTCCACCTACCTCTTCATCATTATATGGTAAACAGATTGCATTTATTATGGAATCTGATTGTGTGGCTAAACTTTCACAGTGAGTCACTATATGAATGTTACATTGTAAGTATGCATTAGCCATAAAACTGACTTGTGAAATGTAAGCAAACTTTTACTGAAGGAAAGGAAGTTTACTATCTCAATAGACTTTTACATAGCATAATATGTCTTGTAAATAGACAATCAAAATGATTTCTACTATACTCTTTTACAGCTAGGAAGCGTTCCGTGACAGATGAAGTGCGTTTCATTTCAATGGACTGGGATTTTGTCACATAAATGTTTTTAAAATTAGAATAAATTTTATTTCTATTTCAAAGGCTCAATTAACCTATAGAATTTCAGTACACCACTTAAATTATATAAAATAAATTCTAATTAGCCTGTACACGTAAATAAAAATAGTTTTTTTTTAATCAGAGACAATTAGTTTTGCATAGAGTGGAACAGAACACTGATTGACCTAAACAAAAATGAATTGGGAAAATGCAATAATTGTTATTGCAAATATGCACAATCTTCATTTTACAAGAGGCTTTCCTTTTATTAGCTATTATTATTCTTTTTATAGTACCTACCTATTTGCTTGTTGGACTAATAGTCGAGCTACTGATTTTTCATAAGTTAATCGTTAAAGTCACTAAAATCAAATTATTTCAATTAAACCTTTGGTTGTACCTATAAATTGTTGTACCGAAACGTCACCAATGTTCTTATGTGAAAAAAACTATATTTTTATCTTTAAGAAGCTTGCAAAACTTTTTATTTTGTTTTTACAGTTTCTTCTAGAATACCAATTCACATGCCATTCTAAGTTCAAATCAGCTGTTAATGCAATACCATCCAAGGATTTGAGATTGAATCCAATTGGCCGAGACAAATTTGGCTGTGTCTACTGGTTGGAGGTGGATAAAGAGGCCAATTTGAGGTTGTATAAAGAAGATCAAGATGAGGAAAGTTGGCAGCTGATAGCGAGGTAATTTATACAGAATAAATGTATCTGTAGATATTTGTTCAGGGCGTTCTGGATGTTTTCTACGTATAATAAAAAATATCTATATATGTAGTGTATTGTATTATGTATATCAGTTATCTAGTACCCATAACACAAGCTCTGCTTAGCTTGGGGCTAGATAATGATGATTTGTCCCGCATTATTATTATTATTATTATTATTATCTATAACAGTAAATTTGGATTTTGTAGGTGATTATAATATAAAATATGATATATAAATAATGAGTTTGTGATGAGCTAAGGAAACAGTGAGGGTAAGACACCAGGTGCAAAGGCCTTTCCGTTCTGGCTTCTGGGAAGTTTTTATTTATTAAATACATTTTGTGTTCACAGAAATAGAGAAGAACTAGTAAAAGTAATAGGGCAATTGAAAAGTGGAGAGAAAATCACTCCATCAACCACATGTACTGAAAATGAAGCATCAAGTGAACCTGAAAAACCTCCAGAAGAGGTATGCTAAAGTTAATTAAAAAAAATATAATTTGTTCCTGTTCTTTATCTAAAAATTTGTTAAAATTTTACAGACATCTAAATCTGAAGAAGAAGATGATAATGATGACGAATTTCTGAGCCCAGAATCTGAATCTGAGAATGAAGAAACACAGATTGAACAAACCCCACAACCTGTGACAAACTCACCAAAAGAACCTGCAGAACCTGCTACAGTGGATAGTAATGAACGAGGCTCTGAAGATACTGTAAAAGATGTTGAAATAAAAAAAGACTCAGAACAACCCAATGCACCATGTGAAGCAATAAGTAAACCTAGTGTTAATGAGGCTGACAGTGATAATGACAACAATATACTTGAAGAGGCAGGCTCTCCCTCTGTAATAAGTAAATGTAGTAATGAAGAAAATTTAAATACTGATGAAATTAATAATATTTCTAGTAATGAAAATTTAGAATCTAAAAATGCAATAATAGAAGCAGATGAAAATGTAAATACTGAAGATAAAATTAATTCTGATAATGCAAATATTGAATGTAATAATGATAAGATTAGCGATAAAATAATAACAGAAAATAGTAATAGTGAAAATAATGAACAACAAAATGAAGGCAATGAACTCTTAAAGAGCGAAAATAACGAGAGTAAAGAAGAAGATGAGGAAGTTAGTGAAGCAATAGAAGAACCTCTTATGGTTGTAACAGGAGAGGGAAGTGGGACAGATTGTGAGAGTTTTTTCATTGGTGAAGAAATAACTGAAGAAATCATGTACTTTTATGGTGAAGGCTGTGGTTATGATAACGAGACAGGCAATCCCGAAGTAATAGCAGCTGATACTGAAGAAAAAAACGATATCAATGAAGATGGAAATGATAATAACGAAGTTGTCACTGAAAAAGTACTCTTGAACGGTGAGCATGATGCAACAAATACTAGTAAATCTAGTAAAGCAAAACTAAAACCAGTAGCCAAGAGGTCTTTGAAAAAGCAACTTAATGACAGCAATGACACAAACCCTGATAAGAAAAAGCCCTGTGTCCGAGATGACAAATCTAATAGCTCTAAATCTGAAAGTGATCTCAAAAGGGAATCTAGTATCAATGACAAAAGTACCACTGATAACGATAGCCCCAACAAAAGCAAAGAAAGTACTGACAGTCTCAGCCCAAAAAAGAACAACGTAAAAAAGCGACGTGGAAAAATAAAAAAGAAAGCAGTTGCGCGAAAAATAAAAATCAATGATGTGAAAGAACCAATTAACTCTGTATCAGAAACTGATAACGTCCAGGACAAAACTAGTATCATTGAAAAGCGAAAAAGCAGTGTCTCATCTGTTGATGAAGATGTAGCTGACGTTAGTAAGGAAAGTAATGATAAGAGTGATCCTTTAGCTTTAGAAGAACCCCTACCTCCTAAGAAGTTACGCTTAGAAACTCCAGATAGTGACAATGCAACACATTCCAAGGAAGTACTAGAAGCAAAAGATGCTAATCCTGAGAGTGCTGATACCTCTGATAATACCAACGCGAAGGAAAGTCTAAATGACTCAATATCTAAACGAAAAAAGATCAAAGCCCATAAGGGAAAGTTCAAAAGAAAACCACAGAACAAGGAATCCGAAAAAAATGATAAAACTAGTGATAAAAGCAAAGGCGGTAAATCATTGAAGAGATCCTTAGTGGAAGCAACCAGTGAAAAGAACAAATCAGAATCTCAGAGCGAAAGTGAAGATGATGAACCTATTACCAGTGGCAAGCGATTGAAGATCAGACCTAAGAAATTTTCTACTAACAGGTAAATTTCTTTCATTGGTTTAAAATTTAACAATTTACATTTTTGTATGGTATAATTGTTTTCTTTTGTTGTAGGAAAAAAATTGAAGCTAAACTCCAAGAGAAAATTTCTAGTGACGAATCTGAGGAAGAAACTCTGTATAGTTTAGGTAAGTTTAGGTTCTTAGAACGCCACAATTACTACTCCTATAAAAACTAAAATTATATTTACATAAGAAATCGGAATCAAAAATTATTTATTATTATTATTTATTTAATTTTTCAAAAAAGGTCTAGTCATAAAATTAAACACTAAAAAACACTAAAAAAAATATTAAAGTGATCAATTTATATCCTAGTTTTACTTATGTAATTTGAATTTTGTGAAGTGTCCAATAATTCTGTAAGGTCTAAAGGAATTATAGCACTTGTTATATAATTTTACCGATGCATTAATTTTAGAATTAGCACATTGTCAAAGCACTTTCTCAATTTCGCCAGACACAATATTCACACGATTTATGAACAAATATAATTTGTTTGTATCCTACAGCCGGGAAGAAATCCGCCACGAAAAAGTTACCGAAAAAGAAAAAGCCCATGCCAAAAGATAGGAAATCCAAGGACAAGAAGTCTAAACAGCAATCTGATGATTCCGACACGCCCGTGCGGCAATCCAGACGGATCGCGCAACAAAAGATAAAGGAGGAAGCTGAAAGGAGGCATCTAGAAGAAGTAGCACTGAGAGAACTTAAGATGATTCACAAGAAAAAGGTAAGATTTTTTTGTTATGCTCCTCAAAGAGGTCGCATGTTAGGGATGGCTTAAAATACTAAAAAGGTTATTAGCTAGTAAGGAAATTGAATACGTCCGCTTAGAAAAAATAAGAAAGAAGAGAGAGTTTGCGACTTAGTTTGTTCACTGAAAAGTAGCAGGTAAATGACTGTTACACTTGATCCATTATGTTACATAGTTAGATATTTTTTATTATACATATAAATCACCTGGAATAAGTATCTGCAGATCATACAAATTTGAGAAAATGAAATGAAACGAAAATAATATTTTAAAAAGGACGTGTGGCACTCGGGAACTGCCGCGGTAAAGCTAGCGATACAACCAATGCCACCTAGAGGCGAGTTGCTGAACTAAAGAGACTAGCGTGATATTTCAAAAAGTCATTAAAAGTTCTGCTATTCATCGATAGATGGCAAAGCTAAAAAGTATCACCGCTGTGCCGCCGGTCGGAGTGGGGGTGTTAGGTTATTTTCGTTACGGAATATCTGGATTCGGTCTCCACGCTCAAGGCCCGCGATAGAAGCTATGCAATAGCTTAAAAGAAATACACTATAACCATGGTTAACTCTATGTTAAGCTAAAGTAAAGTGTTATCAGATTCTCGTCAAGTAATATTAAGTATAAATTACATATAATCACATCAACACATAATCTATTTGTCTTTTAGCTGAAAATTATGAACACACATTTACAACAAGTTCCAATAACTAAATTTAAATTCACAATCGCAGTCGAGATAAAAATGTAGTTGTAGATATTTATTAAAGAAAGAATATCAAATGAAGTAGCAAGTACTTTATTAAAGAAAGAATATCAAATGAAGTAGCAAGTACTTAGCAAGTAATCAAGTCAAAGTAGCAAGTACTTGCCAACAAGTTTAAAAATCTTCAACAAGTAGTTTGAGGTTAAGTTTGTTTATCTTTTGTGCGGTTTTTTAAGAAATCGAATAATGATTGGTTTGAATTTGTCTTCGTGTTTGTTGTGTATGCGGACCTTCGCCCGCCACAGAGGTTGTCGATTTACGTCATATTAACATGTAACCTTGTGTAACACCAATGTAAGTGAATTATGGGAGATAGGAAACTATATTCGGACCGACAGATTCAGATTCAGATTTCTTTATTGTCATAAATGAAACATATAAAAAGTGTACAATATAAAGGTACCTTAATTAAATGCTGAGTCTACGACTCGTCAAACACAATTAAAGGTTTACAAAAAAGATTTACAGTTAAAAAAGATGTACAAATATACGATTAAAAAAAAGATATACAATTATACGATAAAAAAAAAAGATATTCAATTATTATATATTATTAAAAACTCATCAGTTATCTATCACTATAGGCTAGGTGATGTTACGGAGATGTTTGATGATTTTACTACGGATTGTAACTTATATTGACAGTAATCGTTTTTCGACATTGCCGGCGTTCGACGACGACGGCGTACTAGGGGTAGGTACGTCTTTCCATCTTTGTTGTTCATTAGGTAGGTATATTGCAAAAGTTTGGAAACAGCTTGTCTATGTGTTTAGTTGTAAAATAACACAGGCCATTTGTTCCGTTAGCGCTGCGCGGGAAGAATCGCACTAATATTATAAATGCTAAAGTTTAGGTGTTTAGATTGTATGGATGTTTGGATCGGTATTTGTTGCCTCTTCACGCCAAAACTACTGAACGGATCGGGCTGAAATTTTGCATACAGTTAATTCTAATCCTGGCATCAAATATAGGCTGCCCCATTATTTAGTTCTCTCGGTAGAAAACGTTTTCATAGTAACAACGCGTGCGAAGCCGTGGGCAGAAACGAACCCTAGTTTCTGCCATATTAGCTTGTACCATATCTACTAGATATGGTATATAATATACTAAGGTAAATTATGTAGATATTATCTACAGAATTTACCCTGTCATCTCTGTTGTATACAGGGTAAAGACGACGACGACGAAGAAGAATGGCGCGCTAGCGGCGCCAGTAGTTCTGAAGAAGATAAGAAAAGGAAACACAAGAAGACTTGGCGCACCTCCGATTCTACCGGTCCTGAACCGGACTCCGATTCTGACTCACCGTTGTTCGAGCTGCAACCGGAACCGGAACGTAAGTGTGCTCCTTATAGGTTTCAAATTAAATCTTTCTTTGAAACAATCAATCAAATCCATAGGTTGCCTGGAAGAGATCGTTTTCAGGATAAGGTCGATTGTGCCGTATAAGATTTAATTAGTAGTCTGTAAGTTTTTTTATAAGGTTTTAAGGGTACAATAAAGATGTTATCTGTCTGTTTGTTAATTGTTCAACATTATTTATTTATTTATCTTTAACGATAGGCGAAGAAAACATTAAAAGACTACACTGAAAAAATATAATAGTTAAATTTACTAAATTCTCAGTATTTTTTACAAAAGCAACGTGTAAAAATGGGTCCTACACACTTTTTTGTTAATTTAACTAAACACAAATGGTTAAACTTTTACAAAACTGGTTTAGTATTACTGACTCATTAATAATTTAATAATAATAATAATTTAATAAATGCTGGACAAGTCACACAGCATTATCTAGCCCCAAGCTAAGCAGAGCTTGTGTTATGGGTACTAGATAACTGATATACATAATACAATACACTACATAGATAGATATTTTTTATTATACATAGAAAACATCCAGAACGCCCTGAACAAATATCTGCAGATAGTACAAATATTTGTCCCGAGGCGGGAATCGAACCCGCAACCTCTTGCGTCGCAGGCGGACCTTCGCCCACCGCGCCACAGAGGTCGTCATTAGAATTGTAATATCGCTAACTGTCGTAAATTTCCGTAGTACGAAACCCCATCGGTTAAAATTACACAACCGATCGATTTTACAAAATAAGCCGTAGGTACTGTAGAAGTTTTGTAAAATCGATCGATTATACGACTCTAGTCATGTAATAATTACTCGTTGTGTTTCGCAAAATTTACGTGTCATGTTTAGTATTTTTTGCTATGATATATTTCGTATATTTTACCATATAGCTTTTGTAAACTATACAATACCAGTCATGCAATATTCACTCATTCTGTTTTGTATAATTTAAGGATTTTGTTTAGTATTTTTTAGTAAACCTGTTTAGTATATTTTACCCCATGATTTACCTAAAAGGTACTATACTAGTTTTGTAATACCTACTCATTCTGTTTTGTAGATTTAACGAGTTGTACTTAGTATTTTCTACTAAATCGGTTTTGTATATTTTACCCCTCAGCTTTTGTAGACTATACGATACTACTTATGTAATATCTACTCCTTCTGTTTCGTATAATTGAAGGATTTTGTTTAGTAAATTTCATTTAACCTGTTTTGTATATTTTACCCCTAATATACGTAAAATGTACGATAGTGGTATTGTAATATTCACTCAATCAGTTTCGTATAATTTACGGGCCATGTATGTATTTTTTGCTAAATAAGTATCGTCTAAAATACCATTATTGTATCGTACGTTCTACGAAATTTGTTTACTTATTTACTTTCGTATATTTTGCAACTTTACTTTGGTTGAATCTACAAACAAATTGAATAGGTATATAATACCCTTGACTTTTAACAGTAGGTATTGCTTTCGTAATATTTACATATTATCTTTTGTATATTCCACGCTTTTTTTATTATTGATATTATAGGGTACCTGGGTTTTAAGTTGGCTACTTACGGCCGTTCCCAATAATCAGATGGATTGAATATTTGAGAATGGCTGTAAGAAGCTAACTTAAACATGTAGGTACCTATGATCAATAATCCAAAAAGCGCAAAAAAGTAAATAATGGTAGAACAATACGTACTTACCTAAAAGTCAAGGGTATTATAAACTCACAAAAAATGTCCAAGTAGAAAGTTCCAAAGCAGATAAACGAAAGCAAATGCATAAGTCAAAACAAATTCGTGAAATGTACAAATTTAGCAACAATATTATACATATAACACAGGACATTATACGCAAACAAATTATTATCAAAATCATTACACTCAATTGAATTATCATATTATACATAACAATTAATTAATGAATATTACAATTCCCAGATTTGGCCAGGATAAGGATTCAAATAATAGTAAATGTAAAAAATATAAGAACTTTTTATTTTACTAACAAACACAAAATGACACCAACAAATTACGTAGGAAACGCTCGTTCCCTCGTTTTACATATTTTAGTTTACCTAGACGTAACAGAATTGCCACCATTACATAAATAAGTACGAACTGAATTCTACAAGAAATATCTCAATCACATCAGGCATAAAAAAAGTTACAAAATAATGATAAACATTTCTGGTTTTATCAATCTCGAAACTCTCGAAACTCCAGATTCATAATTAAGGGGCTGACAACCGTCAAACATCTTCTCGCCGTATTTACGGTTATGGTGTAGTTTTCTTCGTTCGTACTAAACTTATGCAATTTTTTTGGTAAAACTAGTTTTGATCAAATTCGGCCACTTTTTAACGCATTCACTGCCCAGCTCTGCGGTGCGACCCGCAGGGGCGCGCCGCAGCTCCACGCAGATAGAGACTGGCACCTGCGTCTTGGGCCATGAAGGTGTTAAACAACTTCAACTCACAGTTCGAAAACAGGACGTCAAAATCTGATTCAATCTGAAAATAATTAAAATTTTGGTAAGTAGGTATTAGCATAATTTTTTTCAAATTTAATTTTAGGAGAAGAGGAGGTATTCAAGAGGTTGCGGGGTCGATTCCCGCCTCGGGACAAATATTTGTACGATCTGCAGATATTTTCGAAGTAAAATAAAAAATATCTATCTACATTAAGTAGTGTATTGTATTAAGTATATCAGTTATCTAGTACCCATAAGATAATGCTGTGTGAATTGTCCGAAAAATATTTATTTATTATTTATTTATTTATATAACCAGCCACTGCGGAGTATAGGCCTCTTCCTTATCTCGCCACCCCATACAGTCTCAAAGTATGATAATAGAGCTAGTTAACCCATAAGATGGATTTTATTTTATATTACAATTTGTATTTTATTGATTGTGTAATGACTTTGACTTTGACTTTTGATTCCACTTCAAATTTATCAAGATCATTGGATGCAATAGACTCTGAGTCCATGGAACATGTGCTCTGAAAAAAAAATGAAACTATTTAGTAAGTGCAAAGAAAATATTAACTACTTTGTAATTTTTTTTAAAAGAAATTATAATTGTGCATCAAAGTACATTCACAAAGCATCACATATCCATGTACCTATAATATTATTTGCTTACCAATGTTTTATTTTCATTTCCGAATCGAGATAGTCCAGCCTTCAACTTTATTCTATCTTTTATTTAATTTGATTGTATGAGCTCATTAATATCTGACTCGGTAATATTTTCAACACAGAATAGCTCCAAATCGTGTTCTAGAAAAGATTTTATAAAAATGATTTAAAAATGTCTTGAAATAAGTAGGAACAATGATGAAATAACTGGGACTGCAGTGGCTTATGAATGACGATGAGCAAAGTACCTATCCTTTCTTTGCTCATCATCATTCATAAGCCACTGCAGCCCCAACTACAATATATAAACAGCCTAATGATACACTACCTAACATCATCAGCCTATGCTGGACATAGCCCTCCCCTAATGAGTGGTAATTATAATTCACTACTAGCTACTCACAGACAGAAATTGTAATAATAAGCTACTATTATTACGATTTCTGTGTAGTTACCCTAGGTAGGCAAAGATGTCCAGTTAACCAAACATCGAGATTATTACAGTTTATCGATGTCATCAAGTCAATTAGTTAGGTAGGTATGTATAGGTTTTACATACCTTTGAACACTCTTTGAGTGTCTTCCGAGACTCCCCACGGATCCAGCTCAATCACGAAATTATTATCAGTATCAATATCAAATAGGTACGTTCGGATTCGGATCGTATTCCTTTTCTTCCATGATTGATCAGGCAGGCAGGCAGGCAGGCAGACAAAGCTCAGCAAAATGGCTAACGAAACACCCTCCACAGTTTCGAAAAAAGACACTTTATTGCGTACTTTCAATGGAAGTAGGTAGTATAATTCTGTGTTACCCAAATAAACACAGAGTCAAAAGAAAATACAATAACCACGTAAAGCAGGAGTCGTCGTCGTTCGCTCGTTAGCGTCCCACTGAGCGAAGTGAGCGCGACCCCCCTCCCTTATTACAGTTATTAATTTTCTAATACGAAACAAGGTACGTTAAATTAACACTCACAGTATTGATTCTACAAAACTACTTTTGTAAATTATTATGCGTGCCCGTAATTTACCTACCTACCTACTTACCAACGCAAGGTTCTTTCGGGTCTAGGTACCAAGAGGAGACTGGTCTTGTACGGTTTTCCTAGTTATTACCTGCGCCATTTACGTCAATAGACACTTCCACCCCCAAGACTCTAAGGCCCGTATTATGAAAGCATGATCGGTCATCGACCTATGCTTGAGTGACACTTATGCCATAGAAAAGCGTTACTCAAGCATAACTCTATGACTGAGCAGGCTTTTATAATACGGGCTTAAATCCTAAGCACCTTAGGAATGTGTCGTCTATATTAATATTATAAAAAGGAAAGATTTGATTGTTTGTTTGTTAATTTGTTTATTTGTTTGTATTGAATAGGCTTCGAAACTACCGATTTAAAAATTCTTGAAGCTTACTTTTCAGGGAGTGACATAGGCTATATTTTATCCCGGAATTCCCACGGGGCTAGTAGGTATAAAATAAATATCAGATTGTCTAGATAGAGGATAAAAAACCCTGGTACAAGTTTTACTCCAACTCAAAAACTAACATTCTATCCACGTAAAGGTTTCTGATTCGCTCATTTACTTTACCCTATAGGTAGAGATTGAAGTGATCAAAAATTCAAAGTAATCACCTTATTTCCTAGTTTAACTTTAAGTTATTAAAATTTTGTGTCCAAGAGTCCTGTAACTTAAACGGTAGTTCAATAGGTACCCAACGACCCACTAACCAAAAGTATGTTTTACTGAACTACGAAACTCGATATAAATACTTAAGAAGCAGAGCATGCATCCCTTTACTTTCACGAACCCACTTACAAATAACAAGTGTTTTATACGAAAGTACCTACCTTGCTTTGGCCTGCCATAAAGCGAATCTGTCATAAAGCGAACAAGGCGTACCTATTATACCTAGGTACATTGTCGAACTATTCACAGCTCTGTATTAATTCTGAATCAAGTTATACACAAATTGCATATGCATATGAAATCGTGGATTGTATTTAACTGAATCAACAAAATATCGTTAATTTTACACTGTGCGATGACGTTATTTTTAGGAATCTCCTTATAAAACTAGTAAGTGTTTCTTTACGAAAGGACACTGTCAAATCGTTTACTAATTCAACATCAAGTTATAGTTGTATTAACTAAATCGTAAATGTTGAATTGTGTGTGGCAAAATCATTAGTTTCAATTTTCACGATCGTTATATTTACACAGAACCATAGTAGTGAAGCATGCGCCATATCTAACGTTACGTTTGGGAACCTTCTTACAAAACTAGGAAGTTTTTTCTACGAAATTACAATGTCAAATTGGTTATACTAATTGAACATCAAATTATAGTTGAATATACTAAATCGTATTATGTTAAATTGAGTTTGGCAAAAGCATCAACCCAGATCATTAATTTTACACAGAACTTTAGTAGTGAAGCACGCGCCATCTAACGTTATTTTTAGGTACATTCTTACAAAACTAGATAGTATTTTTTACGAAAGTACACTGTCAAATTGTTTACTAATTCAACATCAAGTTATAGTTGAATATATTAAATCATGGTGGTTGAATTGCGTTTAGCAAAATTAACATCCAAGATCATTATTTTTACGAAGAAGTTTAGTAGCGAAGCATGCGCCATCTAACATTACATTTAGGAACCTTCTTACAAAACTAGAAAGTTGTTTCTACGAAATTACAATGTTAAATTTGTTATACTAATTGAATATCAAGTTATAGTTGAATATACTAAATCGTAGATGTTGAATTGAGTTTGGCAAAATCAACATTCCAGATCATTAATTTTACACAGAACTTTAGTAGCGAAGAATGCGACATCTAACTTTATTTTTAGGAACATTCTTACAAAACTAGAAAGTAAGTTTTACGAAAGTACACTGTTAAATTGTTTACTAATTCAACATTGAATTATAGTTGAATATACAAAAACGAGGATGTTGAATTGCGTTTAGCAAAAACAACATCCAAGATCGTTAATTTTACATAGAACTTTAGTAGAATGCTTACGTCACTTGACGATACCCTCGAGAAACATTTTACGAAACATACTTAAGTGTATTTAACATACAGTTTTCTAGTAATTTTAACTATATTTTATGGGTTAATGTTTACCTTTGTGGTTTAGTAAAATAAACAACGAGTGTTTGTAAAACCAACGACGAATTAGGTTGGTTTTATTAGTTAAAGCCTCAAACTACTCAAGTTTAGTAAATTAAACAATCATATTTTTTCAGTGTAGCGCACGATTAAGTAAGTATTCTTCAAAAAGTTTCCATCCAATTAATATATAGTACCGTTAGTTTAGTACCCGTGTGTGTGGTAGGGTCCTTTTAACCTATGTACATTATAATCTATCCTACCTACCATCGTGTTATAAGAAAGGAGTCGTCCATTAATCACGTGAAGCTCGAAAATGCGGTTCTTAAATAGTCATTTCTTAGCCGTTTAAAGCCTGCTAAAAACATCGCGTGATTACTGGACGACCGCAAAGTCCAAAACTGTAGGTTGGAGTTAATTTATTATACATTATTTACAGTGGATTACGACAAATCTGACCATGAATTTTCACCTGAATCGGATTTGGAAGAGGAACCCGCTGAACCGTTAAAACGAGCGAGAACATTGCAAGAAGGTAAATATTTTTGTGTACATAACTTCATTATTTGCAAGAGGATTGTTTTTATGTAACCCAACATCGCCACATAATATAATTAAGTTAGAATCTATTCAAAAAGGGAAGAGTCATGGGAATTGAGGGCACTCGTGTACTGTTGACAACTTTTGTTGCGTTGACAACACTGATCTGTCATTGCAGTACGACTAAAAGTGTTGTTCACCGTAACGCCACGACTCTTCTCTTTTCGACTCTAAGCGTAAAGTTGTCCGTGTACAGATTTTAGGTATACGTAATTGCTGGCTCTCGAGGAGAACTGTAATGATCCATCATTGCATATTATTACCTATGGAAGCAGTAATACTTTGAAATAAACCAGTGTACCGATTGCTCACTTAGGTTTTTATTGAAGTTTTAATAACTATAGACGACAAGCTGCGCCCTGCAGCTTCGCACGCGTTAGCGTATGTTTGATTCCAGGATTAGAATTACCTGTATGCAAAATTTCAGCCTGATCCGTTTTGTAGTTTTGGCGTGAAGAGGCAACAAACATCCATCCATACATCCATACAAACTTTCGCATTTATAATATTAGTATGATTTTGATCACATTGCGTTGTATAAGTCTGACAAAACGTAAAACTCTATCCATCAGATATGCGACATCATTATCAACATTGCTGAGCACAGGCATTTCCAAAGTTTGTTCTCTCTACTGTCCAATATTTGCTTTAACTTTTACCGATTGAATGATTACAGAAAAAGACGACGGTTTCTGCAAGCAATGCGGTAGCAACGAGCAGCCTGAATGGATATTGCTGTGCGACAAATGTGATGCAGGATACCACGCAAGCTGCCTCAAACCGCTGCTGTTTTACATACCGCAGGGGGATTGGTTCTGTCCTCCTTGTAACCATGTAAGTGTAGTAGCTTAGGAATCATTTTATGGTCAATAACGTTCATTACCTAAACCAGTTTCATCTCATCTCAACGGCCTCTATTGCAGGACGCAGGCCTCCTGATAAGCGCCCAATTTATTTTATCTCATCTCTTTTAAGAATTGTCTATCCATTCCAAAAACACGGTAGAGAGAAATTAGTGATGGGTGTTTTCGGCTGAATCTGACTTTCAAACGTTTTACAAAAGTGTTATTATCCAAGTACAGTACAGTTTACTCAAAATATTATCAAATAATTAATTAAGCTATTGCATAGCTTCTATCGCGGGCCTTGAGCGCGGGGACCGAATCCAGAAATTCCGTAACGATAAAACCTTGACGTTTGTCTCTTTAGTTCAGCAACTCGCCTCTAGATGGCATTGCAATAGCTTTACCGCGGCAGTCCCCGAGTGCCACACGTCTTTTTTTGTTTTAAAAAAACTATAAACCGACTTCAAATTTTACAGCTTTTTCATGAATTTTTATAGTTCCCATTGTCAGAACTGAACTAAATTAAAATGAGACCACACGGGAAGGACCAGCTTTAATATAAAAAAAGAATCATGCAAATCGGGCCACTCAGTCAAAAGTTCTGAGGTAACAAACATTAAAAAAAAAACGATGAATTGAGAACCTTCTCCATTTGAAGTCGGTTAAAAATCCGCTATCGCGAGAAGGCTGACACGAAATACAAAGACCGAAGACAGAAAATAATAACCTATAATATAATATTATAAAGAAAAAAGATTTGATTGTTTGTTTGTATCGAATAGGCTCTGAAACTACTGGACCGATTAAAAAAATTATTTCATCATCAATAAGCTTAGTTTTCAGGGAGTGACATAGGCATGTATTTTATCCCGGAATTACCACGGGAACGGGAACTGTCGCGAGGCGCTGCTAGTTAATAATAATAATAATCCTGGACAATTCACACAGCATTATCTAGCCCCAAGCTAAGCAGAGCTTGTGTTATGGGTACTAGATAACTGATATACTTAATACAATACACTACATAGATAGATATTTTTTTTATACATAGAAAGCATCCAGAACGCCCTGAACAAATATCTGCAGATCGTACACTTAGTTCTGTAAATATTTCTGATTAATATATATTTTTTACCTATAGGATAAACTCATATCATCACTGGAAAGCGAGGTGGTTAAATTGGATGAGCTTAGCGTGAAAGTGGAAGAGGAAAGAGCTAGGAAGAAACTAGAAGAGCCAGAACCGGTGCCTGAAGAACCGAAACAGGAAAATAAATCTGATGCCGATGACTCAGGTTTGTACCTCGTTCATCATTATTTCAGTCAGATTGTGTTCATTGTGCCATTCTGAAGGATATGCTATGGAATGGGAGATCGCTTATAACATTGACAATACAGCACCTACCAGTTTTTTTATATAATAATAATGTTTTATTCTGTAATAAAAGATACATAGTCATATCCATAAATTAAAACACCTTTTAAGTGTTATAGAAACACTTGTGATAGGTGATTTCGCTCTTCCACCTTTTAACTTTGTATAATTTTGAAGTTGTTGTTACACTTTTTTATAAAAACATTGAAAAACGATCAAAATAAATTAAATTAAATTAAATTATTTTCTTACTCCAAATTAATGTATAATGCTGGACAATTCACAGCATCATTTCTTCCCAAACTAAGTAAAGCTTGTGTTATGGGTACTAGATGACTGTTTTATATATCCTCTCTGCTGGCACGGAGCCACGGATGGGTTTTTCGATATTAACGCCTGACTGGCACGGAACCACGGATGGGCATTTCGTTTTATTTTTTTGTTTCTTCACAAAATCGGTCAAAAGTACGCATAATCTGTACACGCACCGGATGTTGTGTATGTTTATTTGAAAGAGGACATATGTGTTGTCAGTCTACAATAATAATCCATAGAGCCATAGAGGAAATTTTTTATTTAGTGATCGAATCAAAATTAAAAACCGGCAAAAAATCGCACTTCACGACGACTTTCGACTTTGGTACCCTCTAAAACGAGAGGATATTTATATATATTTTTTTATTACATATTTTGCTTACATAGAAAACACCATAGCAAAAATACCTGCATATTGTCCTAAGTGTACAAACATTTGTCCCAAGGCGGGAATCGAATCTATAACCTCCTGCGTCTCGGCGAACCTTAGCCAGGTAAGCGTCAAGTACTCATACAACGTGGAGAGCGAAGCGAGGTGCACTGCTTTACGTCATTATGATGTGTGTTGCTCATTAGCACTCATAAGAGGGTACACTCCGCTACAGCCTCTTACAAACCAGATACAAAACGGGGCTGAAGAGTCTCATAGAGGCATCAACCCCATCTCACCTCGACAACCTCTATTCCTAGGTCCACTGCTGGACGCAGGCCTCTCCCTGATAAGCGCCTTATTGGCTGTTATCTCATGGGAGCTAATGCTCATAATTCCCTTGCGTGGCATGCGGGTTGGAGATCGCAGTTTGGTGGTAGAATTTTTTGAAGGAGAGAGAGAGAGAGAGAGAGATAATTTATTTACCCAAAAACACTTAAATTAGTAGGTACAATACAGATATGGAGTAAATAGCTTAAAATAATTTTACTAACTAAGTACTTACACTAGATACAGGGTGGTAAAGGATAAATGGGTCCCTGCCTCAGCATGTTGCAGTATCAGGCAATTGCCCAACACTGCGCTGGTTTTCAGGCAGGGCCCTTGAGGAGTGACATACATGGAGGAGGAGAAGGAGGCGCTGTTCCTTGCTGAAGATATCCCTTAGTTGCCTCTTACGACACCCGCAACTCCATCTACACAGAAGAAGCTGTCAGTCATCAAAAGTCCAGCTCCGATACTTCAAGGAGCTGGGCTGGTTAGGGCCTGTTTTATCAGGGGGATAATGTACGCCCTGAACAAACATCTGCAGATCGTCGATCGACACATTTGTCCCGAGGCGGGAATTGAACCCGCAACCTCATGCGTCGCAGGCGAACCTTCGCCCACCGCGGCACAGAGGTCGTCGAGATCGAGTAGATATAATAGATTCAGGCGTTCCTTTGCAGAAATACATAGTAATATCTGCTATTATTATTTTGACCATCTTGCTGTTCCAGACGGCAGTTCCCGCAGCTCGTGGTCCAGCGCGTCCTCTGGCGGCGTGTACCGGCTGCGCGCGCGCCGGCAGCTTCCCGTCAGCATGCGCGCGCAGGAGTACGACCGACTCATCAGCGCCGCCATCAAGGTACTTCATCATTTCCATTTATTTTTACTATTGAAAGGAAACGTCAAGTTAACGCCCAATTATTCCCGACATCCTGCGATGTTGGGTATAATAGGGTATATGCATGGTTTTTTTTAATTTTTATATCGATTATTTAGGTTAATACATAAAGGAAAAAAAATATAACACCCAAAAAAAAATTAGTTATTGAGGTAAAAAACTAAAAGTAAAACTACATTCAGTTTCGGGTGATAAAAACGCTGCTATGTTAGCCATTGCATTTTATGACGTCACGGATCATCGAGCTCCATATGTAAACTCAAAGTCTAAACTTCATGCCCATACAAAAATGTTCAAGTATGACGTCACGCTTCACGTGCCAATAGCGTTGCGTTTAGACATTTTGCTGTTGAGACTTAAAATAGCTACTTTTCAATGATTATATTTCACAATAAAAACATCATAACATACAAAAATAAATATACAGATATATTTCTATATCAATACAGAATACGTAAAAAAATATTAGCTTTTTTTGAAGTCACATGCTATTGGGCGATATTTTTGACAGCGAAGCGAACCTGGATGTGATTGGCGCAGGACCGTGTCGAGTGGCACAAAAGTTTGAGAGGTAGGCCTCCCATATCATGTGACGAATGGCATGAGACATGCGGGACGCAACCTGCAGTACTCATGCCCAGGCGTGGGACACACGGGGCAGTGATGCGCGCGCTTGCCTTAACTGAGTGTGACTAGAATAAATGAGTATGATTGAATAAGTTTGAGTGAGAAATTAAGTATGTGTGCGTGTGTAAATGCGAGGCTCACACCTGGTAGTATGGAGCGACAGAAATGCCTATAAGCTGGGCACAGCAGTCGACATTCGCATGCAACTGTGTATGTCCTGTCTGTGTCCCAATAGAGGGGAGGGAAGGTGATGGAAGAATGGAGACGGCGAGTGTGTGGAATGGTGGGCTCGCCGGCCACGTATGGGAGGAAGAGGGGACGCCAGTCGGATCGCGGTAGGTGCGAAAATGTCGAAAGAGGGACACCGGAGAGATTTTAGTGGGTATTACGTTCTTCTCAAGGCGTCGAGTTTCACATTATTCTGGTTTCCCCGCAGACCAGTCTATTCGTAAACGAATTTTGCCTCACCGCCCGTATAAAAAGAGGCCTCCCATATCATTTCGCGCGAATCTGTTTCAGATTCAGATTGTAGACGACTCGGTAACAAATAGTCTGAAAAGCGCTGCTCGATAGCGTAGACACTGAAGTTTTGACCCAGCTAGAAGGCACGCGACAAACCGTATACATTATCTATTGTGAATGTAAACGGGTTAACTACGAACTTTATTTATTTTGATGGAACACCAACGTTTCATCCCTTAACGAGGGACATCTTCAGGGCGAGTGCTGTTTTAGAGGCGCGCGTTCTGCATCCCTTCGAGCACTGCGCGTGAGCGCGCGTTTGTAGATGCTGGTCGTGAGGCTGATCTACTGTGTCGGTTGTTGGTGTCCTCAGGGTACAGTGTTCGTCGGGAATCGTGCCCAGCCCTACCCAGGGACTGATGGGCCTCCCTATTACCCGATCATTTAATTCAAAATTGTTTGACAGGAGGAATACGTGGAGCCTACCACGAGCGCCGGCAACCAAGGCCGCGGGAAAGACATATCGACCATCATTGAAGCAGCGGAGGAAGAGAAAATAAAGGCTGAGCGGGAAGCTGAGAGGGAGGCTATTGAACAGGTATACAGGGTGAACAAACTTAAATAGTGCAGCTACAAACGGTCCAAACGGTACTCGAAATCTATCGTGTAGCGACGGTAGCTCACTCTTAAGTCAGAACTTATAGATAAGATAAGATAAGAAATGCTTCATTTGTAGCTAAAAATTAAACATTAATAATGTACTAAAACTAATTAAATTACCAACACCATTATAAACTATATACTTAATAAGACCTTATAAAATAGGTAACTTAAAGCTACAAAATGGCGTTCGACTCAGCATATGTTGTGATAGCTAAATGTTATAGCTATTACAACGCTGATCTTCCGTCGAAACCATATAATCTGCGGCATGACTCAAAAGAGGACAACTACTTAATTCCGACCACTATCGTGATATACCTACCTACGAGCGATTTTAACCGCGAAATATCCGGAGAAGACCTCTTAGACCAGAAGATCATAATTATTGTAAATAAAACGAATATTTTGTTTTATTTACTATAGTTCTGCGATAGCACCGCCGCGTCTATAGGACTTGAGTGGTGGCGCGGACTCTAGCTTACTGCTTGATGTCGTCAAAACAGAGAAACTGATTCTGCTTCATTCTTCACAGGGTAAACCTATAGAAGCCAAGAAGTCAAGAAAGAAACAACGCAAAAAACCCAGGAAACTAAACTCTTTGGAAATTCCTTCTGAGGACGACGATGAAGTTGATGAAGACTTTAAAGATACTGGGTAAGTACCTGAGAGCTAAACACTCGAAAAACATATCCCACGCCTCGCCTTCATCATCATCATTAACCTATTTTAGTCCACTGCTGGACATAGCGCCAAAGCGCCCAGTCTTCAGCTTGAGCATCCATCATCTACGTAAAAATACGAAAAGTTCTTTCATCATGTTTGTAATTTAAAAAAGTATGTATGAATGTAAGTAAATATAACCTTACTAGCTGCGCCCCGCGGCTTCGCACGCCTATACCACGGGAACTGAAAAAGTATAAGCCTATGTGTTATTCCAGGCCTACATGTATGCATAATTTCAGCCCGATCCGTTCAGTAGTTTTTGCGTAAAAGAGCAACAAACAGTATGTAACCATGTATGTACATGGTTATATACATGTTTACAAACTTTCGCGTTTATAATATTTGTAGGATTATAAATTACTAGCTGCGCCCCGCGGCTTCGCCCGCTTTGATCCAATGGAAACGTATAAAGGTTATTTATATCCCACGGGAACTGATTTATGCGTGCTCTGTAATTTTGGCGTGAAGAGATAACAAACATCCATCCATCCATTAAAACTTTCACATTTATAAATTAGTTTGATAACTATAATTATACTAAATACTCTTGTGTTATTTTCTAGTGCTGCCTCGTCATCGGAAGACATATCTTCATCGGCCGACAAGGATTCCGGAACCGATTCTCGTTCGTCGGACTCGTTGCCGATACGTAGGACCGGGAGAAGTGAGAATAAGAAAGGTAACGTTTTAAATCACACTATACAGTATTTCTAACAACTTAATCTGCTTAGCTGAGCTTTATTATGTGTGGAATGTGTTTTTCTTTCCCCGTTAGACATATACATACATTGCACTTAGATTCTTCTTTTTTAACCAACAGAGCACAAGTATAAATACAAGAAATATTCATTTAGAAGTCAAATTGTAAAATTCTTGGAAATAAAGTGATATTTTTTATTTCTGTCGTTTCGGTATACAGACTACAGTAAAGAAGCGACGAAGAAACTTTAGCTTGTTAGGTGTTATTTTAAGAAATAATAGATATACATGATAGATATAATCATGGCATATATAGATATTTTCCTTGTAATTTATCCAATCATTATGAGTAATTAACGAATCTTTTCAGATCGACCAAAACTAGCGGAATCGTCACCTGAAGTGAAAAAGAAGAAGAAGGGCATTTTCGAAGATAGCTCTAGCGAATCGGCCGGTGCCAAGGAGTGGGCATCAGCTTCTAAGCCTAAGTAAGTTCCAAATTACTAAAGTGGAAGGCCACCCTCTCCTTCTCGATGGACCGACGATATTGTAGTGCGAGAGGCGGCTTAGAGGGTCTACTCGTAAAAAGGAAAATCGATGTTTTCGATTCGTATTCCTGTAAATGCTATCTTATGCAAGTCACAATGAGACAAGAGTTGATTTTGCTTGAAGACGAATCGGAAACGTGAAAACCAGAAAATAACTGATATGTGACCAACCGTCTAGTTAGTACTAACCATCAGCCAATTACAAAGAGCTCAAGTCAACATACTTACCCCCGGTTTCTCGAACGCTTGTCACATTGAATGGATAGTCAACGGCTTGTTATATACGCACTGCGGAATCTGACAGCGTGAATTTTAATCTCGCGGAATATAACCTGCATGCTTAACGTAGCTTACACGTACGACGAATAAAATTCCTTGCTATTTTAGCTACCTACAACATTATAGTGCTCCAAACATTCATATTTTTCCGCTAGTGAACTTTCATTAAGTTACAGAATTCTGCAAAAAAAACCACGCGAGTAATAAAAGCAGGGCGTGTACAGCCTGACAAATTGTCAACAATTTGTCAAAATAATAAGCGTTCGGGAAACCGGGGGTAACTGTATATATTAATTGTCAAGTCTAACTGTTCAAATTCTTTTATTTATTGATGGATAAACAATCACTTTTTGGTCCCGGCGGCGCTATTACAATAACAAGAAAAGCTTTGCCTAACAGTAAGCCCTTTCACATAAACATTTTTCCTATAATCCTTATCGATTCATCAATTTCAGACCAAAATCCTCGCACCACCACCACCACCACCACCACCGTTCAAAGGACCGCTCCAAACGGCGCGACAAAAACAAGAAGTCGCGCCGTTCCCGCGGGCTCACACAATACGACGCGGATGGCAATGTGATTAGAGCGAGAGTCACCTATGGGGGTCTCAGTGCAGACGAGGGAGAGAACGACTGGTCGCCCAAACACAGGACACGGCAGAAGAAGATCAATTACACTGAAATGCCTAATACGGAGTCGGAAGATGTAAGTTAAACAAGTTAATTGAGTCACTTCAATGTCCGAGTTTTACGCAGCGAGGCAAAATAAACAACTTAACTGTTGCGCTTGAGTTGTTATAAAATATGATTTTTAACAGTTACAGTACAACACTTAATTTCTCAACAAACAGCTTGGTTCTAAAAACCCGTCAATGTTGCTTATCAGGTATAGTAAAGTGTTTAAAGTGGCTGATATCTTCTAATACACTACACTAGACTAAAGTCTTGTTAACGGAGACGCGGCGCGAGCAGTGGCGCGGCCCGAACTAAATTCAAACATTATTGGTAGAGGTACGGAGAAGCATTTTACGTGCGTCTGTTTTTTGACGCGTCGCATGCGGTGTCGCATGCTGTGTTGCACGCGGCATGCACCGCCACTCTTCTCGCCCCGCCTATCCATAAACATCAACGTACATTGCGATATGTTTGTGTTTACGTGTGCGATGACGGGGCCGCTGCACGCGCCGCTGCACGCCCCGCGTCTCCGTAAACAAGGTCAAAGGAAAGCCCTATAAAAACTGACAGCCTTCGTTTTATATAACTCCTGTTAGGCGATTTAATTTATTTTTTTCTTTAAAAAAAACAATCCCTATGTTCTGCTCAAATACTTTACCATGTAATGCAAAGGTTACGTCACGTAAGCCAACCATTTTATACAATTTACCTTTGTTACAGGAAATGCACAAATCCAGCGGTAAACACATGCCAGACAGCTCAGACGAGTTCAAAGTCACTGAATCTTCCGACTCCGACTGGGGAGCGAGCAATAAGAAGAAAGATGAGAATGCGGAACGAATGAAGGCTCTCAATGACCTCGTGAAGAAGACAGCAGTGGTTCCATTGGAGAAACTACCTGAGGATGTCACCAAAGCTAAAACTGAGGAGTTACAAGCGCATCTAAGTGAGTAAATTTAAATATTTAAACGGAACCAATGTACTGAAGGGTAATAGGAGAATGCGGAAGAAATAAAGGTCCTCAATGAGCTTGTAAGCAAACTGCCGTGGTTCCACTTGAAAAAACTTACTGTCACTAAGGCTAAAACTGAGGAGTTACAAGCACATCTAAGTGAGTAAATTTAAATATTTAAACGGAACCAATGTACTGAAGGGTAAAAGGAGAATGCGTAAGTGAGTATAGTTAGAACTATAAAGTAGTGCAATTTGCTAGAAAATAAAAGAAAAATGCGGAAGGAATGAAGGTTCTCAATGAGCTTGTAAAGCAAACAGCCGTGGTTCTACTTGAAAAACTTCTGATAATGTCACTAAGGCTAAAACTGAGGAGTTACAAGCGCATTTAAGTGAGTATAGTTAGAAGTAATTTAAGGTGCCATTTACTAGACAATAAATAATGGTCGAATCTGGCTCTAGAAGAATTGGGACGACGTCTTCACAAACGTCTTCGTGATAATGAGCAGAACCTGCGGTTCACACCACAGAGTAGACACTGACGGGTAGTGTTGTGATTAGATCTCTCTATGATCCAACGCGTGACACTGCGGGGTGAGGGGGTGTTAGATACCGCCCTCTTTTTTATTCATTTTCGCCTCCTCTCTGTATCTGCTCTGTGGTTCATACAGTGTCAGTGAATTATTATACATATAATTATTAAGAACCCTGTATGGAAGCCAATCTCCGTTGGGACTCAGTCTTTTGTTGTGTAAATAATATAATGTAAATGTTGTTGTATTTAGATGCGCAGGCCGCAGCTGCCGCTAGTTCTCCATCGAAGCCCCTGCGAGGGAAAGGCAGCCGGGGCGGACGAGGCAGCAGGTAAGATATTCAGAGTCAGAGTCAGAGTCAAATCTTTTATTTCTTTAGACTTACAAAATAAGTACTTAGACAAGTAAAATTTTTACTATATACAATATCAAACAAGAAATAAGGTACAATTGACTCTAATTCACTTCAATTTTTTGTCCAAAAAAGTGAAAAAGAAACCACTAGCAAGTTTATTCAATTTCCTCCTCTTCAATTTAATTAGAACAGCCATATAAATAACCACTTACACCAACTAATTAAAATTGAAAATAATACCCCTTTTATACCTTACTAACTTCTACCTGCGGCTACGCTCGCGTGATTTCTACAAAACGTTAACAAGGGTATATAACTTATAACTTTACTTAACCTACATCTGTGAAAATTTTAGCCCGATCCGATCAGTAATTTTGGCGTGAAGAAGTAACAAACATCCCTACATCTAAACACCCTTACTTTCGCTGTAATAATATTAGAGTGATGGCAGCATTTATTGATGAAATGTAGCTTAGCTATTCAGATCTAATAAGTTCAGTAGTTCCGAAGATTACCCAATGGAAATAAAACTACAAGCTTTTATAGTAAGAGTTAGTTTAAATGTGAGAAAGCCAGATATAAGTATGAAATCAGAGGTACTTAAGTTTTTGTCGATGTTCAACAAAAATAGCTACTGAAAAACTAATTTGATAATAAATGCATTGTTTTTCAGGGGTCCCAGAGGGCGCGGGGGTCGTGGCAGTGGCTCCACTCGGCCCGGCTCTCCTCAAACTGATGATTCTCTTGCTAAACTAGTCGGAGTCAAGGTTAAAGAGTTGGCACAGGACGGCACGCCCATTATGACAGCTAACCAGGTCAGTAGGTTATTCCTATGGATTAAATAAATAAATAAACACATCACCCAGCACTATCTAGCCCCAAGCTAAGCAGAAGTTGTGTTATGGGTACTAGATAACTGATATACATAATAAAATAAACACTACATAGATAGATATTTTTTTATTATACATAGAAAACATCCAGAACGCCCTGAACAAAACTGCAGATCGTACAAATATTTATCCCGAGGCAGGAATAGAACCCGCAACATCCAGCGTCGCAGGCGGACCGCGCCACAGAGGTCGGATTATGGGATATTCCTATGTGACAGCGCTCCAAGCGGGAAGTTTACAAAACTTTCACATTTCCATAGAAAATGAAGTTAACGCAAACTTTGTAGTAGCCGTGTGGTGGCTTGGAATTTACACCACCCCAACTCTTCCCGCGGGTGTCGTAAGAGGCGACTAAGGAATATCTAATCTACTGGAAGCAGGCAGAAGCGCCTCATGCTAAATTATTGTACCACCAAACTGCGATCCCCAACCCGCTTGCCGAGCATGGTGATTATGGGCATTACCCCCCATGTGATAACAGCCAATAAGGCGCTTATCAGGGGAAGGCCTGCGGCCTGCACAAAAACGTGCATATGGGTTCAATGGTTCAATGCTTAACACTTGTTTTCTTTACATACATTTGCAAGTGATAAAATGGCTTCCCACACGCTTCGAAAGTAGCGTAAAAGTCCACATTTTTGTGCTGTGCTTCAGCGTTGCTTTCCAGGTGTTCGATAAGCTTTAGACTCAATTTACCGGGATGGCTACGGTCGGCAACAACGCAGCTAATACTCTCGTACTGGTGTCAAATAATTTTGAACTTTATTCACATGCAATCAAGCGTGCCTATGAGTCATTCGATTTTAATCGCTAAGCGTTTCTATTGGTAGTTCGCACATTCCGTTGCTTAGATCTGGTGGAATAGCACATATAAAACCCAGGCTGTAAAAAAGGTTACTATTTATTTATTTAATAAAAAAAAATATACAACTGTTACCGGTATAATTCTCAGCCGTAACACGTCCACTAGTCCTACCCCGCTTAAAGTAACTCATAAATTTTTATCAGCCTATATTAGGCCTCCCCGAATGAACGCCATAGCGCACTGTCTTCAGCTTGACGCATCCAGCATCTGCCTGCAGTCTATATAACAGTAACGAATAAAGTATAACCGTATCTTCAATAGGTGGAAAGAGAAAAGAAGAGACAAGAGCGAGAAGCAAAACTAGCAGAAAAGGAAGCGAAACGGCAGGAACGGTTACAGAAGAAGGAAGAGAAGGAAAAACTTAAAGAACAGAAGGCAAAAGAACGAGAAGAGAAGAAGCTTGCGAAGATAGCCCTGCAGGAGAGCAAGAGGGTCAAAAAGGTCAGTTTAACAATTTTTTAAATTTATAATATTTGATTTGAGCCTTTGATTTATGTTAAATGACGAACAGAGCTAAAATAGGCTAAAAGACTAGGATAGGTTAATGTAATAGTCCTTATTTCAATGGAACCACCTCACTTTATCAACGTATTTTTTTACTAATAATGCTACATGTTACTCACTACTCATAGGCCCGTATTATGAAAGCTTGCGTAGTCATCGATCTATGCTTGAGCAACGCTTTTCTATGGCATAAACGTTACTCAGGCATAGCTCTATGACTGAGCAAGCTTTCATAATACGTGCCATAGTGTCATGTCTATCACCCGTATTAAAGAACAACCATATGAGGTTTCACAGTGCACACGAACGCATAGGGTCGGTAAGTCGGGATTTTTTTTGTACGAGACAACTGTCAAAAATCTCTACTTGGCTTGCTACCTTACATTGTTATTGAATACGGGTGTATGTCTATTTTTATAAACTTAGTTAAAAAGACAAAAAGACTAATTTGGTCGATATAATACAAACACATATATTTATGGGATAAAAAGTAGCCTATGTGTTATTCCAGGCCTAGAACTACCTCTGTGCAATTTCAGCCCGATCCGTTCAGTAGTTTTAGCGTGAAAGAGCAACAAACATACATACATGTTTACAAACTTTCGCGTTTATAATATTAGTAGGATAAGCCGCCGACAACGCAGCAGCCGAAGGAGATAGGTACAGCGTCGTATAGCGCTGTCTCGCTCTTTCATTGTTTAAAACATAAACTCACACACACGTGTTCTGGACATTCGCAATGAATATTCACTAATAATCAACGCAAATGTACAGAAGGTAGCCGCCCACCAATTTGGTCTAAGAATTGTGTTCTGCGCATCTTTGTCACGTGGTTCGCCAGAGCACAATAAGCTATTACTACAAATTATACGTCGTTCATGTGTAAAATTACAGATTATAATAAGATAATAATGTTCCACAGGAAAAGGAATATGTCCCGCCCATGGCTGGTGGCTACGGCCCACCACCACCTGGTATGGGGGAGATGTTCCAACAACGACCGCCCGGACCCTATCACGATCAAAGGTTCCCCAATGCGCCGAGGTTACAGGTGCGTATCAAAAAGTCACTTCTCTAGGGCCCTGCCTGAAAACCAGCTCAGTATTAGGTAAATGATTGATGCTTTGGTGTAAGTACCTGGGGCCGTATTCAAATAACACAATCGCCTCACTATGACAATATTATCGCGTATCAATCGCCGCCATTGACACTTTTTGGTTTTCTATTTACCACGATCTTTTTTTGTTTATGCCATAGCTATGATTAAAACAATTATGACAATCGTTTGACAATTTGACCATGGTGTGGTGGGGCAAGTGTGGCCATAGACATCATGAAATAAATTATTATACAGGGCGTTTGGTACAAAGTACATTTATTTGTAAACTTTTGTTAATTGTTGTAAATTTATAGGTTCGAGCGGAACTTCGAGGCATGCTGGCTGGCGAAGACAGAGGATCTCACTCACAACACAACGCGCTTCGGGAAGGTAAACACAAGGTTTATAATATGTTAAAAATTATGTTGTTTCGTTGTATGGTATAGCTAGGCTATACAATACAACGAAACAACATAATTTTTTATTCTGAATCGATGCTTTCCATATTACAATAATATGGATAACCAATGAGTTCTCATGAGCTGAGTAGATGAATAAATTTCGACTGGTTCTGTATAAATTCTTATGATTTTATTTATTTATTTATTTAAAAAACACAAACATACAAAATACAAATACAAAATGATTTATATGCCATATTACTTAAGATAGGTACACATTACTGGCGGCCCCCGCACGAGGCAAGACTGTGTCGCGGGAAGCCTGTTTACAAAAGTAGTTTTATCGGTAGCGATTAAATGTAACTTATACAGGCATCATATATATTGTCTTATCTAACACAATCTTAATGGTAATTATTCTAATACATATAACATTTTTTTGCGTACATAACTTGTTTTGTATCCATAACTTTAACTTCTACTTATACTGATTTATTGTTAATATTCTTAAGACCCTTGAGTTTACAAATGAGGTTAAAAACTATACAAGTTCACTTACAATGAGAATAAGTAATTCGTAAAAAATATTGATTACATTACATATTACCTCTAGGACTTATAAATACGTAGATGTAGGTAATCCAAGTTCTTGTATAGGTATAAACAATTATATTAAATTTAACAAAATGTTTAGCCAACAAAACAAAATAAAATAGGGTAGATAGAAAAAAAAACTATAATCAACATACATATTGATGCTTGTAGGTACTTTATCCGTAGCTGGATCGCCGCAGCCCTTCAAGCCAGTTTCCGAAGAGCCCAGCATCATTACTCGGATGCCGCATATGATCAACCAGCAGTACAGGTAAATTGACATCATGTACCCTACCTCCTCGTTCTGTGTGGTACCAGCACCACCTAAGATTTATACCACTCCAATTCCTCCCGTGGGTGTCGTAAGACGTGACCAAGGGATATCCGCCGGGGCGAGCAGCCGAACTGCGATCCCCAACCCGCATGCTCAGCATGAGGATTTTGGGCATTACCACCTTGAGATAAAAGCCAATAAGGCGCTTATGTCCTGCGTCTAGCAGTGGATAAATATAGGCTGTTGAGGTTGAGGACTCTACCTCATCAGAACACATTCGTCCATTGTTGATCGTGCCTGCTCCATGTTTCGTCTCCAATGGGGACCATTGGTAAGTTCACTTCCCGTTCGTCTCCATTGGGGACGAAACGTAGTTACGATTTTTTAAAGCATATGTATTTATATATTAAAGCATAATTGTCTATTGCAATGGAATCTCAAATTATAGTATTGGTCGGTCATGTAAAGTACTTATAAATAACATGCTGTAAGTTAAATAGTTAAATATACCTTTGTTTCACACACTTTGAATTGCAGCTGACCTTTATGACGGAAATATAGTTGCTTTGGTTACAGAATCGATCAAACAAAACTTATGCCACTGTTCGTTATATTCCAGAGGTCCAATGATGGGATACCCCAACAACTCAGGCTATGGTCCCCGCGGGCCCCAGAACATGTACCAACTGCACCCAGGGCTGGGGGCGGGCGGGGGGCAGGCGGCGCGGCAGTACCCACCGCAGTACTACCGCCTGCCGCCGTCGCCGTATGCCGGCGCGAGGCAGGAGAGACCCCAGCATTCTCCGTACAGACATCACATGCAAGGTAACAACTATGGGGACATCGGCAGTCTTAGGGACTTTACTTTATTCTAATGGCCCAGAATGGACCCGCACATGACAAGAAACAATGGAAGACCTTACAAATAAAGGCTTATTTTATTTTATAATTATTATAAATTGACGACCTCTGTGGCGCGGTGGGCGAAGGTCCGCCTGCGACGCAGGAGGTTGCGCGTTCGATTCCCGCCTCGGGACAAATGTGTGTACGATCTGCAGATATTTGTTCAGGGCGTTCTGGGTGTTTTCTATGTATAATAAAAAATATCTATGTAGTGTATAGTATTATGTATATCAGTTATCTAGTACCCATAACACAAGTTCTGCTTAGCTTGGGGCTAGATAATGCTGTGTGAATTGTCCAGCATTATTTATTTATAACATATATTTCCAGGTCCGCCCGGAGGCCCTGGTATGCACGGCGCACCGTCCCTGCCGCCGGGCTTCCCTTACCGCGCGCCGCCGCCCGGCGGAGCCGAGCCTAATCATCACATAGGTAAGTCATTACTTCACACTAATATTATAAAGGCGAAAGTTTGTATGGATGTATGGATGGATGTTTGTTACTTCTTCACGCCAAAACTACTGCACGGATCTGGATGCAATTTTGCATAGAGGTAATTCTAATCCTGGAAAAAAACATAGGCTACTTTTTATCCCATAAATCTGTTCCCGTGGGATGAAAATCTACTTTTAATGTTTTCATAGGAACCTGTAAAGTGATAAAAGCGTGATAAACGCGTGCGAAGCCGCGGGGCGCAGCAAGTAGATAATAATACTACAAGCTTGTTATATTCTGCTGATAAACACCGACAGAAATCCATAGTGTTGCTTATAGTATAGTACATAGGAATGTGTTGCCACTGACGAGGGCACAATCAAACAATCGCTCCCCGTTCTGTTGAATATCAAAATCGATTTGAGTGCTTTGAACACTGGTCCGATAAACATTTAGCGCATCTACAGTTGATAGTGAAAAGTCATAGATGACGTCATACCCGCAGTACGGTCGCTTTGAACCTCGGCTGTGAACTGTGAATGATTTGTCAAATTGATATATAGCCCGTTATCTGTTCAAAAAGAGAAGAGTCGTGGGAATTGAGGGCGCTCGTGTGCAAATTGACAACTTTTGTTAGTTAACCGAAATGCCACGACTATTCTCTTTTTGAACTACGAGTATATGTAGTGCTATTGATAGTTCTTCTTTTGTATTTTATTATAAAAACTACCGCAGTTTGACGAATTAATTACGGAGGTAAGCGGGATGAAACGTTGGTGTTCTTGCAACACAAATAAGGTTCGTAGTCAACCCGCTTACATCCGTAATGTAATGAATTATTTTGTTTTCCAATATATTTAAGTAAATTGAACTATATCAAGCTGTTTATATAGTAAAAATTTGACTTGTCTAAGTACTTATTTTGTAAGTCTAAAGAAATAAACGATTTGACTCTGACTCTGACTCTATTGTGACAAACAAACTCACTTACAGTTCCTTTTATCACTTTACAGGTTCCCCGAACTCGCACCCGCAGAATCTCGGCCCACCGACGACGTTAGGCGGTCCCGGCCCAAGCGGGGCTGCCGGCCACTTACCCACCCCGGGCCATTTAGGCCCACCCAGTCATCTGAACCAACTAGGGAGACCGCCTGGGTTACCTCCTAACCACCCGCAAGCGCACGACGGTCCACAGAACTCTCACGGGTCACCGGTACCCCATGGGCAAAACACTCACGGTCCAAATCCACTTGGCCCGCGGCAGTCGTTAGATAATCAGAGGCATCCGTTGGAAGGTCCCCGACAACAGATGGATGGACCGCGGCACCCGTCGGAAGGACCACGGCACTCGTTGGATGGCTCGCAAAGACACCCGTTAGATGGTCCTCGACACCCATTAGAAGGACCACGACACCCTATGGATGGCCCACCGCGACACTTATTAGGACCGCGACATCCATTGGACGGTCCAAGACACCCATTAGATGGCCCAAGACACCCATTCGATGGCCAAAGACACCTATTAGACGGCTCAAGACATCCGCTGGACGCAAGACACCCATTAGAAGGCCTGAGACACCTACAAGAAGGCCCACGGCTGCCACTAGACGGTCAAAGACACCCATTAGAAGGCCTAAGACATCCACAAGACGCTCGAAATGTCCAAGACGGATCACCGAGTCTACCTAATTCGCAGATACCTCGGAATGCGCAAGACTTGCCGCAAGGTCTCAGGGCTTCGCCCTCGCCCGGCACCTCGGGTATGAAGCATGGAGCGCCCGGTGCACAAGATGAGCCTCCTATCAAGATCAAGGCTGAAGTCAAGACGGAGCCCGAGTATAGGTAACTTATTTTAATGTTTTAGGCGCAAAACCCATTAAGACGCAAGATGCCTTACTTTTTAACCTTAGATTAAAGTTATATACGTTGATCTATAAGAGTTTCGTTAGGCTAGTCTTTACACTTACTATTCACTTACACCTGGTTACATCTAACTAGAAAGAAAAAAAAAATGAGGTTATGACAGTTACAAAAGTAACGAGTAACGTGGTTTTGTGGCCTTAGTTACTAATAACAGTGTGCCCATTACTTCATGAAACGAAGCTGTCAGTCACCCAAACTCCTGCTCCGATACTTCAAGGATCTGGGCTGGTTAGGGCCTGCTTAGGCAGGGGGATAATGCACAATACACTCCTATGCGAGACGTCCGTGCAGATCTTAGTTCCCCCACTTAGAATTAGAATTACTTTATTAATTTGAATAACTTTTAGATCGCCACCAACGTCACCTGGCGAAAGCGTGGGATCTCGCGAGGAAACTCCCCGCCACCCCAAAATGAAGCATACAGAGAACAAGGACCGACGGCCGCGCTTCCCGCTCGGCCCTTACGCGCCCTCATACGCACCGGTGGCGCACTACCCGCCGCATTACGCGCAAGAACATCACATACAGGTAACTAAGATAAACCACACAGAGAACAAGGACCACTGGGAGTTCTTCAAACAACTTCTACGTCCGCATAAGTATTTTTTTCCAATTTGTAATATCGATTTTTAATGGAATATGAAGTTATCTCACGATATTTTGTTATTTTCAGCAATACCTATCAGCGGAGAGACCGCGCAGCCCTGCGCCGAACGATGCCTCTCCGCGGCCTCCATACTTCCCCCCGCACCTCCGACCTTACGGGCTACCCCGCCCCGGGTTACCGCATCCGCATCATATTGATCAATCGCAACATGGCCCGCGGCCGCATCACCCAATGCCCAGCCAATCACCCACAGGACCGCGACCACTTCACCCCTTACCGAGCCAATCGCCGACTAATCTCCCACCGCGACCGCATCACCCGATGCCCAGCCAGTCGCCTACAGGACCGCGTCCGCATCATCCAATGGATCAATCACAAATCGAACCGCGATCGAATCATCCGATGCCAAATCAGTCGCCAAATGGCCCGCGACCATTTCATCCGATGTCGGATCAGTCGCCAATCGGCCCGCGTCCGCATCATCCGATGCCAAGTCAATCACCTACTAATCTGCCACCGCGACCGCATCATCTTATGGATCAATCTCCAATTGGACTGCGACCGCATCATCCAATCCCAAGTCAATCGCCAACTGGATTACGCCCTCATCATCCGATGGATCAATCGCAACATGGACTGCGTCCACAGCATCCAATGCCAAGTCAATCGCCAAACGGCCCGCGTCCCCAGTACCCGATGCAAAGTCAATCTCCAACCGGACAGCGACCGCATCATCCAATGGATCCGTCACAGATTGGTCCTCGCCCACATCATCCGATGCCCAGTCAGTCACCAAACGGACCTCGTCCACACCCTATGCTGGATCAATCGCAGATGGGACCGCGTCCGCATCATCAACTGTCGGATCAATCGCAAATGCAGCGTCCTCATCCAATGCTAAGTCAATCGCCAACCGGCCCGCGTGCCCCTCACCCAATGCAAAGCCAATCACCAACAAGCTTGCCACCGCGACCGCATCATCCATTACCGAGTCAATCGCCGACAAATCTGCCTCGGCCGCAAGGCCCACCTACCCCCATATCTCTCCACCGTCCCCCGCACCCCTCGCGTTTCCCCACACCTCACGGCTTGCCCCCGCACGCCCATTCTCATTCAACTCTAAACACACACGCGAGCGGTCAGCCAGTACAAGCGCATCTACCCTCTAGATCTCCCATTCGTTCGCCAGGACCTCGACAGAGGTCGGTGACCCCGCCACAATCGCTACATCAGCCGTTTGCAACGCCCTTAGTCCAGCGTGCGCATGAACGCGCTAGCCCTAATGTACCCACCCCGTATACATACGATCGACGGGTGTTGCCCCAGCCAATACCTAGAGATTCCCTACCTCCCCATACGCAGCCAAGGCGCGAGTTTGAACACCCAGAACAACGTACTTTCGAACCAACTGAGCGACGTAATTTCGAGGAAGCGAGACGGAATTTCGAACCGTCCGAGGCGCGGCGTGATTTCGAACCGTCCGAGGCGCGGCGTGATTTCGAACCGCCTGAACGACGAGACAATTTCGAACCCGCTGAAGCGCGACGCGATTTCCAACCTACCGACATACGACGTAATTTCGAACCCACAGAGGTACGCCAGAACTTCGGACAACCCGAACAGCGGCAATGTTTCGAGCGACCGGATGAGTTTGAATCGGATTCCCCGACTGAAACTCAACAAGCCGAGGCCGATTCGACGATAGCAATAAAAACCGAGCCCGTGACAGTCAAAGAGGAACCTGGCAGAGAGGAAAGTGGCGTGTTTGGAGGCCTCGTTAGCTATTTCTCGAGTCAACACGAGGACGATATCGATGCCTAAAAGTCACGAGAATAGGGAGTTAGTTCCGACTGGTCTCACGGTCTCACCCTTTATTTCTTTCATCAACCATTTAGGGAGAAAACTTGCACCAGTTTCTTCAGCTACAAAAAGTTGTCGCTTGTAGTGTAAATGTGTTGGTGGAAAGTTTAGAGTATAAATTGACAACTCCAGTATTCACTCGCTTAGTAATAGGAGTAATGACAGTAAAGATAATGTATTTAATTAGAATTGATCTGAGTATCACACCTAGAGATACCATATTAACACTGCAGTGATCTAAATAGAAACTAATCTCGCATCTTGCATACATTTTTGACATGTTTTGAAGACGAGTAGTGCCGTTTGGTTTGCTTACTGCAATGTTAACTTGGATGGAGTCTAACTTGTAAATAGTACTATAGATATTATTTATCCTCTGTATGATATTAAAATGTAATAAAGTGTTAGAACTAGAGTATATTTAAAGAGACGAGTCTTTTTTGGCCTCGAATAAGCGACGTATTATTATTTTTGGTTATGTTTATTAAGTGAGATTTATTTATATACAAACAATAGTACTTACTGTATTGTATACTCTAGATACGAATTTTATTAAAGATCGATACGATATGACAATTTTTTGCAAAAATAAATGTTTTCTCCTAAGATTGGGTTTCAATAAAACTACAAACCGTGTATAATTGTAAAAATATATTTTAGTAAATTTATTTCCGTGGTCGTCCTGCTACTTTCTTATTTCCTGCCGCTTGTTTGTTTTTCCCTCCGAAAGAAATAGTTTGCTCTACAACAAAAAAAAACAGACGATAAGTTATCTTTCACATGATTTTTACCTCACTACATTGATTTATTTATTTATTTATTCAGGGCAACCAACTAGAGATAACACAAGGAATACAAATTATAAAACAAAATACTTAAAACTAGTGCTCTCAATTACATGATCTTTCCTTGGGCCTATGAAATAGTTATTTGTTCAACAAGTTGGTAAAACGATTTTTTGTTGTACGTGCCAATATTAAATCCCAGGCTGGCGAAGCAGTCTACAGTAATAGTCACTCGCTACGCTTGTGACTTCTGAGGTAGCGAAGACAAGAGGCACGAAACAAATTTTTGCCCTCTAGTTAAACATCTTTTCACCACGGCTAGCTAGAAAATATTAAGTAGTTTTTGAGCAGTAACGTCACCGTTTTCTGGTGAAAGTGGTGATAAATACTTTCTAGCTGCATAGCAAAAAAGTTCATTTTAGCTTTCACCTCTCCGTCAGATTACTAACAGATGTCTTGATGAGTCGAGACAAAATACCGTAGAGGAAATCTCTTTCCACTATGTAAATTGAGCGAGCATAAAACCCAGTAACCTACTCGTAGCTAACGCGCTAACCGACACTTAGGATTTCAAGGATACTTTTGTCCAATGGTGGAATAATAGGAAACAAAATATTACCTGGAGGAGCAATCTTGAGCGAGATGTCGTATGTTTTGCTCTTAGGCTTTTTAGCTGCCGGTTCAGACTTTTCAGGAGTTTCTGTCGGAGTTACGGTCTCTTGCGTGGCAGCCCAGCCGTCCTGAAAATGACAAGACTTTGTTATATCATACTAGCTGCACCCCGCGGCTTTGCACGCGTTGTTCCTATGGAAAAGTTAAAAGGTGATTTTTATCCCACGGGAACAGATTTACGTTTTTTTATCCTACGGGAAAAAAGTTGCCTATGTTTTATTCCAGTATTAGAATTACCTGTATGCAAAATTTCAGGCAGATCCGTTCAGTACTTTTGGCGTTAATAGGTAACAAACATCCATCCATACAAACTTTCGCATTTATAATATTATTGTGACATATAAAATGTAGATAGATATCAAATTGCTAGAGATTCAATAATCAGGTAGTGTCTCGAATGAAATTCCTCTCACCTCTGGATCTTCTATCTCTGGAGCGATAGGGAGGAAAGACAGCATATTCTCGTCTTCGCCTTCCTCATCGGAACTGCAGAATGCAGCAACAGGCTCGCAAGTGGTTACGTCTACCTGTTGTGCAGAAAAACGACGAGAGTTCAAAAGGAGACGCTTGACAATTTAACGCTAAGAGATCCTAAAGCTGTGCGTCCACCGGAACGAAATCGAAGCGTACGCAGCAAGGATTTGAAATCAATAAAAAGTATCAAATCTTGCTGCCTACTGAAGCGGCCGGGGACTGGCGTCTGCGGCTTGGGCCGTCCAATCAGTTGGGTCATCCAGTTAGTAAGTAGGTATAAAAAGCTCGACCTGCATTGTCCTGGCAGTCGCGTAATAGAGAATCGTCTCATAATCAGCCGTGGATGTAGCAATAGTCGACTAAGGAAATACACACTTCTAAGTATTTTTACACCCCTACTGCCATCACCATGACGACCTCTGTAGCGCAGCGCACGCAGGAGGTTGCGGGTTAGATTCCCGCCTCGGGGCAAATATTTGTACGATCTGCAGATACTTGTTGAGGGCGTTCTGGATGTTTTCTATGTAGAATCTCTATTTTTTTCGGTCCGTATCAGAAGGACAACCTAGCATAAAAGTAAAATGACCTACTAGTAAAACGTCTGGAAATTATTTCGTCGTATAGATTATGTAGTCAACAATAATTAATTTTGTTTTAAAAAACTATAAACCGACTTCAATTTTTGTAGTTTTTTCATGGATCCCATTGTCAGAACTGAACAAAATTAAAATGGGACCACACGGGAGCTTTCATATAAAAAAAAGAATCATGCAAATCGGTCAACCCGGTCAAAAGTTCTGAGGTAACAAACATAAAAAATACAGTCAAATTAAGAACCTCCTTTTTTTGAAGACGGTTAAAAAAACTACCCTATTCATTATGAATGTCATAACACGCATTCATAATGAAAGTAGAACTAACCTCAACTTCCTCATCCAGCAGACTCTCCCCGGCCTGGTCCACGGAGCGGTCTTCATCCTCCACGTCGAACTCACTCTCTCTCTCCTCGTACTCTACATTCTCATCCAACTCCTTAAAATCCGGCGCGAATGCTGACCAGTTCTCCACTTGGTTCTGTGCCCATATTGATACGACACCTGAAATGAGAAAGATTTATTTATTTATTATTTATAAAAAGTCAAATTATGTATAAGAAGATGTCCGTCGGAGGGAGTCTTCAGACTCTAAAATATGGGTTCAACACCTCGCATGGGGCGCAAAAATGGCTATCGACGTCACTGCCTGCCTCAAGGTACATAAATACCCCAAGCCTGCCTGCATGAAGCTAGTAAATAGAAAAAATATCGCAAACACGTACCCGCACTAATACTTGCTATAATCGGCCGGATAGGATGCCACACGACATCCAGAAACAACTCCCTCTTACTCTTCACAAGATTAGCATCTTTGTTCTTAACTCTAGCACTCCCTTTAGCTCAAGAAAGCAGCCAAAACCTATTAGAAAAAGATACGCGCCCGAAGTAATAGGTGCTAGCTATATAATCGGCCGGATATCGGCTATCCGGCCACCCGGCCATCCAGTAACAACCCCTCTTACTCTTCACGAGATTAGCATCTGTTCTCAACTCTAGCCCTACCTTTAGCTCAAGAAAGCAGCCAAAACCTATAAGAAAAAGATACGCGCCCGAAGTAATAGGTGCTAGCTATAATCGGCCGCATAGGTTGCCACAAGACATCCAGTACTTAACAACTTGGTGCAGAATTTTCACGAAAATAGCATCTATAGGTACCTAACCTCTGCCCAAGAACTAAACTGGAGTCAGAAGCTATAAGAATAATTAATTTTGTTTAAAAAAACTATAAACCGACTTAATTTTTTATAGTTTTATTATGAATTTTCATGGATCCATTGTCAGAACAGAACCAAATTAAAATGAGACCATACGGGAAGCACCCGCTTTCATATAAAAAAGAATGATGAAAATCGGACCACCCAGTCAAAAGATCTGAGGTAACAAACATATAAAAAATAAACAGTCGAGAACCTCCTCCTTTTTTGAAGTCGGTTAAAAAGATACGTACCCGCACTAATACTTGCTATAATCGGCCGGATAGGATGCCACACGACATCCAGTAACAACTCCCCCTTGGTGCCGTGTAAGATCTTCACGAGATTCCCGATAGATTTCTCCCAGATGTACAAGGCGTGTTGTCGAGCTGATCCGGCGCAAATGTATTCACCGTCGCCGGAGAAACAGCATTTCTTCCACGTTGTTCTAGAAGAAAACATTGCAAGGAGCCTTTTGAAAGCGAACCCCTCAATACGTAAAGGCAACTCAGGGGGGTTATGCTCTCTGACCAATTCAACGTCTTACTAAACGACTGCCGTAAAGCTTCTTATACCGTTTGTGTGCTAGTTGGGTTGTCCCTCTGATACCATAAAATAAGCTACTGCGCAGTCATTCGCGCGTGCCTACTTTGGGCTCATAAAGATTAGCGTGTCCAGTCTCTTCAATCGTAGTGGCTCATTGATTTATTAAAAAGGGAAGATAGGTTACGTTCTCCCAGCGCTTACTCAAAAAATGGCATGTGTTACAACTACACGCAAACACATACGCTCACAGTTATATTTCCAGTCCTGTGCAATACAAAAAAGAACATAGACGGAAAGACGTATCTAAGACCGAAGTGAGACCGAGACAACAATATTTGACGCGAATTACGACCGCCCGTGCCGCCGGTCAGACGGTGACTGAGGTGGGAGCACACAATTTTACACAATTTGAGGTTGCCACTTTCGAGATACCAGTACCTCATCTTCCCTTTTTAATAAATCAATGTAGCTGCTACGAAGAATGACCTTCTTCATAGCGTGTCGGCCTTTTGCATGAATTCGCACGTCTAGCACGTCCAAGTTGCAGTTGCAACACGTGGTGGGGACGGCTGTTTACAACCGCATTCCAACTTCTATCACCAGCGCACAATCCACTCATTCTTTTAAAGTTAAATTGAAAAAATGGCTTATTACGCAATCGATCTATCATGATAATGATTTTAAAATGTGTGTGATGAATGTGATGATTTATGTTATTTAATTTTATGTTTATTTATTTTAGATAGTTCAACTTTATGTATAAGTTACATAATTTATTAAAACCCTGTAACATGTTAAGTTATTAATAAAGTACTATGAACTATCTAGTATGTGTCGGTAGCACCACGCGCTGCGCGAGAATGGAGCGTGTGATGAAAATGACGATATCTCTTAAGTTTTGTTGGCAGCTACACTTACTTATTTACAAGGTCCTGTAGCTTCTGAATAGGCTCAGGTTCCCCGTTCATGCCACATTTGAGTGTGGTTTTCGCGTCGTAAACTCGTATTACTCGATCTGAAGTGTTCACTAGGAAACAGCTGTAAATTAAGTTTACGTCAGTATGTGAATTCTGAGGGAGTCACATCAAAATTACCGGCAAACAAAACACTATCGTCGGTCAGCGCCCTACAATAATAATAATTAAAAATAAATAGTTCCGGATTAGCTGTGTGTTGCTGGCTTAGAATTTGCACCACCCCATCTCTTCCCGTGGGTGTCGTAAGAGGCGACTAAGGGATATCCACCGGGGGGCGGGCAGTAGCATCCCCTGGAGAAAAGTTCTACCACCGAACTGTGATCCCCAACCCGCATACCCAGCGTGGGGATTATGGGCATTACCCTCTATTTGGTATACGCCAGTAAGGTGCTTATCAAAGGGGAGGCTTGCGTCCAGCAGTGACCAATACAGGCTGTTGAGATTGAGGTTGAGTGCCGCTTAATTCACATACAGCATCATCTAGCCCCATATTCTTTGGGTAGTGTCAAAGCGGGCCAAGAGGGCTTGTGTTATGGATACTAGATAAATTATTTATTATACATAGATAGATATTTTTTACTATAGAAAACACCAAGAACATAATATATCTGCAGATCGTGCAATTATGTTTTCCCTCCAGCGTCGCAGGTGAAATTCGCCCACTGAGCCACAGAGGTCGTCAATACAATATCACCGGAATGTCGCCAAAGTATAGCCTGGAAACACTGTCGCCGTCATGATTCTATAATCAAGTAAACTACGCCGTCAATATGCGGCGCCAAAACGCTGCGCTGTCGGCGGGTTCAATGTGCAACTCCATAAGCTTTTATCATCATCATCAGCCTATATTAGTCCACTGCTGGACATAGGCCTCCCCTAATGAGCGCCATAGCGCCCTGTCTTCAGCTTCAGCTTGACGCATCCGCCAAGCTTTTATACATAGTTTATTTAGAACTTAACAGTAATAACAAGGCAAACAATACTCACTCTCCCCTTCTCGCGAATTCTATGCTTTTAATACTTGTTGTACTTGATGTTCCGACTGTGATCTTAAAACTAGCTTTTACTAATAATGATTGGGAGTCCAATATTAATATTTTGCCCTTTGCATTGCCCGTATATACATAATCCCCTCTTCTATCAAATGATGCTATTACATTTATGTCACCCTGAAAGAAAAAAAAAATTATTTGAGTCACATTTTAATCAGCAAGTAATTTGTAAAACTCCCTCATTCATCCCCTCTTTCATCGTCTGCTAACACAAAACCGCTGCTGAGTAGTGTTATTTCTTAGTCTAACTTATGTCAATAGAAGAAGACAGAGCAAAATTTAGCAGTGTGGTAAGTTAGCAGACTATTATGAATAAGGGAGTAAATTAAATTTGTGATAGAGTCTGTTCAAAATGAGAGGAGTTGTGGGTATGGAGGTTGTGCATGTGCCAATCAACAACTTTTGTTGCATTGACAACACAGCTCTGTCAATGCAGTACAACTAAAACTGCTAGTTCACCGAAACGCCCCAACTCTTCTCTTTTTGAACAGGCTCTACCATATAGAATCATTTAGGCCTGTCTATTGTGTACTGGGTATTAAGTATTAACCCAGTGATATCACATCACACTAATATTATAAAGGCGAAAGTTTGGATGGATGTATGGATGGATGTTTGTTACCTCTTCACGCCAAAACTACTGAACGGATCTGGCTGAAATTTTGCATACAGGTAAGTCTAATACTGGAATAAAACATAGGCTACTTTTTATCTTTTTAATGTTTTCATAGGAACAACGCGTGCGAAGCCGCGGGGCGCAGCTTGTTATTGAATAAAATATTTATTTGTCTTTGTATTATCTATGGCTGATTCAGCTGCTTGTTGATTAATAGAAACATTAGAAACATAGATAGAAAATACTTACATCATCATCAATAGGCAGTATTTTATGTTCCCCGTCAGTATCCACAAGTAATGCTGCATGTCTCATCGGACACACTAGGAACCTCCGGTCATTCCTCGGGTCAAACTGCACTCGGAGTATGGGTGTAGGGAACCTGTAGCGCTGCTCGCATTCTCCCGAGAGCACATCCCATATGCAGACATTGTGGTCTGTTGATGCTGATAGCAGCTGGAAGAAGCAAGATAAAAAAAATGTATAGAACTTGCATTGTATCATTATTTTGAAATTACAAAACTGTACATGCTTACTGAAGTTAGTCACAATGGGATATTTACCATGCTTTAAGTTTTTAGCTTTCCTGGTAAATATCCCGTTGTAAATAAACAGCATTAATAACCATGGAACCATGTTAAATAACAATGAAAATAATTTATGCTAGAACTTTCATTCTTTCCTAGGATAATAACTGAGTATCTACTGAGAAAAAGCCTAGCAATTTTTAAAATGACTCTACATGGCTGCATTTGTCCAGCCATCAGTGGCAAGCTAAATCCCAGTTTTTACATGTTCATTCATAAATTAAGCATATTCCAGACTATTAACTCCTAAAATTACAAGGAAACAAGTAAAACAAACAAGTAAAATTGCATTTAACTTGATTGTTAAACTTTTCAATAAATCTAGTTTATTACCATTTCACAACTACCAGTACCTTTTTACAATTCCTTGACCAGCTAAGACTGCAAACAGGGTAAACATGAGCCGATAGTGATTTGGCAATGCCTCTTGTAAGGAAGTCCCATATGAATATTCTTCCGTCATTGCATCCTACTGCTAGGAGAGTACCTCTACGATTAAAAGCGCAAGTCGCCGCTAAGGATATTGAATCTAAGGACCCATCGAATTCCTGAAAAGAATAAGCTGTAAGATATTTGTCGAGGAACTACATTCAAATATTAATGTTCCAAACTAATGAACTGTCTCACCTCAGGATAGTTTTGGCCAAAAGATTCTGGAAAAGAAATAAGTATTACTTTATTTATTTGTTTACATCTTTAGAATGTGAGAAATTTATCAAATAAACTTACCGAGTAACTCTAAGTTCATGATGAATAACGATGTTTAGATGTAAAATTCACTGAATATGTCCTTGCTTGAAAGGAATGCTAAGAATTAAATCATTTTCAATTCAAAAAACGTAAAATTAGAATTTCTTGCTACAAACAAATACGCTGTGCGGTGCGGAGCGGCGAGCGAAGCGAAGGCGTTGCAGTTGCCAACTGCATAAAAAGTCTCCGAAAGTAGCCAGAAATCATACGTTATAATACCTACGAATAAGAATAGTCAGGAAGGGTAATTCAGAACAAACTTGAAACAAAAAGTGGGCCTAGCTCAAACCAAAATGACGTATAAGTCAAAAAACTAATCATAGCCAAAGTTCCAATTAGACATTGCTTCGTGATTAGTTGAATTCAGAACGAAAGCAGGGATTGGTTGGCGCTTGCTAAATGAAAGCGGTGATTGGTTCGCGCGCGTACTGCAATGTCTGCTATGACAGCTGAAACAAGGCAGCGTGGATGATGTTATGCAATAAGTAGAGCGAACCAAGTTATTAATAAAATAATATAATGGTTAACAATGTTTTTTTATTAATTTGTTTTTGTTACTTTGTACACATCAATGAAATCTATGTTCCGTGATATATGATTAATTTATAAAGTTTTAGTCTAGAAGATATTAAAAAAGAGTCTTTCTTCGCAATGTAGTGAAGACAGATTTTCAGATGTTCAACGATAATATCTTCAGTATCAAATATTTTAGAAAAACACTGTTGATATTACTGACAGATTACTAGCTCGAATAAGTGATTTTCCGTGGTCATTTATTTTTATTTATATCTTATTAGTGTCTCGGTGCGTGAGCATATTTTAAACAAAACCACCGATGGATACGAGAGTACATCGAAATCATTCAAATTAATTAGCTTGTGAAAATATACATTTTCATTCATTCTGGATAGTTGATTTTGATTTGCAGTTTCCGGGTAATAAAGCATATAATTTATTCCACGGTTTCTGGCAGTTGAAGCGTCGTTGGTCTTACATGTTTGATAACACCGTGCAATTCTTCTCTTCTGATTTATACTCTGCTGGTTTTCATAGTTTTCATTCGTAATTGTGTTTTGTCGTTCTAACTTTACTGCACTTATCCACTTATTTTTCCGAATAGGATCGGCAGGAAAACTAAAACACAAAATCAAGCAAAATAAATACATACATAAGTGTTATAAATATATCTTAATTGTATTTGTTACATTTCAATATTTCATCAACAAGAAGAAATAATATATTTTTTTATTATAAATAATAACAAAAAATAGAAGTCAAAAATTTACTGACTTCATCTTGCATAGTATTGAACATTTCATTTTGATGACGTATTTGAACATCTATGAATGTAATTATAATTTAGCTACTACTTACTAGTGAAAAGTGATCCCTAGGCATTTTAATCTTGTACGGCTCCTGCACCACTTCACATGTTGGCATGATGATTCACAGCTATTTCACAAAGATACTCACGAAAACGTCTGTGCAGACTGGACGTGTGTTCGCTTGCAAGATAAATATCCGACTGATGGCACGCTGAGCCCGACTTTTAAGCCCCGCCTACTTTAGCACAACTTTGGTTGGGGCATTTTTTTAAAGCAGTTACTGTTCCTGGCTATTCTTATTCGTAGTATAATACTGTATTTTAATACAGGATATCATACATAAATAATCATATGGCAGCCACCATGTTGAGAGAAATACGATGGAATCGGGACCGAAACCAAACGAATTGTTTATTGATATTGGTAGTGAAAAGAGTACCTATATTATTTAGGTACTGGTTTCTACGGACTCCATCTGTGACAGATGGAGTGCGTTTCATTTCAATAGACTAGGATTTTGTCACAAAGTGTTTGGAAAAATCAAATAAATTTCATTCATATTTTGGAAGGCTCAATTAAGTTATAGAATTTCACTACGCCACGTAAATTAACAAAAACTTAATTCTAATTAGACTCTACGCGTAAAAAATAGAAAAAATATTTTATAAAATCAGTGACAATAAGTTTTACGTAGAACGAATTATATAATAACAGTGATGAGTAGTGATGACCTTAAGAATTATTATTATTATTATTATTTTAATATCCAGTGCGCATTGATTACATACTTCTAAAGAATGAGCCCTAGTATGATTACGATCTAGCCACAACGTGGGCTAATGAGTAATTTGAAATTAACCTAAATTGCTAGCATAACTTATTCTAAGAACGTGTTCATTATTACCTTTCTTATCGTCTCTATATATGTATAAGGTTTATGGGAAGACACTTTGTTCTTGTGTTCTTTAGTTTGTTGCACTTCATTTCACTAGTATAAATTCATTACACTACACTAACTCAAAGGGTTTTTTCCTTTTGAGCCATCACTAAGTCTGTATTGTCAAGGAGCTGGATGGCCTCGACGTTGACATGATGATGAAGCCTAAATTAATCGCGTTCACTATTCCCCTCAGTACTTTATTTTGAAATCGCTAGATTATTTGGATATTGCTCTTTCTGGTACAGCCCCAGAGCTGTATACCATAGGTCCATACTGGCATAAGGACTTGTTTGTAGAGTAAGAGTTTCTTCCAATTAACCAGTACATTCTTTTGTATCTTAGTTCTAGCTCGTCTTTTTTCTTCTTAACGTGAGCTTTCCAGCGTAGCTTCGAGTCAAGCGTCATGCCCAAATATATTGCCGAAGCTTTTGCTTAAGAAAAATGAATCGAGAAAATCAAATAATTGATATTGCAATGTAAAATCATCACCTTACATTACAAGAGTATTGCGTTTTTTTAGAATTTAATGAACTGGACGTGGACGTGAATATTAGGTTAGCTCTAGGTATAAAACCGTGAATACTAGGTTAGCACTAGGTATAAAACCTAGTGCTAACCTAATATTCAGATGACAAGTGATATGGATCAGTTGAGCTACCTTTAGATTTTTCTTTGCAATAGTTTTCAGTTAGTTCAATCGATTCATATGTAAATAATAATAATATGGTTTTAATTTATATCTATTATTTAATTGTAATTTTCATTCTAAACATTCATTCGCGAATTATTACTTGTTTCTGGGCTGGTTTCCGCAACTAGGCCGCAAGTGGGCCCTTTTTGCGTCGTGAATTATTATATAACTTGACGGCGCATCAACAAGCTGAGTGCGCCATCTATGCAGAGATAGGGTGAACTGTGGGAGCATTCACTCTCACGTAACATCGGGGGGGGGGGGGCATGGTAGCGACGGCGGCCATAGAAAGTCTTACGAAGTTATTGTATTCTCTTTGATAGAGAGGAGGAAGATGGACGCCGGTCGCACCAGCCAAACGCGACGGAACGTGTTTTCTCGATTTATTATTATGATTTCAATGTTATATCATTGTGTTGGTGTTCTGTATTAATTACTAACGTTTATTTGTGTGATGAAGTGATTGTGACACCAACTGTGGACGATACTTTGATTTGAACAAAAACTGGTTCTTGCATTTTACCTACGTGTCTTTACCTACTTGTGATTGTGTTATATCTACGTAATTAATGATAAACTAGGTGGACTTAGTGATAATAAATATTAACCGTAATTATTATCCCAGTCGTTTTATAGTATCGTAAAATATCGAATTCGATATATCGAATTCGAGAACAAAAAGTCAGAGATCACGCCCGCAAATGACAAGCTCGGATCATGCGCCTTTAAACTTTATATTATTGTAGCTACAATTATTCCCTGGCGTTGGTAATACTCTTACTTCTAGCGTTACTGACAATGGCACAACTTTTGACGTTGACTTTCAAATAAATCTCGGCACCATAAAAAAAGAAATGGAAGTGAAATGCACGTACACACTACGGAAGCTTCAGGGAAAACTTGTGCATATTTTTTGTCTGTGCTTTTTGCTGTTTTTCCCTAATTCCTACATTGCAAGTACAACACTAAGATATTTTAATCTGTGCAATTTTGTTGTTTGGTGTTCAAGCGGTTTTTTAGATGAATATTTTCAGATTGTGATATTTCACGATTATTAGTAGCATTTGCTTCGAAAAATTCATTAACGATCGTGTTAAGTGCCATTTTCTTCTAAACATGGCATTTTCCGTCGCATGGGATGCATACCAAACAAATATTTGTGCTGGCCTCAGTTCACTGCAGCAGGTATTGCTTTGAATTATCTCCCAAATTACATATCATGCTGCTCGGATTCGCAAGTTGCGACCTGGCCAAGTATCCCCTGATAATAGGCCACACACTGCCTCAACAAGCTCATGTTCAAAATGTGGATATGCGACACCAACCTGCAGATTCTGTGAGGAGGCGAAGGAAACGCCTCTCCATCTTCTAGGAGAATGCGGAGCACTCATGCAAAAACGTAGCATCCATCCGGGCAAGCATCTGCATAGCCCAGTTGAACTACGAGACATCACTCCGAAGAAAATTCGACAGTACCTAGCAGTTGCAAGGATTTGCGGCGAACTATAAACAGTACTGCTTCACACAAACACACTAAGTGGCCATTATAGTAAGCCTATCATGGCTGTAGTAACACGAAAGCCACATTAAGCAAATAATAAAAGGCTATACACAAAATTATTTGTGAAATCACCTACAAACCTAAACCGTGTCCAGAGTTGCTGTGCTAATAAAATCTCCTTTTTCAACAGCGTGGCCGATTCGTAGACATGACCATAGCTGCTGACGGGCATTATGTGAAGGCTCACCAGATGGTGTTGTCGTTAGTCAGCCCATACATCGGAGATCTCATCTCTTCAGCTGAATGTCCGCACCCTGTTATATTTCTTAATGTAAGTCAGAGATATTTATTTTGGTTGAAAAAACTAACAAAGCAAGCAAGCCTGTCAGAACAACCTGACCAGTGCTGTTGTTTATTGCTAAGCCAATCAGAACAACCTGACCAATGCATTTCATTGCTAAGACTGTAACATTCCCTTTGTGGTGTTGGTGTTCTCCTTCTGGTGGTCATGTAGCAATCCAGTGGCAGCTATTTTAGTGACACAATTTGATTTATTTTAGATTGTGTACATTTTCAAATTAGTGTAATATAATGACTTTTTTCATAAACAAGCCATACTGTAATTATTATTTATATGCAGAATTTTTAATTTTATTTCAAACAATGCCTTATTATGGCATGGTAATAAACCGCAGAAGCCACTATAAAACATTTTTATTATTCATTGAACTAGCTATTAGCATACCATATCTAATGAAATACTCTGAAAACAAATGTAGAACACATTTTTATTGTTTTTCTTTGCAGCAAGTATCCTATCAAACACTGCAGTCAATCCTCCAATATGCATACACTGGGGAGGTGCTGGTAGCGAGGGATAAAATCAGTGAATTCCTAGAGGCATGCAAGTCTCTTCACATACGGGGTGTGGAAGATTTGGTAAGTAAACCATCTTCTTTGAAGCTAAATTTGCATACATGTAGTGGTAATCCTTTAAGAGTACACTGTTTGTTATCAGTGAGCGCAGCCTAAATGCATGCTATGTCACCTGTCATTATAGACATACCTGCATGATAGAATGAAATGCACAATGGTTTATGCTGCCGAACAGATTTCAGCACAAGGGTCAAGAAAAACTATTGAATATATCGCTTCAAAATATATTTATTTTAACTCATTAATAACTAAACTATGTCGGTAAACCCTTCATTTTAGAGTGTTTTTTCCCCGTGTGTTATTTATTTTCGCCCAAAATTAAGCTAAAATTTGTGCTAAAATACGAAAGTTTAGAAGCTTGTATTTTTCAAATGTATACTTTTTTTACTGTTTTAGTTATATACAAACATAGTTTATGATGGTATAAATTGATTTCATCCATAGTTTTGGATGGGTAACATCAAACAGCCTTGTAGTTACCCTTCCAAATTTGTATGAAAAAATGAGCGACTAGTTCCACCTTAAAGAAAACCTGGGCCACTTTTCATACCTTAAAACAGTTCCCATATGATATAAATAAGTTCAAAAAGTTTTCTTATAAACCAATGCATGCAAAACCATGGGCATTCTTATTATTATCTAAATTTTTTCCATCCAAACAGATGAATTACAATTAAAATATTTTTAAGTATGTAATTGACATGTAGAAAACCATTCTTAATAATATAATAATGCATGCTGTGTAGACCTGTAACAGCTTGATGCACTTAGCATCACTTAACTAAAAAATAATTATGTACCATGTAAGTTCAGGTGTACAAGATGTGGGCTAACCTAAATAAAATAAATAACTGAACTGAATTATAATTTCCAGAGTCACTCGGGTGTGGATAACATAGAGCAACAAACAGATTCAATGGGAATTGATGTTCTAGCTTCTGCATCATCAATAAAAACAGATGTGAAACCTTCATTTAGGTAAGGGCTTACATCTTAAAGGATTGCTCAGTTATCTATAGTAAAAAAAACGGTATTCTAGCGTAGATTGATTACTTATTAACAGTGTTTACAGTGTTTCTATTAACAAAATTATTTTGGCGTAAAAAATATTTTTGTACATTTTATCAAATCCTTACTTTCGCTGCTCAGAATTAAATGATCCTGAGTAGGGTTCAGATTGTCGCCGTGGGGCGCAGCTAGTATTCTATAAATATTGAATGGTAAAATAAATTGATGCAGTACAAAATGTGCTAGACAATATAAAAATACGCCAAATTTCGTTTTTCCCCTCACCATCTGATTTTCGGTTTGGTGCGCAGCCATTGAAGCCAACTTAACAGAACTCATAAAGATTTGCGCGGACTCTAGCTACCCATAACACAAGCTTTGCTTAGCTTGGGGCTAGATGATACTGTGTGGATTGTCCAGCGATGTTTCCTTATTTACTTCAGCTCAAGCAAGTATACAGCTTACACTTTTTTCCTTGATCCCACTAAAAATAAGTGTATCATTTCAGAGCGGACCACAGTGACAATGACGATACCATGGACTCATTTAATCAGGACGACACCTTCCGCGGAGAAACCACATCACCCACTGAGGATAAACCGGAGCTGTTTTCTACTACTAAGCCTATTTCTGGTATGTTTTTATTATGCATATCATCTGTAAAGTTTTTTAATCAAAGGCGTTGTTTACCAAAACTATAAAGAATTCAAGACCACACATGTTTTTATTATGCAAATCTTCTGTAAGGTTTTGTAACCAAAAACATTGTTTACCAAAACTATTTTTAATTCTAGAACAGTACTACACTCATATCACCTGTAGGTAATAAATAACCAACTCAATTTTTTTCAGACAACCTCCAATACACTGTGTCTGTGAAAGGTAGCCTGCAACTGGTTTGCAACAGATATCTATACTTCCTGATGAGTTCACGCAAGAGCGGCGAGCGGATGTGGCGTTGTATGACGTACAAGAAGAGGAAAGGAAGTGTCTCGTGCCGAGCATTTCTTGTTACTAAGGAAAATAAAATTACTAAACGGTAAATTACCGCCCGTAGGCTCAGACTTAGTCTGAGGACAAGCTGGGAAAACAGCTAAGGGCTCCTATACACGGCACGTTACCGTCGGCAAAGCAACTCTGTATGATCTATCTATAACGCGATCAGAACACATTATTATAAATATTTGTATGTTGTATGTTTCTATGTTTCCCGACGTTTCAACAGGTTTACACTCTGTCTTGTGTGTCACGACAGAGTTTAAAACGTCGGGAAAAATGGGTAAATAAACGCGATAAATACCAGTGAATATTTATAATAATATGATCTATATGTCATTTAGCTGCAAATTATGTCAACAGATCCCAATAACATCAATTTAAATTCACATGCTTGGAGTCGAGATAAAGATGTAGTTGTAACAATATTTAATGAAGAAAGTCAAAAATCTTAATTCAGCAAGTACTTTCCATTATGCTTAAAAATCAATCAGAAAGTTAATTTAAGGTTAAGTACTGCGTGTTAGTTTATCTTTTGTGCAGGTATATAAAAATCGAATAACAAAAAACTCGTCGACGGGTTCAAATGCCTTGTCGTCGGCAACGTGCCGCTTCAAAAAAGCTTATGTTTATAATAAAACCATTTTAATACGCACATCTCTAGTAAAAATATCCCGTAATTGCAATATCGACGACTTCTGTGGCTCGGCAGGCGGTGGTCCGCAGAGGTCCTGCGACGCAGGTGGTTGCGGGTTCGATTCCCTATGCCTCGGGACTTGATGAGTGCACGATCTGCAGATATTTATTCTGGGTGCTCTGGATGTTTTTTATGTGTAATAAAAAATGTAGTAAAATGTAGATTGTATTCAGTAAATCAGTTATACTTACATAACTGATTTACTGAATACAATCAGTTATACTTACTGATTTACTGAATACAATCTACATTTTACTACATTTATACCCATAACACAAGCTCTGCTTACCTCGGGGCTAGATGTTGCTGTGTCCAACATAATTCTTATTCTAATATCTCTTTTCAGAGTCGGCGCTCACAACCACCCTTTCCACGATTCGCAGATACTCAAAAGATTGAATCGAGGCAACATGTTTTCTGCACTGAATGAGGTTGAAACACATTTGGAGAAAGCGGCAGTAGACTCTGCTCAAGACTCTGATAACAACGAAACGAGTGTCATTATTATTCAAGACAAAAACGTTCGAAAATCTAGTTTGCCACAACTGACTTAGTAGTGTAAGATCTCGTTACACAACGACCTTCACAGAGCTGGTTTATCGATGAAATTTATTTTATATCAAATAGAATATGTTAATAAATATATCGATTATATTGCTAATGGGTTGACTAAGCCCCCATAAATATATCTAGCTAGAAACCAAATGCGTATGTCCCTCGCGTGTAAACATTGGGGTATAGATATCCCAATCACACCACGCGAGCTTCAGTCCGCTCCCGACCGCTATCCTCGTGCGACGACGCGACGTCAGGTTATAAAAAACAAAATGCGGTACAGTTCCATAATTAACTGTTCAAACAGCACCAAAAGTGCGTTGCAGGAATAAGGGGCAAACGACTACACGAGAACGTGATTAATTAATGAAAAGAGAGAAAAACAACAAGGAATTTATCGTTAACGGGAAACACAGATGCTAAATTTCTGCCACGAAATGGACTATGACTGCCACGGACGCGTGGCAATCATAGTCCATTTTTTTACTCGTGGCGGGTAGCCTGAAGGGTTAACAATAAAAAGTACTAGTAACTTAGATATGTACCTAAACCATTGATTTAAAAAGAGAAGATAGTTTACGTTCTCCCAGCGCTTACTCAAAAAATGGCATGTGTTACAACTACACGCAAACACATACGCTCACAGTTATATTTCCAGTCCTGTGCAATACAAAGAAGAACGAAGACGGAAAGACGTATCTAGGACCGAAGTGAGACTGAGACAACAATATTTCACGCGAATCACGACCGCCCGTGCCGCCGCCGGTCAGACGGTGACTGATGTGGGAGAACACAATTTTACACAATTTGAGGTTGCCACTTTCGAGCAACCAGTGCCTCATCTTCGTTTTTAATAAATCAATGACCTAAACTAATTTTATTCATTAACCAGCTCGGTGAAGGTCGGTATACTGGGATCCTAAACTATATGTTAGGTTATATCCGTAGATAGATAGAAGACCTAAAACTAAGGCAGGTACATAGAGTCTGTTCAAAAAGAGAAGAGTCGTGGCGTTACGGGAACTAACACTTTTAGTCCTAGGTACTGCAATGACAGAGCAGTGTTGTCAACGCAACAAAAGTTGTCAATTGGCGTCCTCCATTCCCACGACTCTTCTCTTTATGAACGACTCTACGTACTATGAAAGTATATGCTTAGCCATCGGTCTATGCTTGAGTAACGCTTCTATCATAGAAAATCGTTACCTTAGTAACGTTTTTTAGCATAGATCGATAACTGAGGAAGCTTTCACAATACGGGCCTTAGACTCCCACACAAATTAGGTAAGTACCTAACTTGCCTATAATTTAATTCTTATAGAATTATGAAAATGATAGGTAGGTACCTACGTAGTTTAGATTAATTGACTTTAATTTTTGATCTTCCTGTTAAAAATAACGGTGTAAGTATTGATTGTTATGGTTGTAATTGACTATTGCTATAATATAGTGTTAGAATTATCGAAGTACCTACACCTACGTGGTAGGTAAGTCTGTAAATGGTTTTTTTTTTCAATAATAAATTACTTTTAGTATATTTTGTTACTTTACTTGCCTTATTAACAATTACACTGATCGTAGCTCAATGATGATGATCTGATGATCATGGGCTCATTTACAAAATAAAGGTTCGTCTCCACTCGCACATAATTCGATTGACATTCAACGAGGCCTTAGAATCGCTTATATGGTAAGAACTGGATGGTACCGCGAATTCTTAGGTAGTTTTAACACCTTCATGGTCCAAGACGCAGGTGGCATTCTCCACCTCGTTCGGCTGCGGTGCGACCCGCAGGGGCGCGCTCCGAGGCTGGGCAGTGAATACGTTATACATTAAACAAGATGCTCCCTTCGTTCTTGTGGTTTTTCAAGGAACTTGAATACTAGATTACTTACATACCTAGGGATTACAGATTTTTATTCATAATACCAAAATATAACATGTTATCCAATTATATACAAAATAATATTATCGCTACGAAAAGTCCAAAATTATACAATTCATTTATGTCACAATGTACTAATTAAATAAGCCACTTTCTTAATTTTCTCTTAAATAATAATTTATGTAAGCTGCATTCGGGATCCAGTCGTGTAGCCGATTATACACCGGACCCATAATATATACCGACCTCTCAGATTATAAGTATAAGTACACCGGAAGGACCCTTAGTAGGTATATACCGACCTCTTAGATTTTTTTAGTGTGATGGTGGTAACGGTTTTTATTTCTACACAAGGCGCGCGCGGCGTGGCGGCCACGGCGTTGGATTGGAACAGGTCTACATTGTTGTGGGAGAAAGAGCCACCGTAGATTAGTTCACCGGAGAGAGTTAGGAGTTGTAGGTACTTCTTGAACAGTTCCCTGCATGAGGCATCGCTCGCAGAGTTCGCTTTTGCAACGAAGACCCGACGCGGTGCTCGCTAGCCTTCGTAGTGCAAAACAAGACCCTCTTAGCTTCCGGCAGAGTTTATCCGTATGCTTGTCCCATTGTCCACACTGGCTGCGAACAAATAAAACAATATTTTGTTTCATTATTATATTACACCAATATACGAGTAATATATATTAACATCATAGATTCCTCTGAAATCCGCCGTCATCATGAGATAGGTAATGAATTTTCTCCCGACCCCAAAAAAAAATCTAACTAGCATAAATGTAAGATTTTAAGAACCTAACCGTCCCCAGCCGCTTGCGCACCGCGCGCTGTTGAAGCACCACCGCCGTTTTAAAATCGTGAAATCTCTTCTCAAATTCCTCGTGCAGTTTCTTCAGTTATTGAGCGCACTCTGAGACAGGTGATATACTGCTCAGTTATGGCTCAGTTTGGAAAAATAGGTAAGTTCATTTTTCTCCTTAGGTACAACTGCAAAACAATTTAAGCTGCAATTTTAAGGCTTTTAAATGTCCCCAAAGCTCATCTAAGAATTGATTCTTGCCCTGAAGCTTCGTATTTAATTTATTTAGGTTTGACAGCAAATCTGTGAAAATGCGACATCAAGAAGCCAATTTTCGTCAGAAATGATCATATAGACGTCCCATTTACCTTGCGCCGTCAGAAAGTCTTGAATGTCCTTTCTAGTTCCACAATCTCTTAAAGGCATTACCACAGCTTCCTTTAGTTTGGTAGGAGGAGATCAGAGAACTCGTTTTCGGTGGCGGGCCAGATTTCAACGCTTCGCGGGCCGTAGTTTCCCCATCCCTGCACTAGACCTTGGCTTGGCAACACTGGGGGCATTGTTATGGTTTCTCCTTCTACGACTGGGGGTCACCATAATGCACGACAATATATTGCACGGCCGAATATGGCAATTATGCGCGACCAGTATTGTACTGCCTGATATTGTACACCTAAAATTGGAAGATTATGTCCTCTAAGGTACTTAAACACACCCCTTTCAGCCACAAAGTCGACAAGATCATTTCTTTAATTTATCAGAATTTAACTTCACTACTTTGCGAAGATACATAGATAACTTTTTATGTCCAGACAAAAAAAAAATATTAATCATATTTCACGAATTCATTGATGGGTAAATAGTAACTAAAAATTACAATACTAAAAATATTGTAAGTACATAATATTATTTTGTTATTGACTTGGTTTTTATTTAATTTATTTATTTATTTTTAGTACGAAAACATAAAATAATCACATAATATACAAGGTTCGGTCCTTTTCTTACACAACATCGTCCACGCCGCCATAACTCAGCTGTGACATTGCAGCACGCGCGCGAACTAATCACAGCATTCATTTATATTTTTCATTTCTATTTATACTATTTGGAACTTTGGATTTGATTCGTTTTTTCTAACATACGTCATTTTGGTTTGAAGTAGGATCACTTTTTTCTGAATGTTTGTTCTTTATGAACTAGCCTTTAATTATTCGTAATTTGTTCTGAATGAACTAGCCTTTCTGACATTTACTTCTTCGTAGGTTACTCACGTGTCAATAAATCTCAGCCGTATATTGAATTTTTCGAAATTTAAAAAGTCATGTACATGAATTATAAGGCTGTACAAATTTGGACACCCATTATTGTGCCGTACAATATTTTGTCGTACGTACATTATTGGATGGCTAGGTACTAGGTACCGGTTCTTTCTGTGATTTCTTTCGCTTGTTTGATTCGAAGTTATTGTATTCTCTTTGGTTTGATTATCAATTTATAGGTACTTTTGTTTGTTGTTTTTTACGAAGTTATTGTATTCTCTTTGGTTGTTTTCACGCTAAAAAGATGTATTTTCTTCGTTTTATCTTGGTTTTCATCTAGCATCCGTAGATTTCTTTACAATACAACTGTGGTTTTATAAGTGTGGGAGTCGCTGTGTTGTTGCATTGTTGTTTGAAATAGGCTGCCAAGAGAATGGCAAATTCAAAGTATTCAGTTTCCTGGAAGGATTACCGAAAAAATATATGCAATGGTTTATGTGGTCTTCAGCAGGTCAGTAAATTGTATAACCTTTGTGGATTGAACTTCTAATCTAGTGGCTCAACATATATGCATAAACCATGTTACTTTTTGGTCAGGACATTATCTATCTTGTTCCATGGATATACACTACCCAATACCAACAATTATTCACCAAGAGCTCCTGAGCTCTCTCAGCAAGAGATAAATAAATAATGTTGGACGATTCACACAGCATTATCCAGCCCAAAGCTAAGCAGAACTTGTGTTATGGGTACTAGATAACTGATATACCTACATAATATAATACTATACATAGATGGATATTTTTTATTATACATAGAAAATATCCAGAAAGCCCTGAACAAAAATCTGCAGATCGTACACACATTTGTCCCGAGGCAGGAATCTAACCCTCAACCTCCTGCGTCATATGGTGAACCTTCTCCCACCGTGCCACAGAGCAATGCTGCTGGCCAACTTATCCTGTCAATATCTAGAACTGAACTTTTATCCATTTAGCATAGAATGCTGTTCTTTTTTCTTGTTTTAACTTAAATTTTTACATAAAATAAAATTAACCCTTATTTTCTGGATTACAATTAATTTTAACTTTTATCCTTTAACTCTTGTTCGATTACTCAGCTTTACAAAATAAGAATTTACGCGAGAGAGTGGACTGTATTAAGCAAAAGAATTTATGTATTTATTTTATGTATGAATCTAAGGGTGGTTAACGATACATTTACAAAGCAGTACATGAATCTAGATGAGTGTGATGACGAGATGAGTGAGTTCGACGAGTCGATTCTGTATCCGGCACCTAGGTCCACTTATGCACTAACAAAATACCTAACAAGTTGTATACTCCCTGATCAGTAAATGTTGGCCAGTTTTCCAGGGTGTGACACAGTGTGAAGTCCCGTAGCCGTGATCACCAGCACCATCAATCACTCCCAATCCAAATAGTTGCACAATTAATAGGAAACGAGACGATAAAGACAATATTCCTTAAAAATAAAATATGTAAGTGCTCTGTTCGAGATCCAAAATTCGAATGTCAAAACTATTAAATTTAAATATACGCGGGGGGGATACCCTAACGGTCTTCAACGTTACGCGATGTCAGCTGTCAAAGTCACGTATCTAGAATATGTCAAAGACAGCTAGTATAGCCAATTCTGAACAACTCTATTTCAACTTTTTTCCTCCAGTTTGTCCTTCGACATAGGCCTCCTCTAAGGTTTTCCATTGATCCCTGTCCCTTGCAGAATGGAATGGAAAGGAGTGTAATCGGAGTAAAAATAGAGACAAAGTCAGAATAATTAACATAAAAAGTAAAACTAAATAAAAATATACAAACAGCTTAAATGGCGATAGGCAGGACACATACTAAGGGAAAAAAAGGACAAGTGGACAAAGATAATAACAGAATGGTACCACCGAGGATGTAAAAGAAGAAAAAGCAGGCAAAACAAATGATGGGAAGACAATATTAAAGGGGTAGCTGGCCCAGAATGGACCCACGTTGCAAGGGACAGGGAATTTTTATATAATATGACATAAGTTTATTGTAATATAGCTTGAACTGACTCTATACCTAATGACAATTTTTTTTTATATCGTGTGATAATAGAGTGAAAAATGTTTTCTTAAATTTGATTTATTAAGTGGGTATTTGCTTATTAACTATTTTCTCCAATTAGCATATGTTATATAAGACCAATGTAATGTTACAACAAACAATGTTAGTTCATTCATTTATCCTCTTAAAATAAGCTAAATCAGTCCATCCATCTCCGGTTTATGTGCTTCATATAAATACATTTTTATATTTTTTTATATACATAAAAACACAATTCCCAGAAAGGTACATCTTTTCAACTGATACACCATAATTCTAATTCTGAGTAGGGAAACTAAGATCTGCACGGACATCTCACATAGGAGTGTAATTGAGCATTCTCCCCATGCCCAAGTAGGCCCTAACCAACCCAGCTCCTTGAAGTATCTGAGCAGGACTTTAGGTGACTGACAGCTTCATTTCAGCTTTTCTATGGGTGTGGATAGAGTAGATGCCTCAATGAGACACTTCAGCCCCATTTTATGTCTGGCTTCCTCTGTGGCCGTGCAGTGTAGGACAATGTGTTCCACCCACAGTCTCTTCTTCTTGGAAGCAGCAACGACTTAAACTGCTGTTTGTGGCTCCATTCTTAAAAAGATGATGGTTCAATACACAGTGAAGTGTGATGATGCCCACCATTGTTCTTAGGTTCTCTCGGCTCATCTTAAGCTTCAAGTTTGTGGTTGTCCTGTCTTTAGAGGGGTATAATGATTTAGACTGATACACCATACATTCTTTATAAACCTATTATGTTCCTCCAATGGACCCGCGTTGCAAGGGACAGGGAACAATGGAAGACCTTAAAGGAGGCCTATGTCGAAGGACAAACTGGAGGAAAAAAAAGAAAAGTTATAGAATTAATAGTAATCCGGAAATTAAGGCTTATTTTATTATGTTCCAGAACGGAGATTTTGTTGATATGACTCTGGCAGCTGAAGGTCATCATGTGATGGCTCACAAGATGGTTCTTTCTCTAGTTAGTCCATACATCAGGGACTTGGTTGGTTCTACAGTATGCCATCACCCAGTCATATTTCTCAGTGTGAGTATGATGCATAACCTTTCACCGAGAGCTGTAATTGTCTCTGCGTTACATTTTTTTTGAGTATCTAGTTTCTGCACCTGTGGAAAAACAGAATTATATGCTTTACTAGATTCTGCCTATGGGTTACCATATAATTCTTCTGGCTCAATGGAAATGTGATTATTTCTATTCGATAGGAAACCAATTGATCATCTATACCATACCACTCTACTGCTGGATGCTAGCCTCCCCCTGCTTAACACCTTATTAGCCTTTGTAACATAGAGTCCATCCCATAGTCCCCACGCTGGTCATGCAGGTTGGGAATTGCAGTTTGGTGGTAAAATTGTTTAATAGAAGGTGCTACTGAACAAACCTGGTGGATATACCTTAATTTGCCTCTTACAACACCTATGGAATGACGAATGACACAGAACAGATAGAATCAGACAAAAGACTGGATAGAGTTGGGGTGGTGCAAATTCTAAGTCATAGACCATAGGCTGCATGCCCTGATTTATACCTATGTGTTATTCCAAGTCTAGACCTGCATCTATGCAAAATTTCAGACATCTGTTCCAGTTTTAGAGTGAGAAAGTAACATCCATCTATCCAAACCGTCACCTAGCTTAATATTAAAGTTATTTGCATATTACTCTTACTTCCTGAATGTTATTGTAAATTTTTTTTATACTGATTATTTACAATTAAAGTTTATAATTATTTTAGAAAGTATCACACGAGACCCTCCAATCAATCCTGGAGTATGCATACACCGGTGAAGTTGTGGTTGCTAATGAGAAAATTCAGGAATTTCTATTGGCTTGCAAAGAACTTCGTATCAGAGGCTTAGAAGGGGTAAGTAAGTTTTCAAAAGTCAGCTCTTTAAAACCTCACTGATAGTATAGTACTGTTCTGAAATAAATAAATAGTTCTGGACAATCAACACAGCTCATTATATTAACCCCGAGCTAAGCAGAGCTTGTGTTATGGGTACTTGATCGATGACTATACATAACGCATTCACTGCTCAGCCTCTACACGCGAACGAGGACTAGCATTTGCGTCTTAGGCCATGCATGTGTTAGTTTAGTTTAATAGTTACTACAATATATAACATAGATATATATTTTTTATTAAACATAGAAAATACCCAGAAAAACTAGTAGGTACAAATATTATTCAGATCGTACAAACAATTGTTCCGAAGCGGGAATCGAACCCGCAACTTACTGCGTCGCAGGCGGATCTTCACCCGCCGCGCCACATCAATCGTCATGGCAGATAGACATAGACATAGACATAGACATAGACATATCATTTATTTGCCACCACAATACACACAATATAAATGAACATTAAATTCTACATAGTTACCAAATTAGAATACAGGAACAATATACAAAAAGGAATTAACAAAATAAATAGTTGACCAATGTGTGCTGCAGTAGCAAAATGGCCTAGACTCAGCATAATGCCAACTGTTGTGTACAGAAGGCGCTGTTATTCTGTCTAGACCAAAAACTAGAACAGTCACAGGACCCTGCAGTTACAAACCATCAAATAGAAGAAATATATATATATATATATTTACTCGCTCAGTTATTATTGCCTTTAGGAGAAAAAATAATAATAATGTGCATAGATTATAATAATATCTCAAGGAATATCAATAAATAAATATTTAAATATTACCTAGTAAGTACAGTACTCGTACTTATACGTACAATAAGAAAAATGATAATAATATAAATAAACAAACACAATAATTATAGTAAAACCTAACATTTAAAAGGGACATCGGAATCAGGTAATCCAGACTTTTGTTGATCCAGAATAACACATTTTAGCCGTTTTCTAAAAGTGAATTTTGATTTTAACAACCTGAGAGGTGGTGGAATGTTATTCCAGCATTTTGTTGCTTGGTACCTGAAACTGCCACGAAACCTAGCTGTTTTGTGAGTAGAATAATGCAGCAAATTTCTATTTGGCCTAGAGCTATATTTAGTACGTGACTGGTCAAGTTTGGAGAACAGGTATATAGGGGTACCAAATAACAAAACACCGTGCACCAGTGTGGCCATATGCAAAGCTCGCCGCGAGGCCATGTTTAGCGTAGAAGAAGTGTTTAGGTATGGCGTGACGTGTGTTCGCGGTGGTATATGATAGCAGAATCTACAGCATGCATTTTGGATTCTTTGAATAAGGCGGCTAGTTTTGTATGTAAGACGCGGGCCGTATACTAAATCACCATAGTTAAGCTTTGATAGTATCAGAGTTTCACAGACTTTTACACGAATCTCTTCCTTGAGATAATGCCTAATTTTGTACAGCAACTTAAGTCTGAAGAAACAACTTTGCGCTAAATTCAAGATATGGCGCTCAAATCTAAGTGCACTATCAAATACTATTCCTAGATTTCTAGCTTCACTTACCTGCTCTATGCTATGACCTAATATATTTAAATCAAGGTTAATATTGGCAAGATTATTTAGCTGAATTTTTGTGCCCAGTATTAAAAACTTTGATTTAGTAGGGTTGAGTACAAGAGCATTATTTTGAGACCATTTGGCTATGCGGGCTAGATCATCATTGACTTTCTTCAATTGAACGGTCACATCACAAGTAGTTATGGGTAGATATAATTGTGTATCGTCGGCATAGAGGTGGTATTTACAATGTTCTATACCCCAACAAATATCAGCGCTATATATAATAAATAGTAGGGGCCCGAGGATAGACCCCTGTGGTACCCCGCGGTCCAATCGTTTATGAGGAGACTTTAATTTAGTGCCATCTTCTCTACTAATCTGAACATACTGAGATCGGTTACTCAAGTAGCTATTGAACCATTTCAAGGTGTTAGTATCTGCCCCATAATAAGACAGTTTAGAAAGTAGTAACGGTATATTTAATGAGTCAAAAGCTCTTGAGAAGTCAAGCAGAACCAAGACTGAGGCCAGACCTTGGTCCTGGTCAACAATAATATTATCCACAACATCCAACAGGGCAGTGGTTGTCCCCCTGCCTTTACGGAAACCGGACTGTACGTCAGGTAATATATTGTGACGCTCGACATAGTTACTAAGTTGATTATAAACCACTTTTTCAAGTACCTTTGACAGCACGGGGAGAACACTAATGGGCCTAAGATCATTAACAGTAGTTGGGTTTGAAACTTTAGGAATTGGATTTACTGAAGCAACTTTCCACAAACTAGGAAAATCTGAGGTGACAAGAGACTTATTGATGATTGCAGTTATTAGAGGCAGGGTAGATAGTCTGAAAGTTCCTTTGGTTCTCATCATCAGTATGCAAAATTTCAGACCGATGTGTTCGGATGTGGGTGTGAAGAGATAACAAACATCCATCCAACCAAAAATGTATACATCCATACATCTAAACATTCAAACTTTCGTGTTTATAACATTAGTGTCAAGCTGTGTCAAGTGATTAAATTTTAATATTCTTAAAAATACCTGGCATTTCAGAGCACTAATATAGATAGTGCACGACAAGCATCATGTACTGATATGGATATGGATATCCAACAAGCTGACAGCAATACGGATATCCAACAAGCTAATAGCAATACGGATAGCCAACAAGCTAATAGCAATACGGATATCCAACAAGCTAATAGCAATACGGATATCCAACAAGTTAACAGCAATACGGATATCCAAGAAGTTGACAGCGATACGCAAATGGAACCACCTGCACCACCGACAGTCCACGCTACTGAAAGCCCAAGGTAAGATTTGACCTCGATTGACCTCTGACTTAAGCTTAACGCGCACATATCCGCACCGCACGCGCCGAAGTAATCACTTTTTCAAATCTTTGTATGAAACAGTATGCAACCCCGTGCCGCATTTTACTAAAATCCTCTAGGTGCATGGACTCTTGTGGGAAAACAAAAGAAAAAAAATATGTGCCCAATATCTTCTCATACCAAATTTTATCCTAATCCTATCAGCCGTTTGAGCGTGAAAGATAAACATACACACGCACTACCATTGGTATGATCGGGACTTCTAATTAGATTCTGGAAGACAGAAGTGGATTCTATGGTTTATCAATTTTGAATGAAGCATGTTAGTAAACAAAGTACGACACAAATAAGAAAATCTCACTTGCTTGGCGTCAAGTTTCAGATATAATTATTTGGGGGTTTGTTATATGGGCGGTTTGTTTACGTTTATGCTCCATTCAAAATGGATACGATATAGACTGTAATAAGAAGCTCTCTGAATTTTCGTGAGGCGATAAGAATATGAAATGCCTCACTTGGGACGTTGGAAATAACTCAAATTATTATAATAATATTATCAAACAAAATAAGAAAACTAAAGTCATTTACAACCGGGATATTTACCATTTTATTTGAGTTTTGAGTTTTCCATTTTTTCGGCACAGGTTTATGCGCCATGATCACGGAATGAGTAGGTACTGTACGTACAATGAATGAGTTTATGGTGGATTTAAAAGTTTTATAAGACAATTATTTTCTTTTTCAGTTTCTATAATGATTATGATAGCTACTCTACCGGAAGTTCTGATGAGGATAACAATACACTTGCTTCAATTAGTAAACCAGTTCCAAAACCTACTATTGACAGGAATGCACCAGGTATGGTTTAAAAAAAAATTATTTTGCAAAGTTTTAAATCGTTAGATACCTACTCCCTTACGTCCAAAAACTATGGCAATGGTGTCTATTCAGATGTTGCCAAAACTAGACTAAATTTGACAGTACTAAAAATATCGCTGTCCTTGTCATAACGATCAAAATAATAAGGACGGCGCGGCATCATTTTTAGGCCCGTATTATGAAAGCTTGCTCAGTCATAGAGCTATCCTTGAGTGACGTTTATGCTATAGAAAAGCGTTGCTCAAGCATATATCGATGACTGAGGAAGTTTTCATAATACGGGCCTAAGTCTTGTCGGATTAGTTTAGTCTAATTTTGGCAACATCTGAATAGACACCATTGTCTTTGAAAGCGTGCGTTAAACTAGAACAGTACTACCACCGAACTGCGATCCCCAACCAGCATGCCCCATTTTAATAATAATAATATAATAATAATAATGCTGGACAATTCACACAGCATTATCTAGCCCCAAGCTAAGCAGAGCTTGTGTTATGGGTACTAGATAACTGATATAGGTACATAATACAATACACTACATAGATAGACATTTTTTTTATTATACATAGAAAACATCCAGAACGCCCTGAACAAATATCTGCAGATCGTACAAATATTTGTCCCGAGGCGGGAATTGAACCCGCAACCTCATGCGTCGCAGGCGGACCTTCGCCCACCGTGCCACAGAGGTCGTCAATTTTGTAAAACATAATCTACTATCTGCGCCCCGTGGCTTCGCACGCTTTGTTTCTATGGGAAACGTTTAAACTGATTGCTATCCCACGCCCTATGTTTGATTCCAGGATTAGAATTACCTGTATGCAAAATTTCAGCCCGATCCGTTCAGTAGTTTTGGCGTGAAGAGGTAACAAACATCCATCCATCCAAACTTTCTTATTACACTAATATTATAAACTAGCTGCGCCCCGCGGCTTCGCACGCGTTGTTCCTATGGAAACATTAAAAGGTGATTTTCATCCCACGGGAACAGATTTATGGGATAAAAGTAGCCTATGTTTTATTCCAGGATTAGAATTACCTGTATGCAAAATTTCAGCCAGATCCGTTCAGTAGTTTTGGCGTGAAGAAGTAACAAACATCCATCCATACATCCATCCAAACTTTCGCCTTTATAATATTAGTGTGATAGTGTGATGCGGAAGTTTGTATGGATGGATGGATGGATGTTTGTTAACTGGAATTATAATTTGAAATTGCACACAGGTAATTCTAATCCCGAAATCAAACATAGGCTACTTCTTATCCCATAAAGTTCCCGTGGGATAAAAATCACCTTTAAACGTTTCCATAGGAACAACGCGTGCGAAGCCGCGGGGCGCAGCTAGTTTAAAACATTTGTGTGATGTGATGTGATAGTGTGATTTCTATCCCAATATTTACCCACACCAGTTAGTCAGCTCGCTTTGTAGTATAAGTACAAAGCAAGCTGAGCTGTTAAACATGAGATTCTACTTCCAGATCCCGGATTGAAGTTCACAATATCCAACCAGGGGTCAGCACAAATAGTGTTAAACAGATTCCTGTACAACCATCGAAATACACGCAAGAACGGCGAGACCTTGTGGAGGTGTTTTAACTACACTAAATCAACTAAAGTGACCGAACGGTGCCGGGCTTTCGTTGTGTTAAAGGATAATCATGTGGTTCAAAGGTAAATTAAATTTTCAATCCCATTCTTTGTCTACACAACTGATTGTTGATATTTTTTGTTATATTTTTTTTAATAAAAGTTTTCTATGTTCTCAAAACTATCTACCTATGTATTGTATTATGTATATCAGTTTTCTAGTGCCCATAACACAAGCTCTGCTTAGCTTGGGGCTAGATAATGCTGTGTGAATTGTACAGCATTATTATTAGGAGAGTGAAGCCAAAACATCTGCCGAAGTTGAGGGAACGTAAAAACTAGAACATTAAATTACGGAAAACACATTCTTTGGTAGGCAGGCATAACGTAACGTAATAAATATCGTAAAAAACGTAACGTAATAATTAATTTTGTTTTAAAAAACTATAAACCGACTTAAATTTTTATAGTTTGTTCATGGATTTTCATGGATCCCAAATTAAAATGGGGCCTGGGCAACCGGGAGGCACCAGCTTTCATATAAAAAAATAATCATGAAAATCGGACCTCCCAGTCGAAAGTTCTGAGGTAACAAACATAAACGACCTCTGTGGCGCGGTGGGCGAAGGTCCGCCTGCGACGTAGGAGGTTGCGGGTTCGATTCCCGCCTCGGCACAAAGTGTGTACGATCTGCAGATATTTGTTCAGGGCGTTCTGGATGTTTTCTATGTATAATAAAAAATATTATTCTATGTAGTGTATTGTATTATGTATATCAGTTATCTATCTAGTACCCATAACACAAGCTCTGCTTAGCTTGGGGCTAGATAATGGTATATTGGTTATGAACACTTATGATCAGAATACTAGACCTACAAATAGAGCTATGCTCGGAGTCTCTCTGAAGGGTAGGATTTGTACGTAATGAATATCTCCTACAGAGAACGAAAGTTATCGACATAGCTCGAAGAATTAGAAGAATTAGCAAACTGAAGTGAAAGTGGGCCGGCCGGAACCGACAACCGCTGAGGTAAACTCGGTTATCGTAGTGTAGGACGCCCTCCGGCCAGGTGGGGAGACGATCTGCGAAAGACTGCAGGCAGATGCTGGATGCGTCAAGCTGAAGACAGGGCGCTATGGCGCTCATAACAAGAGGTCTATGTCTAGACTTATACCTATAGGTTGATGATGATGATGAATACTACAGAATACTGAAATCCGTTTTTTTTTCAGAGCTTGTTCACACAATCACCCATTCCACGACGACATAATCATTAAAAGGGTCCAATTAAAAAACATGTTCACCACAATGTCAGAAACACTGAAAGTTATTGAAAAGAAAGCCCAGGAAAATACTGAAAAGAAAGCGCAGGAAAATATTGAAAAGAAAGCGCAGGAAAATATTGAAACGAACGAAGCTATAAACCAAAGGCCTGTAAGAAGATCTATTAGAAGACTTCAGAGTGACGCGGATCGACCAATTGAGTATATTGAAATAATTTAAGTAATATGAAATCGTCCATTCTGTCACCTTGGGACCTAAGGGTGACAGATAGAACTTTTTCAGTTATTAAAAGTTTCATATCGTCGGTTTACTGCGAAAACCGATTAAATGCACTTTATGTAATGTAGAGTAAATCGCATTTTAAACTTTGAGATCAGATTTTACCATCTTAGAACTTAACAAGTTTGAAATAAGTTATACAAAGTGATGCAGTAATTATCTGTTTTATTAGATATATTCCTATTTTATGTGATGTTAAAGAAAAAAACGAAAAAAATAAGATTAATGTTCAGAGGGTCATGCATTTAATTGGTTTTACCTGTAATTTGAAAATGTGGTCTATCTTCTATTATACCCCCACTAGAAAGCTGAATTTTGCATTCAGGCAATTATTGTATGTATTTCTGTCTAAGTCAGTATGGGACATTAAAATTGATTGACCATTGACTTAGAAAAAATCCATTTTGTTTTATTTACCTGGTTTTAACTGTAGGTTTTTATTGAAAATCATGACATTTATTACAATAATTACATACAACACTATGGATAAACTAGCGGCGCCACGCAGTTTTACTTGCGTAGTTTCCGTTCCCGTAAGAAATGGGGAATGTAAAATAGCCTACGTGATTTCGAATAAAATAAGCTATCTACCGGTAAAAGTCCCGGTAAAATCTGTCCAGCCGTTCTTGAGATTAGCCAGTTTTAACAAAGAAACTATTCAGTTTTATAATAATAGTTTTATAGTACTTAATTAGAATAAAGTTAATTTTGATACAATCCATTTAAGGATAAACAAATAAAACGAATTATGAATAACTGAAAATTAAGGAATTTATTTAAGCTATAAAAACATTACTTTAAAGAAGGTATGGCGATCGAAACTGCTTGGACTGTGTTACTTTCTTGTGGTGTATAAACTTAATCATTATGGAATTCTTCATTCTTCAGCTGATGACTCTTCGCCTACAGCAGGGCTGGGTAAACAATCTGCTCCAGAATGAGTTTCCAGAGATGAGTACCAGCCATGGTATTCTTCTGGAATGATTTTTTTGTTGCATAGACCGAGAAGATCCTTTTTTTTGGCTGCGCTGATGGGTAAAGGTTTATTATAAAGTTGCTTCAATTGTACAGAAGTTGGACTGGTGCACTATTCTTCGTGCGTGTTTTTCCTCTTGTAGTTCTTGTTGCCGCTGACTTTGGGTTAGCAGCCAAAAGAGCTCCCTTGACATCTACATGCATAACAAATTGTCCGACATGTCATAATTAAAATAGATCTTCGACTGTTCTTCCTTCAGATACTGCATTCTCTTAATTTTCAGCCACTTAACTTTTATTATATTTCCATATTTCCATCAGAGTCTTTAAACGGTTGAACATTGTATCGTTAGCAAGTTTTTTTAGGTCATAAAATTCGTTGAATTTAAACTCTTTAGTTTTGTAGGGTGTTTTTTTGAAAGTTTCTCCATCTACAGTTACTGTTTTCTTTGATCTAGCTCTTTTGAAAATTGACATGTAATCACTAATCAGGCATGCAATACACCTCACTGTTTTTCTTTGCTGACTCGATGCTGCTGTGCATGCTGTCCACCTCCATGTAGCTGTGTCCTGATTCAAGAAACTTGTGTTCGATTTTTGCTATGTGAGGTATATTTTGAACTGCAAACAATAGCAATGCAGCCACATATTGGTTTCTGTTTTGCCCTCCGCACGTATCTGAATACAGACAAACTTCAGTCACATAGGAAGGCACACACTTGGATAAATAGTGATACAGAATACTCCCAATTTCAGAACTACCTCTTTTTCCACTCACTTCGGACCAAGCAAAGCAAAAAGCATCGTTTGGCAGAGCAGCTTCGTAAATGCACAGATTGTACACGCACAGCTTTCGACAATAGTATAGCTGCCCCACTAATCCTGACGATCTGTATCTGTAATACAGCCTGCAAGTCGAATGTAACACAGCAGAAGTCATTATTTCTGACTGCTCTTTCCTTGTCCTTCTGTTTTTCTAAGTTATAGAACTGCTTTCTTGCCAAATGTTCCTCGTATTCTGTTTTCATCGCTGCTTTTACGTCATTATTGCCATTCATGTAGTTAGAGCATGTTAAGCATTGATCCTTCTTAGAGACAAAAAAGCTTAAATTGTAGTCATTGCAAAATATTCTCCTGTAAGTTATTTCAGACACTGAGGCCATGTTCTCTTCAGTACACTTTTCTATGTACAGCTGGTGCAGTTTCTTGATTGATAACGATGCTTCTAGGTACAGACGCTTGGAAGATTTTCTTATGTAGTGGGGCTCCATGGTAGGAAAGGATTCAATGTGTTTCTTCACAAATTTCACATCAGCTTCTTTCGTCTTATTAGGCGGTTCATGTGTACCTCTTTTGTCCTTATCGTTGTAAAGACCTAATTCATTCCGTTTTTGAACAGCATCATTCAAAACACTTTGAGAGATAGCTAGTGTATGACAAAAAAACTTTTGACATACTTGTTTCTTCTCTCCCTTGTGAAAAAAGAAACACTTTTTTGCGTGTTTGCGTTGTTTTCTTGGTCCACGAATCGCAAGAACTTTTTTCGGAGCTTCAATTGTCACATTATTCAAAATGAAATTTTTCTTCTCAACAAAGCTTAAACTCCAGTAGTTTCGACACAATTCCTCTCTTTCTTTCGAAGAAATAATATTACACTTATAGAAGCATCTTTCACAGTCGATCTCCTTTGGTATTTTTTCACTTCTTTCTTTATTTCGTGTGGTATAAGGTAAGCCTTCAGTTCGTCTTCTCTTAGCAACATTGACCTTCCAATTTTCAGGTTCTGGATTCATCCAACGTTTCCTTTTTCTTGTAGAATCAAATACTTTTGTTATTAAAAGCTCCCAAAAGAATTTTCCAATTTGAATTGATTGAGTGTCTGGTGATTTTTGTGGTACCATAACCTGAGCATCATGAGCTGGAACTGCTTCGTCAGTATAATCAGTATCATCTCCATAAAATCGCAAAAAATCACGTTCTTCCATCTGTTCCTTCTTTTTACGTGCCAATTCTTCAAATAATTCTTCTGGTTGGATCAATGAGTCTGGATCCGGGTCGTAAGTCGGATCCTGTACAGAGTCATCACTGTCAAATAATATGCGCTCCATTTCCGCTGCTATTTTCTCTCTGGATTCGCCTAAGATTGAAGAACAGCACGAAGTCGGACTGTTGCTTCCTTGTTTCAAAGTACTAGGTCCTGGGTCCAATACACCTAAAAATAAAATCCTTATTATGTACAGGTATCTACTACGGTTAACAAAATACTAAAATTACTAATAAGTACTCGTGTTAAGAGGTAAAAAACAAAAGACCATCAGAGATGCACAGTTCATTAAAAAAAATAAAACTTTTTAGGTTATAAACAAAACTAATTAGATACTGCTACTACTATTACTATTAGATCTTTGATTTAAATCATCTGAACGTCGGCGTTGCTTAATCTGTGAAAATAAGGTCTAATGCAAACCTAACTAGAGATATAGGTATTGTGTAAAACAAACATTAATAACAGCCAAAATAACTTACCTTCAGGCACTGCTTCGGGTTTATTTTTTATCAAAGACACCAATCGTTTCCCTCTGGATTCCATTTTACTCTGTATACACACCATTCATCAGTTTTAACACTTAAAATCTGTATTTTCCACCTAAACATACCGCATAAACTAATAGATGAATAGCGACTCAAGCTACGACGCAATAAAGTGCAATTCACCTCGCACAGCGCTGACACACTGACAGGTACCTCTCTTTCTATCACTTCAAAGCGGGCTCGTCTGATACAGTTAAAACCACATACATGCATTTATTATGTTTTAGCTGTATAGCATTGTAGAACGTACAAGAAAAATTACAAGTACAAGATACAGTTAAAACCACATAAATGCATTTATTATGTTTTAGCTGTATAGCATTGTAGAACGTAAAAGAAAAATTACAAGGAATAAAACAAATTAAATATCCTTATACTACTTTAACTGTACAGGTGACAATTCAAAAGTTGGATTTATTATTGTAAATGCGTTTAATACTTTCTTACGGAAAAATATGTCTTGACTTTCTATGAAACTTGCTACATGTCAAAACGCATAATCATATTTATACTACTTTACCTGTATATTATTGATTGGGTTCATGCATTAAGTATACTTTATGATGTTTTACTAGTATATTTTTATTTCTTTTGGGGTATTTACAACATATTCAAACTGACTTACATCAGCAGCCGTAGGTCGTAGCATTTATTATGTTTTACCAGTCGATAGAGCATAAAAAAATAAATATAACTGCATTTTTAAGTCAAATCAGCCAATAAGTGCATTTAATTGGTTTTCGCAGTAAACCGACGATATGTTTCCACCATTGCAAATAGGGTGACAGAAAGAACTTTTTTCCCATTTGTCCCCCGCAGGGTGCAGCAGGGTGATAAATGGGAATAATTCATATTATAAACATTTGAAAGCAACCATATAGATATAAGTACAATTCTGTAGATAAGGTACGTTTTCCTATGTGTGGCATGTGTTGTCACAAGACATACGATTTAATCGTTTGCAATATACGTATCAGGTGGGTGGACCTAATTGGATCTAATTTAAGCGTTCCACTTTCGAGAGGTTATAAAATACCCAATCTCCCGAATTTTACTCAGATCGATGGAAAGCAGCAAAACTTTTATTCTAGTCTTATTGTCTGTACTTATATCCCTTTGTAATTTATTGAGTGATTGTAATTAGAACTTTAGGCCAATATGCATGTGACTTCAAAATAGCTATTATACTAATTACAGTAGGTTTTAAAATTAAATAATAGTAAAATAATGAAATAGACGTACAGTTATAAGTTCTACTATGTAGTCGAGTGGAGATTGAATGGATGAAGCGGCATGTGAAATTGGTCCGTGTTTTATAAAATTTTAACAAAAAAATCGACTTTTATTAAAAACGACTTATTAAGATTTGTCTTTGATGCCAGTGTCAGAACTGGAAGAAATTAAAATGGGACCAGCTTTCAAATAGAAAAAGAATCATGAAAATCGGACCACCCAGTAAAAAAAAAACATTTTAAAAAATACAGTCGAACCTCCTCCTTTTTTTGAAGTCGGTAAAAAAAAATACAGTCTGATTGATATTGGTTTCGATTCTGATGTTTTAGGATTCCTAACTTAAATTTTACGATTTCCTAAATTTCCATTAATATTCTCCTTTTATGAAGTCGTCGAGGTAACTATACAATCTTCTTTTATGAAGTCTGTTAAGCATGATGGACATATTACTGTAGGCCATTTTCTGGAAATGGTCCGTTAGTTAGAACCATTTTATGGGGTGAATAAAGTTTGTTTTATGAACTGCGGTACAGGTGTTGTAAGTTTACTAAAAGTGTATTTGATTCATCTAGGTGAATTAAGTTAACGTAGCGAAATAAAGGCTCGCGTCTCCACAGAATGATACCAGTCAGGGCCGGATTTAGAGGTCCAGAGGCCTCGGGGCAACAAAGGAGCGGAGGCCCCCTCGCCTTAAATTATTTTCCAAATAAAATGAACAATTTTTTCCTGTCGAGTTTTTCAATAAATAATTTATTAGGTCTCCGTAAAAATTCGAAATGATTTAGATTTGTTGCACCATGTTCGCAAGTTCGTAGCTTCTCAAACGCACGAGAATGTATCAAATTCTGGGATTCCCTGCTACAAGCACGCGCCACTCAGCGGACACTTGTCAACGCTGCGACGACGACGGGTCTTACACTCGTACAGAGTACAGGCATAAAACACGGCAAACAGGTACTGTCGTTGCAGTTGTATCTCGTATCGACACGCAAATACGAAAAATAGGCTGAATAGGCTTGTAAAATTCGCAGAATATACTATAAATTCCCCATCCGAACTGGCAATTTTTATTCTATTGCGGATTCACATGGACAGGCAGAGGGCAAAAAAACTCACACTCGCTCGCTGGTTGAAGAAAATTATGCTTTTGGAAAATTATATTAAAAAAGGAATAGACAACTACAAGAGTCTATCTATCTATCTATCTACATGAAGACGAAATTACGCACGCAAACTTCAATGAACACATTCTTTCCTCGATCATGACTCACGACTCGATTGTTAATATTAACGTTCGACTCCTTGTCACGATGGGGTGGGTTTTGTATGACAATCGAAATCGATATTCTTTAATAATTAATTATACAAATACAAATGAATTATTATTGATCTACTATGATTTTTTCAATTTCTTGCACGCAGTAAAGTTCGTGAATAATTGATTGCATTGAATTGTGTCACAATAATAATTATTTGCCTATCAAACTACATACCTTGCTGCATAACGAAATATGAAAAAACTACCAATTTGTCAATAATCATTGATTTGATGATTTGTTCACATACTGCAATTAATTTATATGTATACAAGGTAGGGCAAATTTTTGGCCCCTTAAAGGGTAGCTACCGTTTCTTTAGTAGTTAGAAGGTTCTGTTCTTTGGAACCTTCTATTTTATTTTGATTACAAAGATATTGCTATTTTTAGTTTTTTGAAAAAATTTACGTCACCCAAAAAATTACATTTTCAAAAAAAACAGGTTTGTCTTAATCGACTCTATATCCAACCGGGAACACTTTTCCCAAAGTAACATACCAAATCAAATCGTAAGATTTGGTAATAATTAAAAAAAACAATTCGCATACATTTTCTATAAAAAACGAGTAAGTGAAAACAACAATGTCACACATTCAATGGATTTTAAATTAAAACCTGTATGTAACTACTTTTTTAAGTTTGTCAAAAAGGTAGTTAGGTAGGTATGTTTCTTATTTGGTTTGATGTAATTCCTGAGATGCCTTCGAAGTTAGCCTACCAACTAAAAAAAGTAGTTACATACGAGTTTAAATTAAGAACCATTGAATGAGCGACATTGTTATTTTAACTCGTTTTTTCATAGAAAATGTATGGGAATGGTTTTTTTAATTATAGCCAAAACTTACGCTTTGATTTGTATGTTACTTTGGGAAAAGTGTTCCTGGTTGGAAATAGAGTCGATTAAGACCAACTTGTTTTTTTTGACAAATGTCATTTTTGGGCGAAACGTACTTTTTTTCAAAAAACAAAAAAGGGCAATATTTTTTTCTTCAAAATTAAACAGAAGGTTTCTAAGAACAAAATCCTCTAACTACAAAAGAAACGGTAGTTGCCCTTAAGGGGCCAAAAATTTGCCGCACCCTGTATATAATAAAAAATTGACGAGATACGGAATCGAATACCCAACCTCCGAGGGTGCGGGCAAGTACCACCCCACTCAGCCATTGGGGTACTCCCTCAAGATGGGTAGTAAATTGGAAAGGCTTATCAGGGCCATTTGAGATTTTGATTTGATATTTCACTGATTGCCTGATGTTTAAGATTAATTATAATCAAATAATCATGTATATGTACAAAGTACTGTAGCAAAAAAAAATCAAAGGAAAAGATGTTTACTAGTGTTTACTAGTTGGAATTAAAAAGATTATTAAATAAATAAATAAATAAAAATAAAAATTATTTTTTTCCGAAGTCTCTATTGTGGGGGCCCTCTGCTTGTGGAGGCCTCGGGCTTTCGCCCCGGTTGCCCTCCCCTAAATCCGGCCCTGATACCAGTTTATAAATAGTACTAAAGAGTAATAAAGTGGTATAATACTGTAGAAACGCTTTCATTTTAAGAATAGTTTATCTCTACGCCCTAGTTTGTAGTGGAGTGAAGATTGAATGGATGAATTGCACAGAGGCATCTGAAATTGGGTCGTGTTTTCTGGCCTATTCGAAAAAGGAAAAATCGAAGTCAGATTTGTTTTTGGGCCGCGGGGAGCAGCGAGTACAATAGATTGGTCGTTGTCGTTGTCGTTGGATATGGTCAGATATTTTTTTATTTTATACAGATAAGACACCGAACATATATTTGCAGATCGACCCAGGGCGGGAATCGAACCCGCCACCTCGTGGCGAACCTTCACCCGCTGTCGCATAATTATCGTCAAATATGGCTTGACGCATTCACTGCCGAGACACTTGTGTTGTGATGCGACAAGGATTGCGCCACAACTACAGCTGGTAAAAGGCGTCATGGGCAAAGGAATCGCTGTTTAACGCTACAGCCAAAGTTTAGATACATAAAAAAAAAAAAAATATATTAGCAATAACGTTATTTTATTGCAACGCCTTTTTGCGTCAGCGTGTTATCTTCGTAAGTCTCAAGTACATCAGCCAAATGCTCATTATCTCTAGGTTTCTTGAACTGCCTTCGTTTTTGGGCAGCTTTCTTCCTTTTGGGCGCTATCGGCTTTTTCTGTCCGTGGTCCTGCATAGATTTAATGCCTTGCTTTTCTAGGTATTCCTCGATTTTGGCGTCATCCATGGCGTCTACAGCTGTGGCGCGCCATAATTTCACAAATTCATCATCAACCTGCAATTTTAAGTCGATTAGTTAGTTTTCTAATCCTAATCCTAATCCATACTAATAATATAAAAACGAAAGTAAATCTGACGGTGATGTTTTCACACCATGACACATGTTCAGCATGGAGATAGATGGTATTCCGAAACGTAACTTTCTTTCTCGGAAAAGAGCGTGAGCAGCTGCGGGCATCAGCTAGTAATTATGCAAAATTTACGGCTAAAAACAAAAGCATTTACTTTTTTAGTATACTTATTTATTTAATTATTAACCCTTGAAATCTCTAGACTGAAGAGACAGTATCTCAAACTTAGATTTACAGATAAAGTTTAGAGGTGACTCACTGAAGTCAACTTGACGACACAAAAAGCGGATTGTATCAGAGAATGTAATGGATTATTGTTTAAATAAACAAATCGCCAAGAAGCAGTATAGAAAAGGAAACAAAAACTTGTTTATGCCGTCGTCGACTTCGCACGCGCTTTTCAAGGATAAAAAGTAGCCTATTTCCTTCTCAGGCATCTCTATCCACAACTTTGCCAAATTTAATTGAGATCCGTTCAGCCGTTTAAGCGTGAAAATCTAACAGACAAACTTTCAAATTCATAATAATTGTATGAATTTTATGGTAAATGTTCCAAATCAAGGGATACATTCCTTGAATTGGTTACTAGCTTATAGGCTACAGTAACCATGCAACTTACATCTAATGTAGCTGTTTTGTCATTATAAAACAGTATTTTCTTTTTATCAGTAGGCCTCGTTATGTACAGTATTTCTTGTGCTAGACTTTTCAGGGCTCTTTCACAATGTGGCAGAGATTCTTGTACATCTTCTAAAAGGATACCACCTAAGCCTTTCAAGTCTTGCTGTTTTAATAATCTGAAAAAAATACAAAGGAAACAATATTAACTATTGTTGATTCATGTAATACATGGATGGCAAGTTGCATACTGCAAGGCTTGACTGGAGGTAACGGTAAGTAACCTGCAGTCAAAATAGATAGATATTTTTTATTATACATATAATATACTCAAATATTTGCAGATCATACTAATGTTTGTCCCCGGGCAGGAATCAACCCACAACATCCTCATTGCAGTATGGTTGTCAAAATCTACCCATTACTTAGTTATTATAATACTTATTCATACTCAGATAATTTATTTCTGTTGGTTCAAAACAAGTTTTCCTCAACAACATTTAAACATTTACCTCAGTAATGATTTCTTATCCTTAATTTTGTAAACTGGTTTGAAATTGTACTTTCCATCCATTGTGCATTCTATTTTAGGGTTGTTCTGTAAAGCCTCTGTTTGTAGCCACTGAAAATATATATAAATCAACATTGCACATTATTATGGGTTCAACATTACCTAGCCTAAGTATCAAACAGACCTAACTTGGATCTTGGCTTTAAACACAAGACTTCTGGCATCTTGACATTTGGTTAATGTATGTATGTGTGTTCTTTTAAGTTAGCTGACCTGTTTCACTTTGTTGCCAACATCTAGCTGATTGGTTTCATCGAGAACTTCATCCAGGTTCAAAGGATGGTCATCTCCCTCCTGGTGCCGGGACCTCATGTGCCTGACGATTCGGGCCAGTACACCAAATCTGTATGATGAGCTGCCCGACATTGTTTTATAACTGGAAATTAAATATTAATTCTTTAGATTTGATTTGGCAGATGACCAAACTGATCTTTACCATAATGTATCCTTCCTTAATATATTATGGGTAGCTAAAACAAATGCTTAAAGAGTTAAGCCTATTGATACATCTATTTTTAAGATTTGTATTGGGTAGGTAAGCAACTCTAACCAACATATTGTACAAGTACTAAGAAATAAAGCTGCAATTACAATTTTATTATTAGCCTAGTGTGTCCCAATATTGGGTAAACCCTTAGGACTTAGTTGGTTTAAGGATATAATACTTTTAAAACTAAATTAAAGGGGGCTCACTTGGAGGCATCAAGCTTCGGTGCAGAGCTGGCAGAACTGGAGGACTTGGATTTCTTTTTGCTGTCATCTTTGTGTTGGGAGTCATCTCTTTTCTTCTTTTCTATGCTGAAATAAGTTGATATTTTTAACAACAGAAATCATTAATACATACCATGAAACTGTTGAACTAGAAGTTTTATTGATGGCATTTTGTAATCCATTTGTATAATAGAACAAATAAATTTTAGAAATGAAAACCTTAATAATTTCAAGCAGTACCTACAGTACACCTAATTTAGATTTGATCAAAGAACATACTTTATTTGACACTAATTATGTTCCCCTCTCAGGGGTCGGGTGGCGGGGCATGGGAGTGAAAGTCTTGGCCATTCTTGGAGCAAATGGCACTCACTGTAGTCGAATTCAGATCGGTGTCAAACGCAGTTGCCCGTACGAACATTAGAAAATGAAACGTACCTCGGTGTAGCTAGAGCTTTTTTCTTGAATGCCTCACGCTCCCTGAGCAGTGCCGGGTCCATTTTTATTTGCAAGTTGATCTGGATACAGTAATTGTAAGTAAACTCGTACTTTTTGAATGTAACAAATCTAAATAAGCTTTCTTTTTTCGATTGTTTACGACGAAATCTTTGGACTTTTGGAGCTAGTTGATCCAAAATCCAAACAAAATGCAAGCAAATTCGTTTTGGGTACTGAATGACATTGATTGATGTAAGCAAATGACGTTGACATAACAAACAATTGTGTAAAGGTGCGCCAAAATCAAGAAGCTCGCAGAAGTCAAGTCCACCAAAACAGTAGCAGAGAGCACGCAAACAGAACATACAGGGTGTCTTAAAGTTTCAATCCCATTGTAAAATAATAGAAGTTACAGTCCGAACAGAACTACCGGAAAAGCGATGGTGGTAGGGCGCATTAATGTGTGTGGTGAGCGGTACCTAACGAGAAAGAGCTTTTTCAATAGAATTCGTTTTTGGTTTGAAATACCTTAAATAATATAATAAATTTTGTTGTTTGGAAGCTAACGCCAGAGCAGATCAGACTTTCAGTTACACACGAATCTGTCTGACACGGAATCTGTCTGACATAGATTCGCGCTAAATTAGAATATTTTATGTTGTCGGTTCTTATTATATTTTATTAGGTAAACTATGTAGGTACCTACAAAGAAGTTTTTATAGCAAATAGTGCTTAGGTATAATCAATAGCTGGTAGTCAATAAGATAATCGTCGTCGGAGTAGCGATCGTCGCGTCCCTGTTATATAACTCAAACACAGAACAAAATATCCCAACGGCGGCGAACACAACAAATGACGAATAAAAGATAGGTCGGTAGCTACTTGAACTCCCTGGAGTGAAGGCACAATAAATAAGTAGGTATAAAATTGCCATAATTAGCCAAATAAATGAGCTTCACGTTTCACCATTAATTATTATTTGTACATGACTTTAACGATGCCCATTTACAGCTGATCTATTTATTAAGTTATCTTTTTTTATGTGTACAAATTATTTACTTGATTAATTTTCTGTCTTGTCTGTTTTATGGCTTCAAATTTTAAATTATAATTTAAGCAGCATTATATTGTATAATTGACGTCTCCAAGTGTGCCTTGTGCTCCTACGGCGGCGAATAAATGAGTATGAGTATGAGTATGAGTAAAAACAGGTCCTATGGGTAGGTGAGGTGAGGTAGGGAACTTAAATTATTAACGATAATAATAAAATATATAATTTTTTATAAAGTTTAACTAATACCTAATAGATTCCTATTTAGATAAATTCTTATTCATATTTCTTTCTCGATTTCTTCGTGTTCTTGTTAATGTTTGATGTTTATTTTTCTTTGTGAAGAATGATCCCTAGGTACATAACTCAAAACATGAAAGAAACTAAATCTGATCCCATGAAAGATTGATTTCCAAAGTATTTACCTAGGTAGATAGCTTCTATATAGCTAAAATAAAAATATTTGTCCCGTAAAACTTTGTTGTTATGTGTACCTATGTTTATTCGTGCAATCTCCGTACATAAAAATCGTATGTTTAGCTGCGCGCAAAATGTCAAATGTTTTGTTTTTCATAAAGAAAACAAGTTTCACGTCTTCACGTTGTCGAGAGCGGTGCACGACCGGAAAATATTATTGTTTGTTGTATATGTAGGCAGTGTAACCTGTGTTACTCAAGCAAGATCAGTTGATCTCAGTGGTGGCGCACAGAGGACGTGTCGGTGTTGCATTTTAATGGTACATTTTAGTTCTCAATAATGCAACTGTTAACTAATTGTTTGCTTTGTTGTTCCATCTCAAGATTATTTTGTTTTGTTACAGATGAGTTGGCTTCGCAAATTTCATATTTATACGATCCATATAATCATTTTGCTCGGGTAAGTTTTATACTTAATAAAAATGAAAAAATTTAACTGATTTCAATTATTATCAAAAAAGATTTTAAGTAAAACTGTGGATGACGCGGAATATTGGCTTAGACTAGTTAGAAACAGTTAGAGCAGTGATTAAAAATGTCTAAACTAAATTGTCTAGTAACTTCTATCACTCGCATCGAATAGCAGGTCGTCCTAGCTTATAATAAATTGATTTTCACATTAATCAACCAATAACGCCCGGATACTCAAGAGCAAATCAGACTTGAGCAGGTCTAATGCGACGAATTTTTGACAGATTTTCATTTAATAGGAATACTGTCAAAAATCGGAACTTGAGAATTTGAGTAGCAGTTGATTAAGCGGGGGTAGAATCTCATCTCAGTCACTCAGTAACAACAATTGTTGGGTTGGATATGGATAGACCTTTTCCTGTAAACTCCAGCTGAATCGGTCTCGCGCGAATATCATCCACCAAGTTAATTATGTTTGCCCTACCAAATAATACAAATACTTATCTATTTTTAATCGGTCGGTTTTATGATAACGATAAGATTTTTCCGATAAGTTTACCTACCGGAGTTAGGTATCATGCATGTTTCATGTTGGTATATGTTATGCTACTACTGATCTAGTTTATGGGGTAAATGCACTTTATGTAACACCTGCGTGGTCTCATTGAACTTTCGATCGAATTTATCGATAGCATGCAATGCAAAATGTAAAACAGTAGAAGTTTATATTAAGCTGGGGGGCCTTAAGTGGGTCGTTATGATTATGAGGTTAGTGACAGCACCACTCCGCATCCTTTAGAACCTAGGTCCCCATACAATCTCTCTAACAAATAGAGAGATTGTATGGGGACCTGATAGGTTCTAGATATAGTACCTATAGCAGACTCAGGATCTAATGATGTAAGCAACAAACACAAATACACAATATAGGCCAGTGTCCTAAAAAAATCTTATTAGTTGGTCAATTATCAGAAGATATTGGACAAGTAATTTTACTTTTGTTTATTAAAAATAAATTATGAAAGTAGGTACTAGATACGCCCCGCGGCTTTGCAGCCCACGGTAACTGATTTATGGGGTAAAAAGTGGCCTGTTATACCAGTCCTAGAACTATACCGTGTCCATTTTGAATGAAGCATAAACGTAAACAAACCGTCCATAGTTAACCTAAAATTCACTTTGTTGGCGCGTCCTTTTATACGTAATCTCCATTACTTGTAGCTTCTAGATCATCCCTTCAATAATTTTTTTTACAATTATATCTGAAACTCGACGCCAAGCAAGTGAGATTATGATATTTGTGTCGTAGTTTGTTTACTAACATGCTTCATTCAAAATGGATAAACCATAGGTACCTGTATAAAAAAATTACCAGTTAAAGTTCCGCGTGACGTCACACCTTGCGACGCTTTTTAGCCAGGTGTTACGTCAGTACCGACTTCTAAACTTTGACGCGCTTTATTTTTGCAATTTTTTGTTTGATTGCTAAAAGAAAAATTGTGTCCAATATCTTCAAATAATCCGACGGACCAACGAATCATATTTTTCTTACCCAGGACACCACCATATTGCAGCCATCAATCATCATAGTTTTACAAAATAATATCTCTTGCAGCGTAACATCTGCTGATGACCAGTCACCATGGCGTTGGTCATGCGAAGGCAGATCGTGCGTAAAGATCCGCAACAACCCTCAAAACAACGACCCTGTGCTCAGCTTGGAGGCTTGTAAGATGTTCTGCAATGACTACGGTAAGTTTTCTATATTTAGGATACGAGTTCATAAGCAGGATAAAATACTGGTTAATGTTGATACCTATTTGTTTACTTCCATAAGGATAAATGCAATAAGTTACCTACCTAATTACATTTTCTTTTCTGAAACCGCACAAGTAAGAACCTACTTAGTAGGTATCTAATCTACATTAGTAATAAAATAATAGAGTTGGAGACACAAAAAATGTTTCAGACAGAGCTAGATTCTTTTGGTGACCCTGACCACCGAGAACTAAAGGTGACTCAATACGAATGCACTTTTTAATTTAAAGAAATATTATTTATAGAACGCGTCGTGATTTTTTAATTCAATTCAATTCATTTACTCCACCGTGTGTAGGTACATTTTTATCTGATTGGATGGGGGTAGTGCCCATAACCCCCACGCTGGGCATGAGGGTTTGGGATCGCAGTTTGGTAGTATATTGTTTGGTAGGGGGCGCTGCTGCTCGCCCCCGGTGGATATCCCTAAGTCGTCTCTTACGACACCCACACAGAAATAGATGGGGTGGTGCAAATTCTAAGCCAGCACATGGTTACGGGCATTACCCCCCATCAGATAAACGCCAGTAAAACGCCTTTCAGGGAGGCCTACGTCCAGCATTGGACCAATATAGGCTGTTGAGGCCGAGGTACATTTTTACGTACACTTCCATACATAATGCTTAATTTGAATATTCAATTAATATTATACTATTACACGATATAACTACACATAAGATTTTCGGAAAGGAAGCACCATGACTACACCCTAATAAAATGTGAATAAAAATTAATAAATTGTAAGATAGCGATTGAGTATGGAGTAACATACACAAGATTGAGTCAAGAGGAAAACTGCTAATGGACCTTGTAATTATTCGTGTCTAGGTCTGCTCTGGCCAAAACCGACTGGAGATACCGACCTCGGCAACTTCTTGTCAAAGATCAACATAAACAACATCAACGTTGAAATTTACAAAAAGGGAAGGTCCAGCGATTTGATGGAAGCCGCTGGAAAAGTGAGTTATTTTCAAGTTTCCACGCTATGTTTAAATGGTTCGAAGATAACCTATATACAATACCTACTAGCTGCGCCCCGTTCTTATGGAATCATTAAAAGGTCATTTTCATCCCACGGGAACAGATTTATGGGATAAAAAGTAGCCTATGTTTTATTCCAGGATTAGAATTACCTGTATGCAAAATTTCAGCCCGTTCCGTCCAGTAGTTTTGGCGTGAAGAGGTAACAAACATCACCCATACATCCATACAAACTTTCGCATTTATAATATTAGTGTGATGATGTGATGTGATTATTCTACTTAATATTCTTTACAGAGGTTCAAAGATGTTGTTTCGATGGCGGTGCCAAAAGGGATATCTCCGAAGGCAACAGGAAAATCGTTGACTGTTTATTTAGTCAATAACGATCCAGATTTAAGAGGTGAGGTCATTTATTTGCTATGTAGGTATTGCCGGTGTTTTTTTTATTATCTCTGAATAACATCTACGGCTTGGGTGCCCTTTAGGTATTTACTATTTCTTGTCCTTATTTGACCAAGTAAGTAACATCTGCTGTTTTGGTTTCCATTTCATTAACTACCATTCTTTTTAAACCCATATACTAACTTAAAAAACCTTTGTATCAACGTGAAAATACCATAGCTAAGGTGGGTTTCACTGTCGAGTACTACTCACAAAGACAAGAAGGTATCTTATCTATTCGGTACCTATACCTACATAAAAAGAGTCATAAAATCAGTGGTTTATTGAGTATTGGCTCTGATCATCTTACGGACACAGTTTATTTTATAACTTTAATTTATTTGATGTGCGGTTACGGTTACCTATTGAAGGAAAATGTTTTTTCAGCATTTTCACCCTATTTTGACGAGAGCTATAACATCCGCGTCTCAGCCTCATCAAATGACAGGATCAATGCAACGATAGCTGCTAATACTTTCTTTGGCCTGCGACATGGCTTGGAAACTCTTTCCCAGCTCATAGTTTACGATGACATCAGGAATCATCTTTTGGTAAGACAACATAAATAGGTATCTATTGAACCTTATCAATCATAGTTAACTGCCTAGTTTAACTGTTCATCGTCGTATTCGTATTGTCTACTAATCGCTTTTTAAAGGACCCCAATTTTCTGCTTAACGTTAAATGATGATTTCCGTTCATATCAAGTTCTTTGGCCATATTACGACATAGGCGTAGGTCTCATAGGTCTACCTACGTGATTGATACTGTTATATAATATACATTTATTATTCATTTTCTATGTGTTAGGTAACAATGTTCTAGATAGCTTCAAGTTTCAAGTGTTCAGTATTTTATTGCTTTCATAGTGAACAAAGGTCTTAAGAATAGATTACAGCTAGGTACCAACATTGTGTTGTGTTGTGTTGTGACAACTGTCGGACTTAAATTAGCATTTAGTTATGGCGAATGACCAGTCCTTTTTAAGACCGGTTGGGGTCATTGACAGCGGTTAAAGGATTTGCATAAAGATTCAGTATCACGGCTAATTCGATCTCGTCTAATTATGGCAGCTATAAAGAACCAACTTCTCGGGTCGTTGATCCCAAAAGTGTCACATATACTACATGAATTAAAAAATTTAAACATTTTTCGGTTATCGATCCCTTATCGATGATCATTGAGGATATACTTAAGATAATGTCGGTAAACTAAAAGACCATGGGCTTAAAGTAAAGACTTTGTATTGACACACGATAAAGGAAATTGACACGACACAGTATGTAAATAAGCCCTACTGCCCTTCAATGTTTCGGCGCTCAGACATTACAAATTTATTTTACAGATGGTCAGAGATGTCACCATTAACGACAAGCCAGTTTACCCGTACAGAGGAATACTTCTAGATACTGCCAGGAACTTTTACACAATTGATTCTATCCTGTCAACCATTGGTTAGTTCTTATAACTAAAGTTTTTTGAGACTGAACTTATTTAGTCCTGCTTAGTTGAAATTTTAAACTATTATGTATTTATCACAGATGCAATGGCTGCCGTAAAACTCAATACATTCCACTGGCACATTACGGACAGTCAAAGTTTCCCATTCGTTTCTGAGAGACGACCAAACCTCTCCAAGTTTGGAGCTTTCAGCCCAAGCAAGGTATTTCTCTCAATTATTTTTATTCTGAACCACATTCTTGATTATCAACAAGTTTTCCATTATGGAAATAAGCTTAAGACTCAACTATCTAACTAATTAAACTTTTAGGTTTACACAAAACAACAAATTCGTGAAGTGGTAGAGTATGGACTGGAAAGAGGTGTTCGAGTTTTGCCTGAATTTGATGCTCCCGCGCACGTGGGTGAAGGATGGCAAGATACAGATCTTACAGTTTGCTTCAAGGTATGTTTTTAGGACCAATACTATTGATATCACCTACGAATGACATATTCTTTAACTATATGAAGTAATAGGTGGCCCGGCGAACTTATGGCGTTTATGAAGTATTCTGAGCGTTCCATAAATTTTACCAAATTTTGGCCAAATCGGTCCAGCTGTTCTCGAGTTTTTGTGAGACTAACAAGCGTAAATTTATTTTATATAGGTAATAGATAATTTATAGCCAACTCAGTGTGGTTTAACTTTTTTTTATTTCAGGCGGAACCCTGGCGTACCTACTGTGTAGAGCCACCTTGTGGACAGTTGAACCCGGTTAGAGAGGAACTTTATCAATATTTGGAAGATATCTACTCTGACATGGCTGGTAATCATTAATTAAAACTGACTGAACTTTAGAGATTTCTTGGAGATACATTTATATAACATGCAGTGGTTAGGACAAGACAACTACTCTAGAGACAAAATATTAAGTAGTTTTTTTTTCTACAGATGTATTCGACGCAGATATGTTCCATATGGGAGGTGATGAAGTGAGTGAACGTTGCTGGAACTCGTCAGAAGAAATAACGAATTTCATACAACAAAATAGATGGAACTCAAATGGTTTCTTAGAACTATGGAACTACTTCCAGAAAAAGGCTCAGGCTAAAGCTTATAAGGTGGGTTGCACTAACTTAATAAGGTAAGGCTTCACACACGGCAGCTATAATGTACAGATGTATGTTATAGCACAATACATCCTAGTACATCTTTCCATGTAAATCATAACAAGACCACAAATGGTAACTATAGTTTATAGTTTATTTTATATATCATCTTATTGCAAAATTACGTAAGTCCTTAAAGAATAATACCTACTTAGTAGGTCACTAGGTACCTAGCTATAATGTCTATTGTTACATGTAGGTAGGTATGACATATGAAGGAATGTAATGTACATTAATATACGTTATAGCTGCTTTGTGTAAAGTCCTCCACTCATAAATTAATAAGTAACTTTTGTGACTTTTTGACTAACTTATTATTTTGACAGGCATTCGGAAAGAAACTACCGCTTATCATGTGGACGAGCACATTGACAGAATACAATAACGTCGAAAAATATTTGGATAAGGACGACTACATTATTCAGGTGAGTTCTACAAATTTAGGGAGACATACCTAAACAATAATAAATACTTAGTAGGTATGATATACCTTCTTGTCCGTCGTGTCAAGTTCACTCAGTGTTGTTTAAAGTTCACTTATTTGTTAGTAACACGAAACCGTCTTTCATTTCAACCAACGGAAAAAAAACACCAAAAGGTTTACTTTTTAGTTTCGTTAATATTGTTATTTTTTAGTATTTGTTGTTTTAACCGCACACATTCTCTCATTTTGCTCTTTTTTGTCGAGTGACAATATCCCTGCGCTTTGTAAAGTGTTGTGGGTAAGATTTATCAAACATGCATAATGTCTCTTATGTACATGTAAGGTAGAGGCATAATATTGCAAATCTTAAACAGAGGCTTGCAAGAGTCACGGAACCAAGCCTTATAATAGCTCAGCAACATAGAGATATCATAGTATATAAACTCTATGCTCAGCAAGCTGACAGACGGACGACGGATGGACATCGGATGCTTAGGAATAAAAAAAAATAACGTTGGGTACGGAACGGAACCCTAAAAACATAGGCACTAATAATGGCAATAAACATCAAACATCAACGATCTGAGTTTACAGAATCCTATATCTTTTTATACTCGTGTTAATATACAGGGTGTCCCAATAGTAAAGGGTCAATCACAATCACAACGGACTTTTATCGACTTAAATCTGCATCGGACCCCCAAGGACCTATCTACCAATAGTTTCGTTTTATTTACGGTACAAATACGATTAAATATTTACAGGTGTGGACGACGGGCGTAGATCCGCAAATACCCGGATTATTGGAGAAAGGATACCGCCTTATCTTATCAAACTACGAAGCACTTTACTTCGACTGCGGATTTGGTGCTTGGGTTGGAGAAGGTAGATTTATAAAAAAAAACATATTACCTACCTAATAAAATATATGTATATAAATAAATAAATATTCTATCCATTGCCTTTTTTTAGGCAGGTCTAATAATGTTCATAGATCTATCGAGAACGTTATTTCTCAATAGATCCATCATGGATTTAATGATAAACAAAGATCTCGATAGATCCATTATGGTTCTAGTCAATGGACCTAACGAGAATCTCTCCCTAATTTGGCACATTACATTCATAATATTTTTATTTGGTTCTTTATATTTTCTGCTGATTTGATTGTATGATTTTAGGAAACAACTGGTGCTCACCATACATCGGTTGGCAGAAGGTCTACGATAACAGCCCTGCTCAAATAGCTGGTGATCGTAAAAATCAGATTTTAGGTAAGTTCCTACCGACTATCGATCAAATGTTTTGCGACCTCGGCGAAAACCTTGATCGATGCCACCTATCTACCCAAAAAGAAAATCATTAAAATTGCGACTTGCGTCATTCTGCGAACAAACAGGCCCAACGCCCATAACTGCATTGATAACTAATTATATACCTACCTACCGTTCTCTACATAGGTGTATTGTATACCTACTTTAATCACAAAAATAATTTCATTACCAAGGTATTTCATTTCAACACACGACGTACGTAACTTGTTACTTTTATATTCTCGCTTTCGCGTGACCAACAACAAACTACGGTACCTACCGTATTGGACAATATAATTCTAAGCTTAACATGAACCATTAGGACAAATGATTGGGCACCCTGTTGGTTCTTTCCACATCTTTCTCGAATCAGCAGATTTGCAATTTTGCAGGTCTAGTTTTGCCTAATGGCTTACAAAATCTAAGTTATAGCAAATAATTTTTTTGATAAGGTTTGGATCTGTGACTAGCTAGACTAAATTCTGCCAGTTTCCGTTCCATAGAATTGCAAAGTTACACAGTGTAGGTAAAGTGCTAGTCACAGAGCCAAACCTTATTAAAAATTTGTATTTGCTTTAGAAATTAATTAATATTTGTTTAAAATTTAAATTACAAATCTGCAGATTTGAAAGAGATGTGGAAAGGAAAGGACCAAAAGAGTGCCCAATCATTTTGCCCCCATATTATGGTTCATGTTAGAATTTTATTTTAGATAGCATTGCATTTTAAGATTTTTAACGAATCTTAATACTAGTATGTTTCCAACAGGTGCCGAAGCAGCCTTATGGTCTGAGCAGGCTGACAGCGCGTCCCTCGACGGGCGACTGTGGCCTCGGGCCGCGGCACTAGCGGAGCGCCTGTGGGCTGAGCCCGCAGGCACGTGGCGCGAGGCAGAGCACAGAATGCTGCATGTGCGGTAAGTCCTCACCTCGGATACTTTATACTTTTTGTAAAGAATCACTTAGTTCATAAGATTCGATAGACAAATGATCCTATTTTCAAAGTGGATGAAGGTCCGCCACCGAAAGAGGTTGCATTCGATTATTAAAAAAAAAAAACTTTAGGTAGACACAATAACATTTTACAGGCAGGTAATAAAATAAATAATGTTGGACAATCTAGGTAGATATTGTGTACCTACATAACATCTAGCCTTAAGCTAAGCAGATTTTGTGCTTGGGTACCTAACTTCTAGATCAGATTTTTTTTTACTATAAGTACATACAAAAAATACACAGAACAACTGGAACCAATATTTGGATATACAAAAATCCTAAGGTAGGAATCAAACCCGTACCTCCTGCGTCGTAGGCGCAAGCCGCGCCGCGCCTCATCGGATAATGCGGTAAAAATATTTATCTGTTGTTTGCTGTTAAAGATGTCATCTTAACCTAATAATATTAATAATACCTACCTACCTAGGTACCTAGTAGGTACCTATATGTTTATTTGTCTGAATTTTCATTTGCTTTTTTATTTTCAGAGAACGATTGATCCGCATGGGAATCAAAGCTGAATCTCTTGAGCCAGAGTGGTGCTACCAGAACGAAGGCTACTGCTACGCTTAGGTTTTATACGATGTGATCTCTTGGCCTTACATAAATTTAAGGAAATAAAAATCTCTCATATAGAAAGTAGATGCATCGCCGATTAGGACGGTGCTGGTTGATTGAAGGAGAATAAAATACATATTTTTAATGCAAGTATTTCTAGTATCACAACAACACAAACTGTGATTCTCAAATAAATTTTAGTTTTATAGGTCCCCATATGGGACCCCATCTTACAATGTTTTTGTAACAAGGTACCTACATACGTTAAGTATAAATTTTGAATAAAATTACTATAGTCGGAGTGCCTCTTATGGTTGTATTGTTTCATTTTTATTGCTTATGGTTCTGTTTGTCCAAGATAACCGTAGCTGCGTAGTCCGTAGACCGAGAATCTAGGCGTATACTCTTAGACCCAAGTTTACCAACAGGTGGTTATTTTTCAATCCGAGTTTTAATCAGTTGTTTTGTCGGTTTTGACACAATTTTTAATGCCAACAACGTTAAACAAATCAACGAACTTTAATAATTGTCTGATTACATCCAAAGAGATACAATAACTTCGTAAGAATTACATCGATCAAAAATTTCGCCAGGCCGCGGAATTTTTGATCGATGTCTGACTATCTATTTATTGGTGAAAACCATAGAGTTTATATAGTACTAGCCATAGCCAGTGAAAACCCTCAGCACACAGACGTGTAGGTAAGCATGTCTTGTGAAGAGCGATTTCGGCGATTTTCTATGGTTTCCTTGCACACAGCGGCTTATTATTAAGCGCGATTTCGGCGGCGGCGGCCGGCAGCGGTGGCGGCCGGCAGCGGTGGCGGCCGCCGAAATCGCGCATAAGATGAAGCTTCACAAAAAGCCAAATCGCACCTTCAAAATAATCAAAATAGCAGGACGCGGTTAGACGCGGAAACGCGCCTCGGACAATCCGAATCGCGGCAGCAAAATTGCGGCAGTGTGCGTCAACGTATGCGTTTTAGTACAAAATGTACTGCAAGCAAAAATTGCAAAAGTGCTTAAAAATTAGCTGACAAGTGACTGGTCTTCTCAGATTTGGGCTATGATGGCCGCTGGACAAGAGCGAGCATATCAAGATTTTCTTTTGCCATTCGATAGAGTTTAATGATTGTATTATAAACTATTCTATGACATTTTGTCTTATAAATAATCCTCAGCTAGAAAAAAAAAAGTTTAAAATATGCTCGTTTTCTGCAAAGTCTTAACTGAACCTGAACCTTTGAAACGCCTATAATTTATCCATTTTGAATGAAGCATGTTAGTAAACAAAGTACCTACGACACAAATAACAAAATCTCACTTGCTTGGCGTCGAGTTTCAGATATAATTGTAAGCAATTTTTATTGAAGGGAGGATCTAAAATCGACAAGTAATGTAAATTACGTATAAAAGGACGCGCCAACAAAGTGAATTTTAGGTTAAGTATGGGCGGTTTGTTTACGTGATCCATTCAAAATGGATACGATATAGGTATCATAGAACAGCTCTTGCCCTGGCCCACTGTGCGCCGCGCCGCACTGTGAGCAATATTATCAAAATGATATTTTTTCAGTAGCGAGACAGAGCCAAACATGAAAGAAGAAGACAAGTTTGTTTGTAAAAAAAATTTACATTGACGTTAAGTCAAGTCTACTGACATTACAGTGACGTGACGTTATTTTTATTTACAATTTGGATTTTGGATTTGTAAAATAGGTAGTAATTTGCACAAGAATTGCCTGAATTTAGTTATAATAATTAGAGCAACCAGGTTTCGAGATGAGTTGCCTCAATTGCTTTGAAAATGCGACTATGCCCAGCTGTGTTTGGTTTGAAAGTGGAGAAAAACGAAACATAATTGCTTCCATCTTCTCAGGACTATTGGTGAGTAATTTGTTAAACTTTTGATGATTCATTCATTGTTTGGCATCACTTTTATCTTTATTTTGTCATTATAATCGTACCCCGTGGCGGCCCCTTCCCCGGGAGCTCCTAGAGTTACCCGAAGCCATCTCCCAAGAACATCAGAACAGCCAACAGGCTAATGAACAACTCTTGAGAAGCCAGCAAGGCTCTCTGAGCGACAACACATGACTCGAGGAAAGCTTTTCTAGATGTTGCATCCGGAAAAAAGAACTATAGTTCGTTTCCTGCCTGCATTCGCCAACATAGAGTCGAATGTTGAAGACCACTGACTATGTAACAACTATTACAAGCATCAGGGACACCAATTGCTTCTCTGTATAGCTATTACCAGACAGGCTTACAAGATTCTTCGTAAATGATCGACTGGTACGAATACTGCAAAGATCTTTGTGGCGCAGCGGACATAGGTCCTCCTGCGATGCAGGAGGTTGCGGGTTTGATACCCTCCTCGGGACAAATCTATATACGATCTGTAGGTTTTTCATTGTTCAGGGTGTTATGGATGATTTATGTATCATAATTAATATTTATAAGTAGGTACTTAGTATTCTCTCGTTTATCAGCTATCTAGTATCCATAACACAAGCTCTGCTTAGCCAAGGGCTAGATAATGCTGTGTGAGTTGTCTAACATTATTTATCTTAAGCGCCACAATGTACATAGGTACTAGTTCTGTTTTACAGAACTGTCCTTATTGAATGTAATTACGCTACCTATGTGGCTTTATTATATTTTAAATAAGGATTAAAGAATCTTTTATTGTATTTTTATGTACTTGTGTCTTGCGTATCGAATAGACTCAGTTCATCATATTAACTCTTTTATTATAAATTACCCACAATACGTAAATTTAAAGACAAATGTATCAAACACAAAAAATCCTTTAATTAATTTCAGTTCTTCACGGGATGGTGGTTTATAATTGATGCAGTGTCCGTGTATCCGGGAGAGCTGCCAAATGCATCTCATGTGTGTGGTGTCATGGCTACACTGTCGCTTGTGATGGTCAACTCTGTCTCTAATGCACAGGTCAGTAAAGCTCTATTTCTTTTGTATAACCTCCTCTAATTTTGGAGTTGTATAATAAAGTACCGCAATGGCAATTAACTCACCACTGTGTGATATAGACAAATCACACAGGCTGCTCGTATTAGTATCTCCAGGTTGGAGTTGCTAGCAGATCCCCAGAGTGCTAGCACTATACTATAGCGGTTTCAAAACATTGCATTTAGATTATCTCCAGTGCACACTAGTTTGTTTAAACTGCAATATAAATGAATACCTAGAAATGCCATATCACATCGCGTAGAAATGCCATCCATATAAGAAGAAGTAAACAACTATAGCAAAAAGTATAAAGAAAGACTAAACAATCACAGCAACACATTATTTAAAGATCTCCAAAGAAATAAAAGATGAAACACCTCAAGAGTTGACACATACTAGAACTCAACCAAAGGAACTAAAATGATCCTACATTTATTTAATTGTATGACTAACTGGTAAAATTAATCTTAGTGTAAACATTTGTAATCCAACATTAAGATGGTGCTATTCACTGGAATGGCAACTGAATATACCACCCACCGATAAAAAGGCTGCTGTCAACAAATAAAATCCTTATTGCTAAAATAAATGCAATAGGGTATATGCATCGATTTTTATTATTGTTCTAATCAATTCTTTAGGTCATTATTTAACCGAGAAATGATAAGACGCTCACTGAATTTCGCAATAACAAGGTAAAAAAAACCAAATCAAAACTACAATCACTTTCGGGTGATAAAAACTCTGCCATATTGGCGCCATGTTTATTTGACGTCGACGTTCACACTCGATTAAAACCTTTTGTGACGACCTCAGTAGTGATCATCTCAGGATAGAGGTTTTCTGAAAAATCAGAAAATAACCGGCAATACGAATTTTGAAGTGGGCAGAATAGTGTCAAATCATGATGCAGCGCCAAACATAATAAAGAAGAAATGTGAACAGTGATGTCACGTCCGCTCTTGCCAATGGCGTAGCGTTATGAAATTTTGCGATTGAGATTTAAAATATAAATTTTTTAATGGTTAAATTCTACTATAAAAACATCTCAAAATGCTAAAATAAATATGTAGATATGTTTCTTTATCAATAGAGAATACGTATAGTTTTTTTGCCATTTTGAAATCACATGCATATACCCTATTGATGCTATTTTCAGGTCCGTGGTGAGACATATACAGGAGGGTGCATGGGCCCGCGCGGGGCCCGCCTCTGGCTATTCTTTGGCTTTGTAGTTGGGTTCGCTTCCCTGATCGCATCCTGCTGGATCCTGTTCGCCAATAACGTCAGTGCACGTAAGTCCAAATTTTGTCCCCACTAAATATCTGTTTGTATTAGTTAGTTTGCTTAGAAATTGCTTTCAGGGAGAGCAACATATGAGAGAAAACATGAAAACCTATAGAACTTAGTGATGCAGCGGTGACGCAAGCAGATGCGGGTTCGATTCGCGAATTGAACTTGGATCCACTAGCGTCGCGGGCCTATTGTTATGCGTTCTGGGTTATCTATATTGAAAAGACCTATCTATGTAATGTTATGTACTTATATTAGCTTTCTACAACTAACAGAATATAGGTTTCTTTGTCGCTTCTTTACTTTACTCTACATACCATAATATTTATATAATACTTATAGCAATCAAAGCTTACCCTTTTTGGTTGTCCTTGACTTTAGGAATTGCATATACTTTTTTTGACATTCTTACTAAAAAATACTTCACTGTAATACTACATAAAATAAATCCTGAGAAATGAGAAATAAATTCTGTTAACTGTACATTAAAGCAAATAACAAATTAGGTATATGGTCCCAGTCGACCGAGTCAAAAATGTGATCAGGTAACTGGGAGCGCGGTCCTAGTTATGTATGGACCCAGTCGCCTGTATCCTCATTTAAAATACCAATCTCATAACCAACACGGGTTATACTCAAACAAAGGAGAATCAATTACAATTACATTCAAACAGCTGCTAGGGGCGACCTAAGTCACTAAGGTACCTATCACAAGGACACCATACAAGCACAGCACAACGACTCACAGCAAAATCAGTACTTCGACCTTCGCCTTTTATAGAAAAGTCTATCTATATTGTAGCTGTGTGGTAGTTGCTGGCTTAGAATTTGCACCACTCCAATTTTTCCCGTGGACTAAGGAATATACACCGGGGGGCGGGCAGCATCGCCCCGTGCAGAACAAATCTACCAAACTGCGATCCCCAACCCGCATGCCCAGCGTGGGGATTATGGGCATTATCTCCATGAGTAAAACGCCAATAAGATGTTTATCAGAAGGAGGCTTGCGTCCAGCAGTGGACCGATACAGGCTGTTGAGGTTGAGGTTATATTGTATTTATGGAAATAATAGAGTTTTTTACTGATGTACCTAACTGTGAGTCGTTGAGCTGTGTGGTGCTGGCTTAGAATTTGCACCACCCCATCTCTTCCCGTGGGTGTCGTAAGAAGCGACTAAGGGATATCCACCGGGGGCGGGCAGCAGCGCCCCCTGCAGAACAATTCTTACTGAACTGCGATCCCCAACCCGCATGCCCAGCGTGGGGATTATGGGCACTGCTGCCTGCCCGCCGGTGGATATCCCTTAGTCGCTTCTTACGACACCCACGGGAAGAGATGGGGTGGTGCAAATTCTAAGCCAGCACCACACAGCTCAACGACTCACAGTTAGGTACATCAGTAAAAAACTCTATTATTTCCATAAATACAATATAACCTCAACCTCAACAGCCTGTATCGGTCCACTGCTGGACGCAAGCCTCCTTCTGATAAACATCTTATTGGCGTTTTACTCATGGAGATAATGCCCATAATCCCCACGCTGGGCATGCGGGTTGGGGATCGCAGTTTGGTAGATTTGTTCTGCACGGGGCGATGCTGCCCGCCCCCCGGTGTATATTCCTTAGTCCACGGGAAAAATTGGAGTGGTGCAAATTCTAAGCCAGCAACTACCACACAGCTACAATATAGATAGACTTTTCTATAAAAGGCGAAGGTCGAAGTACTGATTTTGCTGTGAGTCGTTGTGCTGTGCTTGTATGGTGTCCTTGTGATAGGTACCTTAGTGACTTAGGTCGCCCCTAGCAGCTGTTTGAATGTAATTGTAATTGATTCTCCTTTGTTTGAGTATAACCCGTGTTGGTTATGAGATTGGTATTTTAAATGAGGATACAGGCGACTGGGTCCATACATAACTAGGACCGCGCTCCCAGTTACCTGATCACATTTTTGACTCGGTCGACTGGGACCATATACCTAATTTGTTATTTGCTTTAATGTACAGTTAACAGAATTTATTTCTCATTTCTCAGGATTTATTTTATGTAGTATTACAGTGAAGTATTTTTTAGTAAGAATGTCAAAAAAAGTATATGCAATTCCTAAAGTCAAGGACAACCAAAAAGGGTAAGCTTTGATTGCTATAAGTATTATATAAATATTATGGTATGTAGAGTAAAGTAAAGAAGCGACAAAGAAACCTATATTCTGTTAGTTGTAGAAAGCTAATATAAGTACATAACATTACATAGATAGGTCTTTTCAATATAGATAACCCAGAACGCATAACAATAGGCCCGCGACGCTAGTGGATCCAAGTTCAATTCGCGAATCGAACCCGCATCTGCTTGCGTCATCTGGAAGAGGCCTGCGTCCAGCAGTGGACCAATACAGGCTGTTGAGGTACCTAATTGACTACTGATCTACAAAAAAAAAAAAAATTGTTTTGGGGAGGCTTATATGCAGTGGATTAATACATTAATAGGAGGATGATGATGATGATGATGTATGAATTGTTCAGCCTAAATAATTAATCTATTTTAAATAAATTATTTATTTAAAATAGATTTTTAGACAATTCACACAACATTATTTGGCCCGAGCTAAGTAGAGCTTGTCTTATAAGTACTAGATAGCTGATATACATACATAATATTTAGATTTTTCACTCTGAACAAATATTTGAAGATCGTACACACATTTGTCCCGAGGCGGGAAACGAACCCGCAACCTGCTGCGTTGCAGGCGGAACTTCGCCAACGGCCCCACAGAGGTCGTCAAATGTCAGTTTCTAAAATATATTTCTCCCTTTTCAGCCAACAAGCACACATGGTCTGGTGTTAGCCTCTTCATGCAAAATGCGTTCATATTCGCAGGATCGTTAGTGTTCAAATTCGGACGCACAGAGGACTTATGGGGCTAGTGTAAACTTCTGAGAAATCTCTGCTATGGTTAGTTTTTTGTTTATTCATATTAATCATTGTATAGGTAAGGTTTTTAAAAGCTGCCGTGATTGTAGTTAGATTTTTCACATAATTGACGTCTGTAATCCGGGTCAGTGAAAAACAAAGGGGAATATCCCAGCTTTTAAAATGTACCTCGTAAATTTTCAGTTCAAGAGAAAATTTTCTCAGACTTGAAAATAGTATGATTTTTTTGGTTTGACTTAAGTATCTGATTTATAAATAACACAGAGATTTGAATACAGGCATACTGAAATGATTTTGCTAAATCAAGACAGTAATGGTTTTGTAAAAGATTCCAAAACCTTCCTAATACATTATTGAAGCAACAGAATGTTGGTTGTTTTATGTTACTTAGCAATAATAATTATTCTTAATCCTTCAATTCAAAAAACAGTAATGGATCAGTAAACCTTTCAAATTTCAACTAAATAGCAACCTAATTGTCAAAAAACTTAGCTGCTAAAAATAACATTCAAAAATGTATTACAAGGTAGGTAATATAAACAAAAATAAAAATAAATTACTTTGGTTTATTGCTTTGGTACTCTTATAATAACATTTATTGTGAATTAAAGATCTTATGCTGTAAAGAGTATTATTCTTTCAATTCTAACCTACATCTACATAGTTGTAACGTTAGAAATATGCATTAAATACAGTAAGTACAATGTAAAACTATGTTTAAAAATCTTTTGTAAATGCAATCACACTATTTAACACAATGTGCCGTGCTTATATGGCTATGTATACATTTTAAACTAAACGCTTGACAGTAGTATCATCACAGAATGACATATTTTGGTATTCTACCTTAGATGATAAGACACTACAGTATGCTGAGTGCGAACTGTCATACTGTTTACTACAAAGTTTGCGTTACTCTATTTTTAACCGACTTCAAAAAAAGGAGGAGGTTCTCAATTCGTCTGTGTTTTTTATGTTTGTTACCTCAGAACTTTTGACTGAGTGGTCCGATTTGCATGTTTCTCTTTTTATATGAAAGCTGGTGCTTCCCGTGTAGTCCCATTTTAATTTTGTTCAGTTTTGACAATGGGATCCATGAAAATTCATGAAAAAACTGTAAAAATTAAAGTCGGTTTATAGTTTTTTAAAACAAAATTAATTATATTATATATGGAATTGTAAAAGTTATTTAGTAAATTGAACCAAACCGAGGTCAAGACGAGATATCTTTCAATTGAATTCTTAGATGCCATGCTTTTGTCTGCTTCTATAAAATCCCGTATAACCGAACTCTGATCTGAAAATTTCCTTCTTGGAGCTTTGTCATATTTCAATTGAAAATAGAGTAACGCAAACTATGTAGTAAACAGTATGGCATTTCACACTCACCATACTGATGGAGGGACGCGAGTCAAACGTGTCAAGTTTTAAACCATTGTATAAAACAGAATAAAAGTCTTCGCACGCTATATCTAGAGTCTACGTGAAGATTCTGTGATGATACCATTGTCATAGTGAAGTTAATGGTTAGCAGAACTGTGCTCTCGATCGGGACACCGCTGGGCAGGGCAGTAAATGCATTAAAATTCTTTGCCAGTGTTAAAACACTATTCTAAAGTTCTTGATACGTTATATCCCCATCCACGCACGTTCTGCCTTGCCCATTAGGCAAGCAGAGCTGACTGACCCCACAGCGACCATTGTGTTCAGAGCAAACGTTGTTGATTGCTGGACAGACACCGGGGGCTACGGTGAGGCCGTATGGCCGGCTCGAGACAGCCAATGGTAGTTGACTGCGGACTTGGGTGCTTACGTCAGCGGTCTCGATTTTCATCCTGAGGAAAAACATTTTTTTTTAATTTAATTTGCTTTGAATATTAATGGAAATATTGTTAAGTCAACCATCGCTCAAAGACAAAAGACTTCCATGGCTGGGCATAGGCTTCCCCGTACATTTCCCTGCTCTGAGTCGTCTAAGCTAGCCACAATGACCTGTACTGTGAACGACCTGTAATCCATCGGTTTCTCGTGATCTTCAGTCGTTAAATAATTAAGATTAGTAGTAAGAAGGTACAGAAGACGTGAAAAGTTACTTACGTCTTCCAATCGGTCCAGAAGAACATATTTCCACTGATCGCCAAACTGAATGGGTGCAAGCAGGACGCGGCTATGGTGTCTCTTTCTAAAGTATCAATGTTGACACATTTGATGCTCAGGCTCTGGCTTCCAGCGTCAGCGTAGCACAGCCTATCTCTTGACCAATCAATGGCCAAGGAGTTGGGCAGGGAAACGTCGTTCCTGTCGAGGAAAACCCCTCGCTGGCTTCCATCCATGTTAGCCCATTCGATCTTGGGGTTGGTGCGCTTCCAATCGGACCAGAAGATTTTGCTGCGAAGTAGTTACAATTGAGTTTGTTAAGAGATGCAAAACTTGCAGCCGGATTTAGTACAGCGCCTTAGCAGTGGGGATGGCCATATTGGGCCGCTGCGGTCAGAAAAGAATACCATACTAGCATGTGTACCGCATATTATTATGTAGGTACCTACTATGCTCTAAAATTAGAATATTTAGAATCTTACCCTCTCAATGGATGAGCTGCTATACCCCTCGGATTAGAGATACCATCAACAGCAAATAGAACCTTTCGAGCTTTCGTTTCTAAGTTCGCAACCTCAATTGTTAACTTCTTAGAGTCAGTCCAGAAAATGTTTCTTGCCGACCAATCGATAGAGATGCCTTCGGGGGAAATCACACCTGGAAAATCCACAAAACAGTGTTATGTTAATTTAAAATTGAAATTATTCATTTATAGAACATAATAACAAAAATAGAATCATCGAAAGCGTTATGCCTAGTACAGTAAAAAATCAATGCATTAAAATGCTTTAAAGTTGTCCGGCCCACCTTTTGTCAAGAAGGGTTCAGATCCTGATCCATCGTAAGAAATGCGTTGGATGGAGTTTCCTACAACATCGCCCCAGTACACTCTTCCCGCGAAGCAGTCTACGTCCACTCCCACAGCGATCTGCTCAACTTTGCTGCTGATCGGAGTGGCATAGTCTCGAGGCGACATTCGGAATGGTAATCGGTAGATGGTCGCGCCCTCGCTCAGTACGAGGAAGTTACCGGACAGTCTCGTTTTGAGTTCGCAATGCGTCCCGTTCCCGCTGTACCCACTGTTGCATTCGCACACGAATCCATCGCTGAGCTTCAAACAGGATGCTTGCGGACTGCACATGTACGGGTTGTTTGAACAGTTTTCTTCCAGGCTACAGTAGTAACCGTCTCCGACATATCCCTCCCTGCAGGTACACTGGTACGTGTTGTCTATCGGCGTGCAGATTGCGTCGTAGTGGCAGTCGTTGGTCTCATTGCAGATGTCCCCGATTTTGTTGCACTTGACGATAGCATCGCCGTCGTAGCCCTCATCGCATTGACAGTAGTTGAGGTAAATATTTTCGTCGTAAAGGCAAGAAGCGTGCTCTTTGCACTGGACACCGTTGCAAAGTGGGCCGTCGGGTATGCAGGCGTCGCTCTGGTCTTTGACGTAACCTTTGATGCACTGGCAGATGAGTTCGTTAGTGCCGACGCTCGGGCGGCATTCGGCGTAGTACTCGCAATCGGAGTTGTTGTTGCAACCGAAGCTGGGCCGGCAGGAGTAGCCGTCGCCGACGTAGCCCATGTCGCAGACGCACAGCAGCTCGTCGGGGACCGACTCGATGCAGTGTGCGTTGGCCCCGCAGGAACAGGTCGGCCCGGTGCGCTCTACGCACTCGTACGCGTCACCCACGTACCCCTGAGGACACTCGCAGTGGCCCGTGTATTCGTATCCCTTGGGAAACGTACAGATAGCGTTTGGTGGGCAATCAGTATCCAATTCACAATCAACTGAAAGAAAAAAGTAAAAGTAAATTGCTTAAAAAATTTCCTCTATGCCTCTATGGATTATTATTGTAGACTGACAACACTGAAATGTTCTTTCAAATAAACATACACAACATCCGGTGCGTGTACAGATTATGCGTACCTTTGACCGATTTTGTGAAGAAACAAAAAAATAAAAACGAAAAGCCCATCCGTGGCGCCGTGCCAGTCAGGCGTTAATTTCGAAAAGCCCATCCGTGGCGCCGTGCCAGCGGAGAGGGTAAGTTATATCTCGGTAGGTCAATAACTGCCCCATAAATAATGTTATACTTACTTAAATTTTCCTCATTTGATTGTGGGGAAACAGGGTAACCGTCATAGTGGCATAACTCGTTATTTAGTTCGTCTGTAAAATTCGAATATCCTGGGGGGCAGGAACATTCCTCTGAGTTACATTCAGGAAGTACAAAGGTCTCGTTGTACTCTGCCTCTTTGTTCAGTGGGGACGTATGGGGATCGTATGGATATTCTGTATTCTGATACGGCGGTGTAACAGGCGCCGGTGCTTCAGTGGCAGATGCAGTTGAAGGTACTGTAGACGTTTCAGAAGGCACTCCGGAGTCCTCTGTATAATAGTTTTGGTTTGTACTTTGATCTGGGTATTGTGAGACAACTTCGATATTTTCGGCAGAACTTGAATTATTATTTTGAGGTGGATAATCTGTGGTCTGTACAGAATATCCGACCCATTGGCATTGAAAACCATTGCCAGAAAAACCTGGGTAACATTCACAGATGATATCGCCGTTAATCATGGTACAACGGGCGTTTACGGAGCATCGAGCGCAGTCGTGCTCTGTAACTTGCCAACATGTGGCGCCATCGCCAAGGTAACCAGGCGCACATTTGCAGATCGGGCCATCTTGAGTTTCTTCACATTGAGCATTGCTATCGCACCGAATATTGTCACACGTATTTAGCGCTTTGCAAGTGACACCGTTCCCCTCGTACCCTTTTCGGCATATACAATCGAAGCTTCCTTCTTGGTTGTAACAGTCCGCATCGGGATCGCAGTTGTGAGTTCCGGCACTGCACTCGTCAAAATCCAAACAAAGTTCTGTCCCATCTATATTAGGAGACGCTTGATATCCAGTTTTGCAGACACATTCAAAGGTTTCGCCTTTTACTATACATACTCTGTCAAAATTGCAACTATTTTGGCCGCTTGTACATGGATCGTAGAGGTCAAAGGGTACAATTTTATTACTTGTTCCGTATCGTACGATATTTTCTTTTACTTCATACCCCACGTAGTTTTTGTTCACCTTTAAAGTTGACGTCAATGAGGATTCGAGCGATGAAGGCGAGTATCTACACGGAATGTAAGTAAATGTTTGTGAAATTTTTTGCAAATATTTTTCATTCGTTTCTTTATTTAATAGGGTCCTCGATGCTTCCGAACGAATAAGGCCAGGCTCTACGATCGTATACTGCTCTTCATATTCGAAAAGTTCAAGCTTTGATCCGTATAAGATTTCTGGCACGGTACCTCGAATGTCTGATGAAATAGTAATTTGATCAAAAACGTCGTGGCCCTCATATTCCTGATGAATCGTAACTCTGTCATTAGTACTGGGGAACCAAATATCTGCCGTGTGATTGAAAATTGCTCCTGTAAGTTGATACCCATTCTTTGCATATCCAGAAGGTTTTGCAAATAACCAGCCGACAACGCCACCAAGGACGTTCAGTAATTGTAAACTTCTGCCTAAATTAGGTGGGGCGAGCGCTAAGGCAGTGTAGGCTCTTCCGTCGGCAACCACCACATAAGCTTGGATGTTGACGTCGTTAATGTGGACGTTGTTCAGTATTCCGTTGACATTTCCGTGCACTCTTAACGGAATATCATCTTTGATGCATGACTTTCCATTGCCGTAGAACCCTTCATTACATTGGCAACAGATGCCGGCTTGGTAGTCGACACAGCGAGCGTGCGTATGGCAAACGCTGGGGCCGCTCAGAGCGCACGACTTTGATTCTTCTTCAACTTCTACTTCGTTTTGGTTGTACTGATCGGGATCGGCGATGGTTCCATCGATTGAGCCAATTCGGTACACATACTTTCCTGGCTCCTGTGTGTTTGACCATCTGAAATGATAAGAAGTAGTTTGAATTCAAGTTGAAAATTTGAAACAGCAATGTAGGAATAAAACGAAACTCACGACACAATATTTCTGATCTGATGACTGCCAGAGCCTCTGAGTGTGAAGAGTCGGCCGTCTTCAGACATGAAACCGGCTTGCGCTTTCGCATCGGGCTGATTCGGCGGATGCTGTTCGCTTTCGATCCACTGGATATCACGTTCAGGGTATAAGAGTTCCACAAAGCTCTCTGATCCGTTGCTTATAATGGCTATCTGGAAGCTGTTCGTCCGGTCGTGTACCTGAGTCGTGTAGGATACCTCGACCCATGTGGCTATGAACACGCTGGTCGGTTTGAAGTCATAGTAATCATGAAAGTTGTTCTGGACGCTTTCCTCAGCCTTCGCCAATATGTGCGGTTCTGAGCTCTCTCTATAATAGACGGCGCCCGTATCTGTTGTATCGACATTTGTATAAAATGCCGCTATTGACGGATAGGGCAAAGGGAACTCAGTATTTATAAATGTAGGTATGTCAGCTCTGAAAGACAATACTCCGAAGTTGTTTACCTGTAAAGAAATAATAGCTTGTTATTGATCAATGGATGTAAGGTAGGCACGGTTCATAATATATTGATAAATTACTACCTACCTATATTAATAGGTCAACAATAGCAAAAGAGGTCTAGTGGTCACGGTATGTATGTACCTACTTACAGTATACATTTTGCCTGAATAAACAAAATAAGTGTCTCGCTAATTCAATTAGGTATGCATACCTACATCGACGTCCAAAATTTTGTTACTACTACTTAGGACTTATAAAAGGACTTCAGTTTAACCTAATTGAGAACGTGAAAATAGCCACAACTATAATCTACCCGTCATGACCTACGGAGCTTAGACGTGGACACTCACTATAGATATAGAAAAGAGTAAGAGCTATGCTCGGAATCTCTTTAAAATACACGATTCATAACGAATAGGTACATGCGACAGAGAACCAAAGGTATCGACATAGCTCAAAGAATTAGCAAGCTGAAGTGGCAGTGGGCCGGCCATATCTCGCGAGGAACCGACAACTGCTGGGGTAAACGAGTTCTTGAGTGGAGATCGAGACTCGGCAAACGTAGTGCAGGATGCCCTCCAGCCAGGTGGGATGATGATCTGCGAAAGACTTCAGGCAGATGCTGGACGCGTCAAGCTGAAGACAGGGTGCTATGGCGCTCATTAGGGGTGGCCTATGTCCAGCAGTTGACTAATAGGTACCTATAGGCTGATGATGATGTGAAAATAATAAATAAATTATAAGTATGTATACCTACGTAACATCGATACAAAGTATTAGCTACCAATCTTCTGATTGGGTACTTCAAGTGTCTCTGACCCCTCGATGATAATGAGTTTATCAGAAAGTCACATGTTTTGGCGTTTAGTTTCTAACTTGAGGTGAAGCTAAGTAACATCTAAGTATATAAATACTATGTGTTTTTGCCGAACACACAAAATATTCATAAATGTGTCAGGTGAAACTAAAAGTTTTCCTATGCATTTGTTTCATTATAGACGGTATCACAAAGACGACCTCTGTGGCGCGGTAGGCGAAGGTCCGCCTGCGACGCAGGAGATTTCGGGCTCGATTCCGGCCTCGGGACAAATGTATGTACGATGCAGATATTTAATCAGGGCGCTCTGGATGTTTTTTTACGGGTGCTGATTTATGGGATAAAAAGTAGCCTATGTTTGATTCCAGGATTAGGATTACCTGGTATGCAAAATTCCAGCCTGATCCGTTCAGTAGTTTTGCCGTGAAGAGGTAATAAACATCCATCCATCCAGTGTGATACAGAATAGTATTTCTGTTACCTTTATATATAATGAATGACGATTCAGAACTTAAATGTATTTATCAGAACAAAGCGTTGAATTTGTCATATGGTAGAATTGCGTATGACCTAATGCCCTTTCTTGACCTTAGCTCTTCAATGTGTCCGCAGATGTTTGAAGTATGCCAGATAGATTTAAGTAGTTGCTACCTAAGCTTAAATCAGGAAAACTTTTAGTTTGCTTTAATATCTTATCTCAGTTTAAAATCTCGAATTGAGCTGAGCTTATAAAAGGCATCACAAACTGTACTATGGATTTTTGAAATTTTGTTAAACGTAATAATAAGATAAAATAGGCGGCGGCGCCACTTTGACTCTGGTCTGTGCCTTAAAAGCGTTAGCATATTACTCATTTTTAATTAAGATCAGTCAACGAACGACAAATATCTCGATGAAAGTCAATGTTCGAAAAGGTACTCCAGTTTTATCAAATGGCGAATGCTTACAAATTTTTGATTCTATCCTTCAATACTTTGTCTAACTCTGACATGTCCCACTGTTGGGCAAAGGCCAGTCCTAATTTGCCCATCCGTCACGTTACGATCCTGAGCCAGTTGGATCCACGCTCTACCAATTATACGTACCTCTTCATCATCATCGTTATCAGCCTATGTTAGTCCACAGCTGGACATAGGCCTCTAATGAGCGCCATAGCGCCCCATCCAGCATCTGCCTGCAGTCTTTCGCAGATCGATACATACCTGATTCTTGGTAAATAAATCGGTGGTTTATTTTTATGGTTTACCTTTCTGTAACTTCTACCATTAATCTAAAAGTTACTTGGCTTTTCAATTTCCTACGAATTGTATAAATAGGCATGATTTCAGCGTAGTTTTTAATCTGGCAGGATTATTTACAAAATATTTACGGAGGCAGTGACCGTTGTGGCTTTTGTGGGTAGCTGCATGAAGCTGATATGAACTTCCGGCAGTCTGTTTTTCACTTTATCACTGCAACTGTTCATTTGCAAAAATGTCTATTGGTAGGTGATATCTTTTAGTATATGTATTGATAACTTTGAGTTGACCTGTCGCTCAAAAGATTCGGTGACCGGATATCTATGGGTATGGTGTCTGCCTATTGGCCGTTTTCCATTAGCACATCACACACACACGTGTACAATTCATATATACAATACACATGCAGGTTTGGCAGCCGTCGCCGTGCCGGTAAGTCGAAAAATCAGCCATAAATTTTTGCTTCGACGACGGCACCGCCGCCGCCGTGACCGTACCGTCTAATGGAAAAATGGCCATTGATTGAGGAGGCAGGACAGGAATCTTTTTAGAAGAAAAAAATATTCTACTGCAACTTATATAGTTTAAAAGTTTTTAAGATTACTGAACCTTAACGTTGAATTGTATTGAATATACATATCCCAAAAACAGAGCCTTTTAGACATTCAATTTAGTAGCAAAACTAAATTTCGGCAGCCTCTGAAATTCGTAGCTATAGTTAGAAAACAATACAATATTCAATGTATAAATCTTCAATTAAATAACCAGAAGCTCGGGTTGCGTGTGGACGTAATTTAGATTTCTTGAAAGGCCTAACCGCAAAATTATAAATATAGATTTAACCTTACCAAAGTCGTAGCTGTAATTAACAATGGTACGAACTTCTCGGAACATGCACAAGAGTCCAAGTCTAGGAACCAGTTACGTATCTAAACAGAGCTTTAAGTAATTGATTAGTTTGAAAGATTTGTTTAAGAGTGTGCCAAAAGCAATTTACTTCAAAATTGTACTTCAAAATAGTTATTTATCTCTGAATCTGTGAAAGCTACCTTCATATTTAAGGGAATGTTACATCGATCTTTTATCTTGAATTACGAATTAAGAGTCAAATAACACGATAGTTAATAGTTTCCTCGATAGTTAATTTTTTGAAATTAAGATGTTTTGCACACATTTTGCTATTTACCTCAGGAACGCACACTTTTTTCTTCGGTTTTTGTTTTGGTACGAAACCTAGAAGTATTTCTTTAGTTATCTCTTTTAATTTTTCGATTGGTTGTTTCATTAACTTGTAAATCAGTAAAAACAGTTTTGGCACATAGAATATTCGGTGCACGTCTTTGCTCTGTACCTACTTCTTACTCGCGAGAAAACCATAATAATGTCATCCCGCTCGAAATCCATCGTATAGCGGCGTTATTGCACACTCTTAAAGGGTGAACCTAACGGGTTTGGTTGTCAAACTAGGTAAAATTCTCGTACATAAACTTCATTTTTTTTCTTTGGCTTCTAAAATTATAAAAAGACACTTTGGTAAGAGCATAAAAATTAATCATGAAGTTGTACTGTTACCTTGCTAATTGATTTTTGCTATTGCCATTAGGTTTTTTGAGTTTTCATCCATACATGTACTCGTATTTGTTTACATAAAATATATTTTATTCTTAAAACGAGCAGTATTTGTCGCTAGGAGCAGTAAGAACGAGCAAGTTTTGAATTCTGGCACCGCGCGGCTAATTTTGGACGAGAATTCCTTTACTTGCAACGAGGTTAATTATTTGTTTTCACATACCGATGTTCTTCTGTCTGGAAATACGGAAATACTGACTACTGTTTAAGGATTCCGTAATTCTTAGAAACTAGCTGCGCCACGCGGCTTGGCACGCGTTATCACACGGGAACTGATTTATGGGATAAAAAGTAGCTTATGTGTTCCACCTAGAACTAACTGTATGTAAAATTTCAGCCCGACCCGTTTAGTAGTTTTTGCGTGAAAGAGCAACAAACATACATACATGTTTACATACAATGAAAAAAAATATTATAAACGCGAATTTTTTTTCGCGTTTATAATATTTTTTATAATATTAGTAAGATTTTCAGTGTCCACTTGCATCTACAGGGCGTCCCAAGACTGCGACATATAGGGAAAGTAGGTGCCTGAAATATTGTTGATAGGAACAAAACATACTCAATTGTTTTCGGCAGTGTGGAGTAAGTTAAATTTGATTAAAGTGATGAATTCAACATTATCCTTTGTTTTAAGATATCATGTTACTTTAGGGGATTTTTTTGATCTATTAGCATCATAAAAATACGCGTTTTTTTCGTATTTAATTCGGTTCGATTACCAGACGTATTATACATATAATAACGTATTTTGTAAAAAAAAATTAATTCAGTGTTTTACTAGGTTATAATAATTGTGCTTGTTAAAAAATCATTGGGTTTATTTTTAAAAAACTAAAAACCGACTTCAATTTTATGGTTTTCGCATGGATGCCATTGTCAGAACTGGACCAAATTAAATGGAACCACACGGGAAGCACCATCTTTAAAATAAAAAATTATCGTCAAAACATAAAAAAAATACAGTCGAATTGAGAACCTCTTCCTTTTTTTAAGTCGGTTAAAAAGTCGCTATCTTCAATATTTAAGGTTTACATATACGTTTACTTTCCCCTCATGTCACTGGTGGTACACCCTGTAATATTATTTCAGTGCTACGAAATTGATTACAATTTCGTAGTACTACTCTATTAGAGTAGATATACTTACCTATGATATTACTACGATTAAGCTTTCTACTAAGCTTTATATTTTGTTTCTGGACAGACTTAAATCAGCTCTCTATTTGAAAATATTCGTAATATTTTTCAGTTGAATAAGTAATCACTAAACAATTTGACAGTTTAGAAAAATGTAAATCCGACTTCAAATCTGAGGGATTTTTGCACTATTTTTGTTTCGCGGAATAAATACTAATTCCTCGGAAATATTTTTAGGGAACCTCGGGATCATTGTTTATACAATAGCGAAAGAATTCTTAAAATCGGTCGTAATTTACAGAGAAATTAACGAACATACATAATAGCCGAACATAGAACCTCATCTTTATTTCGAAGTGGGTTAAAATAAATAATAATTGATTTTGTTTATAAATAACTATATATAAAAGACTAGAGATATTAAACATGGTTTGATGTTTGAGCTTTCAAATTAAAGAAAAAAACATATCATGGCAAAATGTTGTAAATTACTTCAGACAGATTTAAAAAATGTTCTTCATTATACTACACGAGCAAAGCTACGAGCAGAAGCTTGCTTAGATCACTTAAAATAAATTAAATTACAGCTACTCACAAAAATGCTGTCATATGTCTCGTTATAGAACCTCACGGGTACTCTTAGGAAGACCTCAGGGGAAGGGACCTCGAGTCCCCTCGGCAGTTTCTGGTCCAACCCTGGTCCATGTTGGTAAAACTGGTCCTTGGTAACCGCGACCACGCAAGCGGCTAACAAAACCACTCCCGCGCACGTCCACATACTGATTGATTCACGCTACAACTAATATAAACTTCAAGCTACAGCGAAAACAACAGTCAGAGCGACAAACGTTCTATTACGATTCTGACCCATTAGGAATACATAGGCTTAAAATTAAATCGAAAACATTGGGGATAATGGTGATCCAAGCTAATTAGTATTTTAAACAGCTATTGTTTGCGGGTAGAGACATTTGGCTATGATTACTTAATGAACTGACAATTCTGTATTCTATTATAATAATTGTCATTCATTATGGTGCACTCAGTGATAAATTACATAAATTTTTAAGATCAAGATTTATTGAGAAAAATAATAATTATGTACCTACAGTAGGTACAGTACATAGGTGCACCTGGCACCTAAGCTTGTCGCCAATTTTTTAAACGTAGGAGCTTTTTCAGTTTTATTTGCCAATAAAAAAAATTGAGTTGGATGACTTTTCAGTTTTATCGCTTAGAATCACAAATTCTCAATAATTCCAAAATCAAAATATTCATATGGATCACAGTTGACCTACTTGTAGATTGTTTGCAACAGTCTGCAACTAGCTCAATTGTTTCAAATGTTAATACTATTATTAATTTATTTCTATTACGATTGTAATACTCTTTTTATAATTATAAAATGAATATATTAATGACATAATTATTAAATTTGCTTTTTACCAATAAAATGTCTATCTGTCTATCTGTCTATGAAAGCAAAATTACCTCCACTCATGCAAATTTTCACCAATCTACTTTTGTTTCCAAACCGGCGTCGGTCACTTTTCTTTCCCCCAGCGGAAGTCGTCAATTTCATTGCCAAATTTTCTTTTTGTTATTTTTCCCTAGGTAATAGTTTTTGCAAACTGCAAAAATAAATGTTTTTTTGGGAATGGTAAAGCTTTTATGTATGTAGTTTTATTTTATGTTCATGTAAGAACTTCGTGGTATCTTTACAAAACCAAGCAGCCAAGTATCAGTAAAATTAGTAAAAGATTTTCACTTATAGGTAGTAGTAGTAGTAGCTTACGACGAGTAGTGGTGGGGCTTCATGGTTTAAAGTAAAGGTAGGTTAAACACTTTTAAAACCCATGTATAACTGTTTAGACACTGTTTAGCTAAACGCTTGTTTGACGAGTGTTTACATTGGTTTTTGTAGTACTGTTCTTAGACTTTTTGGTTTTAAAGTTAACAATTAGTAAGTGAGCACATAAAATACGCCTCGAAGATAGAACACTTATACAAAAGGATATGCCCAGGAATGTTATCTTGCTAAGTAGATTCGGTCTGTTTGTTTTGTGTGTCCCCTTTATGATACCCTATTAATGAGCGCTGCGTACCTAGCTATATGCTCCAGCTTCTAATCGTTTATTAAAGAGTCAATACGTGCATAATTCTGTGCATCATCATCATCATCATTTCCACTAGTTTTGTGTATAGTTATTTCACACACACTTAGTTATTTCACAAATTCTAATATTTAATTGTGTCAAATATTCTATACCTACAGGTACAGGTATAAAATTACAAATGTGTTCATGTCTTGCTATGGTCCTAGCATGCAATACATAAAGGTATGATTTTATTTTATTGAAGAAAAAAAAAATCAATTGGTACATTTTAACATTCAAAAAAAATTAAATAACAAAAATTGATCATTTAGCCATACACACAATCTAATTTAAATTTTAAATAAATGGTAATTCAGTTATTTAAGATATTTTGGTATTTTTGTCAAGCACCTTTTAAAGAATATGGCTGAATGTTTCTTTTAGAATCAATCTATTTGGGATCTGAAGATTTTGGCAGCATCGGTCACCCACCATCTGCTTATATTTCAAAATCGCGGCACACTATCAAAGTTATATAGGTATTTTCGTTTTCTGAGATGAGATTGATGAAAAAAACTATATATTTTCTTTACAACTAAAACAAATGTTAGGCCATACAAAATCTCCAAATCCCATTGCAAGAGTCTTTAGCCTTTTATACGCACGCACAGACTGCAATTGTTATACGCATTTGAAACTTTTGAACCCAACAAATTCGAGATAATACGTGATCGTTGACCTAAGTAGATAAATTTTGAGAACGCGAATAATTCGCCGATTCCGCGCTCATTGAACTCAAGAGCACAATTACAGAATGCATGTGTTATTGTACATTCTTTGGCAGTTTGCCGCACATGGCGACATCACTGTGAAATGGGTGCAATTCATGCTAAGATCCATTTAGTAGGTCCATTTCATTCTCCACATGTGCTTTCGCGGGAGACGGTCCTGAATTAGACCAGACGGTTCAATTTATCGTCCACACAATATGCTATTTAAGCATTTACTAACCAAACTCAGCCGTGGAACTTGCAAGCTCAACGATGTGCATATAAACATATATGCACTTCTTAATTTTACATAATTCCTTCCATTTAAAGGTTGTCAGGAAGAGATCGCTTTTAAGCGATAAGGCCATTGTAGTTTTGTCTTATGTTATTTCCATTATATTGAATTTTTTGTTGGCGTACAATTAAGTATTTTGGGAGCCACTTAAGAGTTAAAAAGTCAAGTACCTACCCAAAAGATGTAATTTTTTTTTGCTCTAAGATAATGATTCCTCTGACTAAAGTTGAAACATTTCACCCTAAAAGAGCTTTAAAAAGCTGCCATTAAAAAGGACGTCCAATAAACTATAGAAATATAGTGCTTCTACGTTAAAAGTAAACCGCTTATGGCTGAGTAAATGATGAAAAATGCCTGTCCTCTCGAAAAGCTACCGTTTGTTTACAAACATTCGAGGATCGAGTGAGATTCTCAGTCGTTTGGGTTTAAAATAGGCAGCTAAAGTAGGACTGTTTTTTTTGATTCAACAATTTAGTTTTGGAAATGAGATGTTGCTCTTTTCTCTAACTTTCAGTCTTATAAAATGTGTGAGTTCTACCTCGACCCGAAGAATAATACTATGTAGATGTTTTACTGCTAATTCAGTGCATTTGTACAGTCAGGCACAGTTAAATTTCAATTCGAAATAACGTATATACCTGCATAGAATATATAATATTTTGTTATGTTTGGGTGGGAGGCAGACCTACCTATCACATCATCTAGTAGTAGGTCAATTTAAAACAAGGCATGTTGATGTGCTAAATGATGCTGTATGATATCAGAAGTTAAAGATTTTTTTCTATGGGAGTATTTTCTATCACGACATGTGATTTTCAGAGTTATTCTCAACGTCTCACGAAAGTCAGAGCAGCTCATATTTAGATTCAGATATTTTTTTTGTATGATGTTTCCTGCTAATAAAGTTTTACTTATTATTTATAATAAGTAAAATAGGGAGTATAATAGAGTAAACTTTCTGGAAACGAGGGCTCCTAGCAATTGCACAACTTTAGTCTTTATTTGATTTTGGTTCTGTTTTTTGTTATGTAATAATAACCAGCTCGTATTTGAATTGCATTGTTGTGGAAAGTGGTAGTAAGTAGGTATGCGTTCGTACTTCTCCTGGTTAGAGATGCATTTCAGCCGGCCTAGCACGGGAATTGTTATCTAGGGTAGAATAGTGAAAAATTACATAGCATCGTCATACATTGTGTAAATTATTGAAATTGAAGGAATGAATTTCAAATATTTTACGCATTCGATGACAAAGTGTAATCAAGGCGTAATTTTTCTATTCTACCTTAGACAAAAATTCCTGTATTGTCCTCTACTGTAAGTATCATTTCTTTGAATATCAAGGTTCACAGATTCTGAGATAAATAACGATTTCGAACTACTAAATTACATTTTGCACACTCATAAGTAGAGACAGAGACAATGGTAGGAGCGTTTTTTGCAGAAATTAATTCTTCTCTGACGAAGGCTCGGTGTCCAGCCAACGATGAAATGCGGAGAGAAAGTTATCCCGACATTTTCCGAGTAGGAAGATAAAAAAGCGATGTATTTGTTCCTAAATTATAAAAATGATTTCTTCGTTTCTAATAACAGTAATGCCCCAGTCTTACGAATGTAGGTCAAAATAAAATAAGTAAAATAATTTTGATTCGTTTCGAAAAGCTCTCTTAAGATTTTTATAAATGGGTCGATGTATTAGGTACAAGTACAGGGAATGTGCTGAATAGTGTTGGTAGCTGTTGTACAGGTAGGCAAAAAGAATTTTTTCGAGGCCATTCCAATTATTTGCTTTCGAATATTCATCATCTTTTTTTATTGCAATTAAAACCTGAAATTAAGGAATAGGAAACCTCTTCAGTTCATTTCCAAGCATCCAATTAAAATAAAAATCAAAACTTCCGCGAGAGACTATTAAGAATCTTTCAATTCATCTTAAAAACAAAGAGTCTTTCAGTGCCGAATGTGGCACCCCACTTAATATTATTTATCGTTAAACTTTTTCGGCATGAGATTAATTGAATGGCGGCAAATGGCTGAATGGAGAGGGAGGGTGTAGTTAGGACTAGTTCTGAGTCATAATTGACTGAAATATTACCAAAATATGCCTGCTAATCGAAATACTTATAGTTGATGAGGCATAAGATAGGTAGAGTTCTCGCCGACGACCGTTAGATCCGAAACCGGGCAAGATTGTAACAAAAAAGTAGAGTACTTTATCTCTAGGTATATAATAGGCTACTTTAAATACTGGTTCAGAGGAGGCAAAAGTCCAGTTTACCTCTTAGGTGACTGAATCACCATTTTGGAAGCAGTGTCGATCTCTAATCAAATAGCCGTAAAGTATAAAAGTATAAAATTAATTTGATATTTAGGTAGTAGGTAGGTGCTTCGAAATAAATCTGTAATATTAGACCTATTTCTTTACCCTGCCTAACGAATGTCCAAAAAGATACCGCGAAAAAAAACAAGATCCACGATTAAATACCACAAAACATAATGATAATCATGGTTGTCAGGTTTTTGAGTAAAAAATGTTGATAACGGTAATACCTTCACCTTAGTCTGAGTGCGCGCCATGTTGCGGGTAGTTTTAGGGCGCGCCGCGGCGTCTCGCCACTTCCGGCCGGCGAATGATTTCCCGCTTCCTGTTGTGACGACGGACGCGCGGCTAACGATACTCTTTGTACTGTACCTTTGCGGAACCCTTATTTATTGCGTCTGCGTGAAATGCATAGGGTATTGTTTCAGGGTAGTTTCAAATGTTGATGTAAAATCAATAACGCTGAAACTGGCTGAAACCAATATCTACGGATTTTGTATCTATGCTCGCTCATAGTTTGAAACTGATTCTGAAAACAAATGTGACGTTAGCTTCATTACGGATGTAAGCGGGTTAACTACGAACCTTATTTGTGTTGGAAGAACACCAACGTTTTATCCTTTAACGAGGGTCCCTCGTCATCCGTAATGAATTCGTCAAACTACGATAGTTTTTATAATAAGTGACGTTAGCTGTTGAAACATACCCAGCATCTTTAGTGGTATTTTAAAGAAACAAGTATTCTATAAGGGGGGTTGTTCGTTATCAGTAATGGAGTGAAATCAAGGAGACATTGACGACAATGTTCAAATCGCAATGGTATCCATTTGCTATTTAAACGATACGTAACCTGTAGTAGTTTTAAAACTAATTCAAAGGTGTTGCTCTTGACTTCTAAGTCATGACCTATAATAGTGTTATAGTTATATTGTGGTTTTGTTTTAATCGCTCATCTATTAGATCATCATTTGCTGCTTGTATCACTCGCTATGGGGTATAAGCATAAGGGAATAAGATAAAGATAAATCCCTGTCAAACTTGCCACGGTCCTAATAAAATAAATAAAAAAGACGTGTGGCACTCGGGGACTGCCGCGGTAAAGCTATTGCATAGCATTTTGTATCAACTTAAGCAATTATAATTTTACAAGTATCTGTGAGTACATAAATCCAGCTACGAAACGTTGACAGGCGCACAATACTCACGTTAGAAAACAATAAGGAAAAGGAAAAGAAGGACATAAATGGTATAATGAACCTCACCAGGGGTGTCCGCAAATAATCTACTTTGCCCCGTACGTGACCGCGCACTGCGAACTTAATTAATATAAACTGGCAGCCCTGAGTTGTGTGTGAAATATTATATCTCTTTATTTACGGGTAGATTGGAGAGATTCAGGAATTGTTCTTATACTGGAAACGTTGGAAAAGCCAGCTAGTTATCTATAAAATATTATGAAATCTGAAACCCTAGTATTCTAGAAGTCCGAAATTCATGATGCCTTCATTTGTCCGTGGAAGCCTCCTTTTGTTTACGTAGTGATTGAATCACTCTGAATGTGATCCTCAATTCCTATGAAATATATTTTAATGATCTAATAGATAAGACGGACGACCTCTGTGGTCCGCCTGCGACGCAGGAGGTTGCGGGCTCGATGCCCGCCTCGGGACAAGTTTGTACGATCTGCAGATATTGGTTCAGGGCATTCTGGCTGTTTACTATGTAAAATAAAAAATAACTATCTATGTAGTGTATGTATATCAGTTATCTAGTACCTATAATAAAAGTTCTGCTTAGATAATGCTGTGCTTACATAATGCTAAGCTAGATAATGCTGTGTGAATTGTCCCACATTATTTATTATTTTTATTATAATACATATTATCTAATACTTCGATGTCAGAGAAAAAAAATACTAAGCTAGAAAAGTATTACGTAGATAACTTTACCTGCTACATATTTTTGTTCAGAAATGTGTCTTTGTACTTTCTCAACCATTCTAACAGAAGAAATTGCAAAAGTTTCAGGAAATAAAAAATACTATACCGAGACTTCGTGATCAAATAAAAAGGCTATCTCTTAACCTGACCTTGTCCAAAAATATATGAAATTATTTATCTTTTAGAGGTTCGTCACCCAACCTTTTGCTCTTATCGTTACTGATTCTGGGTTCATGAACTTGCGTTCTTTGAAACATGCTTAAAGAGGAAACTGGATTTATCCTGGGATCTTTTGAAGACCTTTTTCCGTTTCTATTATATTTGTGAAACCTCACAGCATCTGATCTAACCTACTTGAGGTTATCATCAGAACAATATATCCCAACCCATTCTAACATACCTACCTCTACTAATTTGATGAAAAGAGCTACATAACATTTTATGGTTTTAATTTTGTGATTTCTGGTGGACCTAGTTGGTCCTAAGTAAATAAGTAACTCAGAAACTGGTGGTTGAATCATGCGGGAGTGCCGCATGATTTTTATTCTCAGAATGAATGAGAGAATAAACCAATAATATATACTACAAATGAACTAAACCCGAAGGCATGTTATAAAAGACTTTGAAAAACTGCAAACATGTATGGCACGCTAGCGAAAGTAGAATTACTTTGTAAGATACACCTTTTAGGCCCCAAATTAAGGTAGGTATGGAATAATTTTGACTTTTGCAAATGATTCAACCTGGCAACATGACTATTAAATACAAACCTACCTAACACTTAGTAATATGTAGTTTACGGATGTTTTAATTCATAAAATAATTACCTACTAAGAACAATAGGATAATTTGAAAGTATAAACGTTTACAAAATAAAACTTAGTGGCATGGGGTCAACTGACTATCGGCTGTTATCTTCTACTATGTTTTACTCAAAAATGTTCATTATCACTCGCATAATTACCTAATAATGACAAATTGTCGGTTTTGTGTCAAGATAAAATCAATGAAAAGAATGTGAATTGAAATATGAGTTAGAAAGTGCTCAGGTTGGTATAGTTAAGCATTGGATAAGTACCTATCCTTTTGTCTACATTGCTGTTTATTTAATAGAGCGCATAAAGTAAGAAACTACTCTGTTAGACTTATAGGCAGTGACTCGCTTTTAGATACTAACCTCCAAAGCCTTGATCACAGACGGAGCGTTGCTCGACAGTACAGACATCTACAAGTACCACAGGTGATTGTGCGCAAGCATTGTACGATTATTCCATCTTCTTCCACTATAGGACCAGCAGACGCATAGAAAAATTCCACCGGTACCTGGTCGACATACCACAGTGTCGCACCAAAAAAATTTGCTCTACTTTCATTATAAGCCTGGCCAAAGAATGGAATGAGCTTCCCGCGTCTGTTTTTCCGTTTGAATACAATCTTGGAGTCTTGTAGACTATCCGGATCCCATAGTGGATCCAGGGTTAATAAGTTCCTCCTAGAAAAGCGTGATCCATCGTAGGCCACATCTTCTCTTATCTAAGTGGCCTACGATAAAAAAAACACTGTTAAATGTTTTATGTTTGTAGCTTTCTAAATGAGACCGAAGACAATCACGTGGCATTGTGAAAATAAAGATACCTCTCTAGATAGCAAAACATCTCTGCAATCTCGGACCTAATTAAATCCCTTTCCTGTGGCCACAAGGCCTCACAGAAATAATTTAAATTCTGTTGCAACGATCTAATTTTTCAGACGGAGTGGCTTGCCAAACGAAGCTACGAGCAATTTGGGAATAATGACAAATAAAATAAATGCATGATTTTAATCTCGACCGCTGGCAGCGCGTCGTAAACTGTTTACGAGCGGCCACTCGGTTTGGGACAAGTCATGGGAGGTGGGGATTATAAAAAGCCAGCAAAAGGAGCTAACCGCTCTCAAAATCTTGAAGCGGAGAGCGGAGTACAGAGCGGATATATAGAGTCCAAAGATGTATAGTATATAATAAAGATTCTCCGCCTCGCCTAACTAGCCTATATTGGTTACTGCTGGACGCAAGCCTCCCCCTGATAAGCGCCTTATTGAATTTTATCTCATGGGGGCGATGCTCATTTTCCCCACGCTGGGCATGCGTGTTGCGGATCACAGTACGGTGGTAGAATTGTTCGCTGGATACACTGCTGCCCGCCCCCAGTGAATGTACCAAATATAGTCGCCTCTTACGACACCTGCGGTTAGACTTGGCGTAGTGCAATTTCTAAGCTGAGACGATACCACACGGCAAGACGAAGGCAACTGTATCAAAAGAGCGCAATTTGCTGTACAAACAGAGATCATTCTTTTCAGAGTTAAACAGTCCGATTTGGTCCGCTTTTGTAGCGATTCTTAGTTGATATACAGATGCGAGACACTCAAAGAAATATAGAACGAACGTACCGATCCTCGAATCTACAATTCCTTGGTCGATTCCCAATCGTATGCATTCGCTTACTCACGCTGGCTTGGTCTGTACCCACCATAACAGCCACAAAAAAGTTCCATCATCATATACCAACCTCCTTTCCCTCGCACCAAACCCCGCGTCACCGCAACAGCGGCGCGCGGAACTCCCGCAGCCAACCCTTTGCTAATGCGATTTCTGCTTTATGAGTTAGGTAACGCTCGCGGCTTGGAATGTGGCCCGTTGATTAGAGCCCGTATCTTGCGCAATGACGCGCGTGCTAACTGTGTACGGCTTGCGAAACCTTGCGAATACTGAGCAAGGGACTTTGCTGGGTACAAAGCTCGCTTCAACCTGAATCTTTGCTTTATGAGTTAGGTTAGGTAACGCTCGTGGCTTAGAATGTGACTCTGTTGATTAGAGCCCATTGCTTTAGCATTGACGCGTCCTATGGTCCCCCCTCCCCCCCTACTGTGTATCCTTGCGAAAACTGAGCTAGGTACTTGCTCACACACTCGACTTTAAGCTAGGTAGGTATATTAGGTAGATAATAAAACGTTTGGATCGTAAGGTTTGAATTTGAACACTGAACCAAAGTTCTATTAGGTACTTATATTTGTATCGTAGACTATTATAGACCCCCAGAGACCAGTTTTTACATAGGTTTGTTTTTTTTCTGGTTTCCCACCGTTTATCACCATAAAATCACTGTTATCCAAATTTACGTTCACTGAAATCCTTTAACTCCATTGTATCAAATCTCTATTTCCCATATTTACCAACTGCCAATTTACCCAACGTTAATAACATATATCTAAACTAAATAATTTGAAATGAGAAACAACAAACACAGCTTACAACAAAAGGCAAATAATCCTAACTAATTGTAATTCCTCCGGTACTTTGCGAGCTAAGTAACAATTTCACGGTCGAAGCTTCACAGCATCCCACTTCATAATGCATCTCTGCTAAGATACACATTCCGCTCAGTGCATTAACAGCGTTCTAGAACCTACGATACGTACCTATGGGGTTTGATGGTAGTTGTAACCCCCGGGGTGGTTCTACTCTGAAAATTGACTGTGTAGAACTTGAAGTTAGAGCACTCAAATTGTTTCGTTTGGGGGTGAATTAACTACAATGCCAAGCTTCAGTAATGCGACTCGGAGTATCGCATCACGTCGTTATGGAACATGCTGTCTAAGTTCAGCATGCGTTGGCGACACAATGTTACTATGACAGTATGTTAATATTTCTGTGTTTCTTGTGCGTGATTGATAACTGTGATATTGTAAAGTCCTTATTCTCTTTAGTGGTATGTGAGGGAGGGTTTACCATTAACCCATTCACTGCCTAGCCTCAGAGGTGCGACCAGTAGGGGCGCGCCGTCGTGACACGGGGTGGAGAAGCACACCTGCATCTTGGGCCATGAAAGTGTCTGTATATACGAGTATGTTTGTATATATACATGATGTTTTTAGCAACCTTTACACAAAAAAGCGCTTGCTTACACAAAAAAATACACTTACACAAGAATTTAAGAATTATTGTTAATTTCTTTTCTTTATTGCACATTTGAGAGTAATCAAATAAAGTCCTAAATTTTTTTGGCATAGACGGGAATCGAACCCGCGTCCTCCCCTCAGTACGGGGATGTCATAACCGCTAGACCACGTTGTCGGATAGCCATCAACCCGAAAAACGGACTTCTTACGGACTATAGCACCGTAAGCGTTAGCGTTTTGATTTCATAAGAAATTACCCACACCTATTGGTGTCTATTCAGATGTAGCCAAAACTAGACTAAACTTATCTGAAAGGACTAAAATTGATGCCATCCTTATTAGTTGGTTCGTTATGTCAGGGACGGCGACAATTTTAGTCCTGTCAAATTAGTTTAGTTTAGTTTTGGCAGCTACTGAATTGACACCAGTGTAAAACTATGATAAACAAAATTCTTTACATTTGAGAGCAGTATTAAAAAACCTCTGGAGCTAACGCTAGTTAGATATTCAATTATACCTCAAAATTATATCACCCCTCTTTCTTTAGGGCTTCTACAAAGTGAATGTGACTTTTTCTCATCGCTACGCAGTTACTGAGTAGCCCCGCACTCTCGACTCGTAAAGTGTAGTTTATGGACACTTCGCGAGCGCCGCTTGATGTCTGTCACCGGCTCTCTTAGATTTCATTTATACACTCCCGTATAACTGACGGCATTGTTAATGAACTGCCGGGCTTTAGTGCTTCGAGTTTCATGCTGGATGGATGGAACCTTTGAAAGCGTGGCGTCCCTTTTGAATAAGGCATAAGATACTACGAGTTCTATAAACTTGTACTAAGTTCTGGCGATATCACGCTTAGCGGACACCTTCGTTGCCGTAGATTTACTTGACTGCCATAGACGATGTATTAATTAGTCCGTATCAGAAGTTAGAAATAGTTGTCTAAAGTTTGATGACCTTTTGATGTAGTTTTGTAAATCATAAAACGGAAATAAAGAGAAATAAAGTTATCGATAGATCCACACCTCCCAAGCTTAAGAGAAAAACAAATCTCAATAGACCCATCATTGATCTAGTCAATGTATTCGAGATTCATCCTATTGGTAAACCATTAGGACGAATCTCGTACTCTACTAATATATAATTTTATTTGTATTGTTTGAAAGATCGAACGATTAGCAACTTCGTCGATATCTACGAGTATAACGTACGAAAACGTTTAGTGAAAACCGTTATTAAAATGCAATCTTTCGATTATCTTTTCGAAAAACACCACCCTAAACTGCTCGAGTATCATTTTGGTTTGACTGATTGATTAATTAAGCGAAAATTTCGTTGTCATCAATACCGATCTAGAACAATTCATCATCGTCTTTATCAAACAGTATCTACGCAAAAAACTGTTTTCATTTCTGGCTATTATCCGATATCCGGCTTAAAGATCAGCCTCCAGGATTAAAAATAAACGCTGAACTACGCAACAAATCCGATCGAAACCCACGTCCCTAACAAAGCTTTTGTTATCCCGAGTTTAAAATGTCTATTACAAAAAACTCATAAAAGTTACTCCGTAGGTATTTGTTTGGAACCTAATAAAATCGGAACAGACCTAAACAAACAGAAATAAAAATTCGGAACGACGCAACGTGGTATATTGCCTGACCTTTTAATGAATAGATTTACGGTAAACCTTATTACAAAGGGGCAAAGTTGAGAATATAGGAAATGTGCTCACCTGACCCAGTGCGAGCTCTTTGTTGAGTTTATTTGGTCGAAGGTATTTCTTGATTGAAACGAGATTCATTCAAAATTCCATACGCCCTGTTCCTGAAATAAATCCTGTTATTACATTCGTCGCTTGAAAGTTATGACGGGAAACGTTGGTTTATGGTTTTATTTTCTTTTTTATGAGGAAATATGGCTTGGTGATGAATATCTTATGAACAGGTGTGAAATAATGAGCTCGTCGGGTTTTTTAAATTAATCTTATGTTAGGTACAATAACACCTAGCTAACGTAGAACCAAGGCGCATGGTATAAAGATATTTTTATTGTTTTGACTAAACTAATACCAATTTCGAATCCTTTAAATTTCAAATGTTTTTGCTTGACACATACTTATCCTTCGAGAATAATTCTATGGAAGCTCAGCATTATTATCTATGCAATAGCGAAATAATTAGCAAAATCGGTCTATAATTGACGGAAAAATCGACGAACCTAATGTACATTAATAAAATCATGTAGCTACAGCCGAACATAGAACCTCCTCCTATGTTTGAAGTCGGTTAATAAATAGGCCCCGTACGTGGTCGACAAGGGCCGATAATGATGATGAACACCTAATACCTCTTCATCATCACCATCGTATGTACATTGTATGTACCTACAAGCAGACATGTAAGTAAAACCTTTATACATTATCCTCTTATTATTTCTGTACACACGCCACCGTCTATACTTTTTAAATTTATTCTTGTCCATCCTAAGGTTGACTGGAAGAAATTTTAGCGATAAGGCCGCCCATTGTACATTATTAAATCTGCATTTGTTTTCGTTTTTTGTGTTTTGGGCGGCTAAAACTGTGATCGATGCTGGTGTAGGCACATGTACAATAAAGAATATTATGTATTGTATTGTAAACCAGATTTCACCCACAGCTAAAACGCCTCCAAATTCTTCTGCTACTCTACCGTACTTTTCTCAAAATACGCTGATAATAATTTTCTATCAATAATACATTGTATTTTGACTACCTACTTCCAATGTTGCCACTACGTCTGAATGGACCCTTTCTACAATTGCCTTGAGCTTTCGTCTCAGCCTTAGCAAGTTCAATATTATTTCATCCCAAGACACGGATTAAACTCTAAGGCGTAGTTAATTGAAAAGGCAGTTGGTAATACCATCCAGTTTTATGGGCGGTCAGCAGACTGCTTTACATTCGAAACCTGCCGTAATGATAATGTATATGACCGCTGCTCTCCTTAGGCTCAACGGGGGTGCTTTTGGAGTAATCATAATTATGATTATAACTGCCCTTTGTTTCGTCTGTTTTTGGATAAAAAGTATAGCAAATCGTTGGTTTATTATAAAACCATCACGATAAATATATCTACATCATTTTGAATCTCAAACAAAAATAAGTGTTATTTATTGGCAAAGCAAATCAATTCCCACTTATTTAATCATATTGCTTTATTTCACTGCCCAGTTTTTGTAGCAGTAGATAGCAGTGCAGCAGTGTGGTTTGACAGAACCACAAGGTCATGGAAAATCGTGGACTCGCTCGCTATTTGGCCTGAATGGAGAAGTGAGGACAATTTGAGCAAAGTCTATAAAAAAATAGTAGCAATACCCTTCAATAAATAGTGCTACGAGATTTCAAGGCTCTACGCAGTTGCTACGGAGCTACGATGCTACGAATGGCTACGGTTTCGTAGAGGCTGCTACGCAAAATTGCGTAGAACCTAGTTTAAGGTTCTTCGTGTGTAAAAAATATAAAACATATTTCAATTCCGCAAAACAATAGATAACTGTAAAACGTTGATGTTCTTCCAACACAAACAAAGTTCGTAGTTAACCCGCTTACATTTACAATGAACTTGAAGTTATTGACTATGATTTGAGCCTTGGCCTTCCAATATTTTTTTGGATTACTACTATCTCCTGTTACGAAAAACTAAATGCGTACGCGGTAGCTAGATAAAACTGTTATTCTTCTTTTGGCCCTTATCGCAAGTTTGTTAGTCAGCACATATTTTATTTCATCCACTTTTCTATAGGCTACTATTACCTATATATAAAACATTGTACCATTTTGTTATTCTGTGATAAAACGTAGGTTAACGTATGTCATGTCATTCTCTCTTGCTAAGTCTGATCTATCAGTCGAAGGCCTCTCGACTCCTCCTCGAGGACACTCCACGTCGGCGCTAGCTAACTCCAATTGTAACGGGTTGGTAACGAAGTGTGGAGCGCTATTGTTTTATAACGGGTTGTTTTATGCTTTTGATGGCACGGGAGCGGTGAATTGTACGCTGTTGTTATTTAATAGTTTCTTGCTTCTCACGTGGTTTTTCGGGATAATAGTACGTAGTTGGTGTCCTTTCCCAAGATACAATCTATCTTGTCCAATTTCAAAATGTGTGTGTCAGAATTTGAAGGTCTGTTGAAGTGAGCGTTTACAAAGTTTGTGAGGCGATGAGCTCTGCTAAATATTATAATCTAAAACTTATTCAGAAATCATAAATCAAAGACTCCGTTCAATGTCCGCAAGTGGCGCTAGTTGTTTAGTTGTCTGTCTAAAATTATCAAAAGATTATGTGGCCAGAGGCCTTATTATCTTTTGATAATTTTTATAATTATTATAAACCTCTAGCTATAAGATAATTTTCGTTTCCCCAACCGACACCAGTTATGACTGTGGTTACCAAATGTTACTCACAACTCACATCATAGCACAGATTGGATAATGTGTATCTTTCATCAATTAATTTTTTTGAGATAAAGCAGTTTAAGAGATTGCTATTTTCAAAGTTCAAGGCTCAGGTATAGTATTTTACTATTACCACGTCAGTCGACCCTTATCACGTTCTTATGTCCTTCCGATAGGTAATTATCAGCTGATCTGCCACATAACTTTCAAATTAGGCGAAGGGTGTGACACGGGTCACCGGGCGTTAGTGTAGGTGTCTGCTATGTTTATTCAATTTAGCGGTAAGTTTGGAGGAAAACAACTATCTTTGGATGTGGGAAGAATAAAGTACAGTAAGAACATTCAAATACGACAAAGAGGCTTGGAGGGACGGCTATAACCTGTAGTGAGAAGGTGCAGACTCCTAAACGTTAAGAGAGGCGATCATTTTTATCGTTTTTTCCTTGATACTCGGCAAGATGTACATATATCTACTATCTCCAAAAACTAAAGTCCCTTTTTAGGCATTTTTAAAACCACTGAGTTATCTTTCCATCACCATTGTTGAATACGTGCTATAATTTTATGCCTTTAAACGATGAAGATAAAGTCTTCATCGTAAAATTATAGCGAGATTTTGAAATAAACCTGCACACGAACTGAAACGGTGAATATTAAAACGAAAATAATTTAATGTAAATAGTTGAGCTACCTTTTCAATTTACGTATGAAAGAGAGACATGGCCCGGGGCGGTTGGAAATTAAACCTCATGAGGTCTTTAGATCTTCCATCCCTTTCTTACATCGTTATTCAACGAGCCAGACAGGAACAAAATATCCTTGAGTAGGAAAATGCATAGTAAATTGGAAATACCATTGAGTGCTGAGGTTTCCTGAGATACAGATCGCAGCGTACCTATTACAAGTCTTTTGTATGGATTTAATCAGTTTCCGGCCGCGATTCCTACGTTTAATTGGATTTCTCTGCTGGCCTGTTTCTTTCCATTTTATAGGTAATTGACTGTTGTTATTCAATTAGTTTTGTGGGACTACGTATTTTGAATTTAGTCGTCTCTGGTAAAAAAATATTACAATTTTTTTTTTATTATTAAAATATAATGCGGAGAAAAATGCATGTCTTCCAACTGCCCACTTACAGTTCCCATCACGTCCCTCACAAAACAAATAACCTTCAAGTCACGTCAAAGATACTTTATACATTAATTAATACGCATAATCCCTAGGGAGCCCTTACTCGAAGACGGCCCTTAGCTAGGGGGCCCTACCGTGTAATAATTATCAATGGACCTTCAGGGCATTACCTCTATAGGTACCTACATACCTTTCTATTTGCATTTTACAACTTCAGACCTTTTATGATGCTCCTGATTTAATTTGGTGAAAATAAAAGGGTTGGTTTACACGTGGTTTTGACCCGGGGGGTGTGTGGTCGTCTAAGTAATTGAAAAGTATCAATAGAGATGGCATACAGCTCTGGGGCTGTACCAAAAAGACAAATGTAGCAATCATACAAAGATTCCAGAATAAAGTACTAATGGCAATCGTTAATGCTCCTTGGTATGTAAGAAATGGCGATCTTCATCGGGACCTAAAGATTGAATTCGTCGATAAAATGATACAAAAATACGCAGAGGCTCATGAACAAAGGCTTCTTCATCATGTGAACGTCGAGGCTATCCAGCTCCTCGACAACACGGACATAGTGAGAAGGCTCAAGAGAACTAAACCTTTTGAGTTAGTGTAGTGTTAGTTATAGTGTAAGTGCATAATAAGTGCTATTTTAAAGAACACATGAACCAAGTGTCTTCCCCTTAAATAGAGACAATAAGAAAAGTGCCGATGGACACGTTCTTAGTGATATGTTTTTATAAAATTAAGTTTAAACAAAATTACCCATTAGCCAAACCTATGGCTAGATTGTAATGTTATTCTAGTGTATTTAGAAATTATTACACCAGAAAATATAAAAAAAAATAGAGATGATTTTTAAAACATTGACCAGTAAGGTTTACTGGAAGAATACTTTTTTTAGGGTATGCTCACCTTTGCCATAGATACCGTTTTTATTTATAGATTTTAGATTTTACTGACTCTGATTTAATAAAGAATAGGTAAAACTAAAGAAGTATAAATGTTTTGGTAATTAAAATTATTCATTAAAATTGTCGAAGACCTTGTCCAAAAAAGACAGTCACTGGTAAACAGTGTACCTACATAGGAAGAAATTGAAACATAATACGTAATCGTAATACAATCACAACTATTTTAGCCATAGCCATTTCATAAATTGTTTATTCTAGAGTACTTAGAATAAAGTTATACTGAGTTTTAGAGTTAGAGTTTGATCAGTTCGTTTCTAACGTTCGAACTGATAAAATTGGAACTAACGCCTCGTTGTACATGTTTTGAAGAGAACAACATTTGTGGACGAAGTCTTGCAGTATCCACCACGTGGATTGCTGAGTTCTGAATTTGTTGTAGGATACTTTACTTATATAGTTACTTATAGAGTTCAACACCATTGCAAACTTTGTAATCATGCTCCCTACATACATAATCACATAAATCCCTCCTAATCTATTAATACTCTGTCATTCGAGATCATCACTGACCAGCCAGCGGCCAACTTATAGGGTCATAAATGGAGTCAGAGGGAATTTAAACTTTATTGCGAGGGACTAGGATCTTTATGTATTCAAATAATCTGACGAATGGTAAATCCTTGCAAATCCCAAGCTGTAACTGTTTGATTTGTCGGTTGAAGTTATAAGCGGAAAGCGGGCATGAATGCTTGACTTATATGTAGGTAGTTAAAGGAACCATTTTTGAGCCTATCTATACCATCTCACTCCTGTTTAAAAGCTTACATTTCCTTTCATATATTCCTAATATAATTGTTCTCAGCCTGCGCCTATGCCATATTCTGCTGGATCTCTAGACTAATTAAATAAATATGTGGGACAATTCACACAGCATTATCTAGCCCCAAGGTTAGCAGGGCTTGTGTTATGGGTACTAGAGAACTGATATATTTAATACAATACACTACATAGATACGGTAGTTGGACCAATAGATGAACTTTTATACAGAAGTCAACTTGTTTTATTTTTTATCTGGGCTCCTATACCTACGACGAATATATATTTTTTTGGTTCTAAAATTTGCTAGATATTATTAACGAGTGTTGTTTTTACTGTAAATAATTTCGAACCTTGTTAAAATTACGAAAATATCGAAAAAGTGCCAATTGTGAACGGTTTTGAACTAATTCTCAACAAAATTAGCCTTATTTATGAACTTAAAAAATGTAAGGTTAAAACATTCTTTATAAAAAATAAATAAGGTATATTTTATAATAAATACATAGAAAACATCTAGAAAACCCTTGACAAATATCTGTAGATCGTACACACATTTGTGCCGAGGCGGGAATCAAACCGACCCCTATGGCACGGCGGGGACAAGGTCCGTCTGCGACGAACGAGGTTGCGGGTTCGATTCCCGCCTCGGGACAATTGTGTGTACGATCTGCAGATATTTGTTCAGATGTTTTCTATGTATAATCAAAAAATATATATCTATGTCGTGCCGATTCTATTTAGTAAATCAGTTACCCATAACACAAGCTCTGCTTAGCTTGGGGCTAGGTAATGCTGTGTGATTGTCGAGAATAATTTATTTATTTATTTACATATAAATTCCTTCATTAAAGCAATGCTTTGCACCAGATTCCAAGGGTCAAAATAGTACACGTCATTAACTTGGTCACCCGACTCCTTGCGACGTAAGTGCGGTATCAAACTGTTTTATTGCGGCCCAAGCATGATTTAATGAAATCTTTAATATTGAAGATAAGGCTGCTTGGCCCTTCGACCTCATAAATCGCTCCGGGCATATTCGCTCTTAATGTGCGCAACATGAAATAATAAGCTTGGTTGGGCTGTATGTTTGTTATGATAAAGCACTGCTGCTTTCTATGGATGCTTGATACTCATTTACTGCAAACATAATAAAAGATTCGGTTATGAATATTGATAAATGGAAAGTATCTTTATTGCACCATCAACACATAGGTTATAAGCAAACAGTAACTACTGATTAAATCTAGTGATGGCCTTTTTGCTGAAAACGATGTTTGGACATAATAACTATTATTATTGCATAGGTCAGCTCGTCAGTTCTGATATATTCCTAATTGTTTCCCTCATGCTGTTTTCACCGCTCGTTGGGTAATATTCTTAACTTTTAAATCTTAATCTAAATGCAGCAACTGAATAGCTTCAATGGTGATACACTCACGAATTAATTTGAAATGATCAGCAGGATTATTATTTTGTGATAAAATCCATAGAAACAAAGAAGTGGACTTGGGCAGGGCACAGTGTCCTGGAATGGAGACTCAGAGCCAGGGTTGCCATATGTCTAAACTTTTTTCTCGTCCGGGGATGCCAAAATTCTCGTACTTTTAGAACATAATCTCGTACAAATTTAAAGTTTGAAAATCTCTTAAAATCTGTGTTCTAAACAATGATACGAGTATCTCTGGTGAAGATTTGGTTTATTCATTTCTTAATACCGGAAGCTTTAACCACTCATCCCGAAAGGTTTGCGTACGATGTTCAAAAACCGTATCACCTTTTTTTTTTTGCAGTCCATCCTCCCTATTTACTTATTTTCCTAGGCGGCGGCGGCGCGGATGAATCCTCACTGTCACTACTCATTATGTTAAATTAACTTTCTATTAATTAGAATGAAATATCGAAATGCACGGGAACTTGACAAACTTTACCTAATGAGAGTAAGTAATGAGTAAAAAACATTCCACTCCACAATCAATAAAATAACATAGAATGCGATGGTTACATGAGTGCAAGAAGGACAATAACAATCAAATACATTTAGCGGGAATTTCCGGTCTAAGACATTTAGTTTCAACTAGTGATGAGGTAACCACCGAATCGCTGGGTGGACGACATCAGCAACACGGAAGACATGACATAGACACAACATATAATTTATTTGCCACCACAATACACACAATATAATCGAATGATGATGATTACAAAATAAGAATACAGGAACAATACATTGAAAATAGGTGACTAATGCTGCAGTAGCAAAATAGCCTAGACTCAGCATAATGCCGACTGTTGTGAACAGAAGGGGCTGTTATTCTGCCTGGACCAAAACTAGAACAGTCACAGGACCCTGCGATTAAAACTATCAAATAGAAGAAAAAAAATATCTATATATATATATATATAGGTATACTCGCTCGAGACTTGCTCAAGATCAAAAGGAGTGAAAACGAAGGGAAGAGGCCTATGTCTATGATTTGATCAAGAAAAGGCCACCATGATGATAATGATGATCAAGAGATGAAAAAGGCTAGGAACACGTGGAATCCCGCGGGCAGAGGGAAATTTTTAAAACATTCCATAAATAATATATTTTTGTAATATGTATGGCTTTGTTTCATGTTGGTCGGTTGTTCATTTTATTTTTGCACATTTTAATAAGGATTTGGTTATTTGTAGAAATGGAATAATGAAATTCCCTTTGTCTTTGTGTTTCTGCCTTCAGAATGTCTTGTTACCCTATTTATATCAGTCAGCATTATACAGGCTCAGGGTCACATTCACTGTCGTATTTACAGTACTGAGCTTTGCGTGGGATATTCTGATCTCTTTAGTCTTGTTTTATGTATCCTAATATTTTAGTTTCTTTTAGTGGAAACCGGATTTTAATGGAAAGGGGGTGCATTTTTAGAATGGTAAATCTCTACCTATACCGTGTCCATTTTGAATGAGGCATAAACGTAAATAAACCGCCCATACTTAACCTAAAATTCACTTTGTTCGCGCGTCCTTTTATACGTAATTTACATTACTTGTCGATTTTAGATCCCTCCTTCAATAAAAATTGCTTACAATTATATCTGAAACTTGACGCCAAGCAAGTGAGATTTTGTTATTTGTGTCGTATTTTGTTTACTAACATGCTCCATTCAACGTGGACAAACCATAGGTATTATTTTGATTAGCAACTTCTTAAAAGATGCCTGATGTGATGTGAATTATTTAGGCCCTGAAAACGACTTTTATAAGCATAATTTTAATAATCCATCATTTACGTAGTCGTTTACGTTTTAGTAGCACCAGTTCGTGTAGTTTTCTCTCAAAAAGGGATTTATAAATTGTCCATAAGTGTTGGCTTCAGACGATTGGAACTATCTTTACAAAGCCACTTTGGATCGTAATGGCGGCGGAATCCGATCCTAAACGAAGGGCGATTGCGGTTGACACGTGCCAGTGTTACCAACGCACTTTATATTATACCTAAAGTGCTATCAACTCTTATCAGGGAACGAGGCTCCTTGTTTCAGAAGCGAACAAAAGTTATGTAAAGGTTTTGTTCTAATGAGATGATAGACGCATTGTAGACGGATGTTGCACTTCTACTTTTTTTACATTTTAATCGGATGCACGAGTAAGGAAAATTTATCAAAAAGCTACTTATTTTAAAGAATTTATTTTCTTTGCTAAATTTTAATTTGAACTTTGCAATATCAGTACTCAAATTCTTGCATAAAATAACTTTGTTAATATATAGTGAGTTCATATTGACCAAGAAGTGAAATGGGGATCCACTCAACTTCTTACCTTATAGATACATAACTACTGTACCCCTTAAAGTAACAGTAGATCCCTGTAAAACCCCCACTAAGTTAGCCCTATAGTTTGTTTTAGAGATACTATTTGTATAAAGTGCCTTTCCTGAATCAAATTTGTATTTCTTAGTAGCTATTTCTATTAAGCTGTTTTTTTTAAACAACCCGCAGGACCTTCCAAAGCAGTTGCTCCAACGACATAGGTAAGTAGTTTTTTCTCTCCCCGTTTGTTTTATTATGTAAATCGGAACCTCGATGTGCTGTGCCGGATTGTATTTGAGACAGTATTACGTGAAGCAATAGCAATAGCTGGTGGAAACATGGATAGGACTACAAAATTGGTGTAGCAGTTTTATAGTATTCAGTACTGGTATGTATATGTGTCTATAAGTAACCTACCTACCTAGAGATAAAGTGGCAGGTCAGTAATCAATGCAAAATAAGCTCCTAGATAAAATTATTATATGTGCTCATAGCAAATGAACATATCGATAAAAAAGTGGGCGGACAACGTATCAAATATCAACGAATTTCAATCTGAAATAGAAATCAGTCCACGCTCAACCATGAAGCATTTCGCGCTCATATTATTTTTACATCTAAGCCAAGCTTACGGAAAAAACTGTAAAACCAACCATAGTGCCATACTTGACGGGTGGGAGCAGAAGCTTCGTGAAAAGTTAATGTGCAACTATAACTATGCAGTGCCACCAGAACCCCGCAATGGCTCTGACTCAGACACCGTCGATGTATCTGTCCGTCTCGCCGCAAAAAAGTTCGACTTTGAGAGCTCACAACAAGAATTCTCGGTGATGATGTTCACTTCAATGTCTTGGGAAGACTCTCGCCTGAAATGGGATCCAAAAGATTATGACGGCCTCCGTAAAACTAAACTACACAAGTTTAGTCTGTGGATGCCTGGCATTCAGCTGTTCAATAGCATCAGTGACTCTTACGACGAAAGCTACGACAACATCATACCTTGCACTATCGCCAGCCGGGGCAGAGTTATATTAATTTCCAGAATAACCTTTACCGTTAGATGCGCCCCGAATGTGAGAAATTGGCCTTTTGACACTCAAGTTTGCAGATTAGAATTTGGACCTTGGCAAGGGTTAGGTGTCAAAGTTCGGCTTCATTTTGGCCCCGGAATAATATTCAGCAGGTTTAAGGATGTTTTGTACGGAACTGAGTGGGACATCGTCAAAGCTGACCATGAAGAAAATCTAAACGAAACAATACAGCTGAAAGTAGACTTCACTTTGGTGAGACACGCAGAGTCACTTGCAGCTATTGTGATTTATCCATCACTAATGCTATCTGCATTAACTCTTTCTACTATATTTATGGATATACAGAGTGGTTTTCGTGTGTCTATTCAGAGCTTCAGTTTGGCGTGTCATTTCTACTTCCTGACGATAATGACCTGGATAATCCCGGAGCACAGTGAGGATACACCGACAATCTTGCTCTATTTCCGCGGCTCCTACATTTTGACGTTTACTAGCATTGCAGTGACATATCTCTTGAGATTAGTTTGTGGTAGAAAAGCGCCAGTACCGAATTTTATATCTGTAGCCAACGAATATGCGCAACAAATTTACAGCAAGTTTGATAATAGTAATGAACGGATTACAAAACATGGGGACTATGGTGAAAGTGGACTTGTGAATGCGTGGGTTGACTTTGCCTTTTTGTTGAATTATGTGTGGATTTATCTTAGCATTTTGATTTACATAATAGTTTTTTGTGTATTTATTCCTTTCCCAAGTGGTCCTAGGCTAGACGTTTAAAGACAGAAAGCTAAAATTGAAATATTGCTATAAGAATTTATATTCTTGATGCAATAGTGATATGTAATAGAACCAAACGTGTAGACAAGTGCTTTGGCAGGAGATTTCCGCAACCACATAATGCACTTAGTGGCAGATGAACGGTAATGTGGAGGCGTCCTTATCTCCCTTATATCACTGTTCCGATCGTCTGCCGAACCGCACATTTACAAATTAACTACATTTTGTCTGGGATGTTGCTCTTTGACATTTTATAGTACTTGAGTAAGGACAGACACAGTTGGAACCATATTATTTGCTTTGCCAACGTCGTTGATCAATATGGATATAATAAATGCTTGCTTACTTAAGTTTGTTTAAAATCGGAAATATTAATGTGGTGGTTCTTACACAAATGATTCAAATAAATTATGATAAAATATAAACATTTTATTGTAACAATATCTTTTATGCATGGAATACTGTCTACAATACAACGCGTCCAGAATTTTGTAATATGTAAAATAAATAGAAGTATGTAGGTTAGGTACCTACTATATCTGTCCTCTCCCCAAACTATGGGAATAAATACAGGCTGTTGCCTGTATACTGCTGGACGCAGACCTCCCCCTGATAAAAGCCTTATTGGCGTTTATCTCATGGGGGGTAGTGCCCATAATCCCCAGGCTGGGCATGCGGGTTGGGGATCGCAGTTAGGTGGTAGAATTGTTCTGCTTAATAAACCCACTATAACTTCACTATACGCCCCACTATAACTTGCCTCTAGTTCTTAAATAAAAGGCAAAAGCTGTGAAACCCATGCATTAGTTTTATTCACCCACATAAGGTTCACAAACTATATCAGGAATCTATTGAGAAGATACAAGGGTCTTTATGAGTCACATTATAAGAGAGCGGTCAGGCGTACCTATATCTTACCCTTCTCAAATACGTCTGTCTTTATCAGCTACTCCTTCCCGAGATATCAACTTTGCATATTGAGAAATAGACGCTAGTTTATAAGCTTCATTTTTATAGCATGCAGCGGCTTTTAAAAATAATGTTTCCTCTATTTAATCTCATTAGGTTCCTCTGAGATGAATTTTTCCGATAAATTTTAATCAAACCAAGTTTCGCCAACCACCATGTTGGTTTTTAATATTAAATTCTAGAAAAACGTGCTCCTGATTTTGTTATGCGACGTGGTTAAAATTTAAAACTTTTTTTTATTGGTGACTTTCGATGTAAGTACGAGTACTTACCGACACTGAAATGTACGAACGTAAGTACCACTGATAAAGAGCAATAAATAACCAAAATACAGCATGATGTTTGGTAAGTACCTACCATCTTTAATCCTAAGTAAGGTTATTTAGCTAAATATACCTAGGTTTACCTGTTTCTTAAATCTTTAAACACTATACACTCATATTGGATTAAAAACAAGCTTTAGACATAACTAACGTAAAAAAAGTTAAGTTTATATTATTTTAAAATGGATAAAAAATCTAAGTAAGATTCTAAATATAAGTTTATTGCCTTTGAAGGGGGAAACTGCGGCTAAACGATGACGACCAAATAAAATCTGTGTAAGTAGGAACTTCCTAACTTGTTAATAGTACAAACGGGCAGTAAGTAATTAGCGAAAAGGCCAGTAATTAGGCTGGCTGCCAGGACACAGTGTTTTTCATTGATTCAATGAGGCCGGGAGTGAATTCGATAGCATTCAGCTAATCTAGTATGTATTCATGGCGCAGAGGTTGTTTTAAATTATAGTGCTGCATTTAGAGTTTTGTTTGGAGAGGGACGTGTTTTTTGACGCATAGGAGCCCGTTTTCATCAGAAATAAACAACGTACCGCATTAGTTAATCAATCAGTGACACTATTGCTTATTTAATTTTACGCAATCAACAAATTCATAACGAATATAAGCGGGTGGATATATAAGTGGTGGATTCAGCTAGCTTGCCTTTACCTTGAGTTAGACGTTGTATTTTGTTTGTTGATTTCCACCCCGCTCCAAGAATTCATTCCACCCGGCAAGTAGAGTCAGAATAAAAGGCAAACCTTAATTCAATGTGCTACCTGGTCGAGGTCGGTGCAGTCTCGGTTGAGTATCTGTAAATCCGCGACCTATTACGAGAATGTTAATTTCTATTGTACATTATGTAATTGAGTTTATAATCGCAGACAATGTGATTTTATAGCTTGGTTGTGAATTTCTTGTTTGAAATCCGTAACTGTATCTGTCTGCTTGGTACATATAAGACGATCTATTTTTCTTCTATTAATATCGTCGACTGATTATTTTGCATGGCATGTTTTGATAATAGAGTATATGCAAGCATGTGATTTCAAAATGGCTAGAAAAATATATACGTATTCTCTATTGATATAGAAACATATCTACATATTTATTTTAGCATTATGAGATGTTTTTATTGTAGAATTTAACCATTGAAAAATTGATATTTTAAATCTCTATCGCAAAATTTCAAAACGCTACGCCATTGGCTAGAGCGGACGTGACATCAGTGTTCACATTTCTTCTTTTTTATGTTTGGCGCTGCATCATGATTTGACACTATTCTGCCTACTTGACATTTCGTATTGTCTGTTATTTTCTGATTTTTCGGAAAACCTCTTTCCTGAGATGATCACTACTGAGGTCTTCACAAAAGGTTTTAATCGAGTGTGAACGTTGACGTCAAATAAACATGGCGCCAATATGGCAGCGTTTTTATCACCCGAGAATGATTGTAGTTTTGATTTGTTTTTTAACCTTCTTATTGCGAAATTCAGTGAACGTCTTATCAGTTTTCGGTTAAATAATGACATAAAAAATCGATTAAAACGATAAAAAAATCGTTGCATAACCTATTGTTTTGTAATTTGTTTTTGTCTTATTCTGCGCCATGTAAAGTTTTCCTAAATAATAACTGAATAAACGGATATGTTTTTTTTATGATAATATTTTAGATACCTGCTTTTTTTTCATGCCAAGTTAATTTTTATGCAAACACGACAAAATTTTTTTTAGAGCGCGGTGGAATCAAATTATTAAAATTATGAAAACTATGGGATTTGGAGCGGGGTGGAACTACCCACCAACCGCGCAAGCGTTTTGATGTTAGTTAGTTTTGAGTTTTTTAAAACAATCATGTTGTTAAAGGAAAACTACCACCGCTCAATTCAAATTGTTAACCCCTGAAAAACTGACATGCTCTCTCGACCGACAAGAGCCACACAAAAAACGCAGTTTCTATTTGTAAAGTTGAATGGTACTTCAAAGCCCTTCGTCAAAAGTTGGACGTGCCGATCCACGGTCAAATTAGATTTGTTAGCGGAGACCGCTTGCACGTTATTGGAAAAATTCACGGATTTAGAGATATTTAAAGCTGAAGTTTAGCTGGTTATGCAAAGTGGTCAGTTTCTTTGGCATGTCATAAAAGAGAAGAGAATTTGACTATTTATTTTCTGCTAGATTCGCAAGTGTGCAACCACTTTGAAACAGGAGTGCATAGTGAACAGTGGGGTTTCTGACAGTTTCTTTGGAATTCTCGCTTGGTTCGCTTGTGTCTGAAAATAATCATCGAACATTTCCCTACGTATTTTGTGAAATTTGCTTCTTGGATGGAGTACAGATGGTTAAAAGTTTTCAATCCCGGTCTCTAAATTGACGAATTATTTCTTTTAAACCCTGAAACAGACAGGATTACCTTCATTTTTTTTTTGTTTGTTCCGCCTTTTTCCTCCGATATGGATCGTGCGAATCATATCAGCTACCACCATCAAAATCAACCTCAACCTCAACAGCCTGTATTGGTCCACTGCTGGACGCAGGCCTCCCCATCATAAGCGCCTTATTGGCGTTTATCTAATGGGAGTGATACCCATAATACCCACGCTGGGCATGCGGGTTGAGGATCGCAGTTCGGTGGTGTAATTGATCAGCAGGGGGCACTACTGCCCGCCCCCGGTGGATATCCCTTAGTCGCCTCTTACGACACCCACGGGAAGAGATGAGGTGGTGCAAATTCTAAGACACGAAATCAAATCATCGAAATAGATAATTTTAGGCGGAAAGCCTGGAAAAGTCCCCAGTTATAAATATGTAAATGCACTTTTTAAAGAGTTTTAACTATCACGATTGAATTTGAATAACCGAAGGAGGTTGTTTCAGGGTTCAATGAAGCGAGGCTTGCGTGGACATTGACTGCGATGTCGTTGGATATTCCGCAGCCGCGCTTCTGATCAATGACCGGAGATGACCCTTCCACACATAACGCTTACCTATGTATCTAGGAAAATAACTACTAGGTACATTGATTCCCCCGGTGGATATCCCCTAGTCGCCTCTTACGATACTTGCAGGATGGATTGGTGCGAATTCTAAGGCGCACAGCCAATACAATACAATAATAATTGCAAAATCTCTTAATCTCTATAATTTAATGATTTATTTATCGGGTATTTATCGCGTACCCTTGATTTATTTTTTCCTACGTTTCTAAATAATCATTAAATTGGTAACAAATCGCGAAAGTTTAAAAACTCTTTAGGTATTATAATTATTTTTTCTGTCTGACGTGTCAGCGGCGTTTTTCCGAGATAAAAAGATGCTGTAAATCACAAAAATACACCACATAGGAGACATTTGGCACATGGAAGTAAAATGAGCGAAGTAAAATAGCGGCCTTGTGGCTTAGAGCGATCTCTTCCAGGCAACCTTTTCTATGAACATTATGTTTAAATTGAGTTTATCTTTCTGTGAGGTTAGGGTACAGTACCTGTACCATAAGAAAACATGCCTGTACAACAACCTCAACCTCAACAGCCTGTATTGGTCCACGGCTGGACACAGGCCACCCCCTGATAAGCACTTTGTTGAAATTTTTACCCTCAAACACGGGCTTACAAATTAGGTCCTGTGACTGTTCTAGTTTTTGGTCTAGACAGAATAACAGCGCCTTCTGTACACAACAGTTGGCATTATGCTGAGTCTAGGCCATTTTGCTACTGCAGCACACATTGGTCAACTATTTATTTTGTTAATTCCTTTTTGTATATTGTTCCTGTATTCTAATTTGGTAACTATGTATTTAATGTTCATTTATATTGTGTGTATTGTGGTGGCAAATAAATGATATGTCTATGTCTATGTCTATGTCTATGTCTATATAATACTAAAATTAAAACTATACTCGTAGCTACAAGTACGATAGGAACGGCCATAAACAAAGGGTAAAAAAGGTTTTACACCTCAGCATGTGAAGCATTCGGTTAGGTCGGTTGCTAAGCTGTGAATGAGCCTTGTAAACTCAGTAAAATAACTACAAAAATGATTTTGTGTTTTCCACACAAACCTATGCCTTTTACGAACAGGGGCCTGATTCCACTAACACAATCGCCTCACTATGACAATTTTATCGATTCATTATCGCGTAACAATCACCGCCATTGACACCTTGTGGTATTCAACTAACACGATCTTTTTTTGTTTATGCCATATCTATGACTATTACGATTGTGATTATATGCCCCACCACATTATTGACACGATATTATACTCGTAAGTCATAGAGATTGTAATCTTATGGTATTCGAATACCAAATAAATTTACGACTAAATCTCTATCTTAATCGTATGGTGCCATTATGGCACCATTATAGCATTTTGTTTAAAAAATAGTGGAATTAGGCCCCAGGAGGTTTAGCAATCCTCGATAGGGCAATAGAACATGAAGAGTTTATCAACTGTTTTAGAACCATTCTGTTCTCGGCGTGTAACGAACACGCTGTAGGTGATATGGATGTTGTTGTCAACGTTTTCAAATGGCTCGTTAGGTTAAGGCATACACGAGCCAATACGGCAGTGCCACCTATTTTATCATATTGTTACGTTTTGTACAGGTAATTTTAACAATCCGTAAACCTGGGACTAGATTTTTGATAATGGCGTTTCGGTTAAGATTTTTATAGGTCAGCACAGCAAGCTTCAATCAGGTAGGTATTTCGAAAACTCTGATCGATGCCAGAAAGAAAGAACCGACCTGAGATTCTTTCCATTATCTGGGCAATTGCCATTTTCGAGTTGTAATCTTTAAAACAATGGAACTTTTTTATCAGATACTATGCTAATATATTTTAATTTAGAGCTATTTCTTAGAATAAAGCAATTATAAGGAACCCACCTACTAAGCTAAACCGAATTTTTAAACCTCTCTGACCCTGTCCCAAAATAGACGAATATATTTAGTAAATATTTACACTTATAACCAGATAGAAATAAATAACACTAAATCAAAAACAAATAAGAGATATAGGCAATCAGCGATTTTATTGCATAACAGGGTACATTATTAACTGTAGCAGAGAATATATAATGACTGTAGTCTGTCCCCGACAATTCCGTAGCCGAATTTATTAGCTGAAATCCGTTCCCGCAATCCAAACGCCCAGTAAACTTATACCGAAAATTAGCACCATGTCTTTCTAAACAACCCCAGGGTTGAGAAAAAAGACGTGTGGCACTCGGGGACTGCCGCGGTAAAGCTATTGCAATGCCATCTAGAGGCGAGTTGCTAAACTAAAGAGACAAACGTCATATTTCAAAAAGTCATTAAAAGTTCTACTATTCATCGATAGATGGCAAAACTAAAAAGTATCACCGCTGTTCCGGTCGGAGTGGGGAGCGTGAGGTTTTTTCGTTACGGAATTTCAGGATTCGGTCCCCGCGCTCAAGGCCCGCGATAGAAGCTATGCAATAGCTTAAAAAATAATAATTTACCTACCGTGGTAAAACAAGTTGACTAATAAAGAACTTTGTAACTAGTGGTCTCAGCTGGCTCCGCGCGTATCGATCGCGTGAATAATGCACGCCGCGTCCGTCCGCCGGTCAATTAGCCGACGTACCGCTGCATTGTCCGTCAAAGCCTTTTAGCTATTGTTTTACGCTTAATACTGCTATGTTTTTTTTATTACGGGAGAAACAATAAATGCGGAATTTTTGCATGAGATGGAAATAAGGAAATATGAGAAAATAGCGGTCGAGGAGAGGTAGATAATTTACAATGCTTTTGAAGCTTAAGGATGTAAAGTTACAATTATTCTTCACGCATTAAACATTTAGCTATAGTTTCAGGCTTATTTACTCTATTGTTTTTTTATAATCAACCACACTAAAAAACACACAAACAATTTGATTACGGAATGTTAATAAACCAATTTGAGAAATCTGCGATTGAAGAGGCAGAGGCAGATGAATAAATACATTTTATTTATGCATCTGTAGTAGTCATATCCTAATTAAGGATTAAAGATAAGCATTCCATTGTAATTTCATGTATGTGTGTTCTGTGTAATCAATAGACTCAGTTCAAAATAATAACTCTTTTATTACAAACAACCCACAATAGGTAAAGTAAAGACTAAAGTTTCATAATACAAAACATCTTTACAGTTATTTCTACAAAGTCGAGTCAAAAACGAGAGGATAAAAAAATAACAGTTCTATTATACTTAATTCGCATTATCTTGTTCTAAAGCAGATTAAAAACAGATTTTTAAACTATAATTGAAGGCCGTCTCTTTTTCTTCACCAGATAATTAATTACTGTAATACAACTCAATTTCCAAATGCCTCTAACGGTAAAGGTAAAATATTTATCTAGGATCTATTATCATTTGAAACTATAGCCTCGGGCTTTGCTGGCTATTAGATACGATGGGCTATTAGATACGATGGGCTATGTATATGTAACCTGGCGGACAAAGAAACTCTAGAGCAATGATAAAGCCCTTGGCCCTTAGGTGTTTGTTCAGTAGGACTCGACCTCTTCCTGAATAAACACAGAAATGTGTTTATCTTACTCTGCCCATCTGAGAAAATAAGAAAATTTAGCGAATGAGAACTACCAACCTACAGGTGTGTAGGGCACGTACTTAGGTTAGGAGTAAGCTCTTTGCAAAGGATTAGTTGCCAGGTTAGTAAAACAGAATTTATTTCCAGAAAGATTACATGTTTTCAGGTAATAGTGCCTTAAATCCTTAATTAGGTTCACCAAGACACTAGGTTAAAAGGGTTAAGGTTTTTTCGTGGATTCAACATTTTATACCCAAGGAGTAGGTAGTATTATATTTATATCCATGCCCACGCTGTGTAAATCTGTAAAGGATGTTTGTTCTAAAATTACTGTTCCGATCCTAAAAGTAGTAAAAAACTAATAATTCTAACGAGCCGACTAAAACGACGAAAAGAGCCGACTTGAAGTCGGCTCTTTTCGTCATGACTGAAATGGGACCACACGAGAAGCACCAGTAGTAAATAGTAATTTATCAAAAAACTTTTATTTAGCCTGTTGAGTTATAATTATTAATTGGTCTTGTACTTAGTAAGGTTCTAAACAGTGTTTAGTTAATCTGCGATGTAAAACTTTTACGTTAAATAAAGAACTTTAAAAAACAAAAATTGTAATTAAGGCCCATACACCAGCGAAAGTGGCGCCCCCAACTATTATATCTTATTATTACGTTGAACGCAGGAATTTTTAAAAATCTTACGTTCAGTTTGTGGTATCTATTATAGGCTATTTATTAATGCCTCTGTAATAGCTTCATTTTGTTAAGCTTAGGAAGAGATACGAAGTTGCGCTTTTTGGCCACCAAACTCTATTTTTTGCATCTAAACTATATGAGATAAAATTATAAAAGAGGTATTAAGCTTATAATAGATACCACAAACTGAACGTAGGATTTTTAAAAATTCCTATGATAAACGTAATAATATGATAAAATAGGAATTGCTGTCAGATTGGCTCGGGTATGCGCCTTAACTAGCTGCGCCCCGCGGCTTCGCACGCGTTGATTTTATCACCTTTTAAACCTTGCCTAGACCTCCACGAACATTTTAAGACCAAGATAAGATAAATCCGTTCAGCCGTTCTTGAGTTTTAGCGAGACTAACGAACAGCAATTCATTTTTATATAATATAGATAGAGATTTTGTTTTAAAAACTATAAACCAACTTCAATTTTTATAGTTGTTTTCATGGATCGCATTAAACAAATTAAAATGGGAATACAGGAAAAGCATCAACTTTCATATAAAAATGAGAATCGTGAAAATTAGACTACCCAGTCAAAAGTTCAGAGGTAACAAACGTAAAAAAAAATATACAGTCGAATTGAGAACCTCCTCCTTTTTTTGAAGTCTCTAATATATGCTCCGTAGCAGCTCAGTATGTACCACTACGGAGCTACATAATATATCACGGAGCTACATAATATGTAGCAGCTCAGTAAGTACCACTACGGAGCTACATAATATGTACCTCCGTAGTGGTACTGAGCTGCTAATATATTATATTATGCATTAAGATTGTCTTGTAGCTAGGTTTTATCCCGGTAAAGCACATCCACGGGCCAGTAACGGAATAAACTATAACACCAGAATAAGGATGAGTCTGGAGCAGCCAGCAGGATCGATGCATTTTCTATTTATAGTGTTGGACGGAGCTCCGAGTGGCGGAGGTGTGTTTGTAGTGGCAACGGGTATTTTAGGAATCGGTCAATACGAAGTGTGAGAATAACATGTTTGCGGTAGATAAGATACTAGGTATTAGGTTTTTGTTCTGTATGCTAAGTGTGAACCGCCATACTGTTTATACAAAGTTTGCGTTACTCTATGTTGTACAAGCTGCGCCCCGCGGCTTCGCACGCCTATCCCACGGGAACTGATTTATGGGATAAAAAGCCAGCCTATGTTTGATTTCGGGATTAGAATTACTTGTGTGCAAAATTTCAGCCACATCCGTTCAGTGGTTTTGGCGTGAAGAGGTAACAAACATCCATTATCCATCCATCCATAGGTACATCCATACAAACTTTCGCATTTATAATATTAGGGTGATTACGATGTAACGTCTCGCACGGGAATAATTCCCAGATTTTGCATGCCGCAACCAAAGGTAGAAATACATGGTGTCTTATCTAAACAAACACCAGCTATGTACCTTATTTACATGTATTTGATTGATGCAATCAATTTTTACTTAACTTTACTTTACTTAGGATCATGATACTACCTACTACTTAGGCTTAAATAGGCTTAAATCTAATCTTACCCGAGGAGACAGTTTTTCAATTTACGTTTACCAAAATCAAATGCACGACTAACGAAGTTTAAACCCTATTTACTTTTAGTTTACCCGCTAAGGGGTCTCAAAATCGCTTACGATCTTCAGCACAACCTCAGACCCCCAAGGTTATGATTTACCTAACACCCTACCAGTGTATCTTGACCCATAGGGGACTAACCTGCAGCATATTTAGTTTTCGCTTCAGTTTGATGGAAGGTGCATGGGGACCTTGCTATAGTGGTTCTGATAAATCCAGGTACTGCGACATTTGGTTGAGGTTTGAACCCGGGAAGGATGGGGTAAAGGCCGGTATGCAAATTGTTATGTGGTGCAAACTACAAGCTGTTTATTGTTGATGTCAACAATAAAGAAAAATAATTTTGAAAGGAGAGTGTTCTTTAGTGACTGGAAAACTCAAAATTGAAAATCTATAGTTGACTCTACTTTGTATCAGTTCTATAATTGACGATTTATTCAATTCCTTTTATAGCTGGTTTTTGTTTTTATCTGTTTTCCTCAAATATTTGTTTTTAATGTTCTTTAGTTTTAATGAAAAGTAAAACGAACAATCAAAAGTAAAAAAACTCTACACCAGAGCAAACAACTCATAATGGTCATTCAATTAGTTTTGATTGATTGCTTATTATTTTTTTTACAGCATTTTCTAACCCTAAGCTCAGCAAAGCTTGTGCTATATATACTCGTACTAGATGACTAATGGACATGACAATAATAATACATTACAAAAACAGTTTTTTTACTTTGCATAGAAAATACCCCGAACACCTGGGACAATTAATATTCAATGGTAAAAGTACACTGCTCTTAGCTCCTGCATTGTCATCTTCCGAGGCATAGATAGACAATTCAAGCCATGTCTCAATTTCCTCTCCCCTATGACCTGGACCACTCTAAGCCCGGTCCGAGACTCCCAAAGGCGTCGGCCCCCCGGTTTACGATAGGCCTCCGATTGAGGCCATCACTCATAATGTTACTGAGCTGTTTATAATTATTCAATCGCTCTCTTGGGATGTTGCCCTGCCTTGATTTCATTATTTTAAGAGGGCCTGAAAATGTTATCTCTACTCATAATAATTTAACTATGTATTTTGAAACTGTGTCAACTAGTTGATATTCGTTTGTTTTCGGTCATCAGGCTGACCGAAAACAAACGAATATCAGTTTCAAAATGCATAGTTAAATTATTATGAGCAGAGATAACATTTTCAGCAACTTTGCAGTACCTGCGAAAGATGATTTAGACAGGATTTGTTTGGGTGTAAGGAGGATACGAAAGTCCAGCCAGCTCATTTGGAGACTGAAAATAAGAAAAAGTTGTATTAGGAAGCAATGCTTGAAAACGAAAGTTTTCAATCAGTGCGTCCTACCCGTCATGACCTACGGAGCTGAGACGTGGACACTCACGATAGGGCTGGTCCACCAGTTCAAGGTCGCTCAGCGAGCTATGGAAAGAGCTATGCTTGGAGTCTCTCTGAAGGACAGGATTCGTAATGAATACATCCGACAGAGAACCAAAGTTATCGACATAGCTCAGAGAATTAGCAAGCTGAAGTGGCAGTGGGCCGGCCATATTTCGCGAAGAACTGACAACCGATGGGGTAAACGAGTTCTTGAGTGGAGACCGCGACTCGGCAAACGTAGTGTAGGGCGCCCTCCGGCCAGGTGGGATGACGATCTGCGAAAGACTGTAGGCAGATGCTGGATGCGTGAAGCTGAAGACAGGGCGCTATGGCGCTCATTAGGGGAGGAGTATGTCCAGCAGTGGACTAATATAGGCTGATGATGCTGATGATGATGATGTATTAGGAAGCAGCCTTTTCGCATTTTGTACAAGTAAGGATTCTTGAAAATGGTTTCACGGTTGTCGGTCATTAGAAATATAATAGAAAAAATCTTTATTTGTATTACATACATAATTTAAAATGACATAGGTAATTCCATTAACTAATATTTATTATGCAATTGCTATAAATAACTATCTACATTATCTAAATTTTATTAATCAATATTTTTATTTCCGAATCTAAGGAAAACTTACCCAGCTAGAACTATTTCGAGACCATTACTAGTTTGACCCTATGGAATAGCTCGAATATATAAAAATATGGGTAACTATCTGTCTGTTAGCAAATCCTGTTGCAAAATTCCAAAGCTCCTAAACCTGGTCGTAAAAGCGAACAGTTCGTGAAGATGAAAGATCGTTCTTTGTTCCAAAACAAACATATCAACGTTCTGTGTCTTGTTTCTATAGCTTTTTGAATTAGAACACCAGGTGGCAGTCGTTGTTTTTATCGGCTGGTTATCTGAAGCACATTGTATTGAGCTGTTTTGAGAATATGTAATGTTTGGAGTTCTTCTGAATAATCTAGTTTGTATGCGAAGCCGTCAGATTAGGCAAATATTTTCTGTGAGAGAAATTATGAAACAAAAGTGTTATAAATAATAACCTAGTAACGGTCCATTAATGTCGTATGTTTCCGACTGTTTTCTGGTTTTTCGTAGTCGATTCGATAAGCTGTTGAAAGTGTACACTTTATTAAGCCTAAGATATATTTTTGAACAGTTAACTATAAATATATTTCTGATTCCCACGGAACCACGGTAGTCTTTATAATAAAATGGGTAAGTAACCTACCTATTTTACTATAAAACTATCGTGGTTTGTCAAATGCATTACTTATTGGATGTAAGCTTCTGATTCCCAGAAATATATTTATAGTTAATTGTTAAAAAATATCTTAGTCTTAATATAGTGTAGGTACAGTTTCAACTTATCTTTAATACACATAAAATAACAACAGAAACGCGAAAAGCTTCCAACGCAAAGAAGGTTCGTAGTTAACCCGCTTTCACCCGTGATGTCTTCGATACCTATTCTATTTTGGTAGGAAGTTAACAAAACGAGCTTCATCCTGAAGGATCCTCTTATCAGGTGCTGTGGCATCTTCGGACAGGAAAGGTTTATCAGAACTCTAAATCGGCATCCGATATTTTTCCATCATTGTCCACCTTCCAGCAAGTCATCGGTTTATCCCCTTCAATGGGGGATAATAGAGTCGGCCAGATGATTTGTCGGATCGATCCCTATTTTAGGAAATTGGATTTGTAGATCGCCGACGATAAGGCCGGGTCGGGAGAGGGGCGAACGGTAAAAGTTTAGAGACCCCTGTTATCACTGATTTGCGTATATCGATTTTTCTCTCTGTGACGTGGATTTATATATACTTTAGTAGCTTTGGAATGTTTTTCTCATACTTGTCTAGTTTACCGCGTAGTTTTATAGTGTAGAATAACTAGGTAGATTTATGTTCACGCTCCAGTTGCAAAGTGTCTTCGGAAATTGAAAAGCCAACGAGTAAATATTGTCGACTCACTTTGGTATTAGCTTCATACGGCCAGGGTAAAGCCGCCAATGGGCTATTGAAGCGTCCTCAACTATCCAGATATTGCTTCCGTCTAGGTTCAATTACTACCACAACGCCTCTATTATTGCCCTCTATCGGCAGATTCGACCTTTGATCCTCACAGGCCACTTTGGAAACTTTGAAACTATAGAGACCCTCGTGTATTGGGAATGAGGTGTCGTTTAAGATAATGGGATATTCGGACTTATACGATTTTCAAAAGTTTGCTTTTTATAGCGGTTTGAAATTGGCCCGATTTTAACTTTCAGATTAGGGTAGGAAGATTTCTGATAAGAATACTATGTTTTATTTTGAAATGTGATGAGATATCTTATAATTTTTTAGGTATTCATGATAATTATAATGTGCTTGGTGGTTTATTGTAGCGATTACATTATAAAACGAATATACCTATTAAGATGCTATTATGCAGGTACGTGCTTGATGAATATCATAAAATAATATAATTCCATTCAAAGTCAAAGTCAAATATTCTTAATTTACATAAATAAAATAAAGGTACACTTAGAAAAGGTAAATTATATTAAAAAATTACTCTGACACGGAAATAAAGGCACATAAAGTACATTAATTAGTTATATTACGACATTTTTTACACGAAGACTTGCAATAAAGCACGATATGCAACAATATAGAAAGATTCAATCTTCTGTTGTCGTTGCATGGCGTACCTAATACCTATTTTTTTTTCTTCAAAGCAGGTGCTCAGATTCGAGCAAAGCAGTCGTTTGAGTCGATCAATGAGGGATATCGTACTTTAAATCGGGTTCTATTTCCAAATCGGGACAAAAGGAAAACTATTAAAAGAATAAGAAGACATTCTGCGTTCGCGTCACGTACAATAGTCATTTTAAAAGGGAACAGGGACGCGTTTTGTGCATGTGTGTAGATAGATGTTTGTAAGCGGTGAACGGTGAAATCTGATAGGTACCTATCTATATAGGTACGTAGACGAGTATCTATGGATTGGCTTCGCTTCAGCGAAAGGATTATAAAATCTTGCCATTATAGGGGATTTTGGTCTCGGTAACAAAACACCTAAGTACGTTTTAGTGCATTTCAAAAAATAGGACATTCTTCGTTCGGCTTTGTAAGTAACTAAATAAACCACCTCATGAGGAAGGTTGACTCCGCTAATTGTTCTTCGTGCGGTGTCACAGATCAATTGATCGCTGATTTTAATTTGAATCGCGTAGAATTAGGTTTAGTTCATAGTTTACTTTCCTCTCCACTGTGCGAGGCCGCTAAGGCCTTGTATAGAATGGTATACGATGTTATTAGATAAAGTAAGTGTTAAGTTTGTGATTGCATAACAGGACTGGCATATTCGCTAAGCGAATAAAGTCCTTAAAAAACAGAATTTAAAAAGAATAGGTACAATAACACCGATTAGTCAGTTGTAAGCCGATTATTTAGATGATTATTCTGTTTTTATTCCGGGGTGGTCCCAAAAAATATTCTCAAGGGATTTACGGATTTTTAGTTTTTGTAAAAATCATCAAATTATACTTATGAAATCGTGACCGGTCTTGTAAAATCTAAATATTAGTGACATTGTCGTTGCGCGACTCTAACCGTAACTTAACTTAATGAATAAAACACATTTATCAAAGTTCTGTTAATTTCCCCACCTATTTCAAAACCGAGCGTAAACTTAAACGCGCAAATAGAAGAACGCATACTCCTTGGGGTAGTATAAAGTTTTTGTTTCGTTTTAATTGCGCTAACTCAAGACGCGGGGGTGGCCGAGTAAAAAGTTAATTAGCTTTAATTTTAACTGAGGGAAGGAAACAGTTCAAGTAATGCTATTGCGATCGTTTAAACTGGCGATCCCAGTCATCTGTGTGCTTCTTGATAAGTTGCCAGAAGGAATTACAGAGGGGTTTTAAGTTTTTTAGGAAATGTAGGGTTTTAGCTTGGATTCATTTAAATATAACTGCAACGTTTCGTGTAGACATTTGAATCTGACATCATCTACTCGTATAACACATACCTTCCTACTTATACTATACCTTTTCTAGTTTTTGAAACTGAATAGGATTTTTGGTACCCAGTGTGTGCTCGCAATTAACATTTTCATGACATTGCCAACCGTATGATAGCAGAATAAGATTTTTGAACTTTTGAATTTTTATTGTTAGAAGTTTTCCGAGAGTCGTTGGGTGGAGCTTTGTCAAAATTATACTTTTTTGTTTGTTTTAAATCAAAAGTTCACTTAAAATTTAAAAAACGTGAAAATTTGAATGGATATTTGTAAGTATTATTTTGATGATGTTTGGATGTTTGCGGCCAGTTAACGCCAAAACTACTAAACGAATCGAACTAAAATTTTGAAGTTATAGTTCTAGAATTACATTTAGGTACCTACGATACTTTTTATCCCCAAGAAAATCCGGGTGAAGCCTCGGACACAAGCTACCCAACAATAAATGACGAACCTCAAACTGATTTCTTTATCGCTGATTTAATGAAACAGCACACCCCTTTTTCTTAAAAGAAATTGGCACAGACGATTCCTTTGCAATTTCAATTATTATGCTAAGCTGTATTGAAATGAATGAAAATACCTTATCGCGGTGAAACAGAGTTAAAAAATGGCTGTTTTTACGAGTAGGTTATGTAGACTGGATTGCAGGCTAATGGTGGATGCGGCAAGCTGAAGACAGGGTGCTATGGCGCTCATTAGGGGAGGCCTATGTCTAGCCGTAGACTAATGTAGGATGAATGATGATAGTTGACCACCGAGAAAATTATTAGTCTTGAGAATTAGTAGAGCCACTTTTAAAATGTATTTTAGAAAAGTATTCATACACTCATATTCTGTAATATTGAATTTTTACCCGCAACGGAACGGAGACGGTATTGCGTTTAGGGTGTGGTGTGATGATGTTTGTTAGTTTGTTTGTGTGTACAATTTGCACATCAATATTCCCAATTATAACTAAAACGGTTCGACCGATTATGATACAGTTAATTACGGATGTAAGCGGGTTAACTACGAACCTTATTTGCCCGCTTACATCCGTAATAAATTCGTCAAACTACGATAGTTTTTATGATAAAATAAGATACAGTTTTCAGTTTCGGGTTCTTGTTTGGTGGCAATGGTTTATAGTTACCTAGTTGTTATGGTCTTCACGGATGGGGTGAAATGGTGTACCTATAATCCCCACCCTGGGCATGCGGGTGGGGATCGCAGTCTGATGGTAGAATGATTCTGTAGGGGGCGCTGGTCCCCAGCCCCAATGATCCTTAGTCGCCTCCTATGGCACCCGCGGAAAGAGTTGGGGTAGTGCAAATTCTTAGCTGGCACCACAGTCAAGCAATTTTAAGCTTAGAAGAAAGTTACCATTCCAGCTGTATTAAGCTAATGTTTAATAAATGTTATCGGCACCGACGGCAACATACTTCATTCTCACTTTTTATTAAACGCCTTAGTATTTACGTTAACGTAGTATATTTTTTAGTATAACTTTATCACCACACCTAATACCAGGTGTGGTGATAAAGTTATACTAAAAAATGGGAGCATAAAAATAACGTTATAACTGTGCCTATGCAGTCTTATATGCTGGGATTGTAAACGTTCCATTCTTCTGAATGTAGAGTACTACAGGAAACAGTTTGCGTTCATCTTCCCCTTTAGGAGGTAAGTCATAGGAGGTGGCGGGTAAAGGCGACGATACGGCGATGTTACGACCTACCGACTCGCCGACAACGCCGCTTTTACCCGCCGCTTTGCGCTTATTGCATCAAACATACCGAATTTTTTAGCGTAATGCCAGTTGGTGCGGCCACTGTAACCGCGGCAACCGCATTGCCGACGCGACCGCTATTTGCAAACGAATTTTCAACATTGACATCCCGAGTTTTGAGCACGGGAGAGGGCCTACGCTCAGCGTCGCTGAGGTACGCCATTCTCAATCTTACAAAATTCGTCTGCTTGCTACGAACGAGCTTGCTAGAAACTGCATATTGGTGTCGATTCTGCTGTTTTAGAATTAGCTAATATTAGCTAAAATTAGGATTTAGGAATGTTAAATAGATAGCCATTTAAATTAAGCGGCTATTGTCTATTTGACATTAAAATTAGCTAAAGTTAGGATTTAGGAGTCGATTTAGGAATCGAAACGTATCGTTTGACATTCCTAAATCCTAATTTTAGCTTCTTAAACAACAGAAGCGACACCAAGGACGTGGGGAAAAAATCAACTGTTAAAAAAAATATCCTTGTGTTAGGACAAATTTGGGTGCATAGTTAATAATGAAAAAAAAAGTAGTCGCAATTCTCCTTTTAATACCAAAAGAAGTTATTATCTTATCGCCTATCTCTTATCCCTTGAAACCTCCAAAGGGGAAGGCAGCAGATGTCGCATGGGTGACAATAAATTTTATCGCCTCTCTTCTGTGCGTATTCCACTACAAACCAAGGATTTGAAACATAAGCGAAACGCTTGTATATTATACAAACTGACACTTTTTATAGACTTGCGTGATTTTATAACTTGAATAATGAGATTCTGCGAGCTTGCGGGGTTTGGAATAGGCCATTTATATGCAATGATTTAAAATTTGAAATTCGAAGCGGTGGTTTATTTTTTCAGGGTTTTGTGGGTTGAATACCAACGGCAGGTTGTGTTCTGTCATATGTGTACTAGTTATGGTATAATTCACGTAGATAAAGTTTGGGATTGATTTTTGATCATATAAAATCAAATCAAATTTCTAAGCACGAGAAAGAGATTTACAATTTTAATCTTTATCTACGCGACTCATGCCAAAACTAGTTTATGAAAGTTATGTCAGAGTCACAGAGCTATGCAATAATGTAGAGTATAATCTTTGATAGTCCGATAGTAGTAACAGGAAACGAAATAAAAACGGCTAAGTACGAGTCGGAATCGCACACGAAGGGTTCTGTTCTGTATCCTTAAAATCGGCAAAAAAAATGTCTGTTTTATGGGAACCCCTTGTATTTTTTTCGTCTGTTTTACTATTTTTTGATATAGCGGCAACAGAAATAATCTGTGAAAACTTCCACTGTCTACCTATCACGGTTCATCAGATACAGCCTGGTGAAAGACGGACAGCGGAGTCTTAGGAACCCTAAAAATACCTAAAGCCATACAAAAAGGCGGCTTTATCGCTACGAGCAATCTCGTCCAGTCAACTTTAGGTAGTAAGTTCTGCCCATTAAATATCGAGAGCAAATTTTCATTTGTGATTGAGCCGCAGTAAATTTCCAAGTCGTTCAAATTCTCGTAACTCTGATATCCTGATTTACAACTGGTTTCATAATCGTACAGTTTTTACTGCGCAACTGGCAGCGTTAAACTTTATGGGCCATTTTATAGAATTTTTATTGGAGACAATAAGGGGAATAATAAAATTTGAGACGAGCCAAGGATAACGACAGTCTCATACATGTCAGGTACTTTGTAATTATTTGATCATGTGTACCTGAATATGAATAGTCTAGATGAGGCAAGATTACCAAGAATCCGCGACTCGGCAAACGTAGTGTATGACGTCCTCTCTTTCTCAGCGCGCCATTTCATAAAATCGTTGTACGATTTTAGGAAGGTATGTACCTTCATTGATTTAGGTGGTAAAAGGCTTTCCACTACTGCTTTAGCCTCTTCTTTTATAAAATCAGGCGTCTATGTCTTAACTTATTGTAATAATCACACAAAATTCTAAACACAACTCGAAAAATTATACGAAGATAGAATTGACGTATTTCCGCTTTTTTTTCTTAGGCATAGAAAATCCTCTTTAGAGAGATGGCAGAATATAGCCATGGTAGCTCTCGCTATTCTACCATGGTTGAATAGATATGGTACCGAGAACTATTCTACCATTAATTTTTATGATATAAAAAATAGTAAAAATTTTGCCGAAACACACAAATTTTAAATATGTGAATATTGCAATCTCAAAAGTAGTCAATTGGATAAGCTTCAATAATCTTTTGCTTAACGCAAACAAAATTTAATTTATTCTGCCTCATGTTAAACAAGTTAAAGCTGCTGTAAAAGTTACAGTATATTATATAGTATTCTTAGGAATCACCTTAGATAATAAACTTCAATGGGGCTCATACATAGATAAACTATCGAAGAGACTTAGTTCAGACTTGTTTATTTCAGCTACCTCTATAGTATTATGTTTTATGGTATACTGCTACCATCAGTCATAAATCATCATCACGGTGTTTATATCTGCAGCGTTCCTCCTATCGTATAGTATTATGACACATATTTTGATCCTAATTGTAGCCCTAAATATAAACATCATCCCACTTCCCATTGCTAGGCCTGCTCTACCTAATCATTACAGCTAATTTATGATCCTAATCTAGGCTTAAAACAAAATCAATGGAGTATAAAAATAGTTATCATTCCCCAACCCCCAGCATCGTCCAAAATTGGCCGTATGCGGCAGTCTGCAGTTATTTATATCGACGAGACATATTTTACACGGAACCAATCGATAAGCCTCGAATAGCTCAGTCGGAGCTAATGGGCCGAAATGCCTTCGACTCCAACACTCAATTTGAATAAGGCTTGCATTTTTAAACTGGACCAATGGGGAATACAATGCCATTAGCGATGCTGAATATAAAACTTTGCTGGAAGGATAAATCTTGCTCTCAAACTTGCTTATTAAAATCTCTTGTAACTAAAATCTCTTGGACAGTAAAGATGGCCTTATTTAATTGAGTAAAGGGTTTTAAGGGTTTTTTCAAAAGCCATTAACTTCACTAAAGGTCTATTTTAGCGTTGTTTTAAATAACTCATGAAACCCAGTAGTTCAATAGCATTATCAAGTAGTTTTATTGCTCACAATAACCATCAAAATAGGCTTAAAACACCCATTAGTGCACTGAATCCACTTGAATTTAAAGCCTACACAAATTGCAAGAGCAAAAGCACAAATGCGTTTGAAATCACTGGCGTAGGCGTCAATGACTGGCGTCAATTTATCGACGATTTATCCGGATCAAAGGGCTCGGGGGGAATTAGTAATGTACGTGTCGTCATCGATAAGAATTACCTCCATTATGAGAGCCCTACCTTCGGTCGGCGAGTTCTATTCACTTTTATAATGACGCAGAAAAAGATCAAAAAAGGATCGTTGAATTGTCCAACTCTATCCAGCTCTTTAAACGTTTTTGAGGTTCGGTTCTTCCTTACAAAACCCTTGAAGAACTGAACCCCTAAATCTAAATTAATGCAGTTTCTACTAGTCCTGAATTGGTAGGTATCTAAGTGATTTTTATAATTTGTTTGTAATTTCTTTATCAATAAAGTCTTTAGTGGGTAGTAAACCTGTTTTTTTTTGGTAAAGGACTAGTAGATGTAATAATGCCATTACCAAATATTCTAGATTTAATTGGTAAAGGCATCATCTCCAAAATAGATTCCAGATTTCAGAATCGACAAAACAGTGACTAAATAACGTACATAAGTACCAATATTCCTTCAGACCTCGCAAAGACATTGATTTGGTTAACTTTTTTACTCATCCCCACTTTATAAGGATCAGGAGTATTTTATTGGCGTAATCTTGTTACGGCTGCCGTTATTTATGTGATAATGTTGCGGATATAAGGAAGATTTTGAGTCATATCGATTGGTAGACGAGGTCACTGCTACGTATAATTATACAGATTCTTGATTATGCATAAACTAACTAAGTACTAGTTTCTGCTTGCGGCTTCGTCCACATTTTTCCGGGAGATAGACTTAACCGTTTATTTGTGAAAAGGACGGCAATACCAAAATAACACATAATAATAAAACATAAACAAAGAACACAATTATACAATTTCTTAGTATAGGATCTACTTCTAGCCTTCTTCTAGTATACCTACAAAGAAGGGATTTTATGACCTGACAATCATGGTTACTTTAGCATTCATAACTATAAGTACCTACATACTTACATTATGACAATGTTCCATACTCTGTAATTTTGACCTCTTGAAGATGAAAATTCCAGACAAATCTACGAGCAAAGGGTTATTTCAGTCGTGTTCCTAATAACCCATCAAAACCAGCAATCAGTTTTAAACTGCGCCATTCGGAACAAGCCCCTCGTTGGGTACAGATGCCTATTGTTTGGAATATTCTAAACGTCCCGAGCTAAGTTTTGTTTCTTCAAAAAGGCCATTCGAGGCACATTAGGACGGACCAGACGTGCCGCGAATATTCTAACCCTTGACTTACCGTGTGCACTCCGAATACTTGGGGTCGTGGGGCGTAGCCAGTGAAGTGGGGTTGTGTCGATATCGAAGATTGGACTGGGGAAATCAGTAATTTGCTTTTGCTTATCTTCGACCTCCTTGAACTCTACCTACTGTGCACTATAGATATACCTCTGATTCTCTATCTCTAGTCTCAATCTATTCCGGCCTTTGCTAGAACGCGAGATTTGCCGGGAAAATCTGTATGTGATGACCACCTGATACTAATGATACTAGTTTTTAAAGCTATAATTAAGTGTATTTTGGAAGTTTCATTTAATGAGGTAACTTTTGTAATTAAATGTTATTCTTTCTGTGGTTATTTTATCAAATTATAGCTATTTATCACTTACCATAGTGAGTGGTTGGTTGGTGGGGTTGTCTCCATATTACTTAAAAGAATCTCACAAAAAGTACAGCTAAAGAGTTACATTATAAACCTTAAACTGTGTGCCTTGTTAAATGTGTGCACCGCGTTTTGTGACCGCAGATTCTCAGATAAACCGCAATTGGCTTAACCATTGTCTTTGAATTTAGAATAGCTTAGTTTTTGTTCATTTAAATACAATTATAATACTATATAATTACACTTACCTCCGAATACTCAAAAGCAATTCTAGAAAGGATTTTTTTACGGTTTTAATGAAAATTTGTCAAAAATTCTTCACAAGAGATGTACTTAAATCAGAGTTGCGTTTATTCGAAGGTAACTTTCGCAATAATCCGATATGTCTGTCTGCCCCAGACAATATATCTGAGTACAGCCACGCTTGTAACGTTTTGGGTGAAATATAAGCTGCTTTAGCTGCAACGGGACCACGTTACAGGAGATAAAGGGGATTTAAGGAGTTTGGCGCAGCCTTACTATTAACCTATGGTTTGCGGTATTTGCTGAATTGTCTTGCTTCTATTTCACCTGCCTTGACTAAATTTTGTAGAGCTTTATTCCTGTTTCATAAATTTACTTTTACAGCTTATTTAAGAATTTCATCTGATTCTGTTTATATGCTATAAACCACTTTGTAGAATAGAATAGAATAGAATAGAAAAACATTTATTTCGACACACACACACTTAGGTAGGTACAAAGGAACATTGTCAACTGCGGCATGTACTCATTGACAAAGTAAAATGTATGTATAATAATATTCAAAAAAAGCAAATCTCTTTAGAAACAGATAGAAAAAACTTTTATTAAACATTTATTTTTCCATCTGTACTATGAAAAAATATGGTTGCTTTGAACGAAGGGGTATAGAGATAGCATCAAAACGTAAGAAATCGCAACCAAAAGCATATTTCTGATGTTCCCATCTCCATTTTATGAAACTGGCGAAATTCTCTGTGAATTCGCTTGACAACTTTATAGCAAATCATCTCGCTACGGGCACGAATCTGGAAGTTGGCTGCGGTTATGCAATACCCTGTATATATTTCATCGCGGCAAATCACGGGCGTTACGCCAATCCTCGCAAATCGAATTTGTCTCCTTCGAGCTGAGCCGAATCAATCTGCGTTATGCTACTGGGCCAAGGAGGGAACTTTTGTCATGTTAAGACTGACCTTTCAAGGTCTGCTTTGTAAAGCTTCCTCAAAAATGACCTTTTTATTTTCGATTAATTCACTCTCTCTGCGGTTCATTTTCAGTATGGTATGGACACCACAATAAACTCATAGTAAAACCAGTTAGAAAAAAACGTCAGAAAGAAGTACTTACAAAGAAGTATTTGATCACTGTGTCAAATACTTCTTTATAAGTACTTCTTTCAGACGAAAGATAGACAAGGAGGCGAGTGAATCAGTTTTCAAGGTCCGATTAGTGACGATTCCTCTAGAGAACCTTTACTTAGCATCTCAAAATACCTACATTTCCTTTGAGGTTAATTTTTAGTAATATACTAGTACCTAGTTAGCGCATGCTGTGGCCACCTATAACTTAAAGAGCACTAAACCTAAGAACCCCGTATAGCCTATTTTTATTGTTATTGTGTTATCAATCGAAATTGTTATTGTCTATCGTAATAAATAAATATAATAAAAAAATCACAAATACATTTTTTTTCGTCCATCTATTGCGGTTTGCATGGCACGAGCCCTACATCTTGAAAAATATCCAAAAATTGTGTGGACGAAACAAAAAAAGACGTAAGTACCTAGGCAGTTAACTATAGTAAGCTACACTTACAATCTATCCGCACCAGGAATTTCACCACAGTCGCTTTTCCTCGAAAAAAAAACATTGCAAATATATATTTTTTCGTCCATCTATTGCGGATTGCATGGAACGAGCCCTTACATCTTGAAAAATTTCCAATATATGGCTGGGCGAAACAAAAAAAAAACGTACGTAAGAATAAGCTACTCTTACAATCTATCCGCACCCGGAATTTCACCGCTGTCGCTTTCCCTCGACACCCGCTCCGAAGACGTGTCGAAAGACGTTGGAAGCCGCAGCATTTCTCAGGATTTGCGCGCACTCAGCCGCCGCACGCACTTTGCACTGTTTACACTGGCACAGCCGACACATCAATCGATAGCTCTTCACTTCTCCATTGGGTTGCTCTTTTCAATGTTTTAAACATAGAGGAAATAACTTACCCTCGCTGCAGTCAAAGATTTTTAAATATTGACCCATAATTTGTTGACCTCTCTTTCTATGTAGGTAATAAAACTTTTATAAAATTAAATGAATAAAAAAATACAGGCTAAAAAACAAACTAGGATTAGTTTATGATTTCAACAGCAAAAAATTTAGTGTAGACTGATGTAAACAATCTAGAGTAGAGGGTAGAAATCGGAATACTTTCTTTGTTTGGTCTTGTTCCCAAAATAATAAGATTTCAGCATTGCTCAGACCTGTTCTTTTCATTTCGGCTTTAACATTCTCTAATTTATTTCTTTAGACTTACAAAATAAGCACTCAGACAAGTCAAATTTTTACTATATAAACAGCTTGATAAATATTAATTACTATCAAACAAGAAATAAGGTGCAATTGACTCTAATTCACTTAATTTTTTTGTCCACTAGAGAAAGAAGTGAAAAAGACTCCACTAGCAAGTTTATCGCTTATCAACTAATACAATCGTTGCATATCTAAGTCTTACACAACTAAATTATTTTCTTACATACTGTTCTCGGTGCGGAACTGGGTGACATCCGGCCAAGCATTAACATCATTAATGTAATCATCTATGGAGTAATATGCTTTCTTGATAAGATTTCGTTTTATGTACAGTATAAATTTACGAATACATTATTCCAAGTATGACTCAGAATTTAAGCCAGTAGGTGTGGGCTTTCCAAGCCCTGATGTAAAATGTAAACGTAAAATGTATCTAACAACTGCTCTTTGTATTATTCCAGCCTCGAAATACCATTCCGGGTATTTGCGGCCGTCCAGGCTTCGTCTACCCACTCTACCCGCACCTCTACGTTTCTATTATTCAGTTCAAATATGTAGCTACCATCTACATCCTGGAATTTTCATTCCATCATAAAGCTACCGGGACCTCTCATTTAATTTTTCGCTAACTAAGCCCGGATAGATTTACCATTTCGTTACCTACCCAACCCATACCCACGACAAAAATAATGCCTTTTCGTTATGTTATTATTTCCTTGCGTATCACGTTCCGATGTTTCAGACATAACACCATAAACATGCGGCCATCTATTCTAATCTCTCTTTTCTTTAAGGTAAGGTTGATAGTCCGATGTTGCTGTGGTAAGGTATGTCGCTAGATCACGATTAGTTGGTCCCATCACGTAGGTTCGAGTCCCGGCCCGACGCGTGTCTTGCCTTTGTTCTCCCTATTATTTTTATCCCGTATTGTGCTTATTGGCGGATGTATTATGTGACGGTGTCCGTTATTAAATCTTGTGTTGTTCGTTTTGTATTTTATTGACCGGGAAAACTTGTGCGTCATATTTTCTTATTCTCTCGCTTATAAGGAAAGACTGCCTGTAACTGGCCATAGTTTTGTTCAGTTAGTGTGATTGTAAGGTTATACAGAGGATCTATTTTATGTTGGTGTTGTGTGGTGCTGGCTTAGAATTTAGTAAGAGGCGATTAAGGTATATCCACCGGGGGGAGGGCAGCACAGATACAGCGCCCCTTACAGAACAAATATACCACCAAACTGCGACCCCAAAGCCGCATGCCCAGAGTGGGGATTATGAGCACTATCCTCCATGAGATAAACGCCAATAAGGTGCTTGTCAGGGAGAGGCCTGCGTCCAGCAGTGGACCAATACAGGCTGTTGAGGTTGAGATGTATTGTTTTACAACTAAACGCATAGACTCCTATTTCCAATCTCTTGCAAAATACCGATATACTAGAGACAACGGTAAAGATATGACGGTGCGTCTATGACTGAGGGTCTAATTGGACTTGGCATAAAATTTTTGAAAACCTCTATCTCCCGAGTTTTACTTACATCAATGGCCAATCCATAAAATTCGAACTCTCAAGTTGCTAGCTTACGAAAATCTAATCGCGTTTACGGAGGCACCTATTTCGAATCGAGATACAGCCTCCCTCAGCTAAGTAGGAACGGTAAAATCTTTTACAACTCGATAAGCGTTATGGTCTAACCATCTGCCACTTTAAGAAATTATTGGTGGATTTCGGGGAAAAAAGTTGTCACCCCTACAAAGAGGGTAAGAACGCCTATTTGATAGCTTGATTTTCTTGGGGCGTACATAGAATGTTAAATTACTGGCGAAATGAAAGATAATAGGGCTATGTCTTTCGCTCGTCTTAGGGAAAAGTTGTGCCACTTTGCAGTTAGAGTTGCTTTAAAAGGTCTGAAAGCCGGAAATATTTGCACCGGTGATTTTAGCCGGTCAGAATTTTCTAGAGGTCAGCGCCCGTGCAATAAGTCTATTTGTTTAACATATGTAAAGAATTAACAAAATGTCAATGAACCATCCACGCAGCATAATCTAGCCCCATGCTAAGCACTCTGTGTTTGGCGTCTCTAATTTCAGATTTGTTTATAATAATAATAATAAATATTAATAATAAATCTATGCACGTTTACACTGAAAATGTTTATGTGCTACCATTATAAGAAACGTAAATAACATCGGCTAAGCATCGGCTATGTTAAGAATCACACTAGTTTATAAATGCCATATGTACATAGTTCTGATGTTATTTCTTTACGTTAAAACTATACAGAACAGCCGATGCGTTCCGGTAGTTTTTGCGTAAAGAAGTACCTACCGCTGAAAGCTGACATTTTCTATTTAGGTTTAGACCTGCTATATAACATCGGCAATTTTTTATCCTATAAACCAATTACATACAGATAACAAATAACTTTAAGCTTTTCCATAGAAACAACGCAAACGAAGGCACGGGTTCTACACGAAACTATTATAAAGGTTGCATCTTTGTAAAGCCGGATTTTTTTCTAACAATAGCCGAGCTCTACTCAACTCTCGCGAGAAGGGAAAAACTTTTTATCCCAAAAGATTTTGAAATTCAGCCCCTAGGGTGCGCCGGTATCGCGTTATTTATTCATGAGTTTTCAGAACTAACTCGCTATTCGCTTCTACTTGGGTGATTATACAGGATTTGTATAGAATTTTGTAAAATGAGTTGTTACCGATTAGCAGGGTGATTAGATTATATCTAAGCTGTGTGCAACTTCTAAGCCAGCACGGCTTAGAAGTTGCACCACCCCATCTCTTCCATGGGTGTCGTAAGAGGCGACCAAGGGATATCCGCTGGGGGGCGGGCAGCAGCGCCCCCTCTAGAACAATTTTATTCTTCTAACAAATCGCATGCCCAGCTTGGGGATTATGGGTATTAAATAGACCAATACAGGCTGTTGAGGTTAAGTTAAAGGTAGAATAAATTGTTTTGGAACAGTACGAACGATATTGATTCTTCGATAAATTTATAAGGTGTTCTATAAAAAGGGCAAGTACCAGAAATATTATATATGGAAAGTTTTATTATAGAGTTCGCACACATATTTAGTATTTAGTTATTTAGGCATATTCTCTTGTTAAACCATATTAGATAATTTAATTATATTTCACTTTTATATTAGAAAGTAAGTACCTATTGTATAAAGTTGCTATTAGAATATGATTTATCTACTGCTTATTTCTTAATTTAATTTAGAAACCATGTGTTGGAGGGAAGACTGGTTATCTGTAACACAGTTTTTAAACTAAAACAGAAACCAGGAACACCTTTCACTTGTTTTGTATATTTAATTTGGAAATAAATTATTTTGTATTTGTATTTGTATTTTATTGAAAAAATATTGTAAAGCAATGTTTCAAAAAAAATAGATAATACGTCGAGATCGCTCTTGAGCGATAAGACCACCAATTGTCACTTAGTTTTCAGGTGCCTTGTTATAAATTATTTCATTTAGATTTCAGTGCACAGTAAAGTAATTTCCTTTTATTCTAAAACTGGTGCACAAAATTTAGGAAAATTCTGTTCCTATGTAATGATATTTTATTTCACTCTACCGATCGGTGCCATAAAAATACAGGTTGTTGTTTTTTGGGTTTTTGTGGATTCTATTATTTTACAAAATTCTGCGAATGCTATTTTACTGTCACCAAAATTACTTTACACAAAATCTACACTATTCACGTTTTGATTTGTGGCAAAGCCATTTAGGTACGACTAAATAAATTAAAGAAATAAATAAACTAAAGTAGATGTAAACTGTGCAGGTGCACAACAAATCTTTTAATACGTTGGACTTGTTCCATCGTCTCAAACTCGACTTACATTTTCAGTTGCTTAAGTTCCTGTAAGTCTGCTCTCCCTTTAACTAACTTTGGCGCTTTGTAGCCAACTGGTCTAATTCTCGCCGCAAGGAACAGTTATGTATTCTACGCCCATACTTCTAGTAACGAGCCCTTGCCAGAGAGGTTTAGCCCACTTCCATTACAGTGTTTAAAGGGCTTGTAGAAAGTACCCTCATTTTCCGCCTCGTAACACAGAAACCTTCATTTTTAGCGAAAATTTCGGCTGATGAAATCGCTTCGTGAATTTTCTACAGCGAAATGAAACAACGATTTGAAATGGAACAATTTATTGTAAACTAATACGAACGCATAGTAAAATTTAGGATATATAATTTTAATATTAATAGTACAATAACAAAAACACAATAAAGCGTTTAACTAAGTTCACCACCATACGTAGAGCAACGATTGCGATACGCTCTGTACAAACGGACGCACAGACTCTGGTGAACCTTAATAATTACAATATCAAAATATTAAAGCTATATAAAACATGGCTAATGAAATGACAACAGTCTTATATTAACTATACAAACAAGATATTTTGATGCTTTGTATAACATTTCATTAATGTGATGAGGCTCCCTACTTCGATATTATCTTACATTGGATCATGATCTACTACAAAAAGTATAGGATTTTAATGATAATGATGAATTGAATACTTAAAACACAGATGGTACAGATATGGCAAAGTTACATGTCGCGGAAGACTGAGGAAGACCTTGAAACATCGATTCAGTACAAAAGCTACAAGTAGTTCACAGATAGGACAGTATAAAAGTATCAAAATGAGCAGTGCCTAGCATTCGTTGCGTTTCTGTATTTACAATAACACACTGAAGCCTCAAGTTATAGAAAAATATACATACAGAGATAACTTGTGCCAAAGCTTTTATAAATACGAGAGTACAAAAGCAGTCTCCAGATTAAATTCGGTAACGTAGCTTACGATTTAGAATTTCGAGTTAGAAATCGCTAATTTCTGGGTCTGTGTCGTGGTATTTACATGTAAAGGGGTTTCTGAGCCAGGAACAGAATGACCCGTTGCTGTGCTGTTTGTATTTGGCTGTTGTGTGTTTTTTCGCGTGAGCTCTAGCGACTGCGGCGCGACGAGTTGGATAGGAGTCAAGAGATGATGCATCTGAATCTCTGGGGACGGAATCGTAACCAGATTCAGCTCGTCTGGACGTCGCTGCCGGGCTGTGTTTTCCAGTTCGTGGCGTCGACTCATGCCCACTGTCATACCCGTCCGGCTTAGAACTCGCAACAACTCTCGCTACTCCTTTGTCCTTCTCGTTTTTTTCTGGTCGTGGCTCATTAGTAACAACTGGTGGAGTCACTTCAAGATGAAGATTTGATTTGAGCTCTCGAAATGTATTAGAAAGTGCATCGACTGGTGCTCGTCTCTCTTCCCGTAAATTTGGGTCTGATGCTCCATCTGGATGTCTTAGGGAAGCTATTTGGGCATCAGTTATATCGTTTCCCCGGTACCTTTCAAATGGGCCATAGCAGTCATTGTGGGTTACATCTAGATCTTGATATGCTCCACATTCCCCTACAGCGCTACCCGGTCGGGACATTGTGCGCTTGCAACATTCACAAATTTTATCGCTTGGTCTATACGCAGGTTCACTGTAAACTGAACCATCACCACGATATTCCTCAGGGTCTCGGACATTGCACATTGATAGAGATTGAAACTGTGGTGCAATCCTGTTTGCCGTTTTATTTTCACCGTCTAATATGTGCCTAGACCCGTAAACATCAGTCATACCAAGAATGTTATCTAACCTTGACCTTGATGTCGGTAAGCTTTCATGTGGGTTTAAATCGCCAAAAGGATCGGTGTTAAAATTTTCTACATAAAATCCTATTGTCTGCCTCAAGTAAGCTTCGTTTCTAATTTGTCGTTCTACTTCGCTATACAAAGATAGTGTGTCAGTGAAAGTGGAAGCTACAGTTAGATTTTCCTGACTCAAAACCCTAAGTGGATGATTTTCGTCGTCATCACGCATAGCAGTGAGTTCCGTAAGCCCCATGCAGAATGCTATATCTTCTTCGGTACATTGAAGACAACTGTCCTGCATGGGCACTGGTTCTAATGGTTCCTCTACTTCATAAATCTCTAGAATTTCATCTTCTTCATGATTGGGTCCTCTACTTATTCCATGCATCGTTATGTCTCTACTGTGATTAGACATCATTTCGTCATTCATCCTCATTCTTTCCTTATATTTGCTATCTAAACTCTCCATAGATACTTCCCTACTACTAAGACTACTTGGCTGCATAAGAGGTAAGGCGGGTGGAATTTCAGCTAATTCTTCACTATCGTCATCTTCATCTATGTCATTCTTGGCAGCGGCTTTGGCAGTATTAAATTTTTTGTCTTTTGGATCAGGCGGACCTATGTTTTCTTCTTCGATAGTTATTCCTTTCGACCCAGCTTTTAGTCCCGTTCTTATAGTCGACTCTTCTACATGTGCCCTTCTGACTACATCTTTGATAACTGGTTCTACTTTGTGTGTAACTTCAGGATCAGATATTCTTGTGCCAGGATCTTTTTGTGCTCTGTGGCTGGGAGAGTTATGTCTCGATTTATTTATTTGTGATGTTTGGTTTTCCACCCATTTTCTAATCATATTTTTCTTATGATTATCCATGTACCCGTAGCCAACATTTTCATTACCATGCGAACTAAGAACACCAACTTGCAGTGGTATTGGATTCGCTTGCATAGGCACAGCTTCAAATTGCATGGGCAGTTTAGCTTCTTGCATCGGACCGTCTATCCACGTTTCCTGTTTCATATTTTGCGTTTCTTTGATGATATGTCTGGCTTCTACTAATTTTGACTTAGATATTCTAGGGCCGTCAATCCATTGCTCATCACTTCTACCTTCTTCAGGTAAGTGTTTTTGAGGAAGTTTCTTTACTGGTGTTGATTTGGACGTCACAGAATGCACTGGTGATGACTTGGGTGTATGTGAAGTTAACATAGTTTTAAGAGGAGAACCTTTAGGAGACGCGTATAACTTGTGAACAGGACTTCTTTCTTCAACAACCTTAGAGAGTGCCGATTTATGTTTTTGCTCAGCGGCTGATCCCCTCAAAGCTTTGCTCAGAACTCCTCTATTATCACCAGAATTCATATGAGGTATGTACACCGGTGGGTGTTCTCCATCTGTTGCGTCATCCAATGGACCAACATAGATAACCGTATCAGCTGACAAGTCACTGCTAGACGGATCAGGTTCACTACTACTTGGTTTGGATGCATCTTCACCAGAACTGCCCCCAGATCCTGCGTTATTATTGGCCGAGTACTTTACTTTTCGTCTTCGCAACCTATGTATTCTAGAGGCTAGTTGTAATGTAGTAAGTGTGTCCGTATAGTTTTGTATATTTGGTGATACGTGGACAATCATTGCTGTGTGGCAGGTCAGTGAACCCAGACACTCTTTGAGAACGTGAGTAAGATTGTGGTCTCTGTAAGGTAGGTGCCTCTGGCCGTTGAAAATAGCAAGAAGGATGTTTCCGATTCCAGACAATGGGATTCCTCCGTTGGTTTTTCCTCGCTCTGAGTTTCCCAAGTCGATTAAGTGTAAGCGGCTTCTTCCACCAGCAACTGTAAAAAAAAGTAGATGATATAAATAACCATTTACCACCTCATTAACAACATACGTCTAAAGTCCCCAGGCAAGGGGGTTTGGTCCAGTGGAGGTATTAAAATACTTTAAAAGCTGCACTCCCCTTTCGCTGGTAAGTTCCTTTAGTCGCCTCTTACGTTACCCACGGTTTTAAAGTTTGAGAGTGCGATTCTTACCCCACGACACTATTAAATATTCTAATGACTTCCATGATGCTATGAAATGTTTTTTTTCTTGTTGATAATTTTTAAGCTGGACCAAAATGCTTTCATCTAATTTTTATTACATAATCTTACCTGCTCCTTTCCCCCCAACACTGTATTGGTACACATGTAAAGTGTACAATAAGTGACTGTCTCTCCCTTCTTCTCTCGCCCCTCTTGTAGCTAACGCTGCGTCAAGGTAGAAAGCTGCTTTCTCTGCGCTATGGACTCTGAGCTCTGATTGGTTCTGAAGATGTGTACCGAAGAGTGGGTCGTCTCTGAGGTAAACTCCGGGAGATTGTTCGGTGTCTGTTGGCAACAAGCATTATGTATAAGCTGTTGGTAATGCAACATGTTTGTAATTTGTGAACTTCTTAAAAACAGTTTTTTAATCTACAACTTTCTCCAGGTTCAGAAAGTCTAATGCAGATAGGAAGGTACATGAAATATAATCGAAGACCATTTATCGTGCTTTCCTTCCTATTTATCATGACTACTTCACTTCGCAGTCTGTTTCAGAAACAGACAATTACTTAAACCGTACTCTCAAAGTTTCTACTTCGGAAATTTATCAACCTCCCGTTTCACTCCAAACGAAACTGGCAATAGTTAGTCAGTGGGTTATAAACCTCAAAACCACTCACCATTCTGATAAGGCGCTAGTAAGTCCCGTATCTGATTGGTATTGGTGCAGAGCTCCACAGCAGACACCCTGACAGAGAACCTGGTGCCGCATTTGTGACGCTGCTCAGCGATTCCTCGGAACAGCCACGTTATGGCGCACGGAATGGCACCGAGGTTGGATGTGGAGTCTGGCCGCCCCAGCATTGTGTAGGATTTACCTGTGAGCAAATATTAGCAGTTGAAATAGTGCTGCAAATGCTTTTTTACGATCTGTTCGCATGTTAGCCAACGCTTGCTGAGTCATGTCTACAACTAGTGCCTTGGCACAACCTAGCAAATAAAATAAACCAAACGTCATCGGCCAGGTTGGGGATGAACCATAAGCAACTTAAGTGGCCTATTGGCAGTCACATTTCAACATGGAAGCCGACTGGCATCGCCTCGCCGCCGCGCCGTAAAGGCATCGCTTCGATCAAAAATACCAACAAGCATTGAGTAAAAAGATAAGAAGCAAGGCGGTGGCGTTACGACGATGATAATGATGGTGTAATAATGTGTTAGATTCAAAAAATATTGGATAAGATGATTGATGAAGATTATGACACAAGGAAATTTAATAAATAAAATTTTGTTTAGGTTTATACCTTCACATATAAATTAGAATGCCTTGGGTGGTTTTTACGGAAAGGTCAAGAATAACACAATAAGACTTTGCTACTTTAAGAGCACTACGCCACATATTTTATTCAGACTTTTTATCCTATTCTTTTGATATCACTGCTCTAATTAAATATTTATCAAGGAATTAGGGATTTGGAGCTAGGCTTTCTCCTACGTTTACCTTAAGCCGCTTCTACCCACCATTAACAAATTAAACAGAATAATTGCCAAATAATCTCTGTACAAATTACGTGTTACCAAAACCCGCAATTAAAACCACTGCTACTGAACGGTGGAGATTCATAATCTCGGATTGTGGGGTAGGTACCGGTGGCTAAGCCTCGCTCGGTGCAAGTTTCATTTCGAGAGCTTTCATTCAATTTGCATCGAAAACCTTGAGCATAGCTTGTGGAGGACACTTGGTTCATACCATTTTATAAATTTGTGGAAATATCAGAATTAGAGGCTTTATTGAAAAGAAAATTACGATCGTAATAAATACTATATAGTAGAAATAAATTAGAACTAGTATTCATATTTGAACAGTGCAACTAACTGCAGACTGTGTGGCTCTTATATTCTTATAAACTCTATGACAGTATCATCATGATCGGCATATCATGCGGCTTTGCCATGAGACACGCATTCGTGTGAGATTTTCTTTTTCTTTCGAGTAAAGATGCACCAAAAGCAAACCAAATACCTCTGGAAGGTTCTCTATTATTGGAATTATGTTTGCTTACTATATTTTTATATGTATAAGTCAAGTCAGACTAGATATTAGTTGCTTTATCAGCTTTTCACAATGAGCTGGTCTTAATTCTTTACGTGAGGAAACCGCGAGTTAAGAAGTAACTTCCCGCCAATGAAAATATAAGCTCTTAATTTAGTATTGTTGAAGAGGAGTAAGCTCAGATATTATAGGATTAGGAGTAAATCGAATAAGTACCTTGTTAATTTACATTATCGTTGGTATTAATCTGTAGGGGAAGGGTATGTTAATTTATTTTGGGGAATGAAATCAAGAGTTATGCGAAAACAGTAGTTCATCTTGGATGATTTTGGAGGAGGTTGTTGTCTGTAACTTTAATTTTGTTAAGTGAAGATACCAGGACCACTACAGAGGTTTCAACTCAAGTTTTTTCAGTATCCTGGGGTTACCTATGTACTTATACTTATTACAGAACTTTTTGATTAAAAGTACACATATAAAGTATTTCCTCACTCAAAGTCTAGGAATCCTAACCAAAACTTCTACTGACAAATCCGCCAAACCGGTTAATATTGTTGTTTATTCAAATCAAAGTTAATCCGAAGCTTCCTACCGCATCGTTCCGGGTTGTTTATGAAGGCACTATAGTGAGAAAACTTCTCATAAGGGGGGGTAGAGGGGGGCTAGATTTGCATCGAAATGGGAAAGACTGCGGCACGCTCTTAATTGAAAGTTTGATAAATACCGAGGTGCGATCTCCGCCAGTGTAAATACCGTCTAACTTTGATATTAAAACGGCGACTTGTGAGCACCATTCACTTTTATTACCGTGTCTTGGCACAGTGATCGTGGTTTTCTTTTATTAATTTTAGTTTTTGTTGAGTTGATCTCGTTTGGCGCCCTCAGATTTTTAATTTCTATCTCTTGTATTTTAATCTGTATTTGGGCATTACTGGATACGACTAGAAAGGGAGTCAAAAGAATGGCGTTTTATCTTCCCCATTTATTCCACAGCATGTGACCCATAAGGGTGCACAAGTCGCTGCTGCTTAGACATGAGTCATCACGGACTGTGGTGACGGATGATTTAAAGGACTTTTATACCTAACATTCGGTGGAAGCCTATCCAATAATTCATCAGTTACTCAGTGTTGTAATGTTTAACAGATGATTTCGTTAGTCTCAACGCCAATAATCTGGACGTGATAAGACAGAGTGATCTTCCAGATCTTCTATTATCTTCTTCTTCCACTACATCTCCAACAGGGGGAGGCTTTGAAAGAAGAAGCCCACCGCAACGGCATAATACACAGAAGGTCAACGATTTTTCGCATTTCTGATTTGTCTCTACGAGCTAAGTACTATTCGCTGCCTGCGTCGTACTGGCACGCGTTTTTTCGAAATAAAGTTACTTATCTACCAAAAAAGGCCATTATGTTATGTTATTCTAGATACACAACTTTATCAATAACCCGATCCGTTCAGTAGGTTTGGCGATGTCTTTGCACAGCCGACACACACTTCTGCCATGATATGCATCAGTAGGAATCTTAGACAAAGGAAGGATTAATAGATTTTTGCTAAAAGTACTTACCAACTCCTGCGTGTCCAAAGCAGAAGAGGCAGCCGTCCGTTCCGTTGATGACCGCGTGGATGACGTCGGTCAGTGCGCTTGAGCATATTTCCGTCTGAAACAAGCAATACCTTATGAAAAACAAGAAAACGTCTTAAAAGTATGCCATAAGCGATTTTAGCAATCTTGTATTTCGAAATCGTTATTTATCTCAGAATCAGTGAATGATCAGCGAAGTAAGATTTCCCTAAATATGAAGGTGGTAGACCTTCATATTAAGGGAAATCTTACTTCCATCTTCCTATCGATAGAACGTTTATGTTTTTAAAATACGTAATTCATGATAAAAAGAATTTTGTAGTTTTTGTTTTTTTTTTAAGTACATGTTTTGCACACATTTTGCTATTAATTTCAGGAAAACTTTTTCTTCGGTTTTTGTTTTGCTAGGAAACCTTTTAAATTTTTCGATTGGACGTTTCACTATTTGTAATAAGAGAAAACAGTTTTGGCGCATGTCTCTGCTCTGTACTTCTCACTCGCGATACAACAATATCATGTCATCCCGCTCGAAATCGATCTTGTAGCGGCGTTATTGCACACTCTTAAGAAAACGACGAGGCGATAATTACTTTTTCTTATAGCAAGTTAAAATATGTAACATGGACGTAGAGGGTATTTATAGCTTTTATCTCTTTTATTAATAAAATGTTGAAGGAAAAGAGTCATCACACATTAAGAATGTATTTAAATTTCATATTCTCTCGATCTCAAGTTGGATCAAAGTTACGAAAACATAAAAAAGGAAATTCATTTTCGGAGAACGATCTTTAAGGAAGTAACATAAGTTTAGGGTTCTTTAGGGTTTTGTGATATAATATAAAAGTAATAAAAACAGAGTACCTTTTTCACTGAATACGTGTTAAATACACTTATTAATATTGAACACGTATTCAGTGAAACTTCATAGTAATGGATTCGTATTATGAACCTACACAGTTCATAGTAGTTTGTTTGTAGAATGTTTGTATAGAATGTATACGATCTTTAAGGAAGTAACATAAGTTTAGGGTTCTTTAGGGTTTTGTGATATAATATAAAAGTAATAAAAACAGAGTACCTTTTTCACTGAATACGTGTTAAATACACTTATTAATATTGAACACGTATTCAGTGAAACTTCATAGTAATGGATTCGTATTATGAACCTACACAGTTCATAGTAGTTTGTTTGTAGAATGTTTGTATAATATGTGTTTTGTCTGAATGAGATGTTATTTTTTTTTTATTTGGTCTTTAGGAACTCTTACACAAATCATTAAGTCCCCGAAGAAGAAACCGGAATAAAATAAATAATTGTCAAGATGTTGAACGAGTGCACTCGTCCATTTCTAAGCTATTGCATAGCTTCTATCGCGGGCCTTGAGCGCGGGGACCGAATCCAGAAATTCCGTAACGAAAAAACCTCACGCTCCCCACTCCGACCGGAACAGCGGTGATACTTTTTAGTTTTGCCATCTATCGATGAATAGTAGAACTTTTAATGACTTTTTGAAATATGACGTTTGTCTCTTTAGTTCAGCAACTCGCCTCTAGATGGCATTGCAATAGCTTTACCGCGGCAGTCCCCGAGTGCCACGCGTCTTTTTTTTATTTTAAAACTTTCGCCCACTTCGCAGTCTGACAACCTACTTAAAACCGCCCCACACCTTCAATAATTTATTCGAATCCGACACTTAACCATGTTGAGGGTGTAAAGCCGGCCTAAGCCGTACCTGCGAGTACCTCGACTGTTTTCTTTCGGAGGCCACGGCTCGCAGATAATTAAAAGGACTTAAGGTGTAGCACCGAGATTAATGTAGGGCCTCCATGATTACCAAGGGAATTGTTTAAAATATCTATTAGTTGTGATGAATTTTTTATAATAAAACTAAAGTGGAAGCCTATTTGACGAGTATCAGTTCAGAACCGTGGAAGGACACACTTTTGGTCGCTGTAGTACTTAATAGTGTTTTTATGGTTTAATATTATAGATAGATACAATATACTGTTCGCTGTTACGAACAGTATATTGTACTGTTCGTAACAGCGAACCTGCCTATGTACCTTCGAAGATAGGAGAGTTGTAGGTAGGTACTCCTAAGTATATGTTTTAATTTATTTGACCTAGCGCCCGCTGGGTCAAATAAATTAAAACATATACATAGTTACTTATGTGAATTATAATAATTATTATTATTTTATTATACATAGTGGTAAGTAACTGTCTGCACAAAAAAGATCATGTATATCTGTCTTGTACAATCAGCCACACTAGTCCATTGTTTTTTTTTAAACCCAACTCATGGTCACTCCAATTTAGGGCAACACTTACTGGAAGCGGAAACACTGAAAATTGTTTTGAATGAAAATTTTAATGACCACGTGCCCGACTGCTAATTGAAAACGCTTAGATTTCGTGGAGTTGATCAATTCGGCCATTTTCGGTATTATTCGGCTGTTTTCGGAAATGTTCGGGTATTTAGTAATCGTATTGCCTTTGCAGTAGAGCATTGGTTTTCAATTGTTATTAATTGCTTTGTTTGAGCAAATTATTAGGACCTAATTGTATTTTGGACAGACAGTTGTGTTAGTTTCAGATAACTGGCTTCCGTTGGACTTTGTTGAAGTAGATCATACTGAGCAAGATTATACAAGTTGATCCAATCTTAGAGAACCAAACAAAATAAGGATGTTTGGGGATTTTAATTTACTTCTAATGTACTCGTTTTGTGATTTTTTACGGTTGTGAAGTTAAAAGGCAATTTTTTTTCATGGCACATCTTGACATTTTAGAAATAAAAATATCATGTTATTATCTATACTAATAAGGGGTATACCCCTTATTAGTATATATAATAAGGGTATTATAATACTCGTATTGAATTATATAATACTTTGAATTTAGAATTTTACAATACTTTCTTCTACTCGACGTTTATTGATCATGGAGCATGAAACTGTGCTAAGCTATTAAAGAAATCAAAACAACGCCAGATTATGGTAAATATCCCGTTAATTGTCTAAGTAGTAACTTTAAAACTATCGTAGTTTGAGAAACTCATTACGGATGCCAACACAAATAAGGTTTGTAGTTAACTGACTTAAGTGTTACATCCGTTATGAAATAGTAAGTTATTTAAAGAATTATTAAATTTACGTAATTTTTTAGTTTGTACGAACAAAACTCAGAAGCGAGTTGAAAAATTAAATTTGATGAAAAATTGCGTATTTTACAAGAGGTACTTATGTACGTACCTCTTGTATAATACGCAATTTTTCAGCAATCTCGACATAAATAAGCCAAAATGCCCGAATGCAATTATACAGGGCGCGATATAAGCCCTATAACATTCGGTAATATGCACTACGCTAGATAAAGAGGATTACACAATATTAATGGGATTAGCTAGCACTATAGAGGCTCGTGCACACTATGCTCATCACTATTATGTGTTAACAGCATCGGCTTTACAAAAAGTAATACCTATTTCTGGAGAGAGATAGCTTCAAACAATTTAGAATATAGTTAAAAACCGTGTATTTATAATCATGTGTCCGTGCTCTTATGTGTAAAACAATATCATCTTTAACGTCTTAACAAAAAAAACGTTATTTGGTTCCATTCAATGCAGATTGGTCCCGAATTCATTAAGTTTGTTCCTCTACACAGGTCCTCTATGAATGGAATTTTCAAATACTATGAAATGTGCCAATGTGCACCTTGAGTAATGGTACGTATCCAAGTGCATAAAACTAACTACATTAAAATTCAGAGAACTCCTTAGTTACAGATGTTTGCCGCCTATTTTTGTAAGCAATTCGGTATAGATGTCATTGTGTAACAATCCCAAACACACACAACTAGGACAGTAACTTCTTGTTGGTCGATAACTTTAGTAAACTGTTTGGACGCTGCATAGCAAAGGTCACTAAGTACTTAAGAGACTTGTCCGTTTCCACTGTGGTATACTAGAGTGAGTAACTTGCATGGTCCCAGTCGGGTAACTAGCGCCAGTTACTATCCTCGTGTGAACGCATTTTAGCGGGATTTCGACGGCGGCGCAGTTAGAACTAGCGCCAGTTACTATCCTCGTGTGAACGCATTTTAGCGGGATTTCGACGGCGCAGTTAGAACCGAGATGATAATTTATGCCGTGTGCAGTCCAAACTACTGATTTGGAAAGGATTTGTGTGCGTTTATTTGGCAATGGAAATTAAGTGCCATTTTTAAGTACCTACTTGTTGTGTTCCAAGTTTTTGTAAAAGAAGTGGAATATATGGAATTATTTGGACTGTGGTATAGCGGAACCGATAACGGGTAAATATTCATCTTCCAAAAGTATGTTTTTAACAAAACGGTAGCACTATCGCTTTTCAACCGATGACTGGTCCATGGACATAGGTATTTGAATAATCAAATAGGTACTAGTCATTTACAACAGGATATTTACCATGATTTGAATTTTGACTTTTCCAATATTTCGGCACAGTTTCATGCGCCATGATCACGTTATAACTGAATGTCTTGCAAGTGAGTTTTTACTGGACGATATGGTACATATCCCGTTGTAATTTACTTAAGTGTTAATAACTACGATGGATTCAAAAGTTTTAATCAAATAGGTTGTTAAAATGTTAGAACTTCTGATACATTTTTGTTACGATAAATGATGTTAAGAAAATTGCTTCTCATTAACATTATTAGTGCCTAGTAATTTACCCTTATAAATAAACTGTTTTGTAGTTCGAAAGTTTATACAATGATCTTTTATCTCTATCTAAGACAAAGACTGTCCCGATCGGGACGGGAATAATGGTAATGATGAAGACCTTGTAATAAAATAAGCGAATAATAATAAAAATGAAGATTATAAAATATAATTACCTTTAATTTAAAACTAAGGAACAATAACATAAAATACCTAACAATCCTGTAAAGCCATTGGTACAATGTTTCAATCCAGTGCAAAAAAGTATACTGACGTCAAAAATTACACTTTGATTAGAGACACCGCGGGGAAAAGAGGAACCGTTGACGAAATCCCTTTACAATGACTACACGGCTGATACATTGAGTCCAATCGGCAGTCCAATCTACCGTCCGTAGACCTCCATTACTATATTGAACCCTCTACCGACGAGGGATCGCATCTGCACGGTGACGTGGGTGAAGCCGACCCCGCCGGCCGTGATCCGCGCCGAGGCCCCCTGGTTGGTCCCCACCTGCCAGGCGCGCACGGACGTGATCACGGTGGAGCCGCGCCACGTCTGGTTGTGGATGTGCACTGTGTTCGAGACGGCGTTGCGGATGTATTGACCTCTGCAATTAATCGTGGATGTGAATTTCAGAAGGGCGTAAGTAAATTATAAACTGTTTTGTGGCTAGAGTTGACTTGCTCAAAGTATTAAAGAGTGTTGTTGAGATTAGGACTAGAAAATGAACTAAAAAAATGCACTAATTCCGTCTAAATCCAAATTCAGAGAGAAAAAAACGTCTAACCATTTTTTTTTACCTTATTATGAAACTCAATTCAATCAAGTGAATATTTTCACGGATATACCAAAGGACCGGTAAAAATACATGATTGATGTGATTTTATCATTGTATTTGGGAAGGACGATCTGATAGTAAAATTTAATTCAAAATTTTCACCTGAACAAAAGCCTATTCCTAGCGCTGATGGCTGGGCTCGAGCCGTTTAAAGCATCTGCTTCGCCTTCCGAGGTCTCCAATCCTTCTGATACTTCCAAGTCGTACGAGCCCTCGGGCAGGTCTTCAGAGTCATATCCTATAGCCAGGCTGGTAAGATCTAGCTCGTTTGGGCTAGGGTCGATGGCGGAGGAGTTGCCGACTGCAGCCACGGCTGCCAGGACCATGAGCATTGAGAGCGTTGTGTATTGCATCTGCAAATAAGTATTGCGTTCTGTTTAACTTTTTGTGCCAGCTTACCGGTGACCAGGTCACGCAATGAATGAGAAATATTGATATTTGTCCTGTTATTGAAATTGAGTTACATACCTCCATTATTAAATTCTTGCATTTTATAAAACCAGCTAATTATTTAGAATTATGCTTACCTTTCCTTTGTGCAAGTTATTTTCTTGATTGGACTGCTGTCACTGATGTACGAAAGTGCGATTGTTTCTGATGAATAACAAAGTCGAGTGTTATATTTATACTAGAAAATAGGAGATAGCTAGGAACTTATCAAATGATAACTTACGAAACTAAAGTAGCTTTCTAGATAACTAGATCTAGTTTAATTATAAAATGTAACTGAATCTAAAAATAAAGAAAATCCCCTTATCAAGACATTTTATCTGACCTACTGCGCTAACATTAATAGAGAAGATACTTCCTTGTCTAATACGTTTTGTTATTATCTTAAGATAAATCCATTGTTTTATTTATTATCATTATCATCTTTGATAACAACTGATTGTTTGCAATAAGTTCTAAGTAATTACATGCATCGTTGATAAGGGGTACTTTTAATGAATAGCTGAATCATTAATAATTTACCTGTTTTTCAACATGTCCGATAAGAATCAAAATATAAATAGACGCCTTATATCAATAAAATCATAATACAGCTCAAAAACCATAACACGACCACTTCACAAGAATCACCAAAGTTACAGTGATTGGTTATTACAAAGGTAAGTGTTAATTTAATTACAAGGGATATAGGAAACTTTTCTATGGCAAATCATTATACGCCTTGGGATAAATGTGTGGATTTTCTCGATATTTTTGTCATAATAAAAAATATCTAACTGTGTAATGTTATTGTATTGTGTTATATGTATCAATCATCTAGTATCCATAACACAAGCTCTGCTTAGCTTAGGGCTATACTGTGTGGATTGTCCAGCATTATTATTATTAACTTAAATCGAAACCTGATTTTTCTCTTTAAACAAGATGAAGTACACAACACTATCAGTACTCATGGTCCTGGCTGCCGTGGCTGCAGTCGGCTACTCCTCTGCTATCGACTCTAGCCCGAACGAGCTCGATTTTACCAGCCTGGCCATCGGATATGGCTCTGAAGACCTGCCTAAGGGCTCATACAGTTTGGAAGTATCAGAGGGATTGGAGACATCGGAAGGCGAAGCAGATGCTTTAAACGGCTCAAGCCCAGCAATCAGCGCTAGAAACAGGCTTTTGTTCAGGTTAGAATTTGAAAGAAGTTTTACTATAGGCTTCCCAGATTCAGTGAAAATATCAGCTAATTAATTATTTTACCGCTATCGTTCATAGCAATAATCTCTTTATTTTGGCAATGAATTAAATAATAAATAGGAAAATCGTTCAAATGGTTGGAAGTTTTTTCTCAGGATTTTGAATAGAACGTTACATTATTTTTGTTCATTTTCTAATTATATCTCTCAGCAAAACTGTCATCTTTGATACACAGATCGACATCAGCCCCAAAACGGTTTATACCTCATTTACGCCTTAAAGAAATCCTCATCCACGATTTATTGCAGAGGTCAATACATCCGCAACGCCGTCTCGAACACAGTGCACATCCACAACCAGACGTGGCGCGGCTCCACCGTGATCACGTCCGTGCGCGCCTGGCAGGTGGGGACCAACCAGGGGGCCTCGGCGCGGATCACGGCCGGCGGGGTCGGCTTCACCCACGTCACCGTGCAGATGCGATCCCTCGTCGGTAGAGGGTTCAATATAGTAATGGAGGTCTACGGGCGGTAGATTGGACCCCCGATTAATCTAAATGTTTCAGCCGTATAGTCATTGTAAAGAGATTTTTTCAACGGTTTCTCTTTTCCTCGTGGTGTCTACTAAGTAGATAATAGCTACAGAGGGTTATTATTGTTACTTTATGTATTTCTTACTGTTATCTAGTTCTAAAAGTAAATATATTTTTAATATTATAAGTTAATTCTTTGTTTTACCATGCAGTTTCGAGATCATTATTATCGTTACCAACGTTTCTATCCCAATCGATATTAGATCTTTACATAGCTAGAAATAGATCAATGTAGAAACCTTAAAAAAGGTTATTTATAGGTAAACTATAATTGTAATTATATTGATAATCCACAGTGACTAAATGAGATCAGATTTTTGAGAACACCAATCGCCATCGTAAAAACTTCGCGCTCATTACAAGTTTTCATCAAGACTAGCTACAGTGGCAGAGAGTTAGAGTCAGACTCAGAGTCAAATCGTTTATTTCTTTAGACTTACAAATTAAGCACCTAGACAATTCATTTTTTTTATTATACAAATAGCTTGATAAGATAAAGACAAAGATAGTTTATTTGCTTGAACACAATGTAGGTTACACAGATTTTAATAGTATTTTAGTTTCAATTATGTTCTACTAAGACTAGTATGCAAATGTTACAGTAGGTAAGTTAAAATGTAGTATGTATTCTAACTATGACCTATTATGTATTTTAGACAATGTCAAAAAGAATAGTAAAGCGTAATTGTAATATAATGTGATGCCAAAATTTCTGTGTCATAAAGTCGTTAAGATTATAATAGCATTTCCTAATTAATAATTCTTCCAATTCACACCTAAATGAATTGTCATCAAGATCTTTTAATGGTTTTGGTATTTTATTATAAATTTTAAGTGACATACTGACGACACTTTTTTGCAGGAAAGCTGTTTTAATGTTTGGTATTTGGAGAAGAACAATTTTGAGAAGGAGTCCAAGAGGAGGATCCAGTTAGGCTGGGCACCTTGGCTGACGTGGACACTCACGATAGGGATGGTCCACCAGTTTAAAGTAGCTCAGCGTGCTATGGAAAGAGCTATGCTCTGAAGCATAAGATTCGTAACTAAACATTCGGCAGAGAACCAAAGTTATCGACATAGCGCAAAGTGGCAGTGGGCCGGCCATATCTCCCGAAGAACCGACAACCGTTGGGGCAAACGAGTTCTTGAGTGGAGACCGCGACTCGGCAAACGTAGTGTGGGATGCCCTCCGGCCAGGTGGAATTACGATCTGTGAAAGACTGCAGGTAGATGCTGTACGCGTCAAGCTGAAGACAGGGCGCTATGGCTCAAAGGCCTCATTAAGGGAGGCCTATGTCCAGCTGTGGACTAGTAAAGGTTGATGATGATTTGGGGTTTATTTGCTATTCTTACTACAAAATCAGACTTGCGAAGGAAAAGCTGGGGATGCTCTCTAACAAATAGTGCCATTTCAAATATTTATAACGACGGAAGCGATTATTATTGTCCAGCCATTTCATTATTGAATTTTTAATGTCAGAATTGTAAGTATTTATGGCATTTCATTTTATTGTTACTATATAATAAATAGCAGAAGTAAAATAATAAATAACAGAACAAAATTATTAAAGAGGTATTAAAACATAGCTTATAATAGATACCACAAACTGAACGTAGGATATTTAAAAATTCCAATTTAAACGTACAAAATATGATGAAATAGGTATCGCTGTCATATTGGCTCGGGTATGCGCCTTAAGTTGTCATATTTGTATCGCCTGTTCTGTATCGGACCGGCAACTCTGTTGTATAGCGCTATCAACGTACAACCCTCTGGTTGGGTTCTGTGGTGGGTGGGGCTTAGAAAGATTGACAAAAACGAAAACAACATAACATGAACACCGCCAAAAAAATGCCACTGCGCTCTCAGCTGTGGAGGTGGTAGAAGCCTACGCGGGCATCAAGGTCGACGATGAGGATTCTATTGCTGTCTGGTCGATCGTCAAATCGAAAGACAAATAACCGAGCAAGGCGAGTGGTAAAGTGGGAAAGCCATTGGCTGCAGAGTCGACTACCGAATCGTGCGAATCTCTGAGGTGGCTAAACGCCCCCTAGGCAAGAACGCCAGAAAAAACTACGGAGGCTACGACAGATGCGTGAAGAAGGTGGCTCTGAGTACCGGAACCACTGATCAGAACGCTTACGATCCTAGCTTCTTCTACAAACAACAGCAAACATGCTAAGAACAGGCCCGACTCCAAACTACACGCCGGAGGGCAAAATCTATGAGCTAGCTCGTGGTGGCCGCCAGTGTCCGTTGGCCGAGGTACGGAGAAGAAGGCTGTTAATAGCAACGCCTACAGGTTGACCGGTTGGGGCAACTCAAGGTAGAATTGGTATTAGTCGAAAAGTTTTTAGTCCAATTGTGTTTGCCGTCTCTGTATTTCTAGTCGCTCACGCTTAGTTATGTATTCGCACAGCTAGAAACTGATACGATCGTTTTACAATTTCCCTTTTTAAACATATAAAATAAATTATTGTAATGTTTTATATTTAAATAAATAATGCAGGCCAATTCACAGAGCATCGTCTAGTCCCAAGCTAAGCACAGCTTGTGTTATGGGGACAAGATGACTATACTTAATACAATACATTACATATATATATTTTTTCTTATAGATATAAAACACTCAGAACACCCGAAAAAAATATCTGCAGATCGTACAAACATTAGTTCTGCATCGCCTACACACTATCACTTGCCAATTTGTTTCCATTTCACACAAAACCTATGTATATTTATACCTAGGCTAAATATACATATATTAGTCACTACTAAATATATTCACTACTTTTAGTATATAATTAGTCTAGCTAGGATAAACAAATAACCACATAGTTGAATAATAAAAATGAAGATTATAAAATATAATTATCTTTAATTTAAAACTAAGAAGCAATAACATAAAAAAGATAACAATCCTGTAAAGCCATTGGTACAATGTTTCAATCTTGTGCAAAAAGGTATACTGACGTCAAAAAATTACACTTTGATTAGAGACACGGTGGGAGACCGAGAGAAAAGAAGAACCGTTTACGAAATCCCTTTACAATGACTACACAGCTGATACATTGAGTCCAATCGGCAGTCCAATCTACCGTCCGTAGACCTCCATTACTATATTGAACCCTCTACCGACGAGGGATCGCATCTGCACGGTGACGTGGGTGAAGCCGACCCCGCCGGCCGTGATCCGCGCCGAGGCCCCCTGGTTGGTCCCCACCTGCCAGGCGCGCACGGACGTGATCACGGTGGAGCCGCGCCACGTCTGGTTGTGGATGTGCACTGTGTTCGAGACGGCGTTGCGGATGTATTGACCTCTGCAATTAATCGTGGATGTGAATTTCAGAAGGGCGTAAGTAAATTATAAACTGTTTTGTGGCTAGAGTTGACTTGCTCAAAGTATTAAAGAGTGTTGTTGAGATTAGGACTAGAAAATGAACTAAAAAAATGCACTAATTCCGTCTAAATCCAAATTCAGAGAGAAAAAAACGTCTAACCATTTTTTTTTACCTTATTATGAAACTCAATTCAATCAAGTGAATATTTTCACGTATATACCAAAGGACCGGTAAAAATACATGATTGATGTGATTTTATCATTGTATTTGGGAAGGACGATCTGATAGTAAAATTTAATTCAAAATTTTCACCTGAACAAAAGCCTATTCCTAGCGTTGATGGCTGGGCTCGAGCCGTTTAAAGCATCTGCTTCACCTTCCGAGGTCTCCAATCCTTCTGATACTTCCAAGTCATACGAGCCCTCGGGCAGGTCTTCAGTGCCATATCCTATAGCCAGGCTGGTAAGATCTAGCTCGTTCGGGCTAGGGTCGATGGCGGAGGAGTTGCCGACTGCAGCCACGGCTGCCAGGACCATGAGCATTGAGAGCGTTGTGTATTGCATCTGCAAATAAATATTGCGTTCTGTTTAACTTTTTGTGCCAGCTTACCCGGTGACCAGGTCACGCTGAGATAAAATATGAAATAGTAATATTTATCCTGTTATTGAAATTGAGTCACATACCTGCATCATTAAATTCTTGGATTTAATAAAACAACTTAAATTATTTAAAATTATGCTTACCTTTGCTATTTGTTAGTTATTTTCTTGATTGGACTGCTGTCACTGATGTACGAAAGTGCGAATGTTTCTGATGATTAACAAAGTCGAGTGTTATATTTATACTAGAAAATAAGAGATAAATAGGAACTTATCAAATGATAACTTACGAAAGTAAAGTAGTTTTCTAGATATCTAGATCAAGTTTAATTATAAAATGTACCTGATCTAAAATTTAAAAAATCCCCTTATCAAGCAACTTTATGTGACCTACTGCGCTAACATTATTAAAGAAGATACTTCCTTGTGTAAAACTTTTCGTTATTATCCTTAGATAAATCCATTGTTTTCTTTCTTATCATCTTTGATTACAAACCGCTTGTTTACAATAAGTTCTAAGTAATTACATGCATTGTTGATAAGGGGTACTTTTTATGAATAGCTGAATCATTAATAAGTTACCTAGTTTTCAATATGTCCGATAAGAATCATAATATAAATAAACGCCTAAATCAATAAAATCATAATACTGCTCAAATAATCACAACACGACTACTTCACAATAATCACCAAAGTTACAGTGACTGGTTATTGCAATGGTAAGTGTTTACTGTAATTGTACAAGGGATGTAGGAAACTTTTCTATGGTAAATCATTATACGCTTTGGGACAAATGTTTGTACGATCTGCGAATATTTGTTCCGGGTTTTCTCGGTATGTTTATCAGTCATATTAAAAAATATCTACCTCTGTAATTTTATTGTATTATGTTATGTACATCATCATTTTCATTCATCATCATCCGCAGCCCGACTTCACCCACTGCTGGGTATAGGCCTCCAAACTTTTGTGCCACTCCACACGGTCCTGAGCCAATCTCATCTCATATGTACATCAATAATCTATTATTCATAACACAAGCTCTGCTTATCTTAGGGCTATACTGTGTGGATTGTCCAGCATTATTATTAATAACTAAAATCGAACCCTGAATTTTCTCTTTAAAAAAGATGAAGTACACAACACTATCAGTACTCATGGTCCTGGCTGCCGTGGCTGCAGTCGGCTACTCCTCTGCTATCGACCCTAGCCCGAACGAGCTCGATCTTACCAGCCTGGCCATCGGATATGGCTCTGAAGACCTGCCCGAGGGCTCGTACAGTTTGGAAGTATCAGAGGGATTGGAGACCTCGGAAGGTGAAGCAGATGCTTTAAACGGCTCGAGCCCAGCAATCAGCGCTAGGAACAGGCTTTTGTTCAGGTGAGATTGTGAAAGAAGTTTTCCTATAGGCTTCCCAAATTCAGTGAAAATATCGGCTAATTAACCATTTTACCATATTTATAGTTCATAGCAATAATCCCTTTATTTAGGTAATTAATTGTATTATAAATTGGAAAATCGTTCAGGATTTCGAATTAAATATTACATTATATTTGTTATACTCGTATTTCTAATTTTACTCTCAAAAACTGTCATCTTTGATACTAAGATCGACATGTGCCCCAAAACGGTTTATACATTATTTACGCCTTGATGAAATCCTCATCCATGATTAATTGTAGGGGCCAATACATCCGCAACGCTGTCTCGAACACAGTGCACATCCACAACCAGACGTGGCGCGGCTCCACCGTGATCACGTCCGTGCGCGCCTGGCAGGTGGGGACCAACCAGGGGGCCTCGGCGCGGATCACGGCCGGCGGGGTCGGCTTCACCCACGTCACCGTGCAGATGCGATCCCTCGTCGGTAGAGGGTTCAATATAGTAATGGAGGTCTACGGGCGGTAGATTTGACCGCCAATTGGACTAAATGTTTTAGCTGTGCAGTCATTGTAAAGGGATTTTGTCAAAGGTTCCTCTTTTCCTCGTGGCGTCTACTAAGTAGATAATAGCTTCAGAGGGTTATTATTGTTACTTAATGTATTTTTTACTGTTATCTAGGTCTATGAGTAAATATATTTTTAATATTTTAATCTAATTCTTTATTTTACCATGCAGTTTCGAGATCATTATTATCGTTACCAACATTTCTATCCCAATCGATATTAGATCTTTACATAGCTAGAAATAGATCATTGTAGAAACCTCAAAAAAGGTTATTTATAGCTTTTATTGATAATCCAGTGACTAAATGAAGATAAGTAATTTTTTGAGAACACCAATCATCATCGTAAAAAATTCGCGATCTTTACAAGTTTTCATCAAGACTAGCTACAGTGCCAGAGAGTTAGAGTCAGAGTCAGAGTTAAATCGTTTATTTCTTAAGACTTACGACAAATTAAGCACCTAGACAATGCAATTTTTTTATTATACAAACAGCTTGATAAGATGAAGATAAAGATAGTTTATTTGCTTGAACACAGATTTTAATAGTATTTTAGTTTCAATTATGTTCTACTAAGACTAGTATGCAAATGTTACAGTAGGTAAGTTAAAATGTATTATGTATTCTAACTATGACCTATAATGTATTTTAGACAATGTCAAAATGAATAGTAGTAAAGCGCAATTGTAATATAAGGTGATGCCAAAATTTCTCTGTCATAAAGTCGTGTTAATATTGTAATAGCATTTCTTAATTAATAATTGTTCCAATTCACACCTATTCTCATCAAGATCTTTTAATGGTTTTGGTATTTTATAATAAATTTTAAGTGACATACTGATTACACTTTTTGCAGGAAAGCTGTTTTAATGTTTGGTATTTGGAGAAAAACAATTTTGAGAAGGAGTCCAAGAGGAGGATCCAGCTAGGCTGGGCACCATAGAGATATCATAGTAAAATAGAGCGCTAGTTCACCCTTTGATCGCAAAGACACAAGTGAGAACAAAGTGTAAACATCATCGATTTGTCAATTATTCATGTGAGAACCAGCTGTGTTAACAGTCGTTATTACAGATTTATTTTTTGTGGCTGAAAAAATGATTTAATGCGCCATAAATCTTTGTTAAAATGATAGCGGGACGAGAACTTAATTAAATTATCGAATCACATGTTAGCATTTTTTACCCTAAAATATTTAAATAAAAATTCGTTTCACGGGGGTGAAACAGGGGTGGGACGCGGGAACACGTGAACCCCTCCCACTGCACCGCATCCTGACTAAAAGGCCAAAACTAAAAGGCTAAAAGTTTATTTGTCCTACATTAGTCTACATCTTGAAACCACATTAGTAAGAAATAAAACATTAATTCCATGTTTATTTTAATTTATAGAATTTTATTTTCTCATGTGTTCATCTATGTAGCTATTCACAGAAATAAAGATAATGTTACCCTTATCTTGACTTTAATTTAGATTTTCCTTCGCTAACTAAGTTTTTTTTTTATAATTAGACAGTTAGTCTATGCCTGTAGGTCTGAAAGGATAAACTACTGAGACCAATCATAGTTTTTAAGACCTACCATAGTTACCATGTACGTGCTCGATTTCACAAGAATTGAATTTTTATCGACATATTTTACGCATAGTAGCGCGCATAATTGCCCATCCCTATCCATTGCAGTTGTCAATTTGGTTCTCCTGTCTCCGCTGGTCATTGGGAGGAACAGGCCATAGAGTGTCTCTATGGCTAGTACTATATAAACTCTATGCTGGGCACCTTGGCTGACGTGGACACTCACGATAGGGATGGTCCACCAGTTTAAAGTAGCTCAGCGTGCTATGAAAAGAGCTATGCTCGGAGTCTCTCTGAAGCATAGTATTCGGAACTAATACATTCGGCAGAGAACCAAAGTTATCGACATGGCTCAAAGTGGCAGTGGGCCGGCCATCTCCCGAAAAACCGACAACCGTTGGGGTAAACGAGTTCTTAAAGTCTTTATTATAATTCTAAAACATCGGCCAATACATCATTATTCTTATGAGAAGTCATTTTTCGCACGCAAGGCCCGTTGACGCACGTCCGCTCACAGCGAACGCCTCGCGCGACTGAGCGCCCGCCGCGCCCGGTCACTCTGACAGCGATTACATCGGACGGCCGGGCTCTCACCGTGTCCCGGTGTTCGCACACTTACTCCCTAACAGCGATTACACCTACCGTTTTAAGGTTCTTAACTCACACCGTGCCCGGTGTGCCGTGTAGTGTAATCGAGCTTTAACATCGGGACGGGCATGTAAGATGACTATGATAAGATCTCGTAACCACATAGTTAAATAATAAAAATTAAGATTATAAAATATTCATCTTTAATTTAAAACTAAGGAACAATAACATAGTTTGTTTATTTATAGCTAACAATCCTGTAAAGCCATTGGTACAATGTTTCAATCCAGTGTAAAAAGGTATACTGACGTCAAAAAATTACACTTTGATTAGAGACACCGCGGGGAAAAAAGGAACCGTTGACGAAATCACTTTGACAATGACCACACGGCTGATACATTGAGTCCAATCGGCAGTCCAATCTACCGTCCGTAGACCTCCATTACTATATTGAACCCTCTACCGACGAGGGATCGCATCTGCACGGTGACGTGGGTGAAGCCGACCCCGCCGGCCGTGATCCGCGCCGAGGCCCCCTGGTTGGTCCCCACCTGCCAGGCGCGCACGGACGTGATCACGGTGGAGCCACGCCACGTCTGGTTGTGGATGTGCACTGTGTTCGAGACGGCGTTTCGGATGTATTGACCTCTGCAATTAATCGTGGATGTGAATTTAAGTAGGGCGTAAGTAAATTATAAACTGTTTTGTGGCTAGAGTTGACTTGCTCAAAGTATTATAGACAGTATTCTTGAGATTAGGACTAGAAAATGAACTAAAAAAATGCACTAATTCCGTCTAAATCCAAATTCAGAGAGAAAAAAACGTCTAACCATTTTTTTCCCTTATTATGAAACTAAATTCAATCAAGTGAATATTTTCACATATATACCAAAGGACCGGTAAAAATACATGACTGATGCATTGATTTATTAAAAACGAAGATGAGGCACTGGTTGCTCGAAAGTGGCAACCTCAAATTGTGTAAAATTGTGTTCTCCCACATCAGTCACCGTCTGACCGGCCGGCGGCGGCACGAGCGGTCGTGATTCAAGTGAAATATTGTTGTCTAGTCTCACTTCGGTCCTAGATACGTCTTTCCGTCTTTGTTCTTCTTTGTATTGCACAGGACTGGAAATATAACTGTGAGCGTATGTGTTTGCGTGTAGTTACAACACATGCCAATTTTTGAGTAAACGCTGGGAGAACGTAACCTATCTCCCCTTTTTAAATCAATGGATTGATGTGATTTTTTCATTGTATTTGGGAAGGACGATCTGATAGTAAAATTTAATCTTCTTCCGCTAGTGGATTGAAGTGAATCAGAGTCATTTGCACCTTATTTCTTGTTTGATAGTAATAACTTTTTATCAAGCTGTTTATATAGTAAAAATTTTACTTGTCTAAGTACTTATTTTGTAAGTCTAAAGTAATAAACGATTTGACTTTGAATTCAAAATTTTCACCTGAACAAAAGCCTATTCCTAGCGCTGATGGCTGGGCTCGAGCCGTTTAAAGCATCTGCTTTGCCTTCCGAGGTCTCCAATCCTTCTGATACTTCCAAGTCGTACGAGCCCTCGGGCAGGTCTTCAGAGCCATATCTTATAGCCAGGCTGGTAAGATCTAGCTCGTTCGGGCTAGGGTCGATGGCGGAGGAGTTGCCCACTGCAGCCAAGGCTGCCAGGACCATGAGCATTGAGAGCGTTGTGAATTGCATCTGCAAATAGATATTGCGTTCTGTTTAACTTTTTGTGCCAGCTTACCCGGTGACCAGGTCACGCTGAGATAAAATATGAATTAGTAATATTTATCCTGTTATTGAAATTGAGTCAAATACCTCCATCATTAAATTCTTGCATTTTATAAAACCACTTAAATTATTTAAAATTATGCTTACCTTTGCTATTTGTTAGTTATTTTCGTGATTGGACTGCTGTCACTGATGTACGAAAGTGCGAATGTTTCTGATGATTAACAAATTCGAGTGTTATATTTATACTAGAAAATAAGAGATAACTAGGAACTTATCAAATGATAACTTCGAAACTAAAGTAGTTTTCTAGATATCTAGATCAAGTTTAATTATAAAATGTACCTGAATCTAAAAATTAAAAAATCGCCTTATCAAGCAACTTTATCTGACCTACTGCGTTAACATTATTAAAGAAGATACTTCCTTTTGTAATACTTTTCGTTTTTATCCTTAGATAAATCCATTGTTTTCTTTCTTATCATCTTTGATTACAAACCGCTTGTTTGCAATAAGTTCTAAGTAATTACATGCATCGTTGATAAGGGGTACTTTTTATGAGTAGCTGAATCATTAATAATTTACCTATTTTTCAATATGTCCGATAAGAATCATGATATAAATAGACGCCTAAATCAATAAAATCATAATACAGCTCAAATAATCACAACACGACCACTTCACAATAATCACCAAAGTAACAGTGATTGATTATTACAAAGGTGAGTGTTAGTTTAATTACAAGGGATATAGGAAACTTTTCTATGGTAATCACTATACGCTTTGGGACAAATGTTTGTACGATCTGTAAATATTTGTTCCGGGTTTTCTCGGTATGTTTATTAGTCATTATATAAAATTAAAAAAAAAAAAAAAAAAATATTGTATCATGTTATGTTCATCAATAATCTTGTATTCATAACACAAGCTCTGCTTATCTTAGGGCTATACTGTTTGGATTGTCCAGCATTATTATTATTAACTAAAATCGGACCCTGAATTTTCTCTTTAAAAAGATGAAGTACACAACACTATCAGTACTCATGGTCCTGGCTGCCGTGGCTGCAGTCGGCTACTCCTCTGCTATCGACCCTAGCCCGAACGAGCTCGATCTTACCAGCCTGGCCATCGGATATGGCTCTGAAGACCTGCCCGAGGGCTCGTACAGTTTGGAAGTATCAGAGGGATTGGAGACCTTGGAAGGTGAAGCAGATGCTTTAAACGGCTCGAGCCCAGCAATCAGCGCTAGGAACAGGCTTTTGTTCAGGTGAGATTGTGAAAGATGTTTTACTATAGGCTTCCCAAATTCAGTGAAAATATCGTCTAATTAACCATTTTACCGTTATAGTTCATAGCAATAATCCCTTTATTTAGGTAATTAATTGTATAATAAATTGGGAAATCGTTCACGATTTCTAATAAAATATTACATTATATTTGTTATATTTCTAATTTTACTGTCAACAAAACTGTCATCTTTGATACTAAGATCGACATCAGCCCCAAAACGGTTTATACTTTATTTACGCCTTAATGAAATCCTCATCCATGATTAATTGCAGAGGCCAATACATCCGCAACGCCGTCTCGAACACAGTGCACATCCACAACCAGACGTGGCGCGGCTCCACCGTGATCACGTCCGTGCGCGCCTGGCAGGTGGGGACCAACCAGGGGGCCTCGGCGCGGATCACGGCCGGCGGGGTCGGCTTCACCCACGTCACCGTGCAGATGCGATCCCTCGTCGGTAGAGGGTTCAATATAGTAATGGAGGTCTACGGACGGTAGATTGGACCGCCGCCGCCCGATTGGACTAAATGTTTCAGCCGTCATTGTAAAGGAATTTTGTCAACGGTTCCTCTTTTCCCCGTGGTGTTTCTCTACTAAGTAGACAAATAGTAAATTTAGTCGGCACCTTAGCTAGAAACAGGGCCTTTACTCTTAAAAACAAAATCGAAGTTTCTGATTTGTGCAAACGCTAATCTTATGTAAGCGACATAAGCGTTGGTTTTGCACGACAACGAAAACGAAACATCGATTTTTCTTTCCGACTACGCCACCAGATCATTGTAGAATGACAGAGTATAGGCCTATTGCTACCGTTGAGGCGTGAAAAATTTGGTACAATTTCATTAAATGTTATAGTTATCAAATCAAATTAAAAGGAAGAGAAAAATATAATTGAATATTTTTATAAATAAAAAATAGAGTTTTGTCATTTATTATATCTAAAAAATGTTTGTCTGTCATAAAATCGTTGAATGTATAATAGGATTTACATTACAAAGTGGTTTTTGGCAGTTTATTGTAAATAGAAGGAGCCATGCAGACAATACCCTTGCGCATCAAAGCTGTCTTTGAGTTTGGCATGCAGACTTTATATTGATCTCGTCAATTTCGAGGAAAGAGAAAGTATTTTCCTGTTTCGCCTAACTTCAAGTGGGCATTGATTATCTAAAGATCTACCTGCCTCTTAAAACAAGACATAAAATGAAGTTTCTCATACAATTATTAGTCTAGTTTGCGAAACAACTCGTAACAAGTTTTACTAGAACCTATTAAATAAATTCTTATTATGGTATTAAAACTTTAACTTCACGGAAACCGCGCAGGAGCTCTTTGAAAATGTTCTGAATAATCTATACAGTTCACCTTATCTTCTATCGCATTAGGGTTGTCTACTGAGTTTGCCAAGTATTGGTAAAACTTTACTTCACGCTCTTATATTATTGTAAGTTTTATATCTATATAAGATTTCCTCAAAAATTCAAGGGAACTTCAATGTGTGAATAGCCGAGTCGGAGTTAACGTTCTGTTTAAGGATTATTTTACTTGAAAATTTGTAGATTCTCTGACAAACAATAAGACGCCATGGTCGGTCATTTATCAAAGCGATTGATGCAAATTGTAAACCTCACATTAATGCGTAGTGTAGTAGTATCTCATTCAAAAATAGAACAAGTTTTAAATAATTTTCTTAAAACAGGTCCCTAGAGCACTCGGCCACAAAAAAGGTACGCAGCTAGTGGAACTCATCCCAAATAATATAAGATGTAACTAATGTGCCATACCGAAATATCTGGAGAGTGCAAACCGTGTTGCCATTTAACAATTTAAACAGGATACCGTCGCTTTGCTGGAAACATTTTTGGTGCATGAAATTCAAAGGACGTGCGTGGCGTAAGGTATGTGAGGGTAACATGAAAACTTCGATAAAATAAACGGAAAATGGTGTGTTTATCTTAAAATTTGCTGTGGAAATTTTTACGTTATATTCTGAACTTAAAATTAAAATAATTCTGATAATTCGGTTGAACGTAGTTGAATGATTTATTGATTGAACCTAGGAATATCGCAACCTGCTTTTAGCAGGGAAGAGTTAGTTTTTTTATAAGGTTGAACAAAGGTTATACTTGGCTACTATGTATTTTAAGGAGTTTTTATTGGCTTTGCTTATGAGCAAAGGTATGCCTTTAGAGAAGCGAATGAAGTTATTATCATAGGTAGCTTTTAAATTAGTTTTGCTTTTACACACAGTAACTGTCCAATGCATTTTGAAAACTAATTAATTGAGAGTTGAACTTTTGCTCTTTTCAAAACGGGTTTCTCGTAAGGTTAATTTGAAAATTAGTTTTCTCTGCAACTAACGTATCAAAGCAGAAGCCTTTTATCTTAAGTAAGTGCAGTTTCGTAGTTATCTAAAGTGTTTTTACGAGAGTTCAAAGTAAAATTGTAGAGCATTGTAAAGTCAGTATCGCTGGTAGTTTCTATCTTATCCATATGCAGAGAGGTTTTACGTAACAGCGAGTCCCAAGCCGCTTCCGGTGTCTCGTGACACACTTGGCATTCCGGTAAATGCCGTGCTGAAAGTGCTGCCTTATTGTACTTACCTACTTTAAAAAGTATCCTACTGGATCTAGGTATAAGTATGTCTACTTTGCTACGAGTAGGTTCTTAAATAAAATACTCTTTAATCTTCTGTCTCTGTCTCTCTCTAATCTTTTGTCTTCTGGTTGGGTTTCAGTAGGTAGTTTTGTTTAGTGCTCAATGCGGAGGGGTTAACGCTTGGGTTTGTTTTTAGGGATGTTTGCAGGTTGTTGCAAATAATTTGTTGTCAGAATACCTAGTTAGGTATCTCTTCTTTTGATATTGGTTAGATCGATCGGTGTGGGAAAGTCTGAAACTATAAGATATACGGAGATCTCTTCATAGGAACCATGTCATCGATTTTAGTAACGAGAAAGACTGTCTCTAATCTTCTGTTTTCTGGTTGAGTTTCAGGAAATGGGTTCTATGTCAAAATAAAATAAAATCTTTTGTGGTGATGATGGGTGGATTTTACGTGATCTTGTCTATTTAGTTATTCAGTGATGATGACATACATGTAAGTAACGACGACGTTTCTCGAAAATCAAGATAAAATTGCGCTAGATTTTTGATACGTACGTTGCGAAGCTCGTTTTTCATAAGGTAGGTATGGTAAGTAAAATTGCGCTTAGAATTTTCCGAAACTCAAAACCGCGGTTCATCTTTCGTCGTTGGCTTACCTCTAACAAGAGCAAGAGGCATATTCGATGCACATGTAGACTAATACAATACAGACTAGGTACAATAACTAAATTATTGTTCAACATTATTTATTTATTATTATAATTAAGTTAAAATTGTAAACTCACCTGTGCATCATCATTAGAGAATATAGCATCGAACGCGAACATCTTCGGCGCCGCCACTCCAACCTTCCTATCTTCTGGTGCTGCTGCCGCCGCGGTCTCACACAGACTGACTTGTTTCTTGCGTTTGTCCATAGAGAAGGTTTGTGTTCCGCTGGTGAAAGGACCCTCGCCTGATGCGCCTACTCGGAGCATCACTTTAACCTAGAACAAGGAGGTTGGTGTTAGATATTGAATGTGTGTGTACCTCTTTGGTTGGTATGTTAATATTTTCATGATTGTGTTATTTTTGGATGAATTACATAAATAGAATACTAATCCAGTGAAATAATTTGGATGGAAAAGGCCTTTATAATCTACTTCATCGCTGCTATCTTTCTAACTATAAGTCTCTTCTTACGACGTAATGCAGTTTTTGTCATTTAGCTACAGAATCGGTATTCTAGAAACCGTATTTGTAAACCCCTTCCAAATAACATCCCAAAAACGTGTGTAAGCTTATAATAACAAAAACCCTAATAAAGATTTTTCGATGTTTAAAACATTTAGAATTCATACCCTAATTTGCCCATTCACCTTCACAAATATCAATAACATTAATATGCTGACCTAGATCTTTCTTCAGCCTTCTTCAAAGCTCGATGCCAGTGTTATTCATACCCAATAACGCATGCATTTTATGGTTCAGAACCCCCTTAGTTGCATCTCCCGCGGCCGAGTTCTAAATTAAGTACTGATTATGTATTTTTACGTCACTCAAGTTCAAAGTAAAACACCATAAGCAACATGATTTGAGCATTTTGACCTTCGATTAAGGGGTGGCCTTAATCACTTTTGACAGATCTTTTCAAATTTTTTAAATGTCGTATAACAAAGCGTTCCTAACTTATTAGGTACTAGCCAACCAGCCCATTCACCTTCATTAAATACCAATAACATTTACGTGCTGACCTAGAACTTTCCAAAACAAACAAAAGCCCTCTTCAAAGCTCCCTCACCGATACCGGTGTTATTCTTAGCCAATAATGAATGCATTTCATGGTTCACAGCTCCCGTAGTTCGAGAGAGTTCGGTTCGTTTAACATGGATTCGCGCCGGTGTCACCGGGTGCTGCAGTTATTTGATGCAATTCTGGATGCATGAAGTTTTATGGAGGAAAGTTTTTCGCGAATTTACTGAACGGGTAGGTAGTTTAGTTTAGTGCTGAATGCGGAGGGGTTAACGCTTGGGTTTGTTTTCAGGGATGTTTGCAGGCTGTTGCAAATGGTTTGTTGTCACCCTTTTTAGCAAGGTAGGTATCTCTTCTTCTTCCCTAGGTAGGTATCTCTTCCTCTGCTATTGTGTATATATTTCGAGATAACAGATGATCTTATAAAAAAAACATTCTGAAGGATTAGTAGGTACCTACTTGTTAAATAAAATTATATAAAGGATTTTTAGTATTTTTATAATAATCAAAATATTATTCAGAATATTCATTGTACGTATCATCATTATCATCATCATCAGCCTATACTACTAGAAAAAGTGACAAACTAAACTAATATGTACATACTACTTACTGTTAATAAAAAAAATATACTAATTTATCTATTTACTGACAAGTAATGGGAAATACCTTTACCGAGGAGTAGAAAAATGCTTTTACAAATAATGAGGTACAGACATATTAACATTTCCCCTTCATCCCTCAACATTCTAAAGTGTACGCCTATAATGTTGAAAGGCTCTTGACATACTAAATTACAAACACAAGCAATATCAACGAAGCTAACAAAATTACCATTAACTAAATAATACAGAATCTCATCTCGCGGATATGTAGGCTTTTGTTCCGAAATCCACTTGAACAAGCCAGGCTTATTAAACAATCTCTGTCCCGGAGACAAAGGAATTATTTCCAGAATTCCGACAGAAATATAACAAATGCTACTTTGCCAGGCCACATTCATGTAGTTTGAGATCTCAGTGAATTCGACTGGATCTCATGCTCTTGTAATTAATTGTATTATCCGAATTTTTATAACGTTATGACGAAAGTGAACTATTACTAATCGAGTTGATATCCGAACGGATACCAACTCGATTACTTATGACTATTTTCTGACTAAAATCACTAGGAGAAACGACGTTAACTTAAAATTGTAAGCCAAATACAAAGCATGTTACACTCTTAGGAATTTAGGGGGATTTAGGTTGTCGGTCTTAGAAAATTTAGAAATTACAAAATACAGTAATAATACATTGTTGAATGAACTAAGTACAGGTTTGCCTCGATCGCCATTATTACGGATTTTTTCTAGAAATGGCGCGAGCGGTGATGTCACGGACGCAGGTAATGGGCGTGATGCGTCACCATGAGTGTATATAAGGGGCGGTTTTGCGAGCGATGCCTCACTTGGCACGCGGAGCTCGAAGTGACAACATCTCTGGTGGGACTCTGCCGTTGTTGTTTGGCGCTCTCAGTGTCAAGATCGAGTGGTGTGGTGTCCTGATGATGTCTCGTGGAGAGACGAAACTAGTTGACGACTTGCTTTGATAAATGTTCTTTCATTTTGTATGAATGTACAATTTGTTAGATTTTATCGCAGAAGGTTTTTTCGCGGAATTGTTACTAAATATTTTTCATTCTTATATTTACTCTTAGGAATGTATATAATAAGTTCGAAAAAAATATTTCAGGCTAACCGACAGAAGGTATGCAAATTTGTCGATGATTCTTATATTTATATTCATTCTAAGTACATCCATTGAACAAATTTCCCATATTCTAGCACAGCACAACTAAAAACGCAATCACAAACTAAGTAGATCCAACAACGAGTAAGTTTGTCACCACTTGCGTTTTATCACTTGCTCCGTTAGTTTGACAGAGTACCAGTAACTAGATCGTATTGGCTGGAACAGAAGGTTCAGTCGTTTGGGGAGCGAGCGGAGCGATCTACGAGTTTTATGATCAACGGATCCAACTAATTTAAGTACGCAGACTTCAAGCTACTAAATGTAGTTGAAGTACATAAGGGTCGCATGCATGGAGCGTGATGAATACTTAAAATATTTTGTACGGATATATTTATTAGATATATAGATTGTAATTATATAGAAGATTCCTAAAGTGGTCCTACCACTTTAGGAATCTTCATCAAGAATCAAGTCGAAAATCTTTAAGAATGCTGTCCTAGCGCATAATTGTGAAATAGTTTGTTTTTGAGGGATTTTTTTTTTAAATACGTTGGTATTGGTACCACCAGCCGACCTTCGCTCGACGGGTAATAATGAGTTCTAATACCCTTAGCACTGATTATAATACTTTACTCCGAACAAAACACCAGATGCATAGTTGAGTTTGCGTTCACGTCCCACGCGCAAATAAAACACAAACACAAGATACAAAAAAATAACGAATGAATTTTTTTGTAAACTGTTATAATAATTTATAACAAAACCCCAACTGAGCTCCAAAAACTATCTGTAAATAAATTCAAACAAACTGTCAAAACCTTGCTGTGCAAAAGAGCTTACTATAAAATATCACTTTATTTCCGTGTTCATGTAAATTTTAATATAATTTGACGTTTTCCAAGTGTAGATTTATTGTATTTAGGGAAATAAAGTATTTTTGAGTTTGAGTTTGAGTTTGAATCTAACCAAGGAACTTAATAGTGGCCGTGTCATCAATCTAACAAACTCTGATCTGACAACGGATAATTAACGAAATTTTGCGACTGTGCGACTTGAATTCCAACGTTTTTTCTACCCCGTTATTATTCGCACCGCACCCCAGTTGCCTAACTCGCGGAGTTTGTTCAGCGAATCGCGATACGGTAATTAGTTTAGAATTAATTACACCTGTGTTGTCTGTAGAACTTGTGAGATTACCTCGTGTAGAACATGCCTTAGGAGGCTTGGCGCAAGACGTGGATTGTGCTTATGAATATTGAATCGATCTAAGATTTTTGTTATTACACTCAGGGTTCTTAGTTCTAAGAAATCAAATAATATTCCCAAAATTCGACTTCAACGGGACGCGATCTTTCCCTCAGGGCGGAAATGTGCTAACTAACTACACCACTAGGTCAAGTGACGTAGGAGTCGAAAATCTTTGAGAATTCCACCGGACTCTAGCGCCTATTAAAAAAAACACAAACATCGGTACTTCGGAAATCGAACCAGCACTGCCTAACGCGTTATTGACAGCCCCAGATAAGCACATTAATATTAACTTCGAATAGTCTCTTGCATATGTTATATTTATATTGTGTATATAATATTACTCGTACCGCAATCCCCCAGTCCCTACATTATCTCCCAAGATATGCCAACCCAAGCTGAATTATCGGCGTCAGCGACAGTTAATTCTAGAACTAATGCGCTAATGCACTAATACCTAATATCAAGTAATCCGATACAAGTTCATAGAACCGTGAGATTGGATGATTCACAAGGAATGTATACGTTTATACAAAAATTAATGAGTTGCAAAAATTATCAATAGATAAATTCAAAGAAATTGTCATAAACTTGCTGTGTAAAAAGGCCTACTATAAAATATCAGATTACACACATTCAGAGGATAAAATATCTTTGAACAGGACAGACTTTGCTCCAAATAAAAAAAACAGGCTAAATCCTTCTTCATCGCTTACTTTAGTCTACATTCCAAGTGTGTGTGCTACAGTGCTTAATTTAATAATTTGACCTTTTTCTAAGTATTTTATTGTATTTATTGAAATAAAGAATTTGGGATTTGTTTTGATTTGAATGCAATGAGAAATTTTACCGGTTTTGATGCTAAATAGACTTAAAGTCCATTTTGGCATCAAAACAGTTTATTGTTATAATAGTGCGTAAGCCCTCACAATTTGGTTATTATAATAATGGTATTAGAGTCCGAAGGAAGCCCCATGATTTACAACTCCAACGTCACTTGACCTTGTGGTTTAGTTGGTAAGCACTTTCTCGGACCGAGGAAAGGATGCGGTTTCAAGTCCCGAAGTAAATTTTTATTGGGATATTTATGAAAAAAATTACTGACAGTGTAAGGAAATAAGAATATGCAGTAAGGACTAAATTATAAACCCAAAAGATTGTAAACATGTAGGTATGTAAACATGTGTCTATGTTTGTTGCTCTTTCACGGAAAAACTATACAGGCAGTTTTAAGCCTGGAATATACATAAGCGTTTTATCCCATAAATCGGTTCCCGTGGGATAGGCGTGCGAAGCCGCGGGGCGCAGCTAGTATTTATTGTGTATGCAGTATGTATATACCTATTTAAAACAAGGTGTTTTTGTTTCTATCGATACGTTTATAAGTTATTTCAATCCCTTGGCAACTGATTTATCGGATAAAACGCCTTTGTTTATTCCAGGCCTGAAGAACTACATCTTTGCAAAATTTCAGCACCCAAACGTTCACATTTACTAGATTAGTGTAATGAATTCAAAGAAAAAAAAACACGCAAAAAAAACATGGCCGTTTCATTGCGTCATCGCATTACGAAATCCTATCCTACTAATATTAGTTAGTACGCGTATGTACTATGTTCTATCCATTACGTATTCAACTGCAATACAAGACATCGTCGCTAATTGTGTAATTGCGTTTGCCGATCATTAATTAGAGAATCCATGCAGTCATAGAACTCGGTTATGCTTGTTCTAGTGCTGAGGGAATACAGGTCATGGGTTTATGGTGCCAGTTCTGTGAAAAGCGAGAGCAAAAGCCAATTTTGGTGCTAGTTGGGTGGAAAACGAGAGCAAAAGGGACTTTTGGTGCGAGTTTGAAGGAAAGCGAGAGCAAAGGGGAATTTCGGTGCAAGTTTGGTGGAAAGCGAGAGCAAAAGTGAGAGACTCTAATTGTAACCGTGATCTTGACAGTTTTTAACTTTAGTATCCTTAAAAAAGTTATAGGGCGTTAAACGTCGGATTTCTTCCAACACAAGCTAGGTTCGTTGTTAACCCTCTTACATTCATAATGAACTTTGAAGCCACTGTAAAAATCCAGGTCCAAGTGCTATGGTTTACTTAACAAATATATTGATGCATTACATTAACTATTTTGTTTTAAACTGAGAAACCTGCGTTTGTAAAGCGTTATTTGAAAAATTGTTCCTCTTTTGCTCTCGGGTTGTCCTGAATTATTTATTGGATATGATTGAACACAACTACACAAATTAATATTTTTCTGAAATCCTCTACCCGTAAAGTCTGTTCAAAAAGAGAAGCGTCCTGGGAATTGAGCGAGCGCGTGTGCCAATTGACAACATTTGTTGCGTTGACAACACTGCTCTGTCATTGCAGTACGACTAAAATTGTTAGTTCACCGTAACCTCACGACGTTTCTCTTTTTGAACAGACTCTAGCAATACTAAAACATGACAAGGAAGTGTATAAAATAGGTCCATTTCTAAAAGGCCCGCGTAGGCCGTAGCACTTGCTACGCAATATCGACATTTCGTAGCAACTCGTAGACGCCTACGCTGCTACGAGCGGCTCTACGAAATAATATTGTAGATAGAAATAGTACAATTTTTAACCAACTTCAAAAAAGGAGAAGGTTCTCAATTCCACATTTTTTTTTGTTTGTTACCTCAGAACTTTTGACTGGGTGATCCGATTTTGATGATTTGTTTGACCTATTTAAATTTCGTCCAGTTCTGACAATGGCATCCATGAGAAAACCATAAAATTGAAGTCTGTTTATATTTTTTTTTAACAAGCTCAATTATATACCTCGTCCATTCATAAGTTAAGATAATGCTGAGTAGAGCGCCATTTTATTGCATCTAAGTTTTATTTTAATTACCTAGTTAGTTAAGTAGTTCTTATGGTGTTAGGTAATAAATAAATAAATAAATAAATAAGCCTTTTATTCCAAATCTTAATAAACATTTGATTTTTGTGTGTTAGTTAAGAATGGTGTTAGGTAATAGAGCATGTTAAATATTATTGTAAATGTTATAAATAAAGTTCTTCCTATTTTTATTCGCCCTACAAAGGCCTTTCCCATACATTTCCGATCGATTTTTTACATTTCATACATTCCTGCTACTCTGGGTTTAAAGGAACAAATATCCAAGTACCTACATTAATGAGTTAGGGTATACAAATAAATAAGCAGCAGGAACTTAATGATAACAGAAATTCTTAATTACTAAACTAGTATTTGCCCGCGGCTTTGCACACGTTGTTTCTAGGATAAAAATAACCCTATGATATGCTATTCCAAGTCAATAAAGCTGAGTATTTATTTATCTACGGATTGACAATTTATATCCCATTAGCAGTGCCTCGCGGTTTTACCCGCGTAGTTCCCGTTCCCATGGAAATTCCTGTCCAATGCTTTTTAATGATGAAATACTTTTTTAAAATCGGTTGAGCAGTTTCAGAGCCCATTCAATCCAAACAAACAATCAAATCTTTCCTCTTTATAATACATATAAGAATAGATGACAACTGATGTATGGCATAAAAGTAACCAATTTTTCTAGTCTAAATCTAAGTTTATGCAAAACTACAGCCCGATCCATGACGTGAAGAAGTAACAAACACAGTGTGAAACGTGATAACTAGGTTTTCCGACCGATGCAAACACGAGCGTTAAACCAATGTGTTGAACAACATTTGCATATAAAAACCAGAGCTCTAATGGAAAGTATACACTTAAAAAATGCAATACATCAGCAACCCTTCACAAAAAAACCTCCCCTCTCTGTCACACGCAAACGAGCACACAGAGAACTGTCAAAAACGCTTTTAAATTTCAATTAGAGGAAGGATTCGAGGCCAATGGTGCGTTTGATTCGATATGCCAGCCGGTAAGCCTCTAAGCCGACAGACGGACGCGCGTTATCGTCCGTTGACACTGACACTGACAGTCTCAGTGTAAACCCACCCTTACAAAATGTCAAATTAATCTCAAGATGCAAATTGTTATTAATATTTGAAATTAATATTTGCATTTCTAACGAATGTTTCATTAATTTTGGAGGGATCTCGATGTGTTAATGAAATGGTAATTTGTTGATTAATGTACCAGGTGGGGTTTTGTAGGTAAAGCCATCGGGGCTAAGGGCTTATTTCTCACGACCGAAATGCGTGTTTTATCAATATTTCAGAATCCTACCTATTTCGATAGAAGATACTGGTACCTACTACTTCGTATTGCAGTAACATTATTCCAGTAATAAGAACCTTACATAAATTAAATTAAAACTAGTATTCTACATCGTCAATTCGCGTCTAACCGGCCGTGTATTGACGCCGCTGACGGCTAAATCCGCAAATCCTGACTGACATGGATATCGGCGAGATGCACGCATCTGTACCCGCCTTTGTAGATCCAGTCTGTAGCCGCCTTTATAAGACTTGTTATTCTTTAATTTGAGAATCGATTTCGGCTGGATTTTGCGAGGAATTTGATTTGGAATTTTGGTGGAATGGCCGGAAATAAGGATGGTTTTTCTAAATAAAATAAAGGAAATTCGTTTCGCTGTACGGTTATGAGAGGAAATGAGGATATTCAACATCTTCTTTTTCTTTTTTAAAGGCGTATACGTCTGTTCGCCATCATTTTGGCAATGTCCGTAATATTAATGTTATAAACCTTGCAGATTTTATTAACATAATAATAAAGGTAACGTTGTTTGAAGCGCTCAGTTAGACAAAAAAGATACAAGAAAAATACAAAATTATAGGCAACGTTGTTCGATGGGGTTGAATTTGAAATCCGGAATTCAATGTTTGTCAGTTAGAAAATAATAACCGAAATAAAAGGAAATAAATAAGGCTTACCGTAAAAGCTTTTTACCACCACTGCAACACAGTCTAAGTAAACTCCATTACATAACATAATAATAATAAAATGTAAATATAATTTCGCGGCGAGAAATGACAAACAGCCCGTGGAGGAAAAAAAAACAAATCTTGATGTCAACAAGCGAAATGGCGCGCCATCTTTTATTTTTACTTTTTTACGCCGCGTAAACAAGGCAACGGGAAACTCATTTGCAGCGCGTTCGAATTACGAATTATCATGTTGGATCTCATAGGTGCAGCGGAATCGTGGAGAGTAATGGGCATCGTTTATCTGGCGGTAATGTTTTTATGTGGACGTGAAACGAGGGTTTACAATCTTGTGCGTGGAATGGAACGTAACGAATTTTACAACGGATTTAGATGGTGAATATTTGATGTTTCTTTGTTTCCAAATCTTACTGCATTTTTAAGATACTGGTTAGAGAGGTAAGTACTCAGCATTTGTGGGTAAAACCAACCACCGACAAAAACTGTGGTAAATGTGTGGAGACCGCGACTGCGCGAACCACTTTAAAACCTAGCAATTTCTGACCAGTGTTTTTACTATACTAATCTGATAAAAAAAACATTTCATGATGTAGCACGCCCCTCCAAGTAGGTTGATGTCCTGCGAAAGACTTACTGGCAGGTTTTGAATATGGTAAGTTGAAGGTAGCTATGGCTCTAAATAGAGAAATTCTATGCCCTATGTCCTGCAGTGGACTAGTGACGATGACGGTGTAAAACTATTACGAAATAAAGCTTTAATTTCGGTTTGAATAGTAGGTATCTATACTCACTTACAAACTTCTTCTAGCAGACTTCCCGTTGCTTAGTGGCAACCTGGGGTCTGGCCTACTCGGAAAAGGACAATCGAAGTTTTCATGCAAAACTCTTATGTCGCTTGCCTAAGAATCGCATCAAATTCTTAGTGGGAGAACTAAGATTTCCTTGAAGTATCAGAGCAGGACTTTTGGTGACTGACAGCGTCACTTTTTCCGCTAGTGGACAAAAAATTGAAGTTGATTAGAGTCAATTGCACCATATGTCTTATTTGATACGAAATAACTATTTATCAAGCTGTTGATATCGTAAAAAAATTTACTTGTCTAAGTGCTTATTTTGTAAGTCTAAAGAAATAAACGATTTGACTCTGACTTTGACTCCTCGTGTCAGCTTTTCTGTGGATATGGATGGAGTAGATGCCTCAATAAGACACTTCAGCCCCGTTTTGTGTCTGTGGCCGTGCAGTGTAGTAAACCGCGTATTACAGTTTCTTCTTGGAAGCAGCGATTGCATACGATTAGCGTTTGCGCAAAAACTAATCAGAAACTTATATTTCGTTTTTAGAATAGTGCAGCCCAGCAGGGTCTTTTCATTCATTCGATTCGTTTCCGAAGCGAAAACGTTAGATTCGAATTTGAATTCTATTTCAACGGAACTTTAGAACGCTATTTTGATTTGTCAAAAGTTTCCGATGATGAATCCGACGGCCTTTGCGACGAATTAAAACACCCCTGCAGCTATCCAAATTAAAGTTCCGCTACTAGCAAGATCATTGTTCATGTCAGTGACTTGCAAATACAGTTTACGTAGATACATCAGCAGCTGGCAGGTATGAACATAAACCGGCAAGGGGAAAGATCGCGTATCATTGCGGTCGCCATAAAATCCTCGTCCCTCGCCAGATTCCGTCAAAACGCGCGAAATTTAAATTTAGAATCGAGCCGCGGGCATAATAATAAATAGAAAACAGAGTAGAAGGGACTCTTATTTGATCATGTACGTTATTTTGGTTAATAAGATACGAAAACGAATTATTATATTTAGAAAATATTACATAACATTAATTATCTTTGGTAAAACTAAAAAAACTTAAGCGTGCCATCGGTTTTGAATGATTGGTACAACTAAACACACCACAATAACTTGGCGTCATTGTACATCCGAGTATAGATACCTAATTTGTTTACGGAACACATGAAAATGCAAAAGCGCGTACAACAACGACGGGTGTAACAGACTAAGTGAGTTATTCGGTTAATCCCATTGATTTATTAAAAAGGGAAGATGAGGTACTGGTTTCTCGAAAGTGGCAACCTCATATTGTGTGAAATTGTGTGCTCCCACCTCAGTCACCGTCGGACCGGCGGCACGGGCGGTCGTGATTCGCGTGAAATATTGTTGTCTCGGCCTCACTTCGGTCTTAGATACGTCTTTCCGTCTTTGTTGTTGTTTGTTTTGCAAAGGACTGGAAATATAACTGTGAGCATTTGTGTTTGCGTGTAGTTGTAACACATGCCAATTTTTGAATAAGCGCTGGGAGAACGTAACCTATCATCCCTTTTTAATAAATCAATAGTTAAACCGATGAAATCGCGTAGGCTAATATCGTACCTTGAGCCGTTAGGAGCCGAAGTTTCCCTTCTACCCAGTTCTTGTCTATTCTCATGCCGCGGGCGCCATCCGCGCGCAGCGATCGTGACGAGGGTGGCCATGCGTAAAATTAAACGCGGATAATGAACCGTTCAAGAATTCCAGCCCCGGAAGATGTGTTGAGTTGAACTTCAACCATTTTTGTGATATTGTAGATGTTAGGTTTGAAATAGGGTTGTAAATCGCCGGGAAGTAATTTGCACGAGAAGTTTCAGTGGAACCTTTTATTTAGGTAGGTAGCTTTTGTTCACGCGTTCTAAGAAGTTTTGATTTTAAACAAGTTTCTGCTCGCGGCTTCGAACGCGTTTTTTCGATGGAAATGTTGGTGATAAAAAGATAGCCTTTGTTTGATTAAAATTACCGGTATGTACAAGTTTAGCCCGATCCGTACCTACAGTAGTGTTGGCGTGAAGAGGTAACAAACATCCATCTATCCAAACTTTCGCAATTATAATATTAGTGTGATGAATTAGACTTCTTTGCTCTATCTCTGCTCTAACTAACATTTACCTACTTATACTAGGTTAGTTTTACACACTTTGAAGGATTTCTATGTTATACGAAATGAGCGAATCATGTTGACAGGCATGAACTTAAATTCAATAAACAATACCGATAAACCTTGAACATACAAACTGCAGAATATCGACGGCATTACGTATCGAAGTTGATGCACATTTGCCACGCGATCGTCGACCTTGTTTACGAGGGCCTCAATCAATCAGGAAGCACGACGTTGTATAGGTTTTCCATTTATGCAAAGTATTATGATAATGTGAAGGACAGGGTTGTTACTAGGTCAACAAAGTTCAAAGTTGTGTAACAGCCTTACTAGAGAAATGATACTACGCCACAACAACTCAGGATAGACATACAAGTAAATAGACATTCGGAGAGTATACCTACATATAGCTAAATGGGCATTCGGAGAATAGAAATACGGTTTGTTCCCCCCTGTTCCGTTTGTTGGCAATTAGTTGTCTCGAAGGCAAAATTTTGTTCCGCCGAGACAACCTGGACGGAATTTTATTTTCCTCTTAGTTTTTGGTAAATGGACCTTCGGAGAATAGAGAAACAGGTAAATAGACGTTTGGGGAATACACGTTCGGGGAATTAGACATTTGGGGAATGGACTTTTAGACAATAGTTTTTCGGAGACTGGACATTTAAAGAATATTAGATCTAATAGAATAGACCAAACCCTTAGTTCTTCTCCGCTCGACATAATGCGAGTTAATATAATAAAATAAGGTTTAACTAGGTATAATAAAATAAAAAATAACTAGGTAGCATACGCTGGTAATGTCAGGGTTTTATGACCATGCGAAATATTACCTACATCGTCACAGCGTAAACAAAGCAAAGCTCCGTTCGTAAAGTATGAATTATCTTGATAACCCAGATTAATTTATTTTATAACGTGTACGTTGCAGTTTATGCTTAATGTTCTGTTTTACCTAGAAAGTTAATATCAGGCACAGAATGAAAGAAATAAATTTCCACTATAAAACCACATGTAGAGTACGAATATTCAAGCGCAACTTAGATTTAAGCACGTCTTATGTAACTTTTTTTGTCAGTTTTCCGTGAAAATCTGTCAAAAATTCATTATTTGAGTTGTGAAATAGTATTTATTTATTTATATATAGAGTAGTGCTGCTCAAATGACATTTCTAGTGAACCTCCACTGAACCTCTTACAGCCGCACTCAGAGCCATTAATGATTACCTAAAACTATCACTAAGTAAAGATTTCAATACAAAAAACTTTACTTAGTGGCAGTTTAAGTAAGCATTAACGTCTCTGAGGGCGGCGTTTAGTAATATTTGAATTGAGAACTGGCTTAGACGTTACTAGAATTGATATTCAAACTGAAATCGAAGATCAAATAAAATGAAATACTCTTTATTTCGATTAATTTTAGAACCGAATAATTAGAAAAGGTTAAATTATAAAATCAAGTACTAACACGGAAATAAAGTGATATTTTTGATTTCTGCCGCTTGACACGCAAATTCAAAATGGACTTAAACGACCTAACTTATTTGTCGTCACACAATATTATAAACGCGAAAGTTTGTATGCATGTATGCATAGATGTTTGTTACTCTTATGCGGTAAATCTAATCTTAAATACTTTTTATCCCATAAATCAGTTCCCGTGGGATGAAAATCACCTATTAGCGTTTCCATAGAAACAACGCGTGCGAAGCCGCGGGGCGCAGCTAGTTTTCAATAAACGCGTCTCCACAGAGTTATTCCAGTTTATGATTTCTCTTTTGTGAGCATAACTTAGCAGACTTTTTCTTTTTGGTCTTAGTAGTATTCTACCAACAAGCAGACCTTTTAAAAGTTATATTTCAATGCCTCTCGCTTAAAAGTAATTTATTTATTTTAAAATATTTGGAAAACTAACAGCAAGGTAAAAGAAAAACAGAAAAAAATACAGCAACAGAATAAAAGTTTCCACAGAAAAAATAACTAATTGAAATTATTAAACAGTCGAAGATAGAATAAAATAAGATGAATAGAACTGAAACTAAAGTAGATAGAAGATAGTCCATAATAAACTGGTATAATTCTGTGAAGACTCGTTCATTTTAAGAATGGTTTATCTCCCCGAGTATAAACAGAATCATTCCTGCTCAATGAGGCGAGGTGAGAAGGCGTGTGTAACAATGTCTCCAAGGCATAAACTGCTTGTTAGGAACTGTTTTTATGTCAGCCATAAGGGAGGCGCTGAGATTGAAGAATGTATGACACTTTTGAATAATGCATGTAGGTTACAGTGGCAGTGGGAGTCGACTATGTGAAATTGACGTGTAAACGCTTTTATTTTCTTTCTGGGGGTTATACAGGGCGGCTCTTTAGATCGATCGGTATGGTAAAGTCTGAAACTATAAGTCATGCGAAGATCTCTTCCTAGGAACCATGCTATCGATTTTAGTACCTAATATGAAAAACTGCATTTATACCTATGTTAAAAAAACTCGTAACCTCGGAAATCGAACCCGAAAGATATAACTGACACTGTGTGTTTTAGTTGTGTGAATACTATGTCCTCTACTCATTATGTTTGTAAGTTTTTTGATATTTGAGGACAATTTTTTTTGCGAAATAGGTGAGTGAAAAATGATCCAAGAAATTCTACGATGATGCCACAAAATGCCGTAAACTGCATTCACTTTTTACAGCAGTAAAAACCCATAGCATAAATGGCACAATCATGCTACCTTGCCATGCCACGCATAAATTACATTTACAGTCATTAAAGCTCACAAAGGTACGCATCAAACAGCTTTTAGTACTAAGAATCGACCTTGGTTCATTTGCACGCCTATGGAAGTTGGAAGTAAGGTTCTGATTATAAAAAATCTTTGGTACGCACTACGCACTACGCATTCGTAATTCAACCTCTTCATAACTTAAACTTGCCACTTCACGGGGCTCAATGAGCCGATAACCCCAAACCGCTACAGGAGCAATTAACGAGCGGTGGTTAAATCGGGACATACGGTCGCCAAGAAGATGAATTAATCGGGGTGCAACTTCCTAGGACGGCTGGGTATCTGTGGAGATCATGGGAACTTTTTTAAGGCAACTTCTTAATAATTATCAGAATAATGTATTTTAAAATTAGAACCTTGGTTCTTATTTCAAAATACTACCCTGAGACTTGACCCTGAGATTTAATCGCATAATTATGCTTATGTAAGTTCTATGAAAGTTTTAGAACATGGAATTAAAATTACCTTACTCGCACCAATACTTTTTGAATTACGATTTCGAATGTGAATGACTTTTGATTTCAAAGTGTGACAGTGTGCCAGCCATTCTCCCAATATTTGTTAGTGTAACCCACGATTGGGCCCTCCAATGAATTATGTAAATCGTCTCCGGTGGTTAACATCGTAATATTGTAAGCGACACCCTCGACCCCCGTGTTTTTATGGGCCTGGATGTAGAGATCTACCGGATGTGACACTAAGACCCGGGTTCACCAACAGATGGTTAAATTTTAATTATTTGTTTTGACATTTTTCCTGATAAACACAACATTATACGTCAAAGTAACTGCAGGAGCTGCCTAAATGTCTGATGATCTTAGGGTGCACACCAACACCACCTTAGTAGGTAGAAAGCCGAGTGTAAAACACAAAAGTTTAACTTGTTAATTCTTAACCAATATTACTCATTTCGTTTATTACGAATATTGACTGAAAAACGTTATTGACAAAGAAACTTTTGAAAAATTCTGAGGACCTTATTTACTTTTTAAGATCCGCCACACTAGTTTTTGCCCACTTTTAGTTTCTCTGAAACATTTTTTATCCCATGGGAACTGATTAAGAAAGTAGAAGCCTATTTTTACCCGGGTTTGAATTAACTGTTTGCAAAATTTCAGCCCGATTCGTTTATAGTAGTTTTGGTGTGAAGAGGTACCTAACAAACATCCATCCATCTATCTACCCAAACTTTCGCGTGTATTACTATGATAATAGTTCGGCCACTCATTTTTACCGACATAATAAAGGGCTTTTCATAAAAGTAAAATTAAATCATTCTCAACCTCCTTGTAAGGATTGATGTAATATTCCAAATATAAACTGAAGTATGGACGTCTGCTTCCGGAAAAATTAAAAGAGGTTTTCGAAAACATAAAACCTCCGAGCCACTTCCAGCGCTCATTCCTAATTTGAAATCGCCTGAATTCTTAGTAGACGTTAGATGATATCTCAGCGCGCATAAATCCGAGGGCGCCGCGGGGTGCCAGGTGAAAATTGGCAAAAGGGGACTCAAACCAAACATTGCACAGACTCAGACGAATGGGGCTGAGTAGGGAGAGACCTACGGAACTATGCAGGAAAGCAGAAAGTTATGTAAACGGGAAGATGGTTAAAAATTGTTAGTCGTTTGCGATAAGACGTTCAAGTACGCACCCCTCAGTTAAAATTATCTCTAAAAATTTTATCTATCAATTGAAAATTATTAACATGTGCATGCACAACAGGATACGACCAAAATTAAAGCACTGACAATATGCTAGTGTTCTTAAAAAAAAATAGCCCTTAGATTATTAGAAGATACTGATTATGATTGATGAGTGGCGTGGCTGAGCTCGTTTTATCCGACCTCAAAAAAAAGGAGACAGAATTTTTTATTTATTTATTTTGACTTTTTTGTTGGTTACCTCAGGTGGGGATTATGGGCATTACCCTTCATAAGATAAACGCCAATAAGGCGTTTATCAGGGAGAGGCTTCCCTCTAGCAGTGGACCAATACAGGCTGTTGAGGTTGAGGTTGAAGGAAATTTTTAAAACTTTCGTGATTTGTTAACATAATTTTATGATTATTTATCTGTTATTTATCGCGTTCCTTTGTTTTTATATCCGCTACGTTTCTACCGCATTACAGCGATCGTGGTCACGGGGCGACTGGATGTAATTGGAGTTACAGCCGAGAATTGACGGCAGTATCCACGACTACCCTCAATTCGTCTTCAGAATCAGGAATGTCCAAGTTCGTACGAGATAAATAATCGTTAAATTATAAGGTTGAAGGAAGTTAAAAACAAATGGATGATATAAGTTGCAAGTAAAACCATAGCAGCCATAGCTGGGGACAACAATGCAGAGTAATATATCATGCGTAGGTCTCGCATGCCCTCCGGCGTAGGGTCCCGTACGTTCAATAATGTTACTGCTGTAACTTTTGTTATTATATTTGCAGTCGGGGCGTTCTCCGGGCGTTTGCAGGGTGCTTTTGAGTTGCTTCTTTTGTTTTAGGATGCTTTATGGGCAAAGATAAGGCATAGATCGACAGGTGTTTAAATTTATTTAAAACTAGCAATGCCTCGCGGTTTCACCCGCGTAGATCCCGTTCCGTGGGAATTCCGGGATAAAATATAGTCATAGACCACTCCTTATAAAGCAATCCTTTAATTATTGAATATTTTTTTTTATCGGTTCTTTCGTCGCCTTTTTAATACAAACAAACAAAATAACTGACAAAGTTTCTGTCGATAGGAGTCACAAAACAGTCTCTGTCTTAGCATGATCTATTTATAAACACGTTACAACCAACGCTGGTCTTCCGACAGAGCCGTTTGGTGACGTCACGGAAGATAACAAAAGAGCAATGAAATGAAACTTAATACGATTGTTAAACTAGTAAACCGTCTCAAGCTATAATACTGCTACGCGGAGAAAAATTGGGAAGGCCATTTGCCTTTCGATACATTATTTTCTTCACCTATTTGAAACACACCAGTACTTAATGAAAATTATTTCTGTATAAAACATTAGATCACACGGTATATTTATTTATCTTATTTGATACGTTATATCAAGTAATTTTCTTTTGGTTCTACCGAAAAATATACTTTGTGCACCCGGATAAAATACCATCTACATTAAAATCTCAAAATCTCTAAGAATTTCTTAAAACGCTTAATTAACATTCCAGCTAACAGAGTAACAGTGAATAACTGTGAATCACAGTGAATACCCGGTTTCAGTTAACGGCCTGAGTGAATTGATAGTGGGGGTCCAGGGTGCAGCTATTCCTGAAGACGGTAAATTTAGGGGAGGGAACTACACAGGGGGAATAGGATAGCTGGGTTTGCACAAACCTTGGTAGAAGATCTCCCCTGACAATACAATTACAATTAGCCTTTTGAACTACAATAGTATGGTAGTGTAATTTTTTAATATAATTCAACCTTTTCTAAGTGTACATTTATTGTATTTATGAAACGAAAGCATTTTTGACTTTTGAGTTACACTCGAGTGTACGTGTTAATTGTGTAGCCATCGCTCAGTTTTCGTAGCCAGTTTTCCAGATCATAAATTAACGTAGCAGAGCTACACGTCCGTAGCACTTTCGTAGAACTTTTCGTAGCAACTTCGTAGATCCAAACCAACTTGTGATTTTATTTTTACTGCTACCCAGAAAAAGACTGACTCTGACTCTATTAGCTTTCACTCGGCAACGTTGGGCCAACATGTATTGGAGGCTTAATACAGTAACAAAAGTGATCCAACTCTCTAGAGATGAGCTGTGCCCCGCAAAAGGTCCCATAAAGAAGCTTGAAATAAAAACGTCACTCGGGTAAATTATATAGAGATGCGATCATTGAGTCTCTAGCTTTTCGTTAGATGCTTTTACGAGCTATAAAGTTGAATTCGCTTTTAGCTGCCGTGTATGAAGACTATGAAGGGTATTGGCACTTTGTGATAATAGGTTTTATTTTGTTTACAGAGGCGTTTTTTCTCGCACAATCATTTATTTTTGGCAAATAAAAAAAATACTCTGAGGGCTCACAACAAAACACAACCTTATAGAAGAATGTTGTATTTAAGAAGATTAAAAGATATGTTGGTTTTATATTTAACCGACTTCAAAAGGAGGAGGTTCTCGACTGTTTTTTTTAAACCAAAAACCCCTTCATACTTGACCAGGCTTTGGACTGGCTACGTAAAACAATCAAAAACAAATAAGTTGTATCATATTAGTAGATAGGTACTCTTACCTTTGTACATCTGGTAGGTTGGCATTATGTTTAACGTTATGTACGTACAGCTTTTCGTTAGATGCTTTTACGAGCTATAAAGTTGAATTCGCTTTTAGCTGCCATGTATGAAGACTATGAAGGGTATTGGCACTTTGTGATAATAGGTTTTATTTTGTTTACAGAGGCGTTTTTTCTCGCACAATCATTTATTTTTGGCAAATAAAAAAAATACTGTGAGGGCTCACAACAAAACACAACCTTATAGAAGAATGTTGTATTTAAGAAGATTAAAAGATATGTTGGTTTTGTATTTAACCGACTTCAAAAGGAGGAGGTTCTCGACTGTTTTTTTTAAACCAAAAACCCCTTCATACTTGACCAGGCTTTGGACTAACTACGTAAAACAATCAAAAACAAATAAGTTGTATCATATTAGTAGATAGGTACTCTTACCTTTGTACATCTGGTAGGTTGGCATTATGTTTAACGTACATAGATAATCTTTCATACCGTTTCATAGATTAATTGACTCATATCAAGTGATAGCTAGAAAGATTTTATTCACTTTTCATTGTTTAATATTGCCTACATTAAACAATGATTAATTTTGTTTTAAAAAACTATAAACCGACTTCAGTTTTTACAGTTTTTTCATGAATTTTCATGGATTCCATTGTCAGAACTGAACAAAATTAAAATGGGACCACACGGGAAGCACCAGCTTTCATATATAAAAAGAATCGTGCAAATCGGATCACCCAGTCAGTTTTCCCCAGTTTTACCCAGACATTTGTTGATTATCTGAGTTGAGCAACTTTAATTGAGCAGAATGGAACAAAATAAGTTTGTTAAAGAAGTGACCCAACTGAGTGGCGCAATTCAGTTGCACTAAAGGGAATTTGCGGGGGATTTGACGAAATAGACAGGCTAGATATTCCGGGAATCAGACCTTATAGACCGAACCCGTATTCAGATCGCGTAGGTTTTAAAATATGAAATGTGTTACGCAGCGAATGTGTTCATATAACTATCAAAACAAGTAATAAAACTAGCGCAATTTACAATTAAATAGAAAAGTACTAACAACTAAGTTTAAATTTGTTACGTTTATTTGACTTCAGCTCAACTGCAAGATAAACTTAGTTCTGATGAGTTTAGTGACACCAAGAGCTGCGTTCTTAATAATAAATTTGTTTAACCCTAGGCTATAATTATTTTTATTTCTTTTTTTAGTAGAACGGTAGGCAATTGTTCTTGGTGATTCCTCTGATTTCAAGCCCTGATTTCATAAAGAGTTAGTAAGTTGTATGATGTTAATAAGTAGCTACCCTAAATATCCTTACTTATACAAAACTTTAAGGGTAAGTAGGCACTTTCGTGAACCAAGTTACCAGTGATCGTTAAAATTGCAAGTGTAGCTCGGACCAAGTTCTAAATTTAAATCACTAAGTCTGGCAAGTTGGCCAACTTGGCGAAACTTACTGCAAATTGGATTACGGCGGTTGGTACACTGCGTTGCCTACTTTGACACCTTTGAGCGCCCTTTGGCTTGAATTAATTTAGGCACTTAGGTACACAAAATGCTTATAAATATTTACTTACTCATCTACGAGTACTTAGTAAGTTGGCGCTTTCTAGATTTTAAAGACACTTTAAGATTTTCTCAAAGAAGCTTAACTAAAATTCATAATTATGACGGGTTTTCCACGATCATTAAAACTTCCCAAAACAAAAACTAGGAGTAGGATCGGGTGCAAAAAAAAACTGACTCGTTACTCAGAAATTAAATTTAAAAGTGAAAAGGGCAAAACATTTAGACTGAGGGGTGGCTAAGTGGCTCATTAAGCGTCAATGGTGCTCCGATGGTGTTCGGAAAAAAGTTTGGAACGTTCCTTTACTGACATAGGTACCAGAAAAAGCCTATAAAAAAGTTTCATTCGATTTTTTATTTGAGAAAATATTTTTATTTTTAAAACAAATGAGGGTAGCAGGTTCGGGAACGGATATGTTGCATTTTGTGCGCTCTCGTTTTGGAGCAATCACCCAAATTAGTCACATTACGTTCAGTAACACGCATTTGTAAACAGCAGGTAGCTCAAAAGGTGTCATGATGGGATTAAATTTGAAAATGTTGAACAGATTTTCATATATTATAACAATACCAAAGCAAAAGCATTGCTAGGTACTAAACTACGTTAACGTTTAAAGGTGATTTTTATATCCCATGGGACAAAAAGCTTATGTTTGATACCAGGCTTAGAGCTACATACTATTACTACATACTATATTTTGTATAAGCTAAATTTCAGGCCTAGTTATTTTTTTTATTGGCACACAAAACAGAAAACGATCGAGACATGCCATTGACTTTAAAAATTATAACTAAGGTTCTTATACTTAGATTGGATTCCTAAACATGCATGCACAAAATGATTCAAACATATAGCAGTAAAAGGAACTAAATTCTGACTATAAAATAAAAGAAGTTAAAATATTAAAAACTTTATTCAAACTGAGATGTAATACAACAAATAGAACAATAACCTAGTATTACATGATAATTATATAAGAAGTACAAATCATCAATCGTAAGGGCGCGTGTAGAGGTATCAATCCTCCATCCTAACATACAAACTTTCTTATTTCTAATAATTACTGTGATAATAATAACTATTCACACAGCATTATCTAGCCCCAAGCTAAGCAGAAGAGCTTGTGTTATGGGTGATGTGATGAAGGACCTATGTTCTTTACTTACGTTCTCAACCGTTTGAATTGTAAATACTAGTTCTAATTTGTCACTTTTTATTAGCTTGTATTTTCTTTGATAATCAGGTTAGTATTATGAAGAAATAAGATGAGTTTAATATTGAAAGAAAGAAAGCAATACATTTATTTATAACAACAGAAGAAACTTAGTATACAAATATTGTTGAATTCTACAACTATGAGTAAGTAGAATCAAAATAGAGAGCCAGACAATCTTATCAGTATTGGATTATTTTGATTCTTCTTGGGTTTAATTGTCTAAGCTTTCAAAGTACCTGTGTATAACGACTAAAAAACTCCGTCTGACAGGCGGAACCCATCAGTTGTTACGCAGCAGTTCTGAGAGCCATTACGTGACTAAGCGCCGTTCGAGGGACACTTCTTCAGCCACAAATTAAACAAGTTTCCTTCGAATCCGACTAAAGTTAATTATTAGTTAAATGTTGTTTCGAGGGCGATGATGGATGCTTAGCGGAATGCTGACGGTGAAAAAATACTTTTGTAAGTAAAAAAAAGTGTATAGATTTTGACTGAATATGGACTTAGCAGAATTCTCCTCGGCAATTGGCAATCCTATATGGTTTTATTTTTTTTACCTTCCTTGAAAACTGGTCACTTCAAATGAAAAATATTTTTGTGAGTCTACAAAAGAAGAAAGATTTCGGCTGAAATGGCCTTAGGAGAATTCACATCGACAATAGCTATGATAGTTAATAAATATAAGGCCCTTCCTTTACTCGTAAGGTTACGGTGCTCAGCAGTGAAAAAATACTTTTCTTGGTCAAAAAAAGTCGAAAGAAATCGGCCGAAGATGCCTTCTTGAGTGAGGAGTATTCTCATCGACAATAATGAGATCCTAAATATTATTTTCTTCATAGAAAACCCATAAACTTATAGTGCTTTACCCACACTTTTATATGAAAATATCTCACAGAAGATTCAGAAAAGCCTTTCAAAAGAATCCTACCTAAATAGACAAGAAATTCCTGAAAGCCTACAAAACTTGACAAATAGCCGGCAAAGTAAATTAACTTGGTGAAAATAAATAAGTATACAGTGCGTCAACTTTCATTTCTCGAGTTATTTCGGTGCTAGTTTACTTTGGCGCTAGTTTAGGTCACTGCAGACGCGCCACTGTTCACAAAACTACATCCACATGTTAAAAGTGGTTCTCCAAAACTCAGTGCTTAAAGTGCTAGTAAAAGAGTCGTGTAGAAACACGATTCTTGGACTTGGTTTTGATGATGAGGCTGCCGCCCATGCTATTCTCTCTATGTCGTGATGAAAGAAACGAATTGTTAATTGTACTTATTATTATTATACTCGTATTTGTTGTTTTTTTGTAAATTTGTAATCAAACACTACCTACTAAATTGTTGTCCACACTAAACAAAGGTTAGCAGGTAGAGAATGCTATCTAGCATTATGCTCGTCCATGTACAAATTTTGTGTGCAATTAAGTATATTCTATTCTATCTATCTACATTATGTCTTTTCTGCCAGCGTCTTCTCAAGCTCTGTTTCCAGGATAAAAACTATAAGATAGTTGGTATATTAGTTATAAGCAACAAAAATCGATATGTCAATAAATAGTGGAGGAGAGGATGAGCGGAAATAAATAATGTGCGACAATTCACACAGCATTATAGCCCCATGCTAAGCAGAGCTTGTGTTAGATAACTAATATACTACACACAATATATTGTTCATCTTTTTAAAGTTTGTTTGAAGACCATGGGAACTGTTTTATGGGATTAAAAGTATTCTTAAGTCTATACCTACAATTATGCAGAACTTCAGATAGTTTAGAAGTTGTACCGTGAAGAAGTTACAAACATCCATCCGTCCAAAATAAAATCGTTTGCATTGATAAGGTACCCACGGAAAGGTTTTGTTATTTTCTTATTATCTTTAGATACTTACCCAGTTAAAAACCAAAGTCTAATTCATCTAAAGTGTTGTTCCTTATTCCAAACAAAAAGTGGCGACATCTTGAGAGGCGATGAATGGTAGATCAACCAGCCACTTTTTACAACCAAAAGTCGGTGGTAGGTATCTCGTTTAGGTTAACCCCTAGTGAAGGTTCTATGCTACTTTCCTTGCACAGTTTGTACTAGTATTGTGGAAGTTTCTCGAAAATACGTGACGCGAGGCGCGTCTGGGTCGAATTAGCCGAGAGCCTTTCCGGCAAACTTCGCCGTAAGTACGGGAAACTTTAAATTTGTCTCGATTTTTGTGAGATTTCAAGCAAAATGACGGTAACCATATGTTACAGGGAGTCTTGAGTCTTTTGAGTTAGTACCTAAACCATAATCGTTTTCGTTCTCATTTTTAAACCATTAACTAGGTATAGTACCTAGTTTGTTTTTATCATTTCAACCGACAAACAGATGAATAAGATAAGGCCAGCAACAAAATCCTACCAATAATGTATAACAGGAAAGTTTCCAAGGATTTTTTTGTTAACTACTTAAAATACCTAACTAGGTAATGGAACCCAAAATATATGAAAATATTTTCAGAATTGCGGACAGAAGTTATAAGTGTCATATCGCAGAACAATATATACTTACCTATACATATTTTTAAAGATTTGAAAGTATTTGAAACATCATTACCACTTCGTACCTCAAACCAACCACCAACCAACTTATTTCCCCCAAACAAACGAAACACAAGAAAACTTGATTTTCAGTGTAAACTCAACACTGTTTACACATACAACACAAAGGCAATCGAAACTTAGAATAATTCGCCATAAGGGTCCCCACACACGACACTAGTGGTCGCATAAAGCCATGCCACACGCGCTCGAGATTTACTATGCGTCTAGTGATGCGCTTTCTGTGGTACAGGGCTTGTTTACGAGGCTCTACGTCGAGGAGAGGACGTTGCTGTACGTAAGGAGGATTTACTATGTGTGTTCACGCCTTTTTCTTCTATTCTCAAACGCTTCTGTTTTCAAATGGTGTAACTGGCCGTTTTTAAATGCTCTGCACAGCAAGCAGGTTACGTAACATTTGAACTGGAACGTCGTGGGCATCTATATAAACTCTATGGTCGCACACTGACGCGACCTGCGGTGGCGCGCGGTCAGTGCAATCATACAACACCTTAGCGTCAAATTGTACTAACAACCACCGCAGGCCACGTCACTATGTGGGACCCATCAATTACTTTTTATGTGTAAACTTTTTCAAGATTTAAGTCTCATGTGTCATTTTTTTATGAATAAACTCCTCTTTATTTTATCCTAGCTGCGCCCTGTGGCTTCGCATGCGTTGTTCCTATAGATACGTTTAAAGGTGATTTATATCCCACGGGAACTGATTTATGGGATAATAAAATGCCTATGTTTGATTCCAGGATACTATTATATTAAAACTTCAGCCCGATCCGTCTGGTAGTTTTGGCGTGGAGTAACAAACATCCATACACCCATACATTATTAGATTAGTAGGATTCCTTAAAAAAACATAATGCATGGGCTTCGTAAACCCCATCTAAAGACACTTTTTCATTGACTTTGCTCACCGATTTCGTCATAAACCGTACTATCCCATTAGCCATGCATTGTGAAGCCCACGTACATCAAAACAGCTTATTCAATCCCGCAGTCAGGCAGTCCGGCAGTCAGCCGTCACGACTCCGGGACAGCGAAAAGCACAAAAGGACCATCGCTAATAGGATTTTCGTTTCAGCTTCTCGAAAACAACGGGCACTTTTGTCTGTGACTGTTCTGTACAGGACTTCTGTGGATGTAATTATGTTGGCAGAGACCCATTGGCTTGACATTGGGTGATAGGAGAGGCCTTGTAGGTACGGTATGCTTAGTTTATGTAAGTTCACATAACGCTTAGATTTGAGTACACTTTGCTCAGTTCGAATCCCATCTGAGCGGCATAATTTCAATTCCATTATTATCATTATTATACAGGTTGGTTTTTGGAGAAGTCCGAAACCACGAGAGTTAGAGAAAAGTCGTGAAAGGAGTCATGCCCTCGATTTATAAGAAAACAGTAACTACATATTCATTTTTATTTTTAACCTTTTACTTTTGACGGAAACTGACACGAACGATTTTTCAAAATAATCCACATCCTGTATTATTGAACCAAAGTATTGTGTTGATAATAAGGATCAAACTTTGCAAAAAACTTACTACTCAAAATGAAAGGAAAGACCATATTTTTACATACATACTAAATACAAACCTACACCATATTTCCATCTAAAGTAAAAGATAAATAAAACGAAATAATGCAATTATTATTTACTTATAAATCGAGGGCAGGACTCCTTTCACGATATTTCTAAAACTCGCTTAGTTTCGGACTTGTCCATCACCGCCACAAAAAACCACCCTGTATACAGGTATGGCTGTCTGCACAGTATGCAGCGATAATTTGACCGTTTTCAAGGCACATTTTGCGCCTACGCTGTTCCAAAAACGTATGCTCTGTCCCGCTCCTATGAACGCCAAATCCTATGACTATCCTTTTCACAAAATGGCGCACAATGCGCCCTCTTAAGTAAACTATGCTATTAGTAAGGAAGGTATATGATAATGATGGGTCTAATCTCTTTATCACAGGAAGAGTCATCATACCCCTAATATTATTCATATTCATATAATATGTTTTAGTCATTCATTATTACGAGCATATCTAAGTACATTACATTAGTAGCACTAATACAAAGTAATGTCGCGTTGTCTCGAACTCGCAATTAGTTACATTAAAACACCGGCGGACACGAAAACCGCATAACTATCCTTTATTTAAATTTATTGTTCTGCACTTTAATATACCCCGCTCTCCCTACGGAGGTTCAACCCGCGGTCAGAGTCCGTGCTAGGGTTGGCAACCACACGACAACTGTTATCATTATTAACCGTGTAAAGGGCAGCCGTGGCGTAAGAATTGACGCTTCCAACTCATACTTGGATGTCAAAACCCGCCGCTGATAACCTAACAGCAGCAGCATCCTTCTGTGTTTTAGGGTTCTGACCCGTTTTACCCTGTGGGTACAGATACCCACAGGGTAAAACGGACCATAAGAGGATATCCTAAGAGATTACTAAGATTCCTCTGTACGCCCGTCCGTCTGTCTGTCTGTCCGTCTGTCCGCCTGTCACCAGACTAACCCATGAACCGTGATAGTTAGACAGTTGAAATTTTCACAGATATGTATTTCTGTTAACCCCTTATCAACAAATACTAAAATCAGAATAAAATAAATAATAAATAAAATAATATTTTCCATACAACAGACATTTATTTTAAAGATGTTTTTAAGTTTAAGAAGTTAAAATTACATTACTAGATGAAGAAAAGTTTAATGGATATAGTTATGAATAAAGTTTTTACTTCTACGATGTTGTTACCCTTTTACCCCTTCTCGTGATGTGTGGTGCTGGCTTAGAATTTGTACCACCCCAACTCTCACGGTGGGTTTCGTAAGAGACGACTAAGGGATATCTACCAGGGGGCGGGCAGCAGCGTCACCTGTAGTACAATTCTACCACCAAACTGCGATTCCCAACCCGCATGCCAAGCGTGGGAATTATGGCCATTTTCCCATGAGATAAACCTTATCAGGGAGAGAGGGAGACGCCTGCGTCCAGCAGTGGACCAATATAGGCTTTTGAGGTTGAGGTTACCCTTTTTACTAGGTATAGGTACTTCATGTGGCATTGGTGGGTCTGATGCGCGTTTTATGGCAAGATGTCGACACGTTGACTGTACTTCAGTATAATTATGGCTACGTGCCGGGAATTTATTCGCATAAAAAAATTATGGAATAAAATTTGCTACGGAATGAGACGCTACGTATAGGGAACCATATAGAATATTGAAAGGATTCATATAGAAGTGAACCATAAGTAATAATCAAACTAATATTATAAATGCGAAAGTTTGGTTGGAAGGAAGTTCTTTACCTCTTCACGCCAAAACTACTAAACGGATCGGGCTTAAATTTTGCATACAGGTCATTCTAATCCTGAAAACAGACATCGGCTACATTTAATCCCAGAAATTAGTTCCCGTGGGATATAAATCACCTTTCAACAATTTCATAGAAACAACGCGTGCAAAGCCGCAGAGCTCAGCTAGTGTACCGTAAGGCCAACCCTAACAGCACATACGGTACGTACGGAACTAATAATGTGAAGAACAACCAGCGGAAAACATTGCTTTTTTATTTCTTTCACTGAAACTATACAGTTCCAGTGTTAATGAACACATTTTATGCTTTTTAATTAAAGTCAAGAGCTAGTACTCCTTCAGGAGTTTCAATAAATCACAAGTTTAACTTAGTAAGAGCGAGGAGACGATACATTGTCAGCACTAGGTTTTTTGGTTAGGGTAATATGTACCTTCTGGTGATCTTAAACAACGTAGAACCTAATTAGATATAAGTATCTACTCTGTAAACCATCAACCTTCTTTTGGAAATACATATTTTTATTATTATTATTACTATTATAATAAATACTAGTTTGGAGCAGTACCTACTGGGCATGACGGTCTGCAAAGATGTACTATCTAGCGTAGATACTGAGTTAGTACTGCTAAAATATTTATTAAATATCTAGAGGTACTTTGATTATTTCGTTATGTTAAAAATGAGCCACATACATTTAGTACGATTTGGGTATCTTATTAAAAGGACCTTTTTTAAGTTTACAGTTATTGTAACTGTAACGTTGTAACGCTGTAACTTAGTTATAGGGTAGACCAGATAAATACGCACGACTAAGTTAAATTGCATTATATCTCTGAAACTTAAGATCTTATATACCTATAGATTTTGAAATTAATGATGTTAATAAGGTAGAGCGTGGGTAAAGCCAACCACTAGATACGGTACGTCAAAAAAGCAAAACTTTGTATGAGCATTTTCACGTAAAAAGTCATACTTAGATAAACTTAAATACTTAAAAAGTCATACATTTTCATAAGACCGCACAATAAAGATGGCCGCTTTAAATAGTTCCACAGAGACAACGTGATTTCCATTAAAATATCGTGGAGATGATTCCCGCGGCTGTCAATAAGAAGAAAGGGCAGGCAATTACGTGCCCCGTAATCGATCGCAGCCTCCGGCCAGCCTATGCGGCTATGAGAGCTTGTAATGTAGGCAGGGTTGGTGAAACCAGTTGGGAATATATGGAATTATGAAGTAGAATGGCTACTATAGGCCGCATTCGATAAGATTCCACTTCTTGATTCTTAATTTTGACATCGAGAATCCTCATACTTGCTCTTGTTTTTTTGCTTTACCTGCCGCTGTCATTTTGTTACAAAATGAGATCTTCGTGATCAGGGAGGTGTTTTTTACAAATATGAACCTAAGAAACATGCATCACTATGCCATCTAAGCATTTCTTGACTATATAGCATAGATGTAATGTAAAAGAAAAGTAAAGTTAAATTTTATTAGTAACTTTAAAATTAGACAAATCACATTTTCTTTCAACATGATTCGATAACTTACCTACCTAAATGCTTTGAATTTCCTCAACTTATGGTACCACAAAACTACATCTTGTTTCAAAACTTCACAGAAGATCCAACAAATATTTTACGTAAGGTCTCCGTCTTCCTGGCCCGAGGTAATCCACGAATACGATAGGTACAGACGATGGAAAAGTGCAGTTTTGTGTACGATATTTATGAATAGGTCACGAACAGACAAATGCCGTTATATAAAATCCTGATATCATCTCGCAAAGCTATCCTGCAACGTATATCAGGAACATGCAGTAACGTATCGATTCTGTGATATTTTTGGACCGGGTATCTGTTATGCTCTCGCAAATTCGTTTGTTTTGAAGCGGTTTAGATAAAAATGGGAGTTTTAAAATTGTTGCGAATTTAGTAAAAGTTATATCGGATACCTCTTTTGTTTTATTTTGTCAGCTACGAGTATCGCGGTCACGGAAAGAATGATGTTCTTTTTCTAGTGTGTATTTTTCGCATGGCATTTCAAAGAATAATAACTTACAGGCTTTGGTTTGAAATTTTTCTGCGGTTAAAAAATCACCATTCTTCCATTTGTGTTAAATGGAAACACAAATGGAAGAATGGTGATTTTTTTTTTCAGCAGGTCAAATGAAAATAGTTTTCCGCGCAAAGCAGCAGTTTACTGGGACTTTTGAACGAGTCACACTAAATGCCGGCAAGCATAAAACAAAGAATAGGCAAGTATTAGTAGGCGCTTTCTTGGTTTTGTTCCAATTAATAACTGAAGGGGGTCAGTCAAAATAGCCATTATCTAAATTTTAAAGACTTTATAGATGAAAGTTGTCCATAATATAAGGAACATTAACTTATTACAAACTACTACATATTAAATATAATCTGGCACAATACAAAATTGTAAACTGGTTAAGTACAGAAATAAATATTATTTTATGTATTTATTTTAAATATGCTCTTTAGCAGAATAAAGCAACAGTTTTCTGTCTAATACATAAGTGTCAATGTGCATCATCTAGACTTTTATTAAACATTGAAGCCCACATCAACACATACATGGGTCATTTCTTAATTAACAAAGCCTGGAAGATTTCCTCTCAGATTAACCATGGCTTTATATGACCATGGCATATTTATTATACAACCATGGCTTTATATTTATAAAACCATGGTTTTATAAGTCAGTTAGCTGGTATCCTGCTTTCTATAAGCTGTCAGCCTCAGCTTATTTGCTTCAGAGAGTTGGAGTGGCTAGGTTCACTATTGAACTGCTGTGAACGAAGAGCTCTCGTGCTCTCTCAATTCCGATCCACGACTGAAATAAGGAAGCGGTGGCATGAATCGTTTGAGATGTGCCGTTTATTTGTTTACGGATTTTGTTGATGAAAATGGTGTATTTGTTGTTTGCGCACTTCCGTAAAGTGGACACTGATTTGAGTAAGTAAAAAAAAAAATATAAGCATGTTTTTCTAAATATGTATACATATAACAATAGTTCAATTACGTAAATAACATACAGCCTAAAATTTTATTTTTAATTTCGGAAGAAATCTGATAGCAATCGATCACTCAGAGTAATCGTCAATGTATCGCTCATACTATATCGCCGCTAATTGGTTGTCTTATATTCGTAATCACAATGCAGTCGAAAATATGGGCTGAGAATATATATTATTCGAAAATATGGTAAGTATGAGTTCTACACCCACGAATGTATCTAGATCGACCAGCAGTGGGACATCGTATTTGAGAAGAGTAAACCTAACTAAATGACCCTATTATTCCAAGATGATGTGATGACCCATAACCATTGATTAATTAAAATGGGAAGGTAGGTTACGTTCTCCGAGCGCTTACTCGGCAATAATGCTGAGACAGGGACCTTTTTGGCCCTTTATATAACATCCTTTAACATGCTCCTCTCTTATTTATGTACTACTTTCCTTGGTTTATATCTAATTCTTTTCTTATTTCCTACTTATCTATAATCCTTACGTATGTCGTGTTATGTGTGTGTTATGTAATTGTTCCAAATAAATATATTTTCTTTCTTTCTTTCTTTCTACTCAAAAATTGGCATGTGTTACAACTACACGTAATCACATACGTTCACGGTTATATTTTCAGTCCTGTGCAATACAAAGAAGAACAAAGACGGAAATCTAAGACCGAAGTGAGACCGAGACAACAATATTTCACACGAATCACGACCACCCGTCCCGTGCCGCCGACTGAGGTGGGAGCACACAATTTTACACAATATGAGGTTGCCATTTTCGAGAAACTAGTACCTCATCTTCCCTTTTTAATTAATCAATGCCCATAACTAAGGGCCCGTTGATATGACTCTTGTCCCATGGAAGGTGGGGAGGCCTATTGTGTGGGACGTTACATGCGTCGACACACTTGCTCCTTCCCATCTGCCGAGGATATCCGTGAAGGCGGGCGATATATTTGGCCGAGGATCTCAAGAGGAGCAAAAACACAAGTCTCGATGGAGCCTACACATTTGCTCCCTTTGTAGTCGAGATAGGTCCGTGGGGTACCATGCTCTTCGGGTTTTCAAAACATTATCTTGGCATCTTGTCAAATTTATTTAATTTTTAACTGACTTCAAAAAAAGGAGGAGGTTATTATTATATATTCAACAGTTTTTTTTATGTTTGTTACGTCAGATTTTTTGATTGGGTGGTCCGATTTTCATGATTGTTTTTTTATATGAAAGCTGGTGCTTTCCGTGTGGTCTCATTTTAATTTGGTTCAGTTCTGACAGTGGGATCTATGAAAAATCATGAAAACAACTATAAAAATTGAAGTCGGTTATAGTTTTTTAAAGCAAAATAAACTATATTATTTTGTAATTTTATTTTCAATAAAGGTTAATAATACCCATAACTACAGTTCAATTTGTTTTCACAAATACAAACCCACTTGTACTAACACTTTCCTTCACCCGTGACCCATTCAGTCCTATTTATTCCCTACTAGAAACCAATGAGGCTTTCGTGACTGGACTCGATTAATTCAATTAGTACTATAAATACTTACCGGGTAATCGTAGTAATAATCGTATATAATGTGATATACAATATTTTTGAACGCAAAGCTAAGGTAAACCAGTCTCTGTCTAAGTGTAGGGTGACACGCGCAATTCTTGTATGGGTAAGGTAGTTTCTTTATTGTTACGGTATGCTATTTGATTTTATTGAAAAAATAACCTCATACAGCAAGAAAGAAAAACATATTACGTATGCCATTTCAGGTAAATAAATTTAACAGTTGGAAGAGTCAAAATAACACAGCTTTAAGAAAATGTTCGAGATACTTATCACGACAATAAGCATTAACAAATTGTGTTTAGCTTTTTGTGAAGTTATCAAATTGTACAACGCTCAACATTTCAAACGAACATAAATGTTACAATGGCATTCAACTAAAATATTTTTCAAACGAATGACTGAACAAAATTGTCGGCTGGTAAAATTTCAAAAGTTAAAAGCACATGCAGTGTTTTTTACATTAACTTTTGCCGCTAAACTTTACACTGTGTTTTTGAATACTATTGGGTATGCATCCATATCACATTGTCAACTCAAAAGTACCTCAATCGTAAACTTTTCCACTTTGTCCAATATTTTTTAACTAGGTGCTTTCTATCTGTGAATAAAAGTTTTAAGGTTATCTCTATCCTATGGGAAAATTATAAAATAAAAGTAGCCTTTGCGCAACTATGTGTATGTATTCCAGATCTAGACATCTATGCAAAACTTAAGCCCAATCCGTACAGTAGTTAAAGCATGAAAATACAACAATCATGGATCCATAGAAACTATTAAATTTATACCATTAGTGTGAAATATATGCCAAGGATATAACCCACCTTGACGGGTCCACCACCCAGGAAAGCAATATTTCTACCCTATCAACCCCAACGGAATGAACTGGCTGACAACCGCTTGCCAATTTTGGAATCACGTGCTACTTTGGCATGCCTGTTTAAACTATTTACCTTATATTATATACTAGCTGCGCCCCGCGGCTTCGCACGCATTGTTCCTATGGAAATATTTAGAGGTGATTTTTATCTCACGGGATCAGATTTATGGGATAAAAAGTAGCCTATGTTTGATTCCAGAATTAGAATTACCTGTACGCAATTTCAGACAGATCCGTTCAGTAGTTTGGGCGTGAAGAGGTAACAAATATCCATCCATCCATCCATACATCCATACTAACTTTCACATTTATGATATTAGTGTGAAGTGTGATGTGATGAACTATAAGTTCTAAAATGTGTTAACAGCTGTATGCTGAGTGTGAACTGCCATTGACTGTCATACTGTTTACTACAGTAGTTTGCGTCAATCTATTTCTATGAAAATGTAACAGCGCTCCAAGTGGGGAGTTTATACACATAACTTCATGGTCCTGTAACATTTTCATAGAAAATAGAAAAACACACACTTTTTAATAAACAGTATCTATGGCAATCAATGCCAGTTCACACTCAACATACTGGTTGGATTTTATTTCTTGACATAAAGTGCAAAGTGTAGTAGTATGTTTTTTATTTTTACGTGTAGTGTCTATGTAGAAAATTATTCACGTGTATAATTTTGTCTTTGTTAAAAAATATATGCATAAAAATATAGGAACATTAATTAAAATACAGTAAATGTAAAGTCATTATATTTCCTTCCACGTTCATTATTTTGCATACTTCCTTGCACCTGCTCATTAATTTTATTGTTGGTCAAGTTTATCGCAATAGAAAAATACGCCTCCTTTAATGAAATTTTAATGTCCACCATAAAATAGGGTTGATGAAAAACGTTGAATAATAAAGTAAAGCCGCGGGTTTTGTAATTAATGTTTGTCGGCTAGATTGCAACTAGAATTTAAATGTACGAAGACAGATGGAGGTCATACCTATGAATTCACGGTGTTAGGTTACAGATTCTGTAACCTACCACCATGTGTATGTTAAAATGCTTTCTGTAATACAGAAAGCATTTTAAGAAGTATATTATATGTAGGTATAATTGATTTTAAAATAATGTAAATACTAGCTGCGCCCCGCGGCTTCGCACGCGTTGATCTTATGGAAACATTAAAAGGTGATTTTCATCCCACGGGAACTGATTTATGGGATAAAAAGTATCCTATGTTTGATTCCAGGATTAGGACCTGTATCCAAAATTCAGCCAGATCCGTCCAGTAGTTTTGGCGTGAAGAAGTAACGAACATCCATCCATCCATCCATACATCCATACGTCACCCATACAAACTTTCGCCTTTATAATATTAGTGTGATGTGATTTGGTCACTAAAAAGTGCAATAGGGACTTTTTAACCGACTTCAAACGAAGAGGTTCTCAATTTGACTGTTTTTTTATGTTTGTTACGAGTACCTTACAACTTTTGACCGAGTGATTTAATTTTGATGATTCTTTTTTTATTCGAAAGCTGGTGCTCCGCGTGTGGTCACATTTAAATTTGGTCTAGTTCTGACAATAACATCAATGAGAAAACCATAAATTTGAAGTAGGTTTATACTTTTTTTTTTATTATAAAAACTATCGTAGTTTGACGAATTCATTACGGTTGTGTTCGTAGTTAACCCGCTTACAACCGTAATGAATAGGTTTATACTTGTTTTTAAACAAACCCAATTATTTCCTTTCTCATATATCTAGAATGAGACATGAGGCTGGTGTGTTAAATAAGAGGCCTATCGAGGCGAGTCTTTCTTTTTCTTTATTACACCGCTAGGTAAGAGATCGCTCTTAGCAATAAGGCAGCCGTTTATACTTCCTTTATTTAAAAGCTGGGCAGTAAATGCGTTAAACGAGTCAAGTCTTGACCTACCCCGGTTACCAAGGTAGTACCCGAAGCGTAAAAGTCCGTACAAAAGCGGGTATGCTTCATAACATTAGCGGTGCAAAGGTAATAGACATAGACATAGACATATCATTTATTTGCCACCACAATACACAAAATATAAATGAACATTAAATACATAGTTACCAAATTAGAATATAGGAACAATATACTCAAAAGGAATTAACAAAATAAATAAGTGACCAATGTGTGCTGCAGTAGCAAAATGGCCTAGACTCAGCATAATGCCAACTGTTGTGTACAGAAGGCGCTGTTGTTATTCTGCCTAGACCAAAAACTAGAACAGTCACAGGACCCTGCAGTTACAAACCATCAAATAGAAGAAAAATATATAATAAAAGTAATAAGCATTTTATCAGGCACCCCTATGCATTTGACACAAACACCAATAGCCCATTGCGGTGCGGGGTCCGACTAATTAATACCACGGCCGCTATAGCCTTATCAACTGTAGATTTGCCCGACCAATAATGCTTATGAACCAATTCTACCTAATAGAGGTTCTGCCTTAATTGACCGCTAATTGAACTCTGATTTTATCTTTGAATGTGTGTAATTTTGGAGTTTTTAAGGGGAGGGGGACTTTTTATGTTTTGTAAATAGACCAAGCTTTTATTTTTTCTGTGTGGCTAGTTCAGTTATGTGAGGCAAGCGTTGGTTACTAGAAATGGTAAAGGCATCTGGGCTTGTGCTGATATTAGAGAGTGTCTAGCTTTCAAATACAACGTCGAGGATACCGCAAAGTGGAGGAAATTAATCAAGGAGCAAGGAAGCATCATCATTTTTAGAGATCCATCCTTTTTATGACGATTTCGTCATGCAATTTTGAGACGTTGACTATTTAGTCATGAGTGAGACTTTGGGAATAGGAAAACGTCCCTTTGTAATCCCCTTGGATATGTATTAACCAGATAGCTGTCCTATTCAATCCATTAACATTGTGTGTACATTCTAGCTAATGGATTTAATAGGACAGCATCACACGACAGAGAGGTGGAGATATGTACCAGATACAAAGGAATGCAAACAGTTAAAATGCAGTTTATTTTGAAATTATTAAATAAATTATCCTTGTAAAAGTGTCGAAAGCCTCTCGTTTCACGGCTCGTGGAAAGGCACTCGTTGATTTTACGAAAACAAGCGAGTAATTGATCGCCGCCGCCATTGCGTCCAATATCCTTATTAATTTCACAATGTACCCGAATAATTCACATCGCCGCTCAAATTGAAGGCTTTATTTATTTCCATCAACTTGAACCTATTAATTTTGGGTCTTTAAAGGCTTTTCAAGGGCGTAATTGTTCATTGTTGAAAGGAAAATGTTTATGAAGGATCGTTTTCGACTCCTTAAGCTAAATTTAGAAATTTTTCGACCTGCCTGTTCGTAGCCAGGGTAGCCCATGATTCCATTTTCGTTAAATTTAAACTTGGTTCCATATTTATAACCTAGCTACGTTGGTTGATGTATGAATACAAACAACAAAGTACCTGACTTTGTTGCTGTCGATCGATCGTCATCTCGCAAGGTGGAGTTGACGGTATCATCAATTTTACTTGAAAGCACAGTATTAGAAGAGGTTGAAAAGTGGAAGGTATGCATAAACCTACTTAGACTGGATATAGATCCAGCAGTGGACGTTAAGAGGCCTTTGATGGTGGTGATATAAATGTTACTTTACATTCCACATCTAAAGGTCAGGAGAACATAACCATGTCACTCACCAGCCATACAAAAACATTAGATAATGTCCTACCAGATTTAGCATTCTATGCAAATGCCACCAAAAAACAGCAACCTCGTCACGCAATATACAAGGTTTTCCGCATGAAAGGTCAGTAAAATATCGAATGTTAACGTACAAAAAGTACCAAAAGGCCGGTGCAGACGTAAAACAAAACTGGAAAACGAGTGACAAACTACCGGGGTCGGGTATTGTTTACATTTAGCTGGGTCCTGGAACGGCCAGCTAGGCGTGTAATAGCGTTCATTAGTTAGCGCTGCCCGGGTTAAATAATTATGTTGCACCTAGCTCTGGCTTCTAGATGGAAGCGGGATTTGTTGTCTGTCAAATTAAGAGTCATTTTTCAGGAAAGTGTGTAAATTTACAATTCTTGCTTTGGTCTGGTGAAAACGTTCACAAAAGCCGTTTGTGGTTTATTATGAATTTCTAAGACATATGCTACTTAAGTGAATTAGCGAGATGTTTTGCCTGTGAAAGAGTCCTAATAAGAGTTATTTTCCAGCAAAGTGTGAATGAATATTTACATACTTGCTCTGGTGAAAAACGGTCTTAAAAGTCATTTGTGAATTGCTTGTTTCTTTATGAATTTCTAAATAAAATGATAAATTCGGTACATTCAAAGTTTTCTGTATATTTATTTAAACAATCAGCATAATAAATGGAATCAGATGAACGGTACGATGAAGGCTACACCTACCATCAACATAAAGCTTAACTACTCCACAAAGACGCTACCCAAAACAACTAAACTGTGTTGATTATTTAAAAAAATCGGTGTAAAACCGACTAAGTTTTATCAATTCCATTAGTTATGAACTTGTTACACAATAGTTAGCAGACACTGTCAAAGGACTTAGCGCCAATATAATTAACTTAGAAGACTGTTTATTCCACGCTGTGGTCTGGCCAGCCGCCAGAAAAGAGTACTTTCGAGCAAGTAATGCCTATGAAACGATGCAGGCAGTGTTCCTTTTTGTGTATTCATTGTATTTTTACGAGGTAGTCACATTATAGCCACGTTTTAGCTAACGATGCGCTTTTGAGCGTCTTGCGACGCTTTGTGGGCAGATTTTCTTTGCGGATAAACGCAAAACGAAGTTTAGAGATGCCTTTTATTTAGTTTTGAAATGTCTTGGTGGTAAAAAGGTTTTTGCACTAACAACATTTTTCAAGATTTGACCGGATTATGTAGGTTGGTACCTTTCAATAGCGAGTACTTAATTTTGATTGCGAGTGAGCATTCTTTTGTTATTGTAACTTTATTGGCGGTGATCTACTTCGAAGATATTAGCGTCCAGTAGTAGACCAATACAGGCTGATGAGGAGCTGTGCCCCGCGGCTTCGCACGCCTATTCTATGGCAACTGATTTAAGGGATAAAAAGTAGTTCTTCCAGGCCTAGAACTACCTGTATGCAATTTTAAGTCTAATCCGTTCAGTAGTTTTTGCGTGAAAGAGCAACGAACATACATACATGTTTACACACAAAAATGTTTACAAACATTCGCGTTTATAAAATTAGTAGGAAGAATATAATACCTACAAGTCAATTATTTTAGAAGAAATAGGTTACCTGTAAAACGAGCAAGTTTACGTTTCTGTTAGCTTTTTCTGCCAATTGTCTCACTTTGGTACTTTGGCCAAATCTTGCGGGCCGAAATGACTAACCCAATAATCCGCCTTCGCTAAATTATGTCGCAAAGCTAGGTGAAGGCCAAAGTATACCGGCCATAAGGTCAAAACGATGCCATCTGAAACCATCAACAAAATTAAATAGACCTAACCACAAACAATGCAAAACGCCGTGAATGAACCCGGTTGTACTAAACTGATTAAAACTTTGATTACCCACCGTGTATTTAGTTTAAATTGATTATAATGCTTTTGTAGTTTATCTGTTGGAAACTCATTCGCGGTTCTGGAATTTTGTTTGAGCTCTCGCTAGTTGAATTAATTGTTTGATACACGCTCTTATCTTTATTTGAAGCTACTGCAAAATTGAGACTAAATAAAGAGGTAGGATATAAGTTAGAGGAATAGTTTATTGTTTTTATATTTTGTTGCTAGTCCTTTGTGATCTCCAGAATTGTTGATCATATTCCAAAAATGGTTCAATTCAGATGTAGCGAAACGACAAAAGTGAAAACGATGCCATTTTTTTTATATCGCTCTTTATGAAAGGATGGCAACATTTTTAGTCCTGTCTTATTAGTTAAGTTTGGTTTTGGTGACATCTGGATTCAAACTTATAACTTGCTATGAAGTAGTTACTTATCCAAATAAACCTTACCCGAGTGAAAAGGCTATGTCGTTAAATAATTAATTTTGTTTTAAAAACTATAAAACGACTTCAATTTTTAGTTTTTTCATGAATTTTCATGAATCCCACTGTCAGAACTGAACCAACCACACGGGAAGCACCAGCTTTCATATAAAAAAGAATCATAACAATCGGACACCCAGACAAAAGTTCTGAGGTAACAAACATAAAAAATACAGTTGAATTGAGAAACTCCTTTTTTTTTGTAGTCGTTTAATAAGTCACTTGAAAGAACCTACTAATTTTTACGCAAAACTAGCTTTTTAACGGCCACTTTTATGGTATATTTTTTGGGAAACTGCCCCAAAAAATAAACCGTAACAGTGGCCATTTCCCCAAAATAAATATTGCTACAACAGATTGCAAGCACGTCCGGTCCCAAAGGACAAGAAAACATTGTTTACACACATAAAAAGGCTTCTGGACCCCAAATTGATATGTTTGCACGGATCACGTGCACATCAAAGAAAAAAAGTGGGTCTGTAGTTTGTATCAATAACCGGACCCTATACCGTATAAATCATAATATAGACTGGAAGGATGATTTTTACGCGGGATTTAAGAGACAGGCTTTAAAGAAAACTAGGCGTTCGGAGATGCAATGTCAAACTTCTTACATGAATTTGATAGAATTGTACCTAACGATCGAGGCACCACGTGTGTGGTGCCGGCGGTATAGAATTTGCTCCACCCCAACTCTTCCCGCGGGTGTCGTAAGTGGCAACTAGGGGATATTTACCGGAGGCGGGCAGCAACGCCTCCTGCCGAAAAATTCTGCCATCAAACTGCGATTCCCAACCCACATGCCCGGCGTGGGGATTATGGGCATTACCCCCCTTTATTGGCCGTTATCTCATGGGGATGAGATAACGGCCAATAAAGGCGCTTATCAGGGGGAGGCCTGCGTCCAGCAGTAGACCAATAAAGGCTGTTGAGGTGAAGGGATCATAGGTAAAGGATCTAAGGGACTTGGACCGTTTATTTTATGAACTCAAAAATCGAAAAACAACTCGAACAGAATTAGTCGGATCGGTTGAATACAAAACTATAAAATTCATGTCCGGATATGTTCCAAATACCAATGCCATTTGTTACTTAAACGTTGGATAGTTATTATTACGTTTCACGACTACCAAATACTGCTAACTGTCGCATAAAGGATATGAAACGCATCGTTTCTTATCCGGAACTTTGATCCTCCAAATAATTAATGTGTTAGATCTTTATTCAACGATTTAACCGGACATAGTAAAACAGACCCTTAGACAAGAGAAAAATAATATAAAAATACTTTTATAACCGCTTCTCGTCTGTTCTCGAACCAGCCATATAAAAAGGGTCCAATAATCAATAAATTTAATCCCGTGGGTAGTCCGCCATCATTGGACGAACAAATTGAAGGACGTACGGAACTACATAGTTGAGGGTGGAACAATAGAGCTAGAACTAGATGGGGTGATTAGTAGGGCAGTAGGGACCGGAGAAATTGAAAACGAAGAAATTGAAAGAGTAAACTCAACTAAAGAGCTTTTAACAGGAATGGGGGAAACGGGATTAAATAGGAAACCTAGTAAATGTAATCCATGAAAAGTAAGTGCTTTACTAATACAGCTTAAATCTATGAAGCTGTCATTGATTAAATGATGATTTATTGAAGGTAAAGGATTACTTTTACTAGTTGAGGCTGTGAAATTAATGGAGCAATTTCTAGATAAGGTAATTCATTAGGGATAAGAGACAACGAAAAGAAAGAAATTTAACACCAAGGAAATAAACAAAAACCCTACACTCAGTTCTGAAGTTTATTAATAAAAATCTAGGAAGCTACTATTGAAAGAAACGTACCTAGTTGAGGCTGGAACAATAGAGCTAGGTAGTAGCAGATGGCATGATTAGTAGGGCAGTACGGACCAGAGAAATTGAAAAGCAAACAGCAATGAGTGACCAAAGAAAACAATAGCTTTGCTTAAGAAATGAAATGGGTAATGTGAGAATAACAAACAAGTATATATGTCTATTACCAAGTCTATCTAACCTTCGGTCTTAAAGTTTTCCATTCTTTTATTTAACCAAAGAATAAATAACAAGATACAACGGATTTTCAACGTTTACGACTCCCGAAATAGGGTGTCAATGGCCGTACATTAATGAAGTACTAAAATCTGTCTAATATTAAAACGCAACTACTGGTTTATATAATTTTATCGAGCGTGGACTTGTGGCGATTCATAAGAACTTAAACTTCAAAATCTTCTTCTTAAGGCCAGTCGAGTCTTGATGAGTCATTTACCAATATTACTAATGTTACATCCTGAAATGTTTAAAAAGAAGCCGATTAAAAAAAAATAGTGCAAAGGACCAGGCTCAAATAAACTTTTAATGGTAGTAATATGCAGTTGTTTAGTAAAATCATAAAAAATAAATGAAATGCAAGTTTATTTATCTTTAGAAATCTTGTTAAACATACTTGTTTTGGCTATCCTAAAAACTCCTCACCTGTTCCTCTATTTATTCCAGCCCAAAATAAAGGCAATGTCGTGTCCAACTCACATAATAAGCAAGGCGAGCGAATTTGCTATTCAACGGGTTATCCTTGCATTATTATGATAGTGTAGTGTAAAAATCGCTGAAATTTTCTGTCTCGCTGTCTGGTAAGGTCTCTCTAGCATACACTTACGGTTAGGGGTAAGATTGGGTCTAAACCTAATCTTAGCAAGCATAGCAAAAAGTACAAAAATCCTGAATTTGACCTTCTCTTATAACTGTAACGAATTTTAGACACCCACGATATTTCTTAAGAGGCCTGTATTAGCTCCTCTATTAACAGAACTGAAACGTGACTGAACATGAACAAACTGATTTACATATTCCCAAACCATTTTCGTTATTTATTTATTGTGATAAGTGTACAAAGCAGATTACAATCATTTTTACATCTAAATATACGTAAAGAAATTACACGGTATTACACCTAGATTGAAACCCCCCTAAATGTAAACATAACGTGATTGATAATTAGTCAATGTTGCAAACATAGGTAATTTGTTTTCCTTGCTCTAAAATGTATACCTACTTATGTTCTGTCTATAAAATAAATATATTTTATTCTTATTCTATTTTATTCTAAATCATTTTTCCTAAAGACAAGGTATGTTGATTTTACATCATATATTATTAACAAAATTTGGGATTTCGACCATACCCATCCACTGTCATCAAATTCCACTGCCAAAAATACACCAAAGCTTGTAAAAATCCCATAAACATCGTCTTATAGTTATTCAATAGCCACGTTATAATCTCCTAGAAGGAATCGATCCCCTGTCCCTACGGACGGCAATAACATTAAAGCCTAATAACTCGGGAGATTGTTTCGACACACGATGGGATTTGCCGTTTCGTTTTCCACATCATAGGTCGGTTTATGTTGTGTTCTATTACAGATATTGATGTTAAAGTTATGACAGATAAATGCTGGGTACTGTGAAATGAGGTTTACTTGGTGGTTTCTTCGGTTAACGGAATAGAAGGAATATCGATTGACATCTTTATGACTTGGTGAAGCCTCTTCCGGTGGCTTTGCACGCGTTTTTTCGGGGCTATCATCTCACGACTTTACATCTTCCTAAACGATCGTTTTTATCTTAATAGTAGAATAATGTACCTAACCTAGTTAACTATGGGGTGGATGGGATGACCTTATTTTAAAATTCGACAAAGAAGAAGGATTAGTGTATATGTATATAGTAACTGATTCACTATTGATAAATTTAAGAATAATTGCTGTATTTGAAATATTTTTTGGTATTTTTGATGACATAGCATTCATCATATATATAACCTTTATTTTTGTTGCAACGTTACTCCAAATTCCATTTGCCACAAACCAAAATCAGAGAACTCAATTTTAACCCTGTCACCGCTGACTTTTTTCAGCGCGTCAATTACGCGATCTCTCGTTACAGTTTCGTGTTTATTTAGTTATTTACGTAACGTAAATTACGTCGCCAATTACCGAGCTAGGGTTAATGTGATAAGTGACGGGGTAACAAGATGCAGACGGGTGTAGGGTAGGGGAGTTTGATGGATAACTGCTAAACTTCCTTAGGAACTTAGTTATGTAGGTACCTATGGGAATTAAGCCTATTTTGGGACCTAAGCAGACTGTTTTAGCTCTTAAATTATCAAATGTTTTATGATTGTGTCATAAAAATTATAATCAACTTCTACAATCGGGACTGCTCGCGCTTTTCTTGAATGAAAGCTATTCTATGTTCTAAATCAAACATCAATTCTTCAAAGTTTAAGTCTAGCTACTTACATCTAAGCAACACGTCAAGCAGATCCGTTCAGCAGTTTTCACGCAAAGGAGTCACCAATCCTTTCGTCTTTAAAACAGTACCTCAATTTGTGTGATGTGCTTAGATATACCTTATTCGACGAAATGATACGACAGACAAGTTGTGCTAAGTTTGGCCAAAATTTGGTCAAATTTATCACAACGTGTCTGCCATGCATCGCGTTGTATTTTTCAACGTTAATTTTACGTGAAAATTGTGTTCGCCGTATCAGATTAACGTAAAACTGGAAAATCCACTGAAAAACTCGAATCACCATTCTTAATTGCACGCTGAGCGTCCAAACAATTTTCAGTATTGGTTACGTGTTTCGTCTGCGTCTACTAGTCGTGGTACAGCGGAAATGTAGTAGATTCAGGGTTAATTTTTTCACTTCAACTTTAAATTTACGTTTACAGCGTTATCAAATAGATTTTTTGGATTAAAAAGCAATATGGAGCTTATTATTTGAGACGTACCTAGATAGTATAATGTAAAAGTTCAAAGTTCAATGCTAAAAATATAGGTAGAAAGTTTTTTAAAATTATTTATACTTGAAGTGGTCATTGGTATTACTGAAAATCTGAATTGATAGGCGTTTAAGAACTTTTCGGCGATTGAATTTTCATTGACTGTTTCATTTTCATAACTGAACCAAGCCAAAAATATAAGTTTACATTTAGCTTTTAGGACAAAATACCCTTCCTAAAAAACAATTAACTATCGCCAACTGTTCACAGCAGCCTTTCCTAAAAAAACTCTCGTATTCAATCTTAAATTCTAAAGCTACGTCTATAAAACTCATTTCTGCTAAGTATCCGGTGCTCAGTAACGCAGGCTGAGGTACGCAGGCACTATTCCCAGCGCGTTCCTCGTTAGCCGACTGTCTTATGACGTTAGTGCTCTCTGACGGCACGTAGCTTTACAGCGACCTTTGCGAGAATACTGACATTTTACTCTAAACTTGGGACTGCTAAAAATGTTTAAGATGAAAATCATACCACTTTGAATTGTTGTAGAGCCTTTAAAAAGTCTGTCTGAGAAAAATTGTCGGATTTCTCAACATGCTGGGTAGCTCCCGGTAGGCAAGTTCAACTTAGTTCGTTCAAGTTAGTTAGTTGAACCAATTAGTAACTTTAATAATATGATGTTACATGTACAATTCATTCTTAAGTCTAAGTGAATTAGTTGTTATTATGTACATGCACCCTGGAAGGGCACTGCAAACTTGAGTTCGAATACATAGTCAAAACATTATTATCAAATATTATAAATTAATTTTCAAGCATAATTAAAAGTAATACATTAGATTTAAAATTATAAACTAAGAAGCCAGAATCTTTTGTCAGTCATTCAAAGGGGTACCTTAGGTAGCTCCCGATAGGCAAGTTCAACTTAGTTCGTTCAAGTTAGTTAGTTGAACCAATTAGTAACTTTAATAATATGAGAATATATAATTGAATGCCTATTATTATTTAGATAAAAGTAAGTAATATTATTAGCTCTCTGTCGTCATTTTAAGCTTTATTTGTTTTCCTAAGTAAATTACTAAATTAAATACTTAATTGCTGCTAAGCTACCACCTGAATATGTATTGGATGGAATATTTAATTGTATTACTGAGCTTTTTTGAAAGTGATGATTTGCAAGTTACATTGCACGTCCAAACCACTCTTAATTGTGGATATGTTTATGTATTTATGACAAATACGGACTTTAAAGTATTTGCTCTAAAGTTAGGATTGCAGAAAATGTGTTAGCTGAATATCTGAAGCACTTTAGTAGGTGTCTTTGGTTCGCACGTTCGAACAACACTAACAAATTGTGACTTGCAAAAATACTGTCAGAGTCAGTAAAGTTGGGAAGCTATCTGAAGCAATTCCATGTTATTTTGACTCGCGCTTCCAAACAACCTTTACCATAAGACATTTCAGAAAAATACTGTCATATTCTTTAAAACTTAGGAAGCTATTTGGAGAATCAGGGTTGAAATCTGAAGCACTTTGGAAGGAGCAGCTAAATGTTTTTGAATCAAACACCCGAACAACTTTTTACGAGCTACGATTGCGCAAAATACAGACAGTTTCCTTAAAATATGAAAGATAAAATCTGAAACCATGGATTGTCCATCTCACGAACTTATTATTCTAAACACACCAAAGCCACCGGCTAAAGCCGGCGGCTTTATCGACGATCTTTAGGTAGCTTGCGCCTGCGAACTGCCGCGGGCCTTGCCCGGCGGGTTGAGATACCGCCGTCGGGCCGGCATGCGGCGCATTTATTGGCGGTACAAGCAAATATGTAGATGGCATAATAATTTCAAGATCACCTATAATTATTTAATTATAACACTATCTTTCTGGGCTCGCACATGAGCAAAGTGCCTTAAGCACTGACCGGCAACCATCAACCAATGGCTACAACACTGGCAACACTGACCCTCATCCGCGTTCAGTAACACATGCTAGCAATTTATATCAGCAACTAAAGAAGAAACTCTATAACCTTCAGCCCTTGCAATCGCAGTTACACTCATTAGCGAAAGATCATCAGTTGTCTCATTAGACGCTACCAATTAGCGCAGTCCGGGCTCGGTCCAGCTCCCTTAAATCACGGCCCGCGCCGGCGCCATTGCTTATCTCTGTTTGAAAGCTCTCGAGACTGTAGATACCGTTTTTGTCGGGAATATTGCTTGATTGTAGGTGATTTTAGTTAATGCATTCACTGCCCAGACAGGCGCTGGTGCAGATGGACATCTGCGTCTTGGTCTATGAAAATTTTTGATAATTTATTGGTAGAAAAGGTCACAAATCAGTTAGAACTAATATGGTAAAACTAACCAACTCATATTTTGATGAAATCTGAATATTAAAAATGTATAACTTTTAAATAACATACAATTATTATTACAATGAGATATTATTTTTAGACAACTAAGGTCGCTTTTATGAAATGATATCTATCTACTTTTGCAAAACTAGGTTGAAATTAGAATCGAAATTTTCAATTATCGCATCGTTCAAATAGCGTCTTATCGTTGAGAAGTAGAGAAAACATTTCAAAATTCACTATTTCGCTTATTATCTTTATTCAAATTGGCACCCATTAGAGAAATGCTCAACCACTAAGCATTCCCCCTAATAGCCACACTAGCCTTTATCTAGATATCAAGAAAATCCAGCCAAACTTTCCCCACAACTAGTGGTAGTTAGCCAAAAACTCGGGAATTCAATGTGACAACCAGCTTAGCTGGAAAGTCGCGTGGTCCGGACCGAACTCCTGTTTAAGCCAACTGCGATTATTTTGTTACCGTCTGTATTTATAAAATGTTTTATTTCTTCTCTGTTCATTTTCTGCATTCGATTGTACGAAAATTCGGTGCAGGTTAGTTTCAACCGTAGCATAATAGAAGCAAATAACATTGGGTATAAAATAGCGTCCCAATGACAATCGCGTAATGCATTAAATATTCTATTGGTTACATCATTGCATCGTTCTGCTGAATCAGGGAGAACTAGGCTTAAGAATCTTCTTTTTTACCCAACTTTTATTTTCTATTTCTATTATTCTTGTATACCTAATTTACACGTTAGATAGTAGTACCAACCTAATCTGTAAGTCTGCCTGTCTATTGGGTAGTATTTTTTTTAACTTTAAAAATGGGAAGTATGAGGGTTAAAATAAGACGTGGCAATTTCACAGCTTACAGCAATATTGTGCCTTTCTTCTAATCACAATTTATCAGCATATTTTTACGAAACAGTGGTTTTTTAGGTACCTGCTAAGTATTTTATGTTAGTGTTAATTTAAGAAATCATTGTAAAATTTCAGAAATAAAGGCTATATTATAAGTATTTTATGTATAATTTATTTTTCTGTTCACCACCTACCTTTCCAACTCCAGTAGGCTCCTTGACGCCCAGTCGCCGGAGCAGTGCCGGTGGTGGCGGCGGCGGTACCCTGTGCAGCGCCGCGCTGTAGCCACTCGCTGACGCATCATCATCTCGTCTCCGTCGCTCTCGGTGGGGAGAGCCACTGGTTTTTGTTGATGTTCTGGAACGAAGATAGAGAGGTCGTTAGACTTACTGTTATTTAAGAGGTATGCTCGGTAAAACTTATGGCCGTACTCTAAAAGTGGAGACGAGACTAGCGGAGAGAAGACCTGCTTTAAACAACTATAGAACGTCGTTATTCACACATCTCCGCGCTTCAGTAAATACCACGAAGCGGAGATGTGAGCTGAACGCACGCTGGCGATGTCACGCAGTGGATATGAGAGATGTGAGCTAGTGCATTCATCTTAACAAACACTTGACGCTCGCCGCACGCAGCTCAGTTTCGCTCTAGACAGCAGACATCTCCGCTTTAGCCAGCACACATCTCCGCTCTAGCCTAGCCATTACGCATCTCTGGAAATCTTCAGTGGAGACACCCTAGCTGAAAACGTGTCGCGAAAGATCGTTGAATTTTAGGATTGGCACGTAAAATACGTTAACAAGAGAAGTATTGCGTAAATGTAGCGCATGGTTTTGTAGCATCTGTAAGATTGTCGCTGTAAATCTAGAAAAATATTGAGATTGTTATTACCAATGGTTAATTTACGCCTCCTTTTATATATGACTAGCTGCGCCCGCGGCTTCACACGCCTATCCCACGTGAACTGATTTATGGGATAAAAGCTTAGCCTATGTAGTATTCCAGGCTAGAACTACCTGTATGCATAGTTTCAGCCCGATCCGTTCAGTAGTTTTTGCGTAAAAGAGCAACAAACATACATACATGCTTATAGACATACATGTTTACGAACTTTCGCGTTTATAATATTAGTAGGATTTTAGCTAGAATGGCATGGAAAAATTAAAGCTATACGATATTTGCTCTACCATTTCCATCTTACATATCCGGGAAATAAAGCCAATATCAAAATGTTTAATCTTCAACCACTTGACTTGACAGATCTGTTTCAAACCGCATCGTAATTGAAACCTTTCCAAGGCCCATTATTTATTTTACACCATTCTTCAGATGCCTAAACTGAAAAAAGTCGATCCCGGAATAAATGAAGGGAACGTGACGTCTCGAGTGACCTTTTTACATTTTTCAAAAATTCGCCGCGCGTTACTTCCTAACGCATATGGGTGGGGACAGACCTGAGACTTCTACTGGAGCATTCGAGACTACAAAATACACCATCATCAACATTAAGTTGAGCTCCAGAAACAATCCTACTTTCATAAAATATTAGAAAAACCGTATGTATGGCTATTAATTACCTTTTACTTTGTAGAGACAAATCCGTATGGAAAATGTATTGTAGACTGCATTTAAAATAGGAAATCATCTTGAAAATAATCACGGGTGTAGGGTGAAGTGGTCGAATTGTTACTAGCAGTCTCTTCTTTGAACTTCATATTAGTTTTAGCTTACCTAGAAGAAGCACAGATATAGACACCTACCCTAGCCAAATCAAATTCTACCTACACTAGGTTCAGAACCTAGGGGCAATAAATAATAGATTCAGGCGTTACTTTGCGGAAATCCATTGTAAATATAAGAATGAAAAATATTTAGTAACAATTCCGCGAAGGTTTTTTCGCGGAATTGTTACTAAATATTTTTCATTCTTATATTTACCTAGGGGCAAGTAAGGGGCTTACCAGTGACCTGTATTATTTTGTTTTTAGTAAATAAATGTATTTGAAGAATAGTTCTGATTTCTGTTATTGTCATTATCTTTACTGATCCTATTATAATTAGTACCTAGCTAAGTCGATGGTTTGGGAATTGTAAATTTAATTTTATTACCTAAAACTTCCAAATCTACATAATATAAGGATAAGATGCTATTTGGCTAACATTAAGTTAGATTATAGCCTAGCAGAAAATCCACGTGCGAAGCCACGGGCAGAAGCTAGTAATAAAAAACTTACATTCGTAGACAAATAGGGTATCAATATTAACTCTAAAAGTTCAAAGACCTTTTGCAACCCAACCTATTCATTTTGAACAGCTATCAATAACCCTTTTGATTTACACCCGCGTTCCGCATGATTCCACCTGAACTTTTCGCGCGACATTTAGTCGCTCGTCTGCAACGCACTGCAAGGGGGGTGCACACGAGCGGTGATGGATGGCGTTTACGTGTCGACTGACGACACCATTCCCATTTTATTTTAATGCCATCGGCGTACTCGCGAGAGGCTTAAAATTGAAAATTCTCTATTTTCCTGCTGCCTATCCGCGAAATGTATATAGATATAGTGCACGGCAATACAATAGGATAGAACCTCGTCAAAGTAAAATGTTCCAAAACTCACAGTTCTCGAGTGAAGTAGTATCTAGCAAAATAAGTTCTGACGATGTTAATTGTAAAATACAATAACCTTCAAATACTTAAACGCATTTCAGATTAAAGCACGTCTCAAATGGTTATTTTTTGACATTATTCTATTAAAATCTGTCAAACATTCTTTTTTGAGAGGTGCTTAGATCTGAGTTGCATTAATAAACTAAAAATCAAGTTTTATAGTTATTCTGTGGCCCGGTGCGTCTTTCACTGCTGCTTAGGGGTCTTGGTGTCCCATCTACATACTAAGCCAGCTGGACCTTCTCAGTTTAATAATTATTCCATCAGATAATGTTATTCCATTCAGTCATCTTTCAAGCAACGACGCGGTAGCTAACAATACCTATACGCATGTAGTTTGAAAAGGTCCTATTCGATTCCGATCCTATACGAATTATATCTCTACGGTATCTGTTCCACGTTTTATATTCACAGGAGCGTCTCTATACCTCAAATTACGGGACATACCGTGTATCCACATAATCTTTATTGAAAATGTATTCTGAATATTTTATGGGTGAAAATGTGCGCGAAAAAATATGCATGATATAAAGACAGAAGATAAGAAACCAGTTCTACGTTCATTTTTTCATTTTGAAAACTCATTTTCTTAGCAGGACAGAATGAAAAAGTTCATGAAAATAGATTTTTGTATTAAATATCTTACTCTACATGCTAAAAAGTTGTTAGGACATCCTTCGTAGTATTTGTAAGTATGAAAATATACTTCTGTTAGGATATCCTACTCTCCCATTTAAAAACATAGACTTAATATAAACTAAATTATTAATAACTAGCTGCGCCCCGCGGCTTCGCACGCGTTGTTCCTATGGAAACATTAAAAGGTGATTTTCATCCCACGGGAACTGATTTATGGGATAAAAGTAGCCTATGTTTATGATTCCAGGATTAGAATTACCTGTATGCCAAATTTCAGCCAGATCCGTTTAGTAGTTTTGGCGTGAAGAAGTAACAAACATTCATCCATTCATACATCCATACAAAGTTTCGCCTTTATAATATTAGTGTGATGTGATAAGTGTGATTAACTATCTAACTTTGATCCTTATGACAGGGACAGCAATATTCTTAGTACTGTCAACTTAGTTTAGTTTAATTGTGACGACATCTGAATAAGATACCAATGTTATTTAAGTTGTATGTTACACAAGCTCTGTTTAGCTTGGGGCTAGATGATGCTGTGACATTTGTCCACCCAATGTGTTAAGGTTGCTTTTTAATGTTTGCGAGCAATATATTTGTCATCAGTACCGTATTTATATTTTTACAGCTGCTTTGAGTTATCTCTAGTTTTGCTATGAAATATTTCATCAAAATAATTTTTAACATATAACTTAACATATTACATGCACACAGATCTTACCCCATATATCCGACGTTTATTTATACCAGGCTATCTGGCAGAGATTGCTTTTGTTAGACTTATTGTATTTGTAAATTGTTTCTTAGTTTAAGTATGCAATAAAGTATTTTCTATATTTGTCTCAATTTCTAGCCCTAATCAATAAGTATCACAGGATCACAAGCATCACGTAACATTCTTCCGTCGCGTGTGGGATCGCGTGACCTCCCCACTTTATTGTGCTAAGAACTATTAACATTCCTATACGGGGAATGTTTAGATAGAACCTCCTGGAACTTATGGCACCCTGGTACTCCTGATAAAGATATCAATGGCTTTTTGATAGGCGATTGACAGGTAGGGGCTGATAGCGATGATAATGATGTGAGGAATGGTGACCCTCATAATTTGTGTCGAGTTTACAATGTTTTGATGATTGTATTTGAGGAAACTAGTATTATTGCCATTACAACATAGGTGTTTGACCTAGAAAATTAAAGCGGTGAAATTAAATAGCGAAGTATTGTACGTGGAATGTTTAGGTTTAGCCAACCTCTTGGAACGTATGGCACCCTGGTACGCCTGTTTGATACATCGCTCGGTTAGATCCATGGTTTTTTGATAGTGGACAGGTAGGGGCTGATAACGATGATAATAATGTTAAGAATGGTGCCCCTCATAATTTGGGTCAGATTTTCAATGTTGGATAGTAGTTTTGATGCTAGTTTTTAACCGACTTCAAAAAAGGAGGAGGTTCTCAATTCGTCTGTTTTTTATTGTTTGTTACCTCAGAACTTATGACTGAATACGATTTTTATGATTATTTTTATATATGAAAGCTGGTGCTTCCCGTGTGGTCCCATTTTAATTAGATTAAGTTCTGGACAGACACTGGAATCCATGAAAATTAATGAAAAAACTATAAAAATTAAAGTCGGTTTATAGTTTTTTTAAACAAAATTAATTTTATTAGACTAGCATTATTTGAATAAAATTAAATACATTGAAGTTTATATGATTTGATTGTTAAAAAATAATCTACAAACCAAATTCGAATACCTAAGTTTTTTTTATATGTGTTGCGGGACAAATACTAATAATTTCTTTATGGGACCACTGGAACTACTCTCTGTACAACTGCAAAAGAATCCATAAATAATAGATTCAAGCGTTACTTTGCGGAAATCTATTGTAAATGTAAGCTTTGTACTCAGAGCTGGGAGTGGCAACATCTCTGGTTCTGCCGTTGTTGTTTGGCGCTCTCAGTGTCAAGATCGAGTGGTGTGGGTCCCGATGATGTCTCGTGGAGAGACGAAACTAGTTGACGACTTACTTTGATAAATGTTATTTCATTTTGTATAAATGATTAATTTGTAAGAGTTTATCGCAGACGGTTTTTTCGTAGAATTGTTACTAAATATTTTTATCCTTCCATTTAAAAGAATCCATATCAAAAAAATATACATACTGCTCAGCACCTTTTTTCGAAGTCAGTTAAAAACTACAGAAATTATGTAGGATAAACACAAAGAACAAGTATTTATCAATCAGAAATAAGTTAACATAAATCTATAAATATATTTTAATCCGAATTCCACATATTATATTGACCCAAATATTATTTCAGCTCATACACAAAATTGAAAATAGACCCTTGTAAAATTAAATCGAAACAACAAAATACTCGCAAGCAAGAATAAACCCTAAAGTCGTGGTTTGAATGAAAGCGAATATCAAAGCTTACCGAGACTGCGATGCTTTGTTAATATGTAGCTGATCCTAAGGGTTTTTTCTTGCCGTTTTAGTCTCGCCTATCTTGTTGACTTCAAAAATATTAGCATGCAATTGAGCGTTACCGTTGGATGGATTTAGACCGAAAAGAGATATAAGATAGATATATGACGGCAAACGTAGCATCCCACTCAATGGATCTTTCCAACTCTCAAGGGACTAGTGCTATATCGGACCATGGTGAGAGACCATGGTCATGCATTAGAATATTCGGTTCGTAACTAGTTGCCGTGGCACGGAAAGATATCCGACTGGGCGGCCATATTAAGCGATAATCTATGAAATCATTGGATAAAACATAACCCTTCTTCGTCAGGTAGAAAGCTTACAATACCCGCTGGCCGCTATAAGCCTGCCGCGCCCTTCTGGGCGTCTTGTTCACGGTCCGCGAGGCATTCTATCAAATGTCAAGCGCTGCCCTATCCGGGTTCGCTTCCAAGTGGTCGTCGTGCCGTGAAATCAAAACCAGAGCTTTTCATACCAAGATATTGTATCGTCATGTTCTTTTGCTGGTGAAATTTGGCTGTGGACTTATTGAATTGAATTATCTACTCGGTTTTCCCGATTTCTTTTAGGTTAGCGGATTGCAAGCCAGTGCTCGGGACATATTAAATTACCTGCTCTCTAGGCTTTATTGTTTTTTAAGAAGGTACTAACTTGTGCAATGAAATACCAAAAATGTTAAGGACATTCACATAGACTATTACATTTTTGACACTTGTCCAAATAACTACTAGTTAGAATCAATGGTTACTGAGATTCTAGGAAAGAACTAAAGTAGTTTCAGTTCTTTCGTAGAATTTCATCTACACATCACTCCTTCATCTTCTAACTACTATTAGAAGATGAAGGAATGAGATAAAATAAGGCATAACTTTAGTTTATGGAACTTCAGCTATAGACAAAAAAAATTGGTTATCTTTTCAAAAGCGCTGGGTGGTTTATGTGTTCAGAAAATTTAAAACGTTTAGTTATTTTTCTATGAACTCTAACTACCAACAGAGAGCCTACTCAGTATGAACGTGCAACAAACACGTTGCGTGTCATACACACATTTTAAATTACACACAAATTAATTATCATAAACATTTTACAGTTTCGTAATAGCATTTTTTAAATTCATTAATGCTATAATGGTGTTAATGGCAGTACAAAGGTTTTATTTACGCCCATGATTTGAATAATGACCCTTGTTTCTTGTTTTGTTTATAAAATTACGAAGAAACTTTACTTTATTTAATAGTCTAGTTAAATTATTAAATTTTATAAGTAAATGAAGGTAGAAAATAAATAAGGAAGACATAGTTAATTCGGTTATATAATTAAAAAATACAGCATTGCAAAAAAAAATAGTATGTAGATAATGGAGTATAATTAAAGATGGGTCGGTAAAAGAAGATAATGTATACCAAAGGGTTTAATGCATAACCAAATAAAATTACATAAGCAAATATATTCCATACAGGATGACGTTCCTGAACACATTTAAAAAGTTTAGACATGCCTTGTCAAACTTTGTAAACCCAAACATTTCGGCTTTTACACCTTTTATGCGCGGCAGACGAAATTTTTTACTACCAAAACTGTGTGGCACCCTGCCAATACAACGTCGTCTTTCGCCACACTTTTTCAACACTTCACGTTAAATTAAACTCTACTCCCTGGTAATAAAACACTGCATGGGCATTCGAGGTGTAAGGCTAAGTTGGTTGTCGCAGTATTGTTTGGTAAAATGATGGCAATAAAATATACAGGAAAGCCTTCAGAACTATCCTGTTCGAGCATTTTCGTTAAAATAACTTGATTTCCCCTTTCAAGGTGCACGGGAGCATGAGCGTCGGTGATCGAGCTTAAATTGTGTTTATGTGGGACCTTACATTTTTGCTGTCTCGTCTTCAACTCATTTTCTGACAATAATATGAAATTCCGGTGCATTCCGGTGCTAAGTGCATTCGAATATTGATTAACTACCCTTTCTCGGCCTTTTCATCCCCGAATTATCCTTCGTGGATAAAAAGGTCTTAGATGAGATGATGATGATGATCATAATGGTAAGCAAAGATCCTCCCAGATACATGAGTAATAGCTAGTTAGGGAAACATTCCGATCAAAGTAACCATGTCCTATGCAAGAGCTTAAACTTTTTCATTCATATCCACACAAAAAGGGTTTGTACATAAAAATCCCTACATTACGGTAAAAGCAAAGGGATGACTCATAACACAAGGTATTAATAAAGAGTTGGTCTGTCCCTTTGTGTACAAAACTCTTCATTAGAGATCAGAGCATTGTTGTGAGGCTTTTGTGGACGAATCGTGGCGGCGGGCTTGATGCAAGTCAGGAAAATATGGCGGTTGCTGGATATTTTATTTTTCTGCTTACTTACTTTGTCACTTAGGATTTGGTTTATCTTGCGGTCAATTGTGGCTTGCGCCTAGAAGCTCGAATAGTTGAGCTTAAGATGTATTAGGATCAAGGGTTCGAAAAGTCTAGTGATCAAAAGATAATGTAACCGTACTATTGCTAGTTTCCTTAGCCTATTCCATTCCATAGCTGGGTAAAGATCTCCCCAAATCTTTCTTTCTCATTATTATTAAAGGTAGCAAAATTTAAAGAGTCAACTCAGAAACTTGTTGTACGGATTTTTCACTGAAACTTTTTAGACGTTTATATAGCAACCACTTGTCAATTGGACTTCAATTTAATACCACACAACTTGATATCAACGTTACTGCCGTCATGAAAAATTTTCGACAGGCATATGCGATAATACAAATAATATCCCAAAAGATCCAAAAGTTCTATAAAACTTTTAAATCAACAACTTATGCAGTGTAGGATTAGATATATAGATAACTCTTTATTTTATTACACAAACATAAAATACAATACAGAAGCACATGTAGAGGATCAAGGAAGGACAGCCGAAGAAGCCTTATCACTTTGAGCGATCTCTTCCAGGCCTTGGGATGGGCAGGAGATAAGAAAACAATATAGACTATGGCATTTTAAAAACTTAAGGAACGAAAGAAATATAAATAAACCAGTTCATACCTACCTACTTACCTAAGTATAATAACTAAATTACAACAAAAAGCCGTTATTCAGTGTTTTCAGCTCGGATTAAGCACATAAACGTCCCATAAACATTTAAAATCCCCTCTACCAAAAGCAATAAAGCTACTTATTCCAAACTTTGATATACACATCGCAAGCTGCTAACTTCACCTTAAATTTAACCCTCGGCTGCTTAAAGGGGTGATAATTTATACCCTACAATCTTTTCCCTCTCAACTTTAGCTTTGACATTTATAAAATACGTATAGTAATCTGCTTCCGCCCCCAAAGCTCGACCTTGTGACACCATAAAGAGGAATTCCCTACATATTTACGACAAGTTTTGGAAGTAACAGTCTTTTATTTCCTTACTTTTGTATAAAGTACAGGTTTAAGAATCAAGACAACATGTGTATGTGATTTACACACGAGATTTTCTGCTGTTGTCGTAATATATGGCTTTCTTATATTACAATCTTTGTCTTTGTTACTAAAATTATAAAAATAAAATCTAGTGTAAATGATAATCTTGGCTCTAAAGGACTTGATTATGGTCCGAACCAGGCGTTCCTATAGATCAAAACCTTTATACCACACATCATTAATGAACACAAAAAATATGCGCAATGTAGCTCCCGTCTCATCAAAATATGACAGCTGAGGTTTTAAAATTCCCAAAGCCATTATTTACAGCAGGTTCAAAATAAAACATATGAGCCCCGACGGGTAAGGGAATAGAAACGTCGTGAAAAAATATGGCGTTACAGGAAACGAATACAAATATGAATAAAGCAAATGTACGGAAGTATTTTGGAGTACGCGAAAATGAGGAAAACCAGATCGGTGCGACCCCGATTTACAGCAATAGGGTTCGTTCTGAAATACTGATACTTCTAGAGATAAATAAAGTGCAAAGAATGAACAAATAGAACACCCAATTTGACTGACTAGGCTAGGCGATGCCAAACATACGAAATTTCGTCATGGGCAATTATAATGTTATGTTACTACAAAGCCAATATATGTGTCGCAGCCGGAACGTAGAATTAGCCCGTTTGTAAAACGGCTAGGCCGTTTACAAAACGGCGCCATTCAGCTAAATGCCTAGGCCGATTGTAGAACGATCGGTGAAATCAACGTTCTACAATATGGCTGATCATCTGAATTAGCCCGTTTAGGGAATGGCTAGGCAGTTCACCGTGCTTAGGCCGATCGTCAAATGAAGATAACTGTTTCTGTGTACGAGGCTCCGTCTGCGCAGAATCTACAGTTACCTACATATTATATTTTATTACCGGCTATGACATCAATTATCTGCCAAGGAAAGTTGCTTAAAAATTGGGTTCGGAGGTTAGCTCAAACAGAGCCAGCGATACCTAACTACCTACAGTAGAACACAATTTTAATAGTTGGTCGTTTGGTTCCTACCGTACATACCATAACATGCAGTTAAACAGCTGTTACTTTATATTTACTACATCCTCAACCTCAACAACTTGTACTACTAGACGCAGACTTCCCCTGATTAGCTCCTTATTGGCGTTTGTACCATGAGGGGTAATGACCATAAACTTCACGCCTGTGCTCTACGCTTGGCATAGGGATTAGGGATTGCAGTTCGGTGGAAAATTGTTCAGCAGAGGCGCTGCTGCAAACCCTCGGTGGATATCCCTTGGGGTGGTGCAAATTCTAAGCCAGCACCACACGGCCACATTATTACATTACCTACCTACTTCAATTTTATTGAGGTATATTAAAGATTAGATTTTACAGAAGCTAAATTTTATGCACTGATTTTGATTATTATATAATATTATTAATAATCTGAGGCACTGTGACACTACTATGGGATTCAAATAAAATACGTTTTACTTTAATCCCATAAAATACATTTCTTTGGTACCTACATTTCAGTGTTCTGAAGTTTGGTTAGGAAATATTTAGGCAGGTATTTCTCGCACAAGCAAAACCGCGCGCCATTACTACTAATTAGTAATCCATGGTATAAAAAGATATAGCCGTTTTACAATCGGGCTAGGTTTGAGTCAGCCAAATCGTTGAACGTTGAGCGTTTTACAATTGGCCTAGCCATTTAGCTGAATGGTGCCGTTTTGTAAACGGCCTAGCCGTTTTACAAACGGGCTAATTCTACGTTCCGGCTGCGACATATGCATAAGAGATAAACTAACACAATTCATAATTAAATACGGTACTGATTTATGACACACATTCAAATCCCAAAGCTGCCATTCAAGAGTCATAGCGACATACATAAATTACCATTGAAGGTATCATTGCGATACCAACGTATCTACATAACTATGTACGTAAGTACAATAAATTCACACTGAAACAATACACAGACAGACCGTGAGATATGAGCAAGGGTGGAATTAGCTGAAAAGAGCTAAAGCTGGCTCACTACTGTCTATGAAATAATACAAATTAGAAGTGTCTTGCACCTGGTTGTTGCTGATGGCGTCAAAATTAGCGCCCTGTATCGAGCTAAATCATCAATGTGGTCCGACAATATTACAAAACAATAAAGTCGACTAAGAAGACACCCATAAAACAGAATCACACTAACAATTTATTACGAACAAATTCTGAAATAACTGATGGGAACAATAACCAAATAGAAAAGATTGATATAAATAAGATGTTGTATTCATTTCGATACACTTATATTATTAGGTATAAAACATGAATACAAAATATCGAAAAGTTTTTCAACACTTTGTGATGACTGATCGTGCTGCCTCAGCCAAAACTGTGGAGGAGGCTGCCTTATGTCAGATTGTGGCGTCGACTCCTCTAGGATTAACTGGGGCGGTCTAGTCACTGTTTTGTGTTGCTGAATTACGTGAACAGATTCTGATGCTATCTCATGATTGAATTGTTTCACGTTGTCACATGTGCAACATATGTGTGACTTCGACAGGTACATGGACCTAATAAGGTTTTCCTAGATGAGCTTAGGGACAGTTAAAAAGTAAAAGGAGAAGCTGAATTGCAAAGTTTAAGAGACTTTTTATCAATGACTAAGGTAGGTACTTATTGAATAACAGACAGGTTCTTACATAAATAAATAATACAACTATCGGGATGCGTGGAATAAAAAGCTTTGATTTTTGTTAATATTTACTGTGTCGCGTTATGTTCCGAGAAGTTGAACTAAACTGCTAAGTTAAAGTTCAATTTTCTCAATTTCTATATATATAAATAACGCACTTGGAACCGTCAATATGCGCTTTTAATCTAAGAAGCTAACAGAAAAGCGAAAACTAAAAGTGAAATTATGCATCGTATCATAACTATTTTACAACTTGCAAACAAACAATTCACAAGAAATAAGCATGTTATAAATCCGCCATGTTCACGAATGAATTGAACAATGTTTATTGCCATCAAAACACGTAACCGAGCTGAAGTTTAGCTTCCGTAGAACGATTTGAACAATAGCATTCAGCTTATTACGTGTTCCGCCTGTCTCACTGTCATAATTCAACTATCCTAAAACTCTTGTACTTTTCACTGAGCGCTTGCTTCGAGGAAATTCAAAAGCGTACGTTTCTGGAACTTTGTAAGTGTGTACTTGAAATGTCTTCAGTTGATCGTTAACGTTTCGTGTTCCCTTTGTTTTTGTCTGTGGAGGGCCTTGTTGTTTTGATTGTTGCTGAATGAGGAGTACCTAGAATGCTGTAGACTTTTTCAAGTGATGCAAGATGGGAATTTTGTGTCTCTCTAATTATGCCGGTAGCCTTGATTTATTTATATTTTTTAATTATTTATATTTTAATTTGTATCTTATTGCATTATTGAAAGTACCTTGATGATGAAAAAAGAAATCGATCCGTAAAAATATGCTCCTACTAAATATTTAAATTTTTTCTCGTCTTCCCTTTGCATACAGGAAAACAAAATAGGTCGAAGTAAATTTCCCACGTCAACCCCACAGCAACAATGCGGAATAGCAAAAACGCGCACCGATCGTTGCCCTCTTTTATTTCTATGCAAATCTACGTAATGATATTTTTGTCGCGCAAGTTGCGGTCGAGATTTACGGCGACTCCCGCGGGAGGCGTCTTATCGAGCGATACGAGAATAGGGCATTGAATAAGTATTGAATCGCATCTGTTTTCTCGCAAAGGGGGTTTCTGATAAAGATAAAAAGCCGGAAAACACAGCGGAAAAAACCTGCTTTCGAGTTTTGCAATCTGAATTTGGTATAGAACGTGACTTGCATTTTGCTTTATTTGTTTTTACTACAAGAAATACCTGAAAGACTAGGGTTTTATGACACATCACATATTTACTGTTGGTTGGGTTGTCACGATATTTGAAAACGAAGCGAACAAGAAAGTTTTCAAACAAAAGTCCCAAAGGACCCGGACACAAAAGATCGGAGTCCAAAAGTCAGTAGCCAACCCTATTCTGCATATGTTTCCAGGAAGCAGGAAATCGCTTACGATACGTTCCACGATATGCAAGGTTTCGTAAGAATATTGGTTTCGGAATAGCGAGCTCGGAGGTATGGACTGCAGCAAATGGAACGAATAAACGGTTATGAGATTACGATTATTTTGTTTTAACATGTTTGCCTTAATGACTTAAAAAAACAATCTTACTATAAAATACATAATATAAGATAATCTAGAGGAAAAAAAGCTTGGGACGGATTATTCTCCAACTAGAAAATTAACAACTAACTGGCTAAAGGTTTCTTCGTCGATTCTTTACTTTAGTCTATATACCGAAGCGATCAAAACAAAAAATAACACCACCATTTCCGTGTCAGTGTGATTTTTTAAATATAATTTGACTCTTTTTTATAATAAATATATATTTTTTTATAATAAAAATTATCTATCTATGTAGTGTATTGTTTTATGTATATCATTTATCTAGTACCCATAACACAAGCTCTGCTGAGCTTGGGGCTAGTTAATGTTGTGTGAATTATCCAAAATTATTTATTTATTAATTTATTATTTATTTTTTAAGTTTATGTTTATTGTATTTATGGAAATAAAATAAAATTGACTTACGTATACATAAGCATTCTATAGTGATGATATTTAATTGTGCAGTTATGTAGGCCATTACTCTGCATAAACATGTTACAAGTAGGTAATGACATGGGACATGACTGATAACTTGCGTTATTTTGTTGTTCAGTTAAATGTTGACCAAGTTATTGAGAACCCTAACACGCTAATACAGACTGTCAAACCTTTCATTACAAACGTTTATGATGAATCGGCCTAAATGTAATGCATCAATATGATTTCAAACAGTGACAACCCTACGAGCCCAATAGTGGTCGCAAATACGAAGTCCAATATTAACATTTATATTCGTGAATGGATTGTGCAGCTCATTAATACGTTATTAATATAGCGATAAATAAATGGTACAAAGTTATGTCGCGAAATAATATGTGCTTTTGTTGGCCATTTATCAGCAGGTTTATCATTGAGGTTTTAAGCTGGTATTTTAATATTGAAAATCTTTCATATTAATTGACTTTAAACATTAATTGAAGAGTGCGGCTTATTGATATTCGTTTTGTTTGTGATTGTGTTTAACTATGTTTGTACATTGTTTGGTTTCGCAATATGTGCACTGTTTGATTAATTCTTGGCCTTTTATCTCGCTTAGGTACACGATCAGTCGTTTCTCATCTCCATGATTTTATACCACATCCAATTACTGAATATGTTCTTTTTATTTTTTACTGGCGTTTGTTACTTTGCTTACCACTAAACCAACTTCTACATGTCATGCTCTATGCAACTTCTTCACTACTTTGCATATTTTTAATAATTTATCTAGTACCCATAACACAAGCTTTGTTTAACTCTACTTAAAACTGTGGTAATCCTTGCCTGTGGCTGCGTGGTAACTATTCAACATTATTTTTCAAAGAAAAGCTTCTGCCTACGGTTTGGAACGAGTTTATCGGCACTAAAAAGTAGTCTATATGTTATTTCAAGTCTATTCAGTAGTTATAGCGATGTCTTCGGCACATCTTTACAACAGATATAAACTTTCACCTTTATAATATTAGTAGGATGTTCTCAAATTCCACTGTGTCAAATCAAACTAGTTAAACACGAAATGAGATACTCTCATTTCGTAAACACAATATGTACACGAAATTTTACCAGCTCTCGGGCAAATGTCTCGATGCAGTATATTCGCGACACGATTTAGGCTGGCCGTAGTCATACCTCCACGGTGTAGCGACAGCGTGCGCTAATGGCAATGCAAATGCCTTGTTTTGTCGTGATGAACGAACTAACGTGATGCTTCATACATTTCGTTATTGCTTGTCTCTTTTGTGTTTATTGACAGGCCTTGATAATATTAAAAGTTTGTCTTTATTGTATTAGATGTCACATGGTGATATTTTGTTGTTAGCTGGTTCTTAATGATACTTGTCGTAGGTTTTTACTCTGGTATTGGAAAGTTCCTATGGCCGTGGATTTTTAGACCAAACCGGAGGAGGGCGTTGTAATTCGCGATATTTTTTATTGTTTTGATCGGTAGGTCATTGACACTAAATTTGAAACCAATGTAGGACGAGGTCTATGTAGTTACAACTTACACAAAACTTTGCGTTGACATTATTCATTATTTCACTCAACTCATATTTGTTCAAATTATACTTTACTCTGATCGACGAACGTATGTACGTCAATCTCGTTATTGTCCGCTTCGCTTAGAAAAAGTACAATACCATTTCTACATTCATTCTTATTCACAACATTTTTCAAATTCAAAACCTGTTTACCGTTACATTGTCCCGCAGTGTACCGAGTGCATCACGCTCTTCTTTTTAATCACCGCGTGTAAAAACAGTTTTAACAGTTGTTTTCAGCGATATTGCTTTATGGCCGTGTGTGCCGTGTCTATAGCTTTGAAGCTCTATCTACACAGTTCTATATCAACCTACATGTTATGTATTACTTAGTTAGTTTTTAGTAGGTATCCGTGCGTTAACTTTGAACTTTGTTTGTGTGTTATTTCAACACAAACAAGGTTCGTCGTTAACCCGCTTACATTCACAATGAATTCGACAAACTACGAAAGTTTTTTAAGTTATTAAAGTGTTAAATATCCTTATTAACAAAATAATTACAATTAAAATAAAAGAAACAAATTAGAATTCGTATTGAAACCATTTAGAGATAGATACAGTTTGGTAGCTAGCTACAAAAGAAAGAAATTGTTACAAACGGGAAAACGATAGTCATAGTTAATCGAGTTCTGGAACAAAAAATGTTTGGGAACTGATGAAACCGATACCTATTCGAATCTCGATTTGAAATCACGGATTTTATAAATATCCATTCGCTCTAAATTTATTAAGTAGATAATTAACAATTTTAATGTGTAGAAGCATACCTATCGTTTAAACTTTTGAGACACTTAAAAATGCACAACGTAAAACAATCAGTGCAAGTTACAAGTGGAAATATAGGTATAGTATTAAGATATTAAAGTACCTATTTCGGTATTAATTATACTATATGCATTCAGGTTAAGATAACGGTAAATGAAGCCTCATCGTCAGCCTATACAAGTCCACAGCTAGAAATATGAGTGCATCCCATAATGACTGCCAAAGCACCCTGTCTTCTACTTGGTACATCCAGTACCAGGCAGATTCAGTCTTTCACAGATCATCACCCCACCGGTCTGATAGCTTCCTACACTACGTTTTCCGAGCACAGTAACACGTTTACCGCAGTGATTGTCGGTACTTCGCCAGATATGTCGCTTGTCCAGCTTCCCGTTTTCTGGAATGTACCGGTACCTATAATCAACTGGACCTCCTCGGTGTCACTCTCACACCAACTTTGAACTTTGGCACATTCATCGAGTCGAAGGCCAAAACAGCAGCCATGAAGCTAGGGGTCCTAAATAAGGTTAAGCGACACTTCACACCGGGACAGCTTCTATCCCTTTATCAAGCACAGGTCCGGTCTGGTTTGGAGTATTGCTGCCATGTTTGGGACGGCTCGGCCAAGTACCAGCTTGCAGCCTTAGACTCGATCGAACGAAGAGCCTTTAGACTCATTGACGAGCAGTACCTTGCAGAGACTAAAGTTCAAAGTCTCGAAAACCGCCGCAAGGTTGCTTGTCTCTCGATCTTTTATAGGATACATTTTGGAGAATGCTCACTTGAACTACATGACCTGATCCCACCATCCCCCTCCTACTCCAGGACGAGCAGACGCACAGCGCAATACCATCCATACTTGGTGGATGAACCCTCCACTCGCACTAAGCGGTTTTCCTCCACCTTTATTATTCGCACCGCAAAGGAATGGAACTCGCTCCCTGCCTCTGTTTTTCCGGCCAATTACAACCTGGGTCTCTACAAGACAAGGGTGAATAGGTATCTTCTAGACCTTCGTGATACACCGTCGGCCTCATTTTCGCTTTCCATCAGGTGAGATTGCGGTCAAACAAAGGTCTATTTACCGTAAAAAAATAAAAAATAAATATGGCTGGCTAACTAATTACTTCCATAGTGGTTAATTTCTGCCTGTAGCCCACAATACCAAATCAAACAAAATTAGTGAACATACCAACCACCGAAAAGCCCTTATCAAGCATACAAACAACATTCGGTGATAAACACTGAATGCGTAATGGGAATGCAAATGCAGCGTTTATTGGTCGTTGTTTGTGCTAGGTGGCGGTGGTGTCGCTTTGGATCTAGCTGCGGTTTGTTGATGCGGCTGCTGGTTGATTAAATTGTTTTAAAATGTTGCTTTATTTTATTGGTTTTGTATTGATTATAGATAGTTTGTGCGATCCTTGTCCTTTTGCTCTACGTTTTGTACAAGTTAGAGCAGTAAAAAAACATTAAATTACCATAACGCCTAACAAATTACGTCAAAATACGAGCGCGCTATCTCCTGGAGAGGGCTTGACAGATAAAGCATTGTAAAAGTCAGGGAGATAGCTCGACAGATGGGGCATGGGAAATATTTATAAAGAGTAGCTGTTAAAACAGCTACGCTTTATAAATATTTCTCAACTGCTGGTTGTGTGGATTGCACAACATCGGCTAGCCCCAAGCTAAGCGAGTAGTATAACTACTAGATTACTGATATACGAAAAATTATATAAAAAGATGCATTTTCTTAGAAAACTTTTGAATCCATCATGGTTACACTCATTCAAAGCTCAAAACTCAAATCATGGTAAATACCCCGTTCTAAATGATTTTTTATTATACCTAATAAATACAATAATAAATCAGTAGAGTCCAGGATTCTATTTATTTTGTATTCTTGAACAAATATATTGACTTATGGATATCTACCGGGGGGCGGGCAGCAGCAGCGTGGGGATTATGGGCATAACCCTCCATGAGATAAACGCTTATAGGCTATATAAGGCGCATAATAAGGCGCTTATCAGGGGAGGTCTAAGTCCATCAGTGGACTAATAAAGGCTGTGCAGGTAGATATACGAGTAGATATTCAGTAATCAAAGAAGCTGCCGGTAGTTTCATTTGTTATCCAGACAATTTTCTGAATCTGAAGATTCAGGCAGTCGCTATGATATAAGTACTTCTTCAACACAGCGTCCAACTTTTAGGTTACTATCACAATAACTTCAGCGAATCCATCTTCAAAACCGCCAAGTAGTTTCACGGAAGACAATTCGGGTCTAGATAAACATTCGTCTACAAAGTCTGATGTTTGAAACTCTGAAACGCGTTACTCAACACTTGCTTCATATAAACAGTAACAAAGCACAGAAATGAGCATCGCAGTAATGCGAGTGTCGGAGTTTAATAGCGCGTCGTGAAGACAGCTGAGCTCAGGACAAAGAACTGCCGATTGTCGAGGAACATGATGAAATGTTAAAAGACTTCACTGAAAGACGGTTTATTGTTCACGTTCAAGAGAACTTGTTCATAGCTTCATCAAACAGATGTTCGATAACAGGTGTTGGGAGAATTTTTTGGAGAAAAGTCTTTTTGACAAGGTAACTAGGTCTTCAGGCCAGGATCTTTCGTGCGCAGATCAAACGTTCTATTGAAAGTTCTGGTTGCTCACTATAATAATAATTATAAATCATTTATTTGAGACACAAACAGCTTAGACATACTTATTTCTAAGGGTCACTGATTCACTAAACACATCTGTTGATGGATTCTATACTCTTAATTTTGTGGAAATCCACTCTTATCCATGGCCGGGATAATCAGTCATGAATCCACTTTCGCGGCTCCCAAAAAAACTTTGTAAGTACCTACCATATATTATAAAAGTGAAAATAGGTAGGTAAGTTAATAAACGTACGCCTGTTACTTTTACACGCCCAAGCGGTTGAATGCGTCTAAATCAGGAAGACGGAGAGAGAAAACCCAACCCGGGGACGGAAAAATACAAAACGGAGAAGCAAAGCCGCTGGTCTAGCTAGCAAAACCCATAAATCCAAGTACCTTTGAAAAAGTAGTTTTTTAAGAAAGCTACATTATACTTACCAAATTTGTTTAAATGTCAACTTGTTTGTTCTCCCGAAACCTTAAACGCTTTTGTTTTCCAAACCAATATACATATTCTGATAAAATCCTAGCTGTATAAAATACCAGCACGATAAAATCTCACCATTATCAGGTATTATCCGGCAGATGCTTTACATCCAAACTGTTATCGGCTGTCACGAGCAGCTGTGGAACGATCGAGAGAATGGAATTTTAAATAGAAACATACTTCTTTACGCTAATCTTGCTCACAATACGGGGAACGACTTTACTGATTGTATCTGTTGAGGGGTTTGTAATGGTATGTAGAGTTTAATGTCTTGTTTAGACAAAAATACTTAAGAGTAGGTTGCTGAGACAGAATTGCATAACACGAGAGCCTGAGAAGCTTTCTATGTGATCAATAGACTTTCGTTTGACCAAAATGTCAACTGATTCCATCAGTGACAATAAAGCCGACGACATATCACACTTAAAAGACACCTAGGTTATAAATGAGGACATTATTATTGACGACCTCTGTAGCGCGGTGGGCGAAGGTCCGCCTGCGACGCAGGAGGTTGCGGGTTCGATTCCCGCCTCGGGACAAATGTGTGTACGATCTGCAGATATTTGTTCAGGGCGTTCTGGATGTTTTTCTATGTATAATAAAAAATATCTATCTATGTAGTGTATTGTATTATGTATTTCAGTTATCTAGTACCCATAACACAAGCTCTGCTTAGCTTGGGGCTAGATAATGCTGTGTGAATAGGGTATATGCATGTGATTTCAAAATGGCTATAAAAATATATACGTATTCTCTATTGATATAGAAACATATCTGCATATTTATTTTTGCGTTTTGAGATGTTTTTATTGTAGAATTTAACCATTGAAAAATTGATATTTTAAATCTCAATCGCAAAATTTCGAAACGCTACTCACATTGACTAGAGCGGACGTGACATCACTGTACGCATTTCTTCTTTTTTTATTCTGCTTGCTGCACCTTGATTTGACACTATTCTGCCCACTTGACATTTCGTATTGTCGATTATTTTCAGTTTTTTCGTAAAACCTCTTTCCTGAGATGATCACTACCGAGGTCGTCACCAAAGGTTTTAATCAAGTGCGTACGTCGACGTCACATAAACATGGCGCCAATATGGCAGCGTTTTTATCACCCGAAAATGATTGTAGTTTTGATTTGTTTTTTTTACCTTGTTAATGCGAAATTCAGTGAGCGTCTTATCATTCCTGGGTTAAATAAAGACCTAAAGAATCGATTAAAACAATAAAAAAAATCGATGCATATACCCTATTGTCCAGCATTATTATTATTATTATTATTCATATTTTTTGTTTAAACGTTCCTATTTATAAGTCTCATTGTTCTGGATAAGAACTACAAACATCCTTGATGACTCTGATTATATGATCTTGTTAATACAATCAGTAATTTTTTAACGCTTTTTACACTTTTTTAAAGATTTTATTACTGTACAGTGTAAAGGGTAGCCAAAATTTAAAAGAAATGTAGATCTATAAATTTAACTACCGCCGCTGCAAAAATTTAATTGCCTAAAATGAAAAAAAGTTCCCAAAACACCATTTCAGTAGTCTCATTTAAATACATTCTAAGGTATAGATGACAAGAAGGGGGCGCCATAATTTGCATAATGTAATCAGTTGGAAGGGCGAACCGATGATTGAGGCGGTACTTTGCCCTACTTCGGGCATGGGCAAATCTTTAAAAAGTCCGCGGAGATAGACGCTTCGATTGTGTCGAGGATTCGGAGCAATTGATTGTGTAATTGAATTTTAGGGGTGAGATAGTTTGGACGAAATGGGTCTTTAGCCACAAATTTTATTAGATTGATATAAAATTTGTAAAGTTATACGCTATATTAAAAAAAAGATTGATGTTTTGATACTATAGTGCGTAACCCTCGCTCGACACGGGGTAATTTCTTAGATATCTAATAATTTAACTAAAATTGTACGACTTCTACGGGATTTAAACCAATTTTATTTGATTTTTTAAAAGATTGATGAACAAAGTAGGACTCGTTTTTACAATAATTGTAATTCAATTATTGAAACTACTGCAGACTGTTTCAAACAATCTTCTTAAGTTCAACCAGGCCAATTTAATCCCCCCCAGCCATATTAATTACCTTCACCTCTAGCAAGTGTTGTCTGCGTCAGTTTTTTTCTTAAAACAATAGAATAAGTCTTTCATTTCCGTATGATCACTAATAGCCCCACATTCCTCACATTACAAAACAGATTGAGTCCTCGAATACATTTCATCCATCCATCTCCTCGACAGCTGAGAAATGAGAATCGATATACAATCACGTGTTCTAAATTTAAATATTGTCTTTTTATCGTTTCCGCGTAAGACAAGATGTAAATCCTCCTTTCGAGTTAGGTACTCTTTGTATTCATAGGATGAAAGGAGATATCAGGTGCGTGCCCCCACTTTTCCCCCCTCCAGTCTTGGCCAATTCCTCTCAGCCTTTTAGGAAATTATGAGCATTTTTAAATTGCTGGTCGCTTGCTATTGGGCTACGAACGCAGATGTTGACGAAGAAACCTTAGTCACGAAATAAGAGACAACACTAAAGATTCACGATAGTAGATACATATAATAATTAAATCATTAGTGAATGCTTTAGGAAGACAAAATAAGATATTGCAAGACCAATTGGTTTTTGCTTGTTATGCCCAAAATCTTTACGATCGACCGAAGTTCCATTTTAACCTGGAGCTTCGTCTTTCTTTGACACCGTTGTTTATTCATTTTGTATTCACCTCTCTCGTCAGTCGTATATTTCGTGGCCCACAATTTCCTTGTTCATCCTATCTTCATAGCTTCAGTTGTACTTTTTCAAAAGGTTTTAATGTCTCCATCTTTGTGCCTGTCTGTTATTAATCTCTGAAAAAGTACCTAAACGACAATGAGCAAAAATGTTCATTTTAAAAACATTAAGCCTTTCGCTTGATGAAATTTTTAATTATTTTTATTCTTTCGCCTTTCTCAGCTTCATTAAGATGTCCAGTTTAATCTGGGCAGTCATTTTTTTGGTTAAAACAAAAGTGTTTAGCCGTTGTTTCGTTAAACTTAGCCCTATGATTAAACGTGAAAGTTAACGAAGCGTGATTTTACGAGAGCCTGAAGTTCGTGGTTAGATTTACTTTTCCTCATTCTTTGCTTTTAAAAAGTTTTATTGCTGTAAAGATTCTTGTTCCAGTTGTCCTTAGTTATACGTGTACATCGTTGAAGTGACAAGAATCATTGGTATCGTTTCACTGGTACGTTAAGTTTTATTCCATGGTTCATATTCATACTTACCAAACACATAATCCCTCATCGTCAAAGTCGATTTTTTTGCGATATTATTTGATTTCTTTTTAATTACATACAGAATTAACTTAAGTATTAATATTGTAGATTTTGTGCTCGCATAACGCAACAATTGAATGTTGGTTATCGTGGAAATTGAATTGAAACATAATAGGCCGGCATTTACAGCAGGTAGCCCTCCGGCATATGGAAATTATCGAGTTTTATTCAACAACAAATAAACAAACACGTATAAATCAGGCTGGGTAATTTATGTTGTTAATTTTTGGTTTATTGCTAGAGAAATTATCATACGGTTTGTGGCGGTAAAGTTTGAAATGATGATAATATGCCTTATCAACGCTACTTTTTATATATTGTCGACTGTCAATAATTCACATAGTAATAAACACGCGAAACTTACTGAGAAAATGAAAAGCTGCAGGAAAGTTTAGGAGCGATCGGCAGCTTAATTGTAAGTCCGAAGTAGCCGAAGTTTAACTAGGTTAGTTACGTTTACCTTTGTTATTTCAGTGTTCAGGGTACGGGATACAGTACCCTGTAAACTTTAACCTTAAACTTATATAGTAAGACTACAGAGAGGCAAGTCATCATCACTGATAGCCTGACTTCACCCACTGCTGGCAATAAATAAATAATGCTGCTAAAATAACGTCACCTGGTCCCAAGCTAAGCGGAGTTTGTGTTATGGGTACTAGTTAATTGATATCAATTGGTACCATATATCAATTGGATTAAGTATATACTTAATACACAAAGGCACCACAGGAAGAACAAAAATGTGCAGATTTTACAATATTTTAAAAGAGTTGGAAATCGAATTCGCAACATCCTGCGTTAACTGAGAATTTTTAGTCGTTATTTCTATGATTTGATAATGCAAATTTTAAAAATATATTCATTGACTTATTCCTTTAGCAATCCTTACAGAATAAGATACAAGTTTAAAGTGCTGGAACATTTTCCGGTATGAACTTAGATCTCAATTTTAGTTTGTTTTTTATCTTTAAAAAAAAAAAAAAAAAAATTATATATTTTTGTTATGTAGTAGTTTATTAATGTTTCTTAGGTTTAACCATATCTTCTATTACCTATATTTTCAATGTTTAACTTTGATTTCATTTATTAATTTAGTATATAATTTATATAATTTAAAGAAAGTATTGTGTAACAATGTTGTGTCCGCCTATTATAAGCGTATTTAGAACCTGCCTAGATACTAAGTTAAAACAAAATGCTTTATAAAAAAAAAAATATAATTTTAAAAATAAATATAATTTATTTCTGTAACAGTTTTACAAAAATATTGTAGCCGTAGTAGAGACCTTCATTTAAGTAAAAGTACTTGTGTTAGAAGGTCTCGCTCTTCTATAACAGACATTACAGATTATTTATCTAAGTCTTTAACAGAAATATAAAAGGAAAATATAGTTTATAATCTACTAATACAGTTTATAGTCTAGCTTAAAATCTAATTATGTCTATTTTAACAAATAATTAACGGAAAGTGCGATTTTGTTTAGTTAGTAGTATGAGTAGTAAGTGCGTGTTTGATTAGTGTGAGTGGTGTCCTGGGTCCCCTGAGAACACCAGTCTCATGAGAGTCTGGGTAACATGGAACCCAGATTTGATAACACATTTTCTCGTAAACACAAACAATATTATTACACTTGTAGGTTGCTATGATGAACAAATAAATATAGTTAATATAGTGGTGTGTGAGTGCATGTGTATAAATATATAGATATAGAAATATATATAATATGTGATAAGTTAATAAAAGACGAAAGATGGGTTCCCCGAGGACACCAGTCTCTTAAGAGTCTGGGCAACGGAGGACCCAATTTACTTAAGATAAAACTCTCATGAGCGCTTCCACCTCTTCGTAAGTTTTTGTTAACAACCATTTCGTTATCACTTGTTTACTGTCGTACAATTTTAGGGGATAGATATTTAGCTGTTTATTGATAAGGTTATAAAGATAGATATTTATGTATACGCTGTTGGCGTTCCTTTTTAATAAATAAATAAATAAAGATACAGGGAAATACCGCACTTTCCGGAAATCTACCACAACTTCTAACTCCCGCAATACGACTTGTCGTATAATGAAATAAAATAGTGTCTTGCCTAATATTAATTACCCACGAACACGGCAGGATTACGAAGTAGGTCGATGGCACGGGTAATAGGGATAAACTTTGTTTGGTAAATATAATTATGGGGTGGCTAAAGTGGTTGGATAAGTATATTGGGTGATATAATGTGATTATCTCTGTTTATTTTACTCGGAGCTCGGTTTTCAATTTCAACTGTGTGGCCTCTGATTAAATCAGTATGATTTGTTTGTAGTTTGTGATTTTTATAAATTCGTTTTAAAACTTTTAAAGCTGTAATGCACATTCCGTTTCTTGTTTTTATAGGTTTTAAGATGAAGGACTTATTTCTCAATGAAATAAGTCCTCCATCTAAAACTACGTACATTCTATAATAATATATATAAATATTATATATAGAAAATGGGGACCCATGTCAAATGAGAAGGCTATAGGAGTTTTTCTCAGTTCTATGTAATTAATTCAGCATTTATTTCTCAAAAGTCCCAATCATCTAAAATAGGCACCAGACACAATAAATCACAGAATTCGTCACGACAACGGTTCTCAACGGTTCTAAAATATTAAAAGAGACCTGACCTGAAATCTGAATGATATATTATCGGCAAACACTGACGGTGGGCTGTAAATGTGGCAAGACAAGACGGTGGCAAGACGAAGCAAGACCGATGTGATGTCGCTCCAATGTTGCGTGCCAGCCGGGTGTAAGGACAGAACTTGATATAACTACTGGATGTGATACTAGGTGTAGGAAGGTTAAAATCTGGTGCAACTTAGTACAAATTGGCACTAGTCAACCTGAAAACTAGAGTAGCATTGGGCTTAGCAACTGGCCTGTTGCTAGTGGTTTCGTTCGAAAATTGAAGTGAATTAGAGTCAATTGTACCTTATTTCTTACTTGATATTAATTACTATTTATCAAGATGTTTAAGTAGTAAAAATTTGACTTGTGCTTATTTTGTAAGTAATAAACGATTAAACTCTGACTCTTAGTCGTATATATGCAACATATAAATTCCTTTTTGATACCTTTCCTTGTGTTACCTACTCTCTGCTTAATTCGGGGCCAATTGATGAAATGTAACGATTCCACACTTAATTTTATCATTTCCAGAGTGTAGATAACTCTTTGTCAAGACTTTAGGGAATAATGGCCTAATGAGCGTAAAGTGGGGAAAGAAGGCGGTAATGTGCACCATTCGCCCGTTCGCAGCGTCTCGGAAACGCGCTTCAGTTGAGTCGTTACGGTGATGTATCTCTGTCTATGAATGCGTTTTGTTTTATAGAGTTTCGTTACGTAAGGAATTTTTCGGGACTTCGTATCACGTAAGGAAGTAAAATCAAGAAACGTTTCTAAATATTGGCCAAGCGAAATTGATGTATTTCGTGGCAATCTTGTCGTTATAAGGTAAGGATATAGGTTTAATCGCATCTACACGTCAAGGTGGGCCAAGTCTTGGTAAGATTTGCTTCATTAAGGCTTGAACAGGCCTTGGAATGAAAAAAAATATCGTTGGTGATCAATAAAAAAACAACCTGATCTAAGCAAATACAGAAATAAAATAAAGTTATATCTACAACCCGGCTACGTAAAACTTGTAAACAAGCGTTTCAAGTAAAAATTACTGATTGAAAATTATCCATCAATGAAATTTTTATATTCAGGTAGTCTGAGGCTCCCAATGAATTATGTATATTAATTATGTATAGATGATAAATTATAAAAATATTTCGTGCAAGTTTTCACTTTGTTTTATTTCTTAGACCAAACAAATAAACGATTTTTATACAACATAATAATCCTACTAGTCTCAAATAGCGAGGTTTTATGTTTTTAAGTTTTGATTGGTTCGATTCCCAGGTGAGATATTTCTGTATAGATCTTTTAAAAATAAAGGAAACCTCCTTTTTATATTATTTATTTCATTAAAATGAGCTATCTAAAGGATTTAAGATAGTTCTCCTCCTGAGCCCATAGATTTTTCCACCCTGTATATATGTGTAAAATTAACAATATAGATGACAATGAAAAGTATCTATAGTCAGTCAGTCTATTCCGTTTTCCCAGATCTCAATTTTGATAACCTATCCACAATCTTATGATAGCGACTAAAGTTTCTCAAAGATACGACCAAGCTCAACCGCATTTCTGATTCTATCTATTGCGACAAACGTCATCCCTGTTTCAAGTCAAGACTATGGTAATAAGGCCTCCCGAATCCCCTACGTCCTATCGCGTACTAAACTTCAGTTGGGATTAAGCCACAAGTTTGCGACTGCGTCGTGCGGAGGAATTAACATTCATGAATGCTAGCCAATACAGGGACGTGGCTAGGGCGGGAGTAGACTGGCGATTTTAACGAAGATGTCATCTTGTATTGGTCTGTTCAGATTGCCTAGACAATGTACCAATCGGTGTCGAAATTGGTAGTAGAAAAGTTCAAAAATATACGACCATCGATCAAAAATTTCGCGGCCTCCCCGTAATTTTTGATCGATGGGTACGACAATTATGCTTTAGATATGTCACATGATCTGTGCCGAGTTTTTCTCTACGAACCTTTCAATTGTTTTCGATTCGCTTGATAGCGAATGCCGGTTGGGTACGCCCTCTGATGCACGATGATGTAACTGTTATTTATATATTTTGGGTACTAAAGGGTACTAGGATACTAAATAGTCTTCCTTGACAAGAGAAAAAGGGAGACTTGGACTTGAACAGTGAACAAAAATCGAATCAAATATTGATAAACGATATGTTTAGTAAAAAAAACTATGTAGGTAAACAATAGATTCAGGCGTTACTTTGCGGAAATCCATTGTAAATATAAGAATGAAAAATATTTAGTAACTATGTAGGTAACTTAGCTATCTATAAAACTTTTGAAACCATCATAGTTATTAGCACTAGTAGTTTACAACGGGAAATTTACCATGATTCGAGTTTTGAGCTCTCCAATAATTATTTTTAATTATTTCACAGTTTCATGCGCCATGACCACGGAATAACAAAACTCAACACTCATATCGTGGGTAAATGGGATCAGTTATCTAGTTACCCACCCAAAATACAAGCTCTGCTTTGCTTGAGGCTAGATAATGCTGTGTGGATTGTCCAGCATTGTAATGATTAATTTGTAAACAAAGGAATAGTTACTGAACCCACAAGGTAGAATATAGAGTTCTAGATATTTAAGGACTTTTGAAATCAGCTAATTTGTCGTTGTTAAATCTCTGGCAGATTTGTTCCATATCCAAAGCTTTTAAAAAGCTATTACTTTGTGGTTCTTACACACACGTGTGTCAAAAATAGGATCAACCATATCAGTAGTAGGGTAGTTTTCTAAACTTTTCAAATTAATAGAGAGAGACAGAAGGAAAAGGGCACTCCCAAAGGATGTATCGAAGTTAACGTTATCTTTGGCTTGACTGTACCCTCATACTAAATATCTTGCTCAGCTTATTTACAGCACCAAAGGGATAGAAATGGCGAATAATCCACTAAGTAACTGTTCCGATGTGACCACTACAAGTTATAGATCAGATAAGGCGATCGTGTTAATGGTCACGTAGGTAGTTGTTGTATATTCTGAAAATTGTCTCTTTCTGTTTATGATCCTCCTTCAAAATTTGTATTTTGCGAAATTAGACTCATGTTCGTTCTTCAAGTTATCGTGGCTTTTTCAGGTAATATGAATACTGACTCTTTAGTTAATAAACACACATTTCATCACAGTTTGTTTGACCATAATCTCAACGGAGACTTTTAATGAAGGTGTAGAAAATACATTTTAACTCCATACTCAGCTTGTTTCTCATCAAAGGTCATTTACCATCTTCTCTACAACTACAGTGGCGTAGCCAGCAAAGGTCCGTCTGCAATTTAGGAGGTTACGGGTTCAACTCCCGCCACAGGACAAATGTTTGTACTATCTGGATAAATTTGTTTCAGCTGTTTTGAGTTCTATTTATTTCTACAAAAAAACAGTCTATTTTATTAATTGTGTTTATCACTTACCTAGTACCCATAATACAAACTTTACTTATTTTGGGGTTATATGATGCTTTGTGAATTGTCCAGCATTATTTATTTATTGGTTTGGGTCGGAATCTTTTCGACTACTTAACTATATACAAGCAGCCTGTACGTCTAGATCGCTATATAACTAAATCTCGATTGGAATAGTTATCATAAAGAATGATGTAGTTTTGACTGTTATAGCGATTGATGCGTTTTCTCTAAAGTTATGATTTCTTCATCTAGTGTGTCCGCGCCTTAGCCACAGCTTCGTTAAAATGCGCCCCGAGCCCACCCGACGAGTTATTCGGCAGTTTCTGCCACTTTTTCAACAAATTCCTCGTTAAAGTAACCCGGAGACACGAACTGGGTCGAAGAAGACGGTACTTTAGACTTTGTTAAGAAGTTACTGTGAATGAAGAATATTGGAGCAACTCTTTCATAAAGTTTGTTAGGATTACTTTATTTTTAGCGTTGATTTGATGTCTGAATATACGGACACAAGAAACCTACGTTATCTCCTGGTTTGTAGGTATGTTTGTTAAACGTTAATTTTTCTTCACTATTTGATTTAACAATTTTTTTGCCGGATTTACATCTTTAATTTTTAAAGGCAGTCATAGGATGGTTATTAGAAATTAAACGTAACATGGAAGATACTTCTCAGTAAAGTTTAAACTATAGTTTAAACTTGTCTAAGAGCTTATTTTGTAAGCCTTAAGAAATACAAGTTAGATTTTCAATATCTGAGTATACTTACATATTATTTTCTCATCTCAATAGCCTATTCACTGCTGGACGCAGGCCTATATTTTTAAAGGTATTCTTGTATTCTTATGTATCGTGTAACAATTTTATACATATGAAATCGGCTTTATTTATATGCTAACAAAACATTTTCAGGAGCGTGGTGAGACACGCTTTTATCATTTTTGTAACTTACATCATAGTTTTGAACATTCTAAAAAACTACGGCGAAAAATTGCATACGACCGAAATACCTCCCCCTGCGGAATCCTACATATCAATCACTGTGAAATTGAATCACGTATCGTGTGTGACCTGGCGAGCACGGCTTACAGACCTTTGAAAAATAGTTCGTGGCAGGTTTTTGAGGCAGACCATTTGGGATCTTCTCCGAATTCGATTTTGTCTTTGCACGGTACTGCTTATACCTAGGTCAACCGAGATTGCATGATGCACTGAAAAATTTTTCCGGTCGCCGTTAAAATGTTGCACTTAATAAAATCAGTGAAACAGTAAAATACCTCAACAGTTTTGACATGCAACTATGAATCAATAATTCTAGATAAATTACAAATCAGCTAGCCCCAAGCTAAGCATACAAACTATGCTAAACTTGGGGCCAGCTAGTTACTGGATAGTTGATATAATGCAGGTAATTTTAATCAACCTAGACAAAACACTCTGAACACCGGTAACAAATATTTGCAGATCGTACAAACATCGATCAATTCATATTAGTCTTGATTATTTTATTATCTCCTATTTTTAAATAACAAATTTCAAAAATCAAATATCAATCAAATCAATAACTCATAAACAATATATAATTGTATTTGAAACTGGTACACATACCATGCAATAGAAAACGTGGTTGTTATGTGTAAAGACAAAATTGATTTAAAAGTTTCCAAACATAATCGAGTAGAACTTTGGGTTCTACTCGATGTTTAGAAACTTTTGGATAAACTAAACTCCACAATCACGTTTTCGTCTAATGAGTAATGACCAAACAGTAGAACTCCCCAAAATTCAATATAGCAAATCGGACTAATAGCAGGCAGGTGGTGTCCGATAGCAATACATCGGAACAAATAGACGGACGTGATCCGAGAACTGATGATGACCTACATTGTTTACGGAAGCGTTGTTTTCGGGAAGTACCTAATCTTATAAATGTAATGGCATTGTGTTATAAATAACTGAGCTCTTTTGGCTAAACGGCCAGATATCGTAATTTTCTATACGCATAAAGCAAAAGATATTTTGTGTAACTATAGAAATAGATAGATAGAAAATACTTTTATTGCACACTTAAAACTAACAAACAAGTTAGGAATGAAATAATTATAAACTTTTATGTTAGTGTATAGATATGTGATTTTGAATTATGGGATAATGTAACCAATTTGTCAAACATGTAACTTACAGTTTGAATAAAATTCAATAATTCTAAATTCAAAAATGCTTTGATTTCGGTCGCTTGACTATGTAAAGTAAAGAAACGACGAAGAAATCTTTAGCCTGTTAGTTGTTATTTTTAGAGTTTGCTGTTTTAGCTCTAGACATAATTTGATATTTTATAGTAAGCCGTTTTGCACAGCAAGGTTTTGACAGTTTGTTTGAATTTATTTACTGATGATTTTTGCAGGTCAGTAGAGTTTTGTTGTAGAAGCGTATACATTGACCTAAAAAAGATTAGTTTTATAAAGCATAGTTGTGGGTACAGCGAGTTTATGTTTATTTCTAGCATTTACATTATAAATAATTGATTTTGTTTTAAAAGACCATAAATAGACTTCAATTATATAGTTTCTGCATTGATTCTTTTTTTATTTGAAAGCACCAGATTTCAAATAATAAAAGAATAATCAAAATCGTGCCACCCAGTCAAAAGTTCTGAGGTAATAAACATAAAAAACAGTCGAATTGAGAACTTCCTCCTTATTTTGAAGTCGGTTAAAAACAGTCACCTGCAAAAAAGTGTATGCACACTACACTGTGTGTATAGTGTGTATACACATTTTTGCAGGTGACAAGTTCCAATACGAGTTTGCGCGTGAAAGTCTGTTTCATAACCTGAGGTCTAGAATATCTTTGTTCATAAAACAGTGTTGTACTTAGTTATGATTTGACATACACACAGTTCCGTCTTTCTCGAATCGGAATCGAACCTCTGCCCTTGCTTTAGGATATGATTACCAATTGCAAGCTGTGCTACTTAAGCTAGGTCTAGATTAGCTTTGTTTCAAGAACAGCGATAGAGTTTGTAATGCCATTTGATAATTCCGTCTTGCCTATCGATTGCGATGAGCTGAACCTCTGGCCCTGGCTTTCGGATACGAATACCAATTGCGGATATTGCGGTCCCTGTTTTGTAGGGTTGCCTGTTAGTTTATAAGCTGCTATTCAATATAGATTCTATTTTTTTTCTAGTATGAGTAATTTGAAACGATTTTCTACCTAGTTTTCAGAGATGAAATTTTATACACATACATTTTCTATATACATACACTTTCTAAAGTATTTTAACTTCTGATGGATTAGGCTAAGATTAGATTAGGCTTAAGTTTAGGCTGAGATTCAGTTTCTTCTTTCGTTTCAAAAGCAATTTAACAAACATCTACTTTTACAGTAGGTTCAAACTTAAATAGAATAACGGGTCTCAAAAAATTCAGCAGACATACTTTTTAAGACTTGTCGCACCGCAACGTCTAGGCAGTTAATGTGTTAACGAATCGCTAGAATTACATCTTCTGATAGCTAGTTACTCGGTGAAGGGCCGAGAGACAACCCTAGCGGTGCGGCCCAGCGGACCGTACGCGCCGAACGAAAATCTCTTCTTATTCGGACCGCAGCGATTAGACGAGCAATTGTTCGATAATTTGAGTTTATCCGTAACTCCGTAACAATTTACGGATGTTTAGGCAACACTGATTTGATAACGGAGTTCGGAATTTTTCCGAACTTTTGGAAGTTTTAGTTGTTTTGGTTTGAATTAACTGACTTTAGTTGATTTATCATTCCTAGCTCATCTGTTGATTAACCTTGTTTGGAAGGTGGATTTGATCCTATTTTAAGGAATTGTTACATAACGTAGCATCGTTATGTAACAATTCCGTCCATAAAGTACCTTTATTATAAGCCCCACTCACTTGACTTGAATGCATTTAACTACAAAACTCAGATTTTGGAAGAAATATTATAAAAGTATTTTTTTATCTGAAATAGACTTTCGTTTGACCGCAATCTCACCTGATGGAAAGCGAAGAAGCGGCTGGCGATGTGTCACAAAGGTCTAGAAGATGGCTACACAAAGGTCTAGAAGACGGCTGACTTAGTCCGGAAGGTGGGTGGTGACAAGCCACGGCCGAAACCTACCACCAAGTGTTTATAAAGTACCTTATTGGTCCCACTTGCTTGACTTGAATGCATTTAACTACAAAACTCAAAGATTTTGGAAGAAATATTAGAAAAGTTACTAAAAAGAAGCTTCCGCACCACGTCATATTCGTATTCACTTACAGATCAACAGAACTCACTATATATTTCCGCATTTAGAACGCATACGGAAAGAACAAAACGGAGGGCTCTAAAGATAAAGAGAACAGCTCACCATTACTTTCATTACTATGTTCAGATATACACAGTCCATAAAAACAAGGTTGAACATGAAAATAAACACGTGTTTTGAATCGACTATTAATACAAACCCCAAAATAATTTTATGGACTATGACATGAGGGCTTTTGGTTATTTTAATGCCCATTATGTGCATGGGTTGTTGTATCATATTAATATTTGGTAGTAGGAGTAAAACTCAGCTGGTTCACTCCCACTATCATAAAATTCTCTCAAACTATTGAGTTGAGTTGATCGGATGTTGGAAATTAGGTTTTTTTTTTTAAGTTTCGGTTTATTTGATTTCTTACATACGTGGACAAACAATTACAATTAAGAGAATCAATTAACACATTAAGTGATTGTAAAAGTGGAGAATTTTTTTAGCTATGTGGTGCTGGCATAGAATTTGCACCACCCCATCTCTTCCCGTGGGTGTCGTAAGAGGCAACTTATATCCACCGGGGGCGAGCAGCAGCGCCCTTGTAGAACAATTATACCACCAAACTGCGATCCGCATGCCCAGTGTGGGGATTATGGGCATTACCCTCCAAAAAATAAACGAGGATAAGGCATTTATCGAGAGGAGGCCTATGTCCAGCAGTGGACGAATACAGGCGGTTGAGGTTGAGGTTGATCAGATGATGAAAAGTTAAGGTTATTTATTACATAGATAAAACGTTTAACATAAAATTTTGATTTATTTGACTTCTTACACAAGTGGACAAACAATTGCAGTAAAAAGAATCAATTAAAACAACAAAAACACATTATTTAGTAGAAATATAAAAAAAATCGGAACATACACAATCTCACTGATATATAAGAATAATAACGAAGTCTGAAACTAACTTTGATTGTTCTTAAATTATTTCCTTTCTATCTCAAAAAACAAAAAGTGACACAATATAAAAATTAAATAGTAACAGATGATCTTGATCTATTGCTGTTAAGAGTGAGCCAGCTCCTCTTTATTTTATCTACGCAACTAAATGTGTTGGTATCATAATTTGTATCCACATAATTATCCATTATTTATGACTTAAATTACAAAATTATAGATCTACTTTAGAGACAAATAGTTTAGCAATTACTAAAATTAGTCAAATATTTTATTTTAGACCAAAATTATACATGGAAATAGACTGCTAGATTTAGTTTATTGTACAATATAAAAAAAAATCGTAAATATAATTCTGATGGCGTTTAGTTCGATGTTTTCATCATCATCATCATCAGCCTATATTAGTCCACTGCTGGACATAGGCCTCCCCTAATGAGCGCCATAGCGCCCTGTCTTCAGCTTGACGCATCCAGCATCTGCCTGCAGTCTTTCGCAGATCGTCATCCCACCTGGCCGGAGGGCGTCCTACACTACGTTTGCCGAGTCGCGGTCTCCACTCAAGAACTCGTTTACCCCAGCGGTTATCGGTTCTTCGCGAAATATGGCCGGCCCACTGCCACTTCAGCTTGCTAATTCTTTGAGCTATATCGATAACTTTGGTTCTCTGTCGGATGTATTCGTTACGAATTCTATCCTTCAGAGAGACTCCGAGCATAGCTCTTTCCATAGCTCGCTGAGCGACTTTAAACTGGTGGACCAGCCCTATGGTGAGTGTCCACGTCTCACCTCCGTAGGTCATGACGGGTAGGACGCACTGATTGAAAACTTTCGTTTTCAAGCATTGCGGTATGGATGACGAGAAGACTCGACGTAGCTTTCCAAACGCTGCCCAGCCTAGCTGGATCCTCCTCTTGGCCTCCTTCTCAAAATTGTTTTTCCCTAGCTGCAGAATTTGCCCAAGGTATGTGTACTCGGAAACAATTTCGAGAGGGTGTCCATGTACGACGACCGGCCCCGGATCAATGAGGCCATTGATCATGATTTTGGTTTTATCCAAATTCATGCCGAGACCGATGCATCGCGAGGCTAAAGCTAGGCCGTCCAGCATCTGGTTGAGCTCCTCCAGTGACTCCGCCATTACGACTATGTCATCAGCGAATCGGAGGTGTGAGATGTAATCGCCGTTTATGTTAATGCCCTTACCTTTCCAGTCCAGCGTCTTAAACATATCTTCCAACACGCTCGTGAACAGTTTCGGGGATATAACATCCCCCTGTCTCACTCCTCTGCGCAGTTGGATGGGTTTGGACTGCTGGTCCTGTACTTGGACACTCATGGTCGCGGCGTCGTAGAGACATCTCAGCACCTCGATATAACGATAGTCTACTTGGCATCGCTGTAAGGATTCCAGAACAGCCCAGGTTTCGACAGAGTCAAAGGCCTTCTCATAGTCCACAAAGGCCAGACACAGGGGCTGATTATACTCTTCGGACTTCTGTATAATCTGCCTCACTGTGTGTATGTGGTCTATGGTGCCATATCCTCCGCGAAACCCGGCCTGTTCGGGTGGCTGGAACTCGTCCAGTCTCCTGGCGAGACGGTTCGTGATCACTCGTGAAAACAGCTTATAGACGTGGCTCAGGAGTGAGATGGGTCTGTAGTTTTTAAGGAGGGTTTTATCTCCCTTCTTAAAAAAGAGCACCACCAAACTCCCGCTCCACGCCTTTGGAGTTCTCCCACTGTGAAGGACGGCGTTGAAGAGGTTCTGTAGTTCCTGTATAACAGGAGTTCCTCCGGCTTTCAAAAGCTCTGATGTTATGCCGTCCTCACCGGGGGCTTTTCCATTTCTAAGCTGCCTCAGAGCTAGCACGATCTCGTCTTGACTGATGTCTGGCAGTTCGTCGGTATAGTGGCGTGTCAGGGTGGCTCTTGAATCGTGGTCGACTCGTTGGGGACGAGGGGCATGTGCAGCGTATAATCGGCCATAGAAATCCTCTATCTCGGCAGATATCTCCAGCTTCTACAAAACGGTCCTCCCATCGCGCATGCGTTTTAAGCTTCGTCAGGTGGCTCCTGCCAAGCTGCTTAGTGAATACTTTGGACCCTCGGTTTCGCTCTATTGCCTCTTCAATGTTGCCAGAGTCCGGCGTGTGTTGGAGCTCCGAAGGTCGCGCCGTACCATCTTCGCAATTTGCTTGTTCAGGTCTGACCTGTCTGACGAAGTCGCTTGGGTGGTTTCCCGTCTTTTTGCCATCAGCCCGAGAGTCTCATCCGAGAGTTTGGATTTCTTGCCAGTACGCTGCTTTTGGCAGAACCTGATGCCCTCGTTCCTCAACGTTTCGACCAGATTGTGTAGGGTCTCGTCAGCGTCATCAGTGGAATCCAAGGCAGCGAATCTATTCCCGAGAAGCTGCTGGAACTTCTCGGTGCCCGCCATGATTTGGATTGGGTTAGGTCGGAGCGTGGACTTCATCAGACGGTTTCTTTCAAGCTTTAAGTTGATATTCAGAGAGCCTCGGAGCAGTCGGTGATCAGATCCGGTATTGAACTTGTTGATCACTGAGACATCTCTGAATATGTGCTTGCTATCCGTCAAGATGAAGTCAATCTCATTTTTAGTCACAGTGTCGGGGCTTCGCCATGTCCACTTCCTTTGGGGCTGTTTCTTAAAGAAAGAGTTCATTAAGAATAGTCCCTCTTTCTCAAGGAAGTTGACAAGCATTTGCCCCCTGTGATTCCTAACTCCATAACCATGCGGTCCCACTCAGGATTCGTTGCCAGTCCGGATTCCCACCTTGCCGTTGAAGTCCCCCATAACAACGTTGAAGTGAGCCTTGGTGGTGTTGTGTAAGGCTTTGGATATGTCTTCATACATACCCTCCACTTCATCATCCGAGTGTGCCGAGGTCGGTGCGTAGACCTGAATTACCTTCATGCTATACCGCTTGGATAGCCGAAGGATCAGGTACGCTACCCTGTTCGACACACTGGAGACTTCTTGAACGTTGTTAACGAGAGCCTTATTGACGAGGAAACCTACGCCACCCTGGGATGTTTTATCACCCTCGCGAAAGTAGAGAAGATGGCCCGAGTCTAGGGTTACGGTGTCCTCCCCCTCTCTACGGACTTCACATAACCCCAGAACATGCCATTTAATGTTCTCTAACTCCACTTCCAACTGCGCTAGATGATGGTCAAGCCTCAAAGTTCGTCCGTTGTACGTTGCCAGAGTCGTTTGACGGTGGGGTCTCACCCGGGGATTCTTAGCACCCCTGACCCCAGGGCTGGCATGGCGCCCGTCAACGCCAGCACAGCCGCTGGTGTCGCCGGGCACTTGGGGCCATCTGTGTGGGCTATCAATCATAGGGGGGGGGTTTGGACCATGACCCACCACGCTGGTCCAGTGCGTGTTGGTGGGTTTTTTGCCATTGCCTCGTTTGTTGGTCGGCAGGGAGCACCGCGGGCAGGTGAGGTTGGCTTGGGCGCCGAAAGATGTAAGTTGGCGCCCCTTACTCCCCGATGTTTTGAACACGATAAATAAACTTTGCTTGTAAAAAACATTTTTTTTGCAGTTGCCGTAATAACTTGACCTAGTTGCTATATTCCGCAAAACTCCAAAAATATTCGCATGTCACGAAAATCATTCCATCATACAAAATTACATGCAAAACATTTTTTTGGGTTCCAAATTTAGCACGTGCGACATGCCTCCAAGTCCTGTGTGACGAGAATATGAATGAGACGGTAGGTAGGCTTGTGAGTTCATTTCAGGTCCATGACATGATCATTTTAACTAGCTTCAGTGCGTAGTGAGCTTTATTACGTTAAAGCCCATACACCAGTGAACGTGGCGCCCCAAATATTTTATCTTATTAATACGTTAAACAAGTTTTTAAAATCTATCGTACAGTTTGTGGTATCTATTATAAGTTATTTATTAATGCCTCTGTGACACTTTAGGCGCTTCGTATGAACGAACGCAACACAGTATTGTCGAAAAACTTGGTTATTCTAAGGTTTCTGCTAGGTGGGGTCCTCAGGGTGCTTTCATTTCAACAGAAACGAATTCGGCTAACAATTTCTCGCGACTGCTTGGAGATGTTTGAAGCTGATCCGCAAGATTTTATTAACAGTTTTGTAACAATGGATGAAACTGGGTTCACCACTATACTCCAGAGTCGAAACAACAATCCAAGCAGTGGAAAAAAACAGGTGAACCGACTCCGAAGAAGGCCATGACAATTTTGTCGGCTGTCAAGGATGTGGCTGTGATGGCTGTGTGGCTTTGATGGCTGTGTTTATTGTTAGTTTATTGTTTCACCTTCCGAAAGGTGAAACAATAAACTCGGCATACTACTGCACCCTTTTGCGTCGTTTACGAGAAGAAATTAAAGAAAAACGCCCAGGATTACTGCAAAAGAAAGTTTTATTCCATGACAACGCTCGCGTTCACACCTCTGTCGAAACTATGGCTCAAATTCGTGATTGTGGATTCGAATTGCTGCCCTACCCAGCTTATTCTCCTGATTTAGCACGTATTGAGGAATCATTTTTTAAAAAAGGCATAGAAGCTTTCGAAACAAGATGGAATAAGTGTATTGAGCTAGATGGAGATTGCGTCGAAAAATAAAAATATTTTGCATGTGTTTGATTGTGTTTTCTTGACTAGGCCGTGAACTTTTCAATCCAACACAACATGCCCCTACCACGTGCCTTTCAAACTCGCATCATTCTCGAACTTTTTCACAAGTGCTCGCTAAATCACCTACCGGCACCGCATAATTCAACCACGCCGATAATCGCCTCATAACTTACACTAGTGCACCTCCGTTATTATAAAACCGCTGCAATATGGTGATCAGTAAAATAGAAATTTATTTGGCGGTGAGATATGGAATTTATAGAGATCGATCCGTCGCGTTGGGGTGCAAAATGGAAGTTAGAACTATTTGGTCCTGAATAATTAAACTTTTTTGGGAAACGAAGTTGGATCAACGATGTTGGAGCTGATCTCTGCGAACTATAGTCGGCGTATACGCTAGTATAGCGAGAGCATAGAACCAAGATGCCTGGAGGGGAAGTCTTTATATCCTAGCTAGGCCAAGATCCACTTAGGGTATACTAAGTCTAAGCCACATGAAGAAATTAGTAAGGGTATTCAAAGTAGGTGAGAAAATACTAATTATTTATATTTCATTATGAATGTGAGCGGGTTAACTACGAACCTTGTTTGTGTTGGAAGAATTATTTATATTTATTAAAAAAAAAAAAACATTTTTATATTAATAAACCCTATTTATAATTTAACTATTTTTTTGTAAATTTATTGTGTATTTTGACAATGTTTCTATAGATATCCTTAGAAATGTTTACATTCTCACCTAAACGATATTTAACTAAAGTTTGTGTAAGTAGTTTTTCTTCCCTACCTATCGAAATTAGATTAGAAGATACTTCGCCACTGCAAAGCAAAACCCCTGTCCACCTTTATCTCTTTCCCTTCATTCTCCCGTTAATTAAATAGGTGTACTAAAATAAGCGAAAAGAGAATTTATTTATAAAATGCACTAAAAGACGTGCAAGGCGATGCGACGCAACAAAACACATTACGTAACCTCCCTGAGGCATCGACGTCTGAACTTGAAACGGTTAGTTTCAAATTTATTTTTAAAACTTATTAAACTTGGTGGCAAGTGTTGGTATTGGATAGATATTTATCACGTTTCCTAGTTAACAAACTCTGGAATGAATAACGGAAAGTTTGGAAATGTTTTCCCATCATGAGGTTTCTTGGAAAACCAGAAAAGAAAACCAGAAAGATTGGTTTGACGAGAAAGAAATGTATTATGTAGAAATATTTTAATAACGACGACGTAATGATTTTGAACAATTGTTTTGAAAACTTTTCAACAAAACTTCAATTATTTACTTCCTTTTTGTGAAGTTGTTTATGTTCAGCATTATATTTATGAGTGTTGACACAATTTTTTCGTTTATTGGCTGCATTGGTTGCATGCTGGTAAGCAATCTAATGGCAGTGGGCCGGCCATATCTCGCGAAGAACCGATAACCGCTGGGGTAAACGAGTTCTTGAGTGGAGACCGCGACTCGGCAAACGTAGTGTAGGACGCCCTCCGGCCAGGTGGGATGATGATCTGCGAAAGACTGCAGGCAGATGCTGGATGCGTCAAGCTGAAGACAGGGCGCTATGGCGCTCATTAGGGGAGGCCTATGTCCAGCAGTGGACTAATATAGGCTGATGATGATGATGATGATGATGAAGCAATCTAAATTTATATTAAGAAGAGGAAACATTTGATTATTTATTTGCTTGTATGAACTACGCGGGTGAAACCGGGAGGAGTTCCTAGTATAATATAAAAAGATGTTTAAAGATATCCAAAAGTGTATGTAATACAACTTGGTGAATAAGCTCAGGTGAATTAAATTAACGAGAAACATCTATAAATTCACCAGCAGCAATGGACAATGCAGATGAGGAGGCAGACAATTATTTAATAATCAGTGTGTTGCTGCATAAACAGTAATTGTTTTTATTACTCAGAAAACTCAAAAGAACTTCTCCCTTAGACTTAAAGTAAAACGATCTCCAAGAATTTAATTAAGGCTTCATCAACTTGATATGTAGATAAATAGAGGTCCGTAGAAAATGCATTGCAATTCTAGCATTGAAAGCAATTACGAATGCATTGTGCTATGAATCTGCAATGAGGTTGTGGACAATCTAACTAGCTATTTACTACTCAATTTAAACTTTTTATGAGACGAAAGAAGTGTTTTGAATTTTAAACAAGTTGTTACGTTTATCACACTCATGGAAAAGCTACCGAACAGCCTTTGTAAAGAATCATAAGCTGCTAAATTATAGAAAAGTAGTAGAGTATAGTTTGAGTAAATAAAGTGTCTTTAGTAATTAGGTTTCTATGAAAATAGGTACTAGAAAAGCGTTCTCCTATTATTTTAATATTTTAAGCCGGTTAATAAATACTTTATTGGTTTGAGCCGACATTATACTATAGGTCCACATCGACGACCGTGAAATAAAAATTTCAATGTAGAAAAAAGAAACCCTCGATAGAAGTCGAGGATTTATTTTTTCTACGTTCTAAAGAACGGAAATCAGAATTTTTAAACTGAAATCTAAAAAATATAAGTAACAGGAGTCGACACCTTCTTAACTATATCACAAATCGTTATGGAATATAAGTAACCGTAGAGCGTGGCTATGGTGGAATCGATCATGATGATATTTTGCTATTTTTGAACAAGAAGTAACATCACAAAACAGTTTTTATTAATAACAAATAAACGAGGCGTTACTGATACTCAAAAGAATATAAACCAACCAATGCTTTCAAGTTTTCAGACGCGTTAATCAAACTAAAGAGGAGCGTCAGCATAACAGAACTTGAAAACGAAAATAAACGCCGAAATGAAAAAATAAACACTCCACCGACTTCAAAAACGAGGAGGTTATCAATATGCTCGGACCAAATGTGTGTGATCTTTCGGTGCAGCCTATTGTATCGATTTTACATCCGGAACGAAAATGGATGGATACTACCAATTGACGAGTTTTCGAAGTATTCTCGCACGAATTGATATTGATGTGAGCGGTGAGTAATTGATTAGGAAAATACCAATGTTTTTGTGATATTTTCGGTGAGTTTTTGTGAGGAATTCCACTCTCGGTAAGAAAATATTTTCCGTGATCCACCACCATCTCCAAACATTGACACCATGGTTATAAATCTATCTAGTTCCCATAACACAAGCTCTGCTTAGCTTGGGGCTAGATAATGCTGTGTGAATTGTCCAACATTATTTATTTATTTATTAATTTATTAAATACTTACTTAGCAGTCGTCTTAAAAGTGTACATACACTAAGTGGCTAATGGAGCAAAAGAAATTAAATTAAAGAAATTTGTGTGTGAATTCAGAGTCTTTTCAGCTGACCGCACATGTTGATTTTCACACAACATGTTACATCTTTATTACTTAGGCTAGATAAAGCTGCGTGAATAGTTTAGCATAATTTGCTATCGTAAATAGACCTTTTTTATTTATCGTGAATTCGTTTCCTTGACCAAAATTTCACCTGATAGTAAGTGCCGATATGGCTGACGATGTTTCACGAATATCTAGAAGACACTTTTTCACTTTTGTCATAAAGACCCAGGTATTATAGATATTTTTAAGTACTAGTTTCTGCCCGGGACTCCGCACAAAATGGAAATTTAAGGTAAAGGTTTTTTCTATTCCATGGAAACCGATTATTGTAATTAAAAGTAGTCTGTTTTATTTTAAGTTTAGAACTACCTGTATGCCAATTGCAACCCGATCTGTTTAGAAGTTTTCGCATTAAGAGGTAACATTCAAACATTCAAACTTTCGCATTTACAGTGCGAGTTATTCAATTCAATTTTCTTAATTTCTCCATTAAAAACCTTAATTAACATTAGCCTGGTATATTAACTAGTGTAAATTTTATTCTAAAACGCACAAACATTCTTAAATTTAAAGCTATTGTTGTATAAAGTTTAGCGATTGCTGTTCCGGTCAGCAAAACGGTGATTGCAATAGTGGACACAATGGTACGGCCATTGACCAAATATTGAATGTTCGGTCGGGCTGTATCTGCATTGCGAAGGGTTTTGTTTTTACGATTGTGCAGTACAGTTTGTTATATTTTATTTGCTTTTTATTTTATTGTAACCGGAAATCCCATTTCTGTTTGACCAGGAACAAGCATTTAAATTTTACTTTATCACGTTAAAAATACTGGCAGCTAAGAAAAAAACCAGTCCATATTTGGTTTTTTCTTAGCTGCCAGTATGTTTTGACCGTGTATTTATTTCTCGCAAGTTGTCTTTGTGAGTCTTTATATTTTGCTAAGCTATCTGTTTAAGTATTCTACTACGAGTGGTATACTTATGGTCTATTTGTCATAAAGCTGCAAATTATTTCAACAGATTCCAATAACATAAATTAAAATTCACATACAGAGTCGAGATAAATAGATATATACATATAAGAATGAAAAATATTTAGTAACAATTCCGCGAAAAAACCTTCTGTGATAAAATCTAACAAATTATACAAAATTATACATTTATACAAAATGAAAGAACATTTATCAAAGCAAGTCGTCAACTAGTTTCGTCTCTCCACGAGACATCATCAGGACACCACACCACTCGATCTTGACACTGAGAGCGCCAAACAACAACGACAGAGTCCCACCAGAGATGTTGCCACTTCGAGCTCCACGCGCCAAGTTGACTTGGCGCGTGGAGCTCGAAGTTTGCTTTGATAAATGTTCTTTCATTTTGTATAAATGTATAATTTGTTAGATTTTATCACAGAAGGTTTTTTCGCGGAATTGTTACTAAATATTTTTCATTCTTATATTTACAATGGATTTCCGCAAAGTAACGCCTGAATCTATTATTTAAATAGATATACTTAAAAAATATTTATTGAAGAAAGGTTCTTAAGTCAGCAAATACTCTCCATTATGTTTAAAAATCATCAACAAGAAAGCTAATTTGAGGTTAAGTACTGCGGGTTTGTTTACCATTTTTGCAGGGGTTAAAAAAATCGAACGTAGAATGTGATAAGCTCTCGCGGCTTTAGTGTTCTACTACGAGTGGTAAGCTGAGTGTGTAGTGTACTGCTATATTGTTTACTATAAAGTTACTGAATTTTCTATAGAAATATGAAAGTTATGTAAATTTTCCGCTTGGATCCGCATTTTCATAGATAATAGAGTAAAGCAAATTTTGTAGTAAACAGTATGACAGTTGAAGGCAGTTCACACTCAACATACAGTGTGCACGTTTATTTATTTATTTATTTTAAGGAAAACCACAAAAATACAACAGCAGCAGCACATACATACAAATTAAAAATAAATTATCGAAACAGGAGGCTATTAAGAGGTTTTCACGGTTAAAAATAATAATAGTTACATAAAAAGTGTGAACAAGCTGAGTAAACTGAAAACCTACTGAAAACAAACAATAGAATACATTAAACAAAGCAGAAAAATAAAATATACAGACAATCAAACTTCATCATCATCACCTTGATGATGATGAACGTTACTACAGTAGTCACGTAAATTCGCAGATACTCATCTACGCGACTCATACTGCGTATTTGAGTACCCCACTACCCGCTAGAACTACTTTAGAAGACTCCATACATTTTTTTAACTACAGTCGCTAGCGAGTATAGTTTGTGAAAACTCATGGTAGACACACAGGTGTGAATTTTGGTCAGTTTTAAGCATTGATTAATTAAAAAGGGAAGATGAGGTACTAGTTACTTGAAAATGGCAACCTCATATTGTGTAAAGTTGTGTGCTCCAACCTCAGTCACCGTCGGACCGGCGGGCGGTCGCGATTCGCGTGAAATATTGTTGTCTCGGTCTTAGATAAGTCTTTCCGTCTTTGTTCTTCTTTGTATTGCACAGGACTGGAAATATAACTGTGAGCGTATGTGTTTGCGTGTAGTTGTAACACATGCCAATTTTTGAGTGAGTGCTGGGAGAACCTATCTTCCCTTTTTAATTAATCAATGGTTTTAAGTAGACACTTTAGTCGCGACCTAGCGCGAGATTGACCTATGAAAAACAAATATTTATCCGCTTCACGCTCTAGCTTTTCTCACCAAAAACACAACCTAATAAATACACGTCAATAGACTGGCATGCGTCCAGCTAGAGATAACCGTAATCCCGTAGTTAATGCAACCACAATATTACCCATGGCTAGGTATTGTATAGGTACCTTAAATTATTACGTTAAATTCATTGCACCTATTTCATTGTGTTGCAGCTGCTTCTGGCATAAAATTAGAGTTATTGACCCGTAGTAAAAATAAAATAATAATTAGCCTTTTATTTCCAAATCGTAACAAAATAGGTGAGCAAGTGAAAAATTATACATTAAATTTTTGAATGAATAGAGATTTATTAATTAATAGGTGTGTCATTTGTTAATGCATAATCATGTGAGTAAATATTAATAGTTTTGTTAAAAAAAAAATTGACCTTTACTTAGGTACTTAAAACTCTTATAACATTGGGATTTAGGTCTGGTACAAAATTACAGTTCTTGACTCTAAAATAAAACAAATAGTTAATACTCTTATATAACAAATAATTATAATACTGTTATATTTACTACTTCATTCGATTTTTAAATTCTTGCACAAAAAATAAACACATCCGCAGTGCTTAACCTCAAATTAAGGCCCATACACCAGCGAAAGTCAAAGTCAAAGTCAAAGTCAAATCGTTTATTTCTTTAGACTTACAAAATAAGTACTTAGACAAGTCAAATTTTTACTATATAAACAGCTTGATAAATAGTTATTACTATCAACAAGAAATAAGGTGCAATTGACTTTAATTCACTTCAAGTTTTTGTCCACTAGCGGAAGAAGTGAAAAAGAAACCACTAGCAAGTCCATCGCTTATCAACTAATACAATCTTAGGATAACTAAGTCTAACTGGTCTTACATACTATTGTCTGTATGGAACTGGGCGACATCCGGCCAAGCATTAACATCATTTACGTAGTCATCTACGGAGTAATAGGCTTTCTTGATAAGATTTCGTTTTATGTACAGTTTAAATTTACGAATAGGGAGCTCAGTTGCTTCAGATGGAAGCTTATTATAGAATCTTACGCAATTGCCCACAAATGATTTCCCTACCTTTCGTAATCTATATGATGGGATGTGTAATTTGTTCTTGTTTCTTGTATTTTTATTGTGAACATCACACCTTTTCATAAAGTTATCTCTGTTTTTGTGTGTATACATTAGATTTTCATAGATGTATTGCGATATTACTGTTAAAATATTTATTTCTTTAAATAATTCCCTCAACGAGTCACGTGGATTTAATTTATAAATAGCGCGTACCGCCCTTTTCTGAAGAACAAAGATAGTCTGGATGTCAGCTGCCTGTCCCCAAAGCAAAATACCATAAGACATAACACTATGGAAGTAACTGAAGTAAACTAACCTAGCTGTATCTTCATCGGTAATGTATCTAATTGTTCGAACCGCATACGCTGCTGAACTAAGTCTGTTTGCGAGAGCATCAATTTGCGGTCTCCATTGAAGAGAGGAATCAATATGTAACCCTAGGAAAACAGTTGAGTCTACAAGGTGAACAATCTCATCCTTTAGCATTATCTTAGTTGGGAGGTCTCTTACATTTGGTAACATGAATTTTATGCATTTGGTTTTTGAAGCATTGAGTAAGAGGTTATTGGCGGTGAACCAATCTAGTATTTGTGAAAGAGAATTATTTACATCGTCATAATTATGTTTATTTCTGTCAACTTTAAAAATCAATGAAGTATCATCAGCAAATAAGACTATATCACAGAGATCTTTTGCTAGAAATGGGAGATCATTTACATATACTAAAAATAGAAAAGGACCCAATATTGATCCTTGTGGGACACCTAAATCGATTTTTGATCCCCTAGATCTTTCTTTACCAACATCTACTTTTTGGACTCTATCAGATAAATATGATTGCATAAGGTCCAGTGCCTTGTTTTGAATTCCATAATGTCTTAGTTTATTTATTAATGTACCATGATCAACGCAATCAAAAGCTTTAGAAAGGTCACAAAATACACCAATAGCGTTTTTCGCCTTATCCCATGCATCCAATATGTGCTTTAATAGAACTGTACCAGCATCAGTTGTCGATCTACCCTTGGTGAAGCCAAATTGATTTTTATGTAACAACCTATTGAGGTTGAAGTGAGAGGACAACTGTGTGAGAATAATTTTTTCAAAAACTTTACTCATTGCAGGAAGTATTGAAATTGGCCTGTAATTGGCCGGATCAGTGTGGCTACCTGATTTATAAAGAGGAACCAGTTTACTATATTTCATGAGATCAGGGAAAACTCCTGCATCAACACAACTATTGAAAATGTAAGCCAAGTATGGAGCAACTTCCTTAATAATAGAACTCAGTACTTTGGTTGAAATACCCCAAAGATCCTCAGTATTTTTGATGTTAATAGACTTAAATGTTTTCACAATATAATTAGCGTTTACATGACTAAATATAAAAACCTCGGTACATTTATCTACAGATGATTCTAATAATTTAACCGCGATTGAAGGTGAGGAGTTTAGAGACCGGGTAACAACTTTAGGAATATCAGAAAAGAATGAATCAAAAGCATCGGCAATATCTTTATCGTGTGTAAGTATTAAATTATTAATTTTTAACCTTATCTCTCTTTTTCGTGACTTAGATTTACCAGTTTCGTTATTTATAAGTCTCCATGTTGCTTTGATTTTATCAGATGAGTTTACAATTTTTTTCCTCAAAAGTGGCGCCCCCAACTATTTTATCTTATTATTACGTTAAACGCAGCAAGTTTTAAAAATCCTACGTTCAGTTTGTGGTATCTATTATAAGTTATTTATTAATGCCCCTGTAATAGTTTCATTTTGTAAAGCTTAGGAAGAGATACGAAGTTGCGCTTTTTGGCCACCAAACTCTATTTTTGTATCTCCTCCTAAACTATATGAGATAAAATTATAAAAGAGGTACTAAAAACTAGCTTATAATAGATACCACAAACTGAGCGTAGGATTTTTAAAAATTCCTATGATATACGTAAAAATATGATAAAATAGGTATCGCTGTCATATTGGCTCGGGTATGCGCCTTAACTCTCTTGTTGATAATTTATTAACATAATATTGTTCAATTTTAATTAACGTTATTGGGATCTGTTGACATAATTTGTAGTCATATGACAAATATAATACATATAATACTATACAACAAATACTATAGTAATTGTATTTGTTTTATAATATGCAAATATATAAACAAATAATTAATACTCTTATTAGTAACATTGGGATCTTGGATGTAACCTGCGACTGCGATATCGTTGATTACGTTAGAGCTAGCCAATAGGAAGCCATGTGTTTGAGGCGTTAGTGAAACTCAGATACTCATACCTACGATTATATATTTGTATTATCTCTGAAAAGGGCTAAAAAGAAGACTTACCTCGGCAGTTCTCTTGCAGGGCTAGACTGCGTCTCCTGATGACTAAACGACGCCATTTTGTGATTCACTGGTCAGTTCTGTCACTCATTGTCTATGGATTTCACCGTCACATTAGTACAAGTCACTGTTTTGTTTCATATGAATGTATTTTCTGTAAGTGAAAAGATTTTATTTTTTACTAAAATAAGACACAAGGCACTCTTTCTAGGCACAGACAGCGTCAAAAACCACTTCGGTTCAAAACAAACTTCATGCTTTGTTGTTTACGATAAAAGTAGTGATACAATAATATGCACAAATAAATTTAAATTTGTGTAAATTTATATTCTAATGCACTCATCGTGTGGGTAACATAAGAAACAAATTCTAATTTTATTATAAAAAAAATCGTAGTTTGACGAATTTATTATAAATGTAAGCTGGTTAACTACGAACCTTGTTTATGTTGGAAGAACACCAACGTTTAATCCTATAATGATCCCAGATATCTTCAGGGCATGTGCGGTTCTAGACGTGCGCGTACCGCATCCCTGAATTCTTCCAATGCAAACAAGGTTAGTAGTTAACCCGCTTACGTTTATAATGAGATTGGAATTTATTTAGAATAGGGATGTATTACAATTATTTGGGGATTCAGAAGCTAACATTCGGACTTCGGACCACATATTGATAATGGTGTCCGATACCTACACTAAAATAGAGGTAAATGAAGAATTAAAGCGAATATACCTTTTAACTAGCATTACTAACTACGCATTAAAAAAAAGAAAATGGCGATAGCACTCTGACATTAATTTAAATTCTAGCAAAAACATTATTTTCCAAGAACGAATATTAGTTCACGTCTAAGTTGTGAAGTTCAATAGATTGTATATTTCAGATAAAAATGCAAAGTCGTTCAAGTTTTACGGGAAGTTTAAAACAACTGCGGCAAACGGTTTTTGTATTTATTCGCCTCCGTAGTTCTGAATACCAAGATGGTGTTTGAACTTTTGAATTTAGCTTTAACTTTGAAGTTTTATTTGGTGATTATTATAGAAGTTTTTTTTATTGATATTTTACTATTGATCGATCACAACACATTGTACACTGAAACTAGCTTAGTAGCCTTAATAAGAATCATGTCTGAATCGCAGTATAGCATTAGGCATCAACTATCTGTTAAGTACCGTTTTTGATCTCCTGTGTAAATGTCGCAATTCGTGGACAACGGGGCGATTATCTTTAGAGTAAGACTACTTAGGTTTATTCTTCTTAACTGTAGGATCTGAGTATAATTGTTTGCTATCGTAAATAATTAAAAAAAATGTCAAGTGTCAGCATAATAATTATAGGTGAAAACAAAAAAGTAGCAAAAAGTAATCATGTTTATTTGACTATAATTTTCTAATTGGCATTTATAATCCAAGTAAGCTTTATATGTTTCTTTCAATATAAATAAACAAATCACGGTCTTTTGCCCGCGGCTTCGCACGCTCTATTCAAGTAGCCAATGTCTGTCCTGTAGGCCTAGCACGGGGATTGTAGTCTAGGGTAGAATAGAAAAAAAACTCGACACTTTGTCATGGAATGCGTAAAATGTTTGAAATTCATTTCTTCAACTTTAATAATTTACGCAATGTATGACGATGCGATATTATTTTTCCCTATTCTAGGCTAGGCCAACAAGGATACCATTTACCTCCATGCCAAATTTTGATCAAGATTCGTTCTCGGAGTTCATCAAGATCAGCCGGGAACGGGATAAAAAGTATTTTATGTTCGTCTGCTCGTTTTAAACTACCTTCCCACAAATTTTCAGCTAAGTCGGTTCAGCCGTTTTTGATTTATAAATAGTGTAACTAACACGACTTTGTTTTATATTTTTAATATTTCTTTTATACCTTTATATTTACAGCTTTAAATCAAAGGAAACCTTCACCCAAAAGGCGCATGGATCATACTTAAACCGTCATATATGCTCCGTAACGGGCTGCGATTCAATATGGGTGCCTTATTATGAGCATTACAAAGTAATAAACAAATAGGTACCTATCCATTAGCAATAAAGTTAAGGCTGCTGCACACTGCGCGGCTTGGTGAGCAATAAACTTGAAGCTGTGGTATGGAGACAGGCTTAGCGATAAGCGAAGCGATTTTTACTTTTAGAGCAGTTTGTAATATATCATTTTATACAATAGGTTTATTCATAGACTTCGTGGACTTTAAGCTCGAATTTAGGAGACGAGTCTTACTATCACCAAAGTCTACGTAGTGAGATCTTACCTATCTAATATTTTTTGACAGAGAAAATTTTAGTCAAATAATATAAATAAATTAGGACCAATATTTACAATTGATCTCACTGAAAGTCTTCAGTGAGATCAATTGTAAATATTGGCTGCAAAATAATAATAGTTTATCTATTTAGCCCAAATCCATTTGCTTCTATGTATATTTTAAAAAGTCATGTTCCTCATTTCAATTTACTAACCCTTGACCTTTAAAAAAAAGCGATTACCATAGTATAAGATAAATAGCGCTGCATGAAACTCAAGTGTCAAAAATTGGTTAAAACGGAAAATTATTTCGTTGTTTATTTTATAACTTTTGTGCAGCGCTATCGTGTCAAAATAAAAAGCGTGATTGTTTTTTTTAAGAATGCGTTGAAAAGGCCTCGTTAACTACACTACCAAACCTACGTGTATTTTGGGTTAAATATATGCTAAATTAAAAAAATTGGTCTACCTGAGCTACAACATACGTCAAAATGACATAAGAATCTTTTTGTTTTAAAATCATTTGGTTGACATTTTAAGTTTCATTCAACGCTACTCCGTTAACAGACGTTAACCTTACATCGTAACTCGTTAAACTGCGCGATTGACTGGGGATTTATTTGACAACGTATAGCGTATGATCGCAATCAAATCCGAAGATTTCAGGATTGGTTTAACGAAGCGAGCAGTGTTAGTGAATCTAATGTTTGTTTGTTTTGTGTTTGAATATTATAGTAGGTAGGTAACTAAAGATATATTTTCGGGGGCAATTATGAACTCAAGATCTATCTTTTTTTTATGGTCTCTGAATTTTCCTCAAGAACTATTTACGAGTACTACTTTTTGAAACCATAACACGCCATTTAATAAACAAATATTAACAGATGACCTCCTGCTGTTTTACTATGTTATATGAATAAGTTTTCCAAACTTATTTATAACTTCATACCAGCTCATAGACCAGATAGTAAGCAGCGTGAACTCTATGCCTCATTTTACTCTTTTTATATCTGAAATCACTTCAGAGCAGCTCCACAGAAACTATTACAGTTTTAAAATATCGCATATGCATAATTCGTAGCAAGCGCTACGACTAAGCAAAGAGTTTGAAAATGAAGTAAATGTATAATGATTTTTCCGTTGCTCGCTTTATAACTCTTTATCTTTTACTGATCCAATTGTTCAGTCTGATCCTTACACCCCATAATTCAGGCTTTAGCAAAGACTGAAGGGCGATCGTCAGAGTGTTCACAATTCAGTTAAACATATTTTAAACTCCCAAAAGCTTGTCACCCTTTCAGGCTAGTTTACAGTATAACCCGTTCAGCGCCGTCACAAAGGCTCTAAATGAACACAGTTTCGTGAAGACATTAAAAATTTATGGCGCGCGTTTCGCTTTGTGCTTTTATTGTTGGCGTCACTGGGCTGTGCAATTATTAAAATGGCTACTTGTCTTGTTGTATGAATTTTTAAAGGTGTTATTTATGACTGGAGATGGTTGAAAAGTTTGCAGAAATATTACTTTTCCTACTTTGTACAGGGTTTTGCTTCTAGCTGTATGGCGCTGGCATATAATTTTTTCAACCCTAACTCTTTCCGTGGGTGTTTTAGGAGGCGACTAAGGGATATCCACTGGGGAACGGGCAGCAGCACGTTCTGCAAAACAATTATACCACCAAATTACGATCCCAAGCCGCATGCCCAGCATAGGGATTATGGGCATTGCCCTTCATGAGATAAGGCGCTTATCAGGGGGAGGCCTGCGTCCAGCAGTGGACCAATACAGGCTGTTGAGGTTGAGGTTAAGGTTTGCTACTACTCAGGGTACAAATAATAGTAAATTTAAATAGTTACAAATATACAATGTAAACAAGTCCGATTTTCTGAGTTATTATGAACACTATAATTAATAATAATATAATAATAATAATAATAATAAAAATATTTATTCACAGAGATGGGTTTACAAAGAAGGTACTTACGATCTATTCTATTTAATATAATGTAGTTAGGTTATTTCAGTCTCTTATTACATACAGAGATACCTACTTGTGATAAACCTTTTAGGGTCAGATAATGACACCTCGCTCTAACTAAGTTAGTTAACTTGTATTTAGACACGAGGGCTCAATCCTCTGGCTTCTTAAAAGTTTACAAATATGTTGTATTATTCGAATTTAGTGACACGAATGAAAGACAGAGATATATCTAACTGATATATAATACTATAAACTTCTTGGAAATATTAAATAATTGAAACAACACCTCCACCTAATAACTAATTGAAATAACGAATATTATAGAATATTAGAGCGATACAAAACAAGTATATAACAGTATAATAGAAGTGAATAAGAGTATAAATTAATATTAACATTAACATTATAGCCCAGAATTAACATTGAATATCCAAAAAAATTATTATCTATAAACTATTTAAATATCAGTAGGTGGATAATTTTTTGCTTTTCAATTAAAGTTTTACACAGAAGATTATTATGAAATGTAATTGATACGCCCTCAACGTTTTTTTGCATATTGGTGAAATCACTCATGAGACAAAAGGGTTTATGGCGGCAGGTCTTTGATGGAATTGGAAGCTACTTATGTCTTGTTTTGAATAATGATTTATTATTATTGTGTACCATAAAGATAGCTATTTAACCATTTAACGTACCTATTTATCTTTGACTCTAACTGCCTAAAATAAAACAAAAATAAGATTACTTTAAAACCTTACATCTATCTTTTCTCTAGCAATTGATACGTCAACTGCTAAGCTAAATTAAGGTTGATCGTGACATCAAGCAGAATATTTAGGAATTCATCACGCTAATCACCAGCGGCGACCCTTTTACATCAACGTCCGAACGTTGAGCGCGCGCAATTATCAGATCCCGGCTTTGCGAGACAAATCTGCAGTGACCTTAGGGTGATGCTCTACTGAGGACCTGAATCAGCATGACTTAAACTCTTTTAACCAAAATTTTACTACATCATTGCAAGGCTTAATCAGTGCGACATATCAGTGGTTGTGCTGGGATTTTATTTTTGCGGTGTTTCATAGTGTTACCACAAACAATTTATTTTTGTGCTAAGCTTTATCGAAAACCAGAGTTATGGAAAGAGCTCGGAAGGTATATCAAATACTTATTACTTCCATAAATATAGTAAGGATATGTACATGTACCCCCTTATTAATAATAGTCTGCTAACTTAGCATACTGATAAATCTCGCTCTTCGATTGACATAAGTCAGACTGAGAAATAACACTACTAATCAACTGTTTTATGTTAGCAGTCCATTATGAATAAGGGGTCTAGAACAAATAATTTATTAAAATAATTTATATATATTAAAATCACTTTTAATTAATTACATTATTATTAATTAAAAACAAAATTTTATTGACAATTACACACAACAAACGAACGGAACCGTGCTTTTTTCATATACTGTAAACAAAAACAGCTAGGTATGTTCGTTTTTTCAAATAAATAACTGATAATAAAATCGCAAAAACAACGATTTAAATGAACTTTTACTAGAACAACCCTGCTTTTTCTCACAATGACTAAGGCACATTGACCAATCTGGAGTGACCCTTATCCAGAATGACCCTGCTTATCATGCCTGGCGTCCCTTAAGAAGGGAGTTTAATTAAATTATGAATTAAATACGACCGTCTTCCTAATTTAGATTTCCAGTTTCCAAATTAAAGCGGTATTGGTTCTTGGAATTTAATAATAGCGGCATTGATAACTGTTTCCGTTATTTCTATTATAGGCATATTATATTTATAACATCTGTATGCCCTATTTAAGTTCTTTTTAATTAAAGCTTGTAGGTACAGAAGGTTTTATGTCTAGCTAGACTATAATTAATATTTAGAGAGTGATTGAGATTTTTGGTCTAGTTTTAGAAAAAATGTGTAACCTGAGATTATTTTTATATTGTCAAGTTTAACATTTCAGGGGTCGTAAAATTGGACGCCATGCTTAACATCCCCTTCGAATAAAACTGAAACATTGAAATGGAACCTCTTTGAAGCATACGCAAATTTACTTATTAAACTTCTTACTGAACCAATAAGATAAAACCATAAGTGAGAAATTTTTATGTTTCAGAGGCAGCAAAAATATTTTCACTACACCTTACCCGTGACCCTCTTCGTTTTAAGTCCACAGTCGAATCGTAAAATTAGACGCCATGCTTAACATCCCTCTACCGACTAAAACAATACATTGAAATTGAACCTCTTTGAAGCTTATGCTAATTCACTTATCAAAACAAGTGCAAAAACATCGGGTACGCAATAAAGCACGAATACACAAGAGCTGGTAATTAAACAAGCGTGTATAACACCACTGGGGCCAGTACGGGCCGTTTTATTATTATTACACTTTATAAAACGGGCCTTCGGTTTTATGGATTATAAATTTCATTAGCGCGTGCTGTCCGAACAACGTTTATTGCGGCTGACGAGAACTTTAGTGATATTGCTCGTAATGAAAGGTGGGTCTGCGGGGTGAGATATTGCAAAGTAACCAAACGTAAATAGGTTTTTCGAAATATTCGCTACTGTTGGTACTGGAAGCCAGCTAACAAATCTGGCTACGCGCTGGGACTAAAGAGCTTTGGCTACTTTGGGGCTAAATGATGCTGTGTCCAGGATTTATTTTAATTATTAATGTAATGTAGTTGTATGCTTGCACCTGTCTATACTACGTTTCTGTGAAATACCAGGTTTTCAGATTTTTAACAGATTCCATATAATTTATTGAAATCTATAAACGATTTAATGTCTGGTAATCGATGGCAATGCATGAATTTCAATATAATTTAGTAATTCAACATAACTGATCAAATACAGTTCTCATCAAAGTAGAGTTTAGCTCAACTGTTTCAATAGTAAATACCAGTTCTCTTCTATGATTTACCAGTTCTCTTCTATGAATTTTCCTTGATTAGCCATGTTTCATAATTAATCTGACTCATGCTTCGTAATATTGTCTCATGTCATATCGCATAAGTTAGCAAGTTTGTACAAAATGCTCGCCAAACTATAAAGCGGTGCGTATCGCAACATTAACTAATTTATATCCTGGGTGGTATTGCCTCTATTTACTGAGTAATTCTGTTGATATCATTAATTAAACATGCTCTTTGTTTAGTTATCCGGTAACCAAAACTATTAACAAGGAAACAGAATATCTATAAAACTACCGATAAAATTGGTAAGTATTGAATAAAATTAGTACTTATTTCTTTGGTAACTACATTATAATAAATACTATTAGGCAAACACAGATACCCAAATTACAAATTTAGCGACTCAGACGGGGCTACCTCCAGTTCCATCCTACCTTCCACTCAGAATGCGAATGCGTTACTAATAACGTCACTAAATCAACCACCACTTTTTATTCATGATGGTCAAGCTTATTTACCCCTTAGACACCAAGATTATACTCTAACAGGCGCTAGAAGCTCTTTCCACCCTTTGGCCGTGTATAGTAAGAAAGTAGAGCAGATTATTTTGGTTCAACACTGTGTCGACTGGTATGTCGACCAGGTACGTTTGGTATTTTTTTCGACACTTGTGCTTACTGCTATTATTTAAAGTACCTGGGTGACCGGTTTTTTTTCGGTAATTTGTGCTTATTCGAAATTATAGTAGTACTATTCGCCAATAGATGCCAGGAAGAGTCAATAGATTACGATAAAGTTAATGATTGAAATAATAACTAATAAAACGACATTTTCTGAAAAAGAAACCTAGCTAGATTGATTTATCGCCCCCAAAACCCCCTGTATACTAAATTTCATGATCGTTAGAGCCGTTTCCGAGATCCGGATTACATATATACATATAATATAAACAAGAATTACTCGTTTAAAAGTATAAATACGATTTAAAAATAGATCTCCAACATACCAAACAGTTAGCTTAAACCATGTTGCAGGATTATTCTTAGTGATGAAGTGTTGCGCATATCATCGAAATGGTTTCAATTTTATCTCAATATCACTGAAATGGAGACAAACTAAACGATCACTCAAATTCCTGAATATTTATAGTTCAATGAAAATCGTGATGCCAATAAATAACACTTTTCCGGTAGTTTTCAGCACATAAAGCATTCCTATTAATTTTAAGCAACTTGAAATGCCAGTAAATCTCCGGGTAGTTTACAATGTAGCATGATTTATTCGCATTTCAGCCACAAAAACTGTGTTGAATGAAAATTTAAAACAGTTAAGAGAGAATTAACAAGGAGTTTAAGTGGTTACTGGTAAATGAAAAAGTAATGGCAGTGTATCAGGCAATGTTGCCATGACGGTTGTGTGTTCTGATTAGAAGGTCTAGGACACGAAATGTATAGTAGTAATGAATATAAAGTTAAGGGCTGGTAGGGCAAATACGGCGTTGTGGATGGTACCGAAATCGTCGTGAGTTTAAACCACGGAGGATCTAAGCAAGACGTTCACATACGCGATGAAATTATTAGTCCTAATATTTTATGATTCTCTTTGAGAGCTTTAGAGTGTAATGGGAGCATGATATGGGCAAAACTTGCCCATATTCATTCATCTATACTTATATTATAAAGAGGAAAGATTCGATTGTCTGTTTCTATTGAAAAGGCTCCGAACCTATTGGACCGATCAAAAAAAATCTTTCATATTTAATAAGCTTTATTTTTCATGGGCTATATTTTTATACCGGAATTCCCACGGGAACGGGAACGACGTGGTTGAAACCGCGAGGCATTGCTAGTATATTATAAGTGTATGTTGTGCCACTATACATACATATATATTAAAAAATAAATAATATACCCACAGAGTTAAAGACAAATAACAAAATGGTCTAAACTGCAATTATGAATTAAATAATTCAACACAACAAGGTTGAACTTTCGCTAGACAGCGGAAGCAAAAGACAAAGTTCTATAAAAAAAAAAGTAAAAAATGGCTGCAACCACTTCCCAGCGAAAAGGGTCTCTTAGTGAAAAGCAGTAAAAATAGCCGGCATTATTGCAAGTGAGAGAGCCCATCAACAGCGTTTAATCAAATAAAGAGCATCAAAGGTTTGCAGCGAATAAAACAAACATGTAAAACTGAGATCAATCACTCAATGAATGCTCTCATAACACTTAAATGTAAAGGCTAGATAAGTGTTTCGATACACTTTTGTTTCTTTGAGCAACGGTAATGATGTGGCAAGCAAGTGTGAAAAGTGAATTTATTTTTAAAAATGTATTTAAAAGCCTTGTTTGTTGTCATAATTTAAATAACTAAGCATTTACTATGTATAGTTTAATTTATCGTGTAGTAGTTCGTAAGGTAAATAAAAATCGTTCATTTTATTTAATTTTGTCTATCTAGAGTAATTTCTTTCATGTAAACGATCAACCATAGAGTAACTTTTCTTTTCATGCGTAAGCATATTTTTTTTAGAATTATCTGTACTCTACATGAGGTCAGATTGTTGTTCAGATAAGGTCAGGTTATTGTTTAGATGAGGTCACAGGTGAACAATAAATTATAGTAAAAAACCTACATAAACTCATCATTCTGTACCGATCAGTTGTCTACACACTGCATGCGAGAGGCGAACCAGGTAAATCTTGGTGCATACCTAACTAGCTTAGGCTTAAGACTGAGACCGTCGAAGAATTACAAAATACGACCACTTCCAAGCATTTTCATCCGCTAAAGGGATTATTTCAAGAAGGTACCTACAACAATTATAGTGAGTGCAGAACTTTCTTCAGCTCTCGAGGGATATTGAATGAAAAATGGAGTTGTGGTCTGGCTTAAGTGGAAATAATAAATTAATAATCTTTTACGTTACAATAAGTACTTACATTTTGGTGTTAGGTAAGATATAACGAAGAAAATTACATATAACGAAGAAAGATACTGCGCGATACCTGCCTGTTCTCCATTGCAACACCCACAATGGGTACATACTGTGATCTTAACTTAAACTCACCTTATCACTAAGACCTGATTGTATGAATGCAATAAATACTGAATACTGAATAGGTACTGTTTTCTACATGAATAATGGTTTGGTGTTTAACATTTTCAATAATTTTGTTTAGTTTAGTTATAAGTAGTCAATTTTGTGAAAATACGAGACTGTTACTAATACAGAGTAAAATTTCGAGTCAAAAAAATTATAGTTAAAAAGCTTCGATAGGTACCTACTTATAACGTGGGCTCAGGCTGTCTTATAAAATCAATATAATAAGTGTGTGCTATACAGCAATACACAGATATAACATTTAACAAAGAGTAATAAAATAATTCTGTTCATTGTACCACAAAGTACAACCTATTTCTATATGTATAAGCTCCATCGTGCCATGCATGGCTCGCCGGTAGCTCATTAGCTTTGTAGAGCTACTACTTTTATAGAAGCACCTACATAGCTATCTTGACTAGAGATACGTAGGTATGACGCAACCAGTTAAAATAATGCAAGCAACATTTGTCTTGTCTAGCATCATCTTTTCTAATAACCACCCAATAAAACAATCTGTACTTTAAAGCGCGTAATCATTTTAAACAACCTCACCTCACCCAACTTGCATAGTTTTACAAAGATACGGAGGACAGGTTTTATTTTAAACCGGAACTAAATCTAGGCCACTGAATTTTGAAGAATTTTAGCTAGATTGGTTGAAAAGTTGGGCTGCAACGCATCATAGACAAACTAGATGCGAGGTAAACTAATGCAAGCTAGCACCAATTTCGCTTCTTTCTTTTCCACTTTTATAACTCTATGGCACTAAAAGATATTTTTTCTCTAAAAAAATATTCTTTTACCCACCTAACTATAATATTTACCCCTGTAAACGCAGCGATATTTTTCTAATTCCTAACACAAAAACAGAAAATTTCTGAATTTCCACCAACCTTTTACTAAGCATGGCATTCCACCCCGATATTTAATTCAACAACGAAATACGCTAGATAAACCTCGCACATACACAACTGTCAGACACGAGGATAGCACGTTTCTCGTTTTCCGGTAAGAGCCGAACGCACGTGCGCTCGCCACCGCGTCCGTAGCGCTACTGAAGTCGAACTATGAGGTGACTGGTGACTGAACTTCAGTTTCATGCATCTCAAGCCTCTTCACGTTTATGGCCGCCTGGTAGCTGCGATCTGTTTTTTGGGAAAAAAATGTATTGTTTGAGGAAACTTTGAATCAATGAGTGATTCATGTGAAATGGTTACTCTCGTAGGTACGCTTTTATAATTTGTGTTTAATCATAGCCAGCGCTTAGTAGTTGTTGTTTTTAAAATAGTGGATTTTCAACAATTTTTATCATTTATTGAAACTACATTAAATTGTTGAAGTATGGTTATCTAAATTGGAGGATATTATGTTTTGTAATAAGAGTTGAGTCTAATTTAAATAAGAAATAATCCTTGTATTTTGTATGCCTAGTAAATATATGTAGATAAAAGTGGTTTTTAAAGAAACGCTCCCATAACAAAGTTCTATCCTTTAAGTAACTTAATACAACAGAATCAAAGCATTAAGGCTAAAATCCATTTAAAAAGTAATAGTACAATTACTTAGATTTGAGATTTTCTTAGTAATTAGATCCCTGAAAACCCGGAATTTAGGCAAACAATTTCCTCTATAATTAAAATGGGGAGTCGGGTTGCCTCATTTGCAATCCTTTATTCTCCTTTATAAACTCCTTTTCGATGTAAAAGCCTCTTTTGACAAAAATAGTCCCATAGATTCGCAAACTCCTTGAGTTTCGGTGGTTGATGAATAACGGCTGTTTATAACGCAAATGAGTGCCAGGGCTAATAGGTATTTTGGGTCTTGGAAATAATTTAAAGTGGCTTGTAGTAATTTAAATTATTGACTGAATAATTGATGTGAGTAGAAATTTGTATTTATAACATCTTGTTCAATTGTTTTCTTCAATTCATGCTCATAAAAACCAATAAAAGCTACAAAGACAACTTTGTAGCTTTTTTCATTACTAGAATACAGTAGGTATTTAAAACATGTTCAGTTCCACCTATTCCTAATTTCCAACATTTTGTTTGCAAATATATGATGAATATTAATTCATATCTTTTGGCGTAAGCTGTGGGCCGCATAAGAATGGACTCCAACTAAGCTCGAGGATGTCGTAGTCTATTAAAAAAGAGAAGCGTCGTGGGAATTGGGGGCCGCGTGTGCCAATTGGCAACTTTTGTTGCGTTGACAACACTGCTCTGTCATTGCAGTACGACTAAAAGTGTTAGTTCACCGTAACGCCACGACGATTCTCTTTTTGAACAGACAACACTGCTCTGTCATTGCAGTACGACTAAAAGTGTTAGTTCACCGTAACGCCACGGCGCTTCTCTTTTTGAACAGACTCTAAGAGCCAACAAAGAAAAACCAACTAGAGACAGGTCAACTGCTTCCTTCTGTGTATTTTAATACTCTACTGCAATCACCAATCCGCCTACCTACCGTAGTTACTACGGCATAACCCAGCTTGGGGGTGGCTCGTTCAGCGCACATTATGTGTGCTGATTAGGTTATGTCTATTTTGCTTAATGATTCATATTCGTGGCACAACTTTCATCAATCAGCATACTATAACAACAAACGTCTCCTTATTTCAACAATTCTCGGGAAAGCCATACAATTATATTAGAAATTCCCCGGAGATAGCTGATGGCAGGTAAATGACGTACAAAGCCTGGCTTATATTTCACTTTGAAGGCACAACCAACGTTAGCAGGAAGGGCTCTAATTGGCTCCACAAAGCATTGTATGCAAGTGAGCATGGTGGAAGTTTCGATGGAAACTACTTATTGAGCATGATAAGTGACGTGACAAAACCCTGAGGCAAATTATTGACGCAATCCAACAAAAAGGACCATTCCCTAATTTTTTCCTATCAATCGAAAACAGGATGAGTACCTATGCTAAGTAAGATGCTTATAATGATGATGAAAATCTGCAGACGAACTGCATTGCAGAATATTAAATGGTTTTCATTCAATGCAGGTTTGAACTTCCCCCAATGTCGCTTTGTTTGATTCTCTAAAATTGGATCCCACAACTCTAAACAGCGACAAAACGCCCAAAAAGCCCTCAAATTCACTTCCTACATCCTCTCCGTCCCCTTAACACAATAAAAATAATCAATGGTGCATTAACTTGAATCAAATTTGTTTACGTTATAATATCTGACCACTGACCCGTTTAATGCCAGCCTAGGGGAGAACGGGGCGAACTGACCCTCTATGCAACGGCACGTCATTTCGAACACTCCTGAACAGATTTTTATACCCACAATCTTACAATTCCCCTCTGAAAAGGTTCTTGCAACCTTATTATTCAAACCTTAAGGTAGAATTCAGCTTGTTTTCCAGATGTCTAGAACATTTTATTGTGTGTAGGGTGAACATACTTTGACAATATGCATTAGAAGGGTAGGACAGTAATTTGATACTGTTTAAGTCGTGGGAATGGGATATTTATAGGTCGTGTGTGTAATGAATAATCTGATAAGCATCTGGGAAATGGGCTGTCTTGTGCCCCTTCTCTAATATTTTAACTATGTATATCTCTGGTTTTGACTATTGGCAGGCGAATTTTCACACATTTTATAAACGAGAAGTGCAAAAATTCTATTATAAATGGACAAAATTATGAGACATATTATGTACACAATATAGAATATTTATATTCGGAATGGTTTAGTGTAAATGAACACAATTTTTTCTATTTATAGGTAACTGGTCCGCCCGGTGAGTTTGAGGAAATTTCTGAAATTATTTGCATACCCATAATAGGGTAGTTTTGTAAAAATAAAAATAGAACCAATGAATAATAATTTTCCATAGAAACTGTACATACACCCTTTTTAAACCACTTAGAGTTTAATTTTTAAAAATGAGAATATCTTATGTGTTATTCTAGAACTAAAACTATCTTCACACGAAAAAATCACACAAACTCACATTTATAATATTAGTTAGAATAGTAGGATACTGTTATTGCCAATACTAACATTCGATAGTTTCTGACTAAGACTAGGCATATTACTTCAAAGCAAGAGCTCTTTTTTCCATCTACGTATATACCTTTATAAACTAAACTTACAGAACCTGTAGAATATTCCAGGCAACTTTGTGACGCTAGTTTAGACATACCTGAAACAAACGACATTCAGAATCAGATATAGGTAGGTACCTTCGGATACTCGGATCATACGTTATAGGTCAAATACGCACTCAAAATGATCTAACAAGTTTTAAAACGCGGCTTTTCATGTCACATGTCGTCGAATAACAATCTAATAAAATCTTAGAATCAGGAAGTCTAATTGATACGTTTATTTTGAACAATCTCTTAAACGTTCCTACAGCTGTAGAGTAAGAACGAACATTATTTATGCATAAAACTATGTAAAACTATGCTATCAATAAAATTTATATACCTACAATAACCTTAAATGTCATTGTAATTTTTATTGAATAGAAAATTGCAATCAAGTAATAGATAAAATTTATATTTACATCACTAGTTTATTAGTTACTCCTTTACAATGTCAATCATAAGCATTTTGTTTGGCATAACGTCTCCTATTTTTCTCTCAATGAATAAAATATTAACCTTAAAACAATTTGCAATATTATGATCTAAAGTGGCAGCCAGACGGTCTCTAATGGAGGTAATGTCTTGTGTCACGGGGTCGTGTGACGTAGACGCACCGAATGGAATTCTAAATTACCCCCCCAAATCTAATTCAGACGGAAAACAGTTTTAGTCGATGTTCGTAAGTGTACCTATTTGCAGTAAATTTTTGTTGCGATATTATTGTTTATATATTCGTATTCAAAATTTAAAATTCTATTAAAAGAAATGTACACTTATTCTAAAACGCAATGAATTCCCATGTATGTTTTCTAAAATATTAGGTCCACGACAATGTCTTTTATTTTTCAACAAGATCGATAGTGAGCCTTTGATGCCCCTTACCAATCAGAGTCTTAGATTTATAAAAAGGCGAAAAAAAAATTAGGTATTGCAAAATTACTTTTCACAATTGAATCTTAATTTTCAGTGGTTTTAAAAGAGAAAACACATGTTAAGTTTTTCTGCACACTATCTTAAAACTATTACATGAAGAAAAAACCCTGAAAATTTTATTTGGCTAGAATGAAGCCATCATGCCATCACGTCTTAGGCGCCAAGAATTCGTAATTTTTCTGGCTAAAAACAAGGTGTCGCAAAACTGGACTTTAAAAATATACATTCCATTTTATCCCCGTCAAGATTATCCTTAAGGCTTATACCCGAGCCAATATGACAGTGATACCTATTTTATCATATTTTTACTCTATTTTCGCATATCCTCCTAAACTATATGAGATAAAATTATTACAGAGGCATTACTAAATAACTTATAACAGATACCACAAACTGAACGATGGATTTTTAAAACTTGCTGCGTTTAACGTAATAATAGGATAAAATAGTTGAGGGCGCCATTTTCACTGGTGTATGGGCCTTAAGAGGGAAAACTGGAATCAACAAAAAGGCAACTGTTTTCTATGTAAATGCATTCCCATCCAACGATGGTAGACGATGGGAGGCAGTTTGACAGTTAATAAAAACCGCCTGAGAATGACAACGTGATTGTAGTTGATAGGTTATTGATTTAAATATTCCAATAAACAAATTCTGTTATTTTGTCAGTAAAAATCAGTCAAAGATCAATTGTACCTTTCATCATTTATTGACAGAATATGCAAATAAAAAAAGTCACCGCAGTTGTAATTTGATTGCACTTATTTGCGGTTTTGTTGTATAATACTATAGGCTCATGGTGTAGGTTGAACTGATTGAGAATTTCAGATAGGTAGGTATGTAGTATATGATATTTCTATGGCACACGTTGGCCAACTGCTACATCTTATCTTATTCTACCACTACTCTACACTGTTTTTTTAAAGATTTAATGATGTTTATTTTATGCTTAAAATCTCAACAATCTGCAATGAAAATCTGGAATAAGCTCACTCTATTCAAGGGCGGGCATTTTGAAATTAGAACGCTAGGCTATTTGCACTTGAGGACGGGACAAAAGGCCTCGGCTCGTGCGTGCCTTATTGAGCCACGCCTGGGGGCTAGTGATGCCCAGACTAGTTAGAATTTTCCAAATTTGAATCTATCTGATGCAAATTCAAATTAAAAGAGGTTTGTACAATTTTCAGTTTCAGATTAGCAACCTCTTTTTATTTAACTTAAAAATGACTCTAACTGAAATTGGAAGTGGTTGTGTTTAATTTTGATTTTGCAGTGTTAGATAAGCAACCTTTTTTCATTTAACTCTATTATCAACAATAGTTGAATTTACATAACAGCAGCGGGTGGATTTCGGTTTTGACTTGGGCAAAAACAGAAGTTTTGAGCAGCTGGTAATAAAATTATTGCTAGCTGTCTAATTTTAAATTAAAAAATATGGCTTGTTATTTTACGATCGACATACCTACTTTAATACATTATACGAGTACAAAATGCTCCACAGAAATAAGTTTACTTTTATTTATAAGTAGCTCTGTCTTTAATCATTCCAATACAAAACGGCTGAAAGTATTTTAGTAAATGTACTAAAATACTTTCAGCCGTTTTGTCGGCAAAGAGGCTCCATCCCGATGAAAACAGCCGCTGGCAAAACGTTAAAGAACGATCCCAATTATATTCAATCAAAGATTTGGTCGAAAATCTCATGTGGCGCAAATGTGCAGGTCTCGACAGAGTTGCTCTGCTCGTATTTATCTGAACATCTGGTCGAAACGACGCGTGACCCGAAAACTGGTGAGTATCTGGTGCAGTGCAACAACATTGTCCTTTTAGTCCACGTTCGTAGCTGATCTTTAAAAAAGTAAAGTAAAATCATTGGTACAGAACATGGGAACAGAAATAGTTTTAAAAAACAATGTCATCTGCGGAAGTTAAACACTGTGTCGCAGAATGACAACGCCCTCCCCAAAAACCAGTAGATTCTGCTGTATAGAATACCATTTACAATTCAATTCTTTATTTAAAACCAACTGTATATAGTAAAAGTAAGTTTATAATGAAGCAGTCCCATGCCTAGACTTCACGCCTACGGCAGCATTGAGCAATGCCGCGGGTAAACTCATACAGAATAAATACGGCCAGGCATCCTGTCTCACGCTCGATTCACAGCGGCTCTAGTTCGGCTTCTTCAAATTGAAAGCGCTTTTCAGATTTGTCATGAGAAGGATTTTTGTTTTAAATTAAATGAGTGCAACATTATTGTGTGTTTTAAGGAAGATAGAGAAGTGTCTAACATTTTATTTCAATAAAATATTAATTTAGCTAAATATAGATTGGTGTATTTTTTTTATGTGGTCTCTGAAATCCAAAAGTTGCCTACTTTGGTTTAGTACTAAATGATTCCTTAGCACACTATGTAGTTAATTTTGTATAAAAAAAGTATTTTCAGTTACTTGGGTACTCGGGGCTAATTCCTTTATAGATAGATAGATAGATAGATTATAACTTTATTGCACCATCAATACATAACAAAAACAAACAAGGAAATTACTGCTAACTAATCTAGAGAGGCACAATCGGCGGCCTTATCGCTAACAGCGATCTCTTCCAGGCTATTTAATTCCTTTATTTAATTACCTACTTTTCCATTTTTGAACAGGACCAGGTGTTTCTTTTAACTTCCATTCAACAAACCTACAATTTAACAAATGTTATGACGTACGAGTATTTTTTAAAACAGACTTTGTAAGGTGTTAAAAATAAAAGTTTTACCAGAAAATAAAGTCGTCGACTCCTTTAGAAATATCGAAAACTATACAAACACTTTCTACGCAACCAACCACTCACTGAACTGAAACTCAAAACTAGCTTAAGTGCGAGGGATAGTCCAATTGCCTCATCGATCCTTATTACGTTACTAACTCGAAGAAGTGGGAATTCGTTTTATCGTTTCCTGTTACTGTTTGCGCTAAATTATTTCTTGGTGTTTGAACCTTTTTGCTGGGTCTCAGTCGATTCTGTGAGAAAGGTCTTGAAGTTAACTACGTTAAGGAGCCTGGAATTGTATCAAAGTCTTTGCACAAAATGAGTTTTAGTAGACTTTATTGAGCTTTTGTTAGACTTTTTGGTGGGGGTTTATTTTTTAGTTTATTTTAAACTTCAACCTTTGGCATTACGGGTACAATACAATCAAATAAAATTGTTTTGACTTTACTTTTAATCTTTCATGAGCCTTAACATAGTGGTACCATAGACTAATTATTTAATTAGTCTATGGTGGTACTTACCTCAAGTATCCATCCACCTTATTACAAAACTGCAATTTGGTTGCAAAAATACAAGCAAAGTGATTCCATAACCAACCAATCGTACCTAATTTATTGTCATCTTATTACCACTTAAAAGCCACTTTAGTTGAATAAATCTGGTCATTATACGTGTCCAAAAGTTCTCGCCTGGAGGCTCGACCATTCGGGAGAGTAACATCGGTGCAGTTGCCGATGTATCGATTATGGAAAGATGCGTTCACATTGATGTCATGCTGGTTATGGTTACGAAACTTGGTTACGTTAAAGCACTAAAGGGTTAATTATCTAAATCTTATTTTTTAGGAGTGAAACTTGTAAAAATAGTAGGGGTTTCACTGCTGAGTAGAGTCTTCTCTCCCATCTTTTCCCTCCTATCTGTTAACACAACAGATAAGGTCCAAGACAAACACTCATAAGCACGTTTGGTCTTCATTATTCTCTTTTTAAGGACAATGGACAGGCTTTGTAACAAAAATTGCTCATATCTCCGGAATCTCTGTGCGAACAACTCGCGAAAAACTCTATTAAACAGCAAACGCCAAGGTTCTGTCTCTTTTTAAATTTACACCCAGTTTCATAGTTTATAGGCGAACAAATGAGCAAAAGACATGGTAAAATTTAATATTGTCTGAACGTCGAACGCGTCTAAAGTCAAGAGATGCATAACGTCATCAGCAAGATGATGCGGATAAAACGGAGTAATGTGATTTGCTCGAGGGCGGATATAAACTGGTGAGCTCATGTGCCTTGCCCTACTTTCTAGAAAAACCATTATTATTAAGATCAAGAACCTACCAGTTCAACTTGATTCAACTAAAGAAGACCACATCCCGACAAAAATACCTCCCTATAACTATGGATTCCGTTGTACGGAAGTCGTTTTACGCGATGATATCAGCTAACAAGTAAATCATACCCAAAAACCTTCAGGCAAATAGTCCCTTAAGATAAACCTAGTTTAAGTATATTCATCGTTAACAACCACCTGGTTTCGTACACAATTTCATGGCCACAGCTTTACCGTCCGGCGCGCATCGATTAACAAAAGTCTGCGATTAATCGTGCACAAACTTTCGCGAAAGTCCGCAATCATGAATCATTGCAGTTAATTTATGTGCCAACGAGTGTCGCCCGGTCTTTGGGGCCCGGTTTTTGCCCGGGGCATGCCGATAATCCGGCAGCCGGTTACAAATGCGTCCGGATTTCTGACAGGGGTGTCTGCTGATAAAATTGTGCAAGTGTTGTTTCGAGGAACAAACAGTGGGTGAAAAGCTTAAATATTTTGAAACAGAAACCGACATACAAACTGGTATTTGTAGACATTTACCTTATTGCATAGGTGCAAGGTTATAACAATATACGTTAAAAAGGGTATTGGGACACCCTTGGAAGGATGGTTATGTATGACAAAAGCACTTTGTTTATGGAACATGTTCAGCAGTGGACGTAAGCATGGTGGAAGGTTGGTAGGGCAGGTTCTACAAGTCGCTCAGTGAGCAATGGAAATAGCTGTGCTCAGAGTTTATCTAAAAGATATGACTCGTGACGAATACAACTGACAGAGAACCATAGAGTTATCTATATAACTCGAAAAATTAGACACCTAAAGGCAGTGGGCTGGCCATATTTCACGAAGAACCGACAACCACTGAGGTAAACGTATACTGGAGTGAAGACCGCGACTCACAAAACGTAGTTTAGTATATCCTCCGGCCAGGTGGGATGACGATCTGCGAAAGACTGCAGGCAGGCAGAATGCAAGCTGAAGGCAGGGCGCTATTTCGCTCATTAGGGGGAGGCATATGTCCAGCAGTGGACTAGTATAGTCTGATGATGATGATGATCCTTTGAACTTGTAATATTTTGTTGATTAAGATAAATGGGTAACCTAAAAACCTTCCAACATCCGACATCACATAAACCAGCGACATAACAAAACTACACGGTAACTCCATCACTGCACGGCGAATCAATCAGCCATCATAATTACCCCATAAAGCCTACCACCCTTATCGCACTGCCAATAAGGCTCACAATCGATAAGCTTATCAACGATATTTATAGGTCATTTGAGGTGGGTACTTATGCTCTCTCTGCTAAGTGAGCAACACGTCTTACCATAAGTAGATGGCGAATAAATTTATGGTGTTGCAGAATAATTATGGTTCCTACTTACCAACTGCTATAAGCATGATAATATCTATGGTTTATCCATTTTGAATTAAGCATGTTAGTAAACAAACTACGACACAAATAACAAAATCTCACTTGCTTGGCGTCGAGTTTCAGATATAATTGTAAGCAATTTTTATTGAAGGGAGGATCTAAAATCGACGTGTAATGTAAATTACGTATAAAAGGACGCGCCAACAAAGTGAATTTTAGGTTAAGTATGGGCGGTTTGTTTACTAACATGCTTCATTCAAAATGGACACGGTATGGTTGAAGGGAACTAGAAGCCGAATGATTATCTGCGAAAGACTACAGGCAGATGCTGGATGAGTCAAGCTGAAGACAGGGCGCTATGGTGTTCATTAGGGGAGGCCTATGTGCCAGCAGTGGACTAGTTTAGGCTAATGATGATGAGAAACCGAATATTATAAAAGCTTTAAATAAATCATTTACTCGGAGACATTATTAAGTTATTGCTATTTTTAGTCCAGTCCAGTCTCGTCACGTAAGACATCATCGGTGCAAAACTTTATACATAAATTAATGCATAGGTACATAATGCTTTCACTGCCAAGACTTAGCACACAGTAAGGTGCAACCAGCTACATAGACATTGGCAGAGTTGTAGCGAAAAGCAAGCGGCGCCGTTAAGAAAGAAGTTGAAGTTGCACACTACATAAGTATTAGCGCAACTTAGATAAAATAGCTACCAAAATCTTGTTGAGTTTGGCCTCAACAAAAATAACCTTTTTCTAAAACCTTTTTCATTTTCAATATTTTTTTGCGTAGAAAATCTCAAACAGCCGGCGTTCCCCGCCGGCTGTTGCAAAGAAATTAAATTGTAAAATGTCTTTAGCAATAAAGACAAAGAAATAATAGAAAAACATTGCAAAAGCAATCCCGTTAATCGACGCTAAGGCCTGTAACGGATAGCTAGCAAATGGACAAATCAGATTATTTCACCCACTATGAGTAGATAACAGGAAGTCAGGGTGCAAGTCAAAGCTAGAGGATGGGACAAGGTATGAACTTTTGTATTACGCCAGGCGCCTTTCATTGAGTTAATATCCCGCACAATAAGGCAGGACGCAAACGTAGACACTTTAGTGTCTTATGTCAGACACAAGCTACCGATGAATATTTGATTTTTATAGAACAAATATGGAATCATCCACAACCTGCGCATACGTGTGTTCCTACTGCTGGACAAAGGCTTCCACTCTGGCGATTTAAATCTCTTCCCCTCCCCCTCTCGCAATTTAACTCTGTTCCTCTTCCACTCTTGCGATTTAACTCTCTTCCCTTTCCAATCTTGCGATTTAACGATGTCACGCGCCATTATCGATGATATACGTGAAGTTCGCTTCGCCATAGATGAACCATGGCGGGTCCTTGGATTGCAAATACTATATACCAAAGTTTAGTATTTCAACCAGGGAATGTACAGAGCGCTATTTTCCAGCATTTATTTTCACCTGGCATGCTGCATGATATTGGAACGATCGCTTATTCTTGTACCTTAGAGGAATACTTATCACAGGCCATAAATTAAGAGATCCTGCTAAGACCCCACCAGGTCGCCCTAAGCGAAGACATTGCTCGCTTGAGTGGAAATTATCTTACAGGGATTATCCTGTTGGACAAGTTTTTATATTCTTCGCTGTTTATTTAGGATTTTTCAGAAAATCGTCACATTTGTGAGTTTTATTTTGGTTAAAAATAAATTACTTTAAGTTCATAGGAACAGGTCGACTACGTTAAATATGTGAATGGTGCAATTCTTATTAGAATTTAAGCTAGTCATCACACTAATATTATGAATGCGAAAGTTTGGATGTAATCCTACTAATCCTCGGCTACTTTCTATGGGATAGAAATAATAACTATTAATAATGAACAAAGCGCAAGAAGCCGCGGGGCGCAGCTAGTTAGAAAGAATTGTTTGTAATGATATTTGGTTTTTATTTAATAAGTAGATAGATATAACTAAACTTCATTATAAAATGGTAAGAACGAATAACAAAGACATGACACACACGACGTATGTGTACAAAAACGACCTTAAACATTTGTTCAATGAATAAGCTTGATATGATCAAACAAAATTTAAAAGGAAAGGTTGTAAATCCAAAAGGAAAAAGCTAAAAAGTTGACCGTACCAGGATATTTAGAGGCATAAAAGCTATTTGAGCATTACAATAGGGACAAGTTCATTGTCTGAGACGTCGCGTTGCCAGCAGACGGGCGTGGTGCAAGAAGAAAGCTTTTTGCTGTTAAAAACTGGATATTTTCACACAGCATCGTCCAGCTCTAAGCATAGCTTATGTTGTTACTATACCAGAGGGCCTAGACACTGTTAAAATCGCCTTCGAAAGCGATAGTAGAAAAGACCATAAACGTATGGCGACATTATGTATGCCTTAGATATGTCACGTGATCTGTTTCGAATTTTTTCCTACGAATCTCTCAATTGTTTTCGATGTTCAATCGGTATCTAGGCAAAAACAAGCCTTTGGCATTCGAGGTTAACGTTTTGTGTATCTATAGTTTTTATTTACAAAGTATAATTAATGGATGTTAAAAGTTAACAAACACGGGACATTTCAAACAGGGTCAATCTAGCCTTAAACTTGAATAGAATCCAGATAGGTCGAAAAAACTGTTGATCAAACAACGGCCTGCAATGATCTTCTCGTCTACAACTTGGCCTCCCATGTTCAGCCGTTATCAAGGTCTAAATTGCAAATTTAATCCAGCCATTTGCATCTGAAAGAAGCCATACAAAGTCGTGTTGTACGCAGTGATTTGTACCACTTATCTAAACTCTTTATCTATGGGATGAGCTCGACACCATTATTTTGTACCATAGGGTTTGTCCGCTCGTAAAAATTTGCGTCTCTATTGCTTTTTAAAACGGTTCTTGATTATCTCGGTTGTTTAGCGTTTCCTGCATTATTCGAATTTAGCTTTTGATCTATTGGATGATATGATGTCTTTAACCAGCCCAGGTTCAATTAGGCAGTTTTGCAGGGTAGCAAAACTTATAGCTTGAATGCCTATGGCGCAAATTCACTTTCATGTAGCACCTTTGGCAATAAATGCGCTGAATCATTACCTACTAGTGCCTCTATCTCTCAATGACGTTCCCGTAGATTAATAACTCAATACAAGCAAATTGTATACAAAGAAAATTTTGAGCTTCAAAACAATCCCACCTAAATTACTATAATGTCAAAATGATGAGTTATAATGAAAGGGAACCCCAACAGGAAACGTTGGAAACAGAGAAGTCCAAATAATTGTATGTCACAGCTGATTCAACAGCATAATGAGTGTAAGTGCATTCATTGTCTTCACTGACTATTGAGAAACTGATAACTCGAAACGGAAGATTGAAACATCAAAGTAGTAAAATATCAGAACAATAGACAGACAACAGAACATAACAGCTTATAAAGTAAAATATCAGCAATAATGCAATGGGCAAAGTTTCTATTTAAAACTGACAAAAATCCAATCCGCAACGACTAAAAACCTATCTTCTGTTTAACAGATATTAGATCTCCTCAGACAAATGTACCTGAGCTGAAAATATTTAAACCTTACATAGATGAAACTAACATAGACTAAAGAAATATCGAAAAAGCCACTGCTAATTAGTTTATCAAACGTATTTAAAATGAATAAATGATTTATCTATTTTAACAACTACTTTACCAAATATAACAGTAGATTCTCTATTTCCCTATATTTGATACAAACATACAAGTTGTTTGAAAACTTTAAAGATAATAAGGCTATGAAGATAATAAAGCTTTGTTTACAACAAAGTAGTACCTACAATAAAAGCGGTGTGTGACTTCGAGGGGCGTGAACTGAGCGGAACGGCCACGCACCAATGCCTGTCGAAGTGATAAATTTTGTGACTTTATTCATTGTTTTTCAATTTTAAAGTATGATTTAGGTACTTAATGTTTGGAAGAACATGATTTTTAACTTTGCTACGGATAATTCAAGACTTTCCATAGATAAGCGACTAATTTCTGTATAGAATTTCCTTTTTTTAGATTCAAATTGTGAATTTTCGGTGGATAGCAAAACCGGATTTTTTATAGGTTTAAAAATAAAAAAGTTCTTTCGCTGCCTAGTAAAAATGTGCATAAGGAGATAACTTCTCTTCTACTTTTATATTAATCCTATTATGTATTTTATAGCACTAAAATTTAAAACCTCTTTACAATTTCATTGTATAATGTTGTTAAGGTTGCTCCGTCCTTTACATTTTGCAAATAATACAAATTCCTATTATTTTCATAATGTGCAATAGCGGCTTCATAACGGAATAATTCGAAACGTCATGTCTGTCTGTCTGCATTCAGAGATGAATAATAAACCATATAATGGTTTGTATTAAGTTTAATAGACGGCGTGTAGTGGTAAACCGAGGGCTTTGTTCTGTTTTAATACCAAGTTGCTTTTTGCTGTTCTTAGTGTAAAACTCTATACCTATTAATATTGTAGTATCGTTATAGCAGAATCTGCTTTCAAGTAAGTAGGTATTTAAATCACGATAAAGTATTTCTGTTAAAATACATAACAGTTACATCAGCATCAATTTCTCCAGATGTAAACACTCTTCTAATTTTCTCTCTTATTTCGATCTTATAATTTTTATTGATCTACACCGATTCATAAATTGCTTCATTTTTGTTTTAATTTTTACTTTACATGTTGCCACTAATCAGTTTTTTAATTCAATATTCGTGTTTGTAAATTTAATTTATTATTAGTATGTTTTAAATGAATGCCTTATTTTGTTCAGAAATCTTAGATAAGTCATCAATCTTCATAAATCCGTAAATACGAATAAACCATCCTCATTTTCCACTTCAATGTTTTATTCTTTCACACTTTAAGGAGCTCTCAAAATTGTCGTAAATTCTAGATCGACCCCAACATTAAAAAGGCTCTCACAAAATAATGTCGTAAAGGTGAAAACTGAATTTATGAAAGAATAGCGTATCATTTTTAGCTTTTATAGCTGTCATGCAATCGTTAAACTTGTGCTTTTCATATTTTTAATGTCTCATTTGTGTGGAGTGAAACACAATCTCCTGTTCATTTAATATGCTGGTTTACAGCTCGTAAACTCAGGCGACTAAACAATTACAAATAATCCCATGGAAATGCTTACTTTTTAAAATACTTACTTTGACTTTTTACGGTAACAGATAAATCTTTAACGCGTTACATAAGAAAATAACGTGTAAATGGACGGACTGTCCAAATACTAAAAAGAGAAATATAATAATTTTTTCCTATATTTTGATTGTTATTTTTGTTGTTCTTTCGTCTAAAATTACCGAGTTGAGGAATGGGGAACAAAATTGGTTGCACAATAGAGACATAGATCAACTATTCGCAGTTGCGCAAAGGAACAATACATTCAGAGGTTAAGATGTAGAACATTTTCCATTGACGAAGGTAAATTTATAGTATGTAGGTATGTATATTCCAACGCTAATATTATGCCAGGTAATTTAGATAACGCTAGTTTGTAGCTTTATCACCAGAATGTTAGATAGCCCAATAAAGGCCCTCAGAAATCCAGAACAGCCCATCTCAAAGGCCATTTCACACTTCCCTAATTAATTCAATTTAATTCAGGACAACGTAATTGTATTATAGCGTGATTATAAACACCCCATTATTCGGGTAGTTTTTAACTGCTGTTACTTTGGGCGCTAGCTTATTCGATAGCAGTGTTAAATAGGCTTCATTTGCATGGTCATAGACGGTCTCTTGAGGATAGTAAGGTGAAAATACTTAAATTTAGTTATGTTTATGTAAAGTTTATTACCGTAGTGATCGTGGGATAAGAATCGCCTCTAGCGGAACAGAACATCGCAGCATATAATCAATATAATAATGCTGTGTGTTACCAGCTAAGAATTTGCACCATCCTAGCTCTTCCCTCGGGTGTCGTAAAAGGGACTAAGAATATTCCACTGAGGCGGGCAGCAACGCTTGCTGCAGAACAATTCTAACACCGAGCTGAGATACCCAACCCGCATACCCAGCGTGGGGATTATGGGCATTACCCTCCATGAGCCTGTGTCCAGTAGTGAATCAATAAAGGCTGTTGAGCTTGAGGATGTTGAGAAAAAGGACTATCTAAATCTAAGAATATCTTCATCTACCTATTGGAAAAAACTATCTTAAGCGTTTCTGAAGACAAGGCGGTGTCGATTTTCTCGGCCATAAAATGTATTTCAAAGCAGGAAAAAAGAAACCTCTTGCATATAATTTTCACAAAATTCATTTTGTACCTACTACTAGATGGATAAGCCGCTTCCTCCCAAGAAACGGGCGGGTCACGTCAATCAAAAACCACTTTATTTCATATTCTTTTCGGAATAAACAAGTTTTCATAATGCAAACCCATATCCACTGAATAGTTTACGAGATGTCTGACTTTATTTGCTTTATGATGTGGGTCAGAGAAAAGTTTCGCGGGAGATACCTACACCTTATTTCATATTTTAGTTGTTCAAATGTTCTTTTGTAGTCGACTGTCAATATTTTATTACAAAGTTTCCGTCAATATAACTTTCAAGTCCCAGAACAGAGATAGAATTGTAGGTACAAGGCATAGAAATGGATTGTTTGAGTTTGAAATCAAGCGTACGTCTTTAACCGACTTCAAAAAAGGAGGAGGTTTTAAATTCGACTGGATTTTTTTAAAATTTTTGATCTCTCAGCACTTTGACTGGGTGATCCAATTTTGATGATTATTTTTCTATTTGAAAGTTGGTGCTTCCCGTGTGGACATTGGTCCAGTTCTGACAATGGCATGCATGAGAAAACCATAAAATTGAAGCCGGTTTATAGTTTTTATAAACAAACACAATTATATTTATTTATCTCATTCTCAAGTTTAGTTTGAAACAGACGGTACAAGCACTTTGTTTTTTGCCTTAATGAATTTACCTCAGCTCAGCAGTCAATATAATAATGCTTACTTATAAATATCATTTGATAAGTAACACGCGTAATCGTAAGATAAATTGGTGAAATTAAAAATGAAATTGATGTACATTCTGTACGGATTTTATCTTGTCTGTTTTATGGCATTGATTTTTATTTTAAGGATTTTTTACTGTAACATACACACACATACTGATTTATTTGGCTTCTAGGGCAAATAAATGAGTATAAGTACTACACACATTACCATAATGATTGTAGAATCTGCCTTACAACCTTGCGTATGTAAAATGTGTATTTGACTAATAATCCACATCTCAGGAATCACTATATTTTTTTTATTTTTTTTATCAGAAATAGTCCTTCGTTTGACCGCAATCTCACAATTCTCACATGATGGAAAGCGAAGATGCGGCCGACGATGTATCACGAAGGTCTAGAAGATGGCTACTCCGGACCACATTCCGAAACACAACAGAGTTGCTTCACGGACTGGCCCAGTCCGGAGGGTGGTGACAAGCCACGGCCGAAGTCTACCACCAGAGGGTATCGCTCTTAGCACCACCCAGAGGACACGTGTAGGGTATCAGAGGGTCAACACCTACGGACGTGAGCGATACTGTCCCCCTATATAATGTTAGTACCTATACCTACCTATAAAAAGCTATTACAATCTCTTGATGGGCAATTTAGGAGTATCATGATGCCGTATCAGTGACGAAACCACACTTTGTCGCCCCTAATTTATCATGTATCAGATTCAGTAACGAGAATTTCACGATACACACAGACAAAATAGTTGACAAACTTTTATCTTCATTAAAATCATATTTAGTTTCATTTAAATTGATTTTACCTGTTTGATAATGGAGTATATTTGGAGTAGATTCTTGGTCTCTCTTCATTGATTGTGGCTCTCTATTGTTTAGTTGACGATACCTTTGCTGATACAAAACTTAAATAGGTATCTTCTAGACCTTCGTGATACACCGTCGGCCGCATCTTCGCTTTCCATCAGTTGAGATTGCGTTCAAACAAAGGTCTATGTACCGTAAAAAAAAATTAAAAAAAATTTAGAGATGAAAATATTTAAAAACAATTTCGTGAATTTTTTTTTTTTCTGAATTGTTACTAAATATGTTTATCCTTATATTTACTATGGATTTCGACGAGATAACGAATTAATCTTTTATGATACACAGATACTTCCGTAAGTGTAAATATGAGCTCGAATTATCGCGGTTTCTTTGGTAACTCCTTATTTAGCCTATGATGCCATGATTCTACTAAGTTGTTCGTAGGTCGTCGATCTACTGCACATTGAATTAAGGTTTGCGTTTATTCTGACTCAACTTATTTTTATTTGGAGCCCGGTGGAATGAATTCTCGGAGCGGGGTGGAATTAACCTTACTAGTCACTAGTGCCAGTTACTATTTGGTTGCTGGTTGAAAGCTTGTTTCACTTAGATCTTTCAGTCATTAAAATTATCTTTATTCGACCCATCCATATTTTATCGCTTTTCAAACTTTAGATATTGCGTAAAGAAGGTAATGCACAAAATAATAATTAAAAAAATTGTTGTCAACTTTAAACATATTAGAATTACTAACTTCTAACAAGACTTTAGTATTGAGAACTTTTCAAGTCCATCTCAATTTTCAATCTGAGTATAAAGGAACCACAATCCTTGGAGAAACACAAATTCTCTTTGAATTTATGGAGTGTATAAGAATGTGACAAATTTACTTAGTAAAAAATGTACAACAACCCAATATAAACAGATTGGCATGCAAATAGTCACTATGCCTCAGATATTCGAAGTCCAATCGAGCCGTAGAAAATTGGTCGTCCTCTATCGAAATGCGGGCAATCCCCGTTCGCCTGTTGATATCAGAAGCATTAGTCTTTATTAAGATGTCATGATGCCGACATGCGACACTCTGATAGAAAGTATATCTAGGTTTATCGTAATTGAATTGTTTTTAAATGTTACTGTCATACTGTTTAGCACCCAAGCTATTAAACTTTTTAATACATTGTTTGCCAAACAACACGACTGGCTTTCACTCACTACTTTGAAAAGGCGGAGGTTTATTGTATTCAAAAGGGAAGTAATCTAACCCCAACCAACCAACTATAACCATTGACTGTTTTTGAAACACCAATCACAGCAAATCCTGCTTTAAATCAACCATCAGACAGTAAGAGCTAAAGCTCTACTTCCTCACATTAGTTAAAAACATTAACAATTCAAACACTTTGGTCGGCAATAAATTAGAGACCACTAGCTCTGAAGACGGCAGTAGACGTTGCTGACTACAATAAGGGCCAAGAAGAAAGATACAGCGGTTACTCAATTTGATGGATAGATAGATATCATAATACTTTATTGTATCTCCCAATGTACTTTCTTGTCAATTTGATGACATATCACGCTGATCTACATTATAGTCGACGACAAAACCCGTGTCTTCACGAAGTTTTTATGTCAACTTCAATTGGAAAACATTTATAATGTCAATCAGTGTTCGGCATACGAATCGACCTCTCAAACTCAGCATGAATGTCGTAGGAGCCGACTAAGGGACCAGGGTAAGGGTATCCTTCTGAGTATACTCATTTCCACTGCTGTCGCGAATCCACCTGCCATGCACGTTACATGGCAGGTATTATGGACGGCAGTGTCGGCAGTAGTCACAGTACCTGGCTTTAGAGCTACTTTGGTTTCAGCAGTCTCCTACTTCATATATCTATATATATCCTATAAGATTTTCAGGCTCTCTATTTTGTTTCTACCCATAGATGTAGGATATAGCCTTCACATTCTAAGTTTCTTCTGTTGTTATAAATAAATATATTTCTTTCTTCCTTATTCCTTTCTCCTATGAATGGTTAAAAAACTCTTCGAAACACTTATTTATTTATTTAACGTACAAAACACAATCTTTCTTTACAAAACTTTCAAATATAGGGTTATATAATGCTAGATCTAAGCTTGATTGCAACATAAAAATATGTACGTGCTGCTATAATATATATATATATCAAGTAGGTAGAGTTTTTACTATCTATTACAGGTTATTGAAACAAGACAGTAAAACATGTATTAACTGATTACGATTATGTTTACTTACACTATACTTACACTATACACAAAATATTTTACTTCCTCTTTTGACTTAAACCAAGCATTAGCTATGAATGTTTCCCCTGACTTCCTGCGTGCACTTCCTGAGACGTCACGAACCTCTTGTTGCTTTTTATGTACATTTGTAGTATAGATCCTTCGAACTAATAAATTCAATGAGGAACTTACGGCTTTCCTATTTTGACCTATTTATAAAATGTACAGGAATTGAATTCAATGTTCAAGTAACCATTTCATCCATACTATTTAATTTTGATATTATAAATTGGTTTCTGCCCGCGGCTTCGAATTTTTATGGAAATGGCTTAAGATTATTTCTATCCATCATAACGGATATATGGGATAAAACGGAGCCTATGTTTTTTTCCAGCTCTAGAACTACTATATTATATGCAAAATTTCAGCACAATCCGTTCAGTAGTTTTGGCGTGAAGAAGTAACAAACGAAAAGTAGCTCATGTCTATTTGTCAGCTACCTTTTCATGCCTTAACGGCTGAACGCATAATAATGAAATTTGGCAGGCAGGTAAATAGTATCCCAGGGTTGGACAACCGGACATAGGCTATTTGAATGGCACAAGTGAAGCCGTATGCTGCAGCTAATTTAATAGAAGTTTGTTAATAAGGTTGACGTAATAACTGATCCATATATTTCATTTTCAGAATTATACTTTAAAGTTTTGTGGAATTATTAAACATAAATTAAATGTTCAAAAAATCGCTACCGCTCATGCGCCCCTTAAAATTACCGTTCATAGATTGCAAAAAAGTTTACCTAAAATTCGAAGTAACTAAAAGAATATTGAGCCAGAGGGCCCTAAGAAAGTTAAACAAAAACGCTTTTTCATCACAATTATTAGCCCCTAAGGTCCCTCGGAACTGCGCTAAATCATCACCCTTCCTCTGGAATGGCCGGCCGCCTATTAAATGACGATTTCTCACGATCAGCCGTCCCCTTCAGAACAGTTTGAAGGCATTTCACTTGCATTGGGGTTGAAACTGATTTCTTTTCTTGAACCTTCCGTTTTTCGTCTCGAGCTTGCGAATGTTCTATTTTAGTTTGCCTAGAAGAGATCACTGTTGCCAATACGGCCACCGATTGTGCTACACTAGATAATAATTATTGAATTCTTATTAAATTGATAAATCTTTATTGAAATGGAAAATTTAAATTTAATAATAGAAATAAATAAAACTAGTATTTACAATAAAAACATTTGCTAACTGCAGACAGCTGCAATTGTTGCATAATTAATTGAATTGAAAGTGCAAGGTAATTAATCTATCTTTCTTTTTCTAGATTACTTTAGTAATTGAGGTGATTATCATAACACTAAGGGATTATGAGCTGTGTAGTGCTGGCTTAGAATTTGCACCACCCCATCTCTTCCCGTGGGTGTCGTAAAAGGAAACTAAGGGATATCCACCGGAGGTGGGCAGCAGCGCCTCCTGCAGAACAATTCTACCACTGAACTGCGATTCCCAACCCGCATGCCCAGCGTGGGGATTAAGAGCATTGCCGCCCATTAGATAAACGCCAACAGGGCGCTTATCAGGGGAAGGCCTGCGTCCAGCAGTGGACCAATACAGGCTGTTGAGGGAGAGGATTTAGTTCTTTTCATCTCTATCCAAGTATGTAATCTCGTTTTCGTTTTCCCATTTTCTTTATTGTGATTTAAAAAGAGTTTGGAGTCTATATACCCAGCAACCAGTTCCAGGTGAAGTCGGGTTGCGGATGATTGGTTTATTCAACTTTGCTTTCAGATTTATTTCTTTTACGCTTGTTATCAGCCTACCTACCTTCTTGTGCAACCACTGTAACAGACCTTGTACAACCATTGTAACAGACAGTAAACATATATAATAAATGACGCGAGAGTAAACAGCGTGCATAATTTAAATTGTATCTGTCTCAAAGTTTAGACTAATTAGCGGAATGACAAAGGTCTTGCTCTCAGTGTTCACTTGGTTTGCCTCATGTTGCGAGGCAGAGTGATAATCTCTAGCTTAGAGAAACCACAGCTATGCTATTAATAAAAAACGGAAACTTTATTTCAGATAAGATGATCATCATGAATTCATAATCAATCAATAAATCTTAATCTTGATTTGTCTGAATGTGTGTAGCAAAGTTCTTAATTTTAAATATTAAATTTAAACTAGCTGCGCCCCGCGGCTTCGCACGCGTTGTTCCTATGAAAAAATTAAAAGGTGATTTTCATCCCATGGGAACTGATTTATGGGATAAAAAGTAGCATAGGTTGGATTCCAGGATTAGAATTACCTGTTTGCAAAATTTCAGCCAGATCCGTCCAATAGTTTTGGCGTGAAAAAGTAACAAACATCCATCCATCCATCCATCCGTACATCCATACAAATTTTCGCATTTATAATATTAGTGTGATGATACAAACTACCTGATGTGCAAAGTCTTAGTGATAACAATTATAATGTTTAATGTCTCTATTAAATTAAATAAAGTAACGTCCAATGGAATGATTCCAATGGAAATCAATATAAAATTTAAACCAAAATTTACAATGTAAAACTAGAACTGAAAGACACCTTAGATGAGGAATGGAAAGTAGCATACAAATGAAGAAATCTGTACCGTGTCCATTTTGAATGAAACATAAACGTAAACAAACCGCCCATACTCAACCTAAAATTCACTTTGTTCCTTTTATACGTAATTTACATTACTTGTCGATTTTTGTTATTTGTATCGTATTTTGTTTACTAACATGCTTCATTCAAAATGGATAAACCATACATTATACTCCCTGAGGACGGAGATGAGTTAACAACGACAGCCTAGTCGGTTTAAATTTTACTTTTGATTGCTGCTTACACTATTTACACTTTTGTTACTATTTCAAATACTACATTGCTGATCAATCCTATCAATTACATTGACTGAGATGTCTCAGTCAATGTAATTAATATCTTCAAGGGTTGTACTCAAAACCACTGGAGTAAAGATACTGTAATTCTGTAATTATTTACTGTACACGGATAATACATAGTATGAACTTATTTAAAAAGATATGTACAAAGACGAGTTTACCCTGATAAAGATTTTTCTTCCTGCAAAACTTTAGAGTAGGTTAGGGGAGGAGATGGAATAATAGGTAGAGGAAGATACTTTCTTATATGCACGGCCAAAGTAAGAAATGAACTTTCTGCGTCTGTTTTCCCTATATGTCACATCTTCACTGATATAATGTGAGTTGATGGCCACGCTTGACCATCATCAAAAAAAATCCAAAAACCCAACTAACAAAGTACTGCTCTTCGTCAATTTTCTTTCTATAAAATAGAAATAAATCCTAAGACAAGAAATTAATTCTGAGCCAGCCAACTCAATATATCCTGGTACAAAGGTGATACTCGAGACCCTTAATTATTAACGAGGATTGATAGCGTCCCACAGGTATACCTACGTGTGCGTAAGTCACGACATTTGGCTCAGTATTCTGCGAAATGATACGTCAAAACTTTGCCGAGGGTTCATGTTCATTGTCTTTCTAAGTTGCTAATTTTATAAATGAACCCTAATTTGTAATCTACTATCTTTGTTGATTCAACAATAACTTTCAAAATTACACAAGAAAATGCGATAAATGAATCTATATAAGCGAGCTATATAGCACGGCATAAAATTTGCACCATCCCTACTCTTCCTAGGGTTAGTCTCTTTAGTAGGGTCTCCTGACGAACAATTCTGTCACCAGACTGCGAGCTCAACCCGCATGCCCAGCGTGGGGATTATGGGCATTATCCCCCATGAGAAAACAGACAATAAAGACGCTTATCAGGGAGAGGCCTGCGTCGACCAATAAAGGCTGTTGAGGAAGCGTGATGTGTTGCAATGTCCTATACCTGAAATAATTTGGCAAAGCAATATTTTAGAACATTCAACAAGCAAAGTCTACAATGACTCAGCAAATGACGACCTCTGTGGCGCGGTGGGCAAAGGTCCGCCTGCGACGCAGGAGGTTGCGGGTTCGATTCCCGCCTTGGGACAAATATTTGTATCTGCAGATATTTGTTCAGGGCGTTCTGGATGTTTTCTATGTATAATAAAAAATATCTATCTATGTAGTGTATTGCATTATGTGTAGCAGACTAGCAGTTATCTAGTACCCATAACACAAGCTCTGCTTAGCTTGGGGCTAGATAATGCTGTGTGAATTATCCAGCATTATTTATTTATTATTATTTATTAAATACCCCAAGATCATTAGTTAAGACTGACTATATATAACCCAGGCATACAACATAATAAAAGTTAACGAGGAGGTCTTCATTCATACGGCATATAATGTAGTTAGGTACAATATCAAAACCAGCCTTGATTGGTATAGAACCAAAATTAACAATATGTTTTTTTATTGGTAAGTACACAAAATATACGCGTTTTTAAATTTTAGTTTTTACCAATACTAACTTCTTCAGCTTCGTTTGCCTGAAAGTAGCTGCCTGAATAGCGATTTTGGTACAAACCCCAAGAAACACGCAATATACTAAATCGTTACCACGATTAAAGTAAACAACAATGTCACCACCGAAAGAGATATCTTTTTTTAGTAAATTACTTAGTAAAAGACGAATTCCGGGAACGATAAGAGAGCATCGTACGTCTGACGATGGGGATTGGGCCAAGTACTAGACTTATTGTAGATGTGAAAGAAGAACTAATGTACTCGTAGAGACTAAGAGCTTGTGTTATGGGTAATAGATGGTAAATATAACCATCTGAGTTCTTGAGAAACAAAAAGTAAGATAACAAAGATACATATTTTTTTATTATATACTTGGAATACAGCCATAACATTTGTTCTCTAGACAGAAATCGAACTCGCAACATTCTGTATCACAGGCGAGCCGTCGCCGCCGGTTCGCATCTGAAGTCGTTTGTTATGGGGAACATTTCATCAATCAATAAAGTGTTTATTTATTGATAAAAATCTTGTACTGCTTAAGCAATACCACTATATGTATATATTTCGTAGAATCTATGATAAGTTATGAAAGTGCATGATCGTTTCTAACGACGACTTCTGTGGCGCCGGCGCAGGAGGTTGCGGGTTCGATTCCCGCCTCGGGTCAAATGTGTGTACGATCTGCAGATATTTGTTCAGGGTGTTCTGGATGTTTTCTATGTAAAATAAAAGATATATCTTTCTAAATAGTGTATTTTATTATGTCTATCAGTTATCTAGTACCCATAACACAAGCTCTGCTAAGCTTGGGGCTAGATAATGCTGTGTGAATTGTCCAACATTATTTATTATTTATTTATTTATAATGAGGCAAATGATCGTTTTCCATCTACTTTCTTATTCGGGTTTGTACCTTGTTTAAATCTCCATGGTTTTTGTTTATTTTTGTTTTGTGTATTTACTTTAAAAAACTATACATCGCCATTCGCCAGTCCCCCTAACTTACACCACCCACCTTCAGTCCCCCCCACGTCACCTGGCGTCGACGAATAATTTATTACGTTTCTTAAAAGCCATTACTGTGTGACGCCGTCAATGGACCGTCAACCTCCCTTGCAATTAGCATGAATTTTATACAGCTACTCTGTAAGTGCTGAAGGTTGAGCTTTTTGCATTTTTTAATACACTTTTAATGATATTTATGTATTTTTATCAGGGTTTTTATATTTGCCTGTGCTTTATTCAGTATATGATGCCATTGAAACATCATTGAACTATGGTGTACCACAGGGCTCCGCTCTTGATCTCATCGTATTTATTTGGTTCATCACGAATATATTAAAACTGTTATTGATATTATAAAACTATGAAATTGGCAAAACAAACTACCGTAAGATTAGAGTAACGAACAAAGAACTAAATAAGATAATTAAATTGCTTGATGGTATCAACTTATTTCATCCAGCGATATGTCAATCAGTCGACTTCGAAGAGTTATTATCAATCTATAAACACTTTCGAGGGTATCGGGATAATTCAAAAGTTCGAATGATTGCGATGACCCGACATAAAGATATAGTTTTGTAATAAATAATTTTTCTGGTGATTTGAGAATGAAACGGTATGTAATCTTCAGCAGTGTGAAAGTTGGCATCCATATCATACAGATAACCTTTACCTCAATCTTCTCAACAGCCTATTGGTCCACTGCTGGACGCAGGCCTCGTCCTGATAAGCGCCTTTATTGGCTGTTATCTCATGGGTGGTAATGCGCATAATCCCCTCACTGGACATCCGGGTTGGGGATCGCAGTTTGGTGACAAAATTGTTCGGCAGGTGACGCTGTTGGCCGCCTCCGGTAAATATCCCTTAGTCGTCTCTTACGACAACCGCGGGAAGAGTTGGGGTGGTGCAATTTCTACGCCGCCGGCACCACGCGGCATACAGGTAAATTATTGCTTAAATAATTCATCATCATCATAATCATCATCAGCCTATATTAGTCCAATGCTGGACATAGGCCTCCCCTAATGAGCGCCATAGCGCCCTGTCTTCAGCTTGACGCATCCAGCATCTGCCTGCAGACTTTCGCAGATCGTCATCCCACCTGGCCGGAGGGCGCCCTACACTACGTTTGCCGAGTCGCGGTCTCCACTCAAGAACTCGTTTACCCCATCGGTTGTCCGTTCTTCGCGAAATATGGCCGGCCCACTGCCACTTCAGCTTGCTATATTCTCTGAGTTATGTCGATAACTTTGGTTCTCTGTCGGATGTATTCGTTACGAATCCCATCCTTCAGAGAGACTCCAAGCATAGCTCTTTCCATAGCTCGCTGAGCGACCTTGAACTTGTGGACCAACCCTATCGTGAGTGTCCACGTCTCAGCTCCGTAAGTCATAACGGGTAGGACGCACTGATTGAAAATTTTCGTTTTCAAGCATTGCGGTATGGATGACGAGAAGACTCGACGTAGTTTTCCAAAGGATGCCCAGCCCAACTGGATCCTCCTCTTGGCCTCCTTCTCAAATAATTATAAGCTTAAATAATTATAATGTTTAAAAAGTGGCAAGTCGTTCTACAAACGCTTCGGTGCCGATATCTTTACACTTACATAAGCTTCATTATGTCTAATTGTTGGACAAATTCTCTCCAGGAATGTGATCTTAACGGTTCTCCGCTATATCGAAGGTCTCTTGTTCGTAAAATCGTCACAACTAATACATAATACTAACTGCACTAAAACAAACTTTAAACAAGACAGATGTAAACCATAAATTACCGAATCCATTTACATTTTAAAACTCCCGTAAAAACGTTATCACATGGAGACATTTAAATTTAAACTACCCTCTGAACTTTTAGGTGTTTCCGCCAAGAATTTAAAGCCTGTAGTTTCACTTTATAGCTCAGTATTGAATCTTCTTCCTAGATGAAGCTGCATTGAAAGTACTCGTGTTACGGGAAAAATAAATTTGGTTAGTCTTCGAATGGTTATGGGTTCAAGTCCCATCGAAAGCTTAACTGTGACATTAAACCTATACCATATCTATTTTAGTACTGTAGGCAGTTGATTCGTAAAGCGCTCTTGGAAATAAATGGTAATACTCGTACCATTATGATTGACTTGCATGACTAGATGGTCAGATGAAAAGGGCTAATTGTTCAGGCATGCAGGACCATCATGTAATTTCAGTGTTGACGGATCAAATAACGATTGATATTGAATTAATGATGAATGCCGGCCATAACAATAGGTACATTTTTAAGTATTGATGTCACATATAATGAAGGACAACCTCAATAATACCATAGACATGGTATATATATATATATATATACGACTACTGCGCAATTAGGAATTCCCCAAAAGTCTCCACAAATAGTGATTCTGGCGTCTCCATTCGATCGAATAGGTACTACAGTACAAGTGCCAAACTAAGTGAATCACCAAGGTAAGTGAATCAACTCAGTAACACTATTCCAGAGATTTACGTCCCGTACACGGCGATTAAACAACTAGAGGAAAAAACCGTTTAGGCGAAAGGGGCGGAGATATTTATGATCATTTCTCGGTAAGTTACTTAAGTGGGACTTAGTGCTCACGTAAAAATACGAGCGAACGGTAAATTTATTAAGGGGATATGAAAATTTGGGGGGCGACTTGGCAAGACTGAGGATGATACATTCAGGGAGTGAAAACTTGTAAACTGAATAGGTACTTGGATAAGAATCATGAGCGATAGTCACGTTAATCTAAGTTTACTTTACGCGTTTCATCACTACAAAAAGTTGGTGATCATTAGGTTTTAAACCATTGCTGTAAGTAAATCAGTGGTTACTGCAATATTATACTGCTACCAGTGTGTCTACCTTGAGTTTTCACAATGTAATATACTCGCTAGCGACTGTACTTAGTTAAAAAAATGTGTAGAAGCTTCTAAAGCGCCTCCGAATAGTTGGGTACTAAAATGCGCAGTATGAGTCGCTTTGATAAATATCTGCGTATTTACTAATTACTGTAGTAACGTCATTTACACAACAGCGATTTAACTGTGACAAGTTGTCACTGACAACTCATGGTAGACACACAGGTCACCTATGAATTTTACTATGCTTAGTAGATACACCATGTAACAAACTGTTGACATTCGTTGCTCTCTTAATTAAGATAAAAGTACCATCTACTTTATAACCTGAAAAATTACCCGTCAATAGGTTATTTGATAACATTACCCAGCCAAGTTTATTACAAATCGATCTGATTGCAAGATTAATAAATTGCTCGGTCCCAGCAAATTATCATGTTTCCTGTGCACTGTACGTACCTACATAGCTTGAGGAGAACAGTCGGAACTCAAACAGAGATGATTTTTTACAAATACTCTCATATTTAGTTGTGGTATAAAAGTATTTACACGTTGCTTGTCCTATAGTCCTTCAGGCTTACACCAATGCCCTGTGGATTACTACCAAGGGCGGTCATCAGTGTTCTACACATTCAATATAGCAATTTGTTTGCACGCACAAGTTTTAACCAAAGTTTTGCTAAAAGTTCTGGTTGACAGATTCATAGAGACATATTGCAAAAATCTCCAAAAGCATGGGTTGTCAATTGGTCAGCGCCAAACAAATGAATTATACATATAGTGTTAAACGAATAAAATCTATTGTTAAGTCAAATCAAATCATTTATTTGCAGACACCGGGTTACATGGTTGGTATGATTATTTTAAAATATCGCTTGCGATGGCTTACCAACTAGACACTTTTGGTGTGCAAAAAATATATTATAATGGCTAATAGACATGCAGATCGGAAAATTTATTAAAAATAATGTACAAACTATTACAACGATAAACAAAAGTGTATCTCTAATAGCTGTGGATTTTAAAAGTGAATATATAAATATAGAGTTGCAGATCACAATGACCTAGCTGTTTCTTTCGCGCTGCCTGATGCAGAATCAAGATTATTACACCGATAATGCGTGTAATTAATGAAATTAACTTGTCTGGCGTGAAGTACTACCAGTTTCAAACAGGTCAATGTTGCTACTACTTTTTTACTTGATGACTTAATTTAAAGATTGGTATCGTTTATCGACAACATTATCTTTATGTGCTAGTTTGTTAAATAAATATATACCGTACTACAACTGCTTGAATGCAAAAATCTTGATATATTAAAGTTTGTGTCATTCATTATGATGTTTAACAGTAGTATAGTGGTGTGATCTGTCCGATGTACTTATACACACAGCTGGACATAATGCTTTTCTTAATGAGCGCCATAGCGCCCTGTCTGTTTGACACATCCAGCATCTGCCTGCAGTCTTTCTAAGATCGTCATCCAACCTGGCCGGATGGCGTCCTACACTACGTTTACCGAGTTGCGATCTCCACTCAAGAACTCGTTTACCCCAGCGAGCGGTTGTCGGTTCTTCGCGAGTGTGATACATTTCTATAAAAAATATCGCAAATACGTCAAAGTCGATATTATTTAACAATATTATAACATTTAGCGATAGATTAAATTGACCCCAGTCTAGCATTTTCAATATTTTCTATAGGTTTTGTTCAATTTTGAACTGGATATTACATCATCTCCACAAATAGAAAATCATTGTTTCTAACCCCTGTTCTTGCCAAGGCATAGAATTGCACGGCGTATATCATCCAGATAATAAGAAAATGATGTTTTGCCTGTAGCATCACACACTAACAATGAGACTTTACTGGCCCGTAGGTGATTTAAACAATGCCATTCACGACTCGATTAAAGTTCACAATGCTCATAAAGGAATCGCCTCCGGTACCAACCTATGTATGAGGATGAGGGGAACTTGACTGTCCTGTGACTGAATCAAGAACTCTCGACTCTATCCACATAGATATAAAGAATCTACCCCCGAATGTATCAGCAGGATTAAAATTGTCCAGGTGAACTCAGTTTAATTGTTTTTTCTTCCTAATGAGGCACAAGTGGTCCACAATGACTGTCATTGTGTCATTGACACTGAACATTTTTTTGTTTTCCCTTTAATTTGTCTCTTATTAATGCATGTGTGGCCGGATGCGTACCGAAACAAGCGCAATTTATTTTGAAGGATTATTATCGGGACAGTGGGCTTACGATCCTTGCGGAGAAGTCACGGGTTGTTTTGTGGATATATAGCTCAATGGTCTTGAAACGTGGATCACTGTCGTTTGTGAACTTGCCTTTGAAGATTTGTAGCGATTGATGTTGAAATACAACTATCTTACCAGTCACTTTGCCTTCCATATCTTTCTTTACCAGACACTTGCTCCTTGCTATCATGTATTTTCATATTATGTCAGTTTCGCTAACAAACGATTCCATTCTCTGAGTTTCATCGCTCTTTTGTGCATTTTTTTTATCGAGTAACTGTTCTAGAACTATTATTATGTATCATTTAATACTCATATTTTATCATTAAATACAGTTTAACTGTTTTCCAAAATTTGATCTTTGACTATCATTATTCTAAATCTTCTAATCAACATTTTTAATCCTTGTTAGTTAATTATTACTTAATCATATTTAATTAAAACAGCATCTAGCTAGCAGATACAGCATCAATCGATAGTATTTGTCCGCACTCCACATTTCCAAACAAATCACGAGCGTCCGAGACTGCCCGTTCGTTAGCACACAGCAAACAAATTTGATTACCTAACGAGACAGCCTAACTTCCACAAAGACTTGAGCACTGTCGCAAAATCAACCGTAAAGTTATCGGCTTAAAAGCGAACTCTTGTCAACAAGGCCTCGAAAGATAATTTTGATGAGGATACCTGAAGTAGAAATTTTGAAGTTATAGTTTGTATTTGAGTTTTTTATTTTGGAGCCTTGACAATTACAACTTTTCCTGTTTGCTTGATCCTAGATAACATAACAGTTGCACCAAAGACGTATATGTATGTTGCTGTATATTTGAAGCATTTGCGAAGGGTACTACACATAAACAGAAACATCATCAATCATGAACTTAGTAATTGTATAAGTTATTTGTGTATCCGCTTGCTTTTCACGACAGAATAACCATCATCAAGTTAGTTCTAGGCATCTATTTTGCTACCAGCCTTATTTACAGCAAACAATCAAAAATAAAAGGATGAAATACGCATCTGCAGTGTAAAAGGCAGCGCTGACATAGCACAATTAACCAGCATTGTTCTGTATAAATCTTTATTTGTCTGGCTATGGTCTGGCCGCGACCCTAGCGGTTTTGCCGGCCAGCAGAATGGCACGGTCTATAGGCACTATATTACTCGTTAACTGCTGTATCACTGGTTATTTTTTGAATTTTAAAAGGATTCGTTACAGTGTTGTTAGATCCTAGTTTATGAATAGCAGGTAGACAGACCTACAGCCGTATGCTCATTAACTAACTAAAGATCCAACCTCTTGCAATTATTTATCTTATCGGATTGACGTTGACAAAAGATTTGAGCATTATATTAATTATTTACAAATGACCGTATGAACAACTGACTGCTTGTTGTACCTACCTATGTAGCACATTAGGTATTCATAAAATGAACAAAACCTTCTTAACATCTACACGGGGTTCAATTCTATTTAGTTTGAGGCTTTGCATGATTCACATTCAATAAAAAGCAAAAAAAAATAGAGGTGGCTAGATACTCAAAGTACTTACGGTTGCCGCAAGCAATTTTAACACGGGTTCCGCACTTTTTTCGAAGCAAAACTCAAATTTGAAAGCATTCAACGTGACACAGCCTCTGGCGGGTTGAAAACTGGCAGCTGTTGTAACTAAAATGTTAGATATACATAGGTGCTACATTTATTGGGCCGCGATGGCCTATGTTTGGTGTCGGAAATTTGTGTTGATTTTTCACGTATTTTGATGTTTATCTATGTCACCAACAGACTTGTTGCGATAGTCTTATTTGTTCCAGAACAATCTTAGTAATATGAATTAGTTTCCGAGATAAAAGCAGCTCATTAAATTATATTTGGTCTAGAAGTATTTTTCTTTTATCTCGCAACTTCACAAACTTTCGCCTTTACAATAATAGGATTCTGATATACATATATCAGAAATTTGGAGACAATTGTAAACACATAGAAAAAATCTCAGTTTCATGAAAGTATTTTCAGGAACATTTTCAATATTTCATTAAAATTAACGAAAATATATTGAAAATGTATTCCAGGTTCTTTCCCTACTATCTACATAGACACAGGATACGAGTACGGGTGTGGGAACCAAACACGAAAACTCGATCAATTTTAAAGTGCTACACGATTTGCCTGCAGCTATGCATGCTTCTATGCGTGACGATATTAAATACCTCTTGATCAACTGAATTTAAATAAAAGGTTTATTTTCCAATGACACTGTAGAAAACGTAGGGAGCAGAATGTTTTCTCAAAATTTCTTGTCTTATTTTGATAATACTAGCTGCGCCCCGCGGCTTTGCATGCGTTGTTCTTATGGAAACGTTTAAAGGTAATTTTAATTCCACAGGAACTGATTTATGAGATAAAAAGTTGTGTTTGATCCCGCGATTAGAATTACCTGTGTGCAATATTTCAGCCAGACACGTTTAGTAGTTTTGACGTGAAGAGGTAACAAACATCCATCCATCCATCCATACATCCATACATCCAAACAAACTTTTTCATTTGTAATATTAGTGTGATACCTATGATTTGGAGTAAAAATTCTGGAGTTTAATAAGAATCAAAACATTGTGACACTGGTAGTAAGTACATGATAATTCAATCAGATATTAAGTCAATTCTTTATTATTCCATGTGGCAACACACGGTTATATTTCGTATCGTAAAGTAAGCCAAGAGCACAAAAACAAGCCAACATGCCAAACATGTATTGTGCTGTAACAAAAAGCTTTGAGACCGCATCGTTATATTTCTTTCAGCTTATTATCAGGGGTATTTTATAAGCTCCTTTTAAGCGCATAAGCTGGCAGACGACGGAAGGTGTATTTTACATAGGAAGTACGAAACCACTCTTGTAGGTAATGAAAATTAGAAAAATACAACGTTGTACCTGAGCACAAATACTGCATATTAAAATTTGTACATGTAACGAAGTTCTTACTTTAGGATAAAATATAGACGCAAAGTAACTATAGGTGCCTACCAGAATAAGTATTACCTACAGCCAATCCTAACATTACTATGTAAATATATACTGTGATTATGATTATTATATGAGTATATAAATTTCTATCAAGTGAAAGGGCAAGTTACAAAGATAAAACCAAGAAAAATATTTAATGAATCTGGTAAAATCGTAGCGAATCGTAGAAATTCAAAAGATTTTTCATTCATATTGCATTCGTCGATATGGAGCTTGATAATGTAAGTATAGTATGTAACTAGTAATCTAGTAAAAGTCCTATACATATTGGTTAATTTATGTTTCTAGAAGAGTTCTCTTTTTTTTCTGTCTCTCTGAAACCATATCATACGGTTTTATTACAACAAGTTTCCAAGGAACCTTCCAAAAGTCTGTTCAAATACAACAATGTCCCGATAATTACACCAGTGTTACCAGCACAATCAGATAACATTTTTACGACTTCGCTGTAACAAATTTCAATCATAAAAACGTTTTCATCGAGACTAATTAGATTTGGGGCCGATCCTGTGGACATTTTAACGGATATTTTACGTCTGTCACTAATTACATTAAAATTGTTAACGATAACTGTCAAGCTAACATTGTATTTAAATATTAGTCGTAATTTTTTTTCATCTTTAATTTCATTCTTGTTTTTTGTTCTGAAACTAATAATCTACTACAAATTATTCAGGGTTTTACTGTTACCCACGTAGCATTATACTATTATCAACACAATTTTGTTATTTTTAAGTGATGCTAGCTTAAAAGTAACATAACTAATAAAGTAAAGATAAGTATATTAAATTGCTGAAACGTAACAAGCGTTCGTTCGAAGTAAAGATCTAGTAGTCAATAGTTACACCCTGACTATAAAAATTACGTATACAGGTTTGCTACACAACACAGCAGCATAACCAGAACAAAAATATAAAACCATATGCCAGTGGATTTAGAAAACCCACTTTTTATCCCATGGGGCGGTCACTCTGACCATGGCTAGGGATTTATAATGTATATGGTAAAAACTATATAAATCCATAGCGTATTTACCAAAAAACATGGTCGTCATGTTCTATCATTGTCCTGTCATGTCCTATCCTTACAACTACATCTCGATTATTGATTCCAACGTTCGTTTCCTGAATTCTTGTTTATTGTATTTCAATAAAAAAATAAAACATCATCGGCACACGAAATAGCCACATCGGTGTATAATAAGGCAAAAACCATATAAATCCATAGGGTATTTACCAAAAAACATGGTCGAAGTGCCGTCCCCATGGAATTAGAAGTTTTCGTACTAACTCCACTCCTACGATGTCGTCTACGGATGACGTTTTATTTTTTTATTGGTACGAAGTAAAATAAAAACTAAAGAGAGCTACTTACTTCTAAAACTAATTCATATATTTTCATAACACAGACATAAAAATGAGAAGCAGGTTCAAACAGAAAAGAAGCAAGGAGAAACGAACGCGGTTGGAATCAACAATCGAGATATAGTTGTAAGGATAGGACAGTTTAATTAAAACTTGGGTTCTCGGTAAAATCTTCATAATTTTATTTTATCGTTGCCCTCGAGATGACGTGTAATTCAAACTTAGGTAAGTATCAAAGTATGAATGAATAGATATTTGAAAATGGTCATTGGAGACACGAAATAAATATAGGTAGGCATAAAAAACGAAATCAAGATCATCTGCAGATAGGTGTCAGATTAACATTGTAATTATAGCTTTGTGGTGCTGGATTAGAATTTGCATCATCCCATCTCACCCCGTAAGTGTCGTAAGAGGCGACTAAGGGATATTAATCTGGGGACGGGCAGCAGCGCCCCCTGGCAGAACAATTCTACCACCAAACTGCGATCCCCAACCCGCATGCCCAGCGTGGGGATTATGGGCACTACCCCCCACAATATAAACGCCAATAAGGCGCTTATCAGGAGGAGGTCTGCGTCCAGCAGTGGACCAATACAGACTGTTGAGGTTGAGGTTGTAATTGTAATTTACTATCAGCTGGTGTTGTTTTTTATTCGTACAAAATTTAAAATACATTGGAAATGCAGCCAATGTACGACAAATAAACATATACCTAATGAGTTATACATTCGCCAATAAAAAATCTGAATAAACTAGCGGGTGAACTTATTACGAGTACAAGGTTCTTTCTATTTAAGATTTGAAATTGTCAAACAATAGACTATCTAACGCGACGGTACCGGTTAGAAAAATAATAATAGTTCAGGTAAACAATATTATTTTGATATTTTATGGTCTACTGATACCTATAAGCTTTTACGCAGGTGTCTGTCTACTTATAAGATACGAAGGGTAGAATAGAGGAAACAAAATTGCAGGCATTTGTCAAAGTCCACCCCACGGAAATGGTGCATAAATAAAGTCCAGTTAAAAAGCGAACTGACCCTACTACGAGCTTAGCCATCGGTTTAAGCCCGAGATTCCTCTTTTCTCTGTTTAACTAACTTAGAACATTTAAAAAATAATATGGGACAGATATTTAAAAGGTCATAGCTATCTTCTTAGATGCATTTTGTTTTGTATATTCAACAAGCAAAGTAAAAATAGAATTTCATAAAAAATATAAAAGTTTTCGCAAAAAATATAGCTGTATAGAATTTTTTAGAAGAAAGCATTTCATTCTTGATGTTTTTAAATTCCTCGAGTGAAATATCTTCAGCAAAAAACATTTGAACAGACCAAATGCACGACAAAAATGAAATTATAGAACTTATTCGCTATAAATATCCTACAGCTACGATTAATGTAAGAGTTCAGTGATCTTTTTGCGATAACTACAATAGCGTTTAACCTTGTACTTTTTGCATTTTATGTCACAAAGTCTGGTGAACATTCGAGTGGTTTATGTTTTGCGGTTCGAGTTTCAATGGGGTGGCGTGTTCAGCTAGCTTCGAAAACTTTTAGTAAGGGCAATGATCTATTGCACATTTTTACAAAATAACCCATAAAATTGGTTGTAACATTAAGTTAGCGTTGTCTGTCTGTTTGTAATAACTTAATGTATTGGTTATAATGTCTGGCGCAGGTTTAGGTTTATCGTTGTATTTTGTTAAGCTTAATATTAAGTCTATATTTTTATACGCCTGTGTACTTTTTAAGGTTTATGGTTTAATTATAAGTAAGTCGAGGTTTAAACGACTAACAGCCGGTTTCCCAAACGTAAAGCATTTTTTAATTCATGATCTCTTGTGAAGTTCTAATTGGGTTAATTTTAATGGGAGTTACGTTTGTTGACCAGTCTGTACAAGTCTGTCTGTCTGTCCTGTCTGTGAAATCGATTAATATAATAAAATGTTCAAATCTCTCACGATTAAAGGTATTAATCATGTACCTTTTGTTTGTATTTCTCCTACGTTTCCATCGCGTTTCAGCAATCACGTCTGTTTCCCCGAGATGACGATCGCTGCATCGCAATGGAAACTTACGGAATCTTTTAGATAAGTTCGGGTATTCACGCGATTAATACCCGATAAATAATCTTGATTAGAATAGAGACTATACCCACCAAAAAACCAAAAATTGATATCGCAAACCCAACAACACATATCCCAACTTTTTCGACGTGTCAATCGTTCGCCTAAGCTCCAATTTTACCCGTCACGCGGTCGCGCCCGAACAAATACCAAACAGTACATTAATTAAACAGAGACACGTGTCGACAGACTCGCTCACGCATATATCAATCAACTGGACAGTCAAGCGGACAGTCCAGTGTTTTTATACTGACCTGCGGAACATGCGATAATGTTTGAGGTGGAGTAATTGAGTGGCTTTCATGGTTGATTTGGATATTTCAATTGGAACGGCGAACTTCTGCAGGGCAATTTTACCACCAAACTGCGATCCTCAACCCGCATGCGTAGGGATTATGGGCTCTACCCTCCATATTACAAAGGCTAATAAGGCGTTTATGAGGGGGAGGCCTGCGGCCAGCAGTGGTATAGGGTGTAGATAGAATTGGAACGGCGAAAATTTCGATGAGCCTGTTGAATTTTTTGGTTATTATTAAATTTTGATTTGTTGATTCTCTCCTAGCCGGTTCTCCGGCCAAAGTGGCTAATCAATGGGGACTAGCCAGATGCTAAGGGAATATTTTGTGGCCCAAGTGTGTGCGCAAATATATGTATATAGGTAGGTGTAGTCTCTATTCCCTCACTTTCAAAACGAGCGGGGAGAGGTCAGAGAAATGATGTGGTACTGTGGCGGTTCTGGCGTAAGATAATAATGGATGCCTCAAACTCAGCTTGTAGATATCGTAGGACCTGACAAAAAGGAACCTACCAAAAAGTAGTTGCTTAGTTTGAGGCTAGATAGTATTAAATAATAAATAATTGAAAAAAAATGGACAAAGAAAATTCACACAGCATTATTTAGCTAAACAGAGCATGTGTTATTGGTACTAGATAACTGATATACATAATACAACACTACATAGATAGATATGTTTTAATAGACATAGAAAACATCCAGAACGCCCAAAGCAAATAACATTATGTGCTGATCGTACACACATTTGTCCCGAGGCGGGAAGCGAACCCGCGACCTCCTTCGTCGCAGGCGGACCTTCGCTTATCGCGCCACAGAGGCCGGCTAATACTGCGTGACTTATACAGAATAACTTGTCTTATTTATTTTGCGTTACTGACATTTACTGATTTTACTCTCTTCTTCATAAACCAACGTACAACCTGCAATTATCATTCAAAATGTTTCCCTGCTTTATTATTGCACTAATAACAATAAATATAACGACAGACAGACGCACCTAACGATTATTATTCGTAATGTTACCATTATCATAACACTTCATTTGAAATTGGCCGAGTATTGCAGTCAGGTGGGCTCACAGCTTAATTTGAATATTTATTGTTTCCAAATTAAGTACTTACTGAATAGTACTTATCGGGGGCGCTTTGTAAATTGAACACTGAGGATCTAAATTTAATAAATATATCTTGAAGTTTCGGTTACTATAAGCCCATGCTAAAGCACCATAATAATTAAAAATTATTAAATTAATACAATATAGATGTTTCGAAATTATACAGTATTTGGACTTACCTGGGTAATTTCCAAGAAATACCACGAACATATCGCACAGATGGCCTCGGTTGCTAAGCAAAATCCAATTCTATATCCCGAACAGGTCTTTCCTTCAAACTTATCTTTTTCATTTACCTCTAGTATCGACCAATTACCGTCAGAATTCCTTATTATAGCAAGCGGGAACAAAATTATCTATTCAATACTGAGCACCTTGACATTTTCAAAGGATGTAGTCCCTAGTTTAAAAACCAAGCTAAATCCTTCTTTGATATAATATCAAATGCAAATTGCTATTGTTTATATATGACTAGCTGCACCCCGCGGCTTCGCCCCCGTGGAATTTATCTCACATCCCACGGGAACGGGATAAAAAGGATCCTATGTCAGTCTCCTGGTTTTAAGCTACCTCCCGACCAATTTTCAGCCAAGTCGCTTCAGCCGTTCTTGAGTTATAAGTGTTGTAACAAACACGACTTTCTTTTATATAAAAGAGAAGAAGATGTATTATCAGTTAGATAAATAATACGAAAATGACAATCAAATAATAGAAATAAATAGTAGTATTTACAATTTGAAACAATTGAGCTTATACAATATGTGAATACCTTATACGAGTATATAACTACAATGGTGTCCGCATATTTAAAAAAAAATGCTGCATAGATTTACGTATAGTGAATTTATCCGTGGTAATTGCAAATAGTTTGTTATTATTAAGAGTGTTTTTTGTTTCTATGAGTGGGAACTTATCAATTTCTATCTGTTATCTTTACACATCAATAATAATGTACTTTGTGTTTCAGCACAAAGTACATTATTATATACCTTTCAAGGTAAAATAAATCCTACTAATATCATTAACGTGAAAACATGTCTGTATATTCTTATGTCTGGTGCTCTTTCACGCAAAAACTACTAATCGGATCGTGCTAAAATTTTGCATACAGATATATAACACATAGGCTACTTTCTATATATAAAGCTATATTTTATATAAGTCAAAGTTTCTCTGAAATATGACGTACGTTGAATGGAGGCTTTATCTTTAAATTATCCTGATCGTGTATAAAGTTAATTTAACGCTACAACTACTACTTTAACGCAACTTTGTGTCTCTAGATACATATCAATACCAAAGTTAGGTGATTAAAAGGATTAAAATGAAACATTTCTCTCTAGCCTTATCAATTCTCTGATCAAACATCGGAAACAAAGGTCCTATCTTCAAAGCTCTCCAAGACCTAGGCATTGTTAGCTTTATAACTTATCTTTTTCTCTCACTTTGGTCTAGTGACTCGGAACAAAGCCAATGGACATTGGTATCAGTAGGTATCTTTTAAGGGGATTCTTTGCAATCAACACTTTTAGTATTAGATCTCAAATTTTCTTTGGTTGAGAGTATTGTTTTAGAAGACAAAGCGTTTTAATTAATTGAAACTTTGGGCTGTAGATCAATGACTCGAAAGCTATCTACCTCTTACTTAGATACCTATTTATTATTTTCCGGATCTAGATTTTCTTAAACTTAATTTTTTATTGGAATTTCAGACATTGGTTTTTTACCAACTTTTTCAAATTTGTACACGGTACCTCTTTAACGCTCAAAATACAATACATAGGTGGAATTCCAATTGAAAGTAGACACAAACAACTTGTGCTCGACAATAAAACCTCGAAAAAACTTCTGTTATCGCCTACTTCCAACAGACCTGGCGTTCTTATTTTTACGACTGTAAAGTTTAAATTTCAAGTGATAAAAGCTTCGAGGTTGTTGGTGATAAAATTGTTGAAAGACAAGTCCTGAGTGCATAGCTGTTCCGGGCTTTATGTCTTCAGAGATGACTGGAAGCTTCTTAACGCTTCTTCGTAAAATGCTTTCCTGGTACATTGTCGTGGTTTTACTAGGCTCAACTTTAAGTCCTGGAAAGTTTTGTTTACTGGCTCTTCAAATTTAAGCAGGTACCATCGACAAACGTAATGCCTATCCAGTTTGAGACTATTTTGCTTTGCGTTAAAAACAAAAGATGTCGAGCAAGCCGGGGTTGGCAAATATTCACTTCACAGAAAAATCACCCTAGTGGTTGTAAGGCGCAATTTTTGCTGACTATACCTGTAGTACAAACGAAACTAATCTCCGTTATGGTTTATAATGTTAGTTGATTACATGCGTGAAATATCATAATTCAGATTGGTCTTTAGAGTCAGGGTTATCAAAAAATTGTGAAGAACAGAGGCGGTTCTTCATATAACCTCTGAAAAGTAAGAAAACATAGAACTATATTAAAGCTATGTTTTTTACCTTTATAGGTTATAGCAAGGGCTCTCATCAAACTCTTCCATTCCTTTTACCCTAAATACAAGTAGTGGCGCCGTCACTGGTCTTCATTATTGTCATAAGCCTATTTTAGTCACAGCTGGATACCCTCTATGCGCCTAGTTACCGCCATATAGCCCTTTCTTTCAGCTTACCGCATCCAGCATCTGCCTGTAGCCAGCAGGTCGTCACACCCCCTACCGTGGTAGCGACTGCAAAATTGCGTCACATCGTCTCTCCTTTCTTTTTTCCTTGAGCCAGAAGTTGTCAAACTCATCTCGGTAACGAGAACTCGCCAACTTACCTGAAGCAAAAAACAAATTTGATTAGCATCATGCAAATTCACTGTCACTCGTTTATTAGGTCAGCGATGCGAAGGGGCTTCATTTAATTACCAGGAAAATTAAATTTGCCATGTCGGAGAGTTATGGCTTTCATATGCAAATCAACTAGCCGGGATGAGTGGGATACACAACGGTTTTTGAAACGGGCAACACTGTTTATGTCATTAATGAAAACGAATGTTAAAATGTAAGGTTTGTAATATTATAATGCGTATGTCCGTCCATGTGGTGTGGTGTTTAGCTGCGTGGTGATGGCTTATTTGCACCACCCCATCTCTTCCCATGGGTGTCGTAAGAGGCGACTAAGGGATATCCACAGGGGGCGGGCAGCAGCGCCCCCGCAGAACAATTCTATCACCGAACTGCGATCTTCAACCCGCATGCCCAGCGTGGGGATTATGGGTATTACCCCCCACTATATAAATGCCAACAAGAGCGTATCAGGGGGAGGCCTGCGTCCAGCAGTGGACCAATAAGGCTGTTGAGGTTGAGGTTGAGGTATGTCCATGACCTATGTAAGTAAGTACTATGGGTAATCTATAATAAATCAAATACGATCTTTTTCCCCCGATCGCGCGTCGATGTCATAAACTATTTGCGATATTATTTAATTTCTTATTAAGGCGCTACCCCGACCCAAACTAGCGCCGCCACCTATTTTATCTTATTATTACGTTTAACAAAGGAATATTCAAAAAATGATAGGGCAGTTTGTGATACCTACCTATCTTAAACATTTTTTATACCTCTGTAATAGTTTTATTTTGTAGGGGAAATAAAATTATTTTGTTTGGTTTAGGAAGAGATGCGAAGTTGCACTTGGTGGCCACCAAATTCTGTTTTGTAGTATTAGACATGTGACGGCGCTAGGGTATCGCCTCAAATCTACTTCACCTACATTAGGCTATAGTCCGCTAGAACTAACTTTCCCCTATAAGAACGAACGAATTTAATTTAAATCCTCCTTATTCTAAGCTAAATAAAGCTAAATTATGTATTTCTGTATTATGTATTTTCTTATGTATTATGTGTGTATTATGTATTTTCTTATGTATTTCAACAGTGCTATAATTAAGTAGGTACGCTCTAGTCAATAAGATGTAAAAATGAAATTTCCGACACAATTTGATTATTGTTTGAGAATAAATAAATTGATGAACACAAATAAAATAAATTCTATTTATTTTTTTATATATCCTACTTCGAACTACCTCGTGGACTTTAAGGTACCTCGTGACTGTATGGTAAATGAGAGGATGATGATATCGAGTGGTGACAACGAATAGGTTCCCTGGTCAAATTTTGACAGGAGGCAATTTCAACATCATTTTGTACCATTTTGTGTTGGCTGATATTTGTAGCAGTGTGTCCGATTTTCGGTATGACTGACAGTGATGCAATATTTATTGAGTCGCCAACAATTTTGATTGCTGTAACACTACTGAATTTTGCATTTGTGTCAAATTTCCATACTATATACAAAAACATTTTACAAATATTTGTTTACAGTTTTATTATAATGAATTGAGTCAACAATTGCATAAAATATTGCTAATTTCATTTGTTTTTCGGATTTTCGAGTTGAGGTGGATATGTTAAAATTTTATATATTGCGTAGGTAACTTTTGTTGTTTCAGTTTAAAGAATTTAAGTACTGTTAACGATTAGTAGAGGCTTAATAGGCATTGATTTATTAAAAAGGGAAGATGAGGTACTGATTTCTCGAAAGTGGCAACTTCAAATTGTTTAATAAATCATAATTAACAGGGCCATTCTTCTGTATACATTAGCATAAACTTTAAGAAATATCTTCTAATAAAAATACTATATTAGAGTCCTCATTAATAGTTTGATGGGTCCGGAAGGCAACGGAACCAAACACTTTAAAATTCCAACAAAGAATCAACCGGCAAACTTCCGATTGAATCGTTCAAACAGACAGAGGGGCACTTAATTTTTTATCTCCCAACTTGAGCGGGAAGTTACCTAGGTCGAAGTTCGTGCAACATTTAAAGCGTTAAGAACAATCTCTGGCACTCGTGTCCAGGGTTAATGCATCCTTTTGTTCCGGATCTGTTTACAGGGACGTTTTGTGCCCTACTATTGTTCTATTGTGCTTTGTTGAAATGGAAATGGGTTACTGCGTTGTGCAGCACAACTTGTGCTGAAATATTCGGCACAAAATAACTGGTTACTGGGTCTTACTGAGTAAGCATTGTATATTCTATACTTATCTTAATCTAATCAAAACAATATATTATTTAAAATTTAAATTATCTGCCTGGCTTTTAACCCTTTCTTATGATGATACAGAAATTCTCATGGCTTAAATAAAGCAGCTTAAATTCTCCAATACAGTTACACACTTTTTTATGTTATTTTTATTAGGTATGTAAATTTATAATTATGTTTATTATTATTTTTTCTACTCCCTCAACTCAGTCAGTAGGTACCTAATCGTTGCCCTGACTCTCATGAGACAGGTGTTCTCGAAGGTACCTTCCTAAACTTTTCACATTAATTATTATTATTATTATTATTTTTCTTTCAACACAGCATAGTTGAATACTCAATAATAGTCTTTTGTTTCTGTTAAATTTAAGTGTGTGCATGAACTAACCATACTATTAACTTTATAAACTTTGTATAACTTATACTAATTGAGCACTTTTTGTAAATAACTGTTATACTCTTCCTGTCCAGAGGAAGGCGATACTGAACGCGACACAGTTTTAAACTTTTAGCGTCAGTATCGTTGCATTATGTTATAGTTTTATAAAATGTCCATGGTATCAATAAATGATTTGTATTTGATTTGTATTTGTATTAATATGTTAGATAAAACAAGATAAGGTAGCGCGTTGAAATCAGCAAACATTGAAGAAGAGAAAAATATTTTTGTTGTGTTGATAAATTCACTATTTCATTTATTTATTGTTTTCCATTTCGTTACGCTAGATAAGATACCATCAACATAACATACAAATTTCATCCATCAGCAACATCCTTTTGAAACACTCCTGGGTAAAGGACCTCCGTTAAAGACCTACAGTAATCATATAATAAAACGTTTAAAAATAATGTATCTTTCAAAATATAGAAGTTACGTAATTATGTTCCTAACAATTAATGTATTACTCAAAGAAATTTTTAAATCTTTTGACTTTAAACAAAATTGATAAAACTGCTTGTTAGTTAAATAATACAATACAAAGGTATTTTTTTCTAAATTATTTAGTTTTGAAAATTGTTACATAACGAATAGCGAAACAAAGACTTACGAATTAATATTTGATTTGTAATGAGCGCTTTTCTGGTTATCGGTTAAAATTAAGACAATAATAAATTTATGCTTCCATGATGAATAGAATATCTACTCTGGAAAAACGTTTATTATTATGTTATTCTTACTTGGTTGGCATTAAGCTGTCTCGTTTCATTAGTCATTTATTACCTATACCCCACACAAGTTCTGCTTAGCTTGGATACGATACTGTGAAAACTGTCCAGCATTATAGTTTAATTAATTAATTTAGTAGATGTCCTACGAAAACAGTCGCAACGGAGATAACAGTTCTCTGTGTGCAATACTCGAGAATCGACGGTACTTATAGTGATAGAAACAAACGTAGAAGTAAAGTGCACCGGCGTCGCACGACCAAAATGAAAGTTTTGCTCGGTTTCGTTTATTTCTCGCTCCGGAGCCCGTTGATGTGATTTATTGTTTTTGCAGCATTTGTTTCGAATCGCCACTTTGAAGTTGTGGTGGAATCGAGCTGGTTTGATACTTGTCGCAAAAGTCATGAGTTCAAACTTATTGGTACGATATTTATAGGTAATTTGTAAATAGAAACGATAAAGGAATATTACGCTGTATTAACGATTTCATTATGAATGTAAGCAGGTTAGCTACGAATCTTTTCTATATTGAGTATTCTCTACTTTCTTTACCTATATTGAGTTTTTATTTTGTGTTTTAAAATTAATTGAATCTATTTGACTTGACTAAGTGTTCCCTGTGAATCTTTGGTATGAATTAATGGTATTGAATTGAAATTGAATCTAGTTTGTGTTGGAAGAACACCAACGTTCCATCTCTTAACTAGGGACATCTTCAGGGTCGTCAACGATTTGTCTATTATCTTATCCCAAAGAAATCATATGAACCTCCGTACATCTTTAATGACAATTATTTGACAGATTTTCATGGAAAACTGTATAATTTTAACAAACAAGTCGTGCATAAAACTAAGTTCATTTATTTAGGTATTTTACCGTATCCAACAAGCATGTGGAATGTTAATAAACAAACCACGAATAACAAAAACGCACTTGCTAGTTTCAGTAAGTAGTAAGTGTAAGCAATATTTATTGAAGAAATAATCTCAAATCGACAAGTAATGTAAATAACGTGTATAAAGATGCACAAACATATTGAAATTTAGGTATAGTATGGCCAGTTTGTTTACTAAAATTTATAGTACCTAACCCATTGATTTATTAAAAACGAAGATGAGGTACTGGTTGCTCGAAAGTGGCAACCTCAATATCTGTAAAATTGTGTTCTCCCACATCAGTCACCGTCTGACCGGCGGCACGGGCGATCGTGATTCGCGTGAAATATTGTTGTCTCAGCCTCACTTCGGTCCTAGATACGTCTTTCCGTCTTTGTTTTTCTTTGTATTGCACAGGACTGGAAATATAACTGTGAGCGTATGTGTTTGCGTGTAGTTGTAATACATGCCAATTTTTGAGGAAGCGCTGGGAGAACGTAACCTATCTTCCCTTTTTAAATCAATGACCTAACCTATCTAACGGTGTCTAGTCTAATCTCCATTGTGTTTTGAAGGGGGGATTACCTATTACTGACGCCGTCTGTACCAAACAGGAGTAAGCCTCGATTTTATATAGAAATAGCAGCTTTCTCGATACGATCTATTCAAACTCAGATAGCATTTGTTGATTTTATGATCGAATTTGAAGTCTGATAATTTTATGACATTGTTTGAACTACAAACAAAAGACTAATTTCGCTTTTGAAAAGCAGCGCCTTGGCTTTGAAACTTGCCTACAAACATATGAAAGAACATTGTTAAATCATTAATCATAGTTTCATACAGCTAATATCGTACATAACGGAACTTCGGATAGAGAAGATAAAGGACACATATTTTTCTTTTATAAATTACAACAGAAAAAATGTGTCTTAAGTAGGTATGTGTTTTTTTTATGCAGCTGTTATTGTTGTGCTAAGCCGTAATTTTTGTTTTGTTTAACTTTTCCCTTGTGTTATGTGTGTGCTTGATAATTTTTAATTTTATTCTATTCTTATTCTAAACATAAAATCGCGAAGAACGCGTCTATGTTTAGGAGTGGGTCTAGTGACGTCAAACGTTGCTAAAAATTATTGTAAGGTGTAACATCACGCGGAACATCAACAAAAGAAAAAAAAAATGTCCAATATTTTCCGTTACTCTTACTGATGAATCAATTCTTTTTAACCGACCTCAAAAAAGGAGGAGGTTATCAATTCGACTGTATATTATTTTTTAATTTTTTATGTTTGTGACCTCAGAACTTTTGACTGGGTTGTTTTTCGATTTTCATGATTATTTTTTATATGAAAGCTTCCCGTGTGGTCCCATTATAATTTTTTTCAGTTCTGTCTGACCTTGAGATCCATGAATATTCATGAAAAAACTATAAAAATTGAAGTTGGTTGTAGTTTAAAATAAAAAAATATTTAGGACACTAACTTATTGCGTGCGTCCGATACAATACAATACAATACACGTGTCTAAGATTAATAGATTCATATACCTACACAGCCTATCATGTAGTCAATGAATTATTGCGAGTAATTCTGACGGCCAGTAACTAACCGATTGTTGTGGTAAATGGTAAATTAACAGAGATGGTATCTTACATTAATGCATAGCTGTCGAACGGTATACAAAGATGATGAAACCGATTGGAAATGAATTAATGGTTTACGCACGCTTATTTCGAGGCGAGGTAAAATTATGATTAAAATTATTCAGTTTTTAATGAAATAAAAAAATCCCTCAAATAGAATGGACGTTCATAAGATATCTTTGACTCTGTTTAAGGCGATGGTTATACCACGATAGATATTTTTTTTTATACATAGTTATATAGTTTTTTTTCTCATATTGTATTGTATTATATTTTTTCATTTTCTGTTCATTTAGCTGTAATTGTGTGATGTAATGGCGGAAATTCCTTTGGTTTATGTTTATCTTAAGTTTTTAATTTTAAGTATTATGAACTGTATATTTCCCAAATAAAACAAAATAAAAAAAATGCATAGAAAACATCCACAACGCCCTGAACAAATATCTGCAGATCGTACACACATTTGTCCCGAGGCGGGAATCGAACCCTCAACCTCCTGCATTGCAGGCGGACCTTCGCCCACCGAGCCACAGAGGTCGACAAGTTAGGTCTAGACCTAGAATAAGTTTTTTATGTCGCTAGATTACTCATTGTCTTACAGAAACACGAATGTTATATTTCCCGGATATTTATTTAGATCAGAAAATACAACTTGAAGAGATACATCACGTCTAAAAATCTAAACTTTCGCTTTTATAATAGGTATTATTTCTAAGTGTGATGTAAAATTAAATACAAACCTACTCCTAAAACACAGAAATTAAAAAAAAGTGTAATCAAATGTTTTAATAAGCACTTTTAAGATATCCTTTCCTATATTACCTTTTATCAATACCTTACAAAACTATACTGAAGTTCTTATTCACTCTCACTCCACAATTTTTTAAGAGAGCATCATAATCAATCTTTTATAGATCGAACATGGCATTTTGTTTCCGATAAACCCAAAAATAACTCTTAAAATGAATGTACATTCATTACTTAAAATAAAATCCCCCTACATCTTATAACACGGCTATACATTAAACCACTGTAAAATAATCTATGCCTCTATTAAATCTTCTTTAGGTTAAAGGTAATTGGGGGGTCCGCTTAACCTGGTCATTAGTGTAACCATAAATACTCGAAGTTGAACTGGCAATTTTGGTTTATTTTTTGTCGTATAATAGGGCACCTTATAGCATTGAGATAAGGTTGAAAATGTATCGATAGTGTTGCTAGAGTTTACAGTTTTCAGTAGCGCTTAAATAGACGTTGAAAGAAGTCGACAGACAGCCATCAAGTTGTCCTAATAAGCGTATCGTACGCCAGAAATAATTTACAAATTGGTGCGTTGTCGAGACTTATTCGAGAATTTAACGGATGCACCAGGGTAGAGTTAAAAAGTCTTTGACTATGGTCTTATTTTAGGATTTCGTTTTATTGCATTCGTCGATGAAACAAGCGGTTTTCACTTGGTCTAAACGCTGTTTAGGTATACAACTCTGAATGATATAAAACTTTTAAATCCATCATGGTTATTAATACTAAAGTTATTTACAACGGGATATTTACCATGGTAAATATCCCGTTGTAAATAACTTCTGAAAGATATTTTAGTAAAAAGATAAATCCATAAGCCGTGTTGGTTATTATATGCGACCAAAAAGTATTAATATGTATGTCTCATGAATTTGGGGCGCCCCTTATTTTAAAAGCTACATTGTACTGCCATAGATTTTTCGAGCAGTGAAGAAATACCTATCTCTATAAAAAACCCTACATCAAAAATCAAAATTCCATTAAAAAGTGATAATGAAACTCGTAAAGGAAAACTCACTAACCACGTCATTACGACGAGATATCCGAATCGAACGTGACTAAACTAACTATTCGCTTTTCGGCTTTTAAATACTTCTCCCTATAAAATCACTCGGAAATGTGATATTATGACTATTTCTGGGGGTTCCGTGATCATGGGTTATGCAGCTATGCCGAAATGCAAAAAGAACTCGAAACGAAACATCAATTACCTTACGATTTATTAATTGAAAGAAAACTATTCTTTGTTCTGTTTTTTAGCACTATCTACTAAATTTTTGTTCACACTTCCCAAAGGTTACAAAAAGTACTTACAGAATACTATCTAAAGCATTATGTTCGCCGATGTACCTACTACATCTTTTTTTTTTCAAATAAATTTCATACTATTAACTAAGTTTAACCCATTTTAATTAATTAATCTAAAGCCAGTGTTCTTTATGTTACGTACGTAAGTATGAGTGAGTATAAAAGTTTGTGTTTATGTGGTGGTATATCCCGCTTTTAAACTTTATCAACATGAGACGGTAATAAACATTTTTCCAATACCATTACAATCTTCTTGCTTAATATGATAAAAAACTTACGAGCAAACTACAAAAAAAACATAACATAAAAAGGAGACACAATCAGGTGACATATTTTTTGTTTCTTAGGCCCAATATTACAATACTAGCTGCGCCCCGCGGCTTCGCACGCATATCCCACGGGAACTGATTTATGGGATCAAAAGTAGCCTATATGTTATTCCAGGTCTAGAACTACCTGTGTGCAAAATTTCAGTCCGATCCGTTCAGTAGTTTTTGCGTGAAAGAGCAACAAACATACATACATATGTACACCATATTATGTACACGCTTACAAACTTTCATGTTTATAATTTTAGTAGGATGGGACATCGTTATGCTTTTTTAGGGCCAAAGGAGACTATCGCATTGTATGGAGGTTATTTACGGTATGTTTATTGGTGTAAAAGTGGACGCAGTGTATAATTTGACCTTTTCTATGTGTACATTTATTGTATACATACCTAATTATAAAGGTTATTAAGGATATAAAGAGTTGAATAAATATTGTAATTTTGTGTACACTGAACACCCTCGTAGAAGACGTAAACCAACTACAAAATGGTGGGCGATGTGGTCGCTAAGTGACAAAGTCCCTTTGTTTTATGCAACTACACACACATACATCTTGCTATATATCTCAGAAACAGCACACTTTCTTCGGTTTTTATTTTGTTAAGGAACCAAGAAGTATTTTTCTAGTTATTTTTTTTACGTTTCGACTGGCTGTTTCATTAACTTGTAATTATGGTTTATCCATTTTGAATAAAGCATGTTAGTAAACAAAGTACGACACCAATAACAAAATCTCACTTGCTTGGCGTCGAGTTTCAGATATCGACAAGTAATGTAAATTACGTATAAAAGGACGCACCAACAAAGTGAATTTTAGGTTAAGTATGGGCGGTTTGTTTACGTTTATGCTTCAATCAAAATGTATACGATATAGGTATAAACAGTTTTGGAGCATAGAAATTTCAGTGCACGTCTCTGCTCTGTACTTCTCACTCGCGAGAAAACCATAATCATCTTATCACCCCCCGCTCGAAATCCATCTCGTAGCGGCGTTATTGCATACTCTTAAATTCCTCAAAGTAGTAGTTAGTTTATTATATTACTACCTGTAGAAGTAAACTAACCTAACACCTCCAAAACTAAAGTCCTCAGTTCTAATCTAGTGGCTAAACTTCTCGTAAAGTGCAGGCAAGTTAGTCTGACCACTTGTCTCTCTGAACTTTAGGCAGATGCTCTTTAAGAAAGGCTTGAGGCTAGTTGGTAGGTTTTATGTTGCAATCATTGCAGTACACTTAAAAACCGTTAAAATCCACTTAAAGATGTTTTCTGTGTGGTGCTGGCTTAGAAAACCACCCCAACTCTTCCCGCGGGTGTCGTAAGAGGCGACTAAGGGATATCCACCGGGGGGCGAGCAGCAGCGCCTCCTGCAGAACAATTCTACCACCGAACTACGATCGGACAGCGTGGGGATTATGGGCACCACCCCCATTAGATAAACGCCAAAAAGCAAAGTAAGCGCGTGTCAGGAGGAAGACAGCGTCCAACAGTGGACCAATATCAGGCTGTAGAGGTTGAGGTAAATACCAGCTGGTCGATTTAGATCCATTATAATATAAGTGTATCACTCATACTATTTTCGCCGCCAATTGCATCTAAGTTGCTTGGGAGAAATCACTCTCAGCGATAAGGCTGTCTATGGTATTGATTATTACACAAATCAAAAGCATAATTAAAAAAAAATAAAATACTTAATTATAATAGGTACAATATGCAGCCCAGCCCTATCGCTAAAGAAATTTCTCCCAATCAACCTAGATGAAATTGATGGCGAAAATACGCATTAATACATCTGAATTACCAGCTGACGGTGTTTATCAAAGCTAGATCACCTTTGGATAGATGAGCATACTACTAAGGTATTGTCGAAGGTAAGGTATTGAATAATTTCTAGCTAGTAGCTTTTATTTATTTTATGTCAGCAAGTAAATGAAATGATTTACAAAATCACAAAAAACTTCGCGAATTACAATGATTATAAAAAGTTGTGACGGAAGAGTTCCGTTATTGCAAGAGAAAGCCCTTTATTATTGTTGTGTGTCAGCGATGACAGACAGACAGACAATCTCATTGTTTTATTAAATCGAGCACGATGTTCTCGTATTTCTTGGGAATCACGTGACAATGCTATTTCGTGACAATTATTTTTAGATGCAGAACCTAACAGTTTAGTCTGTGATTTGATTTAAAAGGACTCCTTAAAATAGTATTATTTTGTGCAGGTATGCTTTATTATTTTGTTGAGGAATTATCAAAATTGTGGATAAAGTTATCCAAAAAGCAAATTTTAATTACTTACTACCTATGATTTAAAAAGTAGGTAACTGCGCCATCTATGTGAAAGCGCTGGTGTTAGAATCACTGCAACCACCCTTGTGTGCCCAAGGGAGCTTTGGCAGAGTTTAGTTTGTAAAACTTCCGCGGCGAGGCGCTAGGCGTCGCTACCGTGCATTTCTTTAGCATAGGATTAATCGTATTATAACATTTTGTACGCACCAAAATTTTATATTTTTCTTAAATTATGATGACCTTACAATTTGATTTGAATGTACAGTTTTAATAAGTAAGAACTTTTAACTTGGAACTGGATGATGCTGTGTAGATAGTCCAACATTATTTGTTTAGTTGAGTAGGTAGGTACCTACTTAATTATGAAATATTTAATTATTTATAATTTGAAAATATTTTTGTCAGCTTAGCCACAAAAAACAAATCGCTTTGTTCAGTATTCTTTAAATGTTAAAGGGTGTGACTTCAGAAAAAAAACCAATAAAAACAAACACTAAAGTAGAAAAAAAGTTGTGCACCAAAACAATGGCTGAATTGAACGAGTTTCGTGAAAACTGTAATCTCTGTCGACATCGCGCAAGTGGGCCAAATTCGTCTTCAAGAAGTAAAGCGCGACAAATCCCATAATCCATAGGATTTGAGTCCTACACAAACACTGCCGAGATTTCGAGAAATAAAACAATTTCGGAATTCGAAGAATGGCTTAAAATTTGAGAAATGCCTTCAAATCTGACCTACTACCGCCCGCTACGGGTTCCTAACACACAAACATGTCATTTGTTTCATAAAATAAAATTTCGTTTACCACACACACCACAAGTACCTACATCATAATTATTCCATCCTACTAATGGCGAAAGGTTGTAGAAATATAAATTTTATTTTGGGACGTAAGACTTACAAAACTACACCACAGATTAAGATGATTTCTTTTGTCAGAGGGCTAGTTTTTTTAAAAATCCACGTCCGTTGTTGCCATACATTTTGCATGTGGCTTTGCTCTTTTGGCTATTCTATATTTTTTTACTATCATTAAAACAGAAGCTTTGATTCATCAGCTATTTCAGAAATACCATTATTCCGTCTGCTAATTGAAGTAAATTATAAGACAAGAAGGCTAACAGCATTAGAATTGATTGGATCATTTTCCTTTGACAAATTTTCAGAGTCAATTAAACTTCGGAGGCATGAGATTAACGGATGTGGAAGGAATAAGTAAATAGATAATATAAAAAAAATGATTTAACTCACTTAGTGTGGACACGTTCCACACAACGTGAGATCTAATTTTAATTATATTATTGTCTTGCTATAAGAAACTTAACTTTTTTTAACTAATGCATACTCTGATAAAAAAACCACTATGCCCCATAGTGGTTTTTTTAATGGAGGTAATGTCAATAATCCCAACGATGGGCATGCGGGTTTCGGGTGCTCAGTTCGGTGGTATAATGCAGAGGGCGCTGCTACCCACCCACGGTGGATATGCCTTAATCGCCTCTTACGACACCCGCAGGATAAATCGAGATGGTGAAAATTCTAAGCCGGCACCATACAGCTCTGTTTGACACGTATATAGAAAGAGTGGTTATCTCTGGCTTTTGTTGGTCGTCTCGGTCTGCGTGAGAGTTGAACTTTTTATCTTCCCGTGGAAGATACGATGTAAGAGTCAAGTATGGGAACCGTGGATGTCGTAAGAGTATGATAACCTTTTTAGTAAGACGAAGGAAACTTTTTTAAAATTTCACTGCGATTACCGATTCTATTGCCAAGCTTGGTGATACCTGCTCTAAACAAGCCCCTTGTTTAGAGCCAGTATGTTCAACAGTGGACGTATCACGTATGTGAGCTAATGAGCTGGTTCTTAGCTAACACTTTCGACGACCTCTGTGACGCAGTGGGCGAAGGTCCGCCTACGACGCAGGAGGTTGCGGGTTTAATTTCCGCCTTGAGACAAATGTTTGCACGATTTGCAGATATTTATTCTAGGTATTCTGGAAGTTTTCTATGTACCTACTATACAGAATATCTATCTAGTGTATTGTATTATGTATATCAGTTATCTAGTACCCATAACACGCGCTCTGCATAACTTAAGGCTAGATAATGATGTGTGAATTGTCCAGCTTTATTTAATTATCAAATTACTTAAATTAAACTCGAAAAAAGCGACAAAGGTGAGTGCTACGTAATTTTTTAGAACAAAGCAGAAAACTACCTGCCTATTTCTATTATTCAGATATTCCATTTCAACGGTTCGTGGTGCAAAGGGAATTCATAAATGCAGCGCATAATTAGTCGCAAGCCGGGCGCATAAGCTATGTCACACACTGACGTATTTTTAACACAGTAAAATAATATTTTCGTTCGCCTGAAGTTGACTGCAGTTCAGCCTTGCAGTCGGCAACTTGTCATCCGTGTATAAGAGTGCAGTACTTGGGTGACTGAGCTTCGCTCGGTTTTTTTGGTAAATTTTGCCTATTAGAAATTATAGTAGTACTATTCGCCAATAGATAGCAGGAAGAGTCATATTTTTCACTTTAATTCGTAAGGATGGGATAAAGTTCATTATTGATAAGATAACACCACGGAACAGAGAATACATATACCTACTACTGTATTTTCTGTTCCGTGGATAACACGAATAAAATAGTATTACTATTCGCCAATAGATGTCAGGAAGAGTCAAATGAATTCGATAAATCGTAACATAATTAAACTAATAAAACGACATCTTCTGAAAATGAATCTTAGCGAGATCGATTTATCGCCCCCCAAAACCCACTGTATACTAAATTTCATGAAAATCATTGAAGCCGTTTCCGAGATACGGAATAAAATTAGGGATATATATAATATTGTTGTATATTTTAAATTGCTCGTTTAAAGGTATAAGATTTACGATGAAATAAATACAATACTTCCTTATAGGTACCCCCTCTCCTCAATCCATCCTGTATACTTGTTCTGTAAAATAGCAGACACCCCCGAGCCCGATGTCACCAGATGCATCAATAATGCAGAGCTGGCTGACGCGTTTCGCCAATCACATTAGAACGTTAAAATAACCCCTGCCGCTTTCTATTGTCGTTGCACGTGTGTAGTATTTTACTGTTATTTTATAAGAATAGTTTGGCGTTAATGGATATTTGATCTAGGCAGCCATTAAATTGAAATTCGCGTGAGTGCAAAATTAAGTTTCGTTCGAGTACAACTTAATATTTTTTATTTTATTAATTCAGATTCAGATCTTTATGTTTCATGTCCATTCATCGTTATTATAAAAGTGTGCAAAATATGTTATGTTTTTTACGTATTCTCTATTGATATAGAAATATATCTGTATATTTATTTTTGTATTTTATGATGTTTTTATTGTGAAATTTAATCATTGAAAAGTAGATGTTTTAAGCCTCAACAGAAAAATGTCTAAACGCAACGCTATTGGCACGTGAAGCGTGACGTCATACTTAAACATTTTTGTATGGGCAAGAAGTTTTGACTTTGAGTTTACATTATGGAACTCGATAATCCGTCATAGAATGCAATGGCTAACATGGCCCTTTTTATCACCCGAAACTGAGTGTAGTTTTACTTTTAGTTTTTTACCTTAATAATTAAATTTTTTGGGTGTTATATATTTTTTCCTTTATGTGTTAACCTAAATAATCGATTATAAAAATAAAAAAAGTGCATGCATCAATAATGCAGTGCTGGCTGACGCCACTATTCTAGGTAGGTACCAATTCACCAAGGATAAACTAAGGAACTATACCCAGCAGTGGGTGAAGTCGGGCTGCGGAATGATGATGATGATGAAGCTAAGGAATCAATTCCAACTACTACTTCTAGTAATTATATGGGCCATGCTTTATAGATTTTTTTTATAAAAAATGTCTCTCATTAAACCATCCAAATAAGTACTGCTTCCAAAAAGTAAAACAATTTCAGAAGAGCATAATACTCGTAGTTAAGTTTTAAAGCTAAGTAAACCTATACCTAATTTTCTGACTCTACCGAGAAAGTTATTCCATACTGAAGAAAATCTGTAGCCGAAACACGTGCCGAATAAAGGCATCTAGGTAAGCTAATTCTATTGATCTTCCATGGATTCTCAAAAAGCTCACTAAGAATGTCACAAAGCTTCTTCGAACATGAAAGATTGTGAGTAACTTTACGGTTCCCTGTGGGTAACGTTCACGTTTTCTTCCTTATTAACGGTAACGTTGGCCGCAATCCGTTTCCGAAATCACGACGATAATGACTTCATAGAATAGACCACCAGTGCGTCAAAGTTTGGTAGGGTTGTCTGGTACTACGTTGATAAGTATGCTGTAATTAAATTATTTATTTTATAATTATAATAATTAATAACGATTAGTAGAACGAAACGTTTATTATCATTTGTTTTGTTTGTTAATGTTGATAGATTATCAAGGATTTCTTTTTCTTGCATGGATTTTATATTTTAATTTAATCTAACTTCAGGAACTTTCGAACTAATGTATGCCTAGAAATCTTATTATTTAATTAATAAATATTAAGAAAATCGTGAGTATCAGTAGAACTACCGATTTTAAAACGTTTCAAAGTTAGATGGTTCCTAGTGTTTCAAAAATGAAACATGTTTCAGGTCGTATCAGACGCTGCTGTAGCGACGTGAATAGGTCGTCTAATAATTAAATTAAAAACAAGAGGTAGAACGCGTTCTCCATAACTTCAGCTTTTGATTTCGAGTCAGGGCTCTCAGTAAGTAGTACTTATGATTGTTGATTTTAAAATAGTTTTATATCAAGCCCGTCATTAGTTATTAGTGTCAACCCTAGTTGACGTCAGTATTCTCTGCACAGTGTGCGGTGCGTCGTGAGACAGAGCGACGCACGTGCCGTCGGCTGACGTTTGACGTCGCGAGCCGCGGTTGTGACGTGAATACTAATCGAGTTCTCGTGTTTAAGCACCGGCTTTAATTGTCTGATTATTTTATAAGTTTAAAAGCGACATTTCAAAGAATACGACGATAATGACGACCTCTGTGGCGCGGTGGGCGAAGGTCTGCCTGCGACGCAGGAGGATGCGGGTTCGATTCCCGCCTCGGGACAAATTTGTGTACGATCTGCAGAAATTTGTTCAGGGCGTTCTGGATGTTTTCCTATGTATAATAAAAAATATCTATCTATGTAGTGTATTGTATTATGTATATCAGTTATCTAGTACCCATAACACAAGCTCTGCTTAGCTTGGGGCTAGATAATGCTGTGTGAATTGTCCAGCATTATTATTATTATTATTATTAATAGCAGGGTCATGCTCACACTCATGTTTTTTTCTCTATACGGCAATAAGCATGTTTGATAGGGATGATGGTATTGTTCAAAAATGACTGCGCGATACCTGCCAGTTTGCCATTGCAACACCCTCACCAATAGGGTATATGCACCGATTTTTTTTATTGTTTTAATCGATTCTTTAGGTCATTATTTAACCGAGGAATGATAAGACGCTCACTGAAATTCGCATTAACAAGGTAAAAAAAACAAATCAAAACTACAATCATTTTCGGGTGATAAAAACGCTGCCATATTGGCGCCATGTTTATGTGACGTCGACGTACACACTTGATTAAAACCTTTGGTGACGACCTCGGTAGTGATCGTCTCAGGAAAGAGGTTTTCTGAAAATAATCGACAATACGAAATGTCAAGTGGGCAGAATAGTGTCAAATCATGGTGCAGCAAGCAGAATAAGAAAAGAAAAAGTGTGCACAGTGATGTCACGTCCGCTCTAGTCAATGGCGTAGAGTTTTGAAATTTTGCGATTGAGATTTAAAATATCAATTTTTCAATGGTTAAATTCTACAATAAAAACATCTCAATATGCAAAAATAAATATGTAGATATGTTTCTATATGAATAGAGAATACGTATATATTTTTTTAGCCATTTTGAAATCACATGCATATACCCTATTGTGATCTTAACTTAAACTGGCCTAATCTCATGGACCGGATTTTACGATGCAATAAATACTAATATACTGATTAATTATTTATAACTAAGCAAACAACATCTTAGAACAGTTTCAGGGAAAAAAGGTATTTTATTGTATTTTTGTATTTTTTTCAGCTCGCATAGCTGCACTCCATGACAAAGGCTTCCTCTCTTTTTGGTAGGTAAGTCACATACGACGAAGAAAATGAAAAATATTCAAACATTCAATTCTATTTTGATTGAATTAACGATTTTGAAACATGAGTAATGATAATTCCTAAAGTTGGTTACTCATAACACTTTATGGAAATATAGAAAAGAAAAGATACTTTATTAATATAGCAATATTTAACAGGCACATACATTGCTTTAAAACTACTTTTATGTTAAAAAAATTTAAGGTAAGCGGCTCAGCTTTTGCTGGTTTTCGTGCCTTCGTATGTAGGTACCTAACTAAAATAGTTATCCTTTACTTTTTAACTTAATTAGGTATATATTACTTTACTTTACGTTACATAATTATTTGTTTCTTGTATATTTTTTTAGTTTTAAGATAGTATAATCAATTATTTAGTGTACTAGACATAACGATTTGGAGACAACCGTAATGTTATTGTCTTATTTAATAATAAATAATTTGAATTTTTTATTTGAATTTGAACTACTAGAACCTTCATTGCAACGGCTTGCAGTTAGCTCAATTATTTTGATTTGTTTCGTTTATTTGCTTGTAATTTTCTTTATCAATAATGTTCCCTACCATCATTGAAGAGCGATTGTGCTGAAAATATCTTTCGTTATATCACGAGCTTGAACTCTATTAGAAGCGGAGCACGTTTTCATTACTAAGTTGATCATCTCTACCTTAGATCGACGTGATGGCGGCACGTTTCAGCGTAGTCGACGTAGTCGTCAGCTCTGTCACAGACGAGAACGCGGTGAATTTTAATCGAGAACTTCTAGTACTTACTTAATTCTATGCTTAGCTGAGGTAGGTATACTTTGTCCGACTCCCACAAAGGTGGCACTAGGTCATTGAGAGTCGTCTCTCTTGCTAACTTCTTTGACAGAAGAGTCAAAGATATACGAGTACGTCCAGAGTTAGGGGCCGTAAGTGCCCATACTGTAAACAATAGGTACTAGTTATTTTATCTATGTCTTTCTTCGATCAGGTATTTAGCGGCCTCCCCTGTAGATACCTAGAATCCTCGCTAGAACCTTACGAAAATGACACTCAAAATTGTCTACAACTTGTTTTGACAGTTTGTGTAGAGCCTGACATGTTTTTGTGTACGTTGTACATTAAAATTGTAAAAAATGCATCAAATCTTTACTGAAAAGAAATTCTTGTCTTGGACGTGTGATTTTTGCAATTTGCTAGGAATGTGCTGTCTTAGTGCTAAAATGACACTAATTTAAATGATTTCCATACATACCAAAAAGTCAATACTTTGATACAGATGGTTTTGTGAATCTAAAGGGGCCGGCGAAATCTTTGATCGATGATGTCTTTGATTTATTAAAAAATGGAACTATGATTTGTCTGGTTTGGTTAGGCTTACGATAATTAGCCTATCCTAGAGTCCAGTGTTGGATGGATATAATAATAATAATAATAAAGATCATTTATTTTTCTTCACAAAGGTTCTCAATACAAATATAGCCGTCTTATTTAGTAGGTATAGTAGTGTGATGTGAACCTGTATTGTGAAGACTGGTGCCTGATGTAGTGTGTGTGCGTACGTGGTGGGTGTGTCTGGTCGGTATTTTTGGTCTATTGATAGTTAATTATGATTCTTACTAAACATCAATAATATTATCTTTGTTGTAGTTTTGCAAAAATAATTGGAATGTTTCTATTTTATTATAGTCTTGTTGCTTCAACCAGTTACTTAACAATACTTTTACCTTGTATTTTAGGAGCGAGTAGATTTGCAAGAGACTATTTAGTTTGTTATAAAGAAAAGGACCCATATACGAAAAGAATTTTCGGGAATGGGAGTTTTTAAATGTTCGTGTTTTGCAAACTTAACCCTTTCTGCGCTTACCTTTTAAGAGTGTAGAGTCGTAATCTAGAAGTGAATGTTGTTTCATTGTAGTCTGAAGAATGAAACTTTGTCTGACTGTCAGTACATCCCAGTCCTTAAATAACTCTGTGGTTGGGTACCGATAGGGAAAGTACGCCCCAACCTTCAATATGGCTCGCTGAGCTCTCTTTAGATGGGTTTTTGCGGCACCACCCCAGGTTGTCAGGGAGTACTCCATGATGGATTTGCAAAGAGCGCTGTAAACCAACTTGATGGTTTTTCGGTCGGCTACATTCCTCAATCCTTTGAATATAAAAATAAGCTTACGCATTCGTCCAGCGAGGGCATCCACATGAGCTCGAAAATTAAGAGACTGATCAATGATTACACCTAAGTACTTAATTTTGTCTGTCCTGTCTAAGGACATACAGGTACAGTTTAAGGCGCAATGTTCACTTTCATGTGCAACAACAGTGTGGTGAATAGGAGGCTGCAAGTTAGTTTTAAGTGTAAAAGTTACATATTTTGATTTGGCAATATTTAGTGTTAGTTTATTGCTCTTCAGCCAATAAGAAACTCTATCAAATCCCTGTTGAGCAGTAGTGAAAGCTTCAAGCCAGGAAGTGACCATGGAAAAACAAGGCAGTATCATCTGCAAAAGTTATGATCTTACCATTGTATAGGCGTAGATTGCAAAGTCCATTGATGTATGTATATGAGGAAAGCGTTGGTCCTAAGACGCTACCTTGTGGCACTCCATATACTACAGGCTGTTCTGTAGTATATGGAGTGGCTCGATAAAGGCATATAATGAGTATAGCGCTCTCCCAATAGCGCTCTGTTTTCAGCTTGCCGCATCAGCATCTGCCTGCAGTTTTCCGCGGATGGTCATCCCACCTGGCCGGAGGGAGTTCGACACTGCGCTTGTCGAGTCTCAGTCTCTACTCGAGAATACGTTCAGCCCAGAGGATGTCGTTTCTCCACGATACAGCTAGCCCACTCCAAGCTTACTAATTATTTGAGCTATATCGATAATTTTGGTTCTCTGTCGGATGTATTCGCTACAAAGCCTATCCTTCTGGGAAACACCTGTCGGTTATCTATCAGTCCAAAATTGACCCCTTATATGTTATAATATCGGTCAAAGACGTAAAAAGTAGTTCCAATTCCAATCCACACCCGCCCCGATTCCTAAGATGCCTCGCAGTCCCCTATAAAATAAGACAATAGGTATAATTATTGGTCTGATAGCCGGAATTCCGTGGCTTTCAGACAATATGCCGCGTTTAGGCAGAAAGCGGGTTTTCAAGTTTTTGACTTTTGCTGGTAAGTCAGGGTGAATTAAGTCAACGGCATCGTAGGTCTGTATACTTACTGTCTGATTCGTTGTCGGAGGACTAGTTTAGGCTTATGATTATGACCAAAGAAAAAGGAAAGTATGAAAAGCAGTTTCTTCGAGTCTCAATCTCGGACTAATCAAAGTCAAAGTCAAAGTCAAAGTCAAATCGTTTATTTCTTTAGACTTACAAAATAAGTACTTAGACAAGTCAAATTTTTACTATATAAACAGCTTGATAAATAGTTATTACTATCAACAAGAAATAAGGTGCAATTGACTTCAATTCACTTCAATTTTTTGTCCACTAGCGGAAGAAGTGAAAAAGAAACCACTAGCAAGTCCATCGCTTATCAACTAATACAATCTTAGGATAACTAAGTCTAACTGGTCTTACATACTATTTGTCTGTATGGAACTGGGCGACATCCGGCCAAGCATTAATATCATTTACGTAGTCATCTACGGAGTAATAGGCTTTCTTGATAAGATTTCGTTTTATGTACAGTTTAAATTTACGAATAGGGAGCTCAGTTGCTTCAGATGGAAGCTTATTATAGAATCTTACGCAATTGCCCACAAATGATTTCCCTACCTTTCGTAATCTATATGATGGGATGTGTAATTTGTTCTTGTTTCTTGTATTTTTATTGTGAACATCACACCTTTTCATAAAGTTATCTCTGTTTTTGTGTGTATACATTAGATTTTCATAGATGTATTGCGATATTACTGTTAAAATATTTATTTCTTTAAATAATTCCCTCAACGAGTCACGTGGATTTAATTTATAAATAGCGCGTACCGCCCTTTTCTGAAGAACAAAGATAGTCTGGATGTCAGCTGCCTGTCCCCAAAGCAAAATACCATAAGACATAACACTATGGAAGTAACTGAAGTAAACTAACCTAGCTGTATCTTCATCGGTAATGTATCTAATTGTTCGAACCGCATACGCTGCTGAACTAAGTCTGTTTGCGAGAGCATCAATTTGCGGTCTCCATTGAAGAGAGGAATCAATATGTAACCCTAGGAAAACAGTTGAGTCTACAAGGTGAACAATCTCATCCTTTAGCATTATCTTAGTTGGGAGCTCTCTTACATTTGGTAACATGAATTTTATGCATTTGGTTTTTGAAGCATTGAGTAAGAGGTTATTGGCGGTGAACCAATCTAGTATTTGTGAAAGAGAATTATTTACATCGTCATAATTATGTTTATTTCTGTCAACTTTAAAAATCAATGAAGTATCATCAGCAAATAAGACTATATCACAGAGATCTTTTGCTAGAAATGAGAGATCATTTACATATACTAAAAATAGAAAAAGCCCCAATATTGATCCTTGCGGGACTCCTAAATCGATTTTTGATCCCCTAGATCTTTCTTTACCAATATCTACTTTTTGGACTCTATCCGATAAATATGATTGCATAAGGTCCAGTGCCTTGTTTTGAATTCCATAATGTCTTAGTTTGTTTATTAATGTACCATGATCAACGCAATCAAAAGCTTTAGAAAGGTCACAAAATACACCAATAGCGTTTTTCGCTTTATCCCATGCATCCAATATGTGCTTTAATAGAACTGTACCAGCATCAGTTGTCGATCTACCCTTGGTGAAGCCAAATTGATTTTTATGTAACAACCTATTGAGGTTGAAGTGAGAGGACAACTGTGTGAGAATAATTTTTTCAAAAACTTTACTCATTGCAGGAAGTATTGAAATTGGCCTGTAATTGGCCGGATCAGTGTGGCTTCCAGATTTATAAAGAGGAACCAGTTTACTATATTTCATGAGATCAGGGAAAACTCCTGCATCAACACAACTATTGAAAATGTAAGCCAAGTATGGAGCAACTTCCTTAATAATAGAACTCAGTACTTTGGTTGAAATACCCCAAAGATCCTCAGTATTTTTGATGTTAATAGACTTAAATGTTTTCACAATATAATTAGCGTTTACATGACTAAATATAAAAACCTCGGTACATTTATCTACAGATGATTCTAATAATTTAACCGCGATTGAAGGTGAGGAGTTTAGAGACCGGGTAACAACTTTAGGAATATCAGAAAAGAATGAATCAAAAGCATCGGCAATATCTTTATCGTGTATAAGTATTGAATTATTAATTTTTAACCTTATTTCTCTTTTTCGTGACTTAGATTTACCAGTTTCGTTATTTATAAGTCTCCATGTTGCTTTGATTTTATCAGATGAGTTTACAATTTTTTTCCTCAAAAACAGGCATTTCGCTGTATTACAGACTTTTTTAAATGTTTTTGAGTAGTTTGTTAAATACAAACGAAACGCAGGATCATTTAACATAGCTTCTCTAGCACCATAAAGATCATATAGTCTATTCCTACTTCTATAAATACCGGGAGTTGCCCAATCGGTAAATCCGACCCTGTCCCTAACTGTGCATGTTTTATATTTAAATACTTCGCTGTGTTCTTTGTTTATAACACTTAAAAGTTTGGCAAAAAGATCATTAGGGTTATCGGAACAAGTTATATTAGCTACTGCTAGTTCCACTTGACTTTGAAAATTCTTAATACGGCTCTCTGTAATAGGCCTATAGGTATATTTCTCAACTTTGTTTTTATCGTTAAGATTATAACTAAAATTAACACTCTGACCATAGTGGTCTGATTTGAAATGTTTGATTACTGCTTTGTTGGTTGGAGATAGACTGCAATAAATATTATCTAAACAAGTGGCAGATGTTAGGGTTACCCTAGTAGGATCATGAAAAAGATGTCGTAAACTAAAGCATTTGAATAAATTAAGCAGCCTATCGGCGAGGGGATTCGCTAAAATATCTATATTAAAGTCGCCACAAACAATGAGATCCTTTCTACATGAAAATAATTTCAGCAAAACCTCTTCCATAGTACATTCAAAAGCTACTTGATTTGCGTCAGGAGGGCGGTACACGCACACTATGATGTGTCGCTCCAGTTCCACACAAGAAAGTTCAATAGTCCTCTCAATAGTGAGGTTTACAATATCTTTACGTTCTTTACATTTAAGACTATTTTTAACTATAATCAAAGAGCCACCACGTATTGCAGCTTTTCTTTTATAGGAACTTGCAAAACAATAGTTATTATAAAAGGGCAGTAACTGATTTTTTACAATCCAGTGTTCTGATAAGCACATAACATCTACATTCAAATAATTCAAAAATAATTCTAATTCTAGGATTTTGCTGGGTAAGCCTTGTATATTCTGATGGACTACATGAAATGAATTTTGCTTTCCCGTTGTCGATGTTGTCAGTTTAAATTTCTATTTGACACAATCGCATTAATGCCCTCATTAGTACTGCTACTAACTACATAGACAGGCTCGTCAGGTAACTGCGTTATACTATTTATAACGGGATCAAAAATATTTTATGCTAACAATTTAGCAATGTTCAGTTTGTTTTTTTTGCTTAGGTACATTGTATCCTTATTCAAAAAAGTATTACTAATAAACTTATTAGTATCAAAAAATAATACATCACTATGACGACATGTCATGTTGTACATCAGCATGTTATTTTTACATACATTGTCATTTTTAAATGATGTCAATGACTTTGAGTAAGGGAAGGAGCAAATAATAAGTTTCCCTAGTCCATTTTGTACCTTTCCCAGAAGTACTTCAACTAGCCTAATCAACTGTGACCGTTTCACACAACTTTCACCAAGCTGAACAATTAAAGTTGTACTCTTATTCAGAGAGTCATCTTGCTGAATGCTATCGGTAATTATATTTATGTTGGCATTTGGATAGCAATTGTTAACTACATTTTGCGCCAGCAAGCCACTCAGTATTAAACCCATGCCAGCACCCAACCCATCTGAGTATATTATAGTCTTCCGGGTATATTGACTGTGGTCTGGATCTAAATCTTTAACTGGAGATGGCGCAGTTTGAGCTGACGGGCACCCCGTAGTGGGGGTTGGAGCTGTGTTGCTGCTAGAGGAACCACAGTGGTTCTTGAGCGAAGGTGATGGCGGCGCCAGCATCGCGGATGGTAATAACAGCGGTGACTGGGACACTACAGAACCTTCCTTTCCAATCTTCAGTTAAAGAGTTTGTGGTACTCTCAAGATTAGTTTGAGTGCTGCTGTGCCGTACTTCAGAATATACACTATCATTACTTACAATTTGTAACATTTTTTGGTAGTTTTCATTGGCATCTTCTTGGGCTCGTTTATATTTACAGGTAACATCATGAAGTGCCCTTTCTAAATTAACTATTTCCTCTGCCATATAGTTTAAATCTTTAGAATTACGTCCTAATAAACTATAACAAGAGTCCAATTCTTCTTGTAAGTTACATCTAGATTTTTCCTTGCTCAATTTTGCATTATTGAGAAGTTGTTTCTGTTTTTTAATTTTTAATTTTTTAATTTTTTAATAGTCAACAAAACCAACCAAAATCCGAATGGAAAGTAGTAGGACCGAAACCGAGGAAAAAACGACCTGTTGTCCTAATAGGCACGGGGAACAGCGACCATGAGCTCAGAGCCGTGGAAAGAATACGCTATATACAAGCCTGGTACTTCGAGCCCAATACTACTACGGAAAAAATTGAACTTTTCCTAAACAAAATAGTGAAGTCAAATTTCACGGTCGAAAAGAGAAAGATACGTACAGAGAGGCACGCTGCGTTCATGATAAGCATGCCTTGCAGCGTATACGAGCAGGTGACATCGCCGGATGTGTGGCCCCCAGGAGTGCGATTCGCAGAGTGGTTTCCCGGGCGCCCCCGTGACCCACGGGGAAGCACTGGGGAATAGCCCAGGCCGCCGCCGAACAAACGACACCCTTACAGCTACTGTGACTGTTCCATTATGCGTAAATACACCAAAGAAACTCAGAATTTGCCATCAAAATATACAGTCATTAGCGAAAAAAACACAACGTATTGAAGTGCTACTCAATAGTCAAATCAAGTGTGACGTTCTTGCAATAACAGAGCATTGGCTCACGGACCAAGAGATTAAATGTGCTTATCTACAAAACTATAAGTTGGCTTCAACCTTCTGCAGAAAAACTACCCCGCACCGAGGCGGGTCATGTATTTATGTCTTGAATAACCTCAATTATGTTGAAAATACGGAGCTTACTAAACTGTCTGAAGAACAGTTCTGTGAAATTTCGGCTATTGAGCTCATTGACTACAAGGTGACAATTGTGTGCCTATACAGAACAAATGTTGTAAGTACAATTGCTTTTTTACCATATCTAGAGTGTCTGCTTGGCAGGATTTGCGAACTTGAGCTAGAATGCCTAGTTGTGGGTGATTTTAACATAGACGTGTTGGGACAGAACAACACTCAAGACCGGAATAGGCTCTCCGATTTACTCTCTACCCATGGCATGGTCAATAAAGTAGATTTTCCCACACGAGTATCAACCACATCATCAACCAGTCTTGACCACATATACACAAACTTGAGCTCGGAGGATGTCTCCGCAAGGCCAGTGGTCACTAACATCAGTGACCATTTGGCAGTTTGCGCTGAAGTCAAGCTGTGTGTGCCTCTGCCCAAATGTGAGCTTGTTATGGCAAGAAACTACTCCCAACAAAACCGAGCTAACTTTGTAGATACTATCATGAGTGTGGACTGGGCAGCTATATATGATAAACATCATAGCTCCGCAGACCTACTCGCTTCTTCAGTAATTAATGTAATTTCCAATAAAATTGACATATGCTTCCCATTAAAGAAAATAATTAAAAATAATAAGTTACAATCCTGGATTACTAATGAAATTGAATGCTTTAGAATTCTGACTTTTGACATTATTGATTTATGTAAATTGACATCTCCTAATGAAAATACAATTAATTTGATAAATAGCTTAAATATTAGATATGACATGATGATTAAAAATGCAAGAAATAAGTACTTCTCTGACATTCTGAAAAATAGTAAAAATACTTCAAAGACAATGTGGGGAATAGTAAATCAGCAACGAGGGAAAACTAATTCTGTTAATGCTGACTTTACAGATGTTGTGAGAAACGCCAGTGATGTACCGTTCCCTACCAAAAAATGTGCTGTCAATGCCATGAACTCTCGGTTCGTGAACGCCGCTGTGGCATGCGGCGCGCCCGCCGCGCAGCCTGTCTGCGTGCTCGCCGCGCTGCAGGCGGCGTGTGCGCCCGCAGACCGGTCCTTCAGACTGCGCCCCTTCACGCCTATTGAGGTACTCACCATCATTACCTTACGTATCCCGCCCAAACCGTCCAAAGATGCATACGGCATCTCCATGAAGTGGATGCGTCTAGCGGCGACCCCCTTGGCGCCTGTCCTGGCGGACCTATTCAACCATTGCCTTAGACGAGGAGTGTACCCGGACCCATTTAAGCTCAGTAAGGTTTCACCTTTATACAAGGGCAAAGGTAAGCAGCGCGACATAGACTCATACCGACCAGTATCCATCATCCCGGCGGTGGCCAAAGTACTTGAGAACGGGCTGTGCACTCGGCTCGTGGAGTACCTGACTGACACCCAGGCGCTATCGGACCGCCAATACGCATATCACGAGGGCAGGTCGACCACGTCGCTCACTCGCGAAGTCATCCGCCGCGTGATGTGCGCTCGCGAGGGCAAGCACCACGTGGCCGTCATATGCTGTGACCTCTCGAAAGCATTCGACGTGGCCGATCATACCGTACTCGAGATGAAGCTACGCCACTACGGCATCGCGGACACACCACTAGCGCTCCTAGTCGGTATGATGCGAGCCAGACGACAGGTGGTGGTGGGAGCGGGAGGTACTGAGAGATCGGACCCCCTGACCACAACTATGGGTGTGGCACAGGGGTCCTCAGTCTCGAACATCCTGTTCTCGCTGCTACTTAACGACCTTCCGAGTGCCGTGGCCTCCGCCGAGATAATGATGTACGCTGACGATGTCGCCGCGGTGGTAACAGCAACTTCTGTCGACCGGCTCGAGGAAAGGTTGAATGAAGCAGCTCACCAACTCGCTAGCTGGTTCCGCGTGAACGGCCTGGCACTAAATCTATCTAAGACGCATTTTATGCACTTCCGCCTTTCAGGCCGCCACGTGAGACCACTAGTGGTGCTGGCAGAGGGAGCGCAAATCAAGCAGGTGGAGCGTACGACCTTCCTGGGTTTCGAGATAGACCGCGCGCTCACCTGGGAAAGCCATATTAACAACGTCTGTGGCAAACTGGGTGGAGCGTGCTTTGCACTGTGGCGGCTATCGAACTTTCTACCAAGGCAGGTCGTACGCTCTTGCTATTTTGCGACGGTACAATCTGTGCTCCAGTACGGAGCGGAGCTTTGGGGCCGCGCCGCTGAATGGGAGCGAGCCTTTCGCTTACAAAAGCGGGCCGTTCGAGCAGTGGTGCGCGTGCCGCGCGAAACCTCCGCCCGCCCTTTCTTCAAGGAACTGGGCGTACTCACTCTACCATCCTTGGTAATCTTTCAGGTAGCCGTATATGTGAGGATAAACCTGGAAGATTTCAGCAACATTGGGGAAGACCGCAGGGGCACTACGCGCCACGCTGGTCGGCTAGCCGCGGTACCACGCACCATGGCAAAGTCCGAGAAACTGACACATGTCATGGGACCAATGGTATACAACCGGTTGCCTAAAATAATAAGGGAGGCCCCTAGTCTCAACACGTTTAAATCCAAACTAAAACGCTGGCTTGTCGAGCAGACATTCTACACCTTCAACGAGCTCACAAGCCTGAAATTAGTAAAATAAAATATTATGAGTACTTGCATTGTATAACAAGCTAAACATTTATGACCTGTAATGCACATCACATTATCAAATAAATGAACTTGAACTTGAACTTGAACTTCCATCTTCTTTTGTTTTAACGTAACGCTAGGATTCTGACTTTGAGGTTCGGTGTGACGGATATTCAAGCGGAAACTTCAAAAATGTTGTGTTTGAATTTCAGGATTTTCTGAATGCAGACAAATCAACTTTAGTTAACGAAACTGACCACTTTTAATATTTTGGTACAAACTTTTTCTTAACTCCTCAATACGTGGAGTACGACAGTACAAGCAACTATGTAAACAGCTAGCAGTTGCACGTTGCCTGTTGCCGCAACAGTTGCTGTATCCACAAAACGCCTTAAAGATAGTACGCTGTTAAAATAGTTATAAATATAAGTTTAGGTACATTTGAAAGTGGTAGGAAAAAATAAATTATATCAGACTATTTTAAACTAAGACTAGTGTTCTAAAGTTAAAAGGTGATGATTAATAGGTAAGATTTCTATCACATAGGAACTAATTACCTTATGGCATAAAAACTAGACCATGTTTGATTGCATAATTAAAATAACGTGTATGCAAAATTTCAGCCCTATCCGTGTTGTAGTTTTGGCGTGAAGACGTAACAAACATTTATCCATCAATCCATCTATACATCAAACATCCAAACTTTATCATTTGTAATATAAATCTTATATATTAATTTGACGTCAACATTATCATCCTTTCCAGGCATTGTCTACCGATGAGATGAGTAAGTAAGCGCTGAATACCTGCTTTCTATATATACATCAGAAACTGGCATACGGGTCCCATTGTCTTATGAAATCTAATTGAATCGGAGCGTGCATGTAATCCGCATAATCTGAGCTTTTGGAATGTTTGGCAAGTGAAGCCTTTTTGCTCACAGGGAATAACCCATAGGAATCATTGTGGAAACATCTGAAATACTTCTAGTAATTATGTGTGTTATTAAAACGAATCTTTATTTTGACTATAAGAAAATTTAATAAAATTAAAAAGAAACACTTAAATTTAATATTAAAGTCTTGTAAGGGATTTTAATTATTCTTTTATCATGTAGTTTAGGACAACATTTTAATTGGACAACATATTGTGGTCATTTGCGTAAAAGAGATTTTATGACCATTACTGGGCGAAATAAAAATAGGATAAAGTAACACTTTGCAACTTTCACAAGTAACTGCAACTTCAAGTCTTCTTAGGATTCAACTAGTTATTTCACATGCATTAATGAGTGTGTCACACATCCTACTAATAGGTATATTATAAATGCGAAAGTTGATGGATGTATGGATGCATGGATGGATGGATGGTTGGATGGATGTTTGTTACCTCTTCACGCCAAAACTACCTACTGACCGGATCGGAATGAAATTTTGCATACAGGTAATTATAATCCTGGAATCAAACATAGGCCTCTTTTTATCTCATAAATCAGTTCCCGTGGGATATAAATCACCTTTAAATATTTCCATAGGAACAACGCAAAGCCGCGGGGCGCAGCTAGTTCAGAATAAATAGTAGGTAAAAATGTTATTTAGAGAGTGCTAGTTTTGAGTACCTATGGTTATTATAGTTTACACTATGGGTAATTTCCAAGAAATCAAATAATATCCCAAAAGATTACGCGCGTGTTCAACTCCTCGGTGTCAGAATTTTTTGGGATATTTTTGATATTTTGAAAGTAACTACGTTGTTTCTAATTTTTATTCCTCGTGTTATATGTAGTTGTTGCTATATATAAATAAAATAGTAAACGTGAATACTTCCTAGTGCATCTGAAATAACCAGTTTTAGGTAAACGTTCTCATGCCCCCTTTATTTCAATTGTAACCTCCTTCTTTATTTGCTGGAGGCAGAACCATAACTTTTATACAAAACTGGACTTCTACCAGCTAGGTAACAACTATTAGGTACGTAACACCATGTTGCATCGGGGACCTACTACGTTCATAAACAACGTCCTTTATCTCTCTTAGAAGTAAAATGTTTGTGTATTTAGGTTTCAACGTATGCACATTGCACAGCACAGCAGCTAAAATGGTGGAATATTCTAGAAGAATAAAAAATGAAATACTGAACAATCAGAAATTAATAGCGTATTTTTTTGGCTTACAAATAAGCTCATAGATAATACTGATTTATTATTTGATCTGATTATTATTTTTTAGTTGTAGATAAATTCGTTTTTTTGCGAGATTATATACCTAATAGCTGTGCCCAAAGGCTTCGAGGCTTCGCACTGCTATTCCACGGGAACTGATTTATGAGACAAAAAGTAGTCTTTTCGTTATTCTACGCCTAGAAAAAAATTATAGGTTATAAACATCAACATCATCATGAACCTATATTAGTTCACTGCTGGATAGGCCTCCCCTAATGAGTGCGTTTGACGCATCCAGCATCTGCCTGCAGTAGGTCGCAGATTGTCATTCTACCTGGCTGGAGGGCGTCCTACACTATGTTTGCCGAAGCACGGTCTTTTCTACTCAAGAACAAGTTTACCACAGCAGTTGTCTGTACTTTGGGAGATATGGCCGGCCCACTGCCACTTCAGCTGGTAATTCTTTGAGCTATGTCGATAACTTTGTTCTCTGTCGGATGTATTCATTACGAATCCTATCCTTCACAGAGACTTCGAGCATAGCTCTTTCCATAGCTCGTTGAGCGACTTAAACTGTACTGAATATAATTTAACACCTAAATCAAAAATTAAATAAATACCTAGATTTCGAAATACCTATGTTTAATGTAAAATAAGTAGCGTGTATGCTGTCGCCACATCTATAGCGTGATCAACTCAAATATTATTCAAAAATTTGGTTAATGTTGAAAATATTTGAGTGAAAAACAACTGGCAAAATAAGAAAACTGTTAATTAACCAACAAATATACAAAACAATTAATAATAGTTTATCAAATGCCAGCACTTAAGATATACGATGATAACCCGAATAAAACACGCTAACTTTAAAGAAAAGAAAATTAAGGAATTATTTCTGAAGCATTGACATAATCATAAATACTACTTATAAAAATGTAAGGTTTTTTTTATGTATGCAATAATCGCGAACGTTTATGAAGATTATTTTACTGCAACAGCCTCGTTTTGTCACTGCATTGTCATTTATTATTTTACTTATTTTATTTCTGTTCAATATCTAACCTTAACTGACTTTTAGATGCTCGAATATGTATGGACTTTGTACTGTCTGAAATAAAACATTTGTATTTTTATTTAAATTAATATATTACTAGCTGCGCCCCGCGGCTTCGCACGCGTTTAAAGGTGATTTTTATCCCACGGGAACTGATTTATTGGATAAAAAGTAGCCTATGTTGGATTCCAGGATTAGAATTACCTGTATGCAAAATTTCATCTCAATCCGGTTTGTAGTTTTGACGTGAAGAGGTAACAAACATCCATCCATACATCCATACAAACTTTCTTATTTCTCGTATTAGTACGGGGGTTTCCTATTAGTGTGGGCTTTACGTAGTTCCCTGTCCACACGATAGAGGCACTGTTCCAGATTGTATGGAAAAAAGAAACGTCACTATCGTCAAATAGCGACGCCCCTGGAATATAATAGATAAGGCACGACATTTTTTTTTCATTTCTTACAGGATTCTTACAGGATTTGGCTGTGGGAAATATTTATATGTTTTGATTAATATTTAGAAACATCAAAAGTGAGATAGTGTATAGGAATCAGCTAGTACCTAGAGTAGGTGATGATTCAACTACCTACTAGGGATAATAAATAAATAGTTTATCGACATAAATATTTATCAAGTTTTTTTCCTCACTTTGAAACTCTGTGCGCAATAAATACTGTGCGTAGGAAATAAATACTTGTTTTCTTTTGTCCACAATGCATACTGTGAAAAGAACACGCAAAATATAATGAAAAATTAGGGTTAAATTGCAGGTTTATTGATTTATTGTTTTCGCATTATAATAATGCGAATTAAGAACCCTTTCGATTGTCTGTCTGCGTGGTGTAAACTCTTTTGTGCGGATGAATTAAATCCGTGAAAGGCTTTATTTAATATTCACCCCCCGAAAGCCTCAAAGGTCCGGGTATAAATCAAAGTTGGTTCTAGTTCAGAACGGACTGTACCCGCCTACTTGAATAATTTAAAAATAAAGCCTGCAGTAATTGAATCCAGGTGTTTATGTCTGGTTTTAATTTTAAGGGTATTTTATGTGAAGGTTTTACATAAACTATAAGCAGAAAACTGGCCATGGGGTATCTATCAACTAGCTGTGTGGGCTTAGAATTTGCACCACTCCATCAAGAGATGGATCTCCATATATATCTCTCTCTCAGGACACCCACGGTTCCTCCCGTGGGCGTGGGCCAGCAGTGGACCGATACAGGCTGTTGAGGTTGAGGTTGAGGAGAAAACTGGCGGAAAGCAGGACAGGACAGAACGGATTGATGGCTTCTATGAGATTTTTCTAATTCATACAGGCTGCAATGTAATGTTTAGTTTTTTTTTTGCTGATAATCAACAAACATTGACAAAATTTTATTATTTATTTATTTATAACATAGTTAGTGTGGCCGATTACCACTTAGTCAATTCAATAATGCTTTATTTCCATAAACACAATAAATGTACACTTAGAAAAGGTCAAATCATATTAAAAAATACAATGACGCTACCTAACGTAGGAATAGGCAGTGAGTTGTAGGTAGTAGTAATTCAATGGGATTATTATCTACGCAATTTATTTTATCATTACGATAAACGAACAAACGCTTTATGACGTAAGAAACTCTTTGAACGCCATAATTTGCAGGAAACTTATCTGTCATCCGCCGTGGTCATAAAAAGCCACATTATTGTTTGGCCGTAAACCACGAAAAACGACATTTTACCATAACATAGCTCATTAACAATAATCCTTATCGCTTATACACGCTTAATGATGCTTTAAAGGGGCGGTTCTCAGTAAAATACAGGATTAGGGTTCCGTTGGAGTGTTAGGAGAACGATTTAGACTGTTCTTACTACCTAACGAGTCTCTTCAAAATTTCAAGTTGTCAATAAGTTGATTGTCTTTATTTTGGACTCATTTGGATCCATCCTCCTTGCGGGTTTCGACGCATGTGTCCAATAACGCAAAATACCAATAAACGCACAAAATCATATACGCGTGATGTCAAACACGCAAAATTCCATTTACGCAATTAACCATTTGCTAATTACGCATAATGCTACTTACGCGACTTACCATAATCGATTTACGCGTAATGCCAAAAACGAAGATTGCCAAAAACTTATACGCATTTGACCAATAATTCAGACGACTGCCTAAACTAACGCCACCATTAACCACCACTAGAAAAAAATAATAATAATAATATAATTATATGTAAATAATTTTTGTAATAAAATTACAAAATAATTTTGCTTACAGTGTTACAATAAGATTTACTTAAAAATATAATGAATATATAAACGCAAACGCTTAAAGGTATTTATTTTAATAACAGGAGGAACGTTATTTTTCGCAGAAAATTTAATGGGGTTATGTTTTTTTTTTCTAATTTTGACAATAGTTGTTTGTAAACATTGTCGAACCCGATATCCGCTTTCCGTCGTATACTTTTTATGCGAGACTTGCTTGTTGAAACAAAACGTTTAATTCTTCTCTCGCATATCTGAGCTTCCTTCTTCATTCTAAACAGAAACTCGTACAAATGAGGATTTCTATTAATACGCGCATTAATGCGTCGGTTCCAACCCTCCGCGGGGTTATTGGTACGGTGTCGTTTCCCTGCTACGCTGATTATTTTTAGAGCGTATTTATCATCGAGCCATTGTTTTTCATAATATTTTATAAATTTTTTAGTACGGTTGTTTTTTGGTGATATTTTCAAAATGGACCTCCATCCCTCCCGCATGTGTTTTTCTGGCAGTAGCGGCAAATTGGCGGCTAAGCGAACCATCCTTCTCTCGTCTTTTTCAACTGAACACCCATGTTTCTTACCATTCTTCCAAACAGCTTTAGAAAAATGAAAATAGCACGCAGATATTTCTGCTGATGGGAATACGTTTTGTATTGCCCGAATCGCCGCAACCTCATAATCAGCTTTAAATTGGCGAATGTCAATGTCCAGTTCATCTCTCAATAGAGTGAAAAAACGAATGTATGTCGTCAACTTTTTGTTAGGTAATAACCCATAAACCACTGGAATCACATCTGTAATTTCTTCGTTGGATCCTAAATCTATGTGTATCACATATAATTGAGCATAGGGACTGGGAGCACTCATAAAAGTACCATCCCCAAAAAACATACCCGTAGAAAAAATATTAGTAAATGTTGTACAGACATCTGTGCTAAATATTAATATTTTATCATTTCCATCTTCCCCATCATCATCACATACCAAGAAATCTTTGGCCAAAACCTTTGGTATACCAAAATGGTTTGTATCATCGGATTTCAAAAATCGTCGTCTCGCCCGGTACATCGCGTCTTGCTTTTGCTTAACTGCAGGCAACTCGTTTACTCCATTGCCTTCCAAATCCTCTAAACATGCTTCCAATAATTTCGGTACTGAGGAGAAATTCTTGCACACTTCTTCTTTACATTTATTCATTGCAAGAATAACCTGATTTTCGTCGTGATTTCTGGCACAAACGTGATCACTTACGCGTACAATTTCATTGGATGTGTTCAATGTTATTGATGCATTACAGTCAAACTTTCTTCTGTTTACGCACCTCCAATTCGTAGTATTTTTACTAATTATATTTTTGTTATACCGATAACCATCATGTAACAAAGAATCTCCTCCTTTTTGATTTTTAGTAAAAACAATTTCTTCCATTTTTTCTATTAAAAGTTTTTCTTTATCAATATTCTCCTCCAATTTCAAATGAATGACAACAAACAATGACAGGAGCGGCTCGATGCATACTAATAAGAAGTTTTACTAGTAAGGAGTATTTATTTTAAAGAAAGAGGACTTTTTCAAGTACGTACGTACTTAGAACGATTCATTTCCTATTTTACGAATATGTTGAGTGGTTTTACGATAGGCTGTCAAGAAATTACATCGTTTCCCTATTACATACTTCACATTTCTACATCTTGAAAAATAAATCTCCTGCACAACAGCGGCAATATAATTGCAATATAATTGACAGCTAACCTGTTAAAATACCACAAATTAGTATATCGTATGATTTGGCCTTGCACGTTTTTGGTATTCCGCAAATTTACACTTTCATGAATTGAACTCATTTAGGAAGCGTTTGGCCAAAAACATGGTTTTGGTTTATTGAGTTTTTGATATTTCACGTGATTGGCCATATGCGAATATAAACTATCAAATGCGCATTTGGCTCAAAAATTGTGGATTGGTATTTTGCGTTTTTGGACACATGCGTCGAAACCTCCTTGCGTCGGAGCCAAATAAGTCCTGTTTATAAAAGACAGAATGTAAGGATAAGGGTTTGACTTTTTTTTTAATTCCCCGAATCTACATGTATATTTCATATTTTTTGAGCCGTTACATAAATAATCATTCGACAAAAAATCAAAGAACACTGACAACACACACACACACACACAAACAAACTTCAACACATAGGCGCAAGGACGCCTATGTTTTCTGAATCATTTGTGCACGTAAATTTAAGTTTCATTAACTTAGCTTACTTTTAAATAATAATAATTTAACAAACTTCTTTACTTAATCAACTATTCAATATTATTTTTCTTAGAAGAGCGGAATTCCCTAACACAGGTATATCTCTTTCTTAAAAGGAAATCTCAAACACTGTTTTATTATGTACATTAAGTTAAAGACATAAATATTTTGTATTTTGCATTTGTATTTTGATATCAAAATAATTCTTACTAGAAGTAATCTATTACCAGTACAGTAACCCTCATAAGGTCACTCTAGTTAGTCCAAACCAAGAGGATCTACCGATACATTTAACAATGTCGGTCCTAATTTGGATCCACTAAGAACTGTTATTGTATTCCTGCCTTTTACAGACGCGATGGCAAGTCAAAGGGCATCGTATCGGTTAAGTAAATGTTATAGAGGTAGCACGAGATCGGATGAGATAACTTTAAATCGGCGGGTATGACATTAAATAAATTGCAATAAATTATTAAAAACGAAACAATCCAGGAACTTCTAAAAAATTTACGATAGCTGGAAATTTCACCCAGGCGACCATACAATGTCAAATTAATTCTTTATTGAAAAAGAAAATAACAATTAAATAATATGAATATATAAAATTTGTATTTACAATTGAAACAATGAATGTTACAAAATAATCTGTGGAACCAAAATAGTACATTCAAAATAGTTTATTCAAAAAACTGTTTACTTTCATATTTTTTTTAGTAACTCCGTATATTTTTTGACATGTATGTATAATACTAACCAATAACTACAAGACCCTCTACAAAACGGATCAACACGCATAAAGCACACAGAGTTATTTTATCGGAGGCAATGTATCATCGTACGAGAGTTAATGTATGTCTGCACGCAAGACATGGTGATTAAAATTAATAAAATTAGCTAGCAGGTGTAGTGTCCGGCAGTTTGTAGGGTAAATAGGCAGGACGGGGCATAATGGGACTTGGGAGAATTTGGGCACGTTAAAAAGGGTTTTTATGGTGTGCGTCTCATTTACGTTTTGCAGGTGTAACAAGGACCTGCCCGCCTATGTTTATTTATACTTTCGATTTACTCACTTAGTATCTCCCCGTGGAAATATCATATTCAGAGGGCCCAATGTAACAATCGATGTCGAAGTGATAGTAGAAAAGTCCGAATTTGGGCACGTTAAAAAGGGTTTTTACGGTGCGTGTCTCTTTTACGTTTTGCAGGTACATATAACAAGGACCAACCCACCTATATCCATGCTTTTGATTTAGTCACTTAGTATCTGTCCTTGGAAATATCATATTCTGAGGGCTAACACAATGTAACAATCGATGTCGAAGCAATAGTAGAAAAGTCCGAATTTGGGCACGTTATTATGGTTATTAATACTAAACCTACTGAAAACCAAAATATTAATGATACACAAAGAGCCAAACCAAACTTAACCTTCCTCTCGTCATCATCATCTCAGTGGAGAGAAGTCCACTGCTGGACATAGGTCTCCCAGATTGCCACAATCACTGGTCATCAAAGAACCCGTATCCATCCAACCTCTGTCTTTAAAATATATCCGGTTTATAGATGGAACTCTGTTTTGGCTGTCATAAATGTCTTTTAATTCTATGATGAAAATTACTAATAAAAACTACAAATAACACAACAACAAGCAACGAATGAGAACTACTATTTAAAATTATTTAATCGTAAGAAAATCCTTTTAATTTTTTTATTCTATATTATTTTGTATTTGGTAATAATTGTTGTATTCTAAATGACTATAATTTAGAGGAAGCTTAACTGTTCCATATAAATAGCAATTATTGTATCATTCCATTTCATGCAGATCTTTTACCTCTCTATTTAAATTTTATCTGGTTTGTACCGCTTCGAAACTATGAGGTTTATTTTCATCTATTCCCTTAACAACCTGAATTTTTGATAAAGGCCAAAAAGGCAGGATAAATTCTTACTATTAAAAGCACCTTCCGGTACCCTTCAGCCGAGTTCGCATTATCAATAACTTGCCGAATACCTTTAATATTGCAGGAAATTTAGGGAAAGTAAAGATGTCCCGAATATTTTTTCAGTTTGGTGAAGCGGTCGACAAAGAAATGCGAGTTTTTGCCCTAAATATAATGGTAAAGGGTAAAAGCCTCTCCTCTCAAATGCAAATATCTCTAACATATTTACCTCTTCAACTTCAACCTCAACCGCCTATATTACTTAGTCCACGGCTGGACGCAGGTCTAGCGCCTTATTGGGGTCTTATCTCATGGGGGTATTGCCCATAATCTCCGAACTTATTCAAAATCGATTTTATAATAGACGGAGAAATCAACGAAGCGAACAAAGATCCTCCTCATTTTGCCAAAGTCGATTAAAAAAGTTGGAGATGATCTCGCTTGTCACCAATTGAAGATATATTCTGAATACACTTCTCGTGAATATTTTGTACAAAAGTGCGAAAACAAAATGTTACATTTTACAACAATATACATTTTATCACGTCCAAAGACTAAAACGAAATATCTTTCGATTCTAAATATTTACTAAATTAAAACTGAATGTGACACCAACACTGTTTTGTAGATTTTTCAATGATTTTCCAGTTGAAAAGGGGTCCTTCAAGTTAATTTAATTATGAAATAATAAAGCATCTCTTTGAATGGAAACTAGAAACTAATTAAGCACTAAGAAGATTCCTGCGAAACTGAAAAGGTTGTGCAGCTCTGAAAAGTTGACAAACTTGGCTTTAGAATGTAAAATCCTTCAAGCAAGAGGATGAATAAGTTGAATGAAGTACGAGTAGATGGTTTGGGTAGGTACCTACATCCTTGGTATAATGCTTAGAGGGCCGATTCTATGAGTGAACCTATTTCATTCGCGAACAGGTAAGTACCAAGAGTGGCGAGAGGTCGCTCATATATTTATTTTATCATCATCATCATTATCATTAGCCTATACTAGTCTACGGCTGGACATAGGCCTCCCCTAATGAGCGCCATAGCGCCCTGTCTTCAGCTCACTAGCTCACTACGTTTGCCGAGTCGCGGTCTCCACTCAAGAACTCGTTTACCCCAGCGGTTATCGGTTCTTCGCGAGATATGGCCGGCCACTTCAGTTTGCTAATTCTTTGAGCTATGTCGATAACTATGGTTCTCTGTCGGATGTATTCGTTACGAATCCTATCCTTCAAAGAGACTCCGAGCATAGCTCTTTCCATAGCTCGCTGAGCGACTTTAAGCTGGTGGACCAGCCCTATCGTGAGTGTCCACGTCTCAGCTACGTAGGTCATGACGGGTAGGACGCACTGATTGAAAACTTTCGTTTTCAAGCATGGCGTTATGGATGACGATAAACTCGGCGTAGTTTTCCAAACGCTGCCCAGCCTCATTTCTAAATTATAGGATCCTATCCTATAATTTAGAAATGAGTTGAGTAAGTATCAAGTTATTTAGTAGCCACACGTAGCATGCTCCTTCATTACACCCTTTGTGTCTGAAGGAATGCAATTAGTCTGTGTTTGCTGATGGCAAACGGTTATGAGACTGTCGTAACTGTTACTTGATTGTTTGAATGATGAACTCTTTACTCGTACCGATACGACTTTTAAAATCACAACATAAGGACATTGAGCCCTGAGTTCAGTTTAACGATATTATCAAGATGTTATCGTGAGGAATATTTTTTCAGTTTTATTTTATAAGGTTCGAATCAATTTCTTTGAGACAAATAACTTCTTATGAAACTGCTTGCAATTTGGAGCTTTCACTGAAACCATAGGGGGGTGAGTCTGTTTCACATTAGTAACGAGATGTGATCGTGACGTGTCGTATTCCATACAATTTCGTACAGCAACTCTATCGTGTGGATATAGAACTATGCTAATCCCATACAAAAAGAATACGTCACGATAACATCGTTACTAACGTCAAATAGACTCATTCCTCAGGTCAAAATTTTAATAAATTGTTAAGGCTACACAACAAGGTTTGTCGACATTTCCCACCCAACGTATCTTTACTAAACGGATTCTACCCATTCTCATCGCAAAACGAGTTTATTGCCGATTACGAGTCGTTAACGACCGGCGAACGTAAAACCTCCACGGTAGCTGAAACGTCTCATAACAAAGTCTATGAAACTTGGGAAACAAAGAGTCAAGAGTCCTTGACAATCTGGACAGTTCAAAGAAATTTCAAGTCCCTACTCCAACACAAGCTAAAAATTCTATCTAATATGTATCTAATCTGAGTGGTCGGTATATATTATGGGTCTTTCAGTGTATAATCGGCTGCTTAACTAGATCCGGGATGCAGCATCCATATCTATTTTTAAGACAAAATTAAGAAAGTGGCTTATTGAATTAGTTTTGTATGATATAAATGAATTTTATAATTTGCCCTTATCATAGTGATAATAATTTATATTTTGTATTTAATTTGATCGACATATAATAATGGTATTATGAATAAAATCTGTATCTGTACTTCATAGTCGACAGTCCGTAGGACAGTTTAAAGATGAGATTCTCTTCTCTTCAGTTGTCACATTGGTGCTCCAATAAGTAATTCTTATTCAGATTCAGTAAGAATAATTATAGTGACTGTTGATGAGATTGCATACAGCCCGACAGACAGGACAGGATAGACAGACAGACAACGGAGGCTTAGTAGTAGGGTCCTGTTAGCAACCTTTGGCTACGGAACCCTAATAAGTAAAGCAAAACCACTCTTAACGTCATGAGAAGTATAAAGGTGAAACTGAAGTTAGAGGTAACAAACCGGTAGCTTCCTTAATTTTCTCGGTACGAAATTGTTAAATATGCAAATAATGGATATTATTTTGCTAAGCTAAGGGCAGTGTTCAAGGTTAATTGTAAGCTTTGCGACGGAAAATTTACCTGTTATTTCGTTCAGGTAGATTTTATAGGAGATATAATGTCGCTGATGCGGAAAATGGACCCATTTGGACCAGAGATTTGGAATAAAGCCGTGGAAAATATCGAATAAAAGATTTAACTTACCTACTACGGTATGACTCGACATATAGGTACGGACTCTTCTATTTGAGTACCTACTGCTGGGTACATACACGCTTTTTTCTATGACGCCATCTTATCCGGCACTTAGAAGTTTCTGCTACCAGTGTCTGCCCACAAGTGGTTTCTATGGAAACATGTTCTGCTCTAACCCAATGGACCTTATCCATGAGATAGAAAACGTTTATGGGCAAAAGTATGATTTCACGATAAGAATTGCCTGTATGTAAACCTTCAGCCCGATCCGTTCAGTAGTTTTGGTGTGAAGAGGTAACAAACATCTATACATCCATAATCCATACATCTACACATCCAAACTTTCAGATTTATGATCTTAGTGTGATGTGATATTGACAGACCTTTAAGTCGAAGGCCTATCTGTCCTTGCGAATTTTTATTCATTAATATTTGGTTCTGAAATTTCCTACATTTCCTCGAAAATATTGAACGGAAAGTTTTATCCTGAAACATCAGTAGCATATTTTATTGAAAATGCTGGTTGCTTCTCTTCTAGATAGTCGTAGAATAAATACCAAACCGACATTTTCCATTCCGCTGGAAACGAATAAACAAATGTTTCCGGGAAGCGTATAATACCGATACGGAAGTACTGAAGACAAGGTGCTTACTCTAGAAAACAGTTCTAATTACAATTTGACTCTAGAAACGTTTAGATTTCGAATAGCAAGATGCTGGATGCGTCAAGCTGAAAGCAGGGCGCTATTGCTTCTCATTAGTGGAGGCCTTTGACTAATATAGGCTGAAGATGATGATCGCACGTTTGGGGTCTGAACCCTGAGTTCGCTCATACAATACAATACAATACAATATTTTATTAATAACGCCATGTTACAAGTCATTAAGATATAAGTTAATATAGTTTACAATATTAACCTTAACCTAAAGTATAATTACATATTTAATATAATTGTAATTATATAATTAAATAATTTTTATTAATTCTAAAATAATTAAATAATTGGCATCGCGTAGAACTCGTCTACGGAATAAAATGATCTATCTAAGAGCCATTTCTTGAGATCACTAAATCTGGATTGGATTGAAATTTTGTGAAACAAATAAAAATACATGAAGCATAGAAGAGTAGAAAGAAGCGCTGGGTACTGTAATGTATTTTTAAATTTGGAACCTTGCAAACTTATTACATTTACGGTTGGATTGGAATTGTGAACGAGATTATAGAGATCGCAAAATGTTTACAAGAATAAGCATCCAGGTTGGAAGTACAAGAAAACCGTATTCAGAACTAGAGGTGGTGTCTAGAGCTCACATACATAAATTATTTGATGCAAACATCTCATAAATAAGCCGAGATGGCACTGTGAACTTGCTCGTTCGAAGAGTTGCTCGGATGTTTACCTAGTAAAATTAATTAACAGTTCGAAAGAAGGATACTCAAACTTTAAAAATAAATGAGATTTTTTAAAAAGTTATCACAATTTCGTTTTTTTCTGATTGCTGATAAAAAAATTCTATGATGTGTTCTCAGGTGGCTCATTCGGTGTTTTTTTGTGTGAAACGCTAGTTTTTTATTTGAAGGCTTAAAAACTCTAGTTGCAGAGGAAAAACCCAAATAAAATATATCATTAAATACTATATCAATCTTTAGAAATCATTCGCCCTAAAATATTTGACTAGGTAATCTAGAATGTGCCTGATTTTCAAATTTCTTGGCTAACGCCAGCGCTGGTTCTTGACTTTTCAGAGTAGGTACAACCCGCTGTGCCTTCGGGCGGATTTTAGTGGCATTGCGTTTGAGCTGAGCCCGATTCAGGGAGCGAGTAATTTAGACAAATATACTTAAGGCGTCGGTTATCGTCTACTGGGAACTAACTTGGAAGAACCTATTCCCTGTTTATATGGATAATTAGAACAGCTTAAAACAAAGATTCTCAACTCCTGACATCACAACTCTACGATAATCGAAACTTCGAATACGAAAAATGCGGAGTGTATTTTTAAGTCCACTTTCCGCAAAGTGGCATTTTTTTAGCTAGCGCTTCATTTGTATAGCAAATATCACTCTTACGTAAATGTTGTCTATGTTTAACGGGGGCGATTTGTACGCATATAACTATTAACGCATTCACTGCCCGCCGCCGCAATATGAAAGTGGAGAAGGGCAATAGCATTTTGTGATATGAATGTGTTAGTATATAGTGAGGAGAGAAAATCCATCCATTATATATTCGCCTTAAGAAGTTTGCTACAGCTACAGGAGGCATGAGTGCTTTTTCGAGATGAGATGGTAATGAAATAAATTAGGATTCTGATGAACGTTGAAATGAGGATTCGAAGAGAGCTTCGGGAAGATGTTTAAATGAAGACGCTCCGAAATGGCTTGTTTCTTAATCTGACAGATTGACTGATGAACTGACTAGGAAGCTGTGTTTTGTTGTAAATTCTTCTAAAAGGTCATTTTATTTTGAAAGATCAGTCAATTCATTTCCAAGGAAAAACGTTACATAATAGATTCAGGCGTTACTTTGCAGAAATATGTAGTAACAATTCCGCGAAAAAACCTTCTGCGATAAAATCTAACAACTTTTAAATTTATACATTTATACAAAATAGTGTGGTGTTCTGATGATGTCTCCTGGAGAGACGAAACATTCATAAATGTATAATTTTGTTTTTTTATCGCAGAAGGTTTTTTGAGCGGAATTGATACTAAATATTTTCATTCTTATAAGGAAAAACGTTTTCAGAAAAGCCATGCTCTGGGCAAATTATTAGTTTTTGTTTATGATAAATCTTTATTTAAAAGGGCACAGAATCAATTAATACACGAATAGAATTTAAAATTGAGACAAGAGTCTCCATAGTTTTTTTTTAATTTCTATGATCGATTATTTAGGTGAATAGATAACCGAAAAAAATATAACACCAACAAAATTTTAAATTATGAAGGTAAAAAACAAAAAATAAAACTGCACTCAGTTTTAGGTGATAAAAACGCTTTCAAGTTGTGGCCCTTGCATTTTGTGACGTCATGTTTCACCGGTTCACCTAAACACAATTCAACACAAACAACGTAAACTCAACGACTAGCGTTACGTTTAGAAATTTTGCGATTGAGATTTAAAATATCAAGTTTTCAATGATTAAATTTCACAATCAAATACAAAAATAAATATACAGATTTATTTCTATATCAATAGAGCATACGTAAAAATATTAGCTTTTTTGAAGTCGCATGAATATACCATATTGAGCTTACTGCAGTTATTGCTTATAAGGTTCCTATTTACTTTTTTCTTAATCTTTAATCAATAACCATTTGATGATCTATGTGTTCAATTTAACCTATCCTTGATCTTCATCTACCTGGACAAATACCACATCTATTTTATTTATCGTTTTCTCGTTTTCGTTAAACCTGCTCGTCATGACTGATGAACTACAAAAAATCAAAATTGCTAACACATTAAACTCCCCATTCCAAACCCCTCAACCTCACCTCCTCACTTCAACAGCCTATGTTAGACTATTCTTTAATACAATAATAGAAATTAATTATTTATTAAGGTAAAAATAAACAATGTTACATTTTGGTTAGTGGTGTCTTAAAGCCACAGGCTTTAAGACACTACTTAGGTTACTTAGGACACTACTTAGGCTACTTAGGTTTTATCTAGACACAGAGTTCTCACCTGGCTCATTAAGAGGTTAAAGATAAAAGATAAAGATAAAGATACATTTATATAGGTTAATAATATTTTTATTAAAGTATGTATAGACTAGACTTTTCTACTGATAAACACCTCCCCCCTTGTTAAGCGCCTTATTTGTTCCTATCTCAGGGGGATAATGCCCATAATCTTGGACAGCGTAGGCACTGGGCATGCGTTCGATGGTTAGACTATTCTGCAGAACGTTACTACCCGCCCACCGGTAGATACCCCTCAGTTGCTTCTTTCGACACTTGCAGTAAGAGTTGAGTTGCTGCAGATTCAAAGCCGGCACTATACAGTTTAAATAGTCTTAACCTAAAGGTATGAAGCTCAGCGCTGTATCACCAGTCATCACATCCTATTACCCCATCTGTTTGCGGCTCGGCAGCTAATCTCGCTGTCACCCGCGGCGTGTTCCGCGCTCCTTACTTATTAATGTTTTGACCTGAACCTGCTACCTCGAGAATTAAACCCCCGCAGTCTTGAGTGTTTGGGCTTGCCATAAGATTTTTTATGCGGAGAGCACAACTTGTTTGGAGACAAGAGAGATGTTTCGAGGTTCATTGGTAACATCAAATGTACTTACTTCCTTCACGTGTATGCTACCCTAGTAACTAGTTAGAAAAATCTTGTGATGTGAAATGATACTTGGACAGCACTAGTGGTAAGGCTTCGCCCTGACTTACCACCAGGAGTGGGCTTGGTGTTAGGCCAGGTCCGTAGCGCAAACTTAAAAGATTTTTTTTCTAGGTTGTATAAGTGCGCGAGCTGCAAGCAGCTCGCGTTAGTCCGTTACTCACCCGCCGCCATCAAATTCGTAGTCCTTACGTCCATGTTAGTCAAAAACGATACCCATATCAAATTCTTGGATGGGGGAGGGGGTTCGGGGGGGCTGGGGTGCAAAATTGTAATCACCAACCCTATGTTAGTCATAAACGATACCCATATCAATTTTTTGTATGGAGAGGGGGTTCAGAGAGAGACCAGGGCCGTAACAAAAAAATCACTCTAACTATACTCACCCCGAAGAAGTTCCTCGTCAGGCGTAGAAACGTTGGTATTCTTTCAACACAAATAACGTTCATCCAGATTATAAAGTTTATAAATTTTGACTCATTATAATTTTGCAGGTTGCGTTTGAACTCATTTTGCCTAATAGATAGCGGCGAGAAAGTATGAGGCCATGCTTGCTTTGAAATATTCTGATTAACTCTTTGCTCAAAGAAATCCAAACAGTAGAAGCAACAGACAGAAGACGATACTTCTACAACATAGAAGATATGCAACCAAATGAGACCACTATCATAACAATTAGCAGAAGTTGCAAAGCAAAACGGATTTTGGGCTTCTGATGTTGCAAATAAAATCAGACAACAATCATTTTCATTACGGAAACAGCAACCAAACAGGATAAGGTTGAATGGCATAATGCTCCGTAATTTCAGTCATTGGGTCTTGCCAAGGCAGCTACATGGCCAAAAGGAATAAGTCGGTAGAGAAGTGAAACTAAGTTAAAAAAACGAAGTGAAAAAAGTGAATGAAATTAATATTCATTTGTTTCAGACGAAGAAGTCCATTATTATGTCATTCATAAGTAACACTAGCTGATGTGATGATTTCCTCGTGAAATGCCTACGATGCGATGCGACGACACTGACAGCCAGTTTTAACGGAGACTAGCCATGGGCGGAGGACATTATTTAATAATGTCCTCCGCCCATGGCTAGTCTCCGTGCTCAAGTCTTTACTGTGAATGAATACCTACAAATATGAATAGTGAATAGTTAGTTGACTAATATAATTTAATTTAATTCATTATTGCAATAACATGACGCCTGCGCAAGATGAAAACATTCACTAAAATAGTTATAAGATCTGAAATTAGAATAATTTTGTATTCTTGCAAATAAACGATTTGATTTGATTTGTCATCCTCCGATATAAAATGACATAAAATGTTGGTACCAACACGAACTACGAAAGATCAGGTGCATGACCATCGGTTTAACAGCTTCTCAGCGTTCACGAGCGAAGATTCTGGAAGAACAATGGTACCAGAATGACTGATTGTATGTATATACTCAAGTTCAGCACCAGTAGTTACACAAGCACAACACTTAGGCCCGTATTATAGAAGCTTGCTCAGTCACCGGTCTGTGCTTGAGTGAAGCTTATGCCATAGAATAGCGTTACTCAAGCATAACTCGATGACTGAGCAGGCTTTTATAATACGGGCCTTAGAGTGCCCACGACGCACGTGGCTTTCTATTACCCGTTCCTGAGCAGCACCACCCCTTTGCGTCGCACCGCAGAGGCTATGAACGTGGTGACGTCAGAGCTTTCAGAGGTTATAAAAATGTTCGCTGCTAAAATTTTATAAACAAGTTTAAAGCACCAAAACTCTTGCATCGTAATACTAAAGAATGCTTGGAAAATTATACTTCCTCTGCAGATAACACCCTCCTTGACCTTTGAAGATCACTTACATAGAAAATTCTGCAGTTTCAATTCTATCCTCATCTTTATGTATTACTTACTGGAGTCAGTTGCTGCCAAGTATTGTCGCTGGCAAAACTTTTATTTTAATGTCTGGACCATCAAAAATTATGCCATTGTCGTGCTAAGAAATACTATTCTTGGTGGAAGAGTGTTTTAAGCTTAATTTTGGGATAGTTTCAGATGTGATAAGTATTTTATCGGGAATTTGTTGCTTAAAATACAATACAGATAATCTTTATTGCACACCAAACAAACTGCAATACAGGACAGAAAATACAAATACAGATTACCTTATTCAATGGGTGGCTTTATCTATATGAGCAATTTCTTTCAAGCAACCCTTGGATGGACAGGGAGTTATAGAAGATAACCATCGAGCGTTCATTTTTTTTCTAAATTGCAACAACTGCCAGTCACTTCCTTTGAGTCATATCTCCTTCGGCCCACAAACAATTTCTCTATCCCTGCTCGCAAAAAAACGATCCTCGTAAAAGAACAAAAAGTCAACGTGACGCGGTCACCCATCAAAGTAATGACCGCGCCCGACGTTGCTTTACCTCGGTGATCGGTTCTCAAGGTGATAAGGACGTTACCCCCCCCCCCCCCCTTCAAATGATCTCATGTTTATTTGTTGTTAAAGAGGCAACAGAAATAGATCATCAGTAAAAATTTCAACTGTCTAGCTATCACGGTTTATGAGAGACAGCCTGGTGACAGACGGACAGCGGTGGCTTAGTAATAGGGTCCCGTTTTACCCTTTAGGTACGGAACGCTAAAAAACATTTAAAAATTACATTGGCCAAGAAGCTGGAGAGCCCGAAAAAACCTGGAGATCGAAGAGCTCGTGAACGAACCCAACATCATCGGCGAAACGAAGGCACATCTACTCGGTTGGCTAGGACACTTAGAGAGGATGGGAGTGGATCGGAAGGTCTACAACGCCTATCTCGGATGCCCCGTCAGTCGAAGACCCGTGGGACGCCCGCGGTACCGCTGGAAAGATGTGGTGGAAGCGGGCCTGCGTGAGCTACAAGCGCAGGACAGGGAAAAATGGCGACTTCTCATATCGGAGGCCAAGACACAATTTGGGTCGTTGAGCCATAGGAGTAGTAGTAAGTAAGTATGTAAGTAAGTAAGCATAACGAGACATTTTAGCCAAAATTGAACAGACCTACTGTTCAATTTTGGCTAAAATGTCTCGTTATGCTACATTTCGGAACTGTTTCACATGGGTTAGAAATGTCGGAATGTTAGACCGCAAATTACACTGGATAAAGGGAGCTGGTGAATGTGACGGCAGTGACCTTGACAATGAGGGTCGGAGTTAGGAATGGTAAACAACACTCATTATGTTCTTATCTTGTCACATTTCGCAGTATGGTACGGACATTTCATTTGATGGCGTTTGTAGTGTAGAACGCAAAAGTCTGGTTGAAGCCTAGAATTTGTAATTTATTTAGTCAGTAACTAACAGGCTTTTGGAAAACTAATTACATCAGTTACATACATTGATTTATTAAAAACGAAGATGAGGTACTGGTTGCTCGAAAGTGGCAACCTCAAATTGTGTAAAATTGTGTTCTCCCACATCAGTCACCGTCTGACCGGCGGCGGCACGGGCGGTCGTGATTCGCGTGAAATATTGTTGTCTCAGTCTCACTTCGGTCCTAGGTACGTCTTTCCGTCTTTGTTCTTCTTTGTATTGCACAGGACTGGAAATATAACTGTGAGCGTATGTGTTTGCGTGTAGTTATAACACATGCCAATTTTTGAGTAAGCGCTGGGAGAACGTAACCTATCTTCCCTTTTTAAATCAATGGTTACATTATGATTAATTATATGAGTGCGGGCTCTGTTGCGGTAAAAATTTTGAATTGACTCTAATATTAAAAAGGAAATAATTGTATGTTGTCTATTAATACAATAAAGAGGAAAGATTTGATTGTTTGTTTGTATTGAATAGGCTCCGAAACTATTGAACCGATCTAAAAAAATATTTCTTCATTGAAAAGCGTACTTTTCAGGGAGTGACATAGGCTATTTTATACTGAAATTCCCACGGGAAAGGGAACTACGCGGGTGAAACCGCGAGGCGCTGCTAGTAACAAATAAACTCAAAAACTGCTAGACCGGTTTAAATTGTTTCTCCAATAAAATGCTACACTCATAGGCTATATTTATATGTTTAAAAATAAATATCGCCCGTGCGAAGCCGGGACGTCTAGTAATAAATAATGATAATGCTGGAAAATCCACATAACATCATCTAGTCCATCTAGGTATTTTCCTAATACGAGTAGAAAATACCCAGAACACCCGGATCAAATATTTGCAGATCATACAAACATTTGTCCGAGGGCGGGAATCGAGCCCGCTAACTTCGCCCTCTACGTCAAATCGGTTTTCACGGTTGGTGAAGGCTTTCCATAAATAGGCGAATGTTTTTCTTAGAAAGGCTCTATCTATCTTTTTGATCCAGAATAAAGTTATTTTCATCGTGATGATAAAAATGATAAGTCATGCAACCTGAAAGTGGTTCATATTAATATACTTAGTAGATTGCTTGTAGGGTATTATACCCATTTTTTTAATGTGACTCAATCTGATTTTATTGGCCTAATTAAACAACAAAAATTTTGCTCGTTATTTGACGCAGTGGACGCCATTACTACTCTGTGGTCATGACGTCAGTTGGCTGTGTAAACAAATGCGCTGCTTGTAAGCATGTATTGACACGGTATTGGGACTTTTTGTTTTTTCACAGCCCAATGATGTAATAAACTTATAACATTGTGGCTACTATTTCACAGTGTTAGAAACAGATTAAAAACAGTGAAAACTTTGAATTAAATTTAAAAATTATTCTGTTGTTCTAAGAACTAAAACTAATATTTCCCGACTGCTTTTTGCGTAAGCTCATTAATATATTTGTAGATTATTTCTCGGTTTGAGTAAAATCCCCTATTTTTCAATTGTAAATACTAGTCCAAATTTATTTCTCACTAGCTGCGCCCCGCGGGTTCGCACGCGTTTTTCCTATGGAAAAGTTAAAGGTAATTTATATTTCACGGGAACTGATTTATGGGATAAAAAGTAGCCTATGTTTGATTCCAGGATTAGAATTACCTGTATGCAATTTCAGCCCGATCCGTTCAGTAGTTTTGGCGTGAAGAGGTAGGTAACAAACATCCATCCATACATCCATACAACTTTCGCATTTATAATATTAGTGTGATTTTCTTTATCGTTATATCGCGTTAGAGCTAAGTACTTCACAACTCCGCACCACAGGCCTAGTTACAAAAGCGATCTTACAGAGAGCATCGGATCACTCCATAATTCAAGCTCGTGAGCGAGCTACAAGCGTAAACCTTTGTTATTTATACAGTAATTTAATTTCACTGCCACTCCGCTGGCTTTGTGCTTTGTACTGCTAAAATTTTCAGTGATAATTGGAACTTGAAACCTATTCTCTGCTGAATAGTTAACGTGTAGCTATTTGTTATTTGTAGCTCGAAAAATGGGATTTTGTTCACTGATAACTTAAAATGTTTTTTTGCAGAGCATATCAAACCTGGTATCAGATCGTAGTTTTGGAACATGTTTTTTGGCGAATAACGACACAAAACTAATATTATTTCGTATTTTAAATTCGTTTATATGGAACATAGGCACATTAACAAAGTGCCTCAACCTCAACGCCTGTATTGATCTACTGCTGGACGCTGATAAGCACCTTATTGGCGTTTATCTAATGGGGTGTAATGCCCATAGTCCCCACACTGGGCATGCGGGTTGGGGATCGCAGTTTGGTAGTAGAATTGTTCTCCAGGGGCCGCTGCTGCCCCCCCGGTGGATGTCCCTTAGTCGCCTCTTACGACACCTAAAGGAAGAGATCGGGTGATGCAAATTCTAAGCCAGCACCACACAACTGATTAACACATTTCAGCTATTAACAAAGGAATGGAACTCGCTCCCTGCCTCAGTTTTTCCGCCCACACATCCTGGGTCTCTTCAAGACAAGGGTGAATAGGTATCTTCTAGACCTTCGTGATTCACCGTCGGCCGCATCTTCGCTTTCCATCAGGTGAGATTGCGGTCAAACAAAGGTCTATTTACCGTAAAAAAAAAGCGCCGAACCATTATAAAATTACTCAATTTCATAGCCCGTAAAATAACCTGCAAAAATCTATGCAAACCTATGCAAAATTGTGTAGTGAAATGTTGCTGATGAAGTTAGGCATCAAATTATTAAGTAACTACCTCGATAGAATAAACACTATTTTTGCCTCCGAAAATATATATTATTTGTTATTCCCTAGCTTATTTCATTTTGTTTATTGAAAACGTTTGTCGTTTCGCTCATATAAAGTAACAAAATTATAAGAAAGCAAATAATATCCCAAAAGTATTTCGACTGCGATGGGACTCGAACCCGCATCCATCCCTCAGTACGGGAATGTGCTAACCAACGAGATCAAGTAACGTAGGAGTCTTTAAAACTTCGGGACTTCTTTTAAACTCTTTTACCCAGATAGTGAGGGCTTACGCACTAACGAGTAATATAAGAATGTCCGACCTCATGTGGCGCGGTGGGCGAAGGTCCGCCTGCGACGCAGGAGGTTGCGGGTTCGATTCCCGCCTCGGGACAAATATTTGTACGATCTGCAGATATTTGTTATACTTTGTTATACTTTGCAGGGCGTTCTGGATGTTTTCTATGTATAATAAAAAATATCTATTTATGTAGTGTATTATAAACCTATATCAGTTATCTAGTACCCATAACACAAGCTCTACGCGCGCTAAGTGGTCAGCACAATGGAGCTAAAATATAAATCTACTTAAATTCAAGTACATGTTTTTGTTTTCCTCATTATGTGAACTGTATTTATGTTCTTTGATAAAATAACGAATCAATGATAGAGCAGTGTTGTCAAAGCAACTAAAATTTTCAATTGGCACACGAGCACCCTCAATTCTCACGACTCTTCTCTTTTGAACAGACTCTAATAAGTAGGTATGTATTTTATTGATCTCATTCCAATAATCTCAGTTTTCCTCAGTCAGTATGTAGTGACTAGAAAGCCAAGACTGATACGGTGGAAACCCACAGCCCTATTCTGTAGTGGAGATGCATCGTTATCGCACAATAACCGATTAAGCGATAAGCACGCGAATCCACGATGGTATCTCAACGGGACTAGGCTCTGTATCGTGTCTCGAGGCATAGGAGATTGATTTCAAATTATCTAGTTACTAGAAGTACCTCGCGGTTTCACCCGGGTAGTTCCCGTGTCGTGGAAATTCCGGGATATAGCCTATGTAATAAGCCCTGAAAGTAATAAGCTTTTTAATGACGTTTTTTTTATCGGTCCAGTAGTTTCGGTGCCTATTCAATACAAACAAGCAATCAAATCTTTCTTCTTTATAATATTAATATAGATATAGATTAATCACTAGTCGCTGCCCGTGGCTTTGCACGCGCTATTCAAGAAGCCTATCCAACTCGCGGACTTCCGCGAGTTGACTAAGTCGTCCGTCCTCGACATTGTCTACCTGCTGCCAAATTTCATTAAAATCATTTCAGTCGTTTACCTGGCATTGCATGAAAAGGTAAAAGACAGAGTAACTTTCAAATTTATAATATTTTAAAAAGGTTCCAAATACTTACCTATAATGTTTTAATAATAATAATAATAATAATGCAGGACAATTCACACAGCATTATAGCCCCAAGATAAGCAGAGCTTGTGTTATGGGTACTAGATAACTGATATACATAATACAATACACTACATAGATAGTTTTTTTTTTATTGTACCTACATAGAAAACATCCAGAACAAGTTTAAGTAAGGATTTGTAAGCTTTAACTCATTTTAAAGTTACCGGAAACATGGTCCATTCATAGCAGCCTGTAGCGAGTCAAGAGTTACCATCCACGACTCAGCGATGTATTAGACGTTTTTTGCATTGCCCAAAAGTTTCCTTTTCTAGTTGTAGATTTATTTTATTTACTCGTATTCAAGTAGTATAGTAATTCACTGAAGATTTTCGTTTATTTTCAGTAATTTCCAGAGTCAAGTTTGGACTGTTAGGTTTCAAGTTTTGATAGTAGTATCAAAGATAATTGTAAACAAAAATACCATCCGCTCATTTTACTAAATTGCACCACGTACAAACAACCTCTGCCTAACCAGTCTTTACCGACAATGCCCTAGCTCCGAGCGAAAAATCCGTCATTGTACTGCACCAACTCCCAGACAAATTACTTATCAGAATAATATATAAAGCGAGTCTGCCTGAAATATTGCAGGTATACTTGGTGCTTCGCAATTGACCCGAGAAGATGAATAAATAATGCTTTTCAGTCATGTAGCTTCTAAAGGTTGAAGGCAAAAATGAAACAATGGCGGAGAAGATTTCAGCTACCGTATCCACAAATTATCTAGCAGATAGCTAGAGAATTTGTGAATACGGCAAACTAACGAGACCTGTAAATTTGTCGTAAAATGAATATAAATAATGTGCAAGTAAAACTTTTCCCTTGATAAAAAAATGGTTGTCTCTAAAGTCGGTTTAGGAACGATAATTTTACGTGATAAGGTCATTTACCTGAAAAATCTTTCCTTTTAGTTATACAGTTTTTGCCATTCTGGTGTAAGCTAGCTATCAACGCTTTCTATTAGACGAAATTAGAACTTTAATTTCCAGTGCTCCAGTCGTCATGACAACATCATCAACTTGGTGACACTTTTTTTAACATGGTACCGATGTTAGACGTTATCACGTCAATAACGCTAATCAAACTCCGAAAAATTGAGCAGAAAAATCTAAAGATAATGTCTAAACCACATTTCGGATTCAAGGCACTATTATGCAGAAGCATTTTGACCTCTTGACCTGCAGACATTCCTGGCACATGATTCTACTTCTAAAAGAATGAGACGTCGTCGAATATTCCCTTACAAATCCCCAAAGTGAAACATCTTTGACCTTTTTTGTGATTTATCGGCAACTTTTCCCGTCGAAGTTTTATTATTCGTCCCGGAGTACGGAAGTCCGAGTTTTGACTACACTTTGATTTTATTGAGCGTGTGATTTGTTATAGATGTTTTGATGTTGTTCCTTGTTTCTGCTTTTTGTGGTTGTGTGGAATTGTCGACTTCTATTTTTATGTGCTGCGGTGTTTCTACGGGTAGTCATAAATGTTTATTGTTTCTTGTAGTGGATTTCAGGTGGATACACAATAGGAAGGTGCGAAGACAGTTGTTGTCTAGGCACCTACCTACATGTAGGGAAGGCCGGGCAAGACGCAATCTTTTTATTATTAATTTGTTTTTTGGTTAATCATCTTTGCAAAATGCTAGTAAAAACTTGTTTTGGTTAAACTGTTATGGCACCGCTGAGTTCTTTTATTACAGACCCGACCTCGTCTAGAAGTGACATCTATTCTTGGTTTTTAATAAGATCGAATACCCACACTATGAGTCTTGTCCAGGTTTCCCCTGCCCACCTAAAATCCACTAAAAGAAACAATAAACCAGAGAAAAGAAACATAAACCACTTAGAATTACTTCTCACCTTGTCACACTGTTAAACAGTTTGGTGTTCTTCATATGGCCAAAAGATGCAAACACGATATATTTTGTAACTATGAGTAAAGTGCACTGAAAAGTAAGTCAAGTTTGGATACTTATGAGTAGCGTGCTGGTTAATTTGGATAAAAGTTAATAATTTCTAACCGACTTCAAAAACAGGAGGAGGTTCTCAATTCGACTGTTCTTTTTTTTGTTTTATGTTTGTTACCTCAGAACTTTTGACTGGGTGGTTTCTTAATTTCATCGTTCTTTTTTATTTGAAAGCTGGTGCTTTCCGTTTATTACCATTTTAATTTGGTCCAGTTCTGACAAAGAGATCCATGCAAAAAAAAACTTGAAAAAACTACATATTGAAGTCGATTTGTAGATTTTTAAAACAAAATCAATTATTGTGAGTTCAGTCAAAGTGAAAACTGTAAATAGATTTGGCTCCAACCAACACCCCAAAATAACTAAAATATGAACTCCAATATCTCAATAATTTACCTTTGCTCTTGAAACTCGCCAAAGACTGAAATAGCAAATACGCAGTTCCCGAAATTATTTGATTGGAGTATCGTCATCGCGTCCTTGCTTTTGAAGCGAGAGATTCAAACAGTATCAGATCTTCAGGTTTCAAAGAGAAGGTCTGTAGACATCTTACATACCTAAGTATGCTAGGATAGTGTGTGTGTGAATGTAGCATGTGTAACTGTGGTATTTACTAACAAGGATTTAGCAAGCAAACTAAACAAATGTAAGATACCTAGTTATTCCTCGCTGTGGGTTTACGTGTAATGTGACGCCACGCTTTACAGAGAGGGATGGCTTTGTACCTAGATTTGATATAACACATTATTTCTTTATCTTTATTAAGGGTTTATATTAAACAAACCCTTGCTTTTCACCAGCAGAAAATACCTTCCTCCCGGAAACATATATCCGCTCACTCCAACCCTTTCTAACTCTCGTAATCAACCTTAACCAGAGCGAGAAGTACTAATTCTAGAGGTATAGTCGCAAAAATAGGGAACCGAAGTTGTCATTACTCAAAATTCAATAACCATTACCTCAATAAGTCACAGTGGAATAGCCCTAATCGTTGAGGCAAGCTTTGGGTCAAATTAGCTAGGTACCCGTTTTTTCCGACGACAGATGTTTTCGAGGTTTTGGCTATAAATCTGGGAACCGGGTCCCATTGGTTTTTTCGACCGATATATCAGATCGCAGATTTCTTTTATGACGGCCCTGATTAATACGTTATCACGGTCTCTTGATTGTTTATGTTGAAGTTTCACGGTCGTTTAACGTTTCACGGGTTTTTCGAGGAATATAATTTCGGAACTTTTTTCTCTGTAGGTAATTTCTTTGTTGTGGAATTGAGTAGAAATGGCGAACCTGTTTTAGAGCAGGATAGCTCATACAAATAGCTAATTTTGAAAATTATTTAGAGAAGGATTAGCAAGCTGAAGTGGCAATGGCATATCTAGCGAAGGAATGAGATAGAACTCGCTTACTGCTTCTGTTTTTCCGGTTAATAACAACCTGGATATTTTCAAAACAAGGGTAAAAAGGTGTCACATCTTCGCTTTCCATCAGATGAGATTGCGATCAAACAAAGGTCTAGTTTAATAAAAAAAACCGCTGATGCTCGTGAGTAGAGACTGCGACTTGGAAAACGTAGTGACCTAGGGTATGACGATCTGCGAAAGATTGCAGGAAGTTACGTGATGATTGCGGTAAGCCATAGATAGCTTAGAGCACTATGCCACTCATTAGAGGAGGCTTAGTCCATCCGTGGACTGCTGTAGGCTGTAAGCTGATGATGATGATGATGTCGATGATGATAGTTTCCTAGTGCGAGATACACTGCTTTATACTTTGCATGACAATATGTATGTGGAAATAAGTAATTTTGTACTTCGTATATTCTTAAAAACTAACTACCGTATCTAAGGTATCTACTCAATCAGGTGGCTGTTAAGTAGGTCAATAAAACATAAAAACTACATTACTTACTAGACCCATTGTCACTCAAACAACTCCCTAATCTCTAGTCGATCCGCACCGGAAACGGAATTAGGGAAGTTTACCCAACTTTTATTGGGAACGGTGAGTTAGCCTCATTTCCACCGGTGTTAATGCCACCACCTGTTTTTTCACCTTGTGCGGTCCTAGTTACACTCTAGATCTTGCAAGGTTAAAAAGAACAAACTATTAATTAAACTATAAACATTCAAAGATGCGGCAAGGGTAAAATGTATAACTACATCTTAATTTTTTCTCACAAATATAAGAACCAAAAATGTTTATCATTTAATTTGAAATAGATTTAGTGACAACATAACACATTGCTAAAAATTACAATATATTTTATATTAAAAAAAGTAATCGCCATTTTAACCGATTTCAAAATGGTTATCAAGGTTCTCAATTCAACTGTTTTTTTATGTTTGACTGACAAATTTTTGATCCGATATTGATAATTCATTTTTTATTTAAAAGCTGGTCCAGAGCTGACAATGGCTTCTATGAGAAAACCAAAAAATTGAAGTCGGCTTATAGTTTTTTTTAAACAAACCCCTTTATTGTCGAAATAAACGCGATTTTGGTTTTGTCAATTATTTAATTTTCTACCTACGGGGACGATATCAACTGAGAGAACATAATTTCAATCAGCTTAGACACTATATAATAAAACGAATAGATATAGTTCTGATATTATTTAAAATGACTAGGATTTTCCTATTATTTATTTATTTATCGGTTATATTAGTTTTGGACTCGCATAGTGAAAGTAACGCTCAGCACATTGTGTGCGACAATGCTCAATTTTACAAACCTTGTTTGGCAGTATAGTTGGCGTCCTATTACTGCAGGGAACAGAAAACTTAATAATATAAATGTATGCTTAGAAAAGGTCAAATGATAATAATAAACACTGCCATGGAAATAAAATGATATTTTTTATTTCCTGTCGCTTCGGTAGGTAAACGTAGTAAAAAAGCGACGAAGAAACATTTAGCCTGTTAATTGGTATATATCGCGTGCCTTTTACTTACGTTAATGTTTATTTATTTTATTATTATTGGTAATTATATTTTACATATCGTGAAAGTTTAAAGTTATCTACCGAAAAAAAAATTATCAAAGAGACATAACTGATTTGTAAAATGTATCTTTATCTTTAATTTATACCTACGAATGGTGAATTGCATTAACGCTGTTTTTCATAATCTAAAAATTCCACAATAATCTATCAAGTAGAAGTTAACTCAAATATTCCCCGTAAAACAATATTCGACTAGCCACCGACTCCATAGCTCCACTTCAAAAATTCAGGCGTAAAATTTTAGTTCACACTGTAGTAATAACGTTACCTCACGTTTGGCCATTCTGGTGTTTTCACATTGGACGACACGACATCGACATTGTATTGTCATTGTGAGGGAAACCGCGGGCTTAACCTAGTGTATTAGTAGTACTAACTGTAAATAATACCCGTGACAACGCGCATACAAAATCGATGTGTCTTCATTAGTTTTTTATTTCAATAAAAATAATCAATTCTATAAAATTAAATAGACGTTACCTTAATTTTTAAAATTGGCTTGAACTAAAAATTTTAATTTTAATTTTAGCTACATGTCAATTTTTAAATACGAAAAAAAAACAATGATCGACGAAAATTGTATGCATGATAAACAAACGCATTAATAAATAAATACATTTGCTGATTTGCTTGTTCTATGAATTGAAGTGTAAGACTTCAATGGCGTAAGGTTCTCGCGCGTAAAGCAGGGTTTCGTATGGAACTAATGAGTCATCCTGGCGAACAGGTTAAATATGTGTCGTTTATATTATTTGTTACCGTCACCAGCCGTTTACCTACTGAAATCCCCTTCAACGGTGAGTGCGTGCTACAACGAGCATCAGCGATGTCGTATCGTATCGTGTCGTGACGGTCTATAAAAAACAGTAGCATGGTGAAATAATTCGTCAAGAGCGTGCTAAGCTGCATGGTTCACGGGTTTCAGAAACAGTTTTTATAAATGTTATGCATTTTTCTTGAAATGGTGTGTTTGTTAGAGTTATTTCACATGTAAATTTTCCCCGAACTATGAAAATACGATATATACGTTAAGTTGAACCAAATGCTGGATTCCATACAAATGAAAAAATCAAACAGCTCGATACGAACTTTAAGCTTCAAATTACACTTTAACTTTTTTCAGGTTGAAAATCATCCCTTTCGGTTTAGTACACCCTGTCCATAGCACCCTGTATATCAATAACTCCCAAGGATCTCTAAAAATCTGTAATACTATTAAAGACCACGAACATTGTTAGCGGAGTGCAGTTGCAACGAAATATTTTTAATTTTGCCCGAAGTGCGTAGTGTGGGTACTTGCGTACCTTTGATGTATGATGTACCTACCACTCGGGGGATGGATGCATAGATGCTTGGAGAGCTTTTGTTCTATGCCATTTTCCTACAAAATTACCGTAGATACAAGGAAACGTGAAGATAACGCAGCCTAAACATCTATAAAGTTTTGCGTAAGTTGACATTTGAATCGCATTCAATATGGAACTGCCTTAATTTTACTACGAAGTTTGCATTACTCTTTTTTCTATGGAAATGTGAAAGCTATGTGAACTTCCCGCTTGAATAGCAGTCACATTTACATAGAAAAAAGAGTAATTTATAATTTGTAGTAAACAAACCTTGTATTGCAGTTCACACTCGGAATTCAGATTTGAATTTACATTAATCAGTTGTCAACCTAAACCTGAGACCGAAAAAAATAACTTTTTGATAACGTATATTAAAAAGTAGCACGATATTTGTTTATGTATGTTTATTTGGATACTTTTTCATGTACGGTGTCAAAGTTATTTCTTTTTCAGATAATATTTTATTTTTAGATTGTAAAATGTGAACCTTACAAATATATAATGGAAAATTACTTACAAACTTAAAATTCAGGGTTTAATTTTACTTGTCTGGGTTGTGGTAAATTGTGAGTAACTACTAACTATTTGGTATACCAATAAAACCAGTAAGAAAAATGACAATTACTGGATAGCCCAGATAAGCTACGAGATATCAATCCAAAGAAAATCCTACTGTTCCTAGCAGCTGCAAGAATTTGTGGCGAAATATAAATTCTTTTTGTCTTGTCCACTATCTATCCACACTAGTTTCATTAATTAAATGTATATTCCTAGGTTTGCTATTAGAAAACTCTTTTAGGGTCAAGCTCGCCTTTGTACATGTCCTCCAGTATTTGTAACTTTTATGTATGACTTATGTGTGTAATCAAGAATTTAAGAATATAAACGCCACTGCTTCAAGGCTGAACACACAACGTGGCGATCACAATTAGGCCAATTATGTAGTGTAGGTCGTAGTGACAAGCTACTTGCTATACATTTGTATGAAAACGCCTTTAACTCACACATTCGTGATATTACTTTACGGAGCCCCTCTGTTGATTATTGCGCGTTAAATGTAACATGGAAATATTTCGCTTATGTTATAAAGTTAGTTTGGTAATTTTTTTCAACCAGTATTTTCATTTCCCTTCTATAACTTTATTTTTATATTAAAGTCCGCGAGAAGGACACAGAACAAAAATATTTCAAAAAGTCATTCAAAGTGATAGCAAAAAAGTAGAGTACATTTTGATTATTCTGCGAATACTTAGGTAAAACTTGATTGTACTGTGATACAAAAGGCTTAATGCCGAGGAATTTTCTACTTGCCGACCAAAAGAACATCCAGATCTATCTTAGAGTTTCCTAATATGACCAGCCAGATGAAAAAAGTTATTAAAAAAGTTGTGAAAATTGATTAAACTGATAACCACTGTGATTTTTATTGCTTATATTTGGTTGCATACTCCCAAGAAGGAAAAATGGAATTAAAAAAAAATCTAGTTTTGTTTGGGATAGATGAGTTAATAATTTTGGGTTATTCCAGTTTTGCCCTTGACAAATCCCCCTTAAGGGGGAATTAAATTATTAACTCATCTATCCCAAATCCATCAAACTCCAGTACTGTACTGTACTTCACACTAATATTATAAATGGGAAAGTTTCTATGGATGTATGGATGGATGGATGTTTGTTACCTCTTCACGCCAAAACTACTGAACGGATCGGTCTGAAATTTTGCACACAGGTAATTCTAATCCTGAAATCAAACAAAGGCCAGTTTTTGTGGAATAGAAATCACTTTTTAACGTTTCCTAAGATCAACGCGTGCGAAGCGAAGTTGAAGCAAGTTTGATATAATTTGAAGGGTTACTAGTAACACACTTCAGGTATGATCTCTCTAAGATGAGAGTTTCATAGTCAAATTAATTCTCATCTCAATATACCTGACATAATAACATGCCGCTTGATCGTATAACAGTAAGGCACCTGTTATACGATGCATCTTGATGCTGACAAGAAGGCATGGATGTCGATTGCAGAGTCCACTCAATCAATGTCGTTTGGTGTAATTGACATTGATGGTACAATACTGCTCGTATTGACATCCTTAACTTACCTATGTTGGACAAGCTTATAGTACACACACAATTTATGGTCGTGATGAAAAGTAAAACAAATATTGATGTTGAACTTCTCTAAATTGCATTAGCCACCCTCAACCTCAACAGCCTGTATTGGTCCACTGCTGGACGCAAGCCTCCCCCTGATAAGCGCGTAAATGGAATTTATCTCATGGAGGGTAATGCCCATAATCCCCATAAGCAGTTTGGTGGTATAATTGTTCAGCCGGGGGCGCTGCTGCCTGCCCGGCGAATAACCCTTAGTCGCCTATTACTATACCCGCGGGAAGAGCTGGGGTGGTGCAAATTCAAAGCTAGCACCACACACCTATTAAATTAGCCGCCCGTACGCCAGTTGTACATACTGATCTCATGAAATTTTATAAAATTGTAATAAAATCTGATCCCAATGATGTGGTGGCATTGCCTAAAGTTTAAAATTTCAGTTTACATTAAAAAATAAATATGTAGGTATCGTTACTATTACAATGATAGATAGATAACGTTTATTGTCAAAAAGATACAGATTCCTAATATTTGTCCACTGCTGGGCGCAGGCTTACCCCCGGCTTTTATCCCATGGGGTAATGTCCACAATCCCTAAGCCACGATGCGGGTTGGGGATCGCAGTTCTGTGGTATAATTGTTCTCTTACTACTCCCGCGAGGTGGTGCAAATTCTAAGCCGGCACCACACAACAATTTCTAGTAACCTCAACCTCCTCAATAGCATATATTGTTCCACTGTTGGACGCAGGCCTCCCCCTAATAAGCGCCTTATTGGCTGCTATATCATGGGGGGGAAATACCCATACTCCCTACGCTGGGCATGCGGGTTGGGGATCACAGTTTGGTGGTAGAATTTTTCTGCAGTAGGCAATATCCCTTAGTCGCCTCTTACGACACCTGCGGGAAGAGTTAGGATGGTGCAAATTCCATGCCGGCATCACACGGTAGTGCACGGCATGGCAGTTTCTAGTAAGTAGAGTCTCAAATCCTAAATTTATAAATAAAAATCATCGTCTTCAGCTTGACGCATCCAGCATCTGCCTGCAGTCTTTCGCGGTCTTCATCCCACCTGACCGGAGGGCGTCCTACACTACGTTTGCCGAGTCGCGGTCTCCACTCAAGAACACGTTTACCCCAGCGGTTGTCAGTTCTTCGCGAGATATGGCCGGCCCACTGCCACTTCAGCTTGCTAATTCTTTGAGCTATGTCGATAAATTTGGTTCGTTTTACTTTATTACGAAGCACAAACACCAGTGGCTTCAATAACTCCAGAAACCTACTTAAAATAAGTTGAAAATAATTTCAGTGTGTAGATTCGAAGTTAAAATAGCTTGTGAAACTTTGTGGCATCCAATAAAACTTCTGCGAACCAACTAATCTCAGACATGGGATGAATGAATTCGCGATAATTTGTTCTTCTTCATCGTCATCATCACCTCGAGGTTAGGTCGCTGATGCAGGAACATCATTTCTTGATTATTGTAGTCAATGATATGGAACTTTGTAAATAGTTAGAAAATATTTACATCTATACCATAACTTAGACGATCTACTAAGACCTCATAGCCTCAAATAGAGTCACCCTTCAGATTATCATTGAGTTTAATCATCGAATACAGATGATATGAGGCCATTAATTCTATATTTTTACAAAAAGGACTTGAACCCAAAACTGTTCGCAATAAAAGCCTTTCAATGCTCAACCAACACGGCTTGAACGAACCTGTTGATATATTCCCTCAATTATAATATTAAAATGTGTTAATAAAATGAGGTCAGAATTAATTCTTCTTATTCTACTTCAATTTAACTTTTAATTAGCTTCGAAGCCTGCCGCTTTCGTTTAGAACGTACTAATTTTAGATAAGTTATTTATAATTCGTTTCGTTCCTATTCAAATGTATTCTTTGGTATTATTTTGCGAAGATTTATTTTGGAATTAAAGTTGATGAGATGGATTCGTTTATTTCCTTTATTTATATTGATATAAACGTCGATTATTTTTTTAAGTACCTACCTACTGTTTTATTTATTAAGTACTTGTATTCAGCTTGGTGAAAGTTGTGTGAAACGGTCACAGTTGATTAGGCTAGTTGAAGTACTTCTGGGAAAGGTACAGAATGGACTAGGGAAACTTATTATTTGCTCCTTCCCTTACTCAAAGTCATTGACATCAATTAAAAATGACAATGTATGTAAAAATAACATGCTGATGTACAACATGACATGTCGTCATAGTGATGTATTATTTTTTGATACTAATAAGTTTATTAGTAATACTTTTTTGAATAAGGATACAATGTACCTAAGCAAAAAAAACAAACTGAACATTGCTAAATTGTTAGCATATAATATTTTTGATCCCGTTATAAATAGTATAACGCAGTTACCTGACGAGCCTGTCTATGTAGTTAGTAGCAGTACTAATGAGGGCATTAAAGCGATTGTGTCAAATAAAAATTTAAACTGACCACATCGACAACGGGAAAGCAAAATTCAATTCATGTAGTCCATCAGAATATACAAGGCTTACCCAGCAAAATCCTAGAATTAGAATTATTTTTGAATTATTTGAATGTAGATGTTATGTGCTTATCAGAACACTGGATTGTAAAAAATCAGTTACTGCCCTTTTATAATAACTATTGTTTTGCAAGTTCCTATAAAAGAAAAGCTGCAATACGTGGTGGCTCTTTGATTATAGTTAAAAATAGTCTTAAATGTAAAGAACGTAAAGATATTGTAAACCTCACTATTGAGAGGACTATTGAACTTTCTTGTGTGGAACTGGAGCGACACATCATAGTGTGCGTGTACCGCCCTCCTGACGCAAATCAGGTAGCTTTTGAATGTACTATGGAAGAGGTTTTGTTGAAATTATTTTCATGTAGAAAGGATCTCATTGTTTGTGGCGACTTTAATATAGATATATTAGCGAATCCCCTCGCCGATAGGCTGCTTAATTTATTCAAATGCTTTAGTTTACGACATCTTTTTCATGAACCTACTAGGGTAACCCTAACATCTGCTACTTGCTTAGATAATATTTATTGCAGTCTATCTCCAACCAACAAAGCAGTAATCAAACATTTCAAATCAGACCACTATGGTCAGAGTGTTAACTTTAGTTATAATCTTAACGATAAAAACAAAGTTGAGAAATATACCTACAGGCCTATTACAGAGAGCCGTATTAAGAATTTTCAAAGTCAAGTGGAACTAGCAGTAGCTAATATATCTTGTTCCGATAACCCGAATGATCTTTTTGCCAAACTTTTAAGTGTTATAAACAAAGAACACAGCGAAGTATTTAAATATAAAACATGCACAGTTAGGGACAGGGTCGGATTTACTGATTGGGCCACTCCCGGTATTTATAGAAGTAGGAATAGACTATATGATCTTTATGGTGCTAGAGAAGCTATGTTAAATGATCCTGCGTTTCTTTTGTATTTAACAAAGTACTCAAAAACATTTAAAAAAGTCTGTAACACAGCGAAATGCCTGTTTTTGAGGAAAAAAATTGTAAACTCATCTGATAAAATCAAAGCAACATGGAGACTTATAAATAACGAAACTGGTAAATCTAAGTCACGAAAAAGAGAAATAAGGTTAAAAATTAATAATTCAATACTTATAAACGATAAAGATATTGCCGATGCTTTTGATTCATTCTTTTCTGATATTCCTAAAGTTGTTACCCGGTCTCTAAACTCCTCACCTTCAATCGCGGTTAAATTATTAGAATCATCTGTAGATAAATGTACCGAGGTTTTTATATTTAGTCATGTAAACGCTAATTATATTGTGAAAACATTTAAGTCTATTAACATCAAAAATACTGAGGATCTTTGGGGTATTTCAACCACAGTACTGAGTTCTATTATTAAGGAAGTTGCTCCATGCTTGGCTTACATTTTCAATAGTTGTATTGATGCAGGAGTTTTCCCTGATCTCATGAAATATAGTAAACTGGTTCCTCTTTATAAATCTGGTAGCTACACTGATCCGGCCAATTATAGGCCAATTTCAATACTTCCTGCAATGAGTAAAGTTTTTGAAAAAATTATTCTCACACAGTTGTCCTCTCACTTCAACCTCAATAGGTTGTTACATAAAAATCAATTTGGCTTCACTAAGGGTAGATCGACAACTGATGCTGGTACAGTTCTATTAAAGCACATATTGGATGCATGGGATAAAGCGAAAAACGCTATTGGTGTATTTTGTGACCTTTCTAAAGCTTTTGATTGCGTGGACCATGGTACATTAATAAATAAACTAAGTCATTATGGAATTAAAAACAAGGCACTGGACCTTATGCAATCATATTTATCGGATAGAGTCCAAAAAGTAGATATTGGTAAAGAAAGATCTAGGGGATCAAAAATCGATTTAGGAGTCCCGCAAGGATCAATATTGGGTCCTTTTCTATTTTTAGTATATGTAAATGATCTCCCATTTCTAGCAAAAGATCTCTGTGATATAGTCTTATTTGCTGATGATACTTCATTGATTTTTAAAGTTGACAGAAATAAACATAATTATGACGATGTAAATAATTCTCTTTCACAAATACTAGACTGGTTCACCGCCAATAACCTCTTACTCAATAGTTCAAAAACCAAATGCATAAAATTCATGTTACCAAATGTAAGAGAGCTCCCAACTAAGATAATGCTAAAGGATGAGATTGTTCACCTTGTAGACTCAACTGTTTTCCTAGGGTTACATATTGATTCCTCTCTTCAATGGAGACCGCAAATTGATGCTCTCGCAAACAGACTTAGTTCAGCAGCGTATGCGGTACGAACAATTAGATACATTACCGATGAAGATACAGCTAGGTTAGTTTACTTCAGTTACTTCCATAGTGTTATGTCTTATGGTATTTTGCTTTGGGGACAGGCAGCTGACATCCAGACTATCTTTGTTCTTCAGAAAAGGGCGGTACGCGCTATTTATAAATTAAATCCACGTGATTCGTTGAGGGAATTATTTAAAGAAATAAATATTTTAACAGTAATATCGCAATACATCTATGAAAATCTAATGTATACACACAAAAACAGAGATAACTTTATGAAAAGGTGTGATGTTCACAATAAAAATACAAGAAACAAGAACAAATTACACATCCCATCATATAGATTACGAAAGGTAGGGAAATCATTTGTGGGCAATTGCGTAAGATTCTATAATAAGCTTCCATCTGAAGCAACTGAGCTCCCTATTCGTAAATTTAAACTGTACATAAAACGAAATCTTATCAAGAAAGCATATTACTCCGTAGATGACTACGTCAATGATGTTAATGCTTGGCCGGATGTCGCCCAGTTCCGCACAGACAATAGTATGTAAGACCAGTTAGACTTAGTTATCCTAAGATTGTATTAGTTGATAAGCGATAAACTTGCTAGTGGTTTCTTTTTCACTTCTTCCGCTAGTGGACAAAAAATTGAAGTGAATTAAAGTCAATTGCATCTTATTTCTTGTTTGATAGTAATAACTATTTATCAAGCTGTTTATATAGTAAAAATTTGACTTGTCTAAGTACTTATTTTGTAAGTCTAAAGAAATAAACGATTTGACTTTGACTTTGACTTTATATTTCTTCCTCGCACAATATATTTAACGCAACAATATAGCCTCATAATTGACCGCATAAACCCATATAAACTCTTGGATAACTAAGCGATAAACAAGCTTTTTCTCCGCCGTTATGACTCTTTAATAAAAATGACATATTATACCATAATAACCTCAGGAGAAGATAATTTGACAGTCACTTCCATAAATTTACAGGTTTTTTTCTATAAGACCCAGTGAGCGGCATCTGACGTGTTATTAAGGTAGATTTGCATGATGGTGTAATAGGCACAGCTTTTGCGGTCGACTCTACCAAAAAAATAAGATTGGTAAAGAATGTGGCAATACTGGCACCACCTTATTTTTCTTATTTTTTGCAAAATAAATGAATACTTGAAAATCATTTCATATCGCTGTTAGTGACACCTACCAATTTAAAACTTTTAATGTATAGGTAATAAATAGTATTTTTTAATGTAAAAGATGATGTTGAATTTCATTACTAGACAATGGAAATATTTTTGATGGCCAACAAACACAAATTATTGAAGCTTTTGTAAAATATATGGACCAAAATAATGACCACTATAATCAGATATCTTTAAGATAAATTATGTTCCCAAAAAGAGTAAGAAGGCTAATTTATGAGCCCCGTATGATTCAAGGTCCAATACACTAATTTGACTGTTTATGCTTAATAAATCGACACTTATTTTATTTTTGAACATCTTGAGAAACAAGTGAAAATTACCTTTAAGTTTATAAGTCTATATTGTAAAAGTTGCCATATATGTATATAGGAGTTTCCGTGCCTCATTAAACGCGTGCGAAGTCTATCTATTCAGCCTTTTGTTCGAAACCATGATGCTAGAATTTAATACCTCTTCCCTAAGGAAAGTTTCTTATTGTATTTCTTTCTTAATAAATCTTAAACTACTTACGTACGAGTGTAAGTCCGTGTTTATTTTTAAAGATTAATTATCAATCGCTGAAGTTAAAAAGAAAATGTTGTTTTGTTCAAATTTAATTATTTGTTTATTTCAACTACTAAAGTAAATTTAGCTACAAGTTAATTTCATTCTTCCCTTCCTTGCTTTTTGATACACGTACATATATATAAAAAATGCGTTTTTTGGTTCCAAAAAACAAATAAACTATGGTTTCAGGTTACCTATCTAAGGCCTTCCGGGTATTGAAAACGTTCGTTTAAATTTTTGCGCGTTTCAGATCTGAATTTTAAAGCGTATTTCCACGGCTGTCATTTGCCAAGGCCGGATTGGTGGATATGAGCGTTCATTGGCATATAAAGGAAGAAAATTGCTCCAAATTGCCGAACGCAAACGGTTTGATTTCCCTTCAATTGCTTTTATATTACGATCTGGATATTCAATTGGTTCAGAACCCGTATTATTATCTCTTAGTTACGTGAACACACAGTAATTATTTCGAATAACTAAAGTCATTATTGACAACCATTCGAATTAAACAGCACTACGAGGCCTTTTTACAGCCAGTACTAGTAATTATTATTTGTATACGACTTTGACGATGCCAATTTACAGCTGATTATTTATTAATTTACCTTTTTTGTATGTAATTACATAAAATCCTAAGTAATAACTTGATTATTTTTCTGTCTTGTCTGTTTTATGGCTAAAAATTATAATTTAAGCAGCATTATATTGTATAATTGACGTCTCCAAGTGTGTTTTGTGCTCCTACGGTGAATAAATGAGTATGAGTGACGTAGTTGTCGAAAATCTCTGGGACTTAAAGTAACCTAACTTGACCTCGTAGTGTAGTTGGTTAGCACATTTCCGTATTGAGGGAAGGATGTCAATGTGCAAGTCCCTTGACCGTAAATTTTGGGATATGTTTTGATTTTTTACTACAAAAACTTTCGAAGTTTGACGAATTTATTATGAATGTAAGCGGGCAAACTACGAACCTTGTTTGTGTTGGAAGAACACCAACGTTTCTTAATTAATGAGTTTATCCCCTTTTATCCCTCGTTAAGGGATAAAACGTTGGTGTTCTTCCAACACAAACGAGGTGCGTAGTGAACCCGCTTACATTCATAATGAATTATTTAATTTCTTAGATATTACCCATAGTGTGAGAGATTACTTATAAAAAAAAACCTTAGAAGGTTGTAGGTTGCGGTACTATAAATAGGTTTGAAATCAAACAGCCAATCAACACATATTTTCAAACAACAGTTAACAACAATCATGTACCATGCCACTGAAAATATGAGCGCCAAACTCAAAACGTTATAGTTAACTTTGACGCCCATATTTTAATATCAGTCTCAGTAGACTGAGAAAACTACGTTTCACTCACAAAGACTCAATGTTGTAACGAAAGTTTTACATTTTCTGGAACGTTCCACTTGATAGATTCTTCACTTAGATTCTCCTTTTGCACACAACATAGTTCATTTAATACGTACCCACTCAGTAAATAATAATGATAATAGTTAGTGGCCAAGTAACAAAAGTATTAATTATCAAATTTATTAATTTATTATTTGAATAAACAGTCTGCTCCTTAAGGCGCATACCCGAGCCAATCTGACAGCAATTCCTATTTTATCATACTTTTACGTTTATCATAGGAATTTTTAAAAATCCTACGTTCAGTTTGTGGTATCTATTATAAGCTATTTTTTAATACCTCTTTTATAATTTTATCTCATATAGTTTAGGAGGAGATGCAAAAATAGAGTTTGGTGGCCAAAAAGCGCAACTTCGTATCTCTTCCTAAGCTTTACAAAATGAAACTATTACAGAGGCATTAATAAATAGCTTATAATAGATACCACAAACTGAACGTAGGATTTTTAAATATTCCTGCGTTCAACGTAATAATAAGATATAATAGTTGGGGGCGCCACTTTCGCTGGTGTATGGGCCTTAATCGTTTCTATTGTAAACACCAATTCTAATTTGTGTGTAATTTTCTTTACTAACAAGATACATTGTCTGACTAATTACTAATAAAATTAAATATCTTGAGCTTTTTAGGTGTGAATCACGCTAAAGCCACCCAACAAATTTCACTTAAACCACACTTACCTTTTTAAGGCGAAAGTTTATACGTGTGTATATATGAGACTCCTTCTAACGGCTGAACGGATTTTAATAATATTTACGAGGATACCTTATATCCTGGATTTAAACACAGGCTACTTTTATCCCTTAAAGTAAGTATTTTAAGTGCCTATAAAATAATTTGTTTTTAAATAATTCAATTTGTGTAGATTATTAAAAACAAATAAATATAAAACTTACTACGAGTATAATGCATAGAGTTAACTAATCGAGCACACATTTTTATAATACGAGAACCATTTTTAGAACCGCTATTCGTGACTACAAAGAAACCTCAAGTGTAAAAAGATGTCAAGTTTTTTTTACTCTATAAACTGTTTGTTAATTACTCACGTTATTTTACACCTAGACGCTATGGTATAGTTAAGTAATATGTTTAATCACACTTATATTATAAAGGCGAAAGTTTGTATGGGTGTATGGATGGATGGATGGATAGATGGATGTTTGTTACATCTTCACGCCAAAACTACTGGACGGATCTGGCTGAAATTTTGCATACAGGTAATTCTAATCCTGGAATAAAATATAGGCTACTTCTTATCTCATAAATCAGTTCCCGTGGGATGAAAATCACCTTTTAACGTTTCCGTAGGAACAACGCGTGCGAAGCCGCGGGGCGCAGCTAGTTTGTTTATAAAGTCGCTATGTACACAAGATAATTATAAAACTAGGGCAAATCTCATACTATGTCTCATCCAGGGGGGCAATCGAAAAAATTAAGTAGTTTTGGCGTGAAGAAGTAACAAACATCCATCCATCCATCCATACATCCATACAAACTTTCGCCTTTATAATATTAGTGTGGTTATTTGAAAGTTTTAATTACTAATTACATCTTTCTTGCAAATTAAACGTAAAACGTTCACCTCGGCAACAAAAGCGTAAGATATAAAGCGCAGTTTTTGCCCAGTCAAGCGATAATAATTTCTTTTCGCAACTTTTCTACTTATTTGTCCAAAGTCCGGAGATTTCTAAGCGAATTTTTGTAAGGTTTCCTTTGTTGAAACTTGTAATATAAGTTTAAGTTCGCAACTTTCTTCTTAGGTTTTCAGCATTCTTATGGAAGTACTCGGGTACATTTTTGTACCAGTTCACGATTTGTACTTAATTTTATGAGGTTGACCCTACCACGCGTTTAGATAAATAAATAAATAATGATACAGGATCATCTAGCCTCAAGCTGAGCAGTTCTTGTGTTATGGGGTACCTACTAGATTTGGAAAAGTGAATAATTTTTTTTTTTTTTTTAAACTAAAAACTAGCTTCAATTTTTATAGGTTTTTCATTGATTTTCATAGATCTTGCTGTTAGCACTGAATCAAATTAAAATGAAACCACACGGGAAGCTCCAGCTTTCATATAAAAATATAATCATGAAAATCGGACCACCCAGTAAAAAGTTCTGAGGTAACAAACATAAAAAAATACAGTCGAATTGAGAACTTCCTCCAGATGGTTATTTCAATTGTTATCAAATAATTTTATATTATATTTCTATATATTTTATAGTATATCAGTTATCTTGTATAAGGCCATTGATTTATTAAAAACGAAGATGAGGTACTGGTTGCTCGAAAGTGGCAACCTCAAATTGTGTAAAATTGTGTTCTCCCACATCAGTCACCGTCTGACCGGCGGCACGGGCGGTCGTGATTCGCGTCAAATATTGTTGTCTCAGTCTCACTTCGGTCCTAGATACGTCTTTCCGTCTCTGTTCTTCTTTGTATTGCACAGGACTCTGAATATAACTGTGAGCGTATGTGTTTGCGTGTAGTTGTAACACATGCCAATTTTTGAGTAAGCGCTGGGAGAACGTAACCTATCTTCCGTTTTAAATCAATGTATAAGGCACAACTTCTGCTTAGCTTTAGAATAGTTATTTTGTGTGGACTGTCTAGCATTTATTATTCCTTCAATGTGATCAATGATTAAGCACGCCATATTTGGCAGATTAGAACTACCCAACTTTCTAAATCTCACTCAATATAATTAATCATCCACAGACCTCCATTTACGGAGTGATCTGATCCCCTGAGATTACTCGTGACCTTATAAAGAACTTCAAAACTAAGTAGTAAGCCTCTATTCCGCATGGATAATGACTCTCTTGAATAATTGAAAAGGTACTCACAGTATTATAAAGACACTAGCTGCGCCCCACGGCTTCGCACACCTATCCCACGGGGACTGATTTATGGGATAAAAACTATCTTATGTGTTATTCCAGGCCTAGAACTACCTGTATGTAATTTCAGCCCGATCCGTTCTTGTACAGCAAATACAAAAAAATACATAAATACAAAAATCTTTATTCAGAAATTTAAAATACATTATATAACAGTGTTTGAGACCCCCTTTTAAGTAAAGTATTTTACCTGTGTTAGGGGAACCTCGCTCTGCCGCAAACAATAGAATATGGAATGTACATTAAGTTCGGCTAGTAGTTATTATTATGTATATAAGGCTACTTAAATTATAGAGCTTATTATTTACAACGATAAAAATACATGCTTACAAACTTTTTTCTTTTCTCGTTTATAATATTAAGTAGGATTATGAGGCCCTGTTATTTCAGAGAACTTAGAACAAATTTTGGGCAGTTTACAAAAACTATACAGTTTTGATTCTTTCCATATACTTACATTGCGACGACCTCTGTAACCTCGATAGAGCGGGTCGAAGGTCCGCTTGCGGCGCAGGAGGTTGCGGATTCGATTCCCGCCTCCGCCTTAAACATGGTTGTTGCTCTTTCACACAACAACTACTGAATGGATCGAGCTGAAATTTTGCATACAGGTAGTTCTAGGCCTGGAATAACACATAGGCTACTTTTTATCCCGTAAATCAGTTCCCGTGGGATAGGCATGCGAAGTCACAAGGCGCAGCTAGTATTGGAATAATATTATTTTAGGTATAATGACCTCTTCAAGCTAACAAGAACCTTAACCCTCTACCTTTTCGTGTTATATTAGCCTGAATTCAGGTAGACAAATAAAGTGAGCCAATAGAGAATCTACCTTGAATAATAGAAGTGATCTCTATTGATACGAGGAAAAAGGAGGAAAATGAAAATATTTGAACGATTGATAGAATACCGGATAGGATTGTTTTGATTGATTTTTGTAGATTGACGTTTCATATCGGTTACCGGTTACTTTATGCTCGTATATTTTTTGGCTCGAAACGGTAAAGCGATTGTTGTTTTTGTATTTGAAATGGTAGGTATTTGTGTTGATTTATTCTACCTGATAGATATAACGATTTGGTACATAACTGGGGGCTGAGGTTGAATTATATTCATTCCTTGAGTATTTGGATCAGTAAAGCTAGATACCTCTAGATTGTTTCCAACAGTTTAGCCAACAGCTTTGATTGTAAATACTTCTTTTGATTCTATTAGTTGTTATTTTATTTTTTTCAGTTAAAGATTGTTTAAAGATATATATCGATTTTAAATTCGATATTTTTATTTTTCACTAGCAGCGCCTCGTGGTTTCACCGGCATAGTTTCTGTTCCCATGGGAATTCCGGGATAAAATATAGGCTCCCTGAAAAGTAACTTTTTTAATGAATAAATATTATTTTAAGTTGGTCCAGTAGTTTTGGGGCCTTTTTAATTCAGTACAAACAATCAAATCTTTCCTCTATAAAATATTTAAATAGTACCTATAGATCGGGATAGTTAAACGTTTGACCATCATTACACAAAGGAAAGTGTTGATGTCGCCTATGTTGGAGTACGCTAACAGCATACGTTTAGATTCCTAATATTATATGCAGGGGGTCCCAAGGCCACATGGTGAAAGTATCTTAAATATTGCATATTTCATTTCATTCACGATAAAAAAAAATAATGAAACGGAAAACTTGAACTCTTTCGTTTCAAAATCAGTATAAACTGCATTATAATAGATACCACGAGCTGAACGATGGATTTTTAAAACTTGCTGCGTTTAACGTTATAATAAGATAAAATAATTGGGGGCGCCACTTTCACTGGTGTATGGGCCTTAAATAAAAGATAGATCAAGAAAATGTACCTACATTCCTGTATGAGCTTTAAAATCAAACAAAAATGCGAAGAACCTATCAGTTTCATTCATTACAAAAACTGTTAAAATTTTATCGGTCAGAGGGAACAGAAGTTTCTCCGTTTCAAAGTTTCCAACAAAAGTACGAGATACGTTTTGACAGTAACTTTGGAGGGCAATCAACGGAATTATCAGCTCGATCTGTTCCCAGTGAAGGTGATTTTGTCATTGTCTGTTATTTTCTTTCATACAAGTATTTCTTTTATATTTTTACCGTTTGCTTATTACTGATTTCTCATCATTGTGTATCGAATCATATTACTCATTCCGTCACATAATTTAAATCCGTCATATTGTTTTGTTTATAATTTGACTAAATACTTATGTCGTTGCTATAAACTCTTCACACATCGCCAATACGAGTAAGTCTATAATGCTGAAAAATGCTACAAAATAAATGAGTACCTACGTAGAGAAAGATAGAAAATATTACATTAACAACCTTTCTACCTACAAAATGTTACTTGATTGTTTTCTCAACGTATATTACTTTTTTATTTTCGAATGCACGTCGTTCAAAATTACTATAAAATGTGTCAAAACATCTCGAAATAAATAAACAAAAAAGAACTTTTTTACAAAAAATTTTCGCCATTATTGTATTTCACTTTGTTTATTTTCGATGGCTCGTTTTTCTTCTTTACTAATAAAAGTGTCATCAAACTCAAACTCACTGCAAAAAACAAACATCCAAAACAACAACAAACTCACCTGGAAACACTCTGCGGGTAAACAATCCTAGGCTCCTTTCTCCTCCTACGCACATCACTTTCCACTCTCTTATCACTGTTGTCACGGATCGTGTGATACCGGGGTTGGTAACTCTCGAGTTGCGTGTATAACCGCGCCGAGGCGGGCGAGGGCCCGCGCTGTGTCATCTCACGTCCGCGCTCCACGAAAGTCGGAGGGATACTGACTCGCGGGTCGGTGTAGACCCTCTCAGCAACCCCCGGTCTTCGCTTCTCTTCAGCGAACGCTACTCGAGGAGGCTTTGGTTGCATAAGGCTGATTTTTTTCTTCTTTGCGGTGGCGGTGACGTAGAAGAAGTAGCCGTTGCGGTCCATTTTCGGAGCTGTTGCTTTTACCTGAGGAGAGATTAGGACTGTTATTCTTGAGATAATTCATACATAATAGATTCAGGTGTTGCTTTGCGGAAATCCATAGTAAATATAAGGATGAAAATATTTAGTAACAATCCGCGAAAAAACCTTCTGCGATGAAATCTAACAAATTATACATTTATACAAGAAAGAATATTTATCAAAGTACCTAAGTCGTCAACGTTTCGTTTCCTCACGTGACATCATCAGGGCACCAAGAGATAATTTATATTTGTAACTGACTGATAATTAAGTAAGGTAGAATCTTGTTACACTACCTACATGTATTGGGTTTTCTCAGAAAAAAATATATTGCCTTATATTTTGCATTTACCTACGGACGCACGCTTGATTGAATGTTACATACGCTGATCATCTCTCATTTACTAAATTATAGTAAATAGATAGGTACAGGTATATGCGATCATTGAAACAACCGTTTGTTAGCTTCACTGTGCTCTAAGTTATATTTCACTTTTTAATTTAACTAGTTATAATATACTTTACTTTACGTTCCATAATTATTTGTTTGTTGTATAAATTTTAATTTATTTAATTTTTCGATTATATAATTAATTATTTAGTGTTTTAGACATAACAATTTAAAGACAAGCGTAATGATATTGATTTTTTCGTATGGTATAGTAAATTAGAATATAAATTTTTTGTAATATTATAACGTCCGTAAGACTAGTTATTCTTTTAAATTAAACAATTCCCGTGTCTATTTATCACTACAAGCTGGTCTGGACAGGCATCAGCTAGATAATGCCCTTTTCACGTAGCCATTTCAACTTTTTGTTGGTTTCCGATGAAAACAATAAATTAGCGCGCTTATCGAGCGAAATGCCCGAGATACATTTATTTGTTTTCCATTTAACTTATGGTTATTGAAGTCGTGCGTAGCGGTTTTAAGAAGCACTTTCAGATAGTAAAGTTTATTATTTACTGCAGTTTACTCCCACGACTCGTTTGAGGAGTATTTTACGGAAACTTCACTGTTGGCCCACTGCAATATCTAACTATAGTAATGTTGTCAGATTTCTAAAAAGCCGGTTGTGACAAACCTACAATTTTGGATACGAGCAAAACGTGAAAAATGTTTGTTCTAGACTTTACGAAGTCTTACACTTTACAGCATTTCATTCATGCTTATTTTTTATATATACGAAATAAAAAATAAACGATTTGACTCTGACTCTGCCTGAAACAGAGTCAAAGTCAAATCGTTTATTTCGTTAGACTTACAAAAGAAGCACTTAGAAAAGTCAAATTTTTACAATGTAAACAGCTTGATAAATAGTAATTACTATCAAGGTAGAAGTAATTACTATAAGACGTTTGAACGGACTTGAAAAAAAGGAGAAGGTTCTCAATTTAACTGTATTCTTTTTATTATTTTATTTTATGTTTGTTACCTCAGAACTTTTGACTGGGTAGAGTCGATTTTAATGATTCTTCTTTTTATATGAAAGTTCGTGTGGCCCAATTTCAATTTGGTCCAGTTCTTATAATAGCATCCAATGCCAATGAGAAAACCATATATTCGAAGTCGGTTTATAGTTTTTTAAAACAAACTATCAAAACTTTTCTGTGCAAAAAGGCTTAATATCAGAATATCTAGAGGATAAAAAAGCTTGGGACGGATTTTGCTCCAACTCGAAAAATAACAACTAACAGGTTAAAGGTTTCTTCGTCGTTTCTTTACTTTAGTCTACCTACATACGAAAGTGGCCGAAATCAAAAATACCACTTTATTTCCGTGTCAATGTATTTTTTTAATATGATTTGACCTTTTCTAAGTGTATATTTTTTGTATTTATACAAAGCATTTTTGAATTTGAATACTCTATTATTTGTAATACTGTTAATGTTTTTGTAAAACTGTTTGTTCTCCGAATAAAAGAAAATTAAATAAAGAAAATACCATACAAGAAAAATACTTGTACTGTTTTGTGATCCTATCCATCCATGGTTGTCTGGTAGTGATCGCTCTTGAGCAATAAGACCGCAAATTGTCGCTTAGTTTTGAGTTTTCTTGTTGTATTTCTTTTAGATTAAGCGGGCAATAACGTGTTTTCTATTCTAGTCTACTGTCTGTTTCAAAAAGTAATCCGGGGGTAAGTTGAAAAACGGTTAGCTCGAGCACAGCCACTTTTTGTGTTGTATTTAATACACTTTGTGTGAAATTAAAACGTTGTATTATTATAAGTAATTAAGTCGTATTTTGCGTTACAAAACAAACAAAATACACAAAAGTTGGCAAATACACAATTACAAATACTTTGAAAATTTCTTCTCTGACAGGTATTTTTTTTCAATAATATAATGAAATAAATAAAATATAAAGTCACATAATGGCCTTTTATTATATGGGTAGATCATTTTGACTATTAACCCATTCGACTCAAACAAATAACGGGAGTAACTTTGAAGACCTAATGGCGTAGCGGACGCCTACGACGCAGCAGGTTGCGTGTTCCGCCTCGGGGCAAATATTTGTACTATCTGCAAATATTTGCTCCGGATGTTCTGGGTGGTTTTTTAAAAACCTATGTAGGTAGGCATGTAATGTTTTTATGTATTTGTTATCTCGTGCCCATTACATAAGCTACTGCTACTTTGGGGCTAGATGATGATGTTTGGGTCGTCCAGTATTATTTATTCATTATTTACTTTTAACATGATTTAATTTATTTACTTTACAAATGTGTTTCTTAAATTTCACGGAAACATAATACCTTTCTTGGCCTTTGAGTATCTAAAGACCTTTGACTTTAAAGAAACTACGACTCACATAAAATCAACAGAAATAAAAGATAAAGTCAACATGCAAAGCTCACGTATCAATTGACAATACATTGCTTGTCAGCGGAAGAAAGCAGGAGCATTCCGTTGTACAAAGCAGCAATGGTCACGACACACTTCACCGATTCACCTTTGTAAGAATGTCAGTTGAATCTGGTTGAAAAGCGATATCATTGGGACACATGGATAAACAATTTGCAAACTAAAATGCGGAAAACCCAACAATTTGTATAGTGAACAAGTGAACACAGTTTATAATTCTGTGTCGCATTTTTAGTCTTGTGTAATTTTGAAGTGTTTTTGAAGAATAAGTATAAAGGTATTCGTTATGCTTTGATCCATCGATCAAAAATTCCGCAGCCTCGAAATTTTTGATCGATGTTTGATACCAAAAAAATGATTTTTCGGATTTATTTTTAACTAGTTAAGTCTACGGCTTTGCACAGGTTGTTTTGTTTCTATGTAAACGTTTAAAGGTTATTGTTATGCTAGTGCATTTTTTTAATAATGTTTTGACCTTTTCTGAGTGTACATTTATTGTATTTATAGCAATAAAGCATTTTAGAATTTTGATTTAGAATTTTATGAATACAGATTCAGAGTCAGAGTCAAATCGTTTATTTCTTTAGACTTACAAAATAAGCACTTCGACAAGTCAAATTTTTATTATATAAACAGATATATGGGACAAAAAGATTATGATTTAGTCCATCCAGATCCGTTCAGAAGTTTTAAGATGAAGAGGTAACAAACATCCATCCAAACTTGCCCATTCATAACATTAGTGAGACTGTGATATTCAACAATTTGTTCGCTATATCCTTCTCATCAGCCTAATTCAGAAACGCCAAAAAGTCTACCCTACCAAATTAAAAACAACCTATCACAACTAATTTTCAACTAGTAGGTAATAGAAGTAGTTGTCAAACTAAAACAGCCTCTAAACAACCAGATTCATTACCTACATCCATCAAATTCGCATAACCATCATCATACAGCTTGAGGCGGCGCAGTGTCCCCGCCCGTATCCACCGTTCAGATGTTATCGCGCCTTCGCCCGCGGCGTCTTTCTGAATGCTAACTGGGCTCTATGCCGTGCGAATGAGGGGGTAGCTATGGACTCTAGTATTGGGAGGAAAAGAGTGGTCTAATTCTAATTCTAATTCTAAGTGGGGGAACTAAGATCCAAAAATGTAACAAGCCTAACTATAACAAGCCTCAAAGTAATGGAAAGGTGAAGCACAAAATAAATATTCCATTCATAACATTTGTGTTTTTCGTAATTAACCCGCTTACATCCATAATGAAGTCGTCAAACTACAATAGTTTTTATAATTCTTTATTGTTTAAAAATATATGTACAAAGGCGAGCTTAACTCTGATAAAGAGTTTTCTTCCTGAAAAACCTGAGAGTCATAGGAGAGGCGATGGAATAGTAATCAAAAATCAAGTTTTTTCCAGTAGTTACAACCCCCGTCATCAACACAGATCATAAAACAGTTGCAAAGGCTCTATCTGCACCATCTGTACGTACTTTGAGTCCAGAGACTGCCGGCAGGTATTTTTCTGTGCGATTTAGATTGCGGACTACGGTGTTTAGTGTTAACAAAGAGACCGTTTTGGTTACAGTTAAATAAAGATACGTAAAGAACGTATAGAATTAGGCAGAAAGAGGCCCAATCGGGCCGCGGATGAAATGCGAATTTGAATCTTAAAATCAAAGCGCTAAATTGTTTTTTGTGATGTTAGTGCACCAAATTACGGTATCGGATTTTTTCCTTTACTTTATTATGAGACATTGCTATCTGTCAAAATTTTAGGATTTTCGTTCAACGAGAAGGATCATGATAGACAGACGGACAAGAAAGTTATCCTTTACGAGCTATTTTATAGGGTTCCTTATTTTTTTTATAGTCAATAGACTTTAGTCAATAGACCACAATCTCACCCGATGGAAAGTGACGATGTATCAACTAAAAGATAACTTTTCACCATTGTATTGAAGGACCCAGGAAGCGCAAGGTCAGTTTGTCTGTCCGTGGTTACGTTGAGTGAGTGTTACTTTAGTTATCATGAGCCTATAGAGGATACTCTATAGGCTCATGATAACTAAAGTAACAGTACTCATAAGGAGAAAAGGAAGGCATATTTACCCTGCAGTGAGAACTGCAGGGTAAATGCCTTCCTTTTCTCCTTATTATAGAAACTTCTTTCTATATATATTTTATTTTATTTTACTTTCTTAGGTTTACCAATGATTTTATACACAGGTTCTTACATCTTTAAATCTTATACAAAGTACTAACATGCAAGAAAATGTAGTGTTACAAAAAAAAAGACATAACATTTATAGGTAACTATAAATTATTGCTATGTGCACAAACCGCTTGTAGGTAAACTAAACACCGCTTGCATAATAAATATGGTAGGTATTAGTAGTCCAAGTCTCAATATAATAGGTAAATACATATAAGGTCTAACTATTGAACTATTATGTTTGGCAATAGTATTAGCTAAGTTCTTGCATTTTACACAGAGCAACAACAAATATAACTTTATAAAGTATTCGATTGACAATAAACATAGAAGACCTAAAGCAGAAACACAACCTATTATCAGTTATGATTAACAAAAAATACGAATTGAATTAGAAGAAATCAAACTAGCTATATATCTCAATTTGGTTACTCATTGTTGTATGCGTCTAGCTCGTTCTTCCATCTACGCCTAGGTCTTCCACGTTTGTTATATTTCATGATCCGACGTCAGTTTTTCGCCAGAGAAGCAAATCATGACACTGTACCGACTGATATTTATACTTTTGACATTTAAACCGTTAAGGCCCATACAGCAGCGAAAGTGGCGCCCCCAACTATAATATCTTATTATTACGTTGAACACAGGAATTTTTAAAAATCCTACGTTTAGTTTGTGGTATCTATTATAAGCTATTTATTAATGTCTCTGTAATAGTTTCATTTTGTAAAGCTTAGGAAGAGATACGAAGTTGCGCTTTTTGGCCACCAAACTCTAATTTCGCATCTCCTCCTAAACTATATGAGATAAAATTATGAAAGAAGTATTAAAAGTAGCTTATAATAGATACCACAAACTGAACGTAGGATTTTTAAAAATTCCTATGATAAACGTAAAAATATGATAAAATAGGTATTGCTGTCAGATTGGCTCGGGTATGCGCCTTAACAGAAAATACGAATTGAATAAGAAGAAATCAAACTAGCTATATATCTCAATTTGGTTACTCATTGTTGTATGCGTCTAGCTCGTTCTTCCATCAACGCCTAGGTCTTCCACGTTTGTTATATTTCATGATCCGACGTCAGTTTTTGGCCAGCAAATTATGACACTGTACCGACTGATATTTATACTTTTGACATTAAAACCGTCAAATAAATTCGCTTCGAGGTTACCTACGCTACGAGATGGGAATATAGGTATCTAAAAAAAATTCTGAAGAGGGTTTTTTAAATGATTTGTGTTTTTTTACAGCTGGGGGCGGTGATGGCAAAATCTAAGCCAGCACCACACGATGGCTTAGAATTTCACCATCCTATCTATTCCCGTGGGTGTCGTAAGAGGCGACTAAGGGATTTCCACCGGGCGGGGGCAGCAGCGCCCCCTGAATACAATTCTACCACCTAATTGCGATCCCCAACCCAGCATGCCCAAGTGGGAATTATGGGCATTAGATAACCGGAAATAAGGCGTTCATGAGGAGGAGGCCTGCGTCCAGCAGTGGACCAATACTGGCTATTGAGGTTGAGGTTGAGGTAGTGTTTTTTGTGACCCGAAGCACTTCCTAAATTTTCAATAGGTATTTAGATTTAACCACTAAAAATGATATTACAAAAATGAATTTTTATAACAAATCAACCTTGATAAGTCTTACGTGATACGTTGCCTATTCTCATTGTCTCTCGAAAAGCCAGAGAGATTTTTGTTACAATGTAAAACATCTGTTGATCATGTTTTTCAATCATGGCCACTTTTAGAATGGCAGGATTTGTTGTCATTACCTACCACATACTAACAATAGAACTAAAATAGTAACTATAAAAAGAACAGAACAAGGACGAGGAAAATCTTCAACGGATACACAACAATATTATCTGATAGTGATAAAACAACCCGAATAATTGAGACGTCCATTATAAAGCTCGTATTTGAACCGAGCACAAAACTGTATTTGCCGACGTGTCTAGTAATCCTGCCCAAGAACTACGAGTATTGACTGTCCGGTCGACCTCGGAACCAGTGGCCACGGGTGTTTCACAGAGGGTATTATGTCCACAAAGAGCACTAGAGAATTCAATAAGAAAGAACCTATAAATATCGTTTGCTTTTTCAATTCCATGTTGATATTTTACATCGCAAACTTGATGCCCTGGAAAAGCTTATTCTTTTCGTATATATACACTCTAGCTAGAGTCAATCCACGTTATATATGAGGCGTAGCAGACCAGAATTTTCCTTGCTTAGAAATCAAATTATGGTCTGCTTGTATCTTGTAGGAACCTAATTATTGTTTTTATCCCACAGAAGAGCCTGTGGGATCCCATAGCAGGGCAAAAGCCTCCCTTTTTCTATTTACCTAATACCTATGTAACAAAATGTAAACATTTAGAACGATTTATTTATTACTAACTGCGCCCCGCGGCTTCGCACGCGTTGTTCCTAAGGAAATGTTTAAAGGTGATTTTTATCCCACGGGAACAGATTTATGGGACAAAAAGTAGCCTATGTTTGATTCCGGGATTAGAATTACACGTGTTCAAAATTTTAGCCAGATCCGTTCAGTAGTTTTGGCGTGAAGAGGTAACAAACATCCATCCATCCATACATCCATACAATCTTTCGCATTTATAATATTAAGTGTGATAGTGTGATTGGTTCTTATTAATTCTTAATTCCTCTATTGTCTAACCAGTATCCATCAGGACAAAACAGGTCAATAAATGAAATAACAGGAGAACCTTCGTGTTATTTTTACGCACATATCTCCTTGATGATATTTTTGGTGATTTCCAGCATCCATATATGTACAACAGGAATAACAGGAAGCTCTAATTACGAAAACTAAGGAAAACACCCGTCTTTCCAATGAATATGGGGCCTGATAACGCCTGTGATATGAAATTCCATGATTCACATAACAACGACTCCCTTTAGTTCAAGCCTTGTTCAGTTTGACATTGAATAACGGAAGATCCCTTGTAGAATTACATCAAGCAAAAAGCGTATAATCCAAATAACAAACAAATCTTCAGTTCCAATCCCGAGCCCGTGTCAATATTTGAAACTAACGCAACTGTTTGAACTCCTAAGCTCTTATTCCGGTGGGGTATGGTTGAATTTTGGTTTTCATGTTGTGCTACAAACAGGTTGGAGACAAAGAAGCTTTGCATCGCAGTAATTGGCGAGCAGCTGTCTAGGCCCGCAGGTTTGAATCTTACTTTGGTTCTGGCTATTTCAATTTGTGTAAGATTGTTGTTGCAAAAAAATAAGAAAGCTGAGCTAAGTTTTAAACATAGAATGAAAAATGTCACGTTGACGTTTCCACACTACCTTTAAACGAAACTCAGGGCTCTGTTGGTGCAAAGTTGGTGGTCATCGACTCATCACAATTAAAAGACTAAGGAAAATTATAAAGAACAAAGATTCTGTTCTTACCGAAGTTAGAAGAAACGAATCATGAAAACCTTATCTCTTTTACGGCCTATGATTACCTATAACGCCATCAAATGGAACAAAGACAGTAAGAAACAGTAATCATTATTATGATTCAAGTTTTCTTACTTTCGAGTTGTCCATTAATTTCGATCATAATCATGATAATTATGACATATTTTTACGCGCAAAGTCATTCCTTTTCCGATTTCAGTGCGGCCTCCTTTGACAATGGGCTATAAAAAGCCAATATCATAAAGACTACACACCTCTATGTCCGTACTCCCTTAATTAAGCGAGAGTGAGTGCACTTCCTTAACATATCGTTAATGCATTTCTCGCGTGCGACCTCCCCTTAAACGAGCTTCAAGCGATTAGGGACATAGTGCCTTGCAGAGTTAGTGTAATCAATCTGGTAGGTCATTATTGGAATTGTTGGGCGAAATTGTGAAATTATGCAAAAAGGATGCAGTTTTTATAAATTTTACTGCGTATCGTTTACTAATAAAGGTAAGTTTCTAAATTGTAGGATTTCATGGAGTCAGAGTCCGAGTCAGAGTCAAATCGTTTATTTCTTTAGGCTTACAAAATAAGCCGTTAGACAAGTATATTTTTACTTTATAGAAAGCTTGATAAATAGTAATTAATATTAAATAAGAAATAAAGTGCAATTGACTTTAATTAACTTAATTTTTTTGTCAACCACTAGTAAGTTTATGGCAGAGTCAGTACCTCTAAAAATTAAAAAAAAATAACGTTTTATTTACCCAAAAAGTCATAAGAGTCGTTTTTAGGTTTCCTACTCCTTTAACAATATTCTACTCTCGCTGGATTTGTAATTTTATGATTATTCACAAAGTAAATTACAATCAATTATGAAAAAAAAGAGCTACTATTTACAATTGAAACAATTGAACTAACTGCAGACTGTTACAAGCAATCTTCAAGTAACTCAACTGATTCATATCAATACCGGAAGCGCACCCAAGACGCTGGCTGCATTGCCCCGCTGTATGGCAATGCTGATGCGCTGCGCTAGATACTCACCAGCTCTCGGGGCACGCGTCGTCGCTTTGACCAGTTGCTCAGATATTTTTGAAAACCTTGAAGAGCATTGGTCTCTTGACTCCAAGATGGGCAAATGTTAGCTCTTAGAGTCAAATCGTTTATTTCTTTAGACTTACAAAATAAGCACGTAGACAAGTCACATTTTTACTATATAAACAGCTTGACTAATAGTAATTACTATCAAATAAGAAATGAGGTGAATTGACTCTATTTCACGATTTTTTTTGTCCATTATCGGAAGAAGTGAAAAAGAAACCACTAGCAAGTTTATCGCTTATCAACTAATACAATCTTTGCATATCTAAGTCTAAAACAAGTAATTTATGTTATTTCTATTGTCGAGCTTTGTCGAGACCTGCATATTTGCGCCTCTCAAAACAAATTGTAGAAACACACCAGTTATCTAACACAAGCTTTTTCTATCTTGGGGCTATGCCTATAGTTCTGTGTGGGTTATCCAGCAATATCTAGTATCTGTTTTGATGTTTACATTAGTCAATAGGGTATATGCTGTTGAGCAGAGAGCCAGCCAGGCGGTGTGTAGCCTAGCCTAGGCCTAGCTTTGTCCGTGTAAATCCTACACACAGTGGATGCACAGTGAAGATAGGTTAGGTTGGTGGGTTGGAACCGGCGAGTGAAAATAAACGAACAGAATCACATAGCACAATAGTTATTATTGTCTAGTGAAAACAATTAGGAATTACATTATACGATTAACACTTAATTATTGGATATAGAAAATCAGCTTTATACAGACATGTTGTGTGTGCTATTTCAGAACAGAGAGAGAGCAAGTAATCATTACGTTGATTGTTACGCAGAACAGATTTTAGAGTTGAGTTCTGTCAGTGTCAACGAGACGACATTGACAGATGTAAAGCATTGATTTAATCATAAATCCTTACTTTAATCTCAGCCTCATAGACAAGTTGAATGGTGTACCAATATATATTCCAACACTTCCCCTTACACCATACAACGGAACTCCAACCCTCATTACAGTTATACAATACAACTTCATGGAGTTCTTACATTTAAATGAAACCTAAAGCCATTATGTTTACAGGAAGACAAAGCTTTTGTTAGAATGTCAGCTATCATTTCCGTAGTAGGCATGTATGAGACACAAATACAATTTTTAGAAATCAAATCTCTTATAAAGTGATAGCGTACATCAATCTGCTTTGTCCTTTTATGACATTGAATAGATTTCAAGATTTTCTGGGCACTCTGATTATCATTAAATAGTTGACACTCAATATTTCTATTCATTATCTCAAACAAAAACTGTTTGATAAACAGAATGTCCTTACAGGCGTCACTTATGGATAAGTACTCTGCTTCAGTACTTGACATAGCGACGCAGCGCTGTTTTCTGTTCTCCCAATTAACAGTATTAGACCCTAACTTTATTACAAAACCAGTATAAGATTTTCGGTCAATAGGATCATTCGCCCAATCAGCATTAGCATAAGCTATAAGGTCTAAATTATTACATTTACTAAAAACTAAACCATAATCAATAGTTTTAGCTAAATAGCGAAGGATCCTCTTTCCTGCTAACCAATGAGTCTTGTCATAACAATTATTAAATTGACTTAAAACATTACATGCATATGTTATATCTGGCCTAGTACAGACACTAAGGTACATTAAACTACCTATCAATTCTCTAAAATTATAATCATTGTCAGACACATTATTATCACATTTATAAAATAATTAAATTGCTAGAGTTTCTCTTAACATACACACAAGGTTCACATTTTGTTTGAGAATAACCATTACTAAGTAGCAATTTATTTACAGTATCATTCCACGCCCTACTTGCTTGTTTCAAACCATAGATGCTTTTCTGTAACAAACAGACTTTATTATTATCAGTCATAAAACCTATAGGTTGTTCCATAAATATTTCCTCCTTTAGTTGACTATGAAGGAAAGCAGTAGTTACATCTATGTGCTCTATGTCCATGTCCAACTCATTTGCCAAATTAAACAATATCCGCATTGTTGAGTGTCTGACTACTGGGGAAAATGTCTCATCATAATCAATACCATGTTTTTGACTAAAACCGCGAGCAACTAGACGAGCCTTATACTTGTCAAAATTTCCAGAAGTATCTTGCTTGACTTTAAATACCCACTTACATTTAACGATGTTTTTATCCAGTGGTCTCTCGACTAATTTCCAGACACCATTGCTTAACAAAGAGTCATACTCGGCTTGCATGGCTGCTTGCCACTTCGCGCGAAAATGACTGGCCATAGCATCCTCATATGATAACGGTTTGTCAAATGCAATCTGCCCATGAGAGTAGAGAGAATAATCATACTCGCAGTCATCATACCTTTAAGGTGGCATACCCCTTGTACTCCGTACAGGACATTGATTTGGCAACTCAAAATTGCTCGGTCTGCATTCAGTATCCAGCATAGAGTTGCCCTCAGACTCCACCATATGGTCGCCCTCCTCTGCCCAAGACTGCTCATTTTCTTCCACCTGGTCGCAGTCGACGAATAATGGCGATGCTGACCCATCAGCACTGGCAGACGTGTTTGTGCTGGGGGCCTCAGTCCCAACACGTCCACTCTCCATTTCACCACCTGAAATTGCAGAAGGAGGTATCAATTCACTAGAATTACCATTATCACAGTTCAACCTTGGAACACAAACTTTGTCATTAATATTAAAATTATTATTATTCATCATTTTAGATTTAATAATATTATCATTGTTTATCATTTTAGATTTAACATTACTATTATTATTTATCATTTTAGATTTAATAATATCATTAGTATTTATATCACAATCCAACATATTAGAATTAATATCACAGTTCATCATATTAGATTTTACATTAAAGTCCGTCAATTCAATAAAATGGACATTTCTGGATTTAATTATTTTCTTTGGTTCAGTTGGATCTACTAATCTATAACCCTTGGACATTTCACAATAACCCACAAAAATACACTCCTATGACATTGCATCGAGCTTGTGACGGTTATGTTCTGAAATCAATGAAAAAGCTTTACAACCAAATACTCTCAAGTGGCTTAGGGTCACTTTGGAACCTGTCCACACCTGTTCAAGAATACTGCCGGACAAAGCAGCCATGGGGCTTCGATTCTGTAGGTATATTGCAGTAGCAATAGCCTCTCCCCAAAAACGCTTGTCGAGGCAGGCCTCAGAGAGCATAGACCTGGCTTTTTCCATAAGGGTTCTATTAAGGCGTTCAGATACGCCGTTCTGCTCAGGACTAGGGAATACTAGTTTCATAAATAATGCCCTCACTAGACAGAAACTTTTCTGAGATTTTACTACAGTATTCCCCTCCATTATCTGTTCTGAAACGCTTGATTGTTTTACCCACTTATCATGACTTCATTCTTATGACACATAAGATAAACAAAACTTTTTCTAGAGAAGTCATCAGTAAATGTAACTAAATAACATGCACCACCCCAGCTATTGATTGACATAGGCCCACAAACATCTGAGAGTATTAACTCTAAAAGATCATGAGCTCTTTTTGCTTGGCTCTTAGGGAAAGATTTCATTGTAAGCTTCCCCTTAAAACATGAAATACAAATTTTCAACTTACCATGACAGTCATCTTCAAAAACAACATCATCTGCAAGACTCCGTATTCCATACAAACCATGCAAGCTCAAATGCCCAAGTCACTTGTGCCATACTTCCAATGGCACACTAGAAATAGCTGCTAAAGAACTTTGTTCTGCTTGCTTACAAGCACCTGTGGTAGCAACATTACATTCTGAAATACAATTTGGGTTAGAAAAACAATCAAGTTTATAAATACCCCTGAAACATGTTGCACTAGTAAAAGGCTGGCCTTTAGGATCAATTATTTTGCAATTATCCTGTTCAAATACTACTCTAAAACCTAATCTAGTTAGCTGACTAACGGATATAAGATTAGTAGTCAATTTAGGAACAAACATTACATTTTGCAAAATCTTTAGATCACTACTATTATTGAGATTCAAAGAGACGGCACCAAGACCCTGACATTTCAGTGCTTCTCCATTAGCAACTGTAACTTTTGATTTAAAATTTAAGTCAATGTCTCTAAAAAGGTCCATATCACAGCACATGTGCGAAGTACACCCGGAGTCCACTATCCAGTCCACGCTTCCGTAAACAGATAAGAGTGACACTGCTGATACCAACAGTGTGTCCGCAGACCCCGCAGCTAAGTTGACATCGCTACTGCTTTGCTTCTTCAAATCATTCTTCAACTTGAAACATTTTGATTTGACATGCCCTTGCTTCTGGCAGTAATGGCACTTAAGTGGTTTACTCTTCGTAAATAAAACCACATCATCATTTGATTTGCCATTTTTAGTGGATTTTCGGAACTCCTCTTGAAGTAGTCGAGCTCGCACTGCTTCGCTCGTGAGAGTTTCGGAGAGGTTTGCTGTTTCCAGACCAGAAACCAAAACATCAAAATCCTGTGGTAGACCGCTTAGTAAAATTTCTGCAACTTCTTTATCATCAATTATCCTTCCGATGTCTGCAAGTTGTTGTACTAGGGTCATTATTCCTTCGATGTAAGCTCCCATTGAATTATATTCATGGTAGTCGGATCTATGAAGTTTTCTTAGAAGCACAACCCTCCGATAAAGTCCTTTATCCTCAAATACATCCTGCAGGATTTTCCAAGCTTGCTTTGCGCTTGTAGCATCGCGCAAATACTGGATGCAATTCGGTTTAACTGCCAAGCATATTCTAGCCAAAGCTTTTTGATCCGTGCTGCTGCTAGTCTCAGAACCATCAATACATGACCATAAGCCTTCCATGATAAGCGCCATTCGCATCTGGAACTTCCAGTTGTGATACGAGCCAATTCCATCCAATTTATCAAAAGTGTACAGACCTGCTGGCGACACATGAGGCGTGTGCCCGCCAACGGCACCTTCTTGCGGCTGCTGTGACATTGCACACAATATAAAATCCGCTTCCTCGTGTTCGTGTCCTCGCCGGCACCCAAGTGTAGAATGTCTTCCTCTTCTTATATACTGTGCCCGTAATCAGTTGTGGATAATCCTGGGACCTGGGCCCATAACCTGTTGAGCAGAGAGCCAGCCAGGCGGTGTGTAGCCTAGCCTAGGCCTAGCTTTGTCCGTGTAAATCCTACACACAGTGGATGCACAGTGAAGATAGGTTAGGTTGGTGGGTTGGAACCGGCGAGTGAAAATAAACGAACAGAATCACATAGCACAATAGTTATTATTGTCTAGTGAAAACAATTAGGAATTACATTATACGATTAACACTTAATTATTGGATATAGAAAATCAGCTTTATACAGACATGTTGTGTGTGCTATTTCAGAACAGAGAGAGAGCAAGTAATCATTACGTTGATTGTTACGCAGAACAGATTTTAGAGTTGAGTTCTGTCAGTGTCAACGAGACGACATTGACAGATGTAAAGCATTGATTTAATCATAAATCCTTACTTTAATCTCAGCCTCATAGACAAGTTGAATGGTGTACCAATATATATTCCAACATATGCATGGGTATTTTTATTTTGTTTTTCAATTATTACATAAATGAATAATAACAGCCAAAAAAAAATAATTATTGAGGTAAAGAAAAAGTAAAACTACACTCAGTTTCGGGTGATAAAAACGCTGCCATGTTAGCCCTTGCATTTTGTGACGTCACGGATCATCGAGTCCCCCTTTGTCAACTCAAAGTCTAATAATTCTTTAATTAATTCTAATAAGTCTTTCATGCACATACAAAAATTTTCAAGTATGACGTCACGCTTCAGGTGCCAATAGCGTTGCGTTTAGACTCTTTGCGGTTGAGATTTAAAATGTCTACTTTTCTCAATAGAAACATCATAAAATACAGAATGATATACCTATTCAGATATATTTCTATATCAATGGAGATGCGGAAGAAAAATATTAGCTTATTTGAAGTCACATGCATATACCCTATTGCACATTGTTTTTGTTGTTGTTGTGTTATTGTTGAAGAACACATCCAGTATTTTATAGTTAATAATATGAAGTTTTGGTTTTCACCGGCCATATTTTATCAAAATTAAAACCATTACCAATTGTGTTTTCATCATGCAAACTGTATGAAAAGGGTAAGTCACACAAAATTGATTGATACTGGCGCGGCATCGTATTTCAAAATTTTATGACGTCAGGATAGGGTACTCCCGCAATACATCATGCTGTATCATTGATTAATTAAAAAGGGAAGATGAGGTAAGTACTAGTTTCTCGAAAATGGCAACCTCATATTGTGTAAAATTGTGTGCTCCCACCTCAGTCACCGTCAGACCGGCGGCACGGGCGGTCGTGATTCGCGTGAAATATTGTTGTCTCGGTCTCACTTCGGTCTTAAATACGTCTTTCCTGTGACTTCGTTCTTCTTTGTATAGCACAGGACTGGAAATATAACTGTGAGCGTATGTGTTTGCGTGTAGTTGTAACACATGCCAATTTTTGAGTAAGCGCTGGGAGAACGTCACCTATCTTCCCTTTTTAATTAATCAATGTGCTGTATGGAGTTTACATGTGGGCTGACTTATTAACTGAAGGGCTAAGCCTTGGGTCTATTATATTAACGTATGTTAAGAATCTGTAATCCGTGGGGATCCCAGTTTGGTGGTAGAATTGTTCTGCAGGGGGCGCTGCTGCCCGCCCCCGGTGGATATCCCTTAGTCGAATCTTACGACACCCATGGGAAGAGATGGGGTGGTGCAATTTCTAAGCTAGCACCACACAGTTTCTAAGCCAGCACCACACAGCAAAGTTATTATAATATCCACAGAAATACATATCATATATCTCGATATATTTCTATGATACCATCTAAGTACATATCTAATTACAGTTAAGTGTGTCTAATGAGTTAAGTAGGTAAGTTAGGTACTTAGAAAGCGGTTTATACTTGAGCACTTGAGCACTTTAGCCCTTCAAGACGAAGGAGGAAGGAACCACATGACATGGAAAATGGAATTAAATTAATCATAGGTACCTTATAAGAGCTGCTCGGAGTCTCAAATCATATATTTTTACATAGGTACTTTATATACATAAAAGTGGAAAGTTCATACATAATGCCTTGATATACAATACATACATATAGCCGGGTTTATTAGGGACTATGATTGAATGTGTCTGTGTTCTAGTTCTCCTGAGGCACCAGTCTCATGAGAGTCTGGGCTACCGGAGACCTTATGTGTGTGTGTGTGTGTGTGTGTGGTGTGTGTGTGTGTGCGTGAGTGTTTAGATGTACGAGTTATTTTATTTTATGGATGATAGAGGGCTATTTAAAAGTTTAAAGGTTGTTTCTATCATGTGTTTCTGTCGTGAAAGTAGGAATATTTTAACCTTTCTCTTAAATGTTACAAAACCAACTTTAATACGTAACGGAGGTGGTAGATTATTCCATATTTTAGAAGCTCTGTATTTGAAACAACCCTTAAAACCATTAGTCCTGTGATTTGGGATGGCAAGAAGGTGGGTATGTTTGGAGCGAGTGTTGCGATCATGTGAATCCTTGGACCAAGTAAACTTTTCAAAAAGATATTCTGGTTTCTTGTTCCAGAGAATTTTTTGGATAGTGCATGCTATATGGAGTTCTCGTCTGTCCCTCATGTTTAAAATACCTTTTTTTGCTAGGTATGGACTAATGTGTGCTCTTCTAGGAATACAAAAGCAGAACCTCATACATGCATTCTGCACTCGCTGGATGGCGCCTTCCGTCTTTACCCATAGCCTAGGACCATAAACAGCATTGCAATAATTAAATGGAGAAAGAACAAGAAGGTCGCACAGCAGCAGTCTCACCTCTTCCGATATACATATATTTCCTAATAGAGTAGAGGACTTTAAGTTTGTAAAAAGCGTTCCTTATTTTCTCGTTAGTATGTTTGACAAACCTCATTTCTCCATCTATAACTAGGCCTAAATTCCTAGCTTCCCGTTCTATAGGAATTACTGTATTATTTATTATCAGTTCAGGGTAACCATTGTGAGCTTTCTCGATTTGCGTCTTTGTACCTAAAAACATCATTTTAGACTTCGCGGGATTTAGAATAAGTGAGTTCTTTGTTCTCGCACTTAACATCAGACGAATGGTTAAACCAAGAGTTATTCACAATAAAATATCTGGATTTTTGATCCAGAAAAGTGTTTTCTCGTATTTCCCAGTATTTAGGGATACTTAAGTCCATTATGAATGTAAGCGGGTTAATTACGAACCTTGTTTGTGTTGGAAGACTTTGGAACACCAAAGTTTCATCCCTTAACGAGGGACATCTTCAGGGCGAATGCGGTTCTAAAATGATACTTAAGTCCTTAATATATACCTGAAGTAAACACTTCATTGTTTAAACTGGCCCACATGAAACATATTTTGTCCTTTAACTAAACCGTTACGGGGGATGATCCACCACAAGACACCTAGGTACTCGTTTAAGTTCAGAAACAAACTCATCTCGCCAACTAAAGTCAAACTGATTAAATTGAAATCGAAAAGCGTGACTTTCCGTAATGAAACTCATTAATTTTCCCTGAAAATTATGCTTTTATCACTCCAAACTCAACCTTTTCAAGAAAAGATTTTTTAAAGTAATGCATCACCGTCTTCAAGAGCATTGAAAGGGACTGCCTCTGTTCCCCTTACCTCCTGTGCCCCTGTATTTGTTAGACGAACAAAGGAAGTAAGTATTAATCTTCTATTGCAGAATGGTCCCCCGGAGTTTGCATCCCGCTTTTTGAGCTTCAGTGTTGTTACTGCCCTTTCTTGGGACACATTGAAAAATCGGACGTAAAAAGTGCTTTTAGATAAGTTATCGATAAATGTTGCCTTACACAAACTAAAAACAAAACTCTTTGAACGTACCAAATCGGCAGCCGCTTGTCAAGTGTATGGTAGACCAGTAGGGGTGTTATAATTTTTTTTTTTTTTTTTTTTTACCATTAGTCGGAAAAGCCGTCGACTTCGATAATAGGAAACTAAAGAAAAATAAATCAGATAACGTTCTAAAGTTCCGTCAAAATAGAATTGAAATTCGAATCTGACGATTTCGCTTCGTAAACTAATCAGATGAATTAAAAAACCCTGCAAATAATGTCATAGGTATACCTAGTGGGTTTCCCTACAATAACTAGATACTATATACCCCAATGATTGATGAGATTATTTAATTTGGTGACGAACAAACAGCATGAAATCTGAAATAGATAATTAAAGATATTCAAATATTTCTTCTTAAATATTGTGATTGTTTTTATGTAGAATCTAGAATTGTATTTCTTTGTTACACCTCTGAACAAAAAAAATCTGTGAAGAGAAAATCTTTTTGTTATTGTATCATAATGACTAGGTTACATTATAAAACTGTTGATAGTACAAAATCTGACTTGTCTTATCTTGATAACAGCACATTTTTTTTAGTCTTAAGAAATATAGTTTTTGAAATCAATATGAAATTTTACTTATACCTATAACGAACACTACGATCGAACTTTATTCAAATAAAACTGGTGAGCACGATTACAATCGAATCTTTGCACAATTTTCTACCAACCCTCTATGGATTTTAATAGTAGAATATCAGGCTCTCGAAAATATCAAGCCGTATGTATCACAAAATTCACAAAGCCCTTCAAACTGCATCCAATAAGTGATATCTTTTATTACGCGGCACGGACACTACTATGAAAAATCCATATCCGCGAAAGTGATGGTTTATGGCAGGCTTTATGATGCTATCAAAATGGATTATTGAAGTAATGTCTTTTGGTTACGGTGGCTGAAAGCAAAATTTTATTATTCGTCGTTATTTTTGGATTTTTAATCAAAACTGTATGAAGTGAACTGGTTTTCGCGAAGCAATTGAAATTGTAAAACACGTACTTGGTACTTGCGAAAGATAATGTTCACAGATCGAAATGACAAGTTACAACTAATAAACTTTCAAAAGATATCGAAAGAAAGATAAATTGTTGTTTTTGTATGAAGTAAGTAGATTTACGATTATGTTAATTAGTTAGCACACACGAGCTACAATATAAATCTAAGCAGGTAGATACTTAAATTTAAGTACAAGTTTTGTTTTTCTCATTTTAGGCTATATTCGTACATCTATCGTACTCTACTTACTTAGTTTAAAAACAAAAGAAAAATAAGAATGGCAGAAAATAAAAACAAACCAATCGAATACAAGTGAAACATAAATCATAAATAAATAAATCATAAATCATTTATTCAGAAACAACCATACAATTGTGTTTGAACAGTAGTACATCAAAATATCATGCAATGTGAAGAAAATAATGTCAAATTCTTAGTTATAAAAAATTACACTTGTCTAATGAGCTAACTAAAGTTACATAAAGTTAATATAGTTTTATTTAATTGCTACGGTTAAGGAACTCGTTGACCGTGTAGAAACACCCTTTCAGCAGGAGTTGGGTAAGTTCACTTTTAAATTGGTTTAACCTCTCAGATGCTTTCATTTCGTTTGGTAAAAAATTGAATAACCTGATAGCCTGATATCTACTACAATGTCTAGCGATATTTAATCTAGGACAGAAAGGCACCTCTAAGTCCTTCCTTCTGGTTTTAAGTCGAGCAGCCATTTGCTCAAGGGTTTCATATTTGTGTCTATTTTTGATAATATCAGTTAGCAATAACAATATGTAAAGACTGGGCACCGTGAGTATGCCTAGCTTCCTAAATGGCTCTTTACATGACTCCCATGGAGGCATACGCAGCATTGTCCGCACCGCTCTTTTTTGAAGGGTAAACGCTTTATGCAAGTTATATTTGTAGCTGTTGCCCCATAGACCAACACTATACCTCAACCTTGACTCAACCAGTGCGAAATAAACGAGTTTCAGTTGTTCCACACCAATTTCGTCTCTGAGACTCCTAATGGCGTAACAAGCCGAACTGATAGAACTGTCCACTGACGCGAGTTCATTTTTCCAGTTTAAAATATTATGTTGTATATATGTTCTTGTTTAAAGAAAACCCACTATCCATCATTTCTTCAGACCAAGGTCCTTACCTAACCTACGTATTAATAGCAATATTTTTCCTACCCAAGAATAAACCAACTAGACAATGCAAAGATAAAAGAAATTGTGATGATGACCACACACAGGTCTACCCTCATTTCGAATCTCTATCTCATAACTTTGTTTTTTTTGCAACGATTTATTTATTTGTACAATCTTCACATAAAGGTTCCCACATTAGTGGAATTACGCAAAACACCCATCCTATGATAACATTTGAAAGTCCGTTATAATGGCCTTCGTGATCTGCAATTATATGGCGAAAGCCACTGAAATGGCTTTCAAGGCCATCAAAAATGCTTTCATGTCAAATATTGTATGACAGATTTTACCGTAATCAGTTTGCGGGTCTGGTGTTTTCTATGTATAGTATCCAATAACATAAGTTCTCCCTACCCTAAGTCTAGATGAATCTGTGTGGGTTCTCAAGCATTATTTATTTATGGAATCTTTAATAAAGAATAAACCAGTAAAGACACCGTTAAACCTACAAGAGCATAGACTAAAGCACCGATATAAACACGTTGCAAGCTCCATTTCGCGCTATAATCTGAGATTGTGTGTTTCGTGACGTAAAATGCATTTATGATCATAATACCAACATAACTCTGGTTTAGTTCTCGTTTTCAGATTAACTAGTTTCTGTACTATAAACATAACCGTTAATTTACCAGACTTTATGCAGGTACCTCGATAAAATTATTATATTTAGGTAATTAAAACAGTAAATCTAAAAGTAACTGTGGTATTAGAAATCTACTAGAGCTACCTATTATAAATAATGCTAGACAATTCAAACAGCATTATCTAGCCTCAAACTAAGCAGAGCTTGTGTTATGGGTACTAGATAACTGCAGGAGTATTTTAATTCATTCGATTCGTTTCCGAAGCGAAAACGTCAGATTCGAATTTGAATTCTATTCCGACGGAACTTAACGCTATTTTGATTTGTCAAAAGTTTTCGATATCGAATCCGACGGCCTTTAAGACGAATTTAAATAGAAAACATCCAGAACGCCCTGAACAAATATCTGCAGATCGTACAAACGTTTGTCCCGAGGTGGGAATCGAACCCGCAACCTCCTGCGTCAAAGGCGGGTAATCGCCTGCACACGACCACAGAGTACGTCTTTATTTTTAATTTATTATTAATTTAATTGTTTCGAAACAACTAAAAATGTAAGTGGATTAACTAAAAACTTTATTTCATTTGGTAGAACACAATAATTTCATCCCTTAACGAGGGACTTCATCAGGGTGAGTGCGGTTCGCGTCGCGCCTGCACTGCGTCCTTACTTGCACTATCAGCTAGTGCATGCAGTGCACGAGTCGTAGGTACCGGGGGCGGGAGTGTTTGTTAAACTTAAAACCTACTAAGAATGCCCTAAGTTTACACTGTTTTTTATGTTAACCCACGGTACCGAAAACTATCAGCGCCCCTACGGATCGAGGCTGGGCAATGAATACGCTATACGGACCTTGGCCTATTGCGTGAGTTCGTCAAAATTATCCTAATGCTACGTCAAGACAAAGACAAATAGCCAGACAGAGTCGGCTGGGCCCCAACCGTGCACCCTCGAGTTCTTCGCGGATGTTTAATTTGCGACACAGTTTAATTAAGCAAGAGTTTGTCTTGTTGATTACTTTCACGCCAATTATAAGTTTGACATGTGTTTTTGACGTTGATTTGTTGAACAGATGAGCTATGTTTTCGCTATTGCCTCTCGTAAGGTAGACAAGTCCAAAAAATAATAATGGTTCTAACTCCTGAATTTGATTTTTCGGCCCGGAAACATATAATTATTTTGTTTCAAAAAACTATAAACCGACTTAATTTTTTATAGTTTTTTCATGAATTTTCATGGATCCCGTTGTCTGAACGGAACAAAATGGGACCACACGCACCAGCTTTCATATAAAAAAAGAATCATGACAATCGGACCACCCAGTCAAAAGTTCTGAGGTAACAAACATAAAAACTAAAAAAATAAAAAATACTGGTGAATTGATAACCTCCTCCTTTTTTGAAGTCGGTTAAAAATTGGTTATGTTTTATTGTAGGTACCGTATTAAATTGCACCTTCATCAAAATGTAAAACGGACATCGATAGCATCGAGACGTCATCCAGACGTTCCAATTTAGTTAGGGATTTGGTACACCATCTATCATTAAGTGGTACCTACACCTCCTTTAACGAGCTGACATGGAACTACACAAATCACTTTGTAAATAAAACGCTTCGAAGACGCTTCAAAACTATACCCAGGACTTTGGTTATGTAAAATTACTAAATAATAAATTTTCAAAATATCGCACTAATAAAAATACATCGATTAAGGCATTTCGCATCCCTCGTATAATACATACGAGTATATGCGAATGGTAAAGTTTGGATGCTTTTGAAAAAAAAACTTTGTACCAAAATTACTAAACTATATTATAAATTATAACACAACAACATTTATAACATTTATACCGAAATTTTACAGTCAGTAGCTTGTAAAATATTATGTGCCTAACTTACCTACGTTATTAAGTCTTGAGTTTAAATCTAGATAGGTAGATCAAGTTTGAATAACATATAGTTTAGAAAGGGATCTACAAAATAATTCTGGAAACCTAAGTATTGCTAAGATACCAATGCTTTATAAGCTTGCTTACTTTAGATTTCAGCTTCAGCGTGAAACCGACACAGTAAGCTACTTATTCCCTTGCACGATGGGAATAATATTTTTCTTATAGCTAAAGAAATTAGGCAGAGCAAATATGAGGGGTGGATGGAGAAAGTTTTTCTAATACACGCATATGTCAAAGAGTAATGATAGAGACAGAACTAACAGAATAACAGTTAAACTTGTGACTTCTTCAACCAGGTTATTTGATCACGAATAATGATTAATTTATAATGACCTACTGTTTTCATAAAATAACTTAATCGATTTCTGTATATCTGACTACCGTATCCAATTATGGACCTTTAAAAACAAAAACCAAATTACAACTAAGTAATAAAAACAAATAAGCACCGGCATAAACATAAGGACGAAAATATTTTGTAATAATTCCGCGAAAAACCTTCTCCGATATGATCTAACAAATTGTACTCCGCGTAATAGCCACACAACCAATAAATTGAAAGAACATCCATCAAAGTAAGTCGTCAATTAGTTTCATTTCTCCACGTGACATCATCAACACAGCACACACCTCGACCTTGACACTGAGAGTGCCAAACAACAACGACAGAGTCCCACCAGAGATGTTGCCACTTCGAGCTCCGCGTGCCACGTCAGTATCTAGCAGTAGGTACTAAATTATAATTGAAATAATTCATCTCACTATAGACTGTTGCAGACAAATAAAAAAATATGCTCGAAGAGGTAGTTAGTAAAAGTTCGCTGGCCATGTATACATACATACAGTAAACACTAAAACAGCAGCTTTATATAAATTTACCTTCGGCAAAAGGTACATGAATCGATTATAGAACACATTTAGAAAACATTATCATTTTTCGGGTAGGTTTATCTACGCATAACAACGCTTTATCTTAGTTCACGCAATACTTTGCGAAAGCAGAAACACCCTAATTGATTGACGACCACAAAATTAGTTGGTGAACACAGATGCAGTAGTTTCATCGTAGGTACCTACAGTCAGTCTTTGGAACTTTTGGATACGGCGAACATTAAACCGCTAGTTAGATATCTTCTTACTCCTTAAACATAGATTGTCTGTAAAATACAACTGCAACTTCGCGTGCCTTTCGGTATAAAAAACCTATTTGACCAATATCCTAGCCTAATTTCAAAAAGATCCGCTAATCCATAACAAACTGAATTACTTTCACATATTAATTATTCGCGTGGATTCTTAAAAGAACTGCCATTATGCCAACCAAACCAAAGCCAAATCACATTACACTAACATTAAAAATAGTAAAAATACGATAGTTTGGATGTTTGGGTGTAATGGATGTCTGTTTCCTTTTCACGACAATACTACTCAATGAGTCGGGCTGGAATTTTACATACAGATTCCAAGCCTGGAAATAAAACACATGAAATATTTTATACGATAAATCAGCCCCCACGGGATAAAAATTGTACGAAGAAGAAAGAACACGTCCGAAGCCGTGGGCAAAAACTAGTTGTGATATAAATCCAAGATCCTAGCCGATAATTCCATCATCTCACCCGGAAGTCAATATATCAATCAACAATCTTATTATTGCATAGCCTTTTGATAGTATCAGAATCCTTGCAGGATATTACTAGCTGATAATCTTGTGTCATCTGTCTCACTTGTTCCTGTCCGGATAGAGAGAGATAGCATTTGTCTGTGATGTTGCAGAGTCATTGTGCATTGTCATAAATCAAAGAGCGAGAAAACACGCTAATGGTGATGTGTCATCGGTTCATTATCGTTTTTGAGACTGTATTATCCAAATTGGAGAGGAATGTATATGAATATTCAAAATAATCTCGTATACGTCGAAATAATCATTGCTATAGTCCTTTATTTATTTGCACGACACAAACACGGTGCGTGCAAAATAACGGTTAGTTTCGCTATACTCGATTGCCTTTGCACTGGTTTTAAACAGGTACTTCTTTCATCTGAGGTTTTAAAATGTCTAACAAAAAGTTCCACTATGCTACGAATTTCTCAGTTCAAGAACTGAGATATCAAGATACAATATATTCCATTTAGAATTGCGTGTAATTATTTCTATTAAACTCAAAATAATGTGAATATAGTCCGTGCCGCCGCCGCGCCGGTCCGACGGTGACTGAGGTGGGAGCACACAATTTTACACAATATGAGGTTGCCATTTTCAAGAAACTAGTACCGCATCTTCCCTTTTTAATTAATCAATGAAACTAAGAGACTTTTTTGGTGTGAGAATTAACCCTTATGGGCCCGTTCATACTAGTTCAATTAAGCAGGTTTTGACTAACCAGATGAGCCCATAGCCTACTCCTGAACTCAAGGATAGTGTTATAGGAATCAGCTATTTTCATTGTTGAGTTTGGCTTAAATCATGGGGCCATGTCAACTTAACATAATTTGCAAGCGTGTCGTTTTGAGAAACTGTTGTTTGCAATGATTGTCCGATTCGAATTGGAATATATAACACTTTAAACCATAATATTATACTGGACTTATAAAACACATGATACTAATACATTCTACAACAGAAAAAAACAAATGACAAAATATCCGCATCATATCCTCAAATCACAGCAACCGAAATAAAAGCAATCCACCAGCATCCGACTGAGATCATCACATTTACCGGAACGACATACACTACACTCTATTCTGTGCCAGGGGTGCCACCGAAGGAACTCTAACTCAATAAACCACCCCATAGCAAGAGATTTATTAATCAATCTCCTAAACGCGTTTTAACTGGGCAAATTGAAAAATTATGTGTCGAAGGTCCTCCCCTATGCGATAGTTTCGGATTGTTTTGATTATAAGGCGATGCAAAGATATTAGTCACTGTCAAGGGCAAGAAGTTTTAGTTCACACAGCAACGTGGATTTACCTACCTACAGCGTGATCGAATTATTTTGGCGTAGCTCAACGAATGTATCTACTACGTACCAAAAATTACGTGGTACATTATTCGAAGTTAACATTATTGTAAGAATCCTCAGGGTTGTTTCTTGTTGAAATCCGTTCCAATCATGATCCCAATTCCTATTTCGATCTCGAAATGAACAAATCTCGAAATCGTTAAAGTAGCTGATTAAATATTATATATGTACACAGTTGAGGCTTTCGACTTAACTTGTTTTACAACCCGTATGCAAGAACAATACTAAAAATAAGGTAAGGTAGTAAGCCAAATACCAGATTTTTGACAGTTTTCCATACAAAATTAGACCAGGGCCGGCCAATAAATTTTACATGTGAGCAAAATCTCTTAGACTGCCGCCGGGCCATTACTACCACCATATTCATAAGGAAATTTATTTTATAAATTGTAAATGAAATGAAATAACACAATTGTATTTTAAATGTTTTTATTATATATAAGTTTTTTCTGATAGTAATTTGTCACACATTGTTTACAATCAAATCAGAAATGTGTTTTGCAGTGAGGGATCTGCCATATTTATTATAAATAAATATGGCATGTGTGATAGAGTTAAAATGTAAGACAGAGGTAGAACCAAACCTGCTTAAAATTTGCATAGCAAGGCTGCGCAATGTTAAAAAATCTTAACCAATTTTTTTTTTTCAGAAAATTTGGCGGACATATTCTAATGTCTAGGCTAGTCACTTTGTAGGCCACGGGCCTGGCTTTTGCTGGCCTTGCCATAAAGTATTGTTCTTGAATAGGGGTGTAAGTTTCTTAAACTTCCACCCAAATCTGATTCTAATCGTGCACTAGTATAGCATTCTAAAGTTCCAAATCGACAGTTAAGGTTTATGAAAAGCATTTCAATTTCCTTCCCTAATATTTGGACCATAAAAGTTTTAATTCTCCCCCTTTAATCGCTTACCCTTTTTATCAATCCACGTGGTCAAATAAAACCGAAGCTTCAATGTAATTTGACCAGCGCAGCGGAGGGACAAACAGGCGGATGCTGCGTCCACGTGTAGACACAGCACTTATTCATCGGACACCGATAACTTTGTTGCTTCCATCCTTCGATCGGAAACTCAACTTAGATCGATGACAACTTGTATAGACTTAGCTAAGTCCATATGGATCCGGGCTAAATTTCAAATCTGTTGCAATGGAAGTTTCGTACCTGACTCGTAGCTCAAGATTGAAATTAGATTGTCTGATAACAAGGTTGAGATAATTGAGTATTCTAGTTAAAATAGGTAAGTAAACATTCGATTATAGGAAATTGTGTTCTTCTTTTCATTAATAACCATTGGTTACAACGATCCCAATTTTTTTATTTAAAATTTATCCTATCAATAAAAAGGCAAAAGTTTGCCATTGGGAAGATACTTAGCCGAAGAGAACGCAAAAGCTACTGAATGGATCGGACTGAAATTTTGCCCTCAAAGATATAATATAATAGAATAATCCACCTAGTGGGAATATACAGGCTATTTGTTATTAAAAAAACGCGTTCGAGAAGCTATACCTACGAGTATACTATGTTAACCAAGTATATCTGAACCTGTCATACTTCTATCTGGATGGTATTGCATGAAAAATACTCGAACTCGAGAAAGCTCTAGACGTCATGCCTAGAACTTTCGGGATGGAGGTAGTCTACAAGCAAAATTAGATTTGAAAATGAGACTTTCGCCCACGAACGAGACTGGGCGCAACGAGGCGATAGATACGTATGAAAGATTCTTGCTTACAACCACTTCTTAGCTTACTATAGCATTGTACATAAATTACACTCCACACTAATAAATGCAAAAGTTTTGATACATGGATACATAGATGGATGTATCTTTGTTGCTTCTTCGAGCCAAAACTACAAACTTTCATTAATGTTGGTCTAGATCAGAACTTTTGCTCGTGCTTCCCGTGTGGTCTCATTTTAATTTGGTTCAGTTCTGACACTGGGATCCATGAAAATCCATGAAAAATCTATAAAAATTGATGTCGGTTTATAGTTTTTTAAAACAACATTAATTAAATCACAAACGTTTAACGGTATAGAAACAACCTTAAAACGTTTCCATAGAAACAACGTATGCGAAGACGTGGGCACAAACAAGTAAGTTATTTTGTACCATAGCAATCACAATAAATAAATAGTTTTGATGATTAACAATTTATCTACGTTGAAAAGCTGGGACACAAAGAAATACACAGCCATAATATAATTGGTAAAATCGAGGAATTATTCGACTAATAAATAACCCTCCACAAAAATACTAATTTCAAATTAATTATTCCATGCAACTTTATCTCTACCACCAAAGCATATGGCTAATCTATTGAAATGCCCGATTGAAACCAGACAAGTCCCTCGAATAATATCACATGTCGCTTTGAACCAGGTGGCCAGATGTGGGATTACGAGTAAACTCAGCTGATTAGTTTGAATAATGATAGACGATTAATTTCGGGGAGGTATTTGAAAAGCATTTGTCACTTACAGGCTATTACCCGCTCTGTCGGGTAGGTGCTGTAGGTAGCTTATTAAAAAGAGACTGGCATGACCAAGGTCGTAGGTAATATCTATAGAAATCTATTAAACTAAAAACTGAGGGCTACTCTGCCTTCTGGCGACGGCTTTAATTCTTAGGCAATTATTGTAGTAAGTTGTATTTGCAGAAGTAGCAGTTTTATCATCAAGATATATTTCCCACGCCTTGATCGATGGTGTGTACCTAGTAAATATACATATATATGTACATTATAGCCCATTAACAATTTGTAAATTGAAATCTTCGGAAAAATGTAAAAAACCTGCCACTAATTCTTAAAAATAATTACAGGTAGAAGATAAATAGGTACTTTGATAAATACATGTTTTTGATATGAGAATGATATTTTTTTTAAAGTAGGGTCTTAAATCTTTTATTAGGTTTATCTAGACACTTATAAACTTTAAACACGCTTAATAAGAAGGACAGTCACACACACCGGCACAGCGGTGTCACCGTCTTGTGTTCTATGAAGAAAATACACTAATCCTGATTCCTGATTTATACAGCCTACATTTTATTTAATCATCACGAAAGCGAAGTCTGAAGCAAGTTTAACTAGGCTGAACCAAGTATACCTAATAAAACAAAAACATTGGGATACGCCCAAACAAGAAAAATTTGACCAGTGATCTGGAAATCGCATCAGAAGAAAAAGCTTTAGAAGATGAACCGAAATATAATCTCCGATCTAGTCATAAATCTTTCAATTTCAATCAGCCTAGTCCTCAAAAAGACTACAATTCGAAATTTCCGAACGAAACCGCAATATTTTCCAATTATACCAAGATACGATTCAATCAATCTAGCTCGGCAAATTAAAAAACAAACGGAGTGGAGCCTCATTCAGGATTCCATCATTTCCGGCGTATGAATGATGGCCGAACGAAGACAATTACCGAGCCAGGTGTCGGCAGACCCAAACATCACGCAATGCTGGACGTATTCAGGATGAAGGAATTTGGAGAATAGAACATTATATCAATGCTACGAAAACTACAAGAAGACCTACGGGAAACCGCCTAAGACAGACCAGAATAGATACTTCTTCTATTACTAGAGTTAAAGGCCAAAACACGCTGCAGGCTGTGGTTTAGTCAAAAGTATTATCAACTTAAAAGCGTGAGAAGTCGCAGACCAAAAAATCAATGGCGAACGAATTCGAAACGGTTCCCTTTACGTAGCGTGTCATTCCAAAGCGAATTACTGATACATACTAAAGAGGTCCATCTGACTCAAGCTCCTGAATCAAGGGGAGCTGAGGGAATGCTATGTTAAAAAAATATGTGTAAAAATTGTGTTAAATCAGGCTTATACAATCGATGATATTTTTTTGGTTGGGTAACTTTTGTATTGAGGTGCGAGATATAAAGCTTTTGAGTTCAAGTTGTGAATATATAATAGCTATTTATGCAACAAGTGCGGAGTGGCATATTATTCACGAGCGAGCGCAGCGAGCAGGTGTAAAAGCCGACATGAGTCGGGAATCATCTTTACGCACATGTATCATACAATGTTTTACTATGTATTGTGCGAGTAAATAAACTGGTCACACTAAACAAGACTAATTGTTATTGTGACTGACGAGAAACTAGCCAAATGGCGGGTTTTTTTTCTTATGCACTTGTGGGCTTTACGTAACTACTTCTGCGCATGTGCAGAAGTCGCCATGTCGTATCGCAAAGAGGTTCAAGAACTTTTCTCACGCAGTGAATACTTTTTGTTTAGGGATAACGGCGAAGATAAAAAAAAAGACGTGTGGCACTCGGGGACTGCCGCGGTAAAGCTATTGCATAGCATTTTGTATCAACTTATGCAATTATAATTTGATATATTTATTTTATTCATGCAGTATTGCTTTTTCTTTGATATTAATTCAAGTTACACTTTTTGAGCGTGGTGACCCTATACACCTATATACTTTCTCATAAACAGCTGCTTATGTTTTCGTCCGATTTCGGAGCAGCTCGTCTCGATTCGTGCGAGTTTCGTAAAGTCGTACAATACGTCTAATCGCACGCACACAACGCCGTGTCGAAGACTGCCGAACTGAAACGACGTTAGACGATGCACGGCCTTCAAGCCACACCTCCTTGCCCGGCGGAGTGGGGAGCGTGAGGTTTTTTCGTTACGGAATTTCTGGATTCGGTCCCCGCGCTCAAGGCCCGCGATAGAAGCTATGCAATAGCTTAAAAAGTTGAAAGTAAAAAGCACTAGTGCGGAAAAGTAGCACTTTCCGCACGATTTGGATCCCTAGTATTCCCTAGGAAACGCACATTTCGAAAACATGCATTGTGAAAATAATTATTTTATAAGTTTTTAAAACCAATAACAGCAGCGGTGCATCTTCACTTCTCTTGGCGTAGCCAGACGGCTTGAAAAATTAAAAAATATTTTTTTAGAACCTTCGAGAACCCCTTCTCGACCTGACTTCATCCATTACAGCGTTGTATTAACGTGGGTGACCAGCGGGGTGGATCAATGGAATATTAATTGCTTTTAAAGAGCCCGCAGGATTATGAGAATAATTGGACTGTTTGACGTCAAATTGTCTGCGTATGTGTTATTTATTCATTAACATTTGTATTGGTTACGGCATATAGGTACTTTTAAGTACAATTTCCCTTCATTTAAGCCCCTTATTTGCTAGGCGTTCTGTGTCAAAGCAGGGTTTATGAATTATTTAAAATGGATTGTTAACCCTCGACGAAAATGGGGTGGTATTTGACACCCACTCATTCAGTTGTTGTTTTTCTACGTCTACCAAAACATTATCTAATTAAGCGCATTAGTTATTCAAAAGAGTTTTGATATACAATCCTGAAATTTTTATGTTTACATGCCTTTTGGAAAAAATATGACTTATTTATCAAAGAATGCCAACCGTTGACCATTTCGGCCCTTTTAGGAGAACAGATTAGGTAAAGGTTGTCAATTATCCCATCAATTTTTTTTTTAAGATTTAAGCGGCATAAAGAATTGGCTGATACCTTCCTACATGGCTAGGCGTAGCTTTCCAGTCATCAAGTGTTCTTGGAAATTGTCTCCATTCTCCAAATGATGCGGATGCTGATTTTATACCATTAAAGTTGTGCATCGGAATCGGAGCGTATGGAGCGTGACAGAGATCTTAAAACGTTTTCTACAATGGTAGAGTATATGTATCTTGAAATCGTGCTCTCGCTGAAGTATACATATGTATATAAAGCGACGTTTGCGCGCGTCACGCACACATTTCACGGCACGATTGACGCATATAAAAGCCTCCGCGTGTTTGCATAACGACCGGTAATGAAAACATTTTTTATATTATTCTTTTACTTTTTGTTTGCCGATCGTGTTTTACTTTGTGTGGATAAGGTTATAATCCAGTTATTCTCTATTTTCTCTATACATCACCTACCATATTTCTTTGTTATACATTTACGGGGCCCTTACCTGGGAGAGCCACATAGACAAGATATGCGGGAAGATAGGTAGCGCATGTTTCGCGCTCCGACGAGTGGCTCGTGGCTCGAACTTGTTACTTTGCCATAGTTCACTCAGTGCTTCAGTATGGTGCTGAGCTATGGGGGCGCGCTGCTGACTGGGAGCGTGCCTTCCGGATGCAAAAACGAGCCATACGCATCCTAGTTAACATACGACGTGACGTCTCCGCCAAACCACATTTCAAAGAACTAGGCATACTTACGCTGCCCAGCATTGTACTAATGCAAGTGGCGGTGTATGTTCGTCTGAACCTAGGTTGTTTCATGAAAAACGGCGACACCCACTCGTACGGGACGGGGAACGCAGGAAAGCTCTCAAGTATCGCCCGCTCCCTCACGAAATCCTCAAGGTTGACTCACGTTATGGGCCCGGCAGTATACAACAAACGCCTGATTCTGTCACAATTGATAGCACTCTAGCTAGCTTCAAGTTCCGCCTGAAACGTTGGCTTATCGAGCAGAATTTTTACTCTGTAGGAGAACTAGGTACTCGAAAAAAAGGAGACTAATTCTTATACTTAATTAATTCTTATATTTAATATTTGTTAACTTTTATTTTTATATAGATATTTTTTAATAATTTTCTAATACAAAGAACACATCCAGAACGCCTTGAACAAATATCTGCAGAACGTACAAATATTTTTCCGAGGCGGGAATAGGTCACATAGTTCGTCGTATCATCTTTTGCAAACCAGCATCTTTTGTAATGTAAACCGCCTATTAGAGTCGATGACTCTTAAAACAACAAAACAGTTTGGTTATTTAACTAAGTAATGCAAACTAAGGTCAACCACTAAAATATCGTTATCTTGACTCAAACTTAATCTTATCCATTCAAATCTTTCCTGACTTTTCCACATTTTCCCCTCACTAGTTTCATAATCGCGCGCACCTGTCACGCCGTCGCTACATCACTGACCCGATGTGACATATTGTTCAAATTCCGTGAATAATATATTTAAACTCTCAACATTTACCTTTACATTACTCAATTTGAGTTGATGTGAAAAGGAAACTTACTACAAAAGTACACTTGGATTCTGGTACATATCAGACTTAACTTTTTTGTTGTTTTCATTGTGTGTTTGCGATATAAGAACGAGTAATTCCAAGGCTCGCGTTAACATTAAAATCGATTTATATTATTGTCGTATACAAGTCAGTACCTTCTTAGTTGATATGACTTGAGTTCCTCCACAGAAGAAACAACTTGCAGAAAGAAGCCAAGCGCAGTGTTTCAAGTCCCGCGCATGGACAGTGACTGCGATAGAACACAATATACTGTCCCATGCCCCTTAAACTAACCAAAAACATTAAATCATTTGATCAATAAAATTTTCGAGCTTACGATACAACGATCAAGATATAACAGCCCCGGCTTGTTCAGTAGATTCCGGACAGTAATGCACTAAGCTTTCAAGTCAAACCATAGCGTAGGTTACGGTTTGTCTTGGAAGCTTAGCATAGAATATATCCAAACAGTTTGGAATTTGCTATGAATCGTGAAAAAGCAGCACGCAACCACATCATAACAGGCGTGGGTTTAATTGGCACAGCAAAAGCCATAGAGACACGTTTTCAATTTGTCCATAATCCTCGTCCTTTAGAGCTCTACCTTTGATGATGGGGTGAAAGGATGCTTCATTAGTGTTTATTTTCCATGGATGGTGATGGAATGAAAACATTTCTATAAATATGAAAATTTGGGTCGAAAGAGATTGAAAAATAGGTTGTATTCTTGTTAATTCGGAACAAGTTGTTTTAGACCTTCGTGATACATCGTCGGCCGCATCTTTGCTTTCCATCAGGTGAGATTGCGGTCAAACGAAGGTATATTTCTGAATTCAATAGTTCTGGAGTAAAAATTAACAAAAGTACAGCCAACTGTCCAAACTTTCGCATTTATAATTTTAGTGTGATGTGATTAGTGTAAAGTTTGGTAGGTAATTTAAAATGTGCCTTGTTAAAGCGTTCTTTGTGTTTAAAAAGCGTGCATTATAATCAATTTTTCCTCTAACTATATTTTTTTTGGATACTAGGGATAGCAATGTTGAAACATTTAAGTATACCAATACTTTTCGAAGTATTGGTTTTACAGGCTTGCAAAAATTTTCAAACACGTTTACTAAAAGTGGTCTTACAAACTTTAATAGCATGCATGTAGACATTTATCATGAAATCTCTCTAGCAACGGTTATCTCCCCTAAACGCCGGGAGATGGGTGCGAATGTTTTTTATTTGATTTCTCATCCAATTTGCTTTCCCCAGAAGCGACTGGCATCGAGGATTACGTTTTATTATACACCTCGCGAGTAATAAAGGCGTGGTTGAGCTCGATTATGGAGATAGCATCGCAACACATATATAAATTTTCTGAGATATATTAACTACTATCGTCTGCTAATGGTTTCGTACTTTCTGTGCGTTCTGTGAGAAAAAAAACACGTACCTACATTATTACTCCAAATTAAGATGAACATCCTATCCAAATTTACTAGCCGATTTGTTTAGTAGCGTTGCCTTCGCCCAAATACCTGAAAAGTTACCAAATTTTCGTCTCGTATCATATAGGTAGGATCTGTATCTAGGAATATTGTCTTAGTATTACCTACCCTATAATATCTTTTATTGTAACTTATGTAAGAAACGAAGGAAAAAGAAAGATCACAATCCAAAAAAGTTATAGGCAATAAAGGAGCGTATTACTTTTGTTTACGTTGTTCAAGTCGTCTTCCATAATTAAATCTAAGTTTAAATGAAAAGATAAATGAAATAAAACCAAAACAAATAAAGAAACACACTCATTTTCAAGCCCATCTTCTAATAGAAATAAAGCATTAATTGTACAGCTCAGTCGGTTCTTTGATAAATATTCAGAGATACATCTTGGAGCGTTGATTACGGGCTCAGGTGCGCTCGCGATCGCAATGTGAGCCTGACAATTACATAGCGGAGCGGCGGCATGTGTGGACGCACTAAGCTTGGGGATCAATTCTTATGACAAGACTGATTTCTTATGTCAAGACTAGACTGACTTTAATGAGTGGGGCTGAAGGTTAGATAAATCTAAATCCGATTCGTTCTAATAGACAGCCAAAGAGAAAAAGAAATGACGAGAGCTAAGATGACTGATAAAATACTTGCCTCTAAATTAAGCAAAATCTAACCTGAATAAAATAAAACATAAGTACAGGCACTTCATACAAATAAAAAAAAGTTAAACACTATAACCCGACTACGTAAAAGTTGTAAACAATCGTTCTCTAATCGGATAATTTTCAATCGGTAATATTTATTTGGAACATCATTGAACGCTTGTTTATAACTTGTCTTAGTCGGGTTGTAGTTTTCAACTTTATTTTATTTGCCACTTTTTAGTAATGTAGTTATTATCAGTAGATACTGATAATAAATAGGTATTAACTGCGCTGCCACACGGGCATATTTCCTAACGTTGGAATTTTCAACCCCCTCTTAGATCCCGACATCTCGTTACATCCCCGATTTGTCAGATGTCACCTAGCCATATAGCCACCAGCATGCTGAGATGAATCAAACGATACGTCATTTGTTATAATCTGACTTGTACGTGGGAACATAAAATCGACTACATACATACAAACAAACATGGGGTGTCAACCTCATAAACCTCTTCCGTTCGTAGTCGGGTAATTAATAAGACACATGCAAAAATAAACAAAAAAGATACTGCGAAAGACACCTTACGAATAATTGCTTCGAACTTAAATGTGAGATACTCAAAGTATTCATTATGTTTACATCCTCATTGGTAAGCGATACTGCACTGACTGTATAGCATTATTTAAATTATTTCCAGAAACAATTTGCAGTGAAAGTTCCAGGTTAAAAGCAATACAGAGTAATAACTTGATCGATTGACCAAGATAACAAGTCCAATGGACTTACTCGATAAAATATTGCAGGTTTTTATCTTAAAATTCGGAGGCGAAACATTGGAGTGCTAATTAGGTTCTTCGATCAGAATGTTAATCTCTTCATTGGACCCGTTTTAAATAAAAAGGTAGATTTATGTAATCTTACAATAATTGGTTTTATATTGATAACATACACATGAATTGCTACTGGCTTTAATAAAAAAACTCAATCAAGGACCTTTAAAATGAGAATTCATTTGATAACCTCTAAATGACATAACTACAAGTTGTAAAGGCAGACCTTTTTAACTACCTACTTCTAACCAATCAACTATTAGAAGTGAATCTCCTTTGAAAATAGTTAGTGTATCGTGTAGTACAGTCGTAAAGCCAATAAAACTACATCACATTATTAAAATCATCAATTAACTGCTTGCGTGAGATGAGAACTACCTAGAGTTGGTCAATGAAATACAGTGGATAGTAAATTCCCTAATGCACGGAATCATAAAAGCGGTGATGCATACAAGCTCAGCTGAGCGTATCAAGAGGATACTTCGAATCATCACGGCAAATCGTGAGGGGTGAACTCTGAGAATGGTAGAAATGACGTAATGATTACAGAACAAAATATTGGAACATCTAACATAAGGGTAACACCACTTGCATTCGAAGAGGATGCGGTTGACATAAACTTGTCAGGAAATGTCACGGTTGGAAGATAAGACTCTTGGCTTAAGGACAGTTTTCACGAGCACAAGGCTGTTTGAATAGGAGACTGTGTAACGCTTGGATTATCATACGATTTGAATGAAGGGAAAGAAAGCGGAAAACCAAACGACAAAAGCTAGGTAGGTACTTATCATGTTGAAGCCCTGCATAAAAAAATGTTGCAATAAGATTTAAATACGAAAGTGTTCTTTTGTTTTTACAAGTTGTAAAACTGTTGGTCTGACTGGAAAGATTAAAAACTACTGCATTTTATTACGTTTTAGTCCCCCTTAAAATTTGCGACAGCTTACATTCTGTCAAGATCAAGACTCATTATAAGCCCACAGTTTCACAATTTTACGCTGACACAATCCAATCAGGCAAATAATAATCCACCAAGAAGCTTACACCAGCCTATTGACATCATTTACATAGAACCATTCAATGCATTCAAAGCGGTCAGCGATGCCTTTGTTCTCATCAAACAAGTAGAGTACTCCCATCAAAGGTACGTTTATGTTTAATCCCCCGTTAGGTCGCAAATTGAAACCGCCATCGATATACCCCAGCCCTCAGAATCCAAAACATAACGGCACATGCGATACGAGATCAAAGTGACAATGCAGGGAGGGTGAATTTGTCTAGGTTACTCTTGTGGATCCCTAAATGTACGATGTGTCAGGAACAAGGATAGACATTAAATACTGAACTGGAACGATTGTGAATTTGAACTCCGTTGCCCTGTTTAAGGTCCTAGTCCCATGAATGTGGAGTTAATGTGCAAAACTAGAGGCAGAGACTCTTTGTAAATGAATTTCCTTTATCAAGCGGTGATAACGTGTCTTCAATTAATAACTACGCGTTGTGGTATGATTATTTTAACCTAATGCTTAAAGCCGTTCTCGAGCCCAAAGTAGAAGGCATCACTAAGCAAGAAACAATAAAATAAATGATATATGTACCTTGGTTCTCGATAAAACCCAGGCAGGATAATCAATTCGTTTATTTTGATAGATATAAATGACCATGTCTACAAACACTATGGTTTTGAGGTCCTCATCCCCTGATGAGGCATTATAATTATGCCTCAACATTGTTACAATTATTGTTAGAATGATAGCAAAGAACCGTTTCCAGAAGCCATAGCTCTTCGACCACACTAATAAGTGCGGCGACACCGCTCGTCATTACAACGCCGCGCCGCAATGGAGGGTGCACTGTATTTATATATCGGAAATATGCTTTAACCACCTGCGTCAAAGGCATTCTGCAATCTGAGTTACAAAGGGAGAAAGTCGCAATATAGATAGATATAGGGGACTCCCTATTTGTCCATTTCTATTGATGTTTGGCACGGGGCGTGATAAAAACTGGTAATTGAAATTCACAACTCATATCTCGAATATTACCGTAGCTCAATCACAAAAATATTAAACTAAAAACAAAAGCAAAACAATCATTATCTGATATTCTGAGTTAGTTCTCTGGAGAGTATTATGATGTTGAATTGTTTGATTGATAGAAATTCAATTTTCTGTACTTTGGCCTAGTTAGTGAATCGTTTCCACGCAAAGGCATGTAATTTAGGATAAGGTGAGTATTCTCTTTGTAGCTCAAAAATATAAATAGGTACGCAGAATAATTAGTTCAACCATGGTATAAATACACCTGGTATAGCACTCCGAGACTTCACGTCACGTGTTTGACACCTTCTACGTCATCGGTTAACAACTGATTTATGAAATTTTGGGTTCATTTTGACTTAGGGATATTTTTTAGAGTTGGTAACCGATGACGTAGAAGGTGTCAAACGTCATGTCTGGAAGTTCTATTCCTGGAGTTAAATGATCATGAAAATTCTTTATTCCATGCTCATTAGTAGTAAAATTATATAGTGGACGTGGATATATTTGTCGAATGCATAAATATAGCTTCCGTGCAATTCAACCATATTTGAAGGCGACATAGTGCCGCTTGTCCACCGAGACTTTGAATTTGAATTTTGTCAGAAGTATTCCCGTCTGTGATAAGATCTGCAGATTCCTCTCGTCAGACGTGGTACACATATCATCGCGGTAACAACTCATAACATATGATTTGCAAACACGTCTCGTCCTCATGCAAATGTTGCGTTACATCTGTTTCATTTACTCTGGATTTTGCGAAACTATTCGCTTTCGAGTTCAGTTTTGAGTTAAATTTACTTAACTAAGTACGTAGAATTCTTTGGTTTCTTCTGCTGGTTTTTTTTTCTACAGCCTATACTGGAAGCAGGCTTCCCCCTGATAAACGCCTTATTGATCTTTGTAACTGGGGGGCCAATAATCCCGCTTGCGGATAAGTGATCGCAGTTTGGTGGCAAAATTGTTTTGCAGGAAGCACAACTGGCACACACTGCCTGGTAAAAAGTTTTAATGTAAAACATGGCGATTTTTTCAATTTTGTTTGATGTAGTTTTCAATTTTGATATAAATTGTGAACTCTCACTGCTTATAAATTATTGAATTGTATAATCATTTGATCTCATGGGTTTATTTAACTTTACACATTTATCTTGTTTCAACTGAAACCTACAAATGTTTGAAACTGTCGCCCAAACTGAGCGATGGCGCATTGAGCGATGCGGGCTTTATAGACTGCTGTATTGGTATAGGATGTTTCAACGTTGTTTTCACACATTGCTTCTACCATTAACTGTTATAAATTTAAAGAAAAAAACCAATTATAAAATGGTGAACTGAAATCGATTTTCCATCTGTACAAATTTGTTAGTAACGGTCAATGTTTTAACTTTGTTTCTAACTAAGGAGGTGACGACGGGCCTAGAATGGATGAAGCTTAGTTATTTTGAATCTTTATCTGAAAATATCGATAATATGTATGAGAAAGACCTTGTATCCGGTTTAGGAGGCCTATGCCCATACCTTACAGTCATACGTGTTATGTCGGGATATATCCTAAAAAAGGTAAGGTTAGGTTAGTTAAGGCTTTATGAGAAAATTTGCGAAAGATTTACGAGAACTGGTAGTTACGGTGGACAAGCGAGCCCGCATTGCCGATGAGATTTCTCTGTATGTAAATAACTTCGCGTTTATTTACCACTTTTTAAGTCATTCCTGTTTCAACGGTTTTTGTTTTTCTGTTTTTACTTTGGTTTTCAGCACGTGTTTATGAGTTACCAAGGTAATGAGTTTATATTTGCTCCCATCTGAAAGAATATAAAATTTTTTTTTACTTATGGTTTTGTAATTATCACTAAACCTCGCTATGACTCATATTTTTAGTACCTATCTACAAAGTTGTAGTTTAAGTTTAGACTTTTTTGTAATCACTGAACAAATTTAATGTAATCCCTGTCTTCATAAATAAAATAGCCAATTCAAACCGAAGGTAAAATCAAAAAACGCGTCAGTTTTGTTAATTTGCTGAGCATCGGTTTTACTTCTTTTAAAGAACTTTATAGCATCTGTCATCACATCCGTAGTGCGTTCTTTTAACAGTCATCTGTTTCCCAATTTGTGGATATTAATGGCTTATTTCACTGTTTATCCCAAAATTAGTTACCTTAGGGACTGCCAAAGCAGCTGACTGCGGCTGCTAATTGTTTTCTTGTCAGGATCCAGATGTAGAGCCGAGAATATTGTTCATCAATTCCTGTTTACAATAGTTGGGGTGGGATAGGGACAGGAATTGCCGTTACTATGAAGTTCATTTGTTTCTAGTGATCATGTTTTTAGATTACCTTTTTTCTTTTAATGGAATAGACCTTCGTTTGACCGCAATCTTAACTTGATGGAAAAGGATGATGTGGCTGACGACGGCGTGACGACCTATTCTATCGTATAAAGCCAAAACACTGTATTTTTAAAACACTCATTTTGAGATAGTGGCGTTTAAAGATTTTTTCTTTATTTTTTTGTTTTTGGAGTTCCTAATGTGATTTGATGTTTGATACCTATCTCAAACATGAGATATTATTAGTGCCGTACTAGCCAAATTCATTTTGGTATAATTAATAAAGTAGTTAATTAAAAATATAACAAAACCTGTTTTGCTTTATTAATTCTGATTGAATTTAAGTTCCTTTGTAAAACTGAAACACTGTATTGCAGTATACATTGTTTTGGCTTTATGAGACTACAAACATAAATACAATGAATTACACTGTATTTCTTTAAAAATTATACTGTATGTATGTACTGATTATTATTTTAACTTTATAACAATTTTGAAGGTTCTGATGAAATAAAAGAACATTTTAATTAATTATATTTATTTTATATTATTTGTATCAGGAACATAAAATGTAAAAGACTGGCAGTCATTGAATATTAAAATTAACAAAAGTAGGAACTAAAAAATCAAATCAGAACTTTTTTTCTTAAACATCAAAATCAACATTTGTAGAAAGGTCTTGGACATCAGATACTACGAGATTCTCATAAAATATTCGACGTGATTGTGGCATACTTTTGCAAAGTTCAATTAACTCTTTTTTTTTATTTCGTTTACTCCTCTTGGCTGCGATTCTTTCTCGACGTTATCAAATAAATCACTATCATTTCCTAATGTTAATCTTTTTCTTAAATCTGACTCGATTTTTTTCTTTAAAAATTTATTTCTTTAAATTCTCCATTGTAGTCATTTTTAGCTAATATTGATAATTGACCTCTTCTAAATTCAATTACTTTTAAATTTTGTAGGTTCCAGCCTTTAGGATATTGAATTTTTGAATCATTGGCAAATAAAAACATATAGCTATGGTCGACCACGTCTACTTCCAAATTTTTTCGGGAGCTTTTTATCTTATCAACAAAGTCGTCAAAATCATATTCTTCTCCGGAAGAAGTTAGTTTTCTTGCAATTGCAGCATGCACTGCATCTGCAGCCATGTAAGTGTGACCAGGTTCAAAATATTCCAGGACGATTTTATCAATTGAAGTGCTTTTATCATTAATCATCCGTATTAGTGTTGAAAGCAATACTTTATTTTTGTTCTGTGCATTACAGTTGTCTAAAAAGAAATAAATATTTTTTTTGTCACGGCAATGTTTTCTCAAAACGTGAACAAATGTTGAAGCGATGTTGTAAGCTTTTCTGCTTTTCGCCTTCATGCCAAACTACACATATAGCTTTTTTATTCTTTCCCGGAGGTACAAATGACTCGTTGAACAAAACAAGTTTTCTGGAAAAATAGCTATCTTTGATGTCAATTATTGGCATACATATAGCCTTTTGCATGTCCACCGTAAATAAAACCTCTTTTCCTTCAGATAAGTCACAGATCTCTTCAGCTGCCTGAAAATCTCGCCTAGAACTTCTTTTATTTTCGAGATGTTGGCCAAAATTTAGACAATTAGGGCAGTTACATGGTCTAGGTTTATCTTTGTGTTGTTCTTCATGTTGTCTGCATTTTGTACAAATATCTTGTGGTTGTGATGATGTTGATAAATAAGTTAAAAAAGTTTTTTAATCATTTCATGAAAATGTGGCCAGCTGCAAATCTTCATATTGTTTTCTTCACTTTAAAGTGTTTATAGATGTCTGAAAATGTTACACCAACCGGTAAATATTTTCTTTTAGGTGGCATGCATTATATTGTAATGAGAAGAAACTGGATTGTATCTTAATATGAAACTTTCCATATCCTTTTGGTATTCTTCAGAAAACGCAGTAGTAGGTTTGCGGCCACCTCTTGAATCAGGGGCTGCGCTAATATGAGGGTGCTTATTACCAATAAGATAGTTACTTTTCAATACAGATTGTACGGCTTCATCATTATTAAAGCCCAAGGTATGCAAAAAGAAAATTTTACACACTGGAATCTTGTTCAACGACCACTTTAAAGTATTATTTCTTCGAGACTGCCGTTTTGCGCGTAATGTTGGCACTCTTTCCACTTGTCGAGATATAAAATCACGGCGTCGTTGTCGATCTACATTCCAAAACTGTTTCCATATTTCTTCTCTTTCATCCTGCGTTATTTTTACGGAGCACTCTTTGGCACACTTACATGGTCCTAAGATAGGATGTTTATCCCGTTGATTTTGGATCATGCTGGTCGGGTCTCTTGCTCTCTTCTTTTTCCTAGGCGGATCTTCTTTTGACGTGTCAGATATGGATGATTGTGATGTATTCAGCATGGCAGACATAGGAGAGATATTAGTCTTATTTTCTACTGGGAGTGGTGAACAAACTATTTCCGTTGACGATGAACTCATGGGAATGATGTCAGAACTAATTACTTCTACATCTTCAGCTGAACTAAATGTTTTGGATGAAACTATCATTTTTTCAGGGACACTTGCGGGCACGATCACTTCAGAGCTAATAATATGGATCCTATTTTCGCGTAAGGGTTGGATGCTTCCATCGATAGTCAAAAGCAGATTTTGGTAATTTGGAGCCGGTTTTGGTGAATGAACCAGAGCAACTGTTGTAATTACCTTGGTGATAGAATTTTCAACATCCGAGGTTTCATCCTCCAAAGTTTCACTTTGGATCTTCGGGAACTGCTGATTTTGTTGACAAGGCAGCAACTCTGTATATTCTTTTTTCTGTTCGCGAACTTCTAAGATACAGTCTTGAAGTAAAGATTCATTCAAAGGCACCATCGGTACGGGATTTATGTCACGTAAATCGAAATCACATATGACGTGAGCTCCGCTTCCCTAGTTCTAACACGACTGAACGCGTCGATGGCAAAACACTGTATAAAATGTGCGCGAAAAATCTTGTAAAGTCAAGACACCGTAAGAATGAATATGGTGTTATGGAATAACAAATCGTATAAATTAGAAGATACAGGTGTAAATCGCAGTTCAGAAACAAAGCTACAAACACCTATTTCTTTATTTTTAAGGCACAGGGTGTATGTATTAGGCTGTCAGAAAACGAATAAGCGCTATAGCGACAAAACACTGTATGTGACTTTACAGTGTCATGGTTTTACACGATAGTATTGTAGAACTAGTTTCTTACCACGGCTTCGCATTCGTTTATCCGGGATTTAAATCTTTGCTATATTTCAGAAAGACACGGGTAGTTTCGTCATGAAGAAGAAACAAAAATCTATCCAATTTAATTTAAATATAATAATGTAAAAATTATATGCTTGACAATAGGATTTGTAACCTGTAAAATTGCCTAATATAGACGTTTGTAGAACAAAATCAAAATTTTGCTCATTAAGAATCAACCGTCCATAAGGGCCACCACAAAACTCAAAGGCGCTCCCATTCTGCCTTTCACTGCCTTCAACTTCACTTCACCGTGACGTCACGAGTCACATGGCTCCCGAATACACCCGAAGTTCGAACATAACAAATGATCGTTCCACATCAATTTGTCTGGAAGTCGTTAAAATCGCGTTTCCTCAAATTAATTTCTCCCCTCCCCTCTCAGGCGATAACCAGAAATATGGTTGTTATACACATTATGCTTTTGATAGATGCAGGGTAAAAAGTCACGTCGGATTTTAGAAAAATCATGTTGGCTTTGGTGTTTATGGTTGGCGATTTTTCCTGGATTTATGGAGATTTTTGTTCTTTTCTGCAAAAATCTGAATATCCATGAAACACAAAACAACCAACATAACAAAGCTTTTTAAAGAAGATATCGTATATATTATGTATGTTCTGTGTGGTGCCGGCGGCATAGAATTTGCACCACCCCTACTCTTCCCGCGGGTGTCGTAAGAGGCGACTGAACCTGACCTAATGGATATTAACCGGGAGCAGCAGCGCCTCCTGTTGAACAATTGTGTCGCCAAACTGTGATCCTCAACGCATGCCTAGCGTGAGGATGGACATTCCCCCCTATAAGATATCAGCCAATAAAGGCGCTCAGGGGGAGACCTGCGTCCAGCAGTGGACCAATATAGGCTGTTGAAGTTGAAATTAAAGAGGTTATGTATTATTATATATTCATTCAAAATGGATAAACCATAGGTATATAATATATATTATATACCTATGGTTTATCATTCAAAATGGATAAACCATAGGTATATAATATATATTATATACCTATGGTTTATCCATTTTGAATGAAGCATGTTTGTAAACAAAATACGACACAAATAACAAAATCTCACTTGCTTGGCGTCGAGTTTCAGATATAATTGTAAGCAATTTTTATTGAAGGGAGGATCTAAAATCGACAAGTTGTGTAAATTACGTATAAAAGAACTAGGACTTGACTTAGGTTAAGTATAGGCGGTTTGTTTACGTTTATGCTTCATTCAAAATGGACATGGTAGGTATAGGTAAGATAAATATAACTTCTAAATAATACAATCTCAATAACATAATGCATCATACATCATACTTGAAGAAGATTCAAAGCAAGAATTTCTTTTGAGATTCCTTTACTTTCACCCTAAACACTACTACAGTCCTACTATAAAAATTCGAATCTGTTGTTTTTCTATGAATTTTGCGTTTCTAATTTGAATGTACGATATTGTTGAGCGCGAAAGCCATCCTTGACTCCATTATTTCACTGTTTTGAACTATAACTAGGATTAGTCTTTAATTAAAATTAAGATTGATACATTTATGTTTTACCGGACTTTATAATAACAATCAAAAACTTAATTGAATAATTTGGAGTCGACGATACAACGACGATACGAAACAATTAAAATATTAGATCACCAATTAAATTTAAAAGATTTTTGTCATTTTATAATAAAAAATTGGCAGTACATGGTGCATGTACTGAACTAATGCATAAACTAATATTAAAACCTAATCTGTACACATGTAACATATGACCTCCAATGCCAATTTGTGGAATCAAAGACCCCATGCGAGCATGCGAACGCGTTTCGAATCTAGTTCAATTCGAGAGTAAAAAGTAGCAGGTGGATTTACTCCCCTGCCAAACTTCCAACACCATTTGAAATTCATTCTTCACTTCGTGTGACGTAAAAATAGCGATATATACCAGTATAAATTATGCACCCTCGATGCATTAACGACCCCCTTTGATATTTTAAAGGTAAATAAATGCGTGAATTGGGGTAAAGCGTTATTGTGTAATAGAGCAGTGGGTAATCAGAAACGGTGATTGAATAAATGTTGGTAAACTGTTTTGAAGGTGATCTTTAAGTTGGCAAGTGGATAATGATAAAGGTACGGTGATAAGGTGATAAAGGCATTGTTATTATTTTTCCACGAGATAACTCTCAGAACAGAACTTTTGGGTCTATTAGACATTGATGTGATAAGTTCCTTAATATATGATTTAAAGATAGAGGTTTAATGAGGATAATAGATATCTAACTACCTACAAAATAAAAAACTAATTTAACCCATTAAATTTAATTAACCAACATATAGATGACAAATTATGAACTTGAATTTCTATGAGCAACGCCAGAAATATTTATTTCGCAAACGAGTATCATACCAGAATGCTTATTGTTGCCTCTGTTATTATGAGATTTAGATTTATATGGATAGGTTCTGTGTATATTGCTATTATGTAAGATCAATATATCAAACACATAACCTGTCCAGCTACTATCGATCGATTACAATCATAACTCAGGCACATATTCATCCCACTTCTGATGACGTGCGATGTATCTCCAACGTTCATTGTCCCCTCTTGGCGCCATCGTCCCCCACCTTAGTTCTCTTGCTGAATCATCTTCGTCTAATAGAGTGTAAATTTATTTATCTATCCAAGGATTCTTATCTGCGAGGCAGTTGGTTTTATGCGGATATAATTATCGGAAGCATTTCTTTAATCTAAATAAAGCTTTACACACATATTTTCAAACAAAATGCGCCGTAGGCGTGTCTCTGAAATTCAGAGGAAACTTAAAGGAAATAATATGACAGATTTTACGACGACCCTTCGAAGGATCCCAAAGAAAGATCAGATGACCTTACCCAGGTAAATTTTATAATATAATTAACACTTTCATGGCTCAAGACGCACATCTTCCACTGCACCCTCTTGTACAGTAAATGCGTTAAGCTAGTCTTAAATAAATCGCTATCATCATTTAAACATCTCATACAATTTTATTCACAAAATATCAACGCGCTTCATACCTCCGTTCCGCATGAGCACTTGAAAAATGACAACTCCTGATTTGTAAGGAAAGGTCTGCCATTAGCTCATCAAGAGGCATTGAGGGTAGACCTGGCGGAAACAGCGGGTTTGATGAATAATCTGTCAGACTGTCATTATGATTGTAAATCTCGGAAGGTAAATGTGGCGTTATTTTTGGTTTGCGCATAATTTAGTTTTATCCCTCTTTCTTTTACTCAGACAAAACCTTTATATTTTCGGCAACCATCTCGGTTGGTTTCATTTGTCGCCCTGCTATTTCATTTTTCAAACAAAATCATAAGAATAAGCGCTAGGTACCTACATGCACACATGCATTAATCACCAATCCGGCTGTCAAGCGTGTAGGTTATGGTAAAATATAGTAAAGAAAATAAGCCCTTTTATAAGGAAGGCAAGTTCAGTCATGGTCCTTGAATTTCGTCAGCTTTCATTTCTCTCGAAATCTTAAAAGTTATTCCGCTCCCAGCTCCTAACTACAAATGAGCTACTAAACTATTAAATATCGATAGTTTGAACTTTAAACTGACCTGACATAACACCATAAATTACAGCGAAAGTTTCTTGGATGCCCGGAAAGGCCATGGCGCCAAGCTTAACAAGACTTCCCGAGGCAAATTCATTTCAGCCAACAACAAAACTACAGGAAGCTAGTAATAAATATGGCATTGCCCAAGACAACAATGGTAAAGTCCTTAGTTGCAGACTCATGCGAAGCAATTAGAGAAGCTTTAGCTGACACTTCCTAGAACTAACTAGACGTGCGGCTTCCATGGTCTAAGTTAAATGGTAGGTAATGGGCAGTGTCTACAGACATTGATAGATAACTATAGTTACAGCATCTATCAATAGGTAGTTTGTTATTAAGAAGTTGAGTGGTGCTAGCTCAGAATCTGCACCACTCCAACTCTTCCCGCGGGTGTCGTGAGACTAAGGCGATTATGGGATATCTACCGCGGGGCGGACAGCAGCACCTCCTGCAGAATTATTCTACCACCGAACTGCGATTCCCAACCCGCATGCCCGGCGTGGGAATTATGGGCAGTATGAAATAGTGAGATAAACGCCAATAAGGCGCTTATCAAAGGGAGGCCTGCGTCCAGCAGTGGACCAATTCAGGCTGTTGAGGAGGTTGAGGTTTTAAGGAACAAGACACAAAATGTTATCGGCAAACATTACTTTCAATGATAAGAACCAAGACAAAGCAAGAGCGAACGTTTTCTATACCTACGTAATATATCGTCGTATCTGCCACATTGTCACTTACTGCAATGCCATAGGGGAGATTGTGGTCAAACGAAAGTCTATTTGCGATAAAAATATAACTTTCTACCTCCGTGTCAATACAGTCACTGCAAAAAAGTAATTAATAGTAATTCGTTGGAGAAAGATTAACTAAGTACTTACAGCATTTAATGCCTCCTGTTCATGTAGGCTGAGTTTGTATGATGCATCTGAGCCAACCAATCTTGGTGTAGACCTGTAGACAGAGAAAACAACATTGAACTTTATTTCTCAATGATAGAGACAGCAAGAATCATATTGTAGAAGAAGACAATAGAAACGATGCAGTAGTAGGTCAGATCAGACAATTAAGGCGCATACACTAGTGAAAGTGGCGCCGCCACCTATTTTATCTTATTATAACGTTTAACACAATGATGAATTTTTCAAACTTCCGGTGTTAATAATAATAATATGATATTAATTAATTTTGTTTTATCAAACTACACATAAACCGACGTAATTTTTTTTATGTTTTTTCATTAATTTTCATGGATCAGTTTTGACAATGGGTGTCAAAACTGAACCAAATCAAAATGAGACCACTCAGAAAGCACCAGCTCGCATATAAAAAAAGAATCATGAAAATCGGACGTCAAAAGTTTTGAGGTAATAAAAAAAAAATCAGTCGAATTCAGGATCTCCTCCTTTTTTGATGTCGGTTAACAATATAGGTAGCGCTGTCATATTGGCTCGGATATGCGCCTTAAAAAACAAGTCATAATGCTGTGGGAATTTTCCGACATGTCCCACTTCCACAACGATATTTATAAATATAATTTTGATTAACTTTGACGTATTTGTATGGTTTGACAACTCACTATAGTTTGTTAAAGATGCGCGGGACACTGATATTCCATAGATGATTGACATTTCTAGAGTCAGAGTCAGAGTCAAATCGATTATTTCTTTAGACTTACAAAATAAGCACTTAGACAAGTCAAATTTTTACTAGGTATATAAAGAGCCTGAGTTAGGATAGTGGTGGAAAAAATATTTTAGTTTGTTAACTATACTAAAATAAAACAAGAACTATATGAGTCAACGGTTTGTATTACATGACATGTAATTATTAATATGGTGCACAACCCATGTCAATGTCATCGTCATCGCTCTTAATCAGACAAATTGTCAAATCGAATATCGCGCTCCCAATCTCCACCTATTGTTTCTTTTGCGTTTAGTGAAAACAATACCCCTACTTTACTGTCACCATTATCTTGAGAAACACAAGTATAACATTGGTGTCTATTCAAATATTGCCAAAACTAGATTAAACTAATTATTCAAATATTGCCAAAACTAGATTAAACTAATCATTCAAATATTGCCAAAACTAGATTAAACTAATTATTCAAATATTGCCAAAACTAGATTAAACTAATTATTCAAATATTGCCAAAACTAGATTAAACTAATCATTCAAATATTGCCAAAACTAGATTAAACTAATTATTCAAATATTGCCAAAACTAGATTAAACTAATTATTCAAATATTGCCAAAACTAGATAAAACTAATCTGACAGGACTAAAAATGATGCCATCCTTATTATTTTAATCGTTATGACAGGTACAGCGACATTGTTAATGCTGTCAAATTAGTTTAGTTTAGTTTTGGCAACCTCTGAATAGACACTATCTTGCGTAAATTTTGACGGAATAAAAAAACGGAACTTCATGCGCGATCACTACGTGGTGTACGTCAACGTCAATGTCCCATGTCTCGCGTCTCGCTCACGTCCGTAGGTGTTGACCCTCTGATACCCTACACGTGTCCTCTGGGTGGTGCTAAGAGCGGTACCCTCTGGTGGTAGGCTTCGGCCGTGGCTTGTGTTGTTGATACATCGTCGGCCGCATCTTCGCTTTCCATCATGTGAGATTGCGGTCGAACGAAGGTCTATTTCTGATAAATATATATATATATATATATTTAACAAACTGTAATCATAATTGAGCCAGGTAATTATCGTTGTGCAAGGGTTAAGTACCATAACACACTTTTTTACCTCGAATTTAATGTAGCACTTACTAGAAGGTAGATACATTCGGCATGAGTATTAATTTATTTATTGCTCTTCCTTATGGGTTCAAGACCCATCAGAAGACTACACACAAAAATGTGAATTTGCATAAAATTCTGACCTAAATTATGAACCTGCTAGCTGGGTTTTATAACAATGTAATTAACCTGTATACTAATATTTTTTGTCTAGCTTCTTTATTTATTTTGTATGACAACTTTATAAGGTAGAACATAATTTAAATTAAGACCTTATTTTTGTATGCACATGACATATGTATTTGTTCCTGACAAATAAATATATGACTATGACTATCTAATAAAGAGAGATAACAACTAATCTAAAACGTACAATCTTTCTAATAAAGTTATAATAGATAGCCTATTCAAATAATGGATATACATTTGCTTGTTTAGTAAACACAGGGAAACAAATTAAAGTTTATGTAGAGTAAGTACAAATAAATTGGTTCTAACTCTAACAGAGCAAAAGCTCTAAAACTAGGCAGTAATTTCTAGAGGTAAAGTGCAGAGGTTGTCGTAATACACTAGCAATAATTATTAACATTCATAAATGTTGGCGAGTTAATTTATGTGTGCCCACAACGTAGGTTACGGTGCTTATGCGAGCGATTATTGTAAACCTACAAAATTATGTACTTACCACATTGATTAATTAAAAAGCGAAGATGAGGTACTAATTTCTCGAAAATGGCAACCTCATATTGTGTAAAATTGTGTGCTCCCACCTCAGTCACCGTCGGACCGGGGCGGCGGCACGGGCGTGATTCGCGTGAAATATTGTTGTCTCGGTCTCACTTCGGTCTTAGATACGTCTTTCCGTCTTTGTTCTTCTTTGTATTGCATAGGACTGGAACAGTTATATTACAGTTGTAACACATGCCAATTTTTGAGTAAGCGCTGGGAGAACGTAACCTATCTTCCCTTTTTAATTAATCTTACATGACTTACCATTTCAAAATTAACAAATAATCTTGGATTTTATTTCTAGCTTGTCTGGTCTGTTAACATTATAATACCTTATAAAAATAATAGCAGATTTTGTTTCCCTTTTGAACATGCCTTGAAGCGTGTTCTGACAGAACCATAAGTGATGTGTAGTTATTCTATGCCAGATCGGTAGCGATACCCCAGAGGGTTTGTGGTACTTAACATACATAATGCCCGACGGGACAGCGCGACGGCCGACGGCGGGTGAAATGTTTCGCTACCGCTCTGTCTGGGTTGCGAAAACTGCGTTCGTTCGTCTGAAACTGCGGAGGACTTTACAATGTAAGACAAAATGTAAAAAATAGTAAAATTAATCATAAGATGTTGGAGATTTTACTGTTTTTCAAGACATAAGAGTGAAAATTAAAAAGGGCGTGACGAAGTCCTAATGCTCAGGTATTTGCATTGAAATAGGTAAGTTTCTTAAAAAAAAATTGGTAAATAGGCACTGAGTGTTTCCTGATTATTATTATTGAGATAGTGACGATCCGTTCAGACGATGAATATTGACGCATCTCTAAATTTTAGGCATTTTTTTCAAGCACAGGTTTGCTATATTTCCGCTATCCTGAGCATATCTGACCCCATCCCCAGGTAAGACAAATACGCTCATTTCCGGAGCGGCCAGTCCGACAAATTGTACCGTGGAGCTGCCCGACTCCACGCCTGTATCAGTAAACAGATTTATTTTTAAAAATATATATTTTAACTAGAGATTTTCTGATTTCAATCTATGTCATCATAAATCGTGTCTCTTACGATTTTGTTTTGTTACGATTTTCTATCTCTCACGATCTTTAAAAAACCGTAAGAAAATAAGCTAACACTATTTAGTGGTTTATTATTTTTACAAAAAAGTTGATGCGTAATTTACTAGAGTCTTAAAATCGTAAAATAGGTATACATATAACAACGAATTGACGTTTGTTACATCAATTTGGCTAATTTCGTTCTATATTGTATAAACATTTTAAAAATTAAAACCGGACGAAGTTCGCCGGATCAGTTAATTTAAGTTAAAAACAATGCTGAGATCGCTAATTATTAATTTATTAGTTATAGACAATCAGTAAAAAGGTAAATTGCACGATCTGCTAAAGTTTGTTTTTAGTTGAAATAATTAAGTGCTCAAGCAAAATTCACTGTTAAGGCGCATACCCGAGCCAATATGACAGCGATACCTATTTTATCATATTTTTACGTTTGTCATAAGAATTTTTAAAAATCCTACGTTTAGTTTGTGGTATCTATTATAAGCTATGTTTAATACCTCTTTTATAATTTTATCTCATATAGTTTAGGAGGAGATACAAAAATAGAGTTTGGTGGCCAAAAAGCGCAACTTCGTATCTCTTCCTAAGCTTTACAAAATGAAACTATTACAGAGGCATTAATAAATAACTTATATTAGATACCACAAACTGAACTTAGGATTTTTAAAACTTGCTGCGGTTAACGTAATAATAAGATAAAATAGTTGGGGGCGCCACTTTCGCTGGTGTATGGGCCTTAAGTGAAATTTCCATGAAAATTTAAGTAGATCAGTCCCTTGGTAGATGGACGACGAGAACACTGTTAGATGTAGGAAGGTTGCTGTCTGTTAGCGTAGTTTTGCTTGTACCAGACTCGTCGACTAGGTACTGTTCGAAAACAGAACTCGAATTCGATTCTACTTCATTACTTCACTACTTCATTGACATATCGACAAGTAGTCGAATACTTACTGTAGAATCGACCAGTAATTGAATCTACTGTACATATTCTACGTGATAGTTTTCATACCTACTAAGGGTTTTACGTAAAATCAGACTTTTACAAAGTTGCAAAGTCTGAAACCTACGTATTTCGATAACATTCAATTATAATACATTGAATTATTACATGCCAGAAAAGAAGCCTTCCAATTTCCTTATTAAGTATATAACGTGTTATTCGCCTTGCTATTTTAGCACTACGGCAAAACGGTAATGATGTCTCATATCTACCCTGTTTACATTTGTTAGAAAACCCTGAAGAAAGATCACCCAATATTTTCTTTTCTCTCTCGCAATTGTTTTCCACATTGCAAACTCTGCTTCTTTTGGCTGTACAAAAAACCTTTAGCACTATTGAAAAAATAAATCTTTTGAATGAATGTTGACTGTTTTACAATAGTAGGGGATAGTTCAAGTCACATGGGGCCCTAGGTCTGGAGCCCGAGGCTGTCTGCTCTTACTTATTAATATTCTATCCTTGTGCCCATCGTCGAACTAATTGCCAACACCTAGCTACATGGAAAACTGATATCGCAAACCAGCGTCTAGAGATTTGGTTACAAGGTTAGATGATAGTAGCCAAGGTTTTTAGTAATTCACCAACACTATACGTGTACTGCAGGTTCTACCCTTTATCACGAACATGATTATGAAGAACTATGCCAAGGGTTAACTCTTAAACAAACTCCATTTGGCCACCAAACTCTATTTTCGCATCTCCTCCTAAACTATATGAGATAAAATTATTACAGATGTATTAAAAAATAGCTTATAATAGATACCACAAACTGAACGTAGGATTTTTAAAAATTCCTGCTTAAAGGTATCGCTGTCATATTGGCTCGGGTATGCGCCTTAATATAAAAAAAAATGTTTATTTACAGATAACATAGGATCCATATTTGGGTTAATCTATAACTAAGTCTTAAGTCTATGCTAGTTATTTATTGTGTAGGTACTTAGGTGTAGTTATTTAGTAAGTACAGCAATGCAGTGTCTGTATAGCGGGCCATTAATCTTTTCCGCTATCATTCATGAGTATTGATAATGGATCAGTTGCAATACCTGTAGATCGCTTGACAGTCTGCAGTCAGCTCAAATGTTCCAACTATATCTAATTTGTTTCTATTACATCATTTGATTGTAATATGCATCATAATTTTAATATAAAAATTGTTAAAATCAAATACCAGCTCTATTTTATGGTTGAGAGAACCGTCATGACGCATGATCATCTTATTATGACTAGAGAACAGCTGATATCCAGTTCCGTATTTTAACTAAAGCAAACTGAATACAAATAGATCCTGGAAGATCCTCAATTCAAATATTTGCCCTGAACTTGATCCCCTCTGTAATAAACCTCCTATATTCGCCTAAGTACCTTTTAATACCGCCACAAGTGGGTTACCTTCTCCCTGAATTTCGGAGATGTTATCAAATACTGAGATATATAGATATATCTCTAAGACATAGATAATGGGTATTATCCCAGTTTATAAGTATAACTCCGGCATGGAGTCTAGGAAAATAAACAGATTTTATTACATTTGCTCGTCTTACAAAACTTTTTCTTGGAAGTAGGTATTAGCATGGAATAAACTGTTCCGTATTGCGAAGTAACATTAACTAATCCTACTAATATTATTAACGCGAAAGTTTGTAAACATGTATGTATGTACCTACATACATACATGTTTACATACTTGTATGTTTGTTGTTCTTTCAAGCAAAAACTACAGTAGGCCTAGATTATGCCAAAAATTTGTCACTTTGTCACCGAATGCGTTAAAAAAATGTTTTAAATACACAAACATACCAGCACTTAAATAGCCTATAGATGACCTAATACCTACTTAAATAACTAGTTATTAATTAATACCTCTGTCTAGTACTTAATCACTGTTTTATTTTACAATGTTATTTTTTGCAGCTAAATTATGTATCCTTAAATTAGTAAACACTCTTTTTTAGCATTATACTTTTATTTAACTTCGTGTCAGGAGGCGGGAGAAGAGACTACACCGCAGTTTTTAACTTTTGTGATCTCTTCGTTCACATGTCATCTATTATAACCGCGTACTTGTCCAAATAAATGATTTTTGTATTTGTATTGTATTTGTAAATACAATTTCACCACTTAAGGCCCATACACCAGTGAAAGTGGCGCTCCCAATTATTTTATCTTATTATTATGTTAGGCGCAGCAAGTTTTAAAAATCCTACGTTCAGTTTGTGGACTATCGGATCTATTATAAGTTATTTATTAATGCCTCTGTAATCGTTTCATTTTGTAAAGCTTAGGTAGAGATACGGAGTAGCACTTTTTGACCACCAAACTCTATTTTCGTATCTCCTCCTAAACTATATGAGATAAAATTATTACAGAGGTATTAAAAATAGCTTATAATAGATACCACAAACGAACGTAGGATTTGTAAAAAAATCCTATGATAAACGTAAAAATATGATAAAATAATCATCGCTGTCATATTGGCATCGGGTATGCGCCTTAAATTAGCCCTTTATCCATTATATATATAATGATAGAATTCAACATGTTTTCTTCTAAGACTTATGTAGGTGGAACCAAACCTGCTTAAAATTTGCATAGCAAGGTCGCGTAATGTTGGATTTTTTTTACTAGAAACTTTTTTCGAAAATTCAGCGGGCAAATTCAAATTCCACTTCGTAGCCTGCGACCAAACCAAAAGGCACGCGTGCCTTTTGGTTTGGTCGGCCTTGGGTTAGACTATAGTTTTGTAAACTGTTTCAACCATCAAGGTAACACTATATATTCGATTTTAATTCCTGCACAAAAGACAAACAAACCATCAGTACTTAACCCCAAATTAACTTTCTTGTTGACGATTTTTATACATAATGGAAAGTACTTGCTGATTTGTGATCCTTTCTACAATAAAATTTATTCAATTATATCTCTTTATCTCAACTCCAAGCATGTTAATATAAATTTATGTTGTTGGGATCCGTTGACATAATTTGCAGCTTTATTAGAAATAGATTTATAGATAGATATCGTTTACAAAACAAATGCGAGCGATAGGTTACAAAAATAAAATGAAACAAAAACCGTCAACAACAAACAGATGCTGAGTGCAATCGGGGAAACAAACAGCAGACTCCAAATATATTTTAAAGTTACAAGATAAATTATACTCCACTAATTGTCACGTCACAGACGCCGCTAAACAAACACCTAGTTTACACCCCATCGATAAAAATAACAATTTGCTGAACATCTGTCAAAACAGCGGTTGGGGAAATGAGAAGTGGTCCTGTGACGAAATCTACGGAGCTCTGCTTGTGTTTTGCAATGCAGTAGGCTAGGCTGGTACATAAATTAAACATTTCGCATCTTGAATTTGCAAGCTTTCTGGTTTTTAGCAGACTTTCAGAGCGAGCGTTGCGTATCCAAGTGCTTTTTTATCCTTTCCTTCATCGTCATCATCGTCGACTTATGCATCCACAAATCTAAAAACCGTATCTACATAGGTATATTATGTAAATACATAATTATATGCACCACGTATGTGTGAAGTAACTTTTCTGTACGTAGACCGACTCGAACTGCTTTGACTAGTTTTATGGAAAATTTACCTTTTTTTCTATTGGTATCTTTTTATACTATATCTAACTATATCTGATAACTACTAGTAGATTCTGTTTTTTTTTTGGAAACGGCTTTTGGTTATTTCTATCCCATTGAAACGGATTTATGAAATATAAGAAATATTTTTGATTCCAGGCATCTATGCAAATTTCAGTCCCATCCGCTCAGTAGCTTTGGCGCGAAGAGGTAACAGACATTTAAATATCCATCCAAACTTTCGTATTTATTATATATGTGCGATATACCTTGGTAATGTACTCTGTAACAACTTTGATTCATAAACGTTATAATAAGCTACACAGGTAAGCTTGAGATTATGTTGTTATGACAATCCAATTGTATTTTGTACCCAAGATTTCCTTCCTTACATCCTGTTTCCTTAACAACCTTATCAGTCTCATAATATCCTGGTTAGCAACATCCTTAAAAGAAATTATTATTTCATTTTATCCTGGTTCCGCAGGAGGCCAACTTTTAATACAAAACCGGTCTTGTGTTTCCTAATAAAAACTATAAAGTACGAAAAGTACAGATCATTAGTTCAATAGTTCTCTATTGCTTACAAATACAAGATACATGTCAGGTTTATAAATCAAATATTTTTAAATAATTCTACAATAATTGCATGCCTAAAATACAATTTTATATATTTTGCCATTATAAATCTATAAAAAATGGCAAGTCAATATATAGTAAATATTATTAAAATAGGTATTATCTTTACGATATATATCACAAGTGATAATAACAATCTTTAAATACAATTTAAATTAAATAGAATGTCATTTTGAGCCTATGAACTCATCATAGTTAGAAAAAGTTTGCTCGCTAAGCCAGAGTTTTAGGCGGTGCTTATAGACACATTTACAGATCAGATATTAATTTGTTGTTCATTTAAAACATAACCAAACAAAAAAATCCGTATTATATCGAAAATATGCGAGCGAAGCTACGGGCAGGGGCTAGTTTTACGATAAATAACAAACATCAAACATAGGCTACTTTTTATCCCATAAATTAGTTCTCATGGCTTATAAATCCCCTTTAAACGGTTCCATAGAACCAGCGTGTGCGAAGCCGCGGGCGGAAACGAGTATCATATAAAACACAGTCCTGAATAAAGCATCCAGCATCTTGCTGTCTAAGTAATCTATTTTAATTGATCACTCAAAAATAAAATAGAAAACATCATTTGAATTTCTAAGACTACGAAGTTTCAATTTCCAAGACCGCATCCCCTTGCAACATTCTTGAAAACTGTAAAACTATTAATTAATATTAATTATCTCCATAGTATAGGTAGGTAGTGTAATGTTGTATGACCTGACAAAACCCAGTAGCTCATAGAGCCAATAAATCACCAGCTTTGTTCCGCTGCAGGCGAGTGCACTGATGGTGGCTCGTTACTCGCCACTTCTCTGAAAGGGACCTACCCCTTCAGAGAAGTGGTCTTACATTGTTTATCTTATCTAATACATACTTACCTATTCCTGCACAGGTACCTATATCCTTCGATTTTTATCCGGTTTTAGCCTGCTTCTAGTCTAGTGAAGTGGTCAATCTCTAAATATATTCTACCTATATAATTTATTATGTTTTCGCTATTCCTTTCTTTTATTTTTTTCATCACATATTTAACAATATTACAATCATCTAAGATAGTTTACCTACCTTCCTGGAAACGTACTTACTTTTCTTAGTCTCTACCTAAATTGAATTATTTTGGTAGAGCCCTGTGTGCTCACACCTACCGCCATCTATCTCTTAGCGTTTGAACTGCTATCTCGCTATGGTTGCCATGACATAAACCCTGTGCACAAAGCCGTCAAAGTCATCGTTTTCACGTAATACGAGTCTCCGTAAGGTGGCGCTGTACTAAAGTTACTTTGGTTGTATAGGGCTTCACTAGATGGCGGTACTATATCCATATCTATTAATATCCAGGCTAGCATTTTTCTGGGCTACATATTCCAAAAATTCAGATTCTTGGGTAGGTGATATTAAAAAACTAAGCTACAGTAATATACCCCTCAACTAAGGTTAATGCTTTTAATATTATTGTTCATCACGAAAGAGGTTCAGGCAGTTTATTACCCGGCATTAGTTTGCTAATATATCTCCCTGCACGTTGAGAGAATGCCTATCTATGCAATTTTACGAGCGTGTTCCGTAAGGTTTATCCCCAACCTCTTATGTTCAACTTCGATGCGTTTGTGTGCGTGTACGAATGCGTGCACAGTTAGGTATTTTTACACCCTCTGCAAGTGCACTATAAGATGCCACAGGTACTTAAGAATAGGGTTGCCACTTGTATCCAAGTTTGTAAAACAAAGGAATTATTATGAGCATTATGTTTAGTTGTTTACACTGAAACAAATAATTGCGATGCTTTAGTTAGTTTACTGCCGTCAGATGCGACCATTTGCTCACTGGTCAAAATTTGCGTTTAAATTTTTTATTTGTTGGCTCTGTAGCCACGGCATAAAGCAGTGACTTAAGAAGGCTACGAAGCTCTCCCAAATCTCAGCGGCGCGGCCGGCGGCGGCGGCCGGTCCCTGCGGATTTGTTGTTGTTTTACATCGAATCAAATAGTGTTGGCTATTCGGTGGCGTTCGCCTTATTTCGGAATTTCGCACCCTGCATCGCATCGCCCCCCGCGTGTGAGCGGTTGCAGAAACTAGAAGGAATTTGACCATTATTTTGATATTTTTTGTACTTTCCGATAAATTATTAATAAACGACTGATTTTAGCGGTTGCAGAAACTAGAAGGAATTTGACCATTTTTTTGATATTTTTTGTACCTTCCGATAAATTATTAATAAACGACTGATTTTAGAATTTTTTTTGATTATTTTTAATGGTGAATATATTTAAGATGTTTGCAACGCGACAGATTTACGAATAAAGGCGTCTATCATGCAAAAAAATACCTTGAACTTGAGTTTCGCTCTCATTTAGAGATAATGTTATTTGAAAAACTAAAACTATACTAAAATAGCTATTATTCATCCGATTGTTTATGGAAAATTTCAATATACGTACGTTCCTAAATGAAGCGGAAAATCGTATGGGGGCTTATCCGCACCGTTCTTAAGCTAGCGCTTGCGAATGTAATTCTGTTGAAATGTCTTTAAAAATCCAAGGCCTAAAACCATAAAAAAATGGTTAAAATGAATAATTATTGTGCTTTTAGACAAGTTAATTTGTCATTTTTAAGATCAATTTATTGTTAATCAGATCAATTATCATGGGATCAAAAAGATAACTAGATAACTAGACACCGATTAATCTTTTAGGTGTCAGTTTATGTTTAAAAGTGACACTATCTTGGGTTGGGAATGAAAAAGTACCTGAACATTTTATCATAGAAACAGAAAAATAATCTTTAAAATCAACTAGACGAGACAAGTGACAGCCCTATCAGCAACATCACGACACAAAACTGAGTTGTGACACATCCGCAGGCAATTAGACATACACTCACCCTATTGCTATTTACACGCGTCCCCCGTGTCTGGTCCCTCAGACCCGGGGTCCCTGAGGCCCGGGTCTTGCTGACCTGTCTGTGGGATTCAAGTTTGCAGACTTTGCAGTTTAACGTTTTGTCTGTGGCAACACTGGCAACCTTATTACGGGAATAGATAGGATGTGACGTGTTTTTGAAAGAGTTCTGTGTTTGACTTTTGCAAATTAATTTTGCGGATTTTAACGGATCTTGTGATACATGGTGCCACAAAATAAGTCAAAAAAGGGTGATTCTTTGGAGATGTTTGATTTGAAGACTACTTTTTACACATTTTGTAGCACTTCAAGAAGATTGTAATAAAGTTCTTTTTTAATAGTAAAGATTGATAATAAGCTGAAGCTTTCGCTCCGTATTTGATTGTAGGTACTTATAAAAGAAGCTTCAACGACAGAAAAAATTAAAGAATGATTGTCTTCCATTGATTTATTAAAAACGAAGATGAGGTACCTACTGGTTGCTCGAAAGTGGCAACCTTAAATTGTGTAAAATTGTGTTCTCCCACATCAGTCACCGTCTGACCGGCGGCACGGGCGGTCGTGATTCGCGTGAAATATTGTTGTTTCAGTCTCACTTCGGTCCTAGATACGTCTTACCGTCTTTGTTCTTCCTTGTATTGCACAGGACTGGAAATATAACTGTGAGCATATGTGTTTGCGTGTAGTTGTAACACATGCCAATTTTTGAGTAAGCGCTGGGAGAACGTAACCTATCTTCCCTTTTTAAATCAATGTTGTCTTCATTATGAATGTAAGCGAGTTAGCTACAAACCTTGTTTGTGTTGGAAAAAATATTGTCTTATCAAAATCATTAATTCCTTTGCTAGTTGGGTACTTGACTTTCAAAACTGATTAGTTACTTAAATGGCCACAATTACAATCATTTATCTACTAATAATAAATGTTTTAGTTTTCACCTTAACAGTTGAATTTGCCTCCACATGTGCGTGTACGCAGCACGTGCGAAACATCAGCCAATCAGCGGGATGGCGATCAAAAGAACCGGATGTGTCGATCTATACCTATATGGTAATACATACTACCATTACTACCGTCTATTGGAAGTCAATAGAACAGTGACTCATGTAAGCATCTCTATTAGCTTTGGTTATAGACGATGCTGTGTGAATTGTCCACCCAAGTAGGAATATTTATTAGTTGTTATACTGTTGATTTTATTCAGACATCAGTAAATAATGAGCATTCTTTGAGAAGAGGTCCTATGTACTTGTGAACAAAACAAACTAAAAACTGTAAAATAAAATTATTTTAAGTCGGGTTTTTATGAAATGACATGATTGAGCTTTTTTTACAAGTAATTTAACATTAGATTCTTGAAGCTCGTTATTGTACAGACTCGGTCAATGTCCTTTTCAATAAACCACAGAAGACGATTATGAAAAAATAAAAAATTTGAATTAAATGTAAAAAAAATCAAAAACTCTTTATTTCCATAAATACAATAAATGTTGTCTTAGAAAAGTTGAATTCTAAAAATAGTTTATTGATTTATGTCGCTTCGGTGTCTCGTTAGTACGTGCTCGTAGACTAAAGTAAAGAAGCGACGAAGAAACCTTTAGCATATTTTTTCTTTATACTCTAGATAATCTGATACTTTATAGTAAGCCATTTAGCACAGCAATAGTTGATAATTTGTTTGAAATTATTTATTGATAATTTTTTCAACTCTCTAGGAGTTATGTCGTAGTAGCCTAGTTGTGGGCACAGTGAGCTTATGTTTGATATTTCTATGAGGTTCAAGTTTTCATACATGTTATAGTAATAATAAGTATCATATAATTGATTTCGTTTAAAAAACACAATAAACTGACTTCAATTATATGGATCCCATTGTCAGAATTGGACCAAACCAGCTTTCTTTTGACGAAATCTGTGGCGCGGTGGGCGAAAGACCGCCTGCCACGCAGGAGGTTGCGGGTTCGATTCCCGCCTCAGGACATGTGTACGATCTGCAGATATTTGTTCAGGGCGTTCTGGATGTTTTCTATGTATAACAAAAATATCTATCTATGTAGTGTATTGTTTGTTTTGTTTTTGTTTTTTTAAAGTTCTTTATTTACCATAAAAGTTTTACATACGTAGATAAACTAAACACTGTTTAGAACCTAACTAAGTACAAGACCAATTAATAATAATAACTCAACAGGCTAAGTATGTAGTGTATTGTATTATGTTATATCAATTATCTGGTACCCATTACACACGCTCTGCTTAGCTTGGGGCCAGAAAATGATGTGTGAATTGTCCAGCATTTTTTTCTTTCGTATAAAAAAATAATCATGAAAATCGGACCACCCAATAAAAAGTTCTGAGGTAACAAACGTAAAAAAACAGTCGAATTGAGAACCACCTTCTTTTTTGAAGTCGGTTAAAAATAATAATCTAAGTACCTGTTTTATAACTAACTTGGAAACAACGGTGTGTAAATACCCAAGTCCAAGTGCAACATAACAAAGTCCACGTCACCGGAACCACATGGCCGACAGATCAAAGCCACCGGACGGGCTTTACTGTTGCGATAAAATGTGCAGTCCGCTCTTCTGACAATTTCATACTTACTCCGACTTACCTTTAAAAATAATTTTAGCGACCATCATCATGCTTACATACTTTTCCACTGCTGGTAGGTTCGTCTACCTAATATTTTTGACGGTAAGTATTAAGCTTAGATATCTGGTGGACTATACTTGAAATTTTACATCGTGCTCGTGAAATCGCGTGAATTCATCAAACTACGAACGTTTTTATAGTAAAATATTAACCTTAACTTTATCGACAAGTATAAATAAATAAAAAAATGAGATTCCTCGTATCTTCATAAAATATTTATTCCTTGTAAGAGCGTTGGTTAGCTACTAGAATTCGAATTCTTGAATTCTCCTACCTAACCTACACTGTATATATTGATTTATACATACGTTTTAATGTAAGTTTTTCAGTTGTTGTCTATATTTTGGTCCATAAATACTTTTTGTTTGTTTTTTTGTTAGGTACCTTATAAAACTTTACTACCTACGGTTGTTTTGTGACTCATGATCTTGTTTATCTACTTAAAGTGGAAATGGAGAATTTTTAATGACGTTGAAGGGAAATTAAATATTAAATAAATAAATAAATATTGCTGGAAAATTCACACAGCATTTTCTAACCCCAAGCTTAGCTTAGCATTGTAGTACCTATACCTACCCATAACGCAAGCTGCGTTATGGGTAGGTAGGTACTACAATACACTACAAAGATCGTTTTTTGTTTTTATACATAGAAAACTTCCAGACAGCCCTGAACAAATATCTGCAGATCGTATAAAAATTTGTCACGAGGCGAGAATCCTGCGTCGCAGGCAAACCTTCGTCCACCATAGCCACAGAGGCCGTCAAAGCGGACGCCATACAAAGCATTTTGTAGAAAATAAACAACCTCCTATTTTTCTTAGGTATTTATTTTAATAGAGCATATAATAAATGTCGGTTATTAGTACGATGCAGGTAATAGTTATGTTATATTTTAATTATTTACATAAACAAATCTACACATCAGGCGTACAGCGACCCTCCCAAACATTGCGGAATAAGGAATCATGTCGGTCACTTTAACTCAAAGATTTATGGAACGTGGGATCCTAGGATCTTTGCTTTAACTGGCTAATATGACCTGTATGTCCTGTATGACCTGTATGTCTTTTAAGGCGATGATGCCGATGTCATTATATCCGACTTTGTCAAAGTCAAAGTCAAAGTCAAATCGTTTATTTCTTAAGACTTACAAAATAAGTACTTAGACAAGTACTTATCATAAAGAATTATAAGTTATTATAAAGAATGTTATATGAAAACCAAACTTCGTTATGTAATAATTAATTACGTTAAAATAAGTAACAGATGGGTTTAAATTAGGGAAACCAAGGTGCAGCGGCCAGTATGGCTTGTCGGATACTGATGATGATGAACACGAAACTTGTCTATGTGAAGTGTGCTCTCCGTGATTCAGATTCTTAGAAGAAAGAAGATTCTTAGAAGAAAGCTAATTTAATTAGCTATGTAGAGACAATGATTTCGGTCGAGATTGTCAAGGTCTGCTGTGATTAATAGTTATCAACACATAACAAATTTCGAATAAAATCGTATCGTCAGGATGGCCGAGCGGTCTAAGGCGCTGCGTTCAGGTCGCAGTCCACTTCTGTGGGCGTGGGTTCGAATCCCACTTCTGACAATCTATTTTTGTGTTTTTATTTTATAATTATTTTTTGACTAGCTGCACCCCGCGGCTTCGCCCCCATGGAATTTATTTCACATCCCACGGGAACGGGATAAAAAGTATCCTATGTCAGTCTCCTGGTTTTAAGCTACCTCCCGACCAATTTTCAGCCAAGTCGCTTCAGCCGTTCTTGAGTTATATTATAAGTGTTGTAACAAACACAACTTTCTTTTATATATAAGAGGTTATTCGTCTGATATATTAAATTTTTTTCAATTTATATTTTTAACTGGTTTACCGTTTTCTAAGACTTATCGGATACGATTTTTATCAAATTGAGCCAATTTGTAAATTTTTTCCATTAAATAACTACACCCTTTCTTTAGAAAAACACTCGCACTCCACTCACCACACTGTTTCCTCGATAAGGTGATGCAAAAACGGTGCTGTGATTCATCGATTCACGATTGTGTTATAGATGATTTGGAAACCGACCTTCTATACTAGCGAATTTCTCTGGTGTTTTAGTGGAATTTAATACAAAAGAAGCCATTTCAAAGCATATTTAAAGAGTCAATTTTGGTAAACTGGTTATGAAATTATACCCCTCTGTTATTCATTCATTCGTTCTTATTTCTTGTACAGTAGCTTCTATAAAAGACTCTATGTAATCATTCAATTTGTTGATTGTTTCTTTTATGATAATATGTTGTCAGTGAGTGAGTATGTCTCAATAATACTTAGTTTTCTTATCGAAAATAACAGAGGTACATAAAATTAATGACTGATTCAAGAATACGAAGGAAATCTTCTCTACATACAGACAGTGATCACCAAACAGCTTGCCACGCGTGGTATTATGGCCAATCTACCGGGGAAGGCATGTCCAGCAGTGGACGTAATGTGTGCTGATGCTGGTTAAACTAATTAATTTCACTTAATTATTATTTAAACTTGGCGCAGTTATATTATGCATGGAGGCATTTGCCCAACAGTAGAACAACTAATTTTACAGGCTAATTGTTATTAGTAACCCGCATACCCAGCGTGGGGATTATGGGCATTACCCCCATTAGATAAATGCCGTCTAGATGAGAGGGAGGACTGCGTCCAGCAGTGGACCAGTACAGGCTGTTTATATTGACGTTGAGGTAAGCTCTAACTGCCATGACTTAAACAAAGTCTCAAAAACTATGTCTAAAACTATGTAGATGTCTTAAAAATAATTAGTATTAATTACTTACCTTAAAAATAATGGTCTTTAAAAAATACATTCTCTACAGACAATGCTAATTGTTCAAACTCTACCAATTATATTCTCTACCATTAGGCACCTAACTTTTAATCCAGACAAAGGCAATTTTCCATAGAGCGCTTAGCTTTTTCTTTCCCCGGGGTAATTTGTTAAAAATTGACTCTATTATTGAAGCTATGAATAAAGCTCTCGACTCTCTCTCTCTCTCTTGTAGCGAGTTGAGGTATTATGGTGAACTCTACGCCTTTGGAGCACAGTTTGGAGAGCTTACGGTAGGGTAGGTGTGTAGATAAGGAAGATTAGAGTTTTTCGTTTCAAGAGGTCTTTTTGGTACTCAAACAAGAGCTTAATTCGGTAAATAATTCATTTTCATAATCATTTTATTAAAAGCAGTAATAAATTCATTAAAAGCACATGTCAATAAGGCAATTTTAAAACACACAATTTGACAAGAAACGATATCTGTGTATCAAAAACTGCTCAATGTGGCGCCCCCACCTATTTTATCTTATTATTACGTTATACACAGGAAGTTTTGAAAATCGATCGTACAGTTTGTGGTATCTTACTATAAGTTATTCATTAATACCTCTGTAATAGTTTTATTTTGTAAATCTTAGACAGAATTACGAAGTTCTACTTTTTGGCCACCAAACTCTATTTTTTTATCTCTTACTAAACTATATAAGAAAAAACTATAACAGCGGTATTAAAAAATTGCTTTTAATGGATAGGCACCACAAAATGTACGATGGAATCTTATAATTTCGTATGTTTAACGTAATAGGTGCGCTGTCATATTGGCTCGCGTATGCGCCTTACCCATTTCATTGCTCTCTAGTTCGATTAAGGAACTTTCTGGACAACATAATGTCCATTTTTTTTACTGAACATTCTGCTCTACCTTGTGTCTATATTGTGTTGCTACAATCTCCACTCCACTATGTAGAGGTAGTATACTAATGCAGGCGGTATTGTCCGGGAAAGGCTGCTCCGTGGGCTTTATAATGGCACCTTCAATAGCTAATGTTAGATGAGGTTTGATATAGAGTGCTGGAAATGCTTGAAGAATTATCAAGGAATTGCTACAAAATTTTATTACATATTAGAATTAAACAATCATTTACAATCATTACAAATCCTACTTGTATTATAAACGCGTAAGTATGTAAACACTAGCTGCGCCCCGCGGCTTCGCACGCGTTGTTCCTATGAAAACGTTGAAAGGTGATTTTAATCCCACGGGAACTGATTTATGGGATGAAAAGTATTAACATTGTGCAAAATTTCAGCCAGATCCGTTTAGTAGTTTTGGCGTGAAGAGGTAACAAACATCCATCCATCCATCCAAACTTTCACATTAATAATATTAGTGTGATGTATGTAAACATGTTTGTTGCTCTTTCACGTAAAAACTACTTAACAGATCGGGCTGAAATTTTGCATACAGGTAGTTCTAGGCCTGGAATAACACATAGGCTAATTTTTCTCCCGTAAATCAGTTCCCGTGGGATAGGCTTGCGGAACCGCGGGGGAAGCTAGTAAATAATATATTTAGCAATGAACCCAGATGCACCGTAAGCTACTTTTAAATTACTTAATAATAATAATAATGCTGGACAATTCACACAGCATCATCTAGCCCCAAGCTAAGCAGCGCTTGTGTTATGGGTACTAGACAACTGATATACGTAATACAATAAACTACATAGATAGTACTACTTTGGCGTTTATTAGGACTAAAATACAAAATTTCTACCAGTCATCAGTGAACCGTTTGGGATATTTTATGACTCATCAAGGATGTAAGCAGTTTGGTATAATATGTGCCAAACACAATAGAGAGGTAAATAAAACGAAATCTCTGCATTTTCTCTATACTAAAAAGATATGGGAATTCTTATGAATAGCACCTTTGTTTTCACAAACGTTTTCTTAACACAGACGAATCTTATTGTCTGTAAAAATCTTTCATAATCCAGCTCATAACATTCACGACCTGCCAACTGCAACCTGCGAGATGAATATTTAAACATCTGCAGGATAACGGGATTACTTTTTAGTGCAGGTAAGCACTAAAAAGTAAAAAGAATAGTCTAGCCATGTTGAGAAACATAAATTTTATCCATTCAATTATTTTTTATCATTGCTGCTAGCGAAATAATATTATTTCACTGTCAGTTAACTTTTCGTCAGTGCAGCATTACAAAGCGGCGGCCATCTTGAAAAAAATCAAGATGGCGTTCATGTGCAGCCTAACTAAGGCTGTTACACTGACAGGGTTCAAAAATCAAAAAAACCTACTATAGAAACTTTCGTAGTTTGACGAATTTATTATGAATGTAAGCAGATTAACTACGAACTATTGTTTGTGTGGGAAGAACACCAACGGTCTACATTCATTCATAATTAAAACAATTTATTGTTCATTAAATACGGCTTTTCGATAAAATGTTCCTTAGCCGTATTTGGTCTTTCGATTTAAAATTAACTTAGACTCACTTGTCATTTATCATTAGTTTCACGATAGAATAGAAAATCTTTAGCAAACAAATGAGATATTAAATACACTATTAGTAGGTACTTAATAAAAGTTTAAAGCAAAATTTTGAATACTACCATTATGGGATTTACAATCCACGGACCAAATTTAGCTAAACCAATTGCTGCATCAATGCCAAATGCCAACGACAAACACGTGTTATTTCTACGCGATTCTGTAACGTATTACATATTGTTCTATTAACGATTGTTTTAGAATTGGGCACCTAGCCTACAAATATTTGGAAAACCTATATTTGAAAAACTAAATATTTGACTATCGAGTGACATACCATTAAAAAGTTATGATAATAGGTAAGTATATCATAACAAAAAGGTTTTTTTTCAAAGTTTATTAGTCACGTTTATTTTAATTATTTGGTAATCATATCCATTGAGGCTAAGCTCTGGGGACGAGTATCTCGTAGATAGCTCTTGAAGACAGCCATGCTATGGCCACGCTGCATTTTTTAAATAGAGACTTCGCATATTGATCCTGTCTAATTGGGTTTATGAAACGATAATAATCACCTTTTCTTGGCTAATTCGGAAATAATTATCAAAAAAACCTTTTAATTAAATTATTCTTTTATTGTCATAATTATTCTTTTATTGTCATAATTATTCTTTTATTGTCATAACATTAAAATAATCATAAGTGACCTATGCGCTTAAGTCATGTTGTTCATGGGTTAAATTTTTATAATTGTTTACCTGCTTGTACCTACCTATGTGTATCTTAGAATACTGTTACTTTTCTTTTGTTACTTTTCCTGTGCTGTTTGTGTCTGTACCCAACAAAACTCTATCTATAACAATCAAATTATTTTGAGCCAGGGATTTGTGTTTTCGTAGTAAAAGTAAACTATGGTCAAAATAAATAAAACCTGTCATCATTATACCGATGCAACCCGCCCGCCATTCCATTTTAACTTTTAAAGTTCTCGTTAAAAATAAATATTTTCACTTTGACCGAGTCGTTGATGTTTGTAAAAAATTAAAACCACCGGTGAGGTAGCTCTGTGCATTTTCGATGACAGGCAGCATAAACATACAAGCATGTGTTTTTATTTTAGTTTGTGGTAGATGTTACTGACTGAGGAATCATCTCAGATCTATGTTAGAAATACTCTTAGACCAAGTAAAAAATCAAGACAGAGTGTCTTAGGCTTAGTTTTGTTATATGTGTATGTACACGGCAAGGCATAGTTTTGCCGACATGAGTCAGCCGGCGACACTCTGTATTGATTTTTTACTTGGTCTGAGAGAAATACTATAGCAGAATACTTCCTTAGAACATTACAAAACTGTTGTGTACCACAAACAAACAAGGAACACTTATTGATAAGACAATCAGATTGCAGAAAGCGGCTGTTCTGTGCTGAATTTTAGTCAACTCGAATCACATGAATTTGACGTAAACGACCAATCTCAAATCGCTCCAGCCTACGTCTTGTATCCAACGAAGTCTATTAACGAGGGCTGTAACGCCAGCCTAGTCGCACCTATGAATATTACATTTTAAAAATACATTCGAGATGACTTTTTGACATGTAGAGTGAACTATGAACTCTATGTTGGTTAGTCAAACCGAAAGGTGGTGGCTATACATATGATAGTATGATATATATTTTACTTATAATAAGATAATGGAGTCAAGATTTAGCCATAGAAATCGGCTTCTTCCGCTTGCAATACGTGAGATAATACTGGCAAAACAAAATTATATAGGTATTAGCTGTGCCCCGCGGCTTCGCACGCCCATCCCACGGGAACTGATTTATGGGATAAAGAGTAGCCTATGTGTTATTCCAGGCCTAGAACTACCTGTATGCAAAATGACAGCCCGATCCGTTCAGTAGTTATTTCCTGAAAGAGCAAGAAACATCCATATAGACATGTTTACAAACTTTTGCGTTGATAATATTTGTAGGATGAGGACGAGGACGAATTAAAATGATGTTCTTTTTCAGCCGACGAAAAATACAGAACTTTCTGCGGCATATCGTACGGATGATGATGATATTCTGAAGCACTAAATCTGGTAGCGGGAACCTTCGACGTATGTGGAATACGTCGAAGGTTCCCGCTACCAGTTCACAGAGCGAGTCCGTAACGGCTATTTTATCAAAGACTGTGTTATGGTTGACGAATGAATATTATATTTATTATTTTGTAAGCTACGTATCAATAAGACTACTTATGAAATGATTATGACTCTATATATTGCTCACTGTTTTACGAATTATTTTGCTAATTGACATAATATGTATTTGTTTTGCTTATTATTGTTCTGAATTATTTTGCTCAAGTAGTTAAATTATTTTGCATGTTGAATAACTTAAACAGTTTTTTGGATGACTACTCTATTGTATTAGGTCTTACCTGTTCAGATAGATGTAATTAAGATAATCGTAATGTTTTTCAATAAATACAAATACAAATAATAAATTTGATAAAATATTGTTAAAATACATGTCTTGCTTAGATGAGAGCCCCTTGACAACACCAAATTCTTCGAAAACCAACCCTCTTCTACAATAAGGTTTCAGTTGATGAGTGTGTCTTACAATATCGGTTTCTTTCGTAACGATTTCTTACTAATGAGACGGTTGTATGTTGTTAGTATTTTTAGTTTTATTGTAATTAATGCGTGATTTCTTATGAAAACACCTTATTTTGCTGCATGTGTATGAAAGAAATGTTGTGTGAATTGTATAGTATATTATCATGTTCATGACGATTTTAAGATACATTATATTATGGCCTCAATATATTTTAATAAAACTGATAAAAAAGCTGAATGCTTGGAGAACTGGATCTCACCCTAGGCTGTATCGTGAGGATCGAACTGATGATACTTACGATAATTAATTTTGTTTTAAAAACTATAAACCGACTAAAATTTTATAGTTTTTTCATGTATTTTCATGGATTCCACTGTCAGAACTAAACAACATTAAAATGGCACCACATGAGAAGCACCAGCTTTCATATAAAAAAGAATCATGAAAATCGGACAACCCAGGCAAAAGTTCTGAGGTAACAAAAAAAATACAGTCAAATTGAGAACCTCCTCTTTTTTTGAAGTCGGTTAAAAACCAGAAAGGCACTTTTAGTGTAGGAACATACGTAACGTATGACATAACTCAATTACGAGTGTTTAAAGATAAGTTTATTGAATAACCATTTAATATCTAAACAACAAGATTATAGAAGTGCATCAGATTACATAAACAAGCATATCAAGTTACTTAAATAAGGAATGTAATTAATTTGACTTAGAGGTAAATTTATAGTATAAAAAGCATTGATTAATTAAAAAGGGAAGATAGGTTACGTTCTCCAAGCGCATACTCAAAAATTGGCATGTGTTACAACTACACGCAAACACATACGCTCACAGTTATATTTGCAGTCCTGTGCAATACAAAGAACAACAAAGACGGAAAGATGTATCTAAGACCGAAGTGAGACCGAGACAACAATATTTCACGCGAATCACGACCGCCCGTGCCACCGGTCCGACGGTGACTGAGGTGGGAGCACACAATTTTACACAATATGAGGTTGCTATTTTCGAGAAACTAGTACCTCATCTTCCCTTTTTAATTAATCAATGATAAAAAGGCATGTATTTACTCAATAAATATTCAGTGTTCAACCTACAACAGTCCTCTAACATAACATTTCAACTTTTTACTTTTGGTTTGATTCACGTTTGTTTCAACCTATGTATGTACATTGTATGTTACATGTTACATGTGTTTTACTTATATCAGTGTCTTAGTTACTACCATACATTTCCTAAAGCCATTTTGCCCGTATAAATAACCAAAACATAAACTCTAATTCACAAGCTTTGATCGTTCATTGCAAACCTCACATCCAAATATTTTAGCAAGAAACCCTCATTGAAACTTCTCCTGAAACTTTGAAAACAGATTCCGAAACCGCCTAAACCGCAAACTGAATTTCTAAATTACGAGACTGAACTTTTCACAACTTTGGTTACAAAATCTTGCGAACATCTTTATGAAGTATCATAGCCTAAGGAATGGCCAGTTTGTAGAGATAACTAGGGCTTGCAAGATGAAAAGTCGGGTAAAAAAACGTTACACGGCTCTGCATGCATTTTGTCCGCAAGAAATTGACTTATCCGGTTTGGAAGAGGAACCTAGACGGAACCTAGACGACAAGAGGTGTCACGAAATGGGCCTTAGGTAAAAGGGAAGAAGAAAGAACTTCAAAGCCAGATGACCAGTTTTGGACCCTAAATAATTTTTTTTGGATCTCTGTATCTTATTTTGTATTTAAGACACTGCTGCAATGGTGTCTATTCAGATGTTGCCAAAACTAGACTAAACATATTTGACAGTTCTAAAAAATTGGCTGTTTTTGTCATAACGATCAATATAATACGGATCATTTTTAGTCCTGTCAGATTAGTTTAGTCTAGTTTTTTAGCAACATCTGAATAGACACCATTGTCAATACCTAATAATAAAAAAGTCGATAAATTCAAAAAGGTCAAAAAGGTTAGGTTTGTTACCCGGACACAGCACCTCTCTAGAGGGGAGAGTTCGACCACTTTTCTAATAAAAGTTAAATTATTTACAACCTCTCTTCGGGCCACTGGTATTCAATGGCGAGGCTCAACTTACACAGGCCTTGTGATGTTGTTTATGAGACGCCAGAATAAGCTGAGCTGTGATCTTATGTGAATAGGAATACGTTAATGGTTCATAAATAGCTGTTTATATTGATACGTGAATTGGTTATTGAGTATGGTTATTTTGGAACAGCAGTGGGTAATTAGCTTATGTATGGTAAAAGCCATTTAAGGTACCTACTTACTCCAGATATTAAGATAATGTCCTCCTAGCCGATTCTTCGTCAGGGCACGCCGTGGCCGAAGTTTCGGACTAGAAAGGTGCTCTCTCTATTTCTTTATTCTTCTAATCCAATAAGATGGCAGGCAACCATAGACGGGGAGAGGTCAGGCGCAGGACTAAGTACTTTCCGTCCCAGGCACCGCCTGTCTACCTGATTGTAATAAAATAACTTCCTGACACCAGGCTGTTATTTTATTACAGAGTGTGTAGGTTCGATGTAATCACAACATTCACTGTAAGTTATGATGTTATTCGTTTACCTATTTCACTAATCTAATAATAAAAAAGTCGATAAATTCAAAAAGGTCAAAAAGGTTAGGTTTGTTACTCGGACACAGCACCTCTCTAGAGGCGAAATTTCGACCACTTTTCTAATAAAAGTTAAATTATTTACAACCTCTCTTCGGGCCACTGGTATTCAATGACGAGGCTCAACTTACACAGGCCTTGTGATGTAGTTTATGAGACACCAGAATAAGCTGAGCTGTGATCTTATGTGAATAGGAATACGTTAATATGGTTCATAAATAGCTGTTTATATTGATACGTGAATTGGATATTGAGTATGGTTATTTTGGAACAGCAGTGGGTAATTAGCTTATGTATGGGAAAAGCCATTTAAGGTACCTACTTACTCCAGATATTAAGATACTGTCCTCTTAGCCGATTCTTCGTCAGGGCACGCCGGCCGTGGCCGAAGTTTCGGACTAGAAAGGTGCTCTCTCTATTACTTGATTCTTATAATCCAATGAGATGGCAGGCATAGACCACCATAGACGGGGAGAGGTCAGGCGCAGGACTAAGTACTTTACGTCCCAGGCACTGCCTGTCTACCTGATTGTAATAAAATAACTTCCTGACACCAGGCTGTTATTTTATTACAGAGTGTGTAGGTTCGATGTAATCATAACATTCACTGTAAGTTATGATGTTATTCGTTTACCTATTTCACTAATCGGTGAATAAAATTGATATCAATTCAAATATTGCCAAAACGAACCAAAAGTATTTAAACTAATAGCTAAACTATGATTAGATACTCCGCTAAAAATATGGTCGTTTTTATGTCGACATTTTTAGGGTTGATAAATTAGTTTAGTTTACTTTTGGCAAGGGCTTATTTTCAATGCTTGATCCTTATTTGTGTTGGAAGACCAATGTTACGGCCTTTCTTTACTTATATGTTATAAGTCAAATTATAAAAAAATACTTGCCCACACTATAAAGAAAAGAAAGAAAAAAGAGTAAAATAGGGAGGGATACCTTTTTAAGTGATCCAGGTTCCTATCTATTAGGTATGTAAAAACTGAGAGGGTTTGGTCTATTAGGTCTAATTCCCGGAATGTCTAGCCCGTCTGTTTCGTCTGATTCCCTGAATGTCCATTCCTCTCTAACTCTCCAGACGTCGAATTCTCTAAATGTCTAATTCATGCAGAAATGACAGCTAATGGTATAAATTCATTAGCTGCCAAAACTAAACTAAACTAATTTGACAGTACTAAAAATGTCACTGTCCCTGTCATAACGATCAAAATAATCAGGATAGCATCATATTTAGTCCTATTTATTAGTTTAGTCTAGTTTTGGCTACATCTCAATAGACACCAATAATGGTATCAATTCAGTAGCTGCCAAAACTAAACTAAACTAATTTTACAGTACTAAAAATGTCACTGTCCCTGTCATAACGATCAAAATAATAAGGGTAGCATCATATTTAATCCTGTCTAATTAGTTTAGTCTAGTTTTGGCTACATGTGAAAAGACATGCATGTCAAAAGGCAGTATGTAAAGTATCAAAGAACTAGCAAGGTAAATACCTAACTATTTTTAACTCAGAAAACTTTGAATAACACGTAAACTGTAGGTACACTATTTCCCCGAGGAGATGAAACTTCTGAACAGCAATCCGAAAAAAAGTTCCATCGCAAAGCTAAGCGCAAGCTAGATATTATGCATAAAAATAAAAACTATTTTTAATACCTTATGAATAATTTCCATTCGCAATCTTACCTCGCATCTCGGGGGGGTGGCATGGGGGTGGGGACCCGCCGCCCCCGCACCCCTGAAGCACTCATCACACCCCTCGATTGTCCTCAAGTCGAAGCTGAAAAAAAAACATTTTCATAGAATAGGACACTCTACTGAATGAGCTATGGGATGGCGTTTTTTAGACGTTATAATCTTGGTGGTGGTGCTTTAATTGAATTAAGATTGTAGTGTCGCTTTACACCATGATTTTTGGATGTGCCAATGCAAAAATCATGATCAAAAGCGACACTGGAGGGGAAATACTAGTCAAGAGAATACAATGTATACGCTCTTGTCCAGTGTTCCACAAGTTACATCAACCTCAACCTCAACAGCCTGTATTGGTCCACTGCTGGACGCAGGCCTCCCCCTGATAAGCGCCTTTTTGGCATTTATCTCATGGAGGGTAATAATCGTCACGCTGGGCATGGGTCGGGGATCGTAGTTTGGTGGTAGAATTGTTCTGCAGGGGGCGCTGCTGCTCGCCCCCCAGTGGATATCCCTTAGTCGCCTCTATCGACACCCACGGGAGTTGGAGTGGTTCAAATTCTAAGCCAGCACTACACAGCTAGCTACATAGGGACTCGTAGAAATTCACTGACATTCACTGACATTTTTAAAATAAATCAGTAATGCTGCTAAATAAAAATGCGAAAATCTACTTATAATTCTAAGGTATGTAGATTATTATTGTATAAATAGGAAATTGATTGATTCTGTATTAAAATTTGTGTTTACATTATAAGTTATTTTGTGTACTCATAAGTATTATCATTAGAATTAATATTTCTCTCACTGCTCAAGAGCCCTGCCCGAAAACTAGCGCAGTGTTGGGCAAATGCATATTACTCCAAAATGCTGAGGTAGGGACCTATTTTACCCTTTACCACTTATTTTGTTAGTAAAATTGGTTTAAATTTACCAACTATTTTGTTAGTAAGATTTTTGATTGTTTAAAGTTACCTATCTGTATTGTACTAACCAATTTAAGTGTTTTTAGGTAAAATAAAATTATCTCTCTCTCTCGCTCTCTCTCTCTAAACACACTAATAATGCTAAACCCGGCTAAACACTCCTTAATTTTTTGGTAACAAACAATACATTTTCGAGTCTGTTCCGTAATTTTTTGAAAGTTTTGCTTATGTCATTTTTTATAATTTATTTCGTCCTTGTAATGTTACACCATCGACAAATAAGCTTGGAATCCCTACGAATAATTTGCACCAAGTTTATCATATTTGTTATCTAATTTCAGCATTAGCATTAACCTTGCGGAGGCAGAAACTTGTTGAATACTAAGCAGCCGTAAGTAGCTCATCAAGATACTCGAGATAGCATTGTCCTCAAAGGTAAGTACATTACGTACCTACATAGGTATAATGTAAGTAAAGTTATGTTCTGAATTTCTAATAACAAAACACAACTTGAACAACTAAAAGGCACATCTAAAGGGTATCGTTAAAAGATGTCATAACTCACGGGACCCATGGTAAAAAAACTCGAATTTCATAAAACTCAAAATGTTTTCTTTGGTTTATTGAAAGTAAAATAACATGCTCCAAAAAAAACGTTAAAACAAAGAAAGTGCGCCGTTTCGCACATAATTTAGAAACGGGACAGAGCATACGTTTTCGGAACGGTGTAAACGCAAAAATCAAGTCAATGCTTACAAGAAAACTACACAACTTATGAAGAACTTTCATAAGTTGTGTTTGTCTTTCATAACTTCACTCAAGTTCAAAGAACCAAATAATTAGTTATAACTTACAAATCAAAACATTCAATAAAATACATTTTACTAAGGAGATCCTTACCTAATTATCTGCGAAACAATTATTTTCTCGGTCGTGTTTTCACATTCAAAGAAACAAAGAAAAAAAAATGATTTTTTTCTTAATTCGAGCGTTTTGCCAGGGGGATCCCGTGAAAATTGAGATCTCGGCCTAGTTTCACAACCAAACCCATTAGGTTTGGCCTATAAGTGCGTATTCTTGCATGTACTTTCGGAGGTATTACGTATAGGAAATGGGCAAGCAAAGCAATTACTAGTTATTTAATGAACCTCAGTGGGCAAAGGTCTTCTTGGGACGCAAAACCTTGTAAGTTTATATAATAACAAACATAGCTCAGAGGTCATAATGAATGCTAGCGGGTTTACTTAGTACCTGGTTTGGGTTGGCAGGACACCATCGTAACATTCATTGTTTGTCTTATTGTTCTACAAAAGTTTAGTATATCTCATGTAATAGTATATTCATGAGTCCCTAATATGATAAATGCGAAAGTAACTTGTCTAGATTTTTTCTCTGTTTTCTTGGTGAAAAACTAAGAAACAGACAAATTAACGACTTAACGGATCTTCACGAAATTATCAGCAAATAGCAATACATACAAAATATTACTAATGTATAGTTTCGAAGAAAGCTGATAAAATTAGCTATAAAACAGTTTATAAATAATTACAATTTTACAAGTGTAATACATCTTGCAGGCCAGTGTATATGCTTTGTATATCTATTTAATATACTTTTATCTCGGGAAACGTGATCCGAACTTAGTAAGTCAGTGGAATTCAATTGTCAGAACACCCTGAAAAGATTGCATTTCTATCCTGCCGTTCACAAAAGCAATTTTTCGCCTCGCCAGTGTTAATCGCAATCTCACCGACAGTACATCATTCAAAGAGGCTGTACTCTCGACAGCTATTGTAAAGGTCCTCAAAGCACCTCGTATGAACAAGGCTGGTGTTACGCTTTTCTAGGATATCAGGCGTTGTTTTTAGGACAGTTTTTTGCGGGAAAAACAGAGCATGTTTTCCAAGGAATATCTGTTTTTGTTGGAAATACTAGAGCAAATTGTGAATGTAACTCTCGCCGTGGGACACATGGCTATTTATTAAACAGTCATTCAAAAAAAAACTTTGCAATTTGCCGTCTAAATCCTTTTCTATTCGGCTATTCCCTGACGGCAAAATTTAGCACTTTGTTTGGTCCTCAATGCCAATACATCTAAATGCTTTTTTAGTTATTTTCATCCGTGAATATCTTAGTAACGGGACGCTGGACATAATTTCACTGACACTTTTTATTTATTTTAATATCCTCTATACAAATATGTCACTTTTATTGCGCGTGGCGATTTTATTAGCATAAACTAAAGCTACTTTTAGAGCCGCATTTATTAACACTCTCAATGTAAATGTACCAACAAGAAAAGGCTTCATCATGGCCGCTCGTGAAAAGATGCGTTTATGAATGAAGGCAGAGATGGTCATCATAATCAAGCCCCAGGATCTAGACCAGTGGAGTCGGGATAAGGTGAAGCAGAACTGCTTCCCAAATTAAGTATTCTTTTATTTGTAGAATTTATAACCTAACCATAACCTTCATCACAAGCGTTAATGTTAGTTAGTGAAGAATTGCCTCTACTTTCTTGTTTTGTTTTTTTAATTTTAAATATAAAGTTTAAATTTTTCCATTTCGTAAATTATTTACTAAAAAAACACAAACTTTTAAAAAATAAGAGTCAATTTGTTAATTTGTGTTAGATTAAAAATCAGCAAATTCAGTCATCAATACCACTAGTTTCAAGATATGAATATGAAATCTTGGTGAAAATATGTTGTATACTACACCTGCTCAGAAAGTTGCGTGTTCCTTTTCCAAACATAATAGTGGAAAACCCATCTTTGCCGCCCTACCGAAACACGGGAGGAAAAACTCAATGGAATTTCATTTCTCACGCGTTTAGCGGTAGAGAAAATGTATTAAAATCCATTTCTAGCGTGTATTTTTTTTTCTTATTATCAGCCGGTAGCTATGGTTATTTATAGAATAGGTCAGACGTATAAAAGTTTCTACCTAAAACTCGCCTTATGATATCGGCACGTTGAATTATTGTTCCATATTTGGAACAAACAAAAGATCCATGTGCAAATCGTTCGTGCGCGTATTATTGCTACATTAGAGCTTACAATTTGAATTTACTCGGTGATTTTGAAGAGTTTAAACGATGATTTTCCTGGAAATTGTAGTATAAAGCACTATGTACCCTCGGGAGAAAGTGCGATTAAAATGCGAAAGAAAAATGCTTTATTTCCATAAATACAATGAGTGTACACTTAGAAAAGGCCAAACCATATTAAAAAATACACTGACACGGCCTTTTAAAGCCCTCGGCTGAGCCTCGTGGCTCAAATAACACAATCGATAGGAATTGGCAACTTTCTCAGCTCGGTGTACAATCTACTAAAGTATCATGGAACCTTTACCCTACAGTCATATAATGTTGGTAATACCTACTTACCCTCCCCTCCGTGTAATCGCTCATTAGACCTGCGTGCCCTTATCCGTGACTATGCATACTGCTGCATACTTACTTAATATGCCTTTTTGACTTGATTGGACTCTATACAAGCCCTTTCATTTCTGAGAATAGCTGAGCTGGACGAAATAAGACGAGGTTTTTTTTTATTATTTGTATGATAAACCCGCATGAAAAAATTGCTGAACATTGACTAAGAAAAACTTTTCAAAAACTTATACGAGGAGTCGAGGTGTAGTCAAACTGTCACACAAGATTGGATGTTTGGATTGATGACATTTTTATTAAGAAATGAAATAAAATCCTAAAAAACTGGCTTAGGCTTTGACGGGATTCAAACCGGCGTAACACGCCTACACCTAATACGTTACCTAACATAACCGCTAGACCACAAAGTCGGCTACCGCCTTTGGGATTTTATTTAATTTCTTAGAAATTACACAGAGTGTGAGGGCTTACGCGCTATAATAACAAAGACATTTATTAATCCGAATTCCCTGACACTTTTTAATTTCCATAATAACACTCCAGTCGCCATAAAACAGTAAAAAGAATGACAATTTAAACGCGCAGCCCAAAGCCCCTTTGTCCTCGATTATTATTTATTTTCAGACGTTGTAAATCTCTCGTCCACGATACAAAAAATCAAACAAATAAGGACAATAGCCTACCAGCGCGCGCCTACAAAGCGAATTGAGCAGAGAACCAACAGCCGGAATGCTGGTAAGCAGAGATATTAATTAGCAAACAACAAAGCTTATGAAAGGGCAGCAGAACTAGGCCACTCTTCTTGAAGAGGTCCATGTAATAGGTACCTAATACTTTTATAACTGTCATGGTAATCAATAAATTAATAATGTGGGACAAATCACACAGCATATCTAGCCTCAAGCTAAGCAGAGCTTGTGTACATAATACAATACACTACATAGATAGCAATTTTTTACATAGAAAACATCTAGAACGCCCTGAACAAATATCTGCAGATCGTACAGAGTCAGAGTCAGAGTCAAATCGTTTATTTCTTTAGACTTACAACAAATTTTTACTATATAAACAGCTTGATAAATAGTTATTACTATCAAATAAAAAATAAGGTGCAATTGACTCTAATTCACTTCAATTTTTTGTCCACTACCTACACACATTTGTATCGAGGCGGGAATCGGGCCCGCTACCTCCTCCGTCGCAGGTGGACCTTCGCCCACCACGCCACGGAGGTCGTTATAATAATTGTTAATCGTCTTCAATATGCTGATAAATAAGATGGACTGATGTACAGACACTCCATCTCCGTATTAATTAATTAGTTAAAACAAACATAATATCATCTAAGAATTTACTAATGGATGGATCTATGTAATCTGAAAACAAAAAAAATAAATGTATACATGTAAACTCGACAGGACGATCTCGATATAGATTGATAAAAACCGATTTCGTCTCGCGTGTCGATAAAATTTGGCAAGAACCGTATTTTTTTATCTAAATCCGAACTCGACCTCCATGGCCGGTTACTATCACCAAAGTGGAGCTAAATGGAGTAAAACTCAGAAGACATCTGATTTTTGTGAGGGGTAAAATCATAGTATGGTGCGGTGGTCCTATTCAAATGACGAAAATACAATAATATGGTAAACTAGCTGCGCCCTGCGGGTTCGCACGCGTTGTTCATATGGAAACGCATAAAGGTGTGGTGTATGATAAAAAGTAGCCTATGTTTGATTCCAGGATTAGAATTACCAGTGTGCAAAATTTCAGCCTGATCCCTTTAGTAATTTTGAAGTGAAAAGGTAACAAACATCCATCCATCCAAACAAACTTTCGCATTTATCATATCAGTGTGATTCTACTAAGTTAATTTTAAATCAACTTAACTAAACAACGATATTAAACGACAAGATTGTGATACTAAATCAAATTTTGTTTGATTGTAATTTTCTGTTTTACAAAATTTTTTGTAATCAAGATTAGCTTATTCAGGTATTTTCTCTTTGTTACTTAACCAGCTTTTCTACTTAAAGCTATGAATATAAGAGTAACAGGCAAAATATCGGCCTATTTTTATTTTCTCTGCGATGAAAATGCTGTTTATTAAATTAACGTAACAAGGCGCATTCTTTGCAGCAGAGATTGGAAATTAGCTTACTTCCTTTGTAAGCTAATTTCCAATCTCTTTGTTTTATTTCCAAGTTTTCTTCCATTATACTTCTGAATATGTATGTGCTTGCAAGTTTTGTAGTAAAAACTTATATGTAATTACCACCACCTATTCATTAAATCTTTTTTTGGAACAAAGTACAGGGGAAACAAACATTGGTGTGGAAACGATGACTTAGTCGTAACTCGCGGATGTGACGCTCGCGAACGTTTGCGAGTTGGCTTCTTCTGATTTTAACTATTTTTCTTATCGTCAACTCGAGGAATTGTAAAATCTGACGTATTTATCATCACACCAGTCATAATACGTTTTAAGAGATTAATTAAGAGTCTAAATGTGCAAAACACAGAAGAAGTAACAAACATCCATCCATCCATCCATACATTCATACAAACTTTCGCATTTATAAGATTAGGGTGATAGTGTGATGTGATGTGATAGTGTGATTTTCGTTACCTATTGATATCATTGGAACATGAAGGTCACATTAAACATATTTCGCACTTCACATAATAATTAAATTTAATAGAACTATGTACCTATTTAGCCAACCAAGCTTGGTATTCCAACCGCGTGTCAGCGCAACCTCGTAAATAAAAAATAAAATTTCAATCAAACCAAGACAAAGGCTTTGAGCTATAAAATTTCAATATCCCTCTCAAACGAAGCTAGATGCAAGGCGTTCTCATTTCGCGTCCATGAAATTGCATCTAATTCCCGATAGATCCCGCGTCTCCTTTGTTCTTGAGGGATGAATTATGCGCTTATTCTGGCATCCAGAGCTTAGAGCGGGCATCCCTGGATCTAACCCCGCTCTATTGAGATTAAGTAAGAAAAAAAATACAGTCAAAACTAGTGAGATTAAGTAAGGAAAAAAATACAGTCAAAACTTTAAAATTTTAGACACCTCTTGCATCGATACTTCTTAATTTATGTTATTTAATTTCAAATTAAAATGAGTATGTATATACCTAATTATTTAATCACAGAATATAAGAAATAATTGTAAGAATTATCTTGTTTTCTAATATCTGATGGTATATCCCTATCAAATATTTACTAAAACTGATAACCTCAAATTGCGGGAACTTTCGCCTATGAATAAAGCCATTTATTCCTTTATGAACGAAAATTGTAGAAAATATTATACGAGGAATATTTCAGAGGGAAATGGTTCAACTGGGAGCTGATCTGCTGACCGGGGCATAAAACAGAGAATCCAATTTTATCTATTGCAATTCCTTCTACCAACGGAATTCACGACTTTCTTTTATAATTGAATTTCAACGAATTTATAGAAACGCCATGAAGGTTGCCTGGAAGAAATCTCGATAAGCAATAGATAAGGCCGCTTTTTGTACTAAATTTATTTATTATTTAGTTTATAACTTTGATGTATACTATTATTTTATTACAATAAAGTGATCATTCATTCATTTAATCATTTAGCGATCGCTATCGGGTATGCGTTAGGTAGCTATTAGCAAAAAACATAAGCTCGTTCAAAATTAAAAAAAGATTTGTTCACCCTCAAATATTATGACACTGGCAGAGTGGTTTAGAAAAGCATACTTATTTCCCAATTTACCCCGCCGTTCTTATTTACCCCGTTTTACGGTATCCAGTCGTTGATGACCATTTATCATCATCATCAACATCATTAAATTCTGTATCAACACATTTTCTATCTGTAACTACCAAACCTATGTCTGCCATCATCATCATTATCATCAGCCTATATTGGTCCACGGCTGGACATGGGCCTCCCCTCAATAGCCCCGTCTTCAGCTAGATGCTTCCAGCATCTGCCTATAGTCTATCGGTTCTTCTCAGCATTTGTCTAGTCTTCACAACGTATAAATAAATAAAATAAAATAAAAATAAAAGTATAGCCGGCCCACTGTCACTATACCATTGATGGATAGAACTCTACGCATTGGGAAAACAGTAACCAGTGACATTAACTAATCCATGCCGTAGCAGCTATTTGGGTTGTCCTAGTTTTGCTTATTCTTTGAGCTATGTCGATAACTTGAATTTCCTGCGGATGTATTCGTTACGAATCCTATCCTTCATAGAGATTCCGAGCATCAATCTATGTATATGTATAGTCACCCTAAACAAAACTATTTACTCATAGGTTAGAGCCAAACTAAAACTTAAGGCGAGCCAGGAGAGGATGGCCGCACTTTTGTGATTTTTAAAACCATCTGAGACATAGAATATAGTCCTTATAATTCCGAAAAAAATATATGTATTACTTGAGGATCTATTCTAGTCAAAGTCGCAGTCAGTTACATGATCGAATGAACTTCACTCGATAGAAAAAAATCCCAAAGTTACCTCTTTTCGTCATGTTTTTTCAATATTATGACTAAACTACTGATAATTTTAATATTTTTTTTTGTACTAACCTAAGGACACTTAACATTTCTAAACATAGTCGCAGAGTTTGACTTGATAAAATGATTAACTTAATGACTATGCTTAAATACCTACAAAATCCACGAGTCCGGCAACTTGGCGGACGTGATCAGTCGCGCGCTGGCGCTCACGGACGACGGACCTGTGTCAATTTTTTCCGCGGCAATTTAATTTTGTCGAGTTTTCGTGAACAATTTATAATTGTTGCAAGTTATCCATAATGGGTAATTGACCTTTCATTCTTAGAATCTTCAATTTCTGATCGATAAATTCCTAAAGATAATACTCGTATTATCATGCTTCGAAACTTACGGTCATAGTGCCGACCAGAATATCAGTAGGTATAACTACTAATCTCGCTATGTATGATTTATAACCGACTTCGAAAAAAGGAGTAGGTTCTCTGTTCGGCTGTCTTTATGTTTATTTTTCTATGTATGTTCACCGATTACTCCGTCATTTATGGACCGATTTGGATGATTCTTTTTAGTTGTATAGAGGATGCTTCCGACGTGGTCATAAAAAAATTATTACCGAAAGATTCGTATTTATCCCATCTAACTTAAAAACAGTTTCAAAGTAAGGGATTCGAAGCCTGTTTTTAAATTTTTCAAAGTAATCAAATTATGATATTTAAAATTTTGTCTAGACCGGAACTGCGTGCCGTTTGCTAACGAAAAATAAATGTGTGTGTACTTATATCTAGAAATGAAACCTGTGCAATAGGTGCTATACCTGATGAGGATTATAGGTGGTGGTGCAATAGGTGGCCTACTTTATTTACTTTTTATCGTAGGACAATGGGGCAGCCCGGCAACACCCGCACAATAAATAAAAACTAAAAATTGGTTCTATCAAATACAGGGACTTTACGTTACTGAAAGACGACTCTGTGCTCGGAATCTGGTCTGGAGAAAATCAACCCTTACTTACAAAACATCCTCTCATCTCCAATCAGATTTGCAACCACGTACACAACAAAATGAATTTTAGAGAATTTTGAGATAATATCTATTCAATTTATAAAATTTGTAGTTTTTTTTGTTTATGCCAAACGGAATTTGAAATCAATAACTAAATAAGGACGTAGTTATGCAAACAGGGACCAACCCATAAAATGTTACTTTCGAGATAATAGGGTAAATGCATGTGACTTTAAAAAGGTAATATTTTTTTTACGTAATTGCTATTGATAAATAAATATACCTGTATATTTATTTTTGTATTGTATGATGTTTTTATTGTGAAATTTTAACGCAACGCTTTTGGCTCCCGAACTGTGACGTCATATTTAAACATTTTTGTTCGGGCATGAAGTTTTGACTTTGAGTTAACATAGGGGATCCCATGAAATGTGATGTCACAAAATGCAAGGGCTAACATAACAGCGTTTTTATCATCCAAAACAGAGTGTAGTTTTACTTTTTGTTTTTTATATTTTTTTTTCGATTAACCTTAATAAACGATTTAAAAAAATATCCATGCATATACCCTATTTAGTTTAAAGAAAAAAACTTGTGAAGATGTCGAGGTAGCTCATATGTGTTCAATTAATTTACAGTCTTGTGTGGGGGTGTTAAGGGCTTTATAGAGAGCCTAAATTGTTTAGATTTTTTTATGCTCAAACAAGTAGTATTATTTTTGTGGGTTGTTTCCCCGTAACAAAAGGTTTGTCAGGTTCCTTTGTGTAAAAATAAAAGTAAATCATTAAGTTTATTTATGTTTTACTAAAAAAAAACTTACAAACTAAATATTTAACACAGGTAAGTTAAGTGGTTCAAACAATCATCAAAAATTATCATTATGACTCGGATACAAGCTAAAATTAGTGTGTTTTTAATCCATTATTCCAAGTTGTAATACTATTCGTATATGATTATTTAAATGTCTATGTAAATCCGGGTTCTGACCAGCGCGTAAATAGTGCTGATACCCATACTGATTTTGTTATATATAATATAACAATATCAGTATGGGTATCAGCACTATTTTAATGAAGTGTACTTATTGTCTTGTTTTATGTTACAATGTTAAACAACAAGTAGTAGTTATATTAATTAATGATTTTATTGGTATTATCGCGCCTTCTGTTATGACCCGATAAAATCATGAATTATGTTAACAAATCGCGATTTTTTAATAAGTTTTATTAGTTATATTACATGTTAATAGATTTCTAAATTTCCAATGCTAGGTTGATCAAAAAATTATGGTATTGTCTATACAGATCTTAAAAATACCATTATTAGAATGTTTTTGAAAATCTAAAAACCTCTCTGTGTTGAGTAGTTGGGTGTTGCTGTGAGCAAAATATGTTTTTTTTCGAAAATGTTATTTTAAAATACTTCTTGACATGGATCAAACAGTTCATCCATTTGTATGAGAAATCGTTTAAAATTCAAATCGATACCAGTTTAAAAGCGATAAATTTTAATCATGACCTTATTAGATGCCTGCTAAAATTAGGTAGACGTTGAAAATATAATGAAAAAAAGAGTTAAAGCTACTTTCACCTAAATTGAGTGGTTTTGGATCTATCGATCTTTTTTTAGAGATGTTATCCTAATTTTAAATGTGTCAGTCTAATTTTTAAACCATAGAATAAGTAGCTTTTATTTATTTGAAATTCCTAAATCCGAATTTTAGCTAATCCTAAAACAACAGAATCGGCTCCATTGTCGTCTTCTTCTAAAATCTATTTATGATTAGATTTGTGTCCAGCTTGTTTATCTCTCCCCCCCCCCCCCGTCAAGGAGGAGCGTTTTTTTAATAGAGTTGTATTAACCCTCTTTTTCTTTGAGAGAGAGAGATACCTTAAGAGTTTTTAAAAACATGAACTTATCACACACAAAATTATCTTTTAGCTCATACTCTCGAGAAAACGTTCTAGGCCTGTTTTTCTTTGAAACATCAGTATTGAGAAGGTACCGTTCACAGGTTTTTCTTTTATGCAAGTTACTAGACATAGGTTCTAGGCTAAATATGAACCAATTTCATAGAATTTTATAAATTTCGATTATTTTTCCTGTTTTGAAACTTTACCGTTGCTTTACTTTGGACAGTCACAGCGATAATCTAAAAATGCTGGTTATCGTTGTCTTCCTTGAATTAACATGGGATAAATTGAGATAATTCCCCTTTTTCTCGATTATATTGACCGTTTTTCAGTTTTTTGCCCTGTTTTGGTCTTCCTAGACACGATCCAGTGGTTTCCTTGTGGTTTGGTTCTAGTTTGTATTATTGAAATTTCAAAGTTTTATGGGTACCATATGCTATGTTTCCATTTAAAATATTAAATCGGCTGATTATTGTAAAACACGCAGCATGGTTCTAAAAATGCTGGTTTGTAGCTAGTTTAATGCTAGTTTGTAAAATATGAAATTACCAAATTTGGGTTAGTTCCCGTGTGACCTACTCATATCTTTGCTGCTTTCTTTGCTAGAGTCGTTAGATAGCCAGGATCTTATTTGAGCACATAGAATACATGACTTGGAACCTCCCTGTGCACATAACTCCATTTCGACCAAGTTGTGGGTTGGTCCCTGTTTGTATAACTACGTCCTAAAGAAGATCAATAACCAATTAGAGAATATAACAAACGTAGTTAGACTATGTAAAAAGTAGTACTTTTTATTAAAGGTTGCACTAAAAATCATTAACAGAAATAAATAATGTTGGATAATCCACACAGCATCATCTAGCCCCAAGCTAATCAAAGATTGTGTTATAGGTACTAGATGACTGATAGGAACCTATCTATACTAGAAAACATTACATAGATAGTTAAATTTACCATACATAGAAAATACCTAAAACACCCGGAACAAATATTTGCAGATCGTACAAACATTTTCCCAATGCGGGAATCGATCCCACAACCTTCTGCGTCGCAGGCGGACCTTCGCCGCTGCGCCACTAATATCGTCTAACAGACAATAACCGTAATCATACCAATAACTCTTTCCCACTCCATGTTGTAGGTATATAAATAAAAACTTTTTTTATCATCCTCCATTATAATACATATACAGGTTACTTTTTTTATTTACGAAACTTACGAATATTTTACTATTCTATAAACAAATAAAATCTAAAAAAAAATATCATAAAAAATGCATAAAATTATCCTACTGCATTCTATACATACTGTGACGCTGGCGGAGTTACGCAAGTTCTCCGGCGCTGCGTCCGCGCGATGTATTTTACGCGCGGCCCAGGACAGCGCTAAATGCCTACTAATGCAAGTCTACGCGGCCTTAAGTCTTAAGGGCTCTACAAAACTGCCCAAAACATTCTTCCGGTCCGTATAATGTAAGGAAAACATGATAATGTGCTATTTTTTTATGTAAATCATAACATGCATTACAGAGTACCCTGAGCCTAACCCGAAAGATGCTGGGCCATAAATAAAAACCTTTATATCAAGGCCCAAACCCCTTATCATTATTATAATCTACATTATAGACTCATAGAAAATATTGAGAAAGAAAATGGTTGCAGAACTCACTGATATTTTATGGATTTTCAATCTCAATTCAATATTGAATACTTAAGTTTCTTTAAGCTTTAAGCTCTAAGCTTTATCCCTGAATTTCATTAGTGTTTTTATATTTTTTTACTGAGTTCTGTGGACCGCGTTGAGGTTAAAATAGTTGGAAATTCTCGGGACAATGTGAGATTCATTTTGTTGTAACCACACCTCTCTATGCCAAAGTGAGTTTCTGTATGCAGTAGGTATGTAAAATACCTATTTTTGGAAGCTAGGTTGTAGGTTAGTTCATTCTTTGACAAAAATACCTAAAAAACTGAAAAATTTGTTTATTCATTACATTACATTCTTCGAAGTGAACAAAAATCAAACTGTTCACTTTAATTCCTAGTTTTACGTTTTATTGTACGTTGGAAACTTCTGACGTATCCTGAACACATCAAAAGTTTCAAATAACATAAGTATCCTGAAAGTTCTAAAGGAAATACAAAACTTTGAATACAAATAAAAAATTGATAATTTTCGTTTTACTCTTTTTAGTGTTAAGTTGCCGTTGCCATTTCTTCTCTAGTTTTATCTTTATAGTAAGAATATTTTTTAGTGCAATAAATGGTTCAGTAAGTTAATATTCTGAATACATTATAATGTTGCTTAGGGACAATGAAATAACCACTGTTATTGCTCTAACTCCTAATAATGTTAGGTAAGTATTTCCAACACAGCGGAAATCGTACAAAGTTGCGCGTTGAAAGTCTACTAAAGTGTATTTAAATAAGTACTCATAAACCGTGCTAAGGCTAACATCCGCGGGTCGACATAGCTCCGATAAAGAAGTCTTGTCTCTTAGGTATTTCTGCCACCCAGATATCACAAGATATCCTTATCTCTATGATGTCATCGGTTCAAAGCTATGCTGTTAGTCACTTCAACTCTAGGAGTAAGAATCCTACCAAATATATGATACTAGTTTCTACCTGAGGCTTCGCAAGCGTTTTTTTTTATGGAAACGTTTAGAGTTGATTGATTTCCATCCCATGGGAATTGATTTTTGGGTAAAAAAGTCGCCTATGTTTGATTTCAGGGTTAAATTACTTGTATGTTTAATTTCAGCCTGATCCGTTCAGTAGTTTTGGCGTGAGGTTATAAATATTCATCCATACCGAATGGTATAACCAAAAATTCAAACTTTCACATTTAAAATATGTTTCTGGTTGACAGGTAAAAAATGCCTCGGCATAAAGTCCACCCTTTGTACTTTAGTGCAATAAAGTGTTTAAATAAATAAATGTAATATGTGATTAGAATCTTAAGCAATCTCTGCGTTTTCTTTTTGTATAATACTTATGTGTGCTTAAATTTTATGTTTATCTAGTAAAATAGGTATTGTAACTGGACCTACTGACAAAAACCTATACCGACGTTTTGCTACCAGGGAATTTTACGTATAGAGGACGACTTGAATACTAAGGCATTTTGCGCTTCGTGGATATGATGATAGTCGCCCCTCAGAAAGGAATACCTTCATGGTCCACTGCTGGAGTCAAGCCTCACCTTGAAATGCGCCTTAATGGCTGTTATCCCATGCGGGATACCCACAATCCCCACGCTGGTTATGCGGGTTGGGGATCACAGTCTGTCAAGAATATCCCGCTAGATAAGATTTGTAAAAGTTGTTCTTTCCACTGTTACTGTAAAATTCATGGAGGAAAATCTCGTAGCACAATAAAAACTTTCTTTATAGCAGCAACGGTAAATTTTTCCTCGTTTATTGGATAACCTTTTTCAATTCTTCCATTCGTACGTTCAACTGATAAATAAATAATTACACAACATCCAATCTGCAACTAATCGATCGATTCGAGAATACTCTACGTTCATTTAATTTGTAACACAAAGCTTGTCTGTAGGGATAGTATTAAATAGCAAATTAAGCTTTTTCGATTGACAATAGGGTTTAAAGTTCATTGAAAATGCGAACTTAAGTAAATATTATCCCCTTTTTATTTGTTTAGGGTCGTCAATAAGCGAACGCGGACGTTGTAGTAAAATCAACAAAAAAACTGTGATGGCAAATATGAGTGTGTTTGTACGCATTATTGCATTTTGTGCAAACATTTTATGGAGTAATAGTTAACTGATTTTCTTCTATCTATTGACAATTTAAGCTTAAATTCCTTATCCTCTGTTATATTTCAAAAAAATATTCAATCAATAAATAGCACTTAGGCATAGATCTATGACTGAGCAAGCTGTCATAGTACGGGATTTAGACTCCTTAGGAGCCGGTTTTTCGTACGTGATCAACTACTTAAAGATCAATCTGTGAAACTTATTTTATTATCATCAAATAAGGTTCGTAGATACCCGCTTATATCCGTAATTAATATTTTGCCAGCGTCAATAAACTATGGTTTATTGTATAAACTATCGGTTAACCAGACAAGAAATAATTAATTTTGTTTTCTAAAACTATAAACCTACTTCATTTTTTATAGGTTTTTCATGAATTTTCATGGTTACCAATTTCAGAACTGAATAACGTTAAAATATGACCACATAGGAAGCACCAGCTTTTACATAAAAAAAGAATCATGAAAATCGGATCGAAAGTTCTGAGGTAACAAACATAATAAATACAGTCGAATTGAGAACGTCCTCCTTTTTTGTAGTCGGCTAAAAAATCAAGGAATTTAGAGGTACAAAACGTATCTATGGGCATTTGCAATCATTGTTAAATAAATTCCAGTATAAAAACATAAATCTTGCTCTACCTAAAAATAAGATCAAGGAAAGGCATCTAAAAACGGGCTTGTATTTATCTACATATAAACATTGAGTTCTGTTTACGTGTCGGCCTCACAAAGACTGCGGTTCATCGACTTACTTGTTATTGTAACACCTGATAGACTTCTGTAGTTACCTACATGTCAGATTTTTAACCGTGGTGGTCGTGGCGTAAGAATCGACCCCTACAACTCAGACCCTGTTGTAAGAGTCTAAGGCCCGTAGCTTGCGTAGTCATCGAGCTATGCTTGAGTAGAGCTTTTATAGCATCTTATATGCTCAAGCATAGATCGATAACTGAGTAAGTTTTTCATAATAAGGGCCTAAGACAACCTACCAGAGGAAGGACGTTTTGACCACAATCTTACCTGGTGATAAGTGACAACGTGGACAATAATAATAATAATAATAAATACAAAGATTACCTATGTTTGTAGGATAGTGATCCACTCTAATGTTAACCTGTTTTGTGAGAGACTGGTGCCTGAAAAGGGTAATGAAACCTGTATTACAGGGCACCAGTGGTCTCGCTCCACGGATCTTAACAAAAAAGTTCACAATTTATTAAGTTAGGAAAAATATTAGTTCTAATCTGTTTTAGATAGTTATATTTTATTAATATTTCAGTACAACAAAGATGTATCACGAAGGTCAAAAGAAGAGACTACTCCCTCTCGTCTTGAAGAGACTCTGGCCGAGTTGGCCGGGTAAATAGAGGCAGGCAGCTAGTTCCAATCCTTAGCTTTACGAATGATAAAGGTGGAAGAGAACCGCTTAGTGCGGGTCTATGGAATATCCACAAGGTAAGGGTGGTAATGCGCCGTCTACTCATCCTAGAGTGGAAGGGAGATAATGGGATCAGATCGTGAAGTTCCTGTGAGCATTTTCCGAAATGCATCCTATAAAAGAACGAGAGGCAAGCAACCTTGTGGCGGTGTTCAAGACTTTGGATCTAGTTCTCTGTTTTTTGAAAACTTTGACTGCCATCGCCAATCTGCTTACCAAGCATGGTGATTATGCCATAACACCTCTTGTTTGGGGCTGTTACGTTCAGCTGTGGATGTATGGATGCTGATGATGTGAGCTTATGGCTTTGGAGACATTTAGTAGGTATTCTTCTAACAAAGAAAACATAGTGGATGAGCCAAAACAGAAATCAGTTATTTAAACTCAGATTTAGACAGAGTTAGAGTAAAATCGTTCGTTTCTTTAAACTTACAAAATAAGCACTTAGATAAGTCAAATTATTATAAAAACAGCTTGATAAAAAGTAATGAATATCAAATAAGTACTTAAATCTTTGGGTAAAAAGGGACCCTGGCTCAGCATTTTGCAGTATAAGGCAATTGCCCAATACTGCGCTGGTTTTCAGTTAGGGTCCCTATGAGTTTCGACCAAACATTACACAAAGACGACAACTTCATACCTAAACAAAGACAAAAAATTAATTTGTACAAACTAAAAACATCACAAGGCAAAATAACACAATAACAACGATTATTACATAAAATAAAACTATCATTTGAATGGAAAAAAGACGAAAGAAATAAAACAAAACTAATTCGTCCATACAACCAACTGACTGATTTAAATAATGAAGTAGGTATTAAAACTTTAGTCATATTAACTTTAGTCATAGTCATTATTGCCGATGAGATATGTGAAGCCTAATGAATAAAATAATTAATAATATGACAAATGAACATAAACAGAAGTGACATGATTCAATCTAATTATTAGATTGCTCAAATCATGTCACTTCTCTCATTCACTTCGTTAATTGAGGAGAACTCTTCTTCTACAATTAATGTCATCATTAACCTACTCATACAAAATACTACCATTAGTCTGGATTACCTGGTTCCGATGCCCCTTTTAAATGTTAGGTTTTACTATAATTATTGTTTTTGGTTATTTATATTATTATCATTTTTCTTATTGTAAGTACGAGTACTGTACTTACTAGGTAATATTCCTTGAGATATTATTATAATCTATGCACATTATTATGATTTTTTCTCCTAAAGGCAATAATAACTGAGCGAGTATATATATATTAGGTCCTTACATATGAAATTGGCGTTTTGTATGGGAGAAACAAAAAGTCGAATATTTTTTAATATAATATATTTAATTAATCAAAGTATGAACCATTATTTTCTATGCACTTTTGCCATCTTATAGGTAGTTCATTGATCCCTTTACTAAAAAAACCAGTCGGACGGGAATCAATAAAATCTTTGAAGGCGATTTGGACTGCCCCATCGGAGTTGAATTTTTTCCCTTGCAAGAAGTTATCCAAATTTCGAAAAAAATGGTAATCTGTTGGAGCAAGGTCCGGGGAGTACGGAGGATGTCTTAGACTTTCCAATTGAAGCTCTTCTAATTTAGTAGCCGTCTGTTGCGCAGTGTGTGTGCTAGCGTTGGCGTGAAGCAGCAGTGGCGTGGAGCGATTGACCAGCCTAGGTTGTTTAGCCGCTAGCTTTTCCATCATGGTTTGCAATTGCTGACAATAGACATCAGCCGTAATAGTCTGGCCAGATTTGAAAAAACTGTAATGAACAATACCGGCACTAGTCCACCAAACGCTTACAAGTAACTTTTTTGGGGTTAATTTTCGCTTGGGGCAGGATTTGGCTGGCTGGCCAGGATCCAACCATTGCGCTGAGCGCTTCCGATTATCGTAAAGAACCCATTTTTCATCACAGGTAATGATTCGGTTTAAAATACCTTCATTATTGTGCCGGTTTAGTAATGTAACGCAGCAGTCGACGCGCGTTTGCCGGTTTGCTTCAGTCAATTCGCGAGGTACCCACCTTTCAAGCTTTTTAATCTTCCCAATTTGCTTCAAGTGAATTAAAACAGTTTTATCACTAACATCGCAGCCTGCAGCTAACTCGGACGTGGTTTGCGATGGATCCGCTTCCACAATAGCCTTCAACTCTTCATTATCAACTTGAGTCTCAGGCCGTCCACGGGGCTTGTTCTGCAGGTCGAAATTTCCAGAACGAAAACGTTGGAACCAAAAACGAACTGTGTTTTCTTTTGCAACACGACCGCCATACACATCATTCACCTTTCGAGTTGTTTCCGCAGCACTAGTGCCACGGCGGAACTCGTACTCGTAAATAATGCGATATTTTAAGTTTTCCATTTTGTAAAATGAGTGACGCAAACAGAAAAAAACAGAAGAAAAAAAACAAATGAATGACGATCATCGAAGCACAAATACATGAGTCTATAGCTGTACAAATTTGAATTTGGAATTCCTTACCAAAGAGGAGACATTTGTGATTAAAGTGGCCAGTACGAAAAACGCCAATTTCATATGTAAGGACCTAATATATATATATATATATATATTTTTTTCTTCTATTTGATGGTTTGTAACTGCAGGGTCCTGTGACTGTTCTAGTTTTTGGTCTAGACAGAATAACAGCGCCTTCTGTACACAACACAACAGTTGGCATTATGCTGAGTCTAGGCCATTTTGCTACTGCAGCACACATTGGTCACCTATTTATATTGTTAATTCCTTTTTGTATATTGTTCCTGTATTCTAATTTGGTAACTACGTATTTAATGTTCATTTATATTGTGTGTATTGTGGTGGCAAATAAATGATATGTCTATGTCTATGTCTATGTCTACCTACTATCTAGTCCTTGTGTTCCAACTAATGTAAGTAGCACCCTCATCATTATTACAAAGTAATCCTGTGAAATTAAAAAGCTAGCTTTTCACAATGACAGTTTTTTCCGCATCTCTCTAATCTCGATGATGTCATGCGTACCTACTTATCTCCAGAGATCCGTTTAATTTGCCTGCATTATTCTCACATAGTGCACATGCTTGCAATTTTAGCTTTTATTACTCTGGGAAAAAGTTTAATATGCAAGGGTTCTGATTTTTTTCTGTGTTGACATTTATTTTCTGAAGCATTATTTTGCTTTTAATTGCGTTAAACTTATCTCAATGTAAAATAAAATAAATTGTTATAAGCTTTTCTTTGTACTTACGTATGTTTATGTTCAGTTCTGATGGAATAAACTGATAGTTCAGTCAAACCTTACAACGAAACTTCTCCAGGACCACATGGACTCCTTGTGTTTAACATATATTATTAATTATGCACACAAATTATATTGATAATAATTTTATGATGATGATTATAAAACTTTCTCTTGAATCACTCCATCTATTCAAAAAAACTGCATCCAAATCCGTTGCGTAGTTTTTAAGATCTACTAAGCATACATAAGGAATAGACAGACAGTGACAGTGAGAAGCGACTCTGTTGTATACTTTGTAGTGAAGAAAGTTAATTATAATTACTATACCTATTTATACGTGTGTTAAAAAAAATCTGACGTTAATTGTACTATAACATAAGTAGTATACATGTAAGACGCTTTTTTGTTTTCTAGAAACAAACCATAAAAGAGGTTGGCAGGTAGATAATTCTATCGGCATTAAGTCCACCGTTTGTGTAAAATAATATGTACTTTTATTATATGTGTGTGGTTAAGTATTTAAAAATATAAGTACTACATGTTTTACTATAGAAACTTTCGTAGTAAGACGAATTTATTATGAACTAGCTGCGCCCCGCGGCTTCGCACGCGTTGTTCCTATGAAAACATTAAAAGGTGATTTTCATCCCACGGGAACAGATTAATGGGATAAAAAGTAGCCTATATTTTATTCCAGTATTAGAATTACCTGTATGCAAAATTTAAGCCAGATCCATTCAGTAGTTTTGGCGTGAAGAGGTAACAAACATCCATACATCCATACATCCATACATCCATACATCCATACATCCATACATCCATACATCCATACATCCATACATCCATACATCCATACATCCATACATCCATACATCCATACATCCATACATCCATACATCCATACATCCATACATCCATACATCCATACATCCATACATCCATACATCCATACATCCATACATCCATACATCCATACATCCATACATCCATACATCCATACATCCATACATCCATACATCCATACATCCATACATCCATACATCCATACATCCATACATCCATACATCCATACATCCATACATCCATACATCCATACATCCATACATCCATACATCCATACATCCATACATCCATACATCCATACATCCATACATCCATACATCCATACATCCATACATCCATACATCCATACATCCATACATCCATACATCCATACATCCATACATCCATACATCCATACATCCATCCAAACTTTCGATTTTATAATATTAGTGTGAAGTGTGATAGTGTGATGTAAGCGGGTTAACTACGAACGTTGTTTGTGTTGGAAGAACACCAACGTTTCATCCCTTAACGAGGGACATCTTCAGGGCGAGTGCGGTTCTAGACGCGCGCTTTCCGCATCCCTTCGAGCACTACGTATGTAATAAAACTTAACATTTTCTAAAAATTATAGCCGGTTCTAATTTTTATTAAGGTACTTACATGACTCATTTTATGAAGTCTTAACGTTCTGATCAGTTTGTGGCAAGTACAAAATTATATTGGTGCGAAATAACTGGATGAGAAACGAAAGGCCCAATTCTTCGGAAACATTTAAAATTTCATCCATGTTACATCTATGCAGGCGTGAGATGGTCAGGGAATTCGAAAGCGTTGCCCAAATTGAATAGAAGGGGAAGATATAAATTCTTAAAAGGCACGTGAACTGACTTGACGTGAATGCAGTTGAGAAGACGTCAGAAACCGAAAATACGCATTTTTTAAAACTTACTTTCAAGCAGTATTCGAATATTTGAATAAATTTCAGGGAGTTTTGATCAGGGATGCGTATGAAAAATTTACCTTTAATTAACCTTAAATATATTTACAATAATTTGGACCAGTAAATAAATCTAAATTCTAAGTCAGCCCAATGATAACTACATATTCTAGAATTGACTTTATTTTCTTACCTTCTATGACAAAATCGCCCGTCATGTGAAAACTAAAATTTTAAATCAACGACAAAAGTTCTATACAAATGGAAAAGTGTTAGAGCATAATTTACATCTTCAAAGTTTGCGTACGAACTAAATTGATTCAAAAGACTGGTTATAAGATAAGTCTTAATTTTCATCCACTCTACTCTCGTTCACACTTATTATAGTGGTATAGCAGTATAACATTAATTAATTTAACTACGAAATATAGTCGAATAAATTAGAAATAATTGAGTTGGTTCAAAAAAACTTTAAGTACACCGACTTCAATTATATGGTTTTCTCATGGATTCCATTTTCATAATTGGCCCAACTTCAAATAGGACCACACGGGAAGCACAAAATAGGTAACAAATAAAAAAATAATTATCAAAATCGGTTCGAAAAGTGGAAGTCGGTTTATAGTTTTTTAAAACCAAATTCAAAGTCAAAGTCAAAAGTCAAAGTCAAATCGTTTATTTCTTTAGACTTACAAAATAAGTACTTAGACAAGTCAAATTTTTACTATATAAACAGTAAAAATTTGTTTAATGATTATGCCAACCAGTTACATAAAATTGTATAGATACCTAATTTTATTGTAGGCTAGGTTAGCTTTGTGTAGCTTTCTGTGTGAAAATCAAAATCGACTTTCAAAATTTAATAAAGACAATCATTTTTGTGTGCTATTTGTGTAGTGCTATTTTTACGGTTATGCGAATAAAGTAACTGCCATAAAGGCAAGTAAATAATCAAAGCTGTAAAATAAGTCCCTAAGACAATGTTTTGAGACGTCGTTACAGATTATGAGACCAGACTTGAAACCTTTTATCTTGAGCTATAAAATTTTGTTAGCAACGCCACGACCAAGCTTCATAAGTAGATAGATAATGGTATTAAAGAAGAATGAAGTATAATATTTAATATAATCTATCTTGTACATATTGTTTTTTGTAGTTAACTTTTTTTTCGTTGTTTTATAATGTTCTAATGTAACTGTAATATAATGTACTCTATTGCATTGGGTGTGCCCGTAATAATAGATGTACATGTTTATAAATAAATAATTAAGCAACGCCTTTTTTTTCATTTTCAATAAAGGTTTTTTTAACAATGAAAAATTTACACAGCATCATCTAGCCCCACAGAAATCTAGATAATAAGGCACTATTTAGATGAAAATGACCGAACACCCAAAACAAATATTCACAGATCGTACAACGCAAACATTTGTCAAGAAGTACACGAAATACAATCTTATCGCAATAATACAAGCAAGTTTGCTTTGTTAGTTTAAATACCTAATTATAAAAGGTATTAACTCAAAAAAGTTGCAAAAAAACTACTAAAGAATGCAGTTCAATTTATTGGACTATAAGTTGAATCCAATTTAGAGTCCCTTTGTTTGCATATGGGGTCGCTGGTACCCTTGTTAAGTTGAAGTTTTGAATGCGTTGATTGACACGACGCTCTGCGGGTTAAATACAGCCTTGTAAAGAAATATTAACCCTCGAATGCTTGTGTAATGTGAACAAAAAAATATTGTGTTGCTTAAAAAAATGTCATTGCACCTTCCAAACCAAGAAAAAGAAGGGTCAGGAAAAACGAGATAAGCCCAAGTGTCTAGGTAAACCTAATTTAGGGTTAAAGAATAAAATCATGTTATCCTTTTGTAATTATTTTTATCTATCTAAATGAAAGACAAGCCTTGTAGCAATCAATACTAATAATAATTTAATAGGAAAGATTTTATTTTTGTTTGTATTCAATAGGCTCCGAAACTACAAGACCGATTTAAAAAAATATTTCAAAATTAAAAAGTTTAATTTGTAGGGTGTGACAAGGGCTACATTTTATCCCGGAATTTCCACGAGAACGGAAACTTCGCGGGTGAAACTGCGAGGCGCTGCTAGTGCCATAAAAAACCATAATCATTGACGTACGACGTATCTGTGACGTAATTGTCAAACAGCTTATTTAATAGACCGTTAACAAAATGTAAAAAAATCGATTATTCCCTTTAGATCGCTTCTAATAAAGCAAACGGTAAACTGAAATTTACCTTCTACATTCAGTTAGCTGAAAAGCAACGCACAAAGAATTTTTAGGCAACAAAAGCTACATTTTTGACAACTTCTGTTCAAGTACGTAGGGAATCCCCCTTTTTTGTGTCCCCGTTCGCAAGCTGACGGGCCAAAACCCTCCAGTGTAAACACGGCCTAACTATTGTTCTGGCTTTTCAATAGTTCTATTGTGAAGGACACACTGCATGGTACTAGTGCTGTGCTTTGATCGCGGAATGGAACAACCAAACACGGCAAGGGTTAAGAATAAAATAACTATGCCCCGCCAGGACGGCGGCAATAATAAGTTTATACTTACATGCCCAGCTCACATAAGCTTAATATACATTAAGCTTATGTGAGCTGGGCATGTAAGTACCTATTGGATATGGTATAATTAATTGGTATGAGGCCATATTTTTTCAAATTATTATAATACGAGTATACATGAGTCAGAGTCAAATCGTTTAATTCTTTAGACTTACAAAATAAAAACTTAAACAAGTCAAATTTTCACTACATAAACAGCTTTATAAATAGTAATTACTACATCTTAGTAAGTCTGCTCAAAATTGTTTTTCTGCCTAATTATTATTTTATTTGTTATGTTATAGAATAAGTGATGTAAAATACTAATATGTATAGTGATTCGATTTAATGGTTGATTTAAATTTCATTAGGGATGCCCTACATTATACTAATATTATAAATGCGAAAGTTTGCATAGATAGATGTTTGTTACCCCAAAACTACGAACGAGCGGGTTGAAATTTTTCATACAGGTAATTCTAATCCTGGAATCAAACAAAGGCTATAACATGGGATAGAAATCACCAGGGGAACATCGCTTGCGAAGCCAGGCTCAGCTAGTAGGTAAGCCATAATTTCATCCGTTCCCATCATAGTTATTAATTATTTTCTGTTTTTATGGTATGCGTCAAAAAAGACTATAAAACATAATTGCAATTACTGATAGATCCGTCTGTTTCGAAACTGATCAGTTACGACTTTTTTTCCGAGGTCTTCTGTTGGGCTTTTCTTGGATATAAAATAACATGTACCCTTTTCCGAGATACTACAATCGGTGGTCTTGACAAATTTCATTACGTTCAGTTGTCTGTAAAAGGTAACAGACAGACAGCTAGGGTTTCTTTCGAAATTAGTCTGCATACTAAAAAAGCTCTCAACGTACCTATCTAATTATTTTCAATATCTTTCAAACTCAATTTCTTATGGAAGAGAAAATAACAATGGAAATACCAATGTTCTTTCAGACTAGAAAGATAATCTTTTAGTATCAGAATAAAATAAGCGTATTTTAATATGATTAAATAACCTACTCTGTGTATTATGTAACTAAATATTACACTTATTAGTTATTTAGTCAAATTAGACTATTAAGATAAGACTTTTCCCCAAACAAACAATTACATTTTCAATTGAAAAAGGAAAAAGAACACTTTGTATTCCCAAAGCAATTATTCTAATTTCGATAATCCAGATAATCGGGTCATTCTCGAAATGAAAACGTCACATCACTAGTAACCAATGGTGCGAAATGCATGGTGGATGGTTGGACCATTGTGTAGGCAATTTGCTGTAAGGGCTGATCCGTGCTGTATTGCGAATTGGAGAACTGTCGAATCTTTCACGGCGAAGTGTATGAGTGCTTATGAGTGCACTGTTTTTGGGTACCAGAAAGCTCAACATTTTGGTGGTAGCAGTTGTAAGGATTTCTTACCCCGGTATCGATTGCTGAGGATAAAAACAGGATTTTGCTCCAACTCGACAAATAATAACTAACACGCTGAAAAGGTTTCTTCGTCACTTCTTTCTACATACCGAAGCGATAGAAAGTTGACGGTACCGTCTTCGTGGTCTAGTAGTTATGACATTCCCGTTCTGAGGGGAGGACGCAGGTTTGAGTCCCGTCGAAGTGGAAAATTTTTGGGATACCTATTATTTGATTTCTTTGAAATTTTAATAACTCATATTTATGGAAATAAAAAAATAACCACCTGTAGGATGTTTTGTTGTGGATTTGTGTGTATTGTGACCTTTGTACTGTTTAAAGTTTTTGTGTCAACCAATGTGATTAATAAAATGAATTTTTAGTAAGTGAACAAAGTAAGTTATAATAAAGTAAGTTATTTATAGGTAACTTAATTTTACATGCCATGACGAGCCAGCATTTTGTACACATACATCCTGTAAAATAAATAATTATACTTTAATAGTTTTTGATTCTTGATCTCATCCGAAAAACAATACAATACAATAGTACATTGTTACCCAAGGAGTGAAAGTTAGTCCCACGAACTATTAGCGCGCCCGAGCGTAGTTAAACACTATGCTTTTCATTACGAATACAAGGAATGTAAGAATGAAAATATGAATACCTAAGCTAAAGATTATTAATAAAGTGTACAATAAAGCATCTTTGTATTGTAATGTTTCTCGGACACTACAAGGACACAAGACAAATTACAATGGGCTTATCGCTTAGAAGTGATTTCTTCCAGGCAAGCTACATAGCGACCTGAGAACATTGCATTTACTTCCTTTTCCCATATATACGAGTAACTACCGACCTGTTTCTAACACCGTTGCTAAAACAGGCACCTTCCTGTTTTACCACCGGTTGAAATACCGCAGGACAATAAAAATGATTCGTTGCACTCTGGCCGTACTGGAGTATTCGCCACACTCATGTCGTTAAGTTGGTAGACTTGGAAGCCCACACATGCTATGTAAAACCTCACACACAAGGTGAACCCGAACTAAATACGTAATTTGAATGTAAGATGTGACAAAGGAATATTATATGAAATTCAAAATGAAAAGTATCGTCATCATCAAAATTAGTCTGCAACTGACACAGAATCAGTGCACAAAAAACGTTCGTACAAACGAAAGTAAAACCTCCTATTTTTGGAACGTGGTTTAGATTTGGACGACGCGTTTGAACAATAATTCTAATCTGATGTATTCAAAACGATTTTTTCCTATTTATTTTAGTAGATAGCTTGCAGAGTGGTAAACATTCTACCACTTCTCATATATTTTAACCTACTGCAGATCTATTCAGATGTATTCGTGAAGCCTGATTTCCAAAAACACCATCATCAGCCTATGATACCCCTGTTTCATCTTCTCGAAAGAGGTAGAGTTACCTGCCTACTTAAAGAGCCGTGGAAAATGGTTTGAAGTTTTTTTTATAAGAACTATAAAACCAGTAGTATGAAATTTATAAATCTTGATGCTTAGATACTTATACAAATAAAATAATGTCCTATTAACATGATGTACTAAAGCGTCAAGTAACTGAGATATTCACCCTATGGAAAAAAATATAGCATTAGTTATTTGCATCTGGCCCACTAGAAAACCAAACAGTCGACTCATTTTGTGTTCGCGAGTGTACCTATCAATCATACTTTCTTCACACATCATTGGCTGCATTTTGATGGTGAATAAAATACAAAAGTAAATGAACCAAAGAGCGGTGAAAATCGTGATACTCGATCCTCAGACCGCGTTTCCACCGCAAGTGGACCGGACTCATTGAGGACTCCGCTTTACTCGCTAGATTAAACTGCAAAGGTTGTATGTATATACTTATATTTCCACCAAAAAATAGACAAGCAGAAAGGACTGAGCGATCAGAAAACTCTGCTCACTCATCTCTCGCCTCCCGCTCATTACCCTTTCGCGTTGGAAGCCCCAAATTTCAAACCCCAAAAACCTGCAAAAGAATGCAGACAGATACTGGATGCATGAAGCTGAAGACAGGCTATGGCGCTTACTAGGGGAGGCCTATGTACAGCAGTGGACTATTATAATGGTGATGATATTGGAAACCAGGCTTCACGAATACATCTGTCCTGATGTAGGATAAGGTATATGAGAAGAGGTAGAGTTTTCACCACTCCTGAAGCTCTACTAAAATAAATAGGAAAAAGGCGTTTTGAATACATCAGACTAAAATTTTAAGGAAATTATTATTCCAACGCGTCGTCCAAATCTAAACCGCATTCCAAAAATAGGAGGAGGTTTTATTTTCGTTTGTACGAATGTATTTTGTGCTCTGATTTCTCTGTACTGATTTTGATAATGATGATACTCATTTTGAGTTTATTAAGATATATGTTTCGGTTCTCTTAAAACACCACCTTTTAAAAAGTAGTCTTAAGGGATTACTATATTTTTTCCTAAAAATCTTAAGAAACTAAATAAGTGATTAAGTAAATAAGTAACTTAAAGGGGAGTTTTAGTTTTCAAAACAATCCCATCTCGTTAGAAATAGAGTAGACCAATCAAAAAACCAATTGTACAATTTTATCGTAGTTCAATGAATTTATTGTAGTAAAGATAAAAGACCATTCAATAGTTATGCCTTGCACAATGAAATGTCTGTAAGCGGTGTAGATATGTCATGTGAGGAATGCTCAGATAGGACTTTGACGTAGGTACAGGTTAATATCTTGGGTTCAGCTATGTCTACTACTAGGAATCTAACGCGTACCTACTAGATTGCGTTTGCAAATTAAATAAAAAACTTTATATATATTTCTAAGATTTATTGAAAAAAAAATACATTCAGATATTTGAAATAAATAAAAACTAGTACCTTTTTACAATAGAAGCAATTAAGCTAACTGCGGACAGTTGCAAACAATCTACAGGTAGCTGAACTGATCCATATCAATACCTAATTGTATGAAAGTATACCTGGAATTACTTTTTTATCCTAAAGCAGTTACTATGGGATATAAATCACATGTATTGTGTATTGTATTAAAAGTTTCCATGGAAACGTCCTCATTACCTCACCTCAACAGCCTATATTTGTCCACTGCTGGACGCAGGCCTCCCCCTGATTCTCCCCCTGCCTTATTGGCATTTATCCCATGAGGGTTAGTTAGAAGCAACAGCAAATACTAGTATCTACCTAGTTTACCTATAGGTTTTAAAAGGAGTTTTAAAATTCATACCTCAAGGGGATCCAAAATAATCCAAATGATATACATACATTATTTATGGAAAAGCTTTTTCATGCGTCCACTGTAAAAACTTTCATACAGATATTCGAACCAAACCAGAAACACTAAAACAACAAACACTGAAATAGAGCTCTAAAAGTTAGGTTTACATTGCAGTATTTAAATATTAACAAAGTTTCAGGCATCCGGGTCGAATGAGGGTAGAACAACAAAATTGCAAACTGTCTCAACTAATGAGTGCAATTAGAAGGAGACATGTGGATTGTTTGTCACGCAAACACTAAATTTTGAGCGGGGTTAACGAATGGTCAATTTGCGGATTTTGACCGAAGTCGTCTAACCGTTTAACCCGTATAACGTTTGTTAAAAGTTCGTCAGCATTCTGTACGACAGGTTTTTTAAAGATGGGCACCAGGTCTCTCTCAAAACAGATAATTAGTCTATAGTACGATAATTAGGACACAGGTATATATAATCCTACATAAAGCTTGCATTTATACATAACTATGGTTTATCCATTTTGAATGAAGCATGTTAGTAAACAAAGTACGACACAAATAACAAAATTTTACTTGCTTGGCGTCGACTTTCAGATATAATTGTAAGCAATTTATTTTGAAGGGAGGATCTAAAATCGACAATAATGTAAATTATGTACTTATAAAAGGATGCGCCAACAAAGTGAATTTTAGGTTAAGTAAGGGCAGTTTGTTTACGTTTATGCTCCATTCAAATGGATACAATACAGACTTTTATAACTAGGTTCCTAATTTAGTGTCCGTTTTAGTTAAATAACCACCTATTGTGAGAGACGAATAAATGCTTTATTGTTATTAACCTGCCGCGTATCTAATAGACTCACAAAACTAGGAGTACCTCCTGATTATGTATATGATGGGCGATGAACGTGTTAGAGGCATGTATATTGCATTCACTGCCCAGCCACTGTGATTTGACTCGCAGGGGCGGGCGGGCCGCAGGTAGTGTTTGTCGGTTAGAATTAAAAATGGAGACTATAGATAGGTTTTCGGTTAAGAAAAATAATTACTATTCATCCAACTAGGTGGACAGTATGGTTGGGCGGTTGGTAATAGACGGATAGGACTCGCAGAACTAGAACTTTAGTTGCTCTATTTATTTCGAGATTATTTATTCCCCAAGCTATGCTGCGTGAACAACGAAAGTGTTGGAGTAGTCATTGGAGTTTTTAATTGAACATATGAGACATACTCAGTTTTTAATGCTTCGGCTTAAGTGTACATTTATTGTATTTAGGGAAATAAATATTTTTTGATTTTGTTTAAATCAAAAGGCAAAAGGTGGTCATTATTTTGACCAACATTGTGTAATTATTTGCTACCGGGATTTAATAATATCATTTTAATTATTAAAAACCACTAAACGAGTTATTGTAATTTTTACTTAAAGTATTCTGATAAAATAAGTCTTAATTTAGTTAAAGTACTTTAGGAATTCTGATAGATATCAATTCCGATTCTAAATTCCACATAAAAATTAGAAGTTACTAGTGGGTTTGTGGTTCTCCTATAGACCTAAAGCTTTGTAGAACTATTCTCATTACTCAATCTTCTTTCTACCTCTATTGTAAGGTTTTCTTAGGTATTACCTTACAAAAGATCAAACTCATTGTTCACCAGCACATCTCGTAACAAATTACTCCAAGCAACGTCCAAAATGCTGACCTTGCTAAAATGTTCATCGCAATTACAAGACTTGCAACACTGGCAACAATTTCAACGCTTAAGTGCAATGCTAGTGCAAATTTTCGACACGTATCCCACATTCGCCTTCTCACGACGTGCTTTGTCACTTTGTCTTCGTGGGGCGAAGATTGAGTCGATGGACGTGCAAATCTATGATGCTCAGAGATCCGCAAAGCTGTCTTCCTTGTTACGGCACTTGCAACGGCAATTCGTTAATTTATTTGCTTTTGTTTGTTGAAATCTAACAAAGGAATCATAAAAGATACTGGTGTAAAAATAAGGTCTTAAAACAACGTCCATTAATTTACAGGATTTCCTCAACCTCAACCTCAGCAGCCTATATCGGTCCACTGCTGGACGCAGGCCTCCCACTGATAAGCGCCTTGTTGGCGTTTTTCTAACGGGGGTATAATTTCCATAATCCCCACGCTGGGCATGCGGGTTGGAGATCGCAGTTCGCTGGTAGAATTGTTCTGCTGGGGTCGCTGCTCCCACCCCCCGGTAGATATCCCTTAGTCGCCTCTTACGATACCCACGGGATGAGTTAGGGTGGCGCAAATTCTAAGCCAGCACCACACAGCTCTTCCATTCATCCATATAAACAGAGCAATGCAGCATGCTCTATATGAACAGAGCTATCCCGACAAAGTTACGGCTTGGCTAGATAAAGTTCCCTATAATATGCAGTTTGACTTGGTGAGTCAGGCAACAACCGTAAACTTCATAAACCAAAACACGAAAGTAGGTTGAAAATCATTGTTTTCCAGGTATGACGCAATTTTTACTTTACAATAAATATCTAATTGGATGAGATCGCTCATAGCGATAAGGCGTATTTGTACTTCTCTACTCTTAGCATTTATTTCTTTATCGCAATATGTTTTTCTGTGGTACAATAAATAATTATCTATGTATCTATCTGTATAATTTGTTCAATAAAGTTTGTCATAACTCTGCTCGATGTAGCTTAGGAATTTCTAAATATAAATTTCAAAGATCAAAAGTTAGAAGACATAGTTTTCAAAAGAGTATCAATTTATTTGTTTCATTGAGTTACCTAACCTACCTACCTAACAGATACCAACATCATAAAAATTCTTATGCCGCATTCATTGATTTAAAAAGGGAAGATAGGTTACGTTCTCCTAGCGCTTACTCAAAAATTGGCATGTTTTACAACTACACGCAAACACATACGCTCACAGTTATATTTCCAGTCCTGTGCAATACAAAGAAGAACAAAGACGGAAAGACGTATCTTGGACCGAACTGAGACTGAGACAACAATATTTCACGCGAATCACGACCGCCCGTGCCGCCTCAGACGGTGACTGATGTGGGAGAACACAATTTTACACAATTTGAGGTTGCCACTTTCGAGCAACCAGTGCCTCATCTTCGTTTTTAATAAATCAATGGCCGCATTACAAGAAGTAGAACAAAATAAAAGCTAAATTGTGGAGCCTGCCTTAAGTTGTAGAAAAACCTGTGACCGTTCTAAATTGAATATACCCAATGCTGGTAACAAAACAGCTTATTCAGTCATCCGCGCTACCCCAATAGATGCCTCAGCATCCGCAGAGAGGGAGAGTGCAATTGCACATGACGTTGAGGGTGGGGTTGATGTGACCACAATAGTATGTTTACAGTACATCAAATCCATACTTTTGTTTTAGGTTACTTTGTTAACCCGGAATACTTCAACGCAACTGTATAGCCTGTATTGGTCTACTGCTGGACGCAGGCCTCCCCCTGATTAGCGTCTTATTGGCGTTTATCTTGTGGGGGGTAATGCTCATAATCCCCACGCTGTGTGTGCGGGGGGAGGATCGCAGTTTTGTGGTATAATTGTTCTGCAGGGGGCGCTGCTGCCCGCCCCCGGATGGATATCCCTTAGTCGCCTCGTACGACACCCACGGGAAGAGATGGTGTGGTTCAAATTATATGCTAGCACCACACAGCTCAAGCGCGTCTTATTTCCCCTTAGAGAGGGAATAGTCAAGGAGGAATACTGTAAAAAACCTAAGTAGCGAAGCAAGTAGTTTTAACTGAAAACCTATAAATTTCAGACTTTTCACATATTGTCTATTGTACTTGGTTTGTATTCTTCAGTGTTCTGATAGGTACACAAAAATTCGTCACTTGAGACGAGATTGAATCAGAGTTGCGTTAAGGACTTATTCGGGGAAATGGTCCATGATATACTCAAATGTTACAAAGTTTTATCTGGTATCTGGTCCACTAGATCGCTCTTTTTCTATCACTGAATGATGCCCTAGAGATGTTAGATCCGTATACCCATTTTATTATTTGTCTACTTATAAAATTTGATAAATTGTGTGGGAAAAATAAACATGCCAATGCCTCAACTTTTTTAATTCACTTCCGAAGATGAGGTTTTAGTTCTCTTTCTTTCTTTGTAAAATTTAAAGCAACGTATGTACGAGTATATTTATTAAGATAACTGACTGATATGGAAAGAAGTCCCTTGTGCTCGGAAGGTGGGAGTGGAAATTCCTGTAAACATGGACTAAATAGATCCACTGTAAATAAAGTTTGTTTACTTACTGAACAAATACCTACTGTGGTAAGTGTAATCTAGGCGGTTTCGATTAAACTGCTTTGGCTGACTTAATCGAAATCATACCTATTGATAAGTCCTTAATGTCTATTAAAACCGCATCAATCACTATTTCATGATGCTTTTGAATAACATGTCAACATGTCAGTTATTGTAAAGCAGTTAATTTACACTGTTTTTATGTATGTTTTTCAATACAATAGCATTGACCGAGAAATCGGCAGACATACTTATATGAGTATATAAGAAACAAAAAAAACATAGGTACAACTTTTACAAACTTTTCTTATACCGAAATTTACTTACCTCCAAATTATATCCGACAATAGAAAACCAGAGACGCACTTATATTAACTTTTATCATAAATAAACCATAAACATAACATAATTCGTCATACCAAAAAAAAGAGTGTTCGAAAATTTAAATTACTTATTTAAAACTCAAAGTTCGCGGCGGCATGCATTCTAAAAACAAAAATCGTATAATTTTTTTAGTTAATTCTAAAATCAAAATCGTTCGAATTTTAAAGTTATCGCGCGGGCGCGGGAAACGGTCCAAGGGCACGCGCGCTCCCTCCGGATAGCGAGTACACTGTGAATGACGGGAGCTAATGGAGGGAAGACGCAGAATTTTGAGGTTATCTCTCCATTCATAACATCAAGCAATTCAGAAGTTAATGTAATGTAAATAACGGAGACAATCACTTGTGTTATGTACCCGTAATACCTACTCATGCTAATTTAAAGCCAAAAGAGAATGACTTCTCTCTCTCACTAAGTAAGAATAACTTGTATTGAGAATTTGAGATACGAGGGCTCTGCTCTGCCCTTCGGCTACAAATAAATTCAACCAGCAAGCACCAGGTGCGACTAGGATTTTATCTTACCTATGATAGGTGTATGTCCCACTCTGAACAGGTACTTACTTATAGTTACCTATTTGATGTTGTTTAAACTACTTGTAGCCATTTTCAAAATTGGAGCACAATATTTTTACTGTGCTGTTCGCAATATCAACTTTCAACGGGCATACAATGTTCGATACAAAGGGCGTTGCGTTGATTTATTTTTAATTCCCATTCACAATGTTTATAGCTGCTGTAAAAGTAATATGGAGGCGACTCGGCCAGAGCTTTGTGATTGCAGATTGAGTTTAATATTGCGTTGTTAGTCTCAATAAACCTGAGATTGGTAACTAGCTCGTGTTTAGGTAATAACACGAGCTAGTTACCAATCTCAGGTTTATTGAGAGTTAACTATAATAAAGCCAATACAATGGGGTATTTTACTCCAACCGCGAAAAAAATCTAAAATACATTTATTATTGAGATAGCTTACGCAAAAGCAGTCAGTGAAAGGTTAGTTTTCGTTCTTAGAACAATAAAATATTTTCTTATTGAATTGAAAAAATGGATGCAATAGGTAGGTACCATAAGATTGAATAAATAAGTTTTGTCGATTGTTTTGGTTATACTTTATTGCTAATCGAGAAAATATGTTGTGTCTAGATTATGTCTGTAGTAGGTACCTTTTCAAAAATCTTTTAATATTTTTTAATATTTTCTAATATTTGAGACTTTAACTTTCTAATATTCGAGACTCTAATATACGAAACTCAAAGTAGGTACGAGATCAGCAACGTAATTTCTATATTAGTATTACTAAGTCGTATACCTAGTCCGTGCCGGAATTGAGCGTGGACTATATTAGTATTACTAAGTCGTATAGTCCGTGCCGGAATTGAGCGTGGACTATATTAGTATTACTAAGTCGTATAGTCCGTGCCGGAATTGAGCGTGGACTATATTAGTATTACTAAGTCGTATAGTCCGTGCCGGAATTGAGCGTGGACTATATTAGTATTACTAAGTCGGCGTACCCATCCTACTTTAGTGGTAGGTTAAAAGGGGTGGTAAAATTTGTATGGAAAATTATTATTCCGGACCGCTTCACACAAAACTCGGTATAAATAAGCTACAAGTCAATAATTAATCAAATATTTTTTTTAACAAGACTGCCTCAAAAGCATTCCTGAAACTTAATGATTTAAATAAATAAATAAATAATGTGAGACAAATCACACAGCATTATCTAGCCCCAAGCTAAGCAGAGCTTGTGTTATGGTAATAGACAACTGATATACATAATAAAATACACTACAGAAATCGATATTTTTTTATTATTTATAGAAAACATCTAGAACGCCCTGAACAAATATCTGCAGACCGCACAAACATTTGTCCCGAGGCGGGAATCTAACCCGCAACCTCCTGCGTCGCAGGCCGGCCTTCGCCCACCGTGCCACAGACGTCGTCGGATTTCCAAGCAAGTAAAGCCGCGGGCGCAGCCAGCATAATAATAATAAAAATTCAGTTTTGTGTACTTATGTCATTTTCATCATCGTTACCATTTAGTATGATGCTTATCAAGATCTCCTCTATAATACATAGCTAGGTTCCTTCCTCTGTGTGATATCATTGACACTGACAAAATAAACTCTACTCAAGGGTTCTACGTCGGCAATGTTGGTAAATAGGGCTAGAAGGTATATTATCAGATTTTTAAAACAACGCCCTCTTCCTTTTGCGTACAGAACTAAACTGTTCTGTCGACGATCGACACAACGCGAGGAAAGTTTACCCACCTAGTAACTCCATTTGCGTGTTCAATACCTACGCAGCTGGCGTAGACAGATAACATGATTAAGAAGATTAACAATAGATGGCGTTTCTATTTCTGATGTTTTCACTTTCATAGAGCTATGAGTTTGGGTATTGTATTGAGCCTAAACCTACTTTGTTACTTTGCTGATTATAAGTACAATAGGTAGAGTCTGTTCAAAAAGAGAAAAGTCGAGTCATTACGGTGAACCAAGCTGTGAACTAACACTTTTAGTCGTACTGCAATGACAGAGCAGTGTTGCCACCCAACAAAAGTTGTCAATTGGCACACGAGCTCCCCACATTCCCACGACTCTTCTCTTTTTGAACAGACTCTATTATCTAACCAATATCGTCAACATTGTGAGTTTCTATATATTTATATTTTAAACTAGCTGCGCCCCGCGGCTTCGCACGCGTTTTTTCTATGGAAACGTTAAAAGGTGATTTCTATCCCACGGGAACTAATTTATGGGATAAAAAGTAGCCTATGTCTGATTCCAGGATTAGAACTACCTACCTGTAACCAAACTTTCAGCCCAAGCCGTTCAGTAATTTTGGCGTGAAGAGGTAACGAACATCCATCCATCCATCCAGACTTTCGCATTTATAATTTTATTAGTGTGATATTTAAATCAGATATTCGAGGCACATACATACTTAGATTTGCTCTGTAATAGAGATCTAAAACTTCGGACCTCAAATAGTAATAAGTAATGGAATTAATGATTATTTATCAGGTATTTATCGCGTACCTTTTTCTTATTATTTCTCCAGTAATTATTATGTTATCAAATCGCGAAAGTTTTTTTTTTATAATATAGGAGCTTAGGCCATCACATATGATGGACCCCGCGCCGTGCATTATTCTGAATTGGACAATATTGAAAAAAGTTAATTCTAAATTCAAAGGACACATTTTGGTCTTTGATCCCACGACACAAAATATGCTATTTTTGGATATAAAACAGAATGATCGTTCAATTAATTGATCTTTGTTACTTGAAAAATGTCGACTTTACAACAAGCTGGCTTGAAGGTTCACAACAATCTCAAAAAAAACGTTGTTTTTGATATTAAAAAGTTTTAAAAACCATGCATTTGGTGAAAAGGTAACATTTTTTTTTGTTAATGATTATCAAAGCAAAGATGTAATCACAACAACAGCATCCTATTTTTTAACCAACTTCAAAAAAGGAGAAGGTTCTCAAATCGACTGTATGTTTATTTTTATATTCTTTACCTCAGAACTTTTGACTGGATGGTCCGATCTTCATGATTATTTTTTATATGAAACCTAGTGCTTTCCGTGTGGTCCCATTTTAATTTTGTTCAGTTCCGACCATGGAATCCATGAAAATTCATGAAAAAACTATAAAAATTTAAGTCTGTTTATAGTTTTTTAAAACAAAATTAATTATTTACCAGAAATCAAAAAATTATGTCTAAGAAAAGTAGTAGCCTATATCCAGCAGTGGACTAACATGGGCTGATGATGATGATGATGATGATGAGACCATAAGGGTGTATAACTTTGAATCCGCAAAAAAATATTTTACCTACACCTTCAATACATAACGACCATAATATAACGTTAATTACAACGCCTAACTTGAGTCACACGTAAGTGATAATAGTTGATGAGGTTCGAGAAAAAAAACTCGCTGGCAATGATGAAGGCAATGCTGATGACAATGTTGAAGGCAGGGTTGTCCTAACCGGATGACTAGACGTAGACGCTCGACAATGTAGTAAGAGGGCTAACCCGCCAGTGTAAAGTGGTCGTAGTGCAAGTTCTATTTCGGTATCACGAGGAGCGATACGCGCATGACCGGAGTATATCTGCTACTAGCTGGCTGGCTCAGTTCGCTCGCTCGACCACGAGCGGCCGCGCGCCGCTCCGCTCCGTACAAAATAAAAACAAATGCGCAACGCGGCAATCGAACCCGTAACTACAGTGACAGAAAGTGGAAAAATGCGGCGGAACCTAAAGATACTGTTGCTTCTAGGAGCAGTGTGGATGTTCTTAGTATTTTACTACATGCAGCCGGACCCTGTTCAGTCAAAGGTAAATATCCAATTATCGATTGTTGAGGGGAGGTTGTTTATCAGGAATCAGCTGTTCGGGCAAGAATCGCTGCAATGCTAGAGTAGAGTTCATTGCGCATGACCCATGGCATCTTACGCGTCTAGCATACCGCACTAATGTGTAAAAAATATAATTTGTAATGTTTTGTGAAAGTACGTTAAATTTTAGTAAATGTGCGTGATCACTGCTTTGCCTAAATTATGTATGAAGATAAAAACAGAACACACAGTTAGGAAAGAGCATAAAGAAATAAAGCGGCTGAGGTTATAAAATAAATATTTTCAAATCACACAGCCTTGGCTTGTTGATGTTTAACAAATGAATTATTGTTTAAACAAAAAACAAATTTTAAACGTTAAAGCTGTAAAAAAATTACTACTGTTTTACGAATGTTTCTGGGTTATCAGTTATTTGTACCTAACTGGATTGATTTTCATACTTTTCGATACCGTTTTAGTGTGATACTACGAGTATAAAGTTTTGCAAAAAATACAATTACTTTAACATAATATTATGAAGATTTCTTCATAAATTACAAAGAAAAAATAATGGCTAAGATCATGAACCTTCAATTGAAACTGTCTTTTCAACAATACTATGAACTAATGTAAGTATTTGCTGCTTCTAGGATTTTTTTTTACATATCGACATAATTTCTAGATTGCCATATTAATTAATTAAGAAATTATTCATTTAAATTTCCTCAGACATATAAGCTAAATAGTTGAAAAAAAGATTTAAATAAATGATTAAATGTTACCACATACGTCCTTGATTCGTTCGCTCGCGTTCGCGCGGGCAACACGTACCGTCCGTCCGTTAGAGCTCCCCGTAGCTCCAACCCGGCCATTGTCCGCCTCGCCCTCGCTTGCGCAGGTAGCTAGCCTGCTTCTATTGTTTTGCTCACACAAAACAATTAAACCAGTTCTTCTCAGAACTAACCTTTCTGTTTCTCGAAGTATTTAGTTCGCTATAGAATTGAATATCTTCAAGACTTTTAACAGCAAACGTTAGCGTCCCGCTCTTTTCAGAGCGACGCTTTTTGCGAGGTTCTCGTTTTTTTCAAAGCGGTCTCCTCTGTCTTGTTTCTAGGACTTATCAAACAGTAAATCCACGCCTTCAGTGGTCGACCAAGGGATACGTAACCGTGCCAACGAACTTGGTTGGGCGCTGACCCGAAGCGCCTACTTTACTTCTTCAAAGTAAAGTAGAATTCGGCTGGGCCTGGGACCACCGGCCTTGGGGGAGCACCCTCGCCGACCCCAGGTAGCGCTAGGTAGTTACTCACCCCTTTAGCCCCGTAAGAGTGGCATAAGGGACACACAATTAGGTAGGACACGCAGGTACACACCCCCCCCCCTGTCTAACCCGACAGGGAGGGATCACTCACATCTCCCGGGTGTCCCCCCCGGGCATAGGGACTTTCCCCCGTGCTCTTAAAGCATTTCCCCTGTCCACTATGGACATTACCGGTTTGTCAGTGGAGAACCTGCGTGGATTACTCCACGCAATCTTCACGCAGCACCCCTCCCTGTTGAATGACGTTTTGCACTCTCTCCGCCCCCTCCCCGCCTCCACCCTTAAACCGGCGATTCCGGACTCCCCGGATTCGCCGGATGCGTCCCCGCGGGCTCCCTCTCGCTCGCCCTCTCCCGAGGTCGACGAGATGGAGGTCGCTGACGACGTCTCCCACACGTCCGATGAGGCATCGGCTTCAGACTCTGAGCCCGAACACGCTTCTCCCCCTCCCTCCTCCTCTTCTGACGACGGCTTTGTCACCGTAGACAGCCGTAAGAGGAAACTGGGGAAGAAAGGGAAGAGCGATCCCCCCGCCAAGACACTAAATCTTGGCGCTTCCTCTCCCCCTCCCGCGGCCCCCACGACCGCCACTACTCCCGTGGCCCCCGCGCCCCTGTCCTCTCCCCGCAAGGAGAGACCACCCCCACCTATTTTTCTCCGCGAGAAAGCCAAATGGGCTAACGTGGAGAAATTACTCCAACTTAAGGGCATACATTTTGTCAAAGCCCAATCCGTTAAGGAGTCTATAAAACTCCAATTACAGACGTCGGATGACCACCGACGTCTCACCACCCTTCTCCGCTCCGAGAGCATAGGCTTTCATACCTATGCTCTCGAGAGCGAGAAATCCTTGCGGGTCGTCATTCGCGGCGTTCCCGCCGAATTTGACGCCGCTACGATTAAAGCAGACCTAGACTCCCAAGGCTTCCCCATCAGGGAAGTCCACCGGATGTATAGCGGCAAAGACAAACGCCCATTTGACCTAGTATTGGTCATTCTAGACCTTTCGCCCGAAGGGAAAAAGATATTCGGCCTTAAGACCGTATGTCGCCTCTCCGGCCTTTCGGTAGAGGCTCCCTTCCGTTTAGGCCCCCCCGGACAGTGCCACAGATGCCAACTCTATGGCCACTCTGCGCGCAACTGCAATGCGCGTCCGCGTTGCGTCAAGTGCCTGGGCGACCACGGCACCGCTGACTGCAAACGCGCACGCGACGACCCGACCCCGCCTAGCTGCGTGCTCTGTAACGCCGAGGGACACACCGCGAACTATCGCGGTTGCCCCAAGGCGCCGAGAGCTAGCAACAAGGCTCGCTCAAGGGCCCCGGAGCGCTTTGCCCCTTCCGCCCCTCAGTACACCAAGACATCCTCAAAGGTGTCTACGGTCCCCTATCGCCCCCCTACCACATCGGCATGGGCCAAACCTTTGGCCTACACAAGTATAGCCCCTAAGGCTAAAACTAGGTCTCCCCCTCTCCCCCGCCCACAGGAGCCAACTCGCGCCCCTGCTCCCACCCCCGTACCTCAGCCCCGCCCCTCAAAACCCGGTCAATCAGCACCCGCTGCTGCTTCGGCCGGCCTTGGGGGACCCGCCCCCGCCGTGGACTTTGGAAAAGTCACTGCGCTCCTGCGCAAACTTAGCCAAGCCCAAACGGCATTTGAAAAACTGATGATCCTCTCGGATCATCAGGAAGTCATGTCTTCCCTTGACAACCTCTCTTTTAAGTCTCAATAATGGTTTCACAACCTGAGAGACTTAAACCCCGCTCCATCTCGTTAGCGTTTTTCAATGCTAACGGACTCAAATCCCAGAGAGAACTCGTTCATCAATTTCTGGTTAATCACCACATCGATATTTTCCTTGTGCAGGAGACCTTCTTAAAACAGGGCACTAGCAATCCTAGGATTGCTAACTATCAAATAGTCCGAAATGACAGAACGAACGCCCCCAAAGGCGGTACTGCCATTTATTTCAAGAGGTCCCTGCACTGCATACCCCTTGATCCCCCTCCCCTCCAAGACTTAGAAGTCTCTGTCTGCAGGCTTGCGATGACCGGTCATCAATCGGTCATCATTGCATCCTGCTATCTCAGCCCAAATAAGAAGCTTCTTAAAAGCGATCTTGAATCAGTCCTCAGTCTCGGAAGCTCAGTCATTCTGGCTGGCGACTTCAATTCCAAAGACCCGATGTGGAACTGCCGCATTCGTAACGGAAACGGCCGCAGCCTTTCCCGGTGTCTTGGCTCCCTCGATCTAGACCTGATCGTCCCCATGTGCCCTACGCGGTACTCTCCCAACCCCCGTTTTGGTAACGAGTACTTGGACCTGGCACTGCTACGGAATGTATCCCTCCGGATGCAATCCATAACGGTGATGCAGGAACTTGACTCGGACCACCGCCCGGTCGTGATGAGGCTTGGCCCCCCTCCCAATGTCACCCCTCCCACCAAGACAGTGGTGCAATGGTATAAGCTTGAGAACGCTCTCAAGAATATTCATTCACCCGCCTTGGAAAAAATCCCCGACGATATTAGCTCCCTAGACGACATCGCAATTGCGGTTGACTCTTTGACTAGTCACGTCCAATCCGCTATTAGCGAATCATCGAAACAGGTGCCGGCGACGAACGATCGCCGCTGGGACCTGCCAGATGATATCAGACGGCTGATCACTGAGAAGAACGCAGCGACTCGCCGCTTTAGTTCCTATCCTACCTATCTCAATCGCTTTAGAATGAACTCGCTTCGCCGTAAGGTTAAGAGAGCCATTCAAGAGCACCGAAACTCCTCATGGGACGAACTACTTTCAAAGATCAAACCGGGTCACCAGGCATACTGGGACTTGGCGCGATCAATGAAAGCAGATGGCGTCTCTATTATGCCCCCGCTTTTACGTCCGAATCACCAAACGCCAGCGTTTGAAGATAAGGATAAAGCCGACACTCTGGCCGAAAGCCTGGAAGCCCAGTGCTCCCCCAGTCTCGAACCTGTCGACCCTGTCCACCTTGATACGGTGAACAGTGAAGTCGAGCGCTTAGCGTCCCTACCCCCTTCTGCCACCCTTGACCACGTCAAGGCGGCTGAGGTCGCAGCGATCATTAAAGATCTCCGACCGAAAAAGTCCCCCGGCTCGGATGGCATCAGCAACAGGCTCCTTAAGAGATTCCCTGTTGCCCTCATCTACCTCCTTGTAAGCATCTTCAATGCAGCCTTATCCACTTGTTCTTTCCCTGATGTCTGGAAGGAGGCCAATGTCATTGGCATCCACAAACCAGGCAAAAAGGCGAACGAACCTTCCTCCTACCGCCCTATCAGCCTCCTCAGCTCCCTGGGGAAGATCTACGAGCGACTCCTTCTGAGTCGTCTCTGGGCCCACGTCAATGAGCACAAGCTCTTACTCGATGAACAGTTCGGCTTCCGAGCTCATCATTCTTGTCCCCAACAGGTGCTCCGCATCACGGAGCACATCCATTCCATGTGGCATCACACATGGCCAGCCGATACGGGAGCTGTCTTCCTCGACGTAGCGAAAGCCTTCGACAAAGTCTGGCACAATGGCTTAATTTATAAGCTTTCCACTCTTGGTGTGCCCGACAGACTCGTACTCATCCTGCGAGACTACTTGTCGAATCGAAGCTTTCGTTACCGCGTGGAGGGCACTCTCTCTGACCCCCGACCCGTCCGAGCCGGAGTTCCCCAGGGATCCGTTTTAGCCCCACTCCTCTTTACGCTGTATACCAGCGATATCCCCCGCCACCATAAAGTGGAGCTCGCCCTCTTCGCGGACGACACAGCACTATACGCATCCGACTCGAATTCGAGTCGGGTGAGTATGAGGCTGCAAGCCGCACTAGACAAACTAGGTGCCTGGTTCAGAAAATGGCGCATAGAAGTAAATCCGACGAAGAGTGCAGCAGTGTACTTTTCGCGGAATTACCCTAAGCCCAGGACCCTCTCCCTATTTGGTAAACCCATTCCCTGGGTTAAATCAGCCAAATACTTAGGGGTGATCTTAGACCGCCGCCTTAATTTTAAGCCCCATCTCCACGCTGTAGCCAATCGCGCTAAGTTCATACTTGGCCGATTGAATAGCCTCCTTAGAGCGAAGAGTAAAATGTCCCTTAGAAATAAGGTGACACTTTACAAATCGGTCATACGCCCAGTCATGACGTACTCCTCTGTAGTATTCGGCCACTCAGCCAATACTTACGCCCTTCAGGTTGTCCAAAATAGATTTCTGCGCAAAGCCTCGGGCTGTCCGTGGTACATGCGCAATAACGATCTCCATCGCGACTTTAATCTCGAGTCCATCGCCCATTTCATAAAGACCGCCTCCCAGCGGCATTATGAATCGGCCCCGGATCATTACAATCCCTTGATCTCCACAATACCCGACTATCCCATTGACAATCCTCCCACGAGTTCTCTCCTCCGTAGACCGAGACACGTTCTCGGTGACCCCGTTGACCCACTCACCGCCGCTAACCCGGAGGTGACGTCAACCGATTCGTTACCGCACACTACACAGCCGACCAAAAACCGACCCCGCCGGAAGCGGGGTCGAAGAATTCCCTCCTTCCGCCCGCAGGTGCATTCGTGCACCTAAGGCGTAACCTCCATGCCCTCTCGTAGCATCTGGCGACAGCCCAAGCCGAGGCTCGCACCTAAGTGGTGGCCCTTGTGCGTGTCGCCCCAACCTAAAATTTACCGGCGAGGCGCCATCTGCGCCCGCCAAAAGTCCGGTAACGCTGTCATGGCCATCTGCGGTCAACAGCATCATAGCCCATTCGAAAAAAAAAAAAAAACCACATACGTCCACACATCCACATCCAGAGCCTGTATCGGTCCACTGCTGGACGCAGGCCTCCCCCTGATAAACGCCTTATTGGCGTTTAACTCATGGGGGGGTAAAGCCCATAATCCCCACGCTGGGCATGCGGGTTGGGGATCGCAGTTTGGTGGAAGATTTGTTCTGACCACATAACAATTGTCTTAATATATATTCAGATAAAAATTACGTAATAGGCATTTTAGACATTCACTGCCTGTATGATGCTGAAGTCGGTCAATCGTGCTGATTTCAAGATTGTGATCACGACTAGGCAAGTAGACTAACTTAAGTTGAACCGGCTAAGTCAAAGTAACCTTGTTCACTTGGGATCACATTCACGTGCAGAAATAGAGCGTATTTCTTCAATAGAGTTTTAGTCAACTCCTAAGATGGGTAAATGCATCAATTTTTGTGTCATCGTCAGTCCATTTAAGTTCAGTTTTTAGTTTTTATTCTTATTTGTTGGGAAACCAGCAGAATGTCAGCAATACAATGCATTTATGGATAACGTTTTAGGATTATGAAGCAATGAAAAGTAATTTGCAGTTTTATTAGATAATTTCGAGATGATCCTATAAAAATTCGACTCCTGAGGGATTAGTGTAAAACGCAAAATAACAAATCTCTTAAGACTTAGGTATCCAAAGACAGTTTTTAGTCACCTACTCCAAAACCATCAAATGATTTATGCAAGAAAAGTCATTATTAACCTAACTTTCGATAGACAAAACCAATGAAAGAATAATAAAATAAGAGTTACCACCAATGAACGAGATTTCAAGATGTATCAACCTGAATAATTAGGTCGTAGTCACGAAAATAGCATGGATTTGTCTCCAAAAAATGCACATTTGCTCCTACAAATAAACTGTGTGTGTCGTCGCGGATTCACAATATTTAAAAACGGTTGGGGAATATTTATAATCAATTCATTCATCTTCCACAAGTGCTAGGCAAGGCCATCCTCAGGGATAATCCCTTTTTACTTCTTCTGATTATGTGCAATATATATTATAATATTATTATAATATTTACCAGTCAGCTTAACAAATTGCTTAATTCATTTAAAATTTCAATTATGTAAATTTTTCCTTAAAATCATTTGAATGAAATATTCAAGGAAGACCTATAAACTGCATTGGTTAGGGAAACTCCAGTTTGCAATTCGAATTCTTATCGTAATTATTATTTGTCTTTCTATAAGCTATAGGTACAACTAGTTTCAGTCCTTATTTAGACATATTAAAATGCAAAATTCCCTATTAGTCGTGTGTGGCACTATAAAGTAGGTAAGAATTAATTACATTCTTTTACTTTCACAGTTACCAGTAGCTTCTTTGGTATGATCATGCTAACTAAATCCAAGCCTCGACTCTGAAGCAACTTCTTATATTCGTTAAACTCTTTATTTATAACTCAAAGTTGAAATTCGTTTGTATTTGAATCATTGCTTCAGAGCGAGGGCGTTAAATTTTATGTAATCGCCTTCACTTTCAGGCTTTTAGTATCATCTTGTTTTTTTTTCGAATTTACATACCCGCGGTGCAAGATCGTAACTTGAAATTTAATTTTGCTTTTTTATTTTTTATTGAACGGTCTCAATTAATGAATGTTCAGTATCTTTAAAAAATTCATTTTATATAACTCTTTAGTACACAGTCATATTTACTAAGGATAACATTAAATGTAAAAAACATTTATTATTTTCCAGAGGTGAAAAAAAAGAAGTAGGTATCAAGTTCCCCAAACTACGAGACCATAATCAAATAAGGAGTGTGCAATTACCCAACAACCCACATTTCACACACACTTGTCTAATCCAAGCACTATAATTTGGTTAAGAAGGTACTAACTAACGTTTTAGCTCTAAGCCACTTATGTGCATTACTTCCTAACTGCTTTCCATCTACCACTACTATTAGGGTCGTTACGCGTATAATTTGACGTTTAACATGCAACAAAGAAATGGCGATTAGAGTTATTTATAACACTAATACCTACATAATTTGATTCGATGCTACCAGTTTTTGTAATAATATAATTTTCTCAAAAGCTATTATAATTTGCGGATTTGAAATCCACGCTGCGAAGGCGTTTTAAATTCAGACAGAGCAAAAATGCAATCCTTATAAATAACAATTCCTACAAGAGACCTCCAGCATTTGAAATAAAATTTAAACGGGCGTATACATTTTAATTGGACCAGTCCAAGACCAGTCACAAATAGTGGTCTCAAAGGATACGTACCAAGAAAAGGAAATTCGCTTACAAGAAAGTAAATCTATAAACAGATTTTTGTTGGTAATGTTGGTACGGTTGTCTGTTGATCAATTGTGAGAGCATAATATACTAAAATACAAGTAAATTTTTAATTTAATAATAGTGTTTACGTTAACCTTATCAGATCTGTTATCTTTATTCGATTCTGTTTAGTATTTCGCCCTTTTTGTGCTTTTTTTTCCTGACATTTTACTTGTAGGAATTTGAGTTATTGGTTTGATTATGCCAGTCCCCTAATATAGCTAATTTACTAGGTATTTTTAATTTGATGAAATAAAAAAATACCCATTTTGTTTTACTTTTACTTTAAAAGTACACACACTTATATTAAAAAGTTCATTTTCAATAGGTTCAAAAATAAAAGATAAGGTATAAAGTTGGGTTGAATCAGATGAAGTAATTTAAGTTAACGCGATCGAATCCACAAACGTACCATAGTGCAGCATACTATAACCAACTAAAGTTGAACCAGTTCTTCAGGTTCGTTATTTTTGTGGTTTCGTGGTTACCCCTGACCACATCAGCACGAACAACAATCGACTACATCCTATTTCAACACGACGTGCAGACACTTTCAGAATTACAAAGCAGGTTCTTCTCAGATGAACCTCACACAATTATTTATAAGAGCTTAGTATAAGTATTTCGATAGTGAGTTAAAACAGAATCATTAACTATTGATTTTGTATTGATTCACTGATTCATCTGATTCACCCTGCTACCGAGTAAAGAGTTAAAACAGAAATAAATATTAACTATTGATTTTGTATTGATTCTGATTCAACTTGCTACCGAAACTCGGTAGATGGAATATAGTTATAGTTATATTCTATCTACCAACGACCAAATAACTTTTACGAAAAAACTGCTCTTGTCTGTATCTTATTGATTCAGATTAAGTAGGTATTTCAAAAGTTTTAAGGTGGGGTAAAGGTGCAAAAAGGAGCTAGTTAGAACAAAATTTCACTGGGTGGGTCATCAACGAAGTAGGGGTCGATGGATGCAACTAAAGCTAAATTTTAATTAATACACGTGGTGGAAAGCTCGTACTTCGGCAGATACAATCATGTTTTTTCCTTGTAACTTATTTCGTTTGGCTTTATTGGTGATAGGTTCAAGTCCCGGGGAAGTAATTTGTGAGGCTGACGCGCTATATAAAAAAAAAACTACAGGAATTTATACCCAGAAAAAATCAATGTAGCAAGATTTCCAAGCTGAAGTGGCAGTAGGCCGACCATTTCTCGCGAAGAACCGACAACAGCTGGGGTATACGTGTTCTTGAGTGGAGACCGCGACTCGGCAAACGTAGCGTAGGACGCCCTCCGGCTAGATGGCATGACGATCTGCGAAAGACTGCATGCAAATGTTGTATGCGTCAAGCTGAAGACAGGGCGCTATGGCGCTCATTAGGGGAGGCATATGTCCGGCAGTGGAGGAATATAGGTTGATGATGATGATGAAGTATCAACTGTAAAGGACGATGTCACAATGCGTATTTAGTATCTGAGTTAGTATTTGCATTCCCCCCAAGTTCTCAGTTGATACATTGCATTGCATTTATAGAATTCAAAATACACTTGAATAACAACTTTGGTCATTCGACTCCTCTTACTTTTCGAAGGCAGATTGCCAGAGATTTCTCAGATTATTTTAATAAAATGCAATTATGCAAGCAAAAAAGAGACAGCAATAGTTGAAATAGAGCAAGAGTCTACCCTATTTTTAGAGCAGAGGGTGTGCAGATCAATAAAGTACGTAGGGGTGTCTATCAAACCAACTATACCCGACTGATTACGAAAAACCGTTTTGTAAAAAACAACTTTTAGAAAAAATCTAAATATATCTTACTTGACTTGTAAAACCGTATAAAGCCTGCTCAGTCATCGATCTCTATAGTAACAATGTTTTAAGGAATTAACGCTACTCAAGCACGTATCTATGACTGAGAAAGCTTTCATAATACGGGCCTTAGCTTATATGCAGAATTTTTGGTGTAGGTTGTAGGTATGAGTAAATCTCGGTTAAAATCCCCATTTCCGTAATCCCCGGTACATTGGCGCAGCGAGCGAAGGTCTGTTTGCGATGTAGGCGGTTGCGGGTTCGATTCCCACCTCGGGACAAAATATTGTTTGTACGATATGCAGACATTTGTTCAGGGTGTTCTGGATGTTTTCTAAAATATCCATCTATGTGTTGTATAACGTATATTATTTATATCAGATAACTAGTACTGAAGCTAAGCAGAGCTTTGGTTTATACAAGCCCTGCTTAGCTACATACAATAACGCTGTGTGAATTGTCCAGCATTATTTATTTATTTATATTTGGAAACAACATTTGAAAAATGACTAGCCCTACTCCTATTATGTGCATATGTATAATCAGTACCTAGTTATCATATGATAATAGTATTTACGGAAGTATGAGATACAAACGAATAGATAAGGAATTAATGGGGAACTATGGAACACCGTAAATTACAATCAAATAATAAAAACAAATTGGAACTAGTATGTACACATATTTTATTTAATTTAAAGCATCCTGCAGGTCATTCCAGATCGCTATGACCTGCCAGTAATGAAGGCCTTTATTCGGGTCCTGGTCAAGTAGCAAGTCTTTCTTGGGACAGCTTGATCGGAACACGAATAAAGGTCCTCAAACTTTATTTTTATTTCAAATTTTCATGTACTGTGCGTTCCTTGTATTACCTATAAATTAACATAGAATTTAAGACAAATTACTAACAAAAAAATGGACCTAAATTGTTGTCTGATTTAACAAATGAATTATTATTATTTTATTAAAGCTAACTGCAGACTATTGCAAACAATCTTTGGATCAGTAGCTCAATTGATGCATAATAGACGCGAGTATCTGGCGCAGACACTCACCAGCTCTCGGGACACGCATCGCATCGACCAGACGCTTAAATATATATTTTTTAACCCGGAGATCCTCGATATTTGATGGACTAGTCACGACTTGAGGAGCAAATGCGTAGTCTCTGTCGAGACCTGCATTATAGCGCTTAGGAACACCTATTTTATTTCAGTATCGTCACCACCTGTTTGTCGAAATTTCAGAATCTCAGTTTCTCTCGCAGTCCCATACTATAGAGGTTACTTCAGGTCACCACTTATCATCCAAATATTTACATAGATAAGAGGCCTGGTTAACGAGTTATCAGCGGAACAGGAGCGGCAATTGTCAATCAAGTCCCCCTCCGAAATGATAATTAATCATAATCCGCTGATAATTTGTCTGTCAATAGCTCATCACTAGAAGATAAGCTTATGTATCTTTGATAAATATAGTTATCAAAGATACATAAGATACACTTTCTTTTGATACACACATAGATAAGATATCAAAGAAACTTAGTTCTGCAGCATATGCAGTCAAAAAAATCCGTGATCTTAGATAGAAGATAGATAGAAAATACTTTATTGCACACTTTAAACTAAGAAACAATTTACAAATAAAATAATTAAAACTAAGTGACAATTGGCGGTCTTATCTCTCAAGAGCGATCTCTGCCAGACAACCTGGTATGGACAGAAACATTGAACATCTTACAGACGTGGACACATCTAGACTGATTCATTTCAGCTGCTTCCATAGTTACTTCCATATCCAACGATAGATGCTAGTTAGTGTGTTAACGTAGGTCAGTAGACCTTTGGCTTAAATCAACGCTGTTGTCCAAATAATACTTAAGACGTAGTACTTAAGACGTAGTACTTAGGACGTAGTACTTAAGACGTAGTACTTAAGGCGCATACCCGAGCCAATCTGACAGCAATTCCTATTTTATCATATTTTTACGTTTATCATAGGAATTTTTAAAAATCCTACGTTCAGTTTGTGGTATCTATTATATATAAGCTATTTTTTAATACCTCTTTTATAATTTTATCTCATATAGTTTAGGAGGAGATGCAAAAATAGAGTTTGGTGGCCAAAAAGCGCAACTTCGTATCTCTTTACAAAATGGAACTATTACAGAGGCATTAATAAATAGCTTATAATAGATACCACAAACTGAACGTAGGATTTTTAGAAATTCCTGCGTTCAACGTAATAATAAGATATAATAGTTGGGGGCGCCACTTTCGCTGGTGTATGGGCCTTAAGACGTAGTAGTGCAATGTGACATTTTAGGCAAGAAACTGATCTAAAACTCTCCGGACTGTTTATACTTCTTCTTTCTCCATTGATTTGGTAGATACTCAGATACTTATCTCAAAGAAAAAAAGAAAACAGTGGAATAACATTAACACAATTTATAGCACTCTTTACTTAAACTCTCCAGTCACGTAATGGCTATTGAGTCTTCCAAACTCTGATTCAGCATCAGAACTTTCAAATCCTGATGTTCACATTTCCAAATTCAATGCCACTCACGTTTTCAAGACCGACCCATGTTCTAACTTGTCTTATATGGTTGGGCTAAGGCTAAGTAACTTTATCTGTTATAATTTCTGACATCAGAACCTCAACAGCCTATAACGGTCCACTGCTGGACGCAGGCCTCCCCCTGTTAAGCGGCTTATTGGCTTTATTTTATTGAGGGGTTGTGCCCATAATCCCCAAGCTGTAGCATGCCCAGGATTGGAAATCGCAGTTCCCGTCGCTGCTGCCTGCCCCCCGATGGATATCCTATTTACGGGAAGAGTTGGGGTGGTGGAAATTCTAAGCCGGCACTGTTGTGCCCGGTGTTGGTCAATATTGGTTTTCCTCAAGCACATTATATAATTCGCGACGCATTATTGCGATATCTTTTTATTATATTTGTGGATGATTCCTTGCAGGTTGTTTTTTACAATCTAAAAGCCTATTCCTCATCATCATCATATGAGCCTAATATCGTCCACCTCTGGACATTCCACTGTGGACTCCCCAAAAAATCTCCACGATAACCGATATTGCGGTGCCAGCATCCACCAATTTTTCACCGACCTACCATTCTCTCTAGCGCGAATTTAAACGACAGAAGTACCTACCATAATTAATCCTTTGTCATTCAGGATTCACAACCATAATTATTTACCTACTTCTAAACCGCACACACGATTGTGTGAAACCGAACACACAAGCCTATGACTGACTGATTAGTCAGTAACAGTCTTGTGTGTTCGGTTTTGAAATAGAAGCCGAATGTCAAATTATTAAATTGTGGAAGGTTCTTTGTATTCTCGTTCCGGTGGAGAATGGTAGAGTCAAGAAGATAAGAGTAGTGAAAAGCGACGGCTTTCGTGTGCCAATTTGATAACTTTTGTTGCGTTGACAAAACTGCTCTGTCATTGCTGTACGACTAAAAGTGTTAGTTCACCGTAACGCCACGACTCTCTCTTTGAACTGACTCTATATAGGTAGCAGGAAATCGCAGAATCGGGCAGAGGTAGCTGAAAATCGCTAGATGCAGGGCAGCGTAAAATCAGTTATTGTGGAGATCTTTAAAGGAGGCCTTAGAGGTTCAACAAAAGACGATCGCATTTTACTCCCCAAATACCTTACCTTCGTTTTAAAAAGCAACGCCATGCCATCATTCCAATAAATCGATCAAATTACTATGTAACAAGTACGTATAATTTTATGGTAGGCACATGCACGGTACCACAAGGACAGACATTAATTAGAATTGCATGGAGGTTCGCGGCGGTATTTAGGGAACACGTGATCGGCATTAATTTGATGCTCTAAGCACATCGCTATGCTTACTCTGAACAAGAAGTAGAGTTATTGACCGTTGACGAAATATGTGGGTTAGTAGTTTAGCTTTAGACCTCATTTATGTCTGCGACTTCACTCAGTATCTCCTATTCTTTTCCAACACAGTATTTGTGGAATTGTTTCCAAATTTATTTCTTTATTGAAAATACACTCAAATAATAGAAATTATTTCGAACTAGTACATTATTTAGGAATGAAATAATTAAGCTGACTGCAAACTGTTGCAAACAATTTATTTATTAATGAAGAGATGTCCATTAAAAGATGTATACACTTTTAAGGTGGAATCAACGTGAACCCTGTAAGGGCGTTGTAAAATTTTCAGTAAGGTCTTGTTCATGGAGAAGCGGGGCGTCGGGCGGCGCGTTGGGCGTTTTGCGCTGTTTACGGAGAGCGGGGCGTGCAGCGACGACGACGCCGCGACGCAAGCGTAAACAAATATAACGCAATGTACGTTGATGTTTACGGATACGGTGCGAAGAGTGGTGTTGCACGCCGCGTGCGCCCCGATAATTTTAACAAACGCGTGTAAAATCGCTTCTCCGTAAACACACTCTACCAACGCCATATGTTTGAATTCCTTTGCCAGCCTACTACCCACTACCCACTTTGTCGTTCATTGCGTTATTAAAATCTAGGTTCTGATTAAATAAATGTCATAAAAATTTTCTTACTGGTAATGTACATTTACTTACAGGTTTGGTCATTAAGAAATTCATTCACTGTGTAATACAAACATTAATTACATTAACGTATGGGTAATGATTTTAACCTCATCTTAAAAAATACTGTCCAGTTTTGAAAAAATTATGTGAGCAAGTAATTCTTATGAAATAGTAACCAACCTAGATTCTGGGTTCTACATACGGGGCACTAGATGGTTCTATTATAATTACATTTTTCCGGGCGTCTCTTGTACTCGTCATCTGGTTCCGATTTAGATTTAAACATGTGCTTGTATTTTCTTACAAATAACGAAGCTTGCAATATATGTATTATGTATATAGAGGTATGATAATACATTGTAATTACTATACGTATTACACAGGTCATAGTGGCCTTTTCAGTGAAATGCGGCTTACAGCTGTCCCAAATAAACTTCTAAAACGAAGCTAATTGCTATCTATCTGCACTCACAATACAGGTCATCCTGACCTAGTTTAGGGAATAGACTCTAACTTAAGTTACCTACTCAACCTATGTCCAGCAAAATTTAAGTAAATTTTCTGTTTACTGAAATATTTTGATTTAATTTTATCTTAACCATTACTAAAAGCCCATTCAACCATGTCACGTATAATGACTAAGGCGATTAGCATTTACCCAGAAGTAGAAGGTAGAATAATATGGTTTTCTGATGATGATCAGGATGATCCGTCAACTCACTGTTCCCTTATAATTATAAGCTTAAACAGAAGCTTGAATCAGGTAAAGACTTAGAATCATTATAGAGCAATCACGATACAATATAGGTCAAAATTCAAAAGAAACCGACTCAAAAATACCCACAAATTTGTTCCATAAACGAAAACTGAACGCACCAACTCAAGTCGTCCATGTCAGTATTTACTTCCGGCCACCGTTTACTCACGCACTACTACTTGTTTGCTAAAGATAGAGTGTAAATATTACTCCATTAGCCGCGGGAGTATCATCTATGTAATTATTATAGTCAACGTTGTTGACCTATATCCAGATGCCGATAAGAATAGCATCAAAGATATAACTGGTAACGTGCGTAAAATTGTTTTATGTTATTTAATTGCTAGCATGACTCTTGTCAGAAATGTAAAGCAATTAATACCTAACTACTTCCAATTATAGATCAACGAAAAAGACATTCGGAAAAGATATTATTCAATTTAAACTCATATTGGTGTCGATTCTATTGTTTTAGAATTACATAAAATTAGGATTTACGATTTACAAATGTCAATTATACGATAGCGTTTGACATTTCTAAATCCTAATTTGAGCTAATTTTAGCAAGTTCTAAAACAATAGAATCGACACCATTATTGACATAATATGAGTTAAAATTAAACTTACAGAAAGAAGCAAAACGAGGCATTTACGCAACAGTGGTTGATAATAGTATTATCAAATATAAGAACCGTCTTGAAATAAACTACTTACTCAGCTTTGCTCTGGGTCAACGACCTAGGACTTCTCTAGACAGTATAGTAACCACGAAAACAAAAATATGATGTGCTATGAGAATTCATAAAAGGTTCAGACTAGCCTTTTCCTGCACATCATTTGATAAGTTCACGCTTTTTAATACTGAGTTATCTAATAAAGAATTACAGGATTTCAAACCTGATTCAGATAAAAAATCTGAGCTGAATTCAAAACAGAATACGAATTCAACTACCATCATATTGGTATTGTTTGGTTAACGACATTTAAATAGCCCCGTCACAGTAGAGTGCGGTTGAAAAGAAAGTAGGAGCTATTGTTTCCCATTAGGTGCTCTTTGCGCATTGTCTGCTTGTACTCGGCTAAAGTAAAGCAATCTGCTTTACTTTTATTGTAGGTTTTCTTGTTTAATTAGTAGCCACAAGTAGCACAACTTAAATCTTTGGTCATATCTAGAAAATTTTGCTCTGTATTTTTTCTTCTATTCTAGAGATCGGTTTCGTTGAGCTCAAGTTCCGTCTAAGTGGTATTTTTTTTGAGATATTTTTTTTCGCTTTTTTTATCGTATTTATTTTCTTCTCTGAAATATAACGCACAACACAGTGTCTTGTCAGAATCGAACGCAGTAGGCATAAGCCTCCTCTTATTAATCTCTCTTCAATCTGATAAATAAAAGAGGCTTTATGGTTACCGCTTTCCCAACTATGGCCCACATTATTTTCCATCGTTCAAGGTATAAATTAAAATATCGCCTCGTAATGAAGGGTAAATAATCAAGACTAACAAAAAAGCAAGGTACCTAAACCGGCCAGAAAGCATTAAACCAAATTTATGCAATTGAACAAAACATTTACTTAATCAATGCAACTGATCAGAGATAAATCAATTCGAAATGTTTACAAAAACCTTCCCATCAAATTGCAATTTAAAACAAACTCAACCAGAGCGCGTCTAATGAGAAGATCATTATACAACTCAATAAATCGATATCCGATAAGAAGAGATTAAGCGGAGACAGGCAGGGCTGTCACAGCCTCCAAATCTCAAAAACTAATCAATTAACACAATTCATAAGTTGACGTTTTTAGTCAATGCTGTGTGTTAATGCGCCTATTACTAAATTTAAAACAAAGAAGGAACCTAGGGAGGTTACCTATTAGATACACACAGACATCAAATCAGATACTTATCTGAAAAACTTTGTAAATCTAAATGAATAAATAGATGTATGCTTTTTAATGTGTAATAATGATAGAAGAAACATACATACCAATTTTTTTTAAACTATCCAAGTGAAGAACTAGTCACGCAAACTTAGGTATTAAAAGTTACATAAGATATCATAATCAAATCACATGAGCGATATCAGAAGACAGTCTTTACAACGCAAGCTACTAAAGTATGTATATCAAAAAATCTAAGAAAACTAACCAATGACAGCCCTTGCAGTTAGTTAAGAGGTTCATCAAAACGCAACCGCTAGAACCGATCGCACCATTTAATGAGGTGTCCATTGAACCGTTGGTATGTCGCAGTGCCACCGCTGCTTTGCACACCGCGCAATCGGTGTCGTCATGCAATCGCGTCGCACTCATTAGCAAAGCTTATGCGGTAGATTAGTGTGGTAATGCCCTAATTAGGATCGTGGTTGAGATCGAGTTTACTTCCTTTTCTGGGTGCGTGTAATCTTGAACAGTACCATTTTCGATTTTGATTCCGATTTCTAATATCATTGAGTTTGAAGGTTCCAAAGAAAGAAATCTATCAAGTACCTATACAATTACAACTTGGCAAAAATGTTTACAGATAAAATGTTAAGTATTGAGTTAACTATGCTACTGGAGCAATAAAATACTGATTCTCCACTGGAGAAATAAAATACTGACAAAAATGAGTTTTAAATTTTATTGTTGATGGCAAAGCTCTAATCAGCATCACACAGAAGTGTGAATTGTGTGTAGTTAATGGAGTCACAAGTGAAGTATAACATGTGTAATGGTTGTGTGTAATCGAATCACAAGTAAAGGTGTGGACAAATACGGGCCACGTTTTTCTAAAAGGAACTTATTCAATCGGGATTTGAAGGCTCCAAATTGTACTCTACCGGTTAAACAGATGCAGGAATTTTGTTACACTGGTTATTCTCGGTATTGTATATGCAATGCTAAATAGAATATGACATAACAACAGCATAACAGCATTTCTTGGAACAAGAGTTAGGTACAGTTGTTAGGTCAGCTATGTCTGATCTGTGCCCTTAATGGTCTATAGTTTATTTTATTTACTTAATGAATAGCGATAAGTTCGGTGGATTTCAACTCCTGGTGAAACGAAATATTCGGAGAACATGTAGAGTCACAAATAGAGGACTGACTCTACATATTCTTCTCTTGACTTTATAGGGTGTTATTCTTTGGGAACGGCAACAAAACTTCGAAAGAAGGCACTACTACGGAAAATGAGGCGACGAACAAGATTCTTACAAAGGTAACTTCTTGTAAATATAGAGACAAAAATAATAGAAGAATCGATGAAATAAATTGAATCGTGATGAGTGAGGTCTATTAGAATGTAATGATCTTATGAATTACCAATGGCTAGCTTGGGCAAGCTGACATCGGACGCTTCGGACTGACCGCATCAAATAATGTTGGTCATACCGGGGCGATCCGTTTAGTGTGGATGACATCGTTCGGACTTACGTTTTCGTCGTCGGTAATCCGGTTGCTGCAATTACAATAGTCGCACTTTCAGGCACATAAAATCCGTTTGATGTGGTCAGTAATATAATAAGCTGCCTGCTGACCTGTCAACGCTAGTGTTTACTGGAAGTCTTTGTTACTTCACCTACGACTCAATAAACTTACCTTAGAACCATAAATTAACCTCAAAGCACTTTCCATACGTTAGGTTCCAATTACAGTGCCAGTTACCTGCGCTCGAAAGCGATTACGAAAGTGAAGAACAATCGATGGTTTCCATGGTCTACCCCATGCCGATCGGTTTCACTGACAACAATCGTGTAATAACTAATTAGTTTTTATGAGTGTCTTCAGTTTCACGGTAGTTGCGGTACTGGAACTTCCCAGCGGGAAACATTTGGTTTTTTGCAATAGTATAAAAATGGTGTTCGTACTTTCTTGCGCCTACCGTTTATAATTCTTTATAGCGGGAGGTTAGGAACCAATTAAATTGTACATTGCGCTGTTTTGTTTTCATTCTAGTTTTTGATGTGATCGATAATCCGGACATTATATTTTTTCTATCTTTATCTGCCATGCTTTGGGCTACACGTAAGCTTTTTTTAACTCTCTTTACTAAAAAGAGTAGATTGTGTAGTAGGTATGTAAGTACGTATAAGGATTTGATATTGGTACCTACTATAAATGAGTTAGTGGAGAGAACCTATCTCCAAAGAAACTTAAATCACTCACTCACTACACATCATAATTTTACAATTTGCATGTCTAAGGGAGATACATTACTTAATATCTACTTTCATAACCACATCGTATATGGTTTCTTTAATAACTTTACTTAGAAGGTCACCATGCAAACATAAAACTACTTTTTCATTCAAGCCCACTCATGCCATACGTTGTGGTATTTCGAGCAAGAAGTTGACGGCGAACAACCTACTTGACCATACCCTGTACGGTGATACCGCTACCTACAACTCTATTGCACTTTGTATTCTTTAGAAGGTACGTGAATAGCTGTTAAAACTTTATTATACCTAATATTATTTTTATTGTTTCAGGTAAAGTAACGCAGAATAAGCAGGCTTAAGTGGTGACGGGTAGGCCATATTGTAGCTCGCAGAACCGATAACTGCTGTGGAGTAAAGGATCTCGAGTGGCGACCAGGATGCAATGCAAAACGTGTGTGGGAAGACCTCTCACTCGTTATACTCGAAATTGTAGCGGTCGCAGGGAGTCGATGGATGAAGGCGGCTCAGAACAGCTATTTGTGACGTCGTTTGAAGGTGGCCTATGGACTATGCAAGGGACGTAAACGGATTGATGATGATGATCACGTGGAATCCGATAATGCTACATACTGAATCTGGGTCTCCTCAACCTCAACCTCAACAGCCTGTATCGGTCCACTGCTGGACGCAGGCCTCCCTCTGATAAGCGATTTATTGGCATTTGTGGCATGGGGGTAACGCCCTGAATCTGGGTATAAGTTGGTATAAATCTGACAAGTTTGTTGCTCGTACTCCAAATTATAACTGGCTTGGATATAATTTCAACTCAACGTTATTTATATTTGTAGTTGAAAATTCAAAAGCACGTTTTCTTTAATGGTAAAAACTTTTAATCGAAAAGTTTGGTGAATCGTCGTGACAGAACCGAACCATTATCGAAACGAATTGCTTTCAAGGGCACAATTCTTCAATTTTGAATAGATAAGCAAAAAATCTTGATTTTCTGGTGTATTTTTTGATTCTGTGTAGCGATAAAATAGTTTTGAAGCTGTGGGTTTATTAATGCCTCGCAAGGCCTTCCAAACAATACAATTATTATAACTTTCAAATGACACTGGGGGACTAATTAGTGAAAATGTCGCAAGCATGGGAAAAGGGGCTAATGCACAAACGAACAAAAAGCCAATGGCTCTATTGTATTGCAAATTATAATGTAGGTACTATAAAGAGCTACATTCATACAGTTTTTGCCGTCATGTGACATTGGTTACTAGGTGTTTTACTGAACTTGGCGTTACTTATGCTTTGAATGGAAACTTTTCCGTTTTCGAGAAAAGGTTCAATAAAATAAAGTTGGTTTGAGTTTTGATGTTCTTTTGCTGTTATAAGTTTTTTTACGAGTTCATTTTTAAAGATGAAAGATACACACAGGTCACTCAAGCTAAATAAAAAAAAGTTTCTTTTAAGTATTTGTCCACAAATTACATAGTAGGTACTGCAAAAATAAAACAAAACCAACGTAAAATAAAAAATAAACAAATAACATTGTAACATGTACTCAGAGACATAAACTATCACTAAGTAAATATTTCAAAACAAAGAACTTTACTTACTTAAGCTTAGAGCTGCTATTCAACATAACCAAGAGAGTTTAAAGATTTTGAATCGTGTTAAAAGACTGCATTATGGGCGAAGCAAACTGCCTACCTGAATGATGCAGTTGATATTGTACGGCTCCATATGCTAAACTGGACAAAGGAATTTTTGAATTTTTATATACAATACAGTTATTCTATATTGCACACCAGTTATCAAACACAGAAAATATACAATGGGCGGCCTTATCGCTAAAAGCGATCTCTCCCAGGCAACCTTAGGACCAGGTAAAACCATAGACAAGCTCAGATAACTTGAACCATTATGTCACATTTAGTTAGGTACGAGTAGTTAACATTTACAAAATGTTACCACAACCGCTCCTTTATTATTTACCTGTATTTTCCTGAACCGTAGCTCTGGTCGTTCGAATTTATTATTAACAGGAATTCACGAACCGGGGGTGAGGTTAGATTATTTATTTAAGGAGGTAAAGGTAGCAAGGCGTTTAGAAAAGTAATGAACTCGTTATCTCTGAGGTTGTGGTTTACCTTTTTTTTCGTTTGCATGTAAAAAGAAAGAGTTTTTTATAAATAGGTACCTTCTTCTGTTTTTTACGATGCCATCATCTAGTCCCAAAAATATATAAATGTAATAAGACACCTCTAAAGACTACTTTAGTTGGTTAAAAAAGAATTGTGATGACATGAGTAAAAAATTTGCTAAAATCAATAAGTTAAACTCAAGTTATGCTAAAATTAAATGAAACTAGACAACCGGACAATAATAAGACACCTCTAAAGACTACTTAAGTGGGTTAAAAAGAATTCTGATGACAAGAGTAAAAAAATAGCTAAAATCAATAAGTTAAACTCAAGTTAAGCTCAAAATTAAATTTAACTAGACCACCGGACAATAATAAGACACCTCAGTTATGGCAACACAATACAAAATATTTTTTCTATATTTAATAACTCTAAGTTACAAGTCACAAAGATAATTAAAAGGTGAGCAATATACTTTATAATATTAATCGTCAATTAAAGTATAACAGTCTAATATAGTTAATTAATATAATTACAATACCCTTGTTTGGTCGGAATGTTCACTATGACATATTTTCTGAAGAATATCTAGGTAAAAGAATATAATGTCAAGCCAAAGTCAAAGTCAAAAACTCCATAAATACAAGAAATGCAAACATAGAAAGTTCAAGTGATAAAGCAATAAATGAAAAAGTATTGCCCTAACTAGGTTATATCTAACCAAAGTTATTTCAGTAGGCGCCAGCCTCAACAAACTTCAGCAACCGCTTTCCCCTGTATATGATAATCATGCCAGAATAGTTATACCATAGTTGATAATTTATTTCGTAACACGAAGTGCCACTTTACTATTTAAACTTTCACTGCTGAAAACACATAACAACAAAAATCATCGTCACAAAATCATTTTTACTCTAAAACTCTTTTGTAGAATTACTTTAATGTAGGTAAACTTGCGATTATACATACACTGATGTCACAAATCCAGGACTCCAATATACGAAAAGAGGGGGTATCGCACTTTACAAGAGTTTGTGTAGGTGTCCTATACTTCATTGAGTTAAACTAATAGAAGAAAATTAAACAAATGAAAGTAACACTTAAAACTATTCAAGCCTGCACTTATAAAATTAAATAACTGGTATTATAACCTTGTTACGTAAACGAGTAAAAGTTAGTTAGAATTGACCGACTTGCACGACTATTACAGTACAGGTGTAGAGATGCCTATCTCGGCTTACATTACTAAATCAACCATGTGAGAAAATATAAACACTTGGCTTGTGTTCCTTTAAAGTTGAGTAAGAACTTTGGGCATACTGCGGTCCCCTAAATGTGGAAACACATATTTCTTATGATTCTGTAATGTATAATTATGTATGTATAACTTGATCAAATCGAGTTTTTGTATGAATAAAAGTTGTCTCGTTTGATCATGCCCTTAGAATAGGGTATATGCATCGATTTTTTTTATTGTTTTAATCGATTTTTTAGGTCATTATTTAACCGAAAAATGATAAGACGCTCACTGAATTTCGCAATAACAAGGTAAAAAAACAAATCAAAACTTCAATCATTTTCGGGGGATAAAAACGCTGCCATATTGGTGCCATGTTTATTTGATGTCGACGTTCACACTCGATTAAAACCTTTTGTGACGACCTCGGTAGTGATCATCTCAGGAAAGAGGTTTTCCGAAAAAGCTGAAAATAACCGACAATACGAAATGTGAAGTGGGCAGAATAGTGTCAAATCATGGTGCAGCAAGCAGAATAAAAAAGAAGAAATGTGTACAGTGATGTCACATCCGCTCTAGTCAATGGCGTAGCGTTTTGAAATTTTGCTGATTGAGATTTAAAATATCAATTTTTCAATGGTTAAATTCTACAATAAAAACATCTCAAAATGCTAAAATAAATATGTAGATATGTTTCTATCTCAATAGAGAATACGTAGGTATATAATTTTTTAGCCATTTTGAAATCACATACATACATATACCCTATTATCAGAATTAATGCACTTTTATGATTGGTAGTTACATTAGTTACACGAAACGTTTTATTAATATACGGATTATATTTATTTTTGAAATTAAACAAATATAACATTACCGATTACTGACTTTAATAAACAAATAAGGAACTAAATTATTTATAATCACAAAATACAATTTATCATACAATTTCAGTCAGTATTATCAGTTGAGATGAGTTGAGCGCAGCAGAAATAAAAATATTTTTCCGTTTTGCACATACCTGAACCTATATACATATGTTATCGCGCTCTTTTCGTTATTATTTCCCCTAGGTAGATTTATCGGAAATAGCGTGTCTTTACATTAGTTGCACAACATAGGCCATTTGTTGAAAACGTACCATACCTACAGAAATTTGTGTATATATGTATAACACCTTAATGTCCACTTGTCTAGGCATAACCTGTTAATTATGTACTTCTCAGAAAGCCAGTAATTAGATTAATTGTCTACTTGATCTCATTTACATTTATTACATTCATGAACTCCCATATCAAAGACAACGTAAGGCTATTTACACATGAGCAACTGTCGTAAGCAATAGATGCTTAAGCTACTGTTATTTTGTTTATGCTACCGTTATTTAGTCAACGCAAACAGTGAACGCGTTATACTAACACTTTCCACTGCGCAGGTCGCATTACCGCGCCAAGGCTAGGCAGCGAATGCGTTGAACTATCATGTTGCTTTGTAATAATGGTTTTTATAGTCTTTATATTCTGATAACAAGTGTAATTTTGGGCCAGTATACATTATTCTTTTCTAATCCTTTTGTTGAAAAATACCGAGTGGTAGAATAAGCAACTGTTCTGTATGGCTATCTAACAGTTATTTTAGCGATAGTCTAGCATATGTGGGGCTAGCTTAAGGTCTAATTAGTTTTACAATAATGGTAACATCTGTAAAAGAAATACAGATGTTTAGGAAGCTTTGAGACAACGTCGTTATGTTGTGGATTTGGACTAATTGCGTCATTATCTTAAGATGGATAAGGTATTTTTAAAAAGCTGGCATGATCCCTTTTTGCTTTTCGCATACAAAAGGCGTCGCATTTGTAACGTCAGCGTGGATGGTATGAAAAAATAAAAGACAATCGCCAGCTTTGAAAAATCTACCGACTACAGTATTTCATTAAAAGAAAATAAACGCGTGGGTGGTGTACACGACCACGTTGCTAGCAAAGTTTTTTTCTTTTGATGGTTGGTTTCCGTGAAAATGGTGAAAATGAATGAAAACTTCTTTTATTCTATGAATATTTTTTTAATTAATATTGTTTACGAATTTCTCAACTTTGATTTACGGGTCGGTAAGGCAACAACTAAACTTTCCACAAAAGTAGGTTCACTTTTGTAGAAAGTTTAGTGGTTGCCTTCTTATATTTAAAGTAGAAGGTATTTCGTAACTTATTTAGTTTAAGCATCAGAAGCATTTTTGAATTTGAATTCAACATAATATTGTCATGTTAGTGTGTTTGTTGAGTTTTTTAATATATTATTGATAACTAGCGCCAGCTCGCGGGTTCGTAGGCGGTTTATTGGCGTTTATCTCAAGGAGAGTAATGCCCACAATCCCCACGCTGGGTATGCGGGTTAGGGATCGCAGTTTGGTGGTATAATTGTTCTGCAGGGGGCGCTGCTGCCCGCCCCCCGGTAGATATCCCTTAGTCGCCTCTTACGACACCCGCGGAAAGAGTTGGGGTGGTACAATTCTAAGCCGTGCTGGCTTAGAATTGTACCACCCCACACAGATATTCACTCTTGTCTTAAGGAGAGAACCAGGTTGTAATTGATCGGAATAACCGAAGCTGAAAGCGAGTTTCATTCCTTAGCGGTATATAATGAATGCGAAGGAAAACTGTATCGTTTGGGGAGGCTTATGTCCACCGATGGACGTTTGTTAGCTGATCCTCATCAATGATGATGACGCTGTAGTAGCCTAGCCTGGCAGTCTTTAGATTAGTGATGTGAAGCAGATGACGAGATAGGATGCATGATGTAGAAACTATTGTCTAGGCAACAATGAAATTGCTCAACTGTTCCAAAACGTAAGCGAGGTAGGTGCGGTAAGATTCAAATGGATAGGCAACAGGCTACGGTTGATTGTTCAGCTTAGCATTTTTAACTTAACCAGAGAATATTTTTAACTATATAGGTATCCCACGTCCATAGGACATCTAGTATTGTCCTAGTTAGAACCAGAAATACGGCAGATAGTAATAGTTCCCGATGGAAAGGATATATATTCCTTTATTTTTACAAATAAATAAATCCGCATACAGAATTTTTATTTCAAATAGGTATAGGACATGGAGGCCTAGTTAGTACCAGAAATATTGAAGATAGAAAAACTTCCTGGCTGGAAGGAAATATTCCTTTATTTTTAAAAATAAGTAAATACCCAAACAGAGTTTTTATTTAAAAAAGCGTGCGGGATCTACAAATACAAATTGCAGGCATTTCGCAAACGTTCAAAACAACTAGTTACATATTTCCTACAATGTGCAACTAGCAACAGTGTCGACTTCATTGAAAAATAAAGGTCATCTTCATTATTTTGAGTGATTAGATCTCTTCTCCGAATTCGTTAATTCCGCATAGCAAACTTTCCGTTCGCATTTTTCCCCACTAGAACTTTTACCCATTCTCCTTTTTTATCATTCATAAAATATTTCCAGTGTCATAATTTCCTAATAGCGTACTTATCCGATCCTTTTGTTTATCATTCGCGAATATTACCAGTGTCATAATTGTCTAATAGCATTTATCTACATAATACAAGAGGAATGATTTCCTAATAGGTACGTATCCATGATATTATCCATTTTACCTTCACCACTCTTTTTTACCTAAATATAATTTGTTTTCAAGTTTTCTAGCAGAATTGCATATGATTTGTTACTTTAATTTATAAAAATGAGTTTAAAAAATAATTAAACGATGTAATATTTTGATAAAATTGTATTCTTAATATACCTTTAAACCAAAGCAGCAACAAAAAAAACCTTCCTATTAGTTCACCAAATGAAGCAGTAACAGGCAGTTTCACGTCTTCGTTTGGTGAGCTATATGTATTATAAACGTAAGCTATTGTGCTAGTACCCACGAGCTTTCCGGTACATTACGGTTATTCTTCGAATAAAAGTTTCGTGAAATCCAGGCTTAGTATTTTAAGTATGACAGTTGTTGAATACATATGTCAATGGATGTCATACCGATGAGAAAATTGTTTAGAATTTTTTGTATTTTAGTGTCTCTATCTGTATATTTTTTGTTCCGTTTCTGATAAACGTTGCGTCCCATTTCATTTTGCAAAACAATAAAATCGACAATATTTGCCTCAGCTTTTAGCTGCGAAACAAAGTGAAACAGATTATAGTCAGTAATCAGGTACACAACAATGTCCAGTTTCACGAATAATTTTTTCTTTTTTATCATTCAGAACCAACGTGCCTTGGCATGTTCCTTTTGCGGAACAAATCCAGACCGACGAACCATTTTTATTGTTTCGTTTCAGATAGTGTCTATATCCAGCTCTCACTAAAATTTTTCCTTTATGTGTACTATCAATGAACTCGAATGATGATGTTTTCTGAACACTAGCTGAACTCTCTGGATCACATTTTTCATTGCTAGTTTCCATTGTTGCAAAGAAATGATACTATTTTATATGCAATTACAATTATTTTCAACCATTATAGTGACGCGACAATTCAAATGACAAGTGGCTGACTAAACTCATGTATATCAGTGAAAGATACTAAAAAGAGGGCTTATGCGTTCTCAAGTGTTTATGGTAAATGATACTTAAGAAAATCCCAATACATTTATGAAAAAGATGAATGGAACTACACATTGCCGTGTATTTCGACTCGCGGCAATGTGTGTGTGAGTTTGTTATTTATACATTGACGTTATTCTGAAAGGGTTACAGTTTTAGAATAGTAACACTATCGCATAAGGAATACGAATTTTGCAAAAAAAGAGTAGGATATTTTTTTTGTACAGGAACAATATCGCGTAAGAAACAAAACTATTGCAAAAAGAAGCTACTGGGAAACTTTTGCTATGGAAAAAATATCGTTTAAGAATTAGAAATATTGTGATAAATGTCGTTTGGCCATTTTTGAGAATAAGGAAGCAAGCAAATGAGAAAAAAAAGTGGCGGGTAAAAGTTCTAGTGGGGAAAAATGCGAATGGAAAGTTTGCTATGCGGAATTAACGATTTCGGGGACGAGATCTAATCACTCATTATTTTTGCATTACCCGCAGAGATTAGAGCTATAATCATAAGCTAGAAACGTCAGCATCTGACATTCAACACGCAAAAAATACGGATGGGCAACTATAAAAAAATGACCTCGATGTATTTAAGCAATAGAACGAAAGTATTTTTGTTGCGCTGATTCAGTATTTTTTTAAAAACAATTTCGTAAAAATTATTTCATTGCAATCTAGACCTAATTCAAAGATTATTTTTTACGAATTTGTTTTAAAAATTATACTGACGTAACCAAATTCAAAGCGAACATTGTATTTCACCTAATTATTACGTATCTAAGATTTTTTTTTAAATTTCTATAATAGTTTTTTGTCTTAAAAAACTGTTGAGTAAATTAACGCATCCACTGCCCAGATTATGCGAATCGCAGCTAGTAGGATGTGTGTCGTTGACAATGAATACTCTTCGCCAAACACGCCGACGGAACCGAAAGAATCGAATTATTTATTTCGATTCGTTATAACCTCACTCACTCGTCACCACGCCGAAAAATTTTTTTGATCAACCTTTATCTTACAGATTTTTAAATTTTAGATAGGTCAAAGGTGTTGGAAGAGATGATTCCACTCAATAATCAAGACACATCAAAACTAAGCAAATAAATACACATTAACAACTGTACGCATTCAAAAGTTAAGTAGTGTAGCAAATCATGATTACACCGTACCAATTGATCTCTAGCTTTCGAACATCCATCACTTTCTCCCACGTTATTCCGAGCACCTGCTATTTGAGTAATTAACTAGCCCAGTTAGGGCCTTGCATTGAATAACTGGTCAATTCAATGTATTTGTAAGTTTATCTGTGTTTAGTTGTGTGGTGCTGGCTTAGAATTTGTACCAGCCAAATTCTTCCCGTGGGTGTCGTAAGAGACAACTAAGGGATATCCACCGGGGGTCGGGCAGCAGAACAAATCTTCCACCAAACTGCGATCCCCAACCCGCATGCCCAGCGTGAGGATTGTGGGCATTACCCCCCCATGAGTTAAACGCCTACGAGGCGTATATCTGGGGGAGGGTTGCGTCCAGCAGTGGACCGATTCAGGCTGTTGAGGTTGATGTTGAGGTTCGTTTATCTGAGTGTATCATTAACTTACAATTATGTAAAACTAGTTTCTGCCCGAGGCTTTGCACGCGTATGAAAACATTTAAAGGTGATTTATTTCCTACGGGAATCGATTTATGGGATAAAATGTACCTTTGTTTGATTCCAGGATAAGAATTATCTGAATGCAAAATTTCACCGATTTGCCTGATCCATTTAGTTTTATTTAGTTTTAGCGTGAAGTGCTAACAAACATACATCCATCTTGACGACCTCTATGGCGCGGTGGGCGAAGGTCCGCCTGCGACGCAGGAGGTTGCGGGTTCGATTCTCGCCTCGGGACAAATGTGTGTACGATCTGATATTTGTTCAGGACATTCTGGGTGTTTTCTATGTAAAATAAAAAATATCTACCTATACTTATATGTAGTTTATTGTATTATGTTTATCAGTTATCTAGTACCCATAAAACAAGCTCTGCTTAGCTTGGGGCTAGATAATGATGTGTGAATTGTCCAGCATTATTTATTTATTTTATTTATTTATCTTACACATCCAGTGTGATTGTTAATTTATATAGTGTGTATGTGGTGGCAAATCTATGTCCTTACTGAAGCAGACCAATACAGACTGTTAAGGTTGAGCTTGAGGAGTAGGTATCTCTGAACTAACGTTAGAATACGGTTCTAGGAAAAAGCGGAGGGAAGAGGTTGCGGGTTCGATTGCCGCCTCGGGACAATATTTGTAGGATGAACAAATATCTGCAGATATTTGTTCAGGGCGTTCTGGATGTTTACGTTTACTAAAAATATCTATCTATGTAGATTATTGTATTAACTATGAGTTTTCTAGTACCCATTAGACAAGCTCTACTTAGCTTGGGGTTAGATAATGATGTGTGAATTGTCCAGCATTATAATTATTAATATTTTTAAGATTATGTATATGCCTACACATCTATTGCAGTAAGTTTAAATAACCTAAATACTGCACAGTTTTTATGACTCATACGAAAAACTATTATGTTTATATATTAAGTAGTGTAATATATAGTATGTATGTAGTCTATTGGTTATGTAGTAATTAATTAAAGATTAAGCCATCTTTTTCTCAAAAATATGCACACGTACCCAACCCACTTAATATTGTATCTCTCTCCCAATAAGGTTTGCTGGAAGAGAACTCTTTTAGGGTTAAGCTCGCCTTTGCCATTACTTCTCTACTGTATGTTTTCTATGTATGTTTTTAGTGCAATAAAGAATTAAGAATTAAGAATTAAGAATGTTTTTTTACGAACAAGACAGCACTGTACAACCTTCACAACGCAAGTATCAACTCATGTCGGTCGTGCAAGTCATACCGTCTTGGCAACAAATCAACGTCCTTGGCTGGTGTAATCCATACTTCCATACCATCCATATTAATATTATAAATGCTAAGTACCTTCTGTCTGTCTGTCTTTAACTTATTCACATTCACGGCACGGTTTGACCGAAAAAAATCCTCAGAGTTAGAGTCCTAGGGATCGACATTGGACAAGCTACTTAAGGCGCATACACGAGTGAAAGTGGCGCCCCCACCTATTTTATCTTATTATTACGTTAAACGCAGGATTTTGAAAATCCATCGTACGGTTTGTGGTATCTATTATAATAAGTTATTTAGTTTCATTTTATAAAGCTTAGGCAGATATATAATACTAAGTTGCGCTTTATATTTGTTCAGGGCGTTCTGGATGTTTACTATGTATACTAAAAAATATCTATATTATGTAGTATATTGTATTATGTATAACAGTTATCTACTACACTAGCTCTGCTTAGCTAAGGGCTAGATAATGCTGTGTGAATTTTCCGACATTATTTATTTATTTATTTATTTAGTACCACGACTTTATTTTTATATAATTCTGTGCGCAGGCCTCCCCCTGATAAGCGGTTTATGGCGTTTATCTAATGGGGGGTAGCGCACATAATCCCCTTTTTAGATACCTTTTTCCTTAGTGGTAAAGCATATCAGTGCTTTAGCTTTTACTTTTATTCCGGGCCGGCAGCCAAATTAGTTTGAAACTGAACCAGCGTTACGCAAGCTGATTATCTTCATTGCGTGACTGACTTTATTAAAATGTATAAAAAAAATCGTCTTGTTCCGCCGCGGAGTTTTGCATTTGCGGAAACCAACTGGAATTTAATTTTAATATTTAATTATTTGCATTTACTTCATAGTCAAAAATAAGAAAGCTGCAATCAACATAACTTAAAAAGATTGATTGCTATATTAACACAAAATAGTCTAAGTATATGGATTTTTTTAGTTTTGGCCTGCTTTCCTGACAAGGATTAAAAGAATTTGGTCTATAGGTATTTTTTTTTTAAATCTCCCCAAGGTCAAAATATATAAATAGAATAATGTCCTAACCTAAAGGGTCAGGTTTCTAGCATATTCACAGATAAAAATAACCATAGTTTTTCTTCGAATACGTATTTTATGTGGGCTTTTGAAAAAAAAACGAATACAAACGAAAAACACGCTAGGGTATCACAAAAATCAAGTTTACTTTTTTATTGAACACAAAAGAAAATGTTTCAAAAACATCTAACGTCCGAAAAAATAGCATATCCCATTTCTCAAATAAGCTCCCATGCATTTTCGCATGCCCATAAAATACTGACTACAAAAATAGCCACAGTAATTTGAACCTTAACTTACGAGTAACATTTCGAAAGGAGACACGATCTAAGAATTTTATATTGCCATGCGCTCCCTGGGGAAAGAGATATTTGCAGCACTAGGGTATTTATAGCTTTGAACTTTTACATTTTTCATACCCACCACTATTTTTTTTATACACATACATTTTTATCCTATAAATAAGTTTCCGTGGGATATAAATAACTTTGAAAAGTTTCCATAGGAACAACGCGTGCGAAGCCGCGGGGTGCAACTAGAATTTTATACAAGAAATACTACATACAACTGTACGCTGGATGACTTAGAAATAAATAATAATAAATAATGCTGGACAAAAGCTAAGCAGAACTTGTGTTATGGGTACTATATAACTGATATACATTATACAATACACTTAGATATATATATTTTATGAGGTGTACATAGAAAATATCTAGAACGCCCTGAACAAATATCTGCAGATGCGTACAAACATTTTTGTCCCGAGGCGGGAATCGAAATAAAATTATCAATAAGATAAGAACAATAAAAAACCTTGTACTCCTTTTTGTAATGAAAATTAAACCATTAAATGTGCTCTCCATGCAAATTTCAGATTCAACTTTTGATATTTTTTTATTATTTACACGCATTTTTCTTCGATAAAAAGCATTTTCTTAGGAAGAAATCTATATCCTAGATCCGTTGAGTGTTCAATCGGTATGGCTAAAAAATACATGCAGACAAATTGACAACCTACTTTTTTTATCAGTTAGAAATGAAACAGACTGAGCTACTTCCGCGCTATATTTTTTTAAATACCTATAATAGACGTGCTGTGTGGTGCTGGCTTAGAATTTGCACCACCCCAACTCTTCCCGTGGGTGTCGTAAGAAGCAACTAAGGGAATTGTATCCGGGGCGGGCAGTAGCGCCCCCTGCAGGACAATTCTGCCACCGAACTGCGATCTCTAACCCGCATGCCCAGCGTGAGGATTATGGGCATTACCCTCCCATGAGACAAATGCCAATAAGTCGCTTATCAGGGGGAGGCTAGCGTCCAGCAGTGGACCAATACACGCTGTTGAGGTTGAGGAAGGATGTATGCATGACTTTATAAGACGTAGGTATTCATTTCCGTATATTTTAAGTATTCCTATTCCACATCGATATCTTTACCAGTTTCTCTACAAATAGCTCGGATCCGCAAACTAGTTGGAAAGTTACTTGTAAGCCATACGCGCTCAAGTCACGATCCTAGGGTTAGCTTGCCGCAACAAAATGCTCTTTATTGCTTACGTGATTAAGGCCATAGTTGATTAGAGTGGTCCTGGAAGCTTCCGTGTTCCTATAAATTCAATTATGGAGCTTTGACTTTCGAGGTATTTAGGCTCTACCTACTGCAAGAGTCCCTCTAGTTTTTTTTAACCGACATAAAAAGGAGAAGGTTCTTAATTTGTCTGTAAATATGTATTTTTTACCCGGCTATCAATGGAGTGATATTATGAGCTTAGCTTAACTGGGCTAGTTAGTGACACGATGGCATGCGGCATTCTCTCTCAAACTTCTCAGAAAGGATCAAATTTTCTACCAAGACCAGGGAGAGAGGTCAGCTCTTAAGTATTTGCCACCAAAATGTGCAAGGTATTTATAAGAAACAAATGACACTCAGTCTGTTCTTAGCCAAAGAAAATATAGATATTATGTGCATCACAGAATCTATGTTATATGACAGGAATATAGAAACATTTACCATAGAAAACTATAAAAAAGCTACATATTTTTGTCGAACTAAATGTACTCAAGGAGGCTGTCTAATATTAGTAAAAAATAGTATATGTTTTAAAAAACGGGACGATATCGATAAATTGTCTATAGAGAAGGAATTTGAAGTAAATTGGATAGAGTTAAAAGACATTTATATACTTGTAGTGTATAGATCGCCATCAGCCGATATTGAGATGTTCATGTCCAATCTAGAACAATGTCTAGATAAAGTTACAAGGTACAGTAATAAAACTGTAATCCTTTGCGGCGACTTTAACGTCCATTTCTCCCTAGTGGAAAACACTCCTAACCCGTTGTCTGATGTTTTGAATTCTTTTCTATTAAAACAGCAAGTATTTGAGTACACACGTGTAGTTGTTGCAAATGGCGTTATTTCTAGGTCTTGTATTGATAACGTGTTCACCGATTCTGAAAACATCGTCAGCGTAAATGTTCTGCAAGGTGTAAAATCCGATCATTACTGCCAGGTCATCAAAATTAAAACCAACATAGACTTGAGGGATCCTCCTAAGCTTTTATTAAGAAAGGTGACTCCTCCAAATCTTGTATTGCTAAAACAAAGTTTGCGACAAGTTGTACAGCAACCTGAATTTTATAAAGATTATCCGACATATTTTAAATGCCTTTTGGAAAAACTTGACGAACACGTCCCTGTCAGTCAATATAAAATAGGAGGCCAGGCTAACTTTAATGTTTGGGCCACAAAAGGCATACTTATTTCTCGGATAAGGCTTTTTGACCTTTATGGACTACTAAGAGAACCAAACAGCAATATAAAAAAGGAATATGTGACAAATTATAGCAAAATTTTTAAGCGAGTTTGTTGGAACGCTAAACATATTTACTATACAAATAAACTTATGGCATCTCAAAATAAAATAAAATGTTCATGGCAAATAATTAAAAGTGAATCTGGGAAATCTAACTGTGATATAATGACCTGTGATAAAATAATTAATGACAATGATAATACAATTATAACTGACTTAAATAAAATCTGTAATCATTTTAATAATTATTTTGCAAATGTATCTGTAAACCTGACGCAACCACTGACGTGTTCTCTGAATGAATCACTAAAGTATTTAGATAGATTTAAGCGTAAGGTCGATGATAATTTTAATTTAGCTCCCATTACAGCTCAACGGGTAATTAAGATAATAAGATCCCTCAAGCCAAAAAATTCAAACGACTATTGGTATATCACGCCAAATCTTATGAAAAAAATAGATACAGAAATAGCAATACCAATTATGAGCATAATTAACGACTCCATCTCAAAAGGAGTCTTTCCGGATGATATGAAGGTGGCTAAAGTAGTACCGATACATAAAAAAGGGAATACATCCAACTGTAACAACTATAGACCAGTTTCTATATTGCCCAGTTTCAGCAAAATTTTCGAAAAATATTTGGAAGAAGAACTATCGGAATTTCTTAATACTAACCAAATATTATTTATGAGGCAATATGGCTTCCAGAAAGGTAAATCAACAAATGATGCAATTATAAGACTTGTAGAGGACGTATTCTCGGGCCTGGAGGGGTCACAAAAAACGTTTGGCGTTTTCTGTGACCTTTCCAAAGCATTTGACTGTGTGTCACATGATATCCTTATAGGTAAACTAGAACACTACGGAGTTTCCGGGGTAGAAATAAAAATATTTAAATCGTACCTTATGAACAGAGTTCAAATAACTGAAATGCAGGGCAATCGCTCCATGGAGTGCAAGGTAAAAATGGGTGTTCCCCAGGGTTCAATCTTGGGGCCCTTGCTATTTTTGCTCTACATAAATGACGTATCCACTGTACTCGACAAAGTAGATGTCATATTGTTCGCTGATGATACCAGTTTAGTTATAAAGGACTCCTGTTATGAAATAGTGAATAATACTATTCTAGAATCAATAGAAAAACTTAAAATATGGTTCTCAGTAAATAATATGCTCCTTAACGTAAATAAGACTAATGTAACTCCGTTTTCACTAAGTACCAGACCAAATGACCCATCTAGACGTCTTAAAAAGGAAATACTGGAAGCCCTAAGCATAAGTCACAGTAACAATGTCAAATTTTTAGGTGTTTGGCTTGATACTAAAATGACATGGAGCGTTCACATAGATGCTTTAACAAAAAAATTGTGCTCGGCAACCTATGCCATAAGAAAAATAAGAGAAATAGGAGGGGTTAAAGCAGCACGGATGGTCTACTTTGCCTATTTCCATTCACTTATGACATACGGGATTTTGTTCTGGGGAAGAGCAGCTGATGCAAACAGAATATTTATGTTGCAGAAGCGGGCAATGCGTTACCTACTAGGCCTAAGGTTTTTGGAATCTTGTCGAGATAAATTTAGGGAAGTAGGTGTTATGACTATGGTTGGAGAATACATCTATCAGAATTTACTTTATGCTAGAAACAATTTACATAATTTTAAGTGTGTTAAGGATGGACATGATTACAATACAAGACATAAAAATAACGTAGTTGTCCCAAAAACGAGGCTAACTAAAATTTCAAAAAGTTTCATTTGCAATTCAATAAAATTATATAATTTGTTACCAATTAATGTAAGGTCTATGTCTGCTATTAAATTTAAATGTTTTATCAAAAACAGATTAATAGATAAAAGCTATTATCGATTGGACGAAGCTTTTGCTGATAAAAATATTTTTACATTCAATGAAATTGATTAATGTGCATAGACATTTAAAATTTGAAATTTGACAATTTTATTTTTATTGTAGTTTATCTTATTTTACATTTTTGACAATGCTATTGCAGCCATGATTGTATTTAATCTGTATACCTATTTTGAGTTTTTATTTTGTGTTTTAATGTGTTTCTATTTGACTTGACTAAGTGTTCCCTGTGAATCTATAGTATGAATAAATGAATTGAATTGAATTAGCGCCCTATGTTTGTATGCGAGGTAGCGAGGTCGAAAATTTCATTGTTGTTATGCTCTTTTGTTGAAATCGACTGAGTAGTTTCAGCGCTACGTGGAAACATTAAAATCGGCTACATACATACATACATAGGTGTCAATCTCATAACCCTCCTCCGTTCATCATCATCACCATCAGCCTATACCTTAGTAGGTATAGGCTAGTGCCCACTGCTGGACATAGGCCTCCCCTAATGAGCGCCATAGTGTAAATTCAGTGTAACCAACCCAAGCATGAAGGTTCCATTTCGTTCATTGTTCTGAAAAAAAAAAATGGGTGCAAAGTAGGCATGGTGAACTAGGTTTATAGACCGATATGTTTTTTTTTAATTTTAACTAGAAAATGCTATCAAATAATCAAAATCAAAGTGTGAAATTCAATTACAGTTTGAAGCGCATACAAAATAATAAATTTCAATTATAAATTATGCATTTTTCAGTGCTAATCAGTTGCGCCAACCGTAACGCCTAGTAAAGCGTATTTTTTTATTTATGAGGACACTTGAGTTTTTGATTTTTATTGTTTTATTTATGAACTCGACGTATGAACTAGTTTCAACTCATTAGGGTTGTAAAAAGTTGTACACCTACTAAATATTTAGGTAGAATTAAATTAATTTATTAATGTAACATTGTCGTGACATACTTAAAACGCGAATATAAATTTCAAAATATTCGGCATTGGCACGCTGATAACATGTTACTGTTATTTTCGTGTAGAAATAAAACGGACAACAAAATGTATAGTTTTATCTTATTTAACTTTAATAAATTAATATCTGACGTATAGTTCGAGGAATTCATTATTAAAATGGGTTAACTACAAACCCAGTTGGTTTGGAAAAACACCAACATCTTTTTAAGGGATAAAATCCATGGTGGTGTTCTTCTAACACTAAGTAGGTTCGTAGTTAATCCTCTTGCATTCTTAGTGAGCTATCTAATTTGCTAGGTATGTTTGGTTTTTTTGTCTACAAAATAAACAGACACCATCGTCTAGTAATTTGGAGCCAATTACCAATATAATTGACATGTATCATAATGTGTCACTATTGTTATATTATCAATAACAAACTAACAAATAATATAACAAACAAAGATGAATGTTGCCCGCCTACCGTTGCTATGCGTGCATGGACTTTGTATGTATGTATGCATCCGCTTACATAATAGGGTGGAGCGAAATTTTTTTTTTCGTGTTATTCTTATGTAATAGTGTGAAAAGAGTGCCTTTAGGGTTTAACATAACACACACAAAATATAATTTGAATTAGTTTAGAGTAACTGCCTCCGCCAGGTCATCGAACTTTTGAAAAAATTGGTGTTTAGACTCATGTTTGACGCCATGTAAATACGTAATTTATGAATAATATAATATTTTTTTTTGTAAATATTTTTTGTTACAATAGTCTATTTTGGTTACAAATCAATAAAATTACAATTTTTGCGTTCATTTACATACCTCTCGTCTTATTTGAAGTGAATGAACGCAAACATTTGGGGGCGCGCGGGGAGGTTATTTGTTGCGATCTTGTCGCCTAAAACGAAAACTAGATCGCGAAAATTCTACAGGCCAATCCTTGAATAAAAGTTCTATGTCAGTTGATACAGAAATTAACGTTTCCATGACATCCTCAACATCCGAGCGCAGCAGTAGTACAGCTGATGAATTCGTGAACACTGCGGACCATGGCGTTTCTGAAAGAAAAGGAAAAAAGATCTCACATATTAACTTACCTACGTTATCGAAGACGTGTGACAGATATGGAGTCTCAGATAGAGCGGCAGCAGCGATCGCATCATCTGTTTTGCACGATATTGGATCTGATCTTGAGGTTATTGACAGACATAAATTACGAAGAGAGAGATCGAAAAACCGACAGAAATTAGTGAAAGAAGATATTAATACAGAGCTTTTGGCTTTATACCTACTTCGACGGAAAGAAAGACAAAACTTCAAAAATTATAAAAAAGGGTAATAAATACTATAGAACTATGACTATTGAAGAGCATGTCTCCCTAATTCAGGAGCCGGGTTCTATTTACATGGGATACGTAGTACCGAGCACAGGATCAGCGAAAGCAATAGAATTCGCTATTACAGAGTTTTTGACAAAGAAAAACATTTCTCTGCAGCATCTTATGGCAATTGGATGTGACGGAACTAATGTCAATTCTGGAAAATATGGCGGTATTATACGCCTCCTGGAAAAAAGACTGCAAAGACCTCTCCAGTGGGTAATTTGTTTACTCCATATGAACGAACTGCCTCTGAGGCACTTGTTCGTACATATTGACGGAGTTACTTCGGGACCCAAGTCTTACACAGGTCAGCTGGGAAGGTCACTGGAAACCTGTGAACAATTGCCGGTCAAAGAATTCCAACCGATCGAAGGTCACTGCCAACAATGGCTCTAGATTTGAGTACAGACCAAAAATACTTGCACGACATCGTCTCAGCGGTACAGTCAGGCGATTTTCCAGAAGATCTGGCAAACAGGTCTCCAGGTAGACTATCTCATGCTCGATGGCTCACACGTGCAAATCGTATACTAAGTTTGTATGTAGCAACAGAGAAACCATCTGGAAACTTAATAACTCTGACCACATTTGTCATTAAAGTTCACGCCCCGTGTTGGTTTTCCATTAAGAATAAACCATCTTGTAAAGATGGGGCTCGACATCTTTTTAAAATTATATCGACTTCCAGATACCTGCCAGAAAATCTAAAAAAGGTCATAGATCCTGTCATTCAACGCAATGGCTATTTCGCACATCCTGAAAATATCCTACTTGCAATGATTACAGATGAAAAGAAACACATTCGTAAATTGGCTGCCCGGCGTGTATTGAAAGCACGCACTATGTCGCAGCTTCCATCACCAAGGCTATTTGAAGTAGCAGATATAAACTTCAGTGCGTCTATCAAGACATTCAACAAATAGTCGATTCTGGTGGCGAGGGTGAACTATTGTTTTTACGTCTTCCTTGCCATACCCAAGCAGTTGAACGAGCTGTTAAGCTGACGACAAAAGCTGCCACTTCCCAATGTACGGACACATCGAGATTAGGAGCCATAAAAGCAAAATTGAAATCCCGGAAAAATATGCCAAAATTTGAAACAAAAAAAGATTTTAAGGCATAAGTAAGACATGTTTTTATTACGTAGTTAAGTTGAAAATTGTTTTCTTTTGTTTTTAATTACATTACACATATCTTAAATATTTAATTTAGTTTTATTTATTATCCTTATATACCTCTTATATACTCTACATTGAACCCTAATCATACTACGATTTTTCAGAAAAACTTAAAACTTCAAGGCCCAAGCGGAGGCAGAACATGTTATTTAATCGAACTGAAAATTAATAGTCACTTTAACTTTAACATATGGCACTAATCCCCCTCTATTAGAATTCAAAACAAGACAATTTTTTTTTTCCCATACAGCCGCGCTCCACCCTATTACATAATCATATCGAGAACAAAAACTCACACTGTCCATCTAGGGTTGTCCAAAATTTATCGAATCGAAGACACGGGGAGATTTTTTTTATTGAATTATAAAATCAAATTACTACTTTTAAGTACAAGTAGGTAATCTTTGATAAGTGCCGTTTTTTTATTGGATTATAAAATCCAAATTACTACTTATAAGTATGCTTATTTCAATTAAACATAACCAATTTCCTTATTTCAAGGACCGACCAACCTTCAAATAAGAAAATTGTTTAAGGACTTGGACGTAAGAAAACCAGTTTGCTGTTATTAGTTTTTAATTTATAAAAAATTCAAAGTGAACTTTACAGAATATGTAAACACCTAAACGAAATTTCAAGTTTCATGCTCAACATAATTCTTTACCTATTATCGACATAATTTACGCCCATGTTCTTAAGAGCGGGCCTATTTTACCAACTCGATTTTAGTGCCACCCCTTAATCAACTCAAAATTCTAATACAGTAATTGGATTACGCATCTGTGCGATAGTGAAAGTACGCGTCCTTGATCGTTACATCACGATCCGGTTCGAGTCGCGTTCGAAATCTCGTGATAGGCGCTAACTATGCAGAATGCCTGATTGGAGGTCCATTCGATATGCGTATATTCGATAGTCTTATTCAAGAATGTAATAAAATTCATACTTGAAATTATATTATATAATTGATTTTGTTTTAAAATGCTATTAACCGACTTTAAATATATGGATTCCATTGTCAGAACTGGACCAAATTAAAATTCCACACGGGAAGCACCAGATTTCAAATAAAATAGTCAGTTTTAGTTCATTTTTAAATGATCTTCAAGTATAATATTATAAAGATTGAATTAGATATCTTGTATTGAATAGGTTCCGAAACTAATTAACCGATTTAAAAAAAACTCTCATCATTAAAAAGCTTACTTTTCAGAGAGTGGGCTTAGACACATAGGCTATATTTTATCCCAGAATTCCCACGGGAACGGGAACTACGCGGGTGAAACAGCGAGGCGCTGCTAGTTATATATTAAATTAAATAATAAAAGTAATACAGATCCAGTGTACATTCATCCTTGACAATATAAACATGTTTATAAACTTTATGAGCTTTTTCAAACGTTTTAAATAAAGGGAATAAAATACAAGTAAATATCATACATTGGCTATTGAACCATTAAAACATTTTAATTATGATAACTTCATGCACTTAGTTGAGCATAATATTTATGTATAGTTAAGTAAATTATATAGATTTTTAGCGAAAAGGCTACTTAGTCGTCATAAAGTACAAATAAAGGAAAAAAATATGAAAACCATAAATGAGTATCTATTCAATTCACAAAAAAATATTCTCGCTATGGACCCTCACTTAACGTTTTATTTATTTCTCAATCAACTTTCATTTTGTATTACAAAATAGGTACCTAGGTATTTATCATTATTTTGTATATGACGCTGGTTTGCTAGGTTTTTACTTTTTATCAACCATTCTTGAATATAGTTATCGTGAAAATTTCATTCATAATAATTATTAACAAAATGAACACACAGAACACATCAGTTTCATTTTGTTAATATTTATTACGTTCTTGCAAGGCAATAATGTCACTCAGAAAAAATATTAATTCGGTTTTTTATAGGCAATGATGCCCATAGTACATGCGGTGGGTGTAAATTATTCTAATCTGAGCAATCAAAATGCAATTACAGTTAACTGGATAATAACAAAAATGTTTAATCTTTAACTCTTTGAATCTCATATCATTAATCTGTGTCAAGTTTTATAGATTCCCATAAAACGAATACTTACCATGTTTACAATTTGCAAATCGATTGACAAATCGATTGGTAGTGTGCAAACTATCTAGTTTTCCCACTACTAATCGATTATCGATAGAAATAAATTAGAAGATACTTATCTAAGTATCTTCTAATTCAAACGTTCAATGGTTATACACATTAAAAAATACAGTTGAATTGAGAACCTCCTGTTTTTTTGAAGACGGTTAAAAACACATGCGAAATGGTAGGTAGAAGTTAGTTCTCTTCAAGTTTAACAATGACTAATACCAAGGCTCCTCAATTAGGCAACAAGCTGTTTGGACGCAGAAGATTCCTTATTTATTTTTCTTCTAATTTATTTCTAGGTAGTTCCTGCGATTTATTTCCAACATAATTATGATAATGTACTAATTTCGTACACCATGGTCATTCTCAATGGGGACTAGATATGTGTACGTGTAATTTTGATAGTGCACAAGTGTGTGGGCAAACAATAGTGCACTTTTCTCTCACTCTCATAATCCGATGGGACGGCAAACCTATACGTACGACGTAAGTAAGACGCAGGACAAACGGACAACAAGATGTGTTTTCCGAGGCCGACGGACGGGGTGGTGTGCAAAACTATAGTTTGCTTTTAAATCGTGTTCGAGTTGAAATAGTAATTGACAGCCCTGAACTTAGTGGGTGTGAGTCACAGAAGCTCTACAATGTGTTACATTGTAAGTGATGAATGAACTTGACAAGGTACTACTAAGTCAAGTGTCTATATGAAAGCTACGATTAAGTAGAAATGTTTAGTAGGTAATAGGTATACGTACATATATTGTGGTTTCTGATTTATAAATAGTAACGATAAGTGTATTATTATTTGCTACAATATTCATGATGTAAGATGTTGAAATACCGAAACTTTGAATCACACCTACGCGAAATGTTTTTTTAGAGTCGATAGATCTGTAACATTTTCAACACAAGCGGCTGATCGAATAATGCAAGGATGGGGACTAACGGGGATAAAAAAATCCTTGTGCGCAATGTGGGGACCAACGGGACTTGTAAACTTGGGTAAACTGGTCCCGATCGGGGACGAGCAGGAATAACCCATATAATACACCACAAAAAAAATTACAAAGTAAACACAGAAGTACAATAATGCGCAGCCTTATCGCTTAGAAGCAATATCTTCAATTTCTTTCACTAACCACATAGTAAAAGCGTATGCAAAGCCGTGGTCAGATATAATTTTTTCTTTGAGACCTTTTCGACCAACGATAGTATCACTTGAGTATTTATAAGTCTGGGTACCTGTGGGCGTAGCCAACCGGCATTTTCTATGAAGCGAATCGAAAACAATTGAAAAATTCGTAGGGAAAAATTAAAAAAATATCACGTGAAAGGCATATGTCAAACCCTGTATGGGTTTGACATTTTTGGACTTTTCTACTATCGCTTTTGACATCGATTGTTACGTTGTCTAACCCTCTGGACTCAACAAGGTAGAGTCAGGTAATCTCAAACAAGTGTTATTACCACTTAAAGCTAACAATAACACTATTAAACCGCTAAAACAGCTACAAGCCATCTTTACACTTACTGCCGCGGAAAATGATAGTCTCAAAGTATCCATAAACATCTCGAGCTCGCTCTACAAGGTCATGCTCTGTCGAGTATGACAGAGCGCTTTTTGACTGCAATGCAGTGTACCTTTCATGACACTTACCTCCATGTTATACTGTTTTTGTTTTTCATTTGTTTATTTTTGAAACTCGGCGGCAGTGTCAAATCTAAAATCACTACAGATATCGCAAAATAAATTAATAAAAGTGCTATACAAATATGACTACCTAACTAACACACATACTTACTGTCTACAAGGAAACAAAAATCTTTAATATCAACCAGCTATATACTTACCTCACGTGCATTCTTGTGCGGAAAATAGTGACTAATAAAATACATACGCAAATCATACTAACAAAGAAAACCTATACCTACAATTTAAGAAATAAAAATAAGCTTAAACTAAAGAGTCCACGGACCAACTATGGAAAACGAACCATCATGTATGAAGGTGCACAGATTTATAATAACTTACCTGATAATATTAAAAACTGCTTATCAATGTAGATATTTAAGAAAAAATTAAAACATCATATTTATGACAAAATTTGCTAGCAAACGGTACCTGACTCACTAAAATAACAAAAATAAAACTTAACCTTAAGCTAACTACCTTATGTATTATATTATAAGTACCTAACATTATAATAACTAGGGCTTAAGAATAATGTATTAGGTCCTTACATATGAAATTGGCGTTTTGTATGGGAGGAACAAAAAGTCGAATATTTTTTAATATAATATATTTAATTAATCAAAGTATGAACCATTATTTTCTATGCACTTTTGCCATCTTATTGGTAGTTCATTGATCCCTTTACTAAAAAAACCAGTCGGACGGGAATCAATGAAATCTTTGAAGGCGATTTGGACTGCCCCATCGGAGTTGAATTTTTTCCCTTGCAAGAAGTTATCCAAATTTCGAAAAAAATGGTAATCTGTTGGAGCAAGGTCCGGGGAGTACGGAGGATGTCTTAGACTTTCCAATTGAAGCTCTTCTAATTTAGTAGCCGTCTGTTGCGCAGTGTGTGGTCTAGCGTTGTCGTGAAGCAGCAGTGGCGTGGAGCGATTGACCAGCCTAGGTTGTTTAGCCGCTAGCTTTTCCATCATGGTTTGCAATTGCTGACAATAGACATCAGCCGTAATAGTCTGGCCAGATTTGAGAAAACTGTAATGAACAATACCGGCACTAGTCCACCAAACGCCTACAAGTAACTTTTTTGGGGTTAATTTTCGCTTAGGGCAGGATTTGGCTGGCTGGCCAGGATCCAACCATTGCGCTGAGCGCTTCCGATTAACGTAAAGAACCCATTTTTCATCACAGGTAATGATTTGGTTTAAAATACCTTCATTATTGTGCCGGTTTAGTAATGTAACGCAGCAGTCGACGCGCGTTTGCCGGTTTGCTTCAGTCAATTCGTGAGGTACCCACCTTTCAAGCTTTTTAATCTTCCCAATTTGCTTCAAGTGAATTAAAACAGTTTTATCACTAACATCGCAGCCTGCAGCTAACTCGGACGTGGTTTGCGATGGATCCGCTTCCACAATAGCCTTCAACTCTTCATTATCAACTTGAGTCTCAGGCCGTCCACGGGGCTTGTTCTGCAGGTCGAAATTTCCAGAACGAAAACGTTGGAACCAAAAACGAACTGTGTTTTCTTTTGCAACACGACCGCCATACACATCATTCACCCTTCGAGTTGTTTCCGCAGCACTAGTGCCACGGCGGAACTCGTACTCGTAAATAATGCGATATTTTAAGTTTTCCATTTTGTAAAATGAGTGACGCAAACAGAAAAAAACAGAAGAAAAAAACAAATGAATGACGATCATCGAAGCACAAATACATGAGTCTTTAGCTGTACAAATTTGAATTTGGAATTCCTTACCAAAGAGGAGAAATTTGTGATTAAAGTGGCCAGTACGAAAAACGCCAATTTCATATGTAAGGACCTAATATATACATTATCATCTAAGTGAACTGTGTTCTTTTGAGAAAATAAAATTCTTTAAACCGAACTGAACTGAACTCTGTTTGTACCTGTGTCCAAATTAATGTTTTTTTTCTATTCTATTCTATTCTACTTGGACGAAAATATTGAAACGTTATTGAGCAATCTACTTTTAAGTTTACAATAGAATTAGCTACGCCTTATAAAAAATGCTAGTCGAAGAGAATATGACGAATAAACATTGATTAACCATAACACTCCAGTAGTTTTGGCGTGAGGAGGTAACAAACATCCATCCATCCATTCAAACTTTCGCATTTATAATATTAGTGTGATTACCAAGAAGCACTAGTGTTGCTATTAAAATAAAAACCTAGTTTTAATACAAATATTGGATAAATAAAACCGGCCAAGTGTGAGCCGTAATCTATAATACGAACAAATAAATAAGTAAAATAAGACATTATTTTTCCAAGAGCTTATTTTATAATCATATAGAGGCAAGTGTTATTCCATGTTAACTTTGAAAGTTTTTTTATTTACTTACGCGATCTGAACACATTCCTCCTCAACAGTGTATAATGGTCCACTGCTGGACTCAGGCCTTCCCCTGATAAATGTCATGGAGGTAGGTGATACTCCACGCTGGGGATACAAAATGGCAAATGGTGAATGGCGGTATAAAAACCATTCTCAATATACCCGTAAATAGTTAGGTATTATAATTTTTTTTTTTGCTGGACAAATCACTACATTATCTAGCCCCAAGCTAAGCAGAGTTTGTGTTATGGGTACTAGATAACTGATGTACATAATACAATACAGTACATTGATAGATATTTTTTATTATACATAGAAAACATCCAGAACGCCCTGAACAAATATCTGCAGATTGTACAAATATTTGTCCCGAGGCGGGAATCGAACCCGCAACCTCCTGCGTCGCAGGCGGACCTTCGCCCACCGCGCCACAGAGGTCGTCAAATCATCCGCGCGCCACAGAGGTATCAAATACTTTATAGCGATAAAAGATCATAAGGGATGTATGAGCGTTAAACACGAATATATGTAATGTGTTAGAAGAACACCAATGTTTCATCCCCTTGCGACAGGGGAGAATCTTCAGGCATCGAGATCTTCAGAACCGCACTCACCCTGAAGATGTTGGACAAAACGTTGGTGTTCTTAAAACACAAATAAGGTTCATAGTTAGCCCGCTTACATGCGTAATGAATTCGTCATATACTACTTACTATAGTTTTTATAGTAAAATAGCAATAAAAACCCTGCTTGTTTGTTTGATCGGTGAATTAACACCTTAGCAACCTATCAATTGATTAAATGGCACATTTATTATAAAGTGCTTAAATTTAATAGGGTAGTTTCATGGCATTATAAATCGATACTTAGTTACGTAGGCTTTAAATGTAGTCGTAGTAATCGATCCAACAAACTTTTTATATCGTTTTCGGAATTATAATAATAATATATATATTTTTTTTACTTCCTCTTTTCTAATAGGTTTACTTAAATATGTGTAATTAAATTACTCGTAACAGCCTTTGCAAACTTAGACAAGTTAGATTGCTTTTTACGAAGTTTTTGACGAAACACGTTTTGGAAAAAAGACCCAGGGTTCGTAGTTATTAACCCTCTTAAATTCATAATGAAATAAAACCTAGTTAAAATCACGCCAAAGTCCAAAATTTAGCATGTTGTTTGATTTCTTAAAAAAAACTTTCTAGGTTTTTAAACCGACTTCAAAAAAAGGAGGATGTTCTCAACTCGGCTGAATTTTTTATGTTTGTTACCTCAGCAATTAGCTTGCTGTCTACCAAAGTGATCTCTTTTCTTTTTACACTCACTTTTAACATAGTAAAATAAATATCTAAGGACAGTAATATACCACTTTCACATCAAAGTCAGTTAAATCCATCGGACGTGCATAGAAAGCGGCCAGGTTCCTGATATTAACCGGAAAATTAAGATAACGCCAGTCACGTGGAGATATAGAAAGTACTTAGGTATGTACAACTCGGATGTAGTCAGTCAAATTGCTCTGCATATGAGTAATTGGATTTTGCAGCGTTTATGGAAAATGCTCTTACTCAAAGCAACGCTCTATTTTCCGATTCAGCGTCCAAGATATTTTATGTCAACAAAGACATTCATCAATGAAAACTTAACAAAATCTCATAAGAATAACAGGAAACAACGAGGTACCTAATAGCAAGGTAACAACTAAGAACTAAAATAATCTCACATATGCAGCGAAAAAATCTTAATAAAATGAATTCGAAAATGAAAAAGAGGTTAATGAAAACTTTCATACCTATCCAAAAACTGTTTCCGAGCTTCAGTGCTTACCTTTAGATGATACCAATGTCAATGTTCCTCAGGTTAGGTCAACTATGTCATGTCGTATTTAAGCTGTCATGTGGTGTATAAACTTTAAAGCTTAAAAAAAAACGTTTGGCACTTGGGGACTGCCGCGGTAAAGCTATTGCATAGCATTTTGTATCAACTTATGCAGTTATAATTTTACTTATATATTTTATTCATGCAGTATTGCTTTTTCTTTGATATTAATTCAAGTTACACTTTTTGAGCGTGGTGACCCTATACACCTATATACTTTCTCATAAACAGCTGCTTATGTATTCGTCCGATTTCGGAGCAGCTCGTCTCGATTCGTGCGAGTTTCGTAGAGTCGTAGAGTGGGGAGCGTGAGGTTTTTTCGTTACGGAATTTCTGGATTCGGTCCCCGCGCTCAAGGCCCGCGATAGAAGCTATGCAATAGCTATGCAATAGCTTAAAAACAACATAGCTTTTCACTGAAAAATCATCCTAAGTGTAGGTACACATGTGTGTCTCGGTAAATAAAAACGTTTACCGAAGTATTGTAAGGTAGACAAAATGATTGGTAAAGAATCGATACAGTCTTAACGCAATTAGGTCAATCGATACATACACTATTATTCTTCGTAAGGTTTGATTTGAGTCGGACCTAAAATAAAAATCTCTTTGCAAGTTCCACCTACGCCTACGCTAGTTGTTATGGACAAGAGCATGGCGAAATGCCAGTTCACATCACAATAGGACCATTATAGCCATACCTGATGGAACAACGAACCATGACTGAGTTGGAAATGAACACTTTGTCTTATTGTCTTATTCATAATATACCTTCGCTTACTGGACCATAAACTTTAAGGCTGTGGTCGAATTATCGTCACTTTTAAACGGTTTTATTTCGTTTGCCCTGTATTGTCTGGGTCAAATCTAGTAATTCAATTTGACCCTCTTCTTGTTAGATGATCTGTAATTTGGTACGCACCCTTTAGTTCTGATGACTAACGCTGAGCACGATGTGCATAAAGTTAAGAACATTCAAGCGGATATTTCAATATATATTTATATATTTTTATATGGATAAAAAAGTAGCTAATTATTTTAATAATAATTAGTCGAAAAACAAACATTGTTGCTGATGATGCTAGGAACCTAAGCCTGCACCGATAGTTGTTGGTCTTTTAAAAAAATCACGCTGATTAAAAACCCTCGCACCTAAAAAGAATCAGTAACTTTCATTTGTGAGTTGAAGATCCTTAGTCCCGTAAAATGAGTTCACTTCATACAACTACCGACGCGATGAGTTGTCATTTCTGTTGAAAGAACGTAGGTACATATTTTACCCAACTCACTACTCAAAAAAAAATGGTTTTGACCGGCGTAGGTACTTACATAAGCCTCGGCCTTCACCAGTTCATTACCTAGTTATAAATAGTTAAGTTAGTAAGTTGATTTGCATGCAAGATCGAAGTTGCATATTTTCTTTTTGTATTTTTGTTAACCTACCAAACCTCTTATGGAATCTGTGGAGTCAGAACAAATAAGTATACCCTATACTTATTAATATAGGTCTATATCGAAGGACCGAAGATTTTGGACTGAAATATTTATTAATTTGTATAATTATATTGTAATTTGTCGTTTTGTTGATTGTTGTACCAAATCAATAAATAAAATTCTTCTTGGTCTCTGAAGCTACGCTACCTGAAGGTACTGGTCTTATTGATGTGAGTCCAATAATTAAATGTATTTATTTTCTGTTTTTCTATAGGTATCTTTAAAAAAAACTGACGCGAACAAATCCTTCCACAAATCAAACTTCAAAAACAAAACAATCAATGGCATGAAATTTAGCTATGGGTTAGGAGTAGGTTAGCTTATCTTGATTGATACCTGAAACAAAACTCAGAGACGCTGGTCTCTAAGGTTTCGAAAAAGTTGATAAAAGTAGAAACGAAATATTATTTAACTCATCTACATAGAAAATCCATTAATACCAAAAACCAAGCGATGATGTCACGTAGGCGGACACTTTCAAATATTATTTGCATTCCAAAATATTACAAAATCTCTGATGACACGGCCACTAGAACTAGTTATAAATGTGCCATTTGTAAAGCTAGGTCCATAATGTCAAGGGCAAACCGAAGGTGATAAAAATCATCGCATTTTGTCGTATCAAGGTTATCTTTTAAAATAAATAAATAAAATATAAAAACATTTCTTGAGAATCTATGGATTATCAGCATCATCTAGCCCCAAGCTTAGCTAATCTTGTGTTATGTAATGTCGTACATACACAGATGTTTTTTTTACATCAGATCAGCAGATCGTACAAATATTTGTCAAAGGCGGAAATCAAACCCGCAACCTCCTGTGTCACAGCGGTCGTCAATAACCAAAATAATCCACGTTTATCGATTAAGGGTTTGATTTCTTCAAAACTAAACTGACTGAGTCCTCATCACACATAGGTATGAATGTCCACAGGTGGACACCTACAAACAAGAGTCAATAGTGCAGTGCCATAATCACTACATTACACTTGACAAGCATATTGGTGATGACAGTCATCACCAATATGCTGAGAGGTGTTAAAAACAGATTCCTTCTGTTTTTGCTGCCCTTTCTTCGATAAGTGCTATTAGTCGACTTTTACGACATACACGGATTCCACGGGTTAAATCAGCGGAGTCGATTCTAAAGCCGCGACCATCATGGCTAGTTAGACTAACTAACATAATTTAGGTACATTATTAAAATACCTTTGTTATATTTCAGCCTGCAGGTGAGTATTTTCATTATGATGCAGGAGGCGATGAGGTTAGCATATATTTACTATGATATAATAAAGTTTTTTTTTATTCAAAAAATTCATTTTTTTACTATTACAATATTTACCGTACCTTTAATTTAGTTGGTATTTTTTTATGATTTAATGTGAGAGCATCATTGATTTATTAAAAAGGGAAGATAGGTTACGTTCTCCCAGTCAGCGCTTACTCAAAAAATGGCATGGGTTACAACTACACGCAAACACATACGCTCACAGTTATATTTCCAGTCCTGTGCAATACAAAAAAGAACAAAGACAGAAAGACGTATCTAAGACTGAAGTGAGACCGAGACAACAATATTTCACGCGAATCACGACCGCCCGTGCCGCCAGTCAGACGGTGACTGAGGTGGGAGCACACAATTTTACACAATTTGAGGTTGCCACTTTCGAGAAACCTCATCTTCCCTTTTTAATAAATCAATGGAGAGCAATTAAGTTAATTATTCAAGAAATCAATTTCTTAAGGTTACAACCTCAAGAAATCAATACTTACTTTTGTATTTCTTAAGGTTAATCTAAGCTTACTCTAAGCTCTGAAAAGACCTGTTTTACGGGAGATAGATAAACGGAAATGAACTCTTTTACTAATAAACTTGTTCCAAATTCCACATGAAAGGAACTCGATGATGCCTTTTAACTAATCAAACAGTTGATCTGATACTTATTAAGTAAAACAGCTTTATAGGAGAACCTGTCGAAATTATGTCGAATAATTAACAGTTTACTTGTAATTAATTTTTCATATTATTTTTCAGCCCGAACACGTTCAGGTTAGCTGATCCAATAATAAATATATAAAGGATCTGTCGAAATTAGAATGAATAACTGTTTATTATATATTTTTTTATTTTATGTTTCAGCCTGGTGATTATTACATCCAGGTTAGCTTCTTTTATTATCTGAATATTGATAGAATAAAAGTTGTTAATCTTTAAAATTATTTATAAATAAATATTTCTATAAGCCTCAACAATAATTTCACTATAACTTAAAATTTGCATTTTTATTTTACTTTTCAACTAAGTGCTATCTACGTAACAGATTTGACAGGGACGGCGACATTTTTAGTCCATTCAAATTAGTTTAGTTTAGTTTAGTTTTGGCGACATCTGAATTGACACCAATATCGCAGTTAGATACTGAGCTATTATACCAGCCAGATCAGCTGTGGAATCATGCTGAACGATCTACCTTTAATGACATTTGAAAGCCCTTTTGAATGGCCTTCGTAATTTGAGATAAGTATGGCGCCCTCAGGACCATTAAGGGCGCCTTATACCGCAAATGCTGTTTTTAAAATCAATATGAATCAGTCAAAAATTGACGTAAATTTCTGAAAAAAATATATGTTTCAGTTGAGGATCTTACAGAGTACAATTCGCTTACATTTACACAATCAGATGAACTTCGCTCGATAGAAAAAAATACCAAAGTTGCCTCTTTTTAAAAATCATTTTCAATACTGTGCCTAAAATAATAAACTTATTGACCTTATTTTTACACCAATCTTTAGATAAATCATTTTTCTAGTACAAATCGCTGAGGTGGATGTTGTAGTGTTATTTTCCTATTAATGATGCCTAAAAACCTACAAAACCGCGAGCGGCGCGACGTCCGCGGGCTTCGTCAGTCGCGCGGTGGCGCTTACCGACGTCGGACCTGTGCCAGTACTCTTCCTGCCCGACGCGCGACGTGCGACGTGCAGTGATTTACGAAAATAAAATAAAATTGATCTGAACCAGTACATATCGAAAAAGATGATGAATTTTGGAAATCAAAGTTATCACACTTTTACCACAAATGTCAAATTCAAATTCAAAATGTTTATTGACACCATGTTGTGGGTTAGATAAGAAGTAAATAGGTACCTACAAATACTTTCAAACATGGACCCGGTTAGGGCACTACAATACATATTAATATTAGTAACATAGTAGTAGTAACATAGTAGGTACATAGGTACCTATTAGAATTAAAGAGTTGTAAACTTAAATTTAACATGACAGCAACAAAATTAAATGCTACTATATTTTTTTATAAATCAAATTACAAAAATAATAAATTAAATTAGTAAAAAATGGAATAATAAACAAATAAACACATTAAATACAAATTTATAGATCTAAGAACTCTTGCAAGGAATAAAAACAGTTTTTAATTAAATATTTTTTTAAAGTAGCTTAAATTTATGTAAATTATTTTCTTTCTTTTTTATTAGCTTAAATTTATGTAAATTATTTTCTGTCTGCTGCCAGAAATCGTCAACCCCAGACATATCGTGGTATGCCTATACGGAATCTGGCATTTGAATGCGAATCCACCAAATCCGAAAATAAAGAAAATGAGAATTTTTTATCGCAAATCATTATTAATTTGCAATCTGGTCCTATTCCGTCACCCGCGGGCAGGGCCGGATTTATCATAGAATCTGAAGCTTAGGGCGGCAAAATTAGAGGGGGCGGCATATTTGGCCCAAAAAAAATTAGTGCGCCAATTTTTTTTGCGCACCAATTTTTTTACCAATTTTTTGTTGCGGTGGCGTGGGAGCGGGGCGGCCGGCGGCCGGTGGCAGCAGCCGCTTCCCCACTCTTGCCGCCTAGGGAGGGCCTGTTACTGCCGCCTCGACTGACTACGTGTCCTTTTCGTTAGGTACTTGAGGAGTAGTTTTTTATACTTTGCAGTATAAAAAACTACTCAACATTATACTTAGAAAATATTATTAATCATAAAAAAAGACGTGTCGCACTCGGGGACTGCCGCGGTAAAGCTATTGCAATGCCATCTAGAGGCGAGTTGCTGAACTAAAGAGACAAACGTCATATTACAAAAAGTCATTAAAAGTTCTACTATTCATCGATAGATGGCAAAACTTAAAAGTATCACCGCTGTTCCGGTCGGAGTGGGGAGCGTGAGGTTTTTTCGTTACGGAATTTCTGGATTCGGTCCCCGCGCTCAAGGCCCGCGATAGAAGCTATGCAATACCTTAAAAAAATGATATTGTGTTTGCCAATGAGACGTTTCGATTTGAGAATCTAAATAATTAATTTAGGTATGTATTAGACATGTGCGCCGATGCTCATTTCATCGGTGCGATGGCGGCGCCCAGCGTCGAATTGGTTGGCGGGGTCGGCGTGATCGGCGTAATCGGCGTGGATGTGAAAATAAGTAAAAGACGCCTTAATCCTCACTGAACTTTTAATTATTTACTTATATCAACAGTTGCGGATTATCCACGTAGCACGAGAAGCAAAAGCTACGGGCCCCGCGCCTAGGGGGGCCAGGCGCTAGGCTCTTGCGGTCAAAATGATATAAATGTCAAACATTATATATGTTGTAAAATTATTGCAGATACATTGCTATTTAAGAAGGCAAAATCGTTGAAAAACATCTTCACATCGTTACATAGCACCTTTAGCTTCATCCAGCGCAAGTTGATTTGTGTTTCATTTCACGCACCATTATTAATTGTTGGATGCATACCTACCTGGAACGTGGTACCTCTGCCAAATAGTTATTGTTTACAATAAAGCTTACAAAACTTTCCTTTTTTCGTTTATTTCTAGAGCTGCTAGCGTTTTTGTCTTAGCAGCGAGTAAAAAGTTTTTGACTACAAAAGAATTAGTCTCATAGATATGTGCAGTTCACTCTGCTCACCATTGTCTTAGCTATTTTATTTGCTGAGTACCCAAACTTCTCACATTTTCTTCATATTTTTACCGATCGCCCTGCACGCCGTTTTTTATTTTTATTTGTGTCTTACTTTATTTTAGCCGCAACAGGCTAGAAAAGTGTGTCTACAAGTCGTTTATCGATAGACTTTCACTAAAATCGTAACCAAAAAAATTCGTAGCTCGCTCCGCTCGCCGTTTTGTTGCTTCCTTTGTTTTTGGCAGCAGCTGTAATAGTCTGAAACATGCCTGCAATTTTGCTTACCTTAGTCTTAGATACGAGTTCAGCTTGCTCCGCTCGGTATTGTGTTAGTTTTACAAGCGTTTTAGTTCTTTCTTACTACTACAGATAAAATGTACCTAATAAGACCAAAAATGTATTGCTCCGCCTGTCAGTATTAGAACTTAACCCTGGTTTAAAGTAACTTTGCTCACCACAGCAGAAATCTTTAGTATTTAATTTACGTTCATCCTAAATTTGAAACAATATGCAATTCAAGGGCCTCTAGATCACATTTGCTACGGGCCCCGTGCTGGCTTAATCCAGCACTGCATATCAACAATATGTGGTACGCTTACATCACAGCATGTTGATTGCCGTACCCAAACTTCTCATTTTTTAACCGATCGCCCCGCTCGCCGTTTTTTTTGTGTGTTTATTTCATACATTATTTTTGCGGCAGCAGGCTAGAAAAGTGTGTCTACAAGTCGTTTATCGATAGAAGATCACTAAAATCTTAAACAAAAAGCGGCTCGCTCCGCTCGCCGTTATGTTGCTTCCTTTATTTTTGACAGCGGCTGTAAAAGTCTGTAACATGTGAACAATTTTGCTTACCTTTTTCTTAGATACGAGTTCATCTCGCTTCGCTCGTTATTGTATTGGTTTTACAAGCTTTTTGTCACTATCAAAATACCCAGGCGCACAAAATGTTTACTGTAAAAACACGTAAAGTTTACGCGGCTCCCTGCACTCGCTGACAACATTTACTTCAGCCGTTTGCCTCGAATTTGATCCCGTTTCAGTTCTTTCTTACTACTACAGATAAAATGTACCTACCCAAAAAGACACATTTGTAAAATCAAAATTTCAAAAACTAACAACCTCTACGGCGCGGCGTGGCGACAAACCATATAGTACAATGAAATGTCAAGTGCGACATTCTATTGTATATTTGTAAGATCTTGTTTCTTGTCAAATATCAAAATTCTAGGTCAACGGGAAGTGGGTATAGGTACCCTATAGTGTTTGGTCTATGGCGTGAATAAAACTTTTTTTTTGTGAATAAGCTACAAATTAACATTATTTTAGTCCTAGCTTATTGCCAAATTAAATGATTCTAGTTCTACGGCAAGTACATGATTCGCTTGTACAAAACGCAAATACAAAATATTCAACCGCCCACTTTTGGATATTTCGACGTTGACAGGTGCATGGTTAGCAGTATTGGGCCTTACCTACCTATCGTCCTTAGCCTACCTTTGAAGTTATAAGTAGTGCAGTAAAAACAAAGCTATGCTTTTCTTAGCTTAAAAATAAACAAATAAAGTTGTAAAAATTATCTAGAAACAAGATTATTCCCTAAAATAATTGATTTACCTAGTTGAAAACTACAAACTGAATTATATAGTTTTCAAGATTTTTCATGGATCCAAATTGAAATAGGACCACACGGGAAGCACCAGCTTTCAAATAAAAAGTGAAACAAGAAAATCGGACCACCCTTTCAAAAGTTCTAAGGCAACAAATATTAAAAAAGAAACAGTCGAATTAAGGACCTCCTCTTTTTTTGAAGTTGGTTAAAAAAGGAATTTACTTTATTTAGAACAGTGTATCTAGTTATAGAGAGATTTAGAAGTTAGTAGAAGCGGCAAAAATTGTAAAGCTTTGGGGCGGCAAATGTGTAAATCCAGCACTGCCCGCGGAGCAGTTCAGTGAGGACCTAGACTTCTTAATAAAGATCCAAATGAAACTTGGGTCATAACATAATATGACCATATGGATAAATGAAAATGAGCCTGGACCCAGCACTAGAACTCTAAATTATCATGAATTTTAATTAAAAATAAGCATTTTATTCCTCATATTAAATCCACCTGTATGTATAATAAATGAGAATAAATATTGTACATAACAATTATGTTTGTTTTCATTTGTTGTTTGTATTCTTTAGGTATGTACCACAAACTCTCCTACAATCATCATTATCACCTCTTATTCAAAAAGTTTAGTAAGAGTAATTATGTTTACAGTCAATACCTACATAAATCCAATAAACTTTCATTTCAATCAAATAAAAGAATATACTAAATGAGAATTTTTTATCGCAAATCATTATTAATTTGCAATCTGGTCCTATTCCGTCACCCGCGGGCAGGGCCGGATTTATCATAGAATCTGAAGCTTAGGGCGGCAAAATTAGAGGGGGCGGCATATTTGGCCCAAAAAAAATTAGTGCGCCAATTTTTTTTGCGCACCAATTTTTTTACCAATTTTTTGTTGCGGTGGCGTGGGAGCGGGGCGGCCGGCGGCCGGTGGCAGCAGCCGCTTCCCCACTCTTGCCGCCTAGGGAGGGCCTGTTACTGCCGCCTCGACTGACTACGTGTCCTTTTCGTTAGGTACTTGAGGAGTAGTTTTTTATACTTTGCAGTATAAAAAACTACTCAACATTATACTTAGAAAATATTATTAATCATAAAAAAAGACGTGTCGCACTCGGGGACTGCCGCGGTAAAGCTATTGCAATGCCATCTAGAGGCGAGTTGCTGAACTAAAGAGACAAACGTCATATTACAAAAAGTCATTAAAAGTTCTACTATTCATCGATAGATGGCAAAACTAAAAAGTATCACCGCTGTTCCGGTCGGAGTGGGGAGCGTGAGGTTTTTTCGTTACGGAATTTCTGGATTCGGTCCCCGCGCTCAAGGCCCGCGATAGAAGCTATGCAATACCTTAAAAAAATGATATTGTGTTTGCCAATGAGACGTTTCGATTTGAGAATCTAAATAATTAATTTAGGTATGTATTAGACATGTGCGCCGATGCTCATTTCATCGGTGCGATGGCGGCGCCCAGCGTCGAATTGGTTGGCGGGGTCGGCGTGATCGGCGTAATCGGCGTGGATGTGAAAATAAGTAAAAGACGCCTTAATCCTCACTGAACTTTTAATTATTTACTTATATCAACAGTTGCGGATTATCCACGTAGCACGAGAAGCAAAAGCTACGGGCCCCGCGCCTAGGGGGGCCAGGCGCTAGGCTCTTGCGGTCAAAATGATATAAATGTCAAACATTATATATGTTGTAAAATTATTGCAGATACATTGCTATTTAAGAAGGCAAAATCGTTGAAAAACATCTTCACATCGTTACATAGCACCTTTAGCTTCATCCAGCGCAAGTTGATTTGTGTTTCATTTCACGCACCATTATTAATTGTTGGATGCATACCTACCTGGAACGTGGTACCTCTGCCAAATAGTTATTGTTTACAATAAAGCTTACAAAACTTTCCTTTTTTCGTTTATTTCTAGAGCTGCTAGCGTTTTTGTCTTAGCAGCGAGTAAAAAGTTTTTGACTACAAAAGAATTAGTCTCATAGATATGTGCAGTTCACTCTGCTCACCATTGTCTTAGCTATTTTATTTGCTGAGTACCCAAACTTCTCACATTTTCTTCATATTTTTACCGATCGCCCTGCACGCCGTTTTTTATTTTTATTTGTGTCTTACTTTATTTTAGCCGCAACAGGCTAGAAAAGTGTGTCTACAAGTCGTTTATCGATAGACTTTCACTAAAATCGTAACCAAAAAAATTCGTAGCTCGCTCCGCTCGCCGTTTTGTTGCTTCCTTTGTTTTTGGCAGCAGCTGTAATAGTCTGAAACATGCCTGCAATTTTGCTTACCTTAGTCTTAGATACGAGTTCAGCTTGCTCCGCTCGGTATTGTGTTAGTTTTACAAGCGTTTTAGTTCTTTCTTACTACTACAGATAAAATGTACCTAATAAGACCAAAAATGTATTGCTCCGCCTGTCAGTATTAGAACTTAACCCTGGTTTAAAGTAACTTTGCTCACCACAGCAGAAATCTTTAGTATTTAATTTACGTTCATCCTAAATTTGAAACAATATGCAATTCAAGGGCCTCTAGATCACATTTGCTACGGGCCCCGTGCTGGCTTAATCCAGCACTGCATATCAACAATATGTGGTACGCTTACATCACAGCATGTTGATTGCCGTACCCAAACTTCTCATTTTTTAACCGATCGCCCCGCTCGCCGTTTTTTTTTGTGTGTTTATTTCATACATTATTTTTGCGGCAGCAGGCTAGAAAAGTGTGTCTACAAGTCGTTTATCGATAGAAGATCACTAAAATCTTAAACAAAAAGCGGCTCGCTCCGCTCGCCGTTATGTTGCTTCCTTTATTTTTGACAGCGGCTGTAAAAGTCTGTAACATGTGAACAATTTTGCTTACCTTTTTCTTAGATACGAGTTCATCTCGCTTCGCTCGTTATTGTATTGGTTTTACAAGCTTTTTGTCATTATCAAAATACCCAGGCGCACAAAATGTTTACTGTAAAAACACGTAAAGTTTACGCGGCTCCCTGCACTCGCTGACAACATTTACTTCAGCCGTTTGCCTCGAATTTGATCCCGTTTCAGTTCTTTCTTACTACTACAGATAAAATGTACCTACCCAAAAAGACACATTTGTAAAATCAAAATTTCAAAAACTAACAACCTCTACGGCGCGGCGTGGCGACAAACCATATAGTACAATGAAATGTCAAGTGCGACATTCTATTGTATATTTGTAAGATCTTGTTTCTTGTCAAATATCAAAATTCTAGGTCAACGGGAAGTGGGTATAGGTACCCTATAGTGTTTGGTCTATGGCGTGAATAAAACTTTTTTTTTGTGAATAAGCTACAAATTAACATTATTTTAGTCCTAGCTTATTGCCAAATTAAATGATTCTAGTTCTACGGCAAGTACATGATTCGCTTGTACAAAACGCAAATACAAAATATTCAACCGCCCACTTTTGGATATTTCGACGTTGACAGGTGCATGGTTAGCAGTATTGGGCCTTACCTACCTATCGTCCTTAGCCTACCTTTGAAGTTATAAGTAGTGCAGTAAAAACAAAGCTATGCTTTTCTTAGCTTAAAAATAAACAAATAAAGTTGTAAAAATTATCTAGAAACAAGATTATTCCCTAAAATAATTGATTTACCTAGTTGAAAACTACAAACTGAATTATATAGTTTTCAAGATTTTTCATGGATCCAAATTGAAATAGGACCACACGGGAAGCACCAGCTTTCAAATAAAAAGTGAAACAAGAAAATCGGACCACCCTTTCAAAAGTTCTAAGGCAACAAATATTAAAAAAGAAACAGTCGAATTAAGGACCTCCTCTTTTTTTGAAGTTGGTTAAAAAAGGAATTTACTTTATTTAGAACAGTGTATCTAGTTATAGAGAGATTTAGAAGTTAGTAGAAGCGGCAAAAATTGTAAAGCTTTGGGGCGGCAAATGTGTAAATCCAGCACTGCCCGCGGAGCAGTTCAGTGAGGACCTAGACTTCTTAATAAAGATCCAAATGAAACTTGGGTCATAACATAATATGACCATATGGATAAATGAAAATGAGCCTGGACCCAGCACTAGAACTCTAAATTATCATGAATTTTAATTAAAAATAAGCATTTTATTCCTCATATTAAATCCACCTGTATGTATAATAAATGAGAATAAATATTGTACATAACAATTATGTTTGTTTTCATTTGTTGTTTGTATTCTTTAGGTATGTACCACAAACTCTCCTACAATCATCATTATCACCTCTTATTCAAAAAGTTTAGTAAGAGTAATTATGTTTACAGTCAATACCTACATAAATCCAATAAACTTTCATTTCAATCAAATAAAAGAATATACTAAGGGAATATAGTCAATAAAATAATCAATATACTAAAGGAATACAGTCAATAAAATTAAACTCACCGTACCTACTGCATTATGTTATACTGTGGCGTTCTCGCCCGCCGATAAAGATCACCGGAGTTCATATGAAGTCGGCTCCCGCGTAACGCGGATGCAAGTCGACTGGGCGAGTAAAATGCCTAAATCATCGAAACAAGGTGGCCTTAAGTTGGATTCCCTGAAAGTTGAATTCATATTAAGTTGGATTTCCCGAAAGTTGAATTCCCATTAATTTGGATTCCCGTTACGTTGGATTCCTATGTTAAGGTGCATTATCGTCACCCTCAAAGAAAAAATTTGTTATCTCTAAAGACGGTTGAGGAATTATTATTTTACGAAATAACGTCATATAATTTAATTTAATGGTAGGTCATTTAAAGGGCTTTAAAATGTCGGTATAGGCTGGGTTGTTTTTTGCGTAATCGCATGGCTGAATGGGATGAGACCTTTTCGAAGATACGCGCGGTTTTTTGGAGCGTCTGCAAAAAAACGTCGATGCTTGCGAGATGACTGAATGGATTTACCTCATTACCGTTTCTTATTGATCAAAGCTTCTATGCCAAGGATCAAGGCACACTAAACGTGAATCTAAGGGAATTTTAGATGAAGGGTTAAAAAAAGAAGTACATATATCTTCATAAGTTCACAACGTAAAGCACAAATTTCAATGAATATAAAAAAATCATTCGTCGATTGCATCAAACTCACGCATTCGCGGGCGTTCCGACGAATACGTCGGAACGCCCGCGAATGCGTGAGTTTTTATATCTTCGTAGTTAGGGCTATGAAGATATAAAAAGTTTATATACAAATATTTAAAACCCTTCGAAATCTTTCTTAACCCTAGTAGTAAGTACTTCAATCGAGAACTTGTTAATTACGATTTTCGTACACTCAACATCCTAGTTTCATGTAATTCTTATAACTAAAAAAAACTTTCATAAATAAATAATGATAGGAAATTCATACAGCATCATAGCTAAGCAAAGCTTGTGATACGTTTTTACCAGTTTACCTTCCTTGCTATCATAAAAACAAATAACCAACCATATGCTATTTCTTTACAGGAGGAGAACATAGCTCTCAGACTGATCAAACAGCATCATGACATCGAAGAGGCAGAGAGCAGTCCGCTGTCACTTGAAGAGTCTTCTCAGGGCAGCAGCACAGGTGAGCATGGATATCTAGGTTCTTAAAACTGTAGTAAACTTTAGTGTTGGGGCGCCGCCGCTGCTCTCTTCCGGTGGAAAACCCTAAGTTGCCACTTACAACACGAGAGAGGAGTTGCGATGGTGTAAATTCTAGGCTGGCCTCAACAGCTATTGTCCACAGCTAGACGCAGGCCTCCACCTGATGAGGTTAGTATACATAGCATACATTATAAACGCTTTGTTGGCTTTTATTTATCTCACGGTAGTTATACAGATTGGAGATCGCAGTTCGGTGGTAGAATTGTTCTGCAGGATACGCTGCTGCCCGCCCCCGTTTTATAACCCAACCTTTAGTCGCCTCTTACGACACCCGCGGAAAGAGTTGGGGTGGTGCAAATTCTAATTTCAGCAGAAATTATTAAAAAAAAACAAAAATTTCGCATGAATTTGTATCAGTGTATCGTACAAATTACAACAGACCAAAGGTTTCTTAGCAGACTAAAGGTTTCTTCGTCGTTTCTTTACTTTAATCTTCATACCGAAGCGACCGAAATGAAAAATACCACTTTATTTCCGTGTCAGTATAATTTTTAAATGTAATTTGACTTTTCTAAGTGAACATTTAATGCATATATGGAAATAAGGCATTATTGACTTTCGATAAAAAATCGTGAACTTCACGTTCGATAATCAATAATGTATTACATAATTCTGATTGTGTTTAACAGGACGATCATACTTCGATGAGGTGGGCTACGTCTCCGGAGGGTCCAAAGACCAGGATCCGTACGTGAGGAACCGCTTCAACCAGGCCGCTTCCGACATGCTGCCCAGCAACCGAATCGTACCTGATACAAGAAATGCTATGTAAGTCATCAACAGCCACAAAACCACTGTTGGACTTAATGGCCACATGGTAAACGCTATAGCGCCCTGTCTTCCGCTGTCCTGTCTTTTACCACTTCACCTCAACAGCCTTTAATGACCCACTGCTGAACGCAGGCCTCTCCCTCTTAAGCGCCTTCTTGGCATTTATCCAATGGGGGGTAATGCCTATAGTCTCCACCATTGAACATGTGGGTTCACAGTTTGGTGAATAGCTGCCGCCGCTGCTCTCTTCCGGTGGATATGCCTTAGTTGCCTCTTACAACACGAGCAAGAAGAGTTACGATAGTGTAAATTTTAGGCTGGTACCATAGAGCAATTAATTATTTCGTCCACGGAATAACTATTGATCAAAAAAGATCCTTTATTTAAGTGCACAGCTCATAGACAAGTTAAATTTTCAACTTATATTGGTGTAATGCTGATGTTTTATATCTTTCTCTTGAATTACTATATCGATTTTTAAAACTACGGTTATTTAAAAACCGTAGTAAATCTAAGCGACTTTTTGTACTGTGTAGTGATTAAATAAGAAATATCAATAAATTGTAAATTCATATTGTTCACTAGCGGAAGAAGTAAAACAATGTCTATTTTAGCATTTTTAAGACGCTGGCTGCTTTGCCCCGCTCTGTATGGCAATGCTGATGCACTGCGCCTCTTACCGTCTTACGTATCTTCTTCCTAGAACTATTCGAAATAAGGCTTTTGTTATTCGATGGTCAGAATAACCCTTTGTACCCTTGGATCTAGGTAGATTATTATTTTCTTCTGCAGTTCTTACTGAAGACGTCTCGTTGTTAACATCAAATAGACTCGCCCTGTTTTCTGTGTCTAAGAAACGTTAAAGAGTTAAATTGCAATTAATTGACGCAATAATGGCCAATGAAGACACATCTTCATTGGCTAATTAGAAATGTAGCTATTTAATTACTATTGTGATTAAGTTATTGACCTACATAAAGTAGATTCCATCGAATCCTGTGCATCTTAGAAGTAAAACTTGAACTGTGTAGGTATTCTAGACCTGTTTATCATAGGTTAACAAGGTTCAATTGCCTCGGTCATGTATAGCAACGAAGTATCTCTTAGGTCGACTCCTGATGGATTATTTTTGCCATGTAGCATACCGTTGGAAAGGGTAATAACTTAAAAACTGTTTAAAGGAAAGTTAAATTAAAATTTAGAAGTTGTCAGGTTTTATAACATTTACACCGGTTTACCACTTTGAAAGCTCAGAAGTTTTTTTGTGAATATGAATTGTAACCAAAGAGAATACAATAACTATAGTAACAAGTAATGATTTATTTGGAGTGCGAAAACATTGTAGAATACAAACATACTTTATTTTGTGGTATTATAACCACAAAGAAAACAGTTATGGCGATTTAAAGACAAGATTTTGGTTGGGTTAAAAAAAACTCAGAAATCGCATATCTAAACTACCGTGACACTTAGGACATATGGTCTATCGGGGAAATCTAGATCATGACCTCCCCAACCCCTCAAAAAATCAAGTCCGTCCGTGCGCCAAAGACCCTGTATTTAGCTAAATAAAATAAAACACGTTACAAATCGATTTCTATAAAGTTTTCTGTCCCGCATTTTTGTACAATTAGAGATGTTAGTTTAGCGCTCGGAGGGTGGTATAACCCTTTTCCAAACGTGTGGGGTAGAAAGTTCATCATTACTTACGTATTTGCTGCCTCATGTTTGGAAAAGGATTAGATATGCCAGTTTCCGGGCGTTTTTTTGTAGTACCTACATTATGTACCTACCTATAAATTGAGTTGTGTTTCAGGTGCCGATTAAAGAAATACACCGATAAGCTACCAGAAACGAGTGTTATCATAACCTTCCACAATGAAGCTCGTTCCACGCTGCTGAGAACTGTAGTCAGGTCAGTCAAGAAACATCTTTGATATACTTTTCTTCTTCTTTTATTCTTTAATGGCGTCTACGTCTGGTCGACATAATTTTGCCAATGTCTGTAATATTAAAGTTCTACACCTTTCAAAGTTCATTAAAATGATAATAAAAGCAACGTAAAGTAACAACGTTGCTTAAGTGAATTTTTCGATAAGATGCTAATCAAAAAGATACAATAAAAATACAATTTTATACGTTGTACGGTACAGTTGGTGTCGAAATCCTTGATAATCATATAATTTTTTTTATTAAATATGCATATACCTATGAGTTTTACTATAGAAAAAAACTTTATATCCTTGATAGTTAGCTAGTTTACACGCCATGTCGACAAGTTGTCAAATCTACGTCAGGCTGCCGAGCTGGCTGAATTTGCTGCCCATTCGGTGTGCTCATACAATCTGTGAAAATGTTCAAGGTGAAAAGCGCTAAAGACACTACGCAGTACGCATCGTATTTCAGAACTTATTGTACAAAATAATTAATATGGATGCCATTGTCAGAAATGGACGAAATTATAATGGAACATGGAAAGCACCAGCTTTCAACAACATCATGAAAATCGGACCATCCAGTCAAAAGTTCAGAGAAATAAAAAAACAGTTTGATTGAGAACCTTCTAGTGGAGTTTTCAGTTTCCGAGGAGTGCGCGTGACGTGATTTCCTTTGAATACATTTTTGTTTTTTAATCACAATATGCGAATGTGAACTTATTAACGGAAAAAAATACAGACACTTTAATAAAACAAAGATCAAACTTACATCTAGTCTCTTTATCATCACCACTAAACTATTTAAATAAGTAAAATAAGAATATTAAGGTCAACTCCGATCAGTCTGATCCGTGCTTTACTTCTTCTGAGTCTGGATTTGATGAGTTATTCCCATCGTCACACGTGAGACGTGCTCATTCCCAACGTCTCACTGATATGGTTATATTACAGCCAACATTTTTTTTAAAGAAATATTTAAATTTATCTGTCCGGAAGGTGGCATTCTAGACACACTCCATGAGAACACATGCAAAACGTTCTCCATGCGATACTTAGTGTTAATCCTATACACTAGGTTGGAACAGTAAGGCGCATAACCGAGCCAATATGACCACATATTTTATCGAATTATTACTTTTAAATAGGAAATTTTAAAAATCCAAGTACAGTTTATGGTGTCTATTATAAGCTATTTTTTAGTACCTCTGTAATAGTTTTATCATATATATAGTTTAGGAAGAGATGCGAAAATAGAATTTGGTGGCCAAAAAGCGCCACTTCGTATCTCCGCCTAAACCTATAAATAACTTATAATAGATATGTACCACAAACTGTACGTAATAATTAAGATAATACAGTTGAGGGCGCCACCTTCACTCGTGTATGGGCCTTAGGTCCACCACCAAGGCATATAATTATATACAAATGAATTTTATAATATTCAAAGTAGGTATTTATATCCTAAATACGCTGGAACTCGGTCTTCCCAGAGGTCAATATTGATAATTCACTGTATTTGATTGTTTTGTTTGTTAAGTTTAACTCCCTTATTCATAATAGTCTGATAACTTAGCACACTGCTAAATCTCACTCTGTAGTCTATTGACATAGGTACTACAGACTGAGAAATAACACTACTTAGCAGCTGTTTTATGTTAGCAGACCATTATGAATAAAGGGGTAAGTATTTATCTACCCATTTTACTAGTGAGTCACTTTCAACAAGACTATTATAATATATCAAGGAATGTCTAATGGTATAGTCATAGGAGGCCTATTTGTGTAATCTATGGACAGGTGAGCTGGCCAGCAGGTGGGATCAGGTCATTGCCATTAGAACTATCGTTTGTTCTTATTAGGTTGATGCATAAAGTCGCCTACCATCTTGGCTTGTTATTGTCATGGCATGAGTCGCGAGTAAAAAGGGAGGACTTTGGCCTGTAGTGGGATGGTAGGTAACGACTGAAAAAAGGATTGAGAATTAAAATACCTTCCAAAATTCTTTAAAAATAATCCTTCGGGTAAGTTTCTTAGAATTTAACTTCTTATTAAAAAGCAAGAGCTCACGCACTATACCTCTATGGTATTAATGGTTATAATAACAACGTTAAAGTTGAAGAAATATTTTTGACAAAATCATTTGCGGACAACAGCTTTTCTGTGAAGATGCTTTTTAAATGTTGGTTTTAATCCCGCAGTGTCCTAAACCGAAGTCCAGAGCATCTCATCAAGGAAATAATTTTAGTGGACGACTTCAGTGACAATCGTAAGTATACTTAACTATATGGTTTCAGTTCCTATTAAAAAGTTAAGACAAGCGAGCCATTAGCAAACTTAATTAATTTTGGTAAAAATTCATATCAATGCACTAACAAATTTTACGAAATTCAGTTTTTACTCGTTTACGTGGAACTTTGGATTTACTGACCTACTAGCATTTGGTAAGATTGAAATTAGTCCTGATACGAGATTTAAATTACTGAGCCTGATATAAGAAGACACTTAACAAGACGAGTCAATTATATATTAGAAATATATCTATCTCTAAAAACAGTATTTCGAGATCCTAGAAAGTAAACAATGCCAATAAATATTTATCACCACCGCTCATATATATTTCTGTATGATTTATAGTAGAAAAGAATGATTAAACCTCTGTTTTTCACATCATTACAGTAACAATGCTGTACAGGGCAGACTATAATTTGTTTTCACTATACACGGAGCTAATTTCGCAATTACAAGTGGTCTCACGGGTCTTACAGTTTTCACACGGAAGAAACAAATGCAATTTAAAAAAGTAAGAATAAGTTTGTAATAAGATCGTATTATTCAAGAGGTTTCACTGGAAAAGGAATCTTGCAATCTTCACTCAATGGAGAACCTTCATGACCCTCTTGCCGAAGTATTAACAAAATTTAAAGACGTACTTGAAGCAATGGCAAAAGTAGAATTCAAAATACGGTAGCATTCATTTGACGAACGCAGGTTAAACCAAAATAAACAATATGGAGAGCTGTTATTACAATTTTGATAAATACGAGTACTACTCATTAATAACAAAGTTATCTGCCGTTCATTAAACAAAAACAAGAGTCAGTAACATTAATTGCAAAATTATTCTGTGAACGCTTAGTGGTTTGCGTAAACAACCTTGAATATCGGGCCCATTGCCGGAACTAGAATTTTTTAAAATTTACATACGATTGTGCTTTTTAATATCCCATTAAATATACATGATATTGCAACGCATCTTGGAAAGAGATAAATAACAATTTCCATAGACATGGCTATGTATGGAGAATGCTGTGGACGATAAGTCATGTTTGTTCACCATGTTCATGTCCTTTAAAATATACGTTTAATCCTTTGAAGGATTATTTTGAACATAATGAACTTACAGGTAAACTTATTCTCGCTTTAGAAGCAAGTTTTCTCCTCAATTTTGTGACCCTCTTTTCTCGCCCAAAATGATTATATAACACCGTTCATTGTTAATTAATGATCATTAATAACGTGTGAATAACGTTCTACTATTCCTTAATCATCCGCAATGACCTTCGTTCTTCCTGTTCCTACTAAGTAATTTATTTTTTTATCTATTACTTACAGCTGAAGATGGCGCGGCGTTGCGTGCCATCCGCAAAGTGCGCGTCATCAGAAACAACAAGCGCGAGGGTCTCATGAGAAGCAGAGTCGCTGGCGCGGACATAGCTACAGCAGCTGTCCTAACCTTCTTGGATTCTCATGTGGAATGCAATGTGCACTGGCTGGAACCACTGCTGCAAAGGATCAAGGAGGTAAGGATCTTACAACCAAAACTTTTTGTTAGTCGAACTTTTTTAACCGGTATCAAAGCTTATGGCTCGAGGTCTGAAAACAGGCGCAAGGGTTTCATGAGGAGCTGAATTGCCTGTGCGGACATAAATAAATAAATAAATAATGCTGGACAATTCACACAGCATTATCTAGCCCCAAGCTAAGCAGAGCTTAGCTTAGCTTATAACTGATATACATAATACAATACACTACTTAGATAGATATTTTTTATTAAACATAGAAAAACATCCAGAACGCCCTGAACAAATGTCTGCAGATCGTACACACATTTGTCCCGAGGCGGGAATTGAACCCGCGACCTCCTGCGTCGCAGGCAGGCCTTCACCCACCGTTGTATTGGAGCTTTGACGACCACAGAGGTCGTCAAAGCTCCAATACAACATAGCTCCAATACTTGCGCTTACCTTCCTGAACTCGCACGTTGAAGGCAACATGCAATGGCTAGATGAATAATAGAATAGATAGAACAAATACTTCAGAGGATCAAAGAGGATCTTAGAATCTAAACTTTTTGGTGGTCGAACTTTCTTGACATTTTGATGGACAGCGCAGCTTGTTCACCATTTTCCTCGACATTTTTTTGTTCAACCACAGAATAAGTACATGTATTCAACCGGTTCGATGAACAATCAACCTCTAACCTTACTTTACCCTACTGATATCAAACAAGGCAATTTTGTTAAAATTATAACCATGTTTTAGAAAGGTAGATACACAGGTTTCCATTAAAATGTAAATGTGTCCTACCAATCTATTTAAGCGTTTAAGACACTTTAGGTAGATAATCCTTGAGTAGTAATGAGGTAAGTTCTAAATATTTCTGAAAAACAGCTTTAGCCAAATGTTTAGGTTGTGCGAAAATTCGAATGCAAGCTAAATAGGTAACAAAATATAGAAAATTATCGGTACTTAAACTTATGTACTGAAACTAACCGTTCAAAAATCCAATAAAATTAACAAATAGCAGCTAGAGAATATATCGAATTGAGTTCAGAGCCAGATACCATGTTAATTTGCCCGGGTGTACAAAGAGTACTTTTAATGTTACTTGATATTTTTTAAAGTGTGTGTATTTTTTAAACCTGTGTCACGCAAAAGCCTCTCACAAGAAGTTGAATTCCACTGCCAAAAATGTCTATCTTTCCGTCTCTGTGGACATATAGGACTCTTGTATTAAGTTAATAGAAAAAATCATTTTTTATTTAATGATAATCTACATTTAAAAATGGACTAATTTATTTATATTGATTGATATACAAAACAGAAAACCACCATAAAATCAATATTTAAAAAAAAAACTACTGTTCTGAGATTTGACTTTGATGAAAACATGCATATATTACATGACTAGCTGCGCCCCGCGGCTTCGCACGCGTTGTTCCTATGGAAACATTAAAAGGTGATTTTCATCCCACGGGAACAGATTTATGGGATAAAAAGTAGCCCATGTTTTATTCCAAGATTAGAATCACCTGTATGCAAATTTCAGCCAGATCCGTCCAGTAGTTTTGGCGTGAAGAAGTAAAAAAAGGTTTTAGTTAAAGTCATATTTATAGTTTGTGCTGTGACAATGATTCTGGAATAAAATACCTAGGTACATAAAATGAACTGTCTCACAGCCAGAGACGTTAAATGTGTACCTTAGTAAAGTTTTTTGTTTTGAAATCTTTACAAAATGATAGTTTAAGTAAACATTTACGTCTCTGTTGGTTGTAAGTGCTTAATTTGTAAGCCTAAAGAAATAAAGTTATTGAGATCTGAAATCTTAATCAAGTTTCATAATACCCTACCTACCAGTTTATCTAGATTCTATTGTTCTTCGGAGCTGAACGCGCTAAAAGACTGAAGAAATCTGATGAAACAAATTAATTCAGACGACTAGTTCGACTTAGCACGTACACGTGTATAAGATTTCATATACTCGTAATAGGGTTTTGAAATTCTTTACCCATAGATGGTTTATGACCAAATAAAATATTATAGAGTTATAACCATTGATTAATTAAAAAGGGAAGATGAGGTACTAGTTTCTCGAAAATGGCAACCTCATATTGTGTAAAATTGTGTGCTCCCACCTCAGTCACCGTCGGACCGGCGGCACGGGCGGTCGTGATTCGCGTGAAATATTGTTGTCTCTGTCTCACTTCGGTCTTAGATACGTCTTTCCGTCTTTGTTCTTCTTTGTATTGCACAGGATTGGAAATATAACTGTGAGCGTATGTGTTTGCGTGTAGTTGTAACAAATGCCAATTTTTGAGTAAGCGCTGGGAGAACGTAACCTATCTTCCCTTTTTAATTAACCAATAGTTATAACAATCAAAAGAACGATTGCCAAGTATGCTGGTTGCATTCCTTGTTAATACTTATTCGTTGACCGAAGTAACCCAGCATTCCAATCACCTGTGGTCTACGAAGAATTTCGCAAGGTCTGTAAAATATTGCGTATGACCCTGATGCCCGGGGGAAAGGAAAAGGGGTTTAGGGTTTCAACTCCAAACGGCTCGAATAAGTTACCTCGGTCAGGATTTGCATATTTTTGTCTTGAAGGTACAGTCTTTGAACAGGAACATGTTCACCTTTATTTACTTACTAATATTTGAATCTTAAATCTTTAGTTACTTTTTGCTTTTAAACCGGAATAATAACGAAAACGACAAAAACTTTTTTTGTAAGGCAAAAAATGTGATGCTGTGGTTAACACAAATCAAGTTTTTTCTTAACATAAACAAACTCAGAGCTGTTTTTAGATAAATTACCACAGTCTATAAATTGTTTGGCGCTGTTATGTACCTTCAGAATAAATCGCAATTGCAAGGTGTGTGACATTTCATATAAAGAAATTTAATATCTGCCATAGAGTCATTTTCCTGATTTAATAATAATGGGTTAATTATTTTATCGCATATTTCATATCCGCAGCTATAACCATGAATACATTGGATGTACATTCATGGAAAACTTTAATATCCTTCTAGGTACAGAAACACATAACCTCTAATTACATCATTTATAGAAGCTATAAACTCTTGCACTAGAGTAGAACTAAGATTAAGTTGCTAAACGTACTGAAACCGTAAAGAGATTCTTCAGTTTAATAATAATTATAAAGTAATCATCATCACAGGCTATAACACACTGCTGGCCTAACATTGTTATTCATAGTACGTTCTGGACAAGACAAGATTTAGTCAGATTCCATAAGTTATTGGGTTCCTAATACCAATGAATATTAATACTCCTTATACTTAGCTATAATGAAATATGTAAGACCTCTTTCAACGCAAACGTACTCGTACAAACTAAAATACGTACTAACTTTCAAAATATAGTATTAGGTACATATTGTGATACAATGGTCTTGTAATAAAATGTGTCATGTTGAAACGAAAGCCGTTAGATAAATCACCCGCAATCTTGATACATAGTAATTTCACAAGCGATAAAGATCACTATAAAGATCTATTAACAGCAACTCGGATGTGGTCGAGCCCAGTTTCCTATCCATAAATACTGATACAGGCAATTGCGTTGGTACGGCTAGAAACATAACTGATTTTCTTCCTGATGTAGCTGCTTTCGCGCATGGTACGTAGCTACCAATAGAACTAAGTATAGCGGAACTTAGGATAAGGAAATTACAAAGACAGTCTCCCTCCGCACTGTTCTCTCTACAATATTCAGTCAAACTATGGGAAGCAAGTACAGTATTCTTAAAAGTTCCGCCACAGTATCGTGTGGACTAATACCTTAATGTCTGGAGGCTATTGAAGAAGTGCTAGTAAAATTGCAATTGCAACATTGAAGTACAAGATTCCTTTCACCAAACGCTCAAAGTAACAAGCAAGTTGCGCGAAGATACTCGTACTGTATCATAATATTTGATTGTCTGAGCGTCTCTAATTTATCAATCACATTTATTGGACCGAAACTTCGTTACGTAATAACAGAATAAAATAACTTAGAACAAACATCTAGGCTGTTGCAAAATCTGTTTAATCACCGTATGGTTTAAGAGTGTTTAACGTCTCATGTAAAAATAACCTGTATTTTATTTTGCATGATAAACCGGTCAGATTTTTTTTAAGATTGATTGATTAGGTTTGATAGACATGTGATAGATGATTTATATCGCTTGATTAACCGTTACATTGTATGCGATCACAATACTTAAACAGATTACAAACTGTTTGATTTGAATAATTGAAAACTATTTAACGATCTTTACAATTTGGTTACATAGGTTCTCTTCCTCTATGTCTCTGTTTCTTTTTTTCTTCTTTGGTTAACTGTAACTCAATCTTTACAATTTGATTACTTAGGTTTACTTCCTCTATGTCTCTGTTTCTTTTTTCTTTTTTTCTTCTTTGGTTAACTCATTGCATCATACTCGCTGCCTCTTGTAACTTGTACCAAAACTGTATGAAGCGGAAGAGTTGCAGTTGAGCAACTATATCGAACTATCCCTTCACCCTTGCGTTACATTTGATTTACGTCCTTGGTGTTGCTATTCTATTTCATATTGCATTGTCTATGACTCAATTACTCACGACAATAGCTTTGTTCATGATCTTCGTGGTTATTGTCTACTGGTCTTTTATACGCAGTGTCGCTGACTACGTGGAAACGATTTTGTTGTTTTCTGAATTCTTTTGTTTTTGTTTCTTTCAGTTTCCTACCACGTAAACAAATTCGCTGGAATAAGCTAGTTTATTTAGAATCTTAGCCACATTTGTCGTATCATGTTTATTCAGGTCTGAGATCAACAACTGACAAAGCGAATGGTTTCCGTTCGGCTAGTTCATTTATGTAGGTTACTAGCTGCGCCCCGCGGCTTCGCACGCGTTGTTCCTATGAAAACATTAAAAGGTGATTATCATCCCACGGAAACAGATTTATGGGATAAAAGTAGCCTATGTTTTATTCCAGTATTAGGATTACCTGTATGCAAAATTTCAGCCAGATCCGTTAAGTAGTTTTGGCGTGAAGAGGTAACAAACATCCATCCATACATCCATCCAAACTTTCGCCTTTATAATATTAGTGTGATGTTATTTGCTCCAAGATAATAGAAGCATGTTGGGAAACCCCTCGCCACTTATCTCATAAAAATAACAGCCTGTTATTTCTGAGTAAATACGTGTATAACTCTCCTCCGTTGATGATTGTCCAGGTAAAAACAGGTTCTCTGTGTAATTTAGTACCTAGTGATTAATCATTAATTAATGGAATTGCACCACGGGGTGCATTTTTAATGGACTGATTATTATTTGAAGCAAAGTTACTAGTTTCTGCTCGTGGCGTCCACCGCATGCAGTTTACAAAAAAATAGCCTGTGTCCGTCTCTGAGATACCTGGGATGACTCTTCTCACAAATTTCATTAAAATCCATTCAGTCGTTTAGGCGTACATAGAGAACAGACAGACAGAGTTACTTTCGCATTTATCTCTGGTTTTTTTTCAAGCAAAGTTGCTGACTTAAATGACATAACCAAGCAACAAAGTAGGATATCAGATTTCATCTTGTTCGAGATAAAGAAGCTTCACTTGACCCGAGTGACTGCACAGGTGAATCCGGTTTCTGTGTTGACGGAGCCTTGACATTATGTCACGGCAATGAATGTCGGGTGCTCTGGGTAGTCAATGTCAGCGGAATGATTCAGAGTTTGGAAAGGTTTATTTTTGTTATTTAATGGCGTGCGTAGCAGTACATTCTCTTTGAATGGCGTCCAGGTCTGCAAAGAGAATACAATAACTACGTAATACGTCTGGTCGACCTAATTTAGCCAATGTCCGTAATATCCATAGAGATATTACGAGTATAGTAGCCTCTAGTTTCTACTAACTGCTAAAGAAGAGACCTAAGTAGGTATTTTTTGCTCCACAACAAGTTAAGACATTATTGGCCGACTCCTATCATTTAGAATTATTTATTTCGTTGTTAAACGTTCTTATTTATAATGATTGTATACTGCATGTGTTCATGACATGAACCACGTTTAAAGTACTGCTAACTTGACTTGTGCCGCCTAAATCTTTTGCAGATGTAAACAGGCCCCCCTAGCCTGTTTACATCTGCAAAAGATTATATAATTCTCAAAAATACGCAACCGATTGTTTCGTTTAATTTTTTCGTGCTAATTGGTACTTTAATTCGGTGTATTAAGGTAGGTACACCAATAAGCCGAAGCGAAACACGAAATTGCGTGGTGGAGAATTAAAATAGTCCCCCAGTAATGATAAAGATGACCTACAGTTAAGCATACATTTGACAGTAAAACATCAAATAAACTAGAATCATTTTAGAACGTTTTCAGTTTCGATTTCGGTCACGGTCGCAGCAAAACAACAACATTCAAGTGTTGCAAACAATAACCACGGTAAATTGGTCGTGAAATTAGGAATAAATGTATATGATGCTGGCAATGATTATACATACCTACCTATCCTATTAAAATTCGTGAAGTATGTAAACATTTTAAATAAATCCGCAAATAGAGTTATAGTCGTTTGTTTGTATAATTTAGTAAAAGTATTATTTCAAATAACCGAATTTTCGTTTTCTGTGTGCAGTGGAAACGTAAGCGGATTTTCTTTTACAGTTTTCATAGGAAATTGCGCAGCGTGCCAACTCCGCCTCAACTTCCGCTATTGCTCGAGCTCGAGCAGTTTATAATTATATTCATGATCCATCTTAGCCGTTATTTTTGATCTTGGAAGACCAGACATCTAACAGACACAAAGGAGACCAATCATAGGTACTAAAATAAATATTTTCTGCATCATGTGGAGAAGCCATAACGCATCATTAGCACACATACGTCTGAAGTTTTTCATTTCTGGACCACGCTTCGATAGCGGCTTGGTGAAAGCAGTCCAGATTTAAAAATATACAAGGAATCTGCAGCCACTCTGGTATTCTTCACTCTTGAGCACAGCCACGAGTTGGTGTGGTCGAAGCTTATCTACGCTGCGACCGCCACAACCTTACAAAAGCTGTGCTGAATTTCTGACTAGATAATGTTATATATTATGTATGTATAGACCATCAATTCGCGGTGCATTTCGTATCTTGTTTCATAATAATTAAAACCCTAGAAAAAGCATTGGTAAGCAAAAACAGGTGGTTGTTGTTGACGTACCTACTTCAAAACCACTTGAAATGAAAGCGGAAAACGTAAGGACTTTGGTAAACACTTCGTCACTCTTGATGCCAGAACTCTTATCATGAAAAGTCCTCAAACAATCTTAAAAATGGCTCCATGCATTTCTTTTCATGGTTCATAATAATGATAGGTACTATTACTTACTAGTATTTATAGGCTTTCTTTTCAAAAATTTGCCAAAATATACTTGTGTTTTTCTCTAATAAGAGGTAAAAAGATATCTTGATAGACCTTTTGGTCCGTTTCCATGTTTCTGGTTTTCTACCTATGTCACTTTGATTGTATGACTGACCATGCACTGACTTGATTATTTCCACGGGGTTCTACCCCGCTAGCGCTGACTTACTTCAAAATATTTGTATGCGAATATACAAGTCAGCGCTGACTTCACACCGCTGTACTGACTTCAAATCAATTTACATTTGACTTACTTTTTTTTTCTCGAGCGTATAAACGAGCGTTGTCTAAACGATATTTTATCTGTGACACGGATGATGGTGTCGAAGAATCATGTGAAATATATGTTTTAAATGTTTTAACATTCAGAAGGGTCCGTTCCATTGTTGTTTATAATTGATCAGTTATTGAAAAATACAAAATTAAATATGAACAAACTTTTACACGTGTTGGTTCAAGGGCAACTTGGTTTTTCGTTTGCAAGGTATTTTCGGGCACCTAATAGTCTAGTCTATTGCTAAGCCAACACTGTCAATTTATGACAAGATAAAATATACTTAAACCCGATTACGGCGTACTTATTATTCTAACAATAAAATTTTCCACCCTTACTTAGACCCCGATATCTCGTTAGAACTCCAATATCGTCTGATATCAGATACCCTATAACTACCGGGATATTGAGACGAACCAATCGATACCTCATTTGTTGATATCGAACGAATAGTTTCAGCGCTACACTGGGAACATAAAATCGCCTACATACATACAAACAAACGTAGGGTGCCAAACTCATAAGCTTTCTCTGTTGGTAGACGGGTAAACATGAATGAAATATATCAAAATATGTTCTCTTTTCCAGGACCCAACTCGAGTGGTTAGCCCTGTCATCGATGTCATCAGCATGGATTCCTTCCAGTACATCGGTGCGTCCGCTGACCTTCGAGGTGGTTTTGACTGGAATCTTGTGTTCAAGGTAAAATTAATTAAAGAGCAGTGTTGCTCAAACAGGATCCAAAAGTTGTAAAGTGGCCTAAGCAGAGTGTTTTTTTTAAACTGGGACAGTATGGGGGCAACCATAAACAGTACCTACAGGTAGGTAAAGTTTATTTTGAACCATCCCATCGGCTCCTTTTCATTAAAATCAATTTTGATACTGTATACTAACAAATCTGTTTGATTTATCTACTTCTCATACTCAATATACATATCCACCACCACTTACCCTATAATAGGGTAGGTAGAGCTAAGTCGTGTTAATACGGTTATAGTAAAATAATTATCTATCCATCTTATTTGATCCACAAAACATTTTGAGACTTAACTAATAAAAATCGTTTAGTTCTGTCTGACACAGTAATATGTTTACAATTATTGAGATACTTTATTTACTCTTAGATTTCCATCTATTTTTATGGGTAGATCGGATTGTTCTTTTCTACGTTTACTATTTTTATTCATAGAGAATGGTTTACTTCTCTATAAAGGGTAAAAGGAGGGTAAAAGGTTTTGCGGCACTGATGACTTACGGTGTTTAGGTTAAAACGGAAACTGTAAGTTACGAACCTATTGCCAATTGGATCCTGGTAGATGGTGATTTGTATTAGCTAGCATAAATTAGTACCTAGATAGGCCTTCCTAATGTTATCTATAAAAACTCCACGGACATTATTCTCATTGATCATCTTTGTTATCATTAGGTGCTCGTTTTATTTGTGTTTGTATAAGTACCTACCTACATAAGAAATAACACAAAATCATCAAGAAAATATGTAACACGAGCTATACAAATTCAACACAAACTCGTCGGTGCTGGTCTGTTGATTGACGTTGGTGTCATAAAATAGAATCTGGTGTCCAAGGTGAACTAGCGATTGGCGAAATGTACACGTGTTGTGGAAACTTGATTAGAACGTAGGTTCTGTTTCTGACGTAGAACTTTACCAACAGGGTATAGGGCAATCTTTAAATTTATGCTATTAGGCTCACACAAACAGAAGCTCGCACGGTCTGGTCCACCAGTGCAAAGTCGCTCAGCGAGCTATGGAAAGAACTATGCTCGGAGTCTCTCTGAAGGATAGGATTTGTAACAAATACATACGACATAGAACCAAACTTATCGACATAACTCAAAGAATTAACAAGCTGAAGTGGCAGTGGGCCGGAAATATCTCGCGAAGAACCGACAACCGCTGGAGTATACGTGTTCTTGAGTGGAGATCGAGACTTGGAAAACATACAGTAGGACGCCGCCCTCCGGCCAGGTGGCATGACGATCTGCGAAAGACTGCAGGCAGATGCTGGATGCGTCAAGCTGAAGACAGGATGCTCATTAGAGAAAGCCAGCAGTAGACTAATATAGGTTGATGATGATGATGTTGAAAGAAAAGCTGATTTTAAGACACATTTTCCAATACAACCTAACCACAGAAACCACTATTTATTTGATCGCATAATGTTTTGTGGTTAATAAAATCATTATTTAGTGGCTAATTATTTTTATCAAAAGCGTATGTCGTGCTTGTATTTCAAATTTGACCTTCGATAACACAATTTCGGTTCATGGGTACGCAATCGGAAAACATTATAATAAAAAGGAGATCACACAGATTGGACTAATATTTATGTTGCCAGCGTTGGCTGGCAACAAAAAAAAAACACTTTATTTATATAGAACTAAGCATTACAAACATTTTTTATTATTATACCAAAGTTCTAAGTCAATTCCCTGAGATTATATTTAGGTTTGAATATTCAACCTGAAGGTATCACTCAGCGTAAATGTAAAACAGTATTGTTTCGTCAAAAGTTTTATATAAAATCGAGTAATCGTAGTCAGTAATCGTAGTGGGTTTAAGTGTCACGAGCATTATACCTAAATCAAATCAAATCAAATCAAATTCATTTATTTCAGATAAATTAATCCATAGTTTGTTAGTAGGTAGTTTCTTATAATAAGGTCTTATAAAATGGTAATAGGTAAAAAAAATTGAAATAAATTTGATAACGCTAGAGCATTTAAATTAAAAATAATTATTTTTTTAAGATGAGTATATTTTGTATATATTCTTAGAATTTTCCCTACGTGTGGGTTTAGCTTAGTACTGTAAAAACTATAAACAAAATGGTAAAAAAATCACTTGGACACTTAAGCCCGTATTATGAAAGTTTGCTGAGTCATAGATCTATGATCGGGTGACGTCTATGTCATAGACAAGCGTTACTCAAGCATAGATTAATTACTGAAGAAGCTTTCATAATACCAGCATAATGTCCAAGAAATATTGTATAAATATTTAGTAAGTATATCTGTCATCTAATACCCATAACACAAGCTCTGCTTGGCTTAGGGCTAGATGATGCAGTGGATTTATCTGCATCATTTATTTATTAACTGCTTATTAATATTTCTAGTGGGAATACCTATCAGCCTCCGAGAGAACCGCTCGCCTCACCGACCCCACTCAAGTGATCAGAACCCCTATGATCGCTGGAGGACTCTTCAGCATGGACCGGCGCTACTTTAACAAGCTCGGCAAATATGACATGAAGATGGACGTCTGGGGCGGAGAGAACTTGGAGATTTCTTTCAGGTATTTGACTAACCTGATTACTTTTCCATCTTTGCTTAATTTTAGTTAGTGGTTTTCTTTCATGATAAAATCCTAAAGCATGCAACTCCAGTCCATTTAATATAGGAATGTTTCCAGACAAACGGCGCATTATTCATATTAAATATGTTTCTAAAGTATTACCTAGACAATTTGCCTTTCCAATTCTTGATTCGTCTCACGGTCTATGTATAACTTGTTTATTTGTATTTATTTATTTTCTTGATGCGTGTAATTTAATGCATGAAATATAACAAAATCAATTTTTCTAAAAACAATATCCTATCTGAAATGGACGATTAGGGATCTACCTATGCTACGAGACGCTTTTCGTTTTCGTTTTTTTCGATTTCTGACTTCTTTTTTAGTATGTAACTTACCTACCTACTCCAACCTCATTCGGTCCGATAGAAGTTTCTAATCAGTATAAGAATCATTATCAATGGGAACCAAAACAAGGCTTCACCTGAAATTCCCAATTTATTGGAATTCCAGATTCTCTAAAAAAGATGGATAGTGGTGTCGATTCTGTTGTTTTAGGATTCCTAACCTAAATTTTAAGATTTCTTAACTTTCCATGCTAGTTTGACCTAAAAATTTTGGTTTTTTCTATACAGGTCCTAAAAATACCGTAGTATATTAGAACGTTTTTCAAAATTGCAAAACCTCTCTGAGTTGAGTAGTTGGGTGTTACTGTGAGTAAAATATATTTTTTTTCTAAAATGTTATTTACAATACTTCTTTACATGGGTCAAACAGTTCGTCCATTTTTATGAGAAATCGTTTAGAAATTCAAATCGATACCAGTTTAAAATCGAAAAATTTTAGTCATGATCTAATTATGTGCCTGTTAAGGAGCTGTCATCCTAATTTTAAACGTGTCAGTCAAATTCTTCAACCATAGAATCGTTTCCATCTATTTGAAATTCCGAAATCCTAATTTTAGCTAATCCTAAAACAACAGAATCGACACCAATCTCCCCCTCCACTCCTACCCAGGCCCCTGGAGTGACCTAGATAACCTTCCGCCACAAGCAGTAACCTGGCTCCAAAATCTGAACGTTGACTTGTGAAAAATAATATTTTGTGATACTTCTATTTATAATTTTGTGTACCTAGGTTTACAAAAATGTTTAGATTAAGATTAATTTTGTAAGCCTATAAGTCATACGATTAAATAAATAAAAATCTTCTAAAACCGTATTCCTGTGGCTACCTACACTAGGTAGGTACACACGATAAGGTGTGCTTACTGTACTGTCCGAATCTGCCTTATTTATCGGAAGACTCATTTCTTGCCCAAAAAAGTCTTAATAAACTTCGTCATAATTTCAGAGTATGGCAGTGTGGTGGCTCCCTGGAAATCGTGCCATGCTCTCGAGTCGGCCACGTCTTCCGCAAGCGGCATCCCTACACCTTCCCTGGTGGCTCCGGGGCGGTGTTTGCTAGGAACACCAGACGAGCAGCCGAGGTCTGGATGGATGACTACAAGAAACTCTACTACAAATCACAGCCGCAGGTCCAGCAAGTCAACTTTGGAGAGTAAGTCAAGTTTTTTACAAAGGGATATTTACCATGATTTGAGTTTTAAGCTTTCCAATAAATATTTCGGCGCAGTTTCATGCGCCATGATCACAGAATAACTCCATGATGGAAGTTTTATAAGTCAAGTTTGTTTTGTTTTATTGACATCTGCTTGGACTATCTGTGAAACGGACAAACTGGGAAGTAGTATATGTATTTCCTACTTAGGTATGCAGAGTTGTCGGAAGTGGTCTTTAATGAAGCTTGTATTCAAGAAATCAAACTGTTTATATCCGTTACGACATAAAACATGACACTAACTACGCAATTTGCCGAAAGATACGCAAAACAATTATAATATATCTGTACTATTAGAAATTGACTTCAAACTAAAGAAGGGGGTGAACGTCACTTATATAACAAAAAAATCTAACGAAACCTATATTCTTTCTAGCATATCAGAAAGAGTAAGACTCCGGGAGAAGCTCCAGTGCAAGCCATTCAACTGGTACCTAGAACACGTGTATCCTGAGCTGAATGTGCCTGCGGGAGACGCGAGTTCGCGTGCTATCAGGCAGGAGACGCGGTGTTTGGACACCATGGGCCATGTGGTCGATGGTTCTGTTGGTAAGAACATAACCTCTTAAACAATTTCTATAGTAAAACGAGATAAGGCTTTCTGTGTAATTTCTGTCTCAAATACTACATATTGAAGGTTTCTAAAGAAAGTAACGCAATAAAACTTTGTGATCATTATTAACCGAGGACCGATTTGGCATCTGGTGTCGATAAAATTCGGTAATATCGGTCTGGTTTTGATATTTCGGTATCGGAGTCCGTTTTCGCGCTCTGGGTCCATTTAGCGCAATGACTCTCTGACTATGTACGACTAGGTTTGGTCCTCTAATCGCTTTGTTCTTTCAGGTATGTACCCATGCCACAACGCAGGTGGCAACCAAGACTGGCGATACGAAAAGGGTATGATCCGGCATCACAGCCTTTGTCTATCGCTTAACACCGAAGATCGTGTCTCGGTGGTCCTAGCCGCTTGTGACGCCGCTGATGACAGTCAGCAATGGCAACGTAAAGGGCAAATGATGATCAAACATGCAAAGCTTGAGGGGTGTTTGGATTCTGATCGAAATTTCTTGGAGCTTTATCTCGACCATTGCGACAGCGGCAAACCTAGTCAGCTGTTTATGTTTTAATAGTGCCCCTATAACTGTGTCCGTCAAGTTTGCAGCCCTGCTATGGAATTAGGCGGTTTTAACTATACCAAATATTACTGCATGAATATTCCATCCCGGTGCTCAAGAAAAATAAAGAGTGCTGTAGTGCTTTACGAAATATTTAGGTTTTTCACTGTGGATGAAAGAGATGTTCAAAGGAGGTCTATTTACCTGAGAACTCGATTCCGTAATGTACAGATTGGCATAGTTTATGATTCGTATCCCGCTTTATTTTCATCGAAATCAGCAGCTTGACGTCAAGATAGCAGCCACAGTGAAAAAACAGGATCACTATGATCTGTATCGCTTAAGGCACCGGGATGCTCTATATTTGCATTGTTTATAGTCAGAGTTGAAACTACCAAATTCAATGGCAGAGCTGATAGGTAACTTGACGGACACCCGATACTCTGTGATTGAGTTTCTGAGGGAACGTAATTGATGGCAATTTATATTGGTGATGAAGAACTTTGAAATAAATATAACGACGTGGTCGGTACTGCATACCTACTATGATGAGAATTTAATGGGTGATTGTACGTATTATGGTAGTCATTAATCTATCTTTGACTTTTGCTTTTGCGAAATACGAGTCCTTATTATTAAGTATATTATAGATAAAACCACTACTGATCCATTACAATTATTTAGTAAAACGTAAGTTTGAGTATCAATACTTTCTTGCGAATAGGGTTAGCAATAGTAAGTACCTATCTAAGGCATTTGACAATTAAGGCACTTGTTCCAAATAAATAACTCTTCTTTCATTGTATTTACTGTGCCAAAATTATAGTTTTTTTTACTGTAACATTCCAAATAGTATTTCTGTTTTTCTTGTTTGCATGAGTTTTCAAACAAAATTCATGAAAACAACATAGATAAGCAATAATTTTTTGACGATATAACTATTAAAATTGTCAACTGTTTAACTTTTTGTTTTTGCCCTGTATGATGGGTTAGGTAGAATAGATTACTTTTTATGTCACAAAAATTTAAATACATAATCTAAGAAGATAAATTAGACAAGTAAGTAGTTACCAATGTAGATTATAAATAATAAGTGAAAGCATAGGTACATAAAGTGCCGGGAACGTGGAATTTGGAAATATTTAATATGATGTAGATAACAACGAAATGGTGTGTATAAAATTATGTTTTAAGGTATTTAATAGGTACCTATACTTACTTAAACAATATCACCTCCTACTCTACATATTGTGGTTTAGCGTACAGCGGTAATATCCCTTATGAAACATCTACTTTTATATTTTTATTTTTTATAAAATATTTTAATAATTCTCTTCCATTTATGTTTTTTTCTAATGTTCTGTTTAGGTGCACACAGGAGCTACATTCTCCAGTACCACGTTGTGTAGTAGATTTTTTTTTTACCCTAGACGCTAAAAAATTCATCCTTTTTATAGAGGTATGTATATAAATCTTCAATGCCTTCCTGTTAAGTTTAGTTTCCCCTGAGCATATGACAGTCAGATTTAAATGAATCTCTTATAATTTTTCTCATAAATTTGGATAAGTATCGATTTTTGTAAATAGGTATTCTTCGAATTCATAAAACAAACGAAAGTAAAAATAACCGTATCTACTACGAGTATGATATGTTTAGTCGTATTATAATAATCTATTTAGGTAGGAGTAGTGTGTAGACTTCTTTTTAACCGACTTCAAAAAAGGAGGAGGTTCTTAATTCCACTGTAATTTTTTTTAATTACCTCTGAACATTTGACTGGGTGGTCCAACTTATATGAAAGCTGGTGCTTCCCGTGTGGTCCCATTTTAATTTTGTTCAGATCTGACAATCCATTACATGAAAAAACTATAAACATTGAAGTCGGTTTATAGTTTTTTCAAACAATATACAAAAAAATTAATCATTAATAATCAAGTTTTAAAAAGTGTGACAGTTGATACTTACCCAACATAATTATTGTAAGTTATGTAATATAGTTATATTCAAAATAATTATCCTGTCAATATTTTGCAGGATCTGATAGATGTTTTAGTCTTTTAAGTGTATAATTTTGACACGAATTGTTGGCCTAGCTAGAGTACAAGTTTTTATTATTATTTTAGTCTGTATATTTTGATGGTTAAGTTAGAGATTTAATTAGTATCTAATTTTTGATTTTATAATGATTAAGTACCTGTAGCTTTTTCAAAATTGTATATATTTATGTTTTCGAAATTAACATTTCCTCGTTGTTTTTTTTTGTTTGTTCGTTTGGAAAATTAGTTTTTGTATGTTTGTTTTTTCTGTTAACATTTATTAATGTTATGTAATCTTTTATTGATTATGAATGTTAACATTTATTTTAAATTTATTTGAGTTGGTTATAATTTTTATAAGGTATGTATGATTATTTATATCCAACCTTCAAATACTACCTACTTAACTAGAAAGCAAATATGATACGTAGTGTATTAAATTTACAATAAATTAAATAACTCCGAAATTAGAATGGTACTACGCTGTATAAAATATTAAATTTACCCAAAATGGTAAATTACTCCTAAAACTTTCTAGTTCATAGCATAACATTAATGTTAAATTCATCAAATACTAACAAATACAACTGCCAAGACATATTTCACTTCACATATTCATGAATAAAGTAGAAAAATCATATACCTACCTATCCTTGCCTTCATCTCAAACATATTTTATTAAGTCTCCCACATAGAAATGTAAAAAAAGTAATTATTAAATTCACCAACAATTTCATTTTTATAACAATTATAAATTATAGAAATAATGTTTATTTGTATTGATTAGTATGTAATTATTTCATTAATTTAATGCATTATAGAAGTATCATGTTATATATTGATAGATTAAAATGCTCATCACACATTCCCCTAATGATTTCATTGATATAAGAATAAGATTTAAAAAAAAAGAATATGAAATCTAAAACTATAACGTACTTATGATAATACTTATGAATAGCATTTTTGTAGTTTCCTACTGATATTATACCTTAAGCAAATTGCACAGTTGAATATAATGTTTGTAGTAATGGCATCTTTGTAGATTCACATAAAATAGTTTTTTTATAATAAAATACTAAACACTTTTGGCACTTCAATTTGGCTAGTCCTAGTCATGATTTTAATTGATTGAAATGTTTTTCTTTTAAGTTATGTGATTTCTATTTAGTGAGACATTTTGGTGTGTAATTAAAATGCGTTTACTTGATTAAGTTTTTTATTCACAGAATTCTGAATAGAGTCAGACCCCAAAACCTTACACTAGACCTACGATTTTTATCTCTTATTCTGATTAACAATTTTTTGAGTATGTTAAAAACATTAAAAGGCTGGCTACAATAACAATAAGGTTGGTTGGTATCAGTGACCTTTTAAAAGCGGGTACTATAACCTCAGTCTCTAGACGCATTTGTTAGCAAATGTAAAATACAAAAATACTAATACCCTAGGTACTAATCTAAATAAATTGAATCACACAAATATGCATAAAAGGATTCGCCTCCTTACAAACTATATTAGTACCTATACACATTTATCTATGCAGGATTAGATTAAAAACTAACTTTCAACATACCTACGTATATGTAACCTATCCTTTTTGGTCTCATAAAATTTACATTGAGAATCTTCAAAACCGTCTTATTAAATTACTTTATATTCAATATCACAAATTACAAAAGACTTAATTCTGATATTTATAACATTTTTCCTTATTACCTAAGTCCATAACTTCCAATGCTTTCCAGTCTTATTCTTTTCCCTTATGAAACTTACCAACTATAAACCAAGACCATACACAAAATACTTTTCTTCTAACCCATATTATGTTAAATAATGTCGACCCCACATACTTATATATATAGCACATAGACATTTTGACCGACTCACGAGTCATAATGTGAGGCCATAAGCTTCTCTAGGTTGCCAAATCAAACAAAACAATAATTGTTTGATTAATTACTTCCATTTGTGATGAATTAGGCAGTTGTGACGTACCTCAACGCGTTTAAGCAATGTGTATTCAATTCAACGTCGTGTTAAAGAACGAAGAATATATAAAGACAAAATAGTACAGAAATTATCTAGTACGTAGTACTTAACTTTTGCCTCATTTTATTCTTGAACGAATTGCCATACATCCTTGAAAGGCGTACTTAGCAAGACAGAAGATGTACTTGCTAAAACAGGCAAAACCGTAGTATTGAGAATGCCTAGACCATAAGTTGTAGCTCAAACATCTCGTTTTGGTCTTGCCAGGGTTACCGATGACGTTGACGGCTCGAAAATTATACAACTATACAAACTAGGTCTTAGTCAAGAACCTAATTTCTACAATGTTGATGATCTAAGTAGTGAAAAAGTCAATACGTCACAGATAATACCAGAGGGCCTAGCCAACCGGCATTCGCTATAAAGCGAATCGAAAACAATTGAAAGATTCGTAGGGAAAAATTCGAAACAGATCACGTGACATATCTGAGGCCATATGTCAAACCCATACATTTTTGTACTTTTCTACTATCGCTTTCGACATCGATTGTTACATTGTCTAGGCCCTCTGGTAGTACCTGGCTCTTTGAGCTAAAAGTTAAGGCTTTTAGCTCAAGAGGCTTTTTTGGTATTGACAAAGTTGTTGATGACCTCTATGGCTCGGAAGGTATAGTTCTGTGAAAATCTTAACCTAACCTAGCCAGAATTCTACAATATTGATGATCTAAGTAGTGAATAAATACAGTACACAGAATATCTAGTCCTTATCTTCTAGCTTAAAGAGCTCATTTTAGTTTTGACGAAGTTGCCGATAACCTTGATGGCTCGGAAGGCGTAGTTAGGGGAGAGTCTTTGTCGCAGCAAGTAGTACCCCGCTAGGTTCATAGTGACGAGCATTGCCAAGAGAACTCCGAAGTCAGCCCAGAAGGAAACGCCGGACATTCCCATGATTTTTACGAAGTAGCTGTGGAAGAAATAGTTTCCTTTAAAACTATATGTATTTTAAGTTTATTAATCGATAAACTGAGTACTCCTATTAAAAAGACAAAAATTATTAATAAAGGAGGTATACACAAAAACAAAATAGAATTAGTATAGGTACAAGATAAAGATCAACCAACAAAAGTGGTCACTTTCAATGACTACTTTTGTTGTAAGACTTTTTGCTTGGTACAAAACTAGATCTGTGGCTTTTCCCACTATAAAATGTTGGTCGTCATGGATATTGGATAATACTATTGGGCCTTCTAGGACCATTAAGTTGGATTCCCCACAAGTAGAATTCCCATTATGTTGAGTCCCATGGCTTATAAGGAAAAATACTTCTGAACCAACCTGACAATAATCAATATGGCACCATAACTATACCAGCATTACCAATTCTGCGATACTTACTCGACATTCTTATACTCGCAGTAGTCCACATCATCAGGACAGATGAGGTCTTCCCTCAGACCACCGTAAATGGCAGCCACTAGGCCTTCGATGCCGTATCTCAGGAAGGAACACGCTCTGGCGAGTCGCCAGACGATTGGTAAGGGGTCGTCGCCACTGCCGATGCCGTAGACTGCTAGCAACATTAGGGGAACGCTGACTGCTGGGCCGAGGAATACTGAGTTCTGGAAGGAAACGAAAGAAGTTAAGATTAAAAAGCGAAAGGTTTAGTTTTTTCCCGACTACCAACGCATTTTATTCTTGGTGACGGGCTTGCTTCTGACTGAAACTCGATCCAACCTTTTTTTGGTTTTGATTTTGAGCCAATATTGTGCAGTTGCACAATAATGGCCCGAACCAAATAAGATTGAATTAGAATCAGAATAGAGTGCTATTCTGATTCTAATTCTATTATATGAAAAGAAAGAATTCGACTGGAAAATATTTTGGCATGGTCAAGGAATTCTAGTGGTTTCAACAAACCAAAAAATCATATAGTACCTGAAATTAGCTTCTACAAATCAAACAAATCACAATCACTCTTATTGGGTATGGTAGAAATCGCGAACTTTAGGCTTAGGGTTAGTCAAAAATGTAGATTGCACTATTATCTCTTACCTAAGACATTTAACAATCACTGGTTCTAGAAAGCAACTCTACAGCATTGACCTCGCCCATACGACCTATAAACCGTACTTCGGGTTCGAGCCATATCCTGAACGTTTTTCCTACTGTATTACGAACATGACGGGCTAAATTAACCACATCTTGACTGACAGCATTGTCACAATTTACCAGCACCAATGCTTGTTGGTCATGAACTGCTGCACCACCAATTTTATACCCTTTTAAACTGCATTGGTCTATCAACCAACCAGCTGCTAATTTGATTAGTCCATTTTCTTGTGGAAAATATGGCATTTTAGCGTATTCTGCTATCAACTCGGCACATTTGTTTCCATCAACTGTAGGGTTCTTGAAAAAGCTTCCAGCGTTTCCTGTCACTTTAGGATCAGGGAGCTTACTTCGACGCATATTGCAAACTGTCTGGTAAACTTGATGCGGTGTTACGGATTTCGTGTCAAATTTAGTTAGCTCGCCTTAGGTGAGCTTAGGTTCCCATTTCTTGGGCAATTGCAAGCCAACTTTGACAATAATGTATCCATTTTGATAGCCATGCTTGAAGATACTGTCACGGTATCCGAATCTACACGCTGTAGCTGAAAGGCGTTTGACAACACCTTTTTGTAAATTTAGTACTTCTACATAACTGCAGAAGTCTTTAAGCTCAACACCATAAGCACCAATATTCTGAATAGGTGCAGCTCCGACTAGCCCTGGTATAAGAGCCAGGTTCTCTAAGCCAAACATCCCGTGATCTAAAGTATAACAAACTAGATCGTGCCAGTTCTCGCCAGAGCCAACATGGAGTTGCCAAAAATCTTCGTCTTCCACAATTTCGATACCTTTCAACTGGCTAACCATAACCGTTCCAGAAAAATCTTCGAGGAATAATACGTTGCTGCCTTCTCCGAGAACCAAGACCGGTTCGTGGCGTTCCATTGAATTAGTCCAAGCCTCTATCATTCGCTCGGTGCTTAGCGCAATAACCAAATGCACTGAGTTGACTGGAAGTCCGAATGTATTGTGGTCTTTTAAAGAAACACCTCGTTTCATGGTGATAATGATTTTGAATATACCGAATTAGAAATAAAGTTTGATTAAAATCACTGATATAAACTAATGGAAAGATTTAAAAGAATGCTGTCACTGAATATATCGAGTATCTATAGATAAGCACTTTCACAGTCGATAGTGTAAAAAAGATATAACTGAGTTTTATTAATAAATTCACAATACTAAATCATTCGTTCATTTAATTCACTTTATATTCTCTGTAAGGCGTGCAGCCTTGCCTCGGAGAAGGCCAACCTTGAAAAACTACGTTACTTTGTAATTGTTATTAACATAGCATACAACCGGCTTGAATCAAAACTTGTCCTATATGACCCAGTCATTCAGTATGACGTTACGGATAATGACCGTGATTCTATAGCAGATTAAAAAGCTATATAAACGAAACATAGAGTTCTTAAGATAATAATTAGTCATAGGTCAATGTTTGTGCTCTTGAAGATTACGAAAGATAAGTTATCAATTATAGAAAACATAATGGTAGGCGGGACACTTGACACTGAATAAAGTTATAAATCAAAAGTATAACAATAGCCGTCGGAAATTCAATATTTGTAATCAATTACCACTTAATAAGAACTTAATAATCGATTACGAGAAGATTACAAAACAATAACTAGGATTTATAAAACAACAATGTTGTTATGACACCTCATGAGAGCTTAATCACTGATCATTAACATTGTAAAACTAGGTACAAGGAGAATGATCTATCTGTAAACGTAAATATTAAATGCTGTAGGTACGCTCGTAAACGGCTTGAAAACAGCAAAACCAATTAATATAGTAATTTTATTATTATAGAGGTACTAGATAACAAAACAAAATCAAACTTAGGTGTTACATTAAGCATGTATATCAGTTATCTAGTACCCACCCATAACACAAGCTCTGCTTATCTTGGGGCTAGATAATGCTGTTTGTTATTTTAATTTATATTTTTTTTTTTTTTATTATTATTATTAGCCAGTTTCTGACTGGTGTATGTGTTACGGGTGTAATGTAACATGTCACACAACAAACGTTCGTGCACTCAGGAAATTTCATTAACACAACCTGATGGACCAGCTGGATATAACCTCACCAATGCCATCTTTCTAATATTATTAACGTGAGAGTTTTGATGTACGGATGTTTGTTACTCTTTGACGAAAAAACTATTGATTGAATTAGGCTGAATTTATACATAGATGTTGTGTGTAAGGCAAGAATAAAATATAGGCTACGTTTTATTCCATAAATCAGTTCTCTTGCGATAAAAATCAGCCTTAAAAGTTTCCATATAAACAACGCGTGCAAAGCCGCGGGCAAACTAGTAGTTTTATAAATTCGAAAGTAATTCTGTCTGTCACCTTTCACGCCGAAATTTGGCAGGGAGGTAAATGGTACCCCGGGAGGTTACTCTATGTACTTCCATAAAAGTAATAGAATAAAGTACTTTCATAAAAACAATAGTAAAAGTGCTTACCACAACACTAAGCATAGAAGATATCATAGTCCCCATAGACTCAGATATAAGAGCCACCATGATACAAATGGTGGTGAACATCGCGATTCTTGACCCCTCCATGGGTTGTGACGTCATTGGATACGTGATGACCAGGTATATAAGACTGAAGAATATGGTAGGTGGTGTTCTAGAGGCCACCAAAGCAGCGTAGTAGGGCTTGAGGCCATACCAACGGTTGAAATATTCCCGTTTTATTAGCTGGACTTCGTCTGGGACTGAAATGAAAAATGGAGATTTTAGATTGGCTTTCATCTTCAACGGTTTTGTACTTAAATTAGTGAACAAGGTCTAGGACATAATAATAATTGCTTAGCTATGTAAGACCTTAATAAATAAACTATTTTTATTTATTTATTCATTGATCTGGTAGGAATGAATGAAAATCTAAGAAGGCACTAAGATTGACTTTGTCAGAAATGAAGAAGAAAGTTTTGATATTTGTTCGTGAACTTTATCTATCTATCAATTAAGTCAAAGACCGGCAGACTGATAATATGTCCCATAATATCTCCCATCCAAAATTTAACATTAGAAACCATTATTGACCTTGAAAGCCATTTCAAGGACTTCCGCCATACAATTGCAAATTACGAAGGCCATTTAACGGGCTTTCAAATTTCAATATAGACTGGGTGGTTTTGCGTAATTCCACTGCTGCTCCTTATTTGGTGCAACAGCTGTTAATTCTATTACAAAATTAATCCATCGTGACAGCAATTCTTGCAGATAGATATGACATGGCGAACAATTGGTACTTTAAACTATTGCAACTAGGTCTTCAGACCCACTATACCTTGATTATACCATACCACATTGGGAATCGTAATTTTTTTAAATGTATGTTCAAATGTATTATTAAATCAATATTTATTTAGTTCTGAACTAAAACGATTAGGTCTAAGAATAGCGCATGAGAAACCGCGAGAAAAAGCTACGAAGCTAATTAATATTGATCTAAAAACACAATTTAGAACCAGTTATATTTATCGCGTGACTCGAAAATCTATTTATGTTATTTATCAAAATTTGTTTATCTCCCTACTTAATTAATTTCTGCGGTTGGCTGGTTAAGGAACTGGTTATTTAATCAATCTGACTGTACATTGAGATAGGTACAGGTAACTATAAAAATAACATTTAGAAGAAGATATTTTAATGAAGATTTATATAGTCTTAAAGTTAAATTAGAGACTTACTGCAAATCGCTACATTTTGCAAATCTACACTACAAAAATAGTGGTATATCGTTTTAGTTTGGTTAAGTGATATATTTCCCATGGCTCAAATAAACCGATTAAAAAAAAAATCTTCTTATAAATAACTATTAACATTATCTCTAAGTCGTGGTCTAGTCACACTATGGATGGATGGATGGATGTTTGTTACCTCTTCACGCCAAAACTACTGAACGGATCTGGCTGAAATTTGCACACAGGTAATTATAATCCCGGAATCAAACATAGGCTGCTTTTTATCCCATAAATCAGTCCCCGTGGGATAAAAATCACCTTTAAATGTTTCCATAGGAACAACGCGTGCGAAGCCGCGGGGCGCAGCTAGTTAGTTATACAATCATGGTTAGTCTTTACTTTAGTAGTTGTTTTGAAATACTGGGGTATTTCAAAACAACTAAACTAGAGACCAAAACCCGACCTTAGATATATATAAGCGGTTTCTTATTAACGGAGTAAATGACAAGCATAAATAAGAAAAATAAAACTTAACAAGCAGTGGAACAATAAACCTCCTTGAAGTCGGTTAACTATATAATTGAAGTCGGTTTATAGTTTTTAAAACAATAAAAAACTATAAACAGACTTCAATTATATGGTTTTCTCATGATGCTATCATCAGAACGGGACCAAATTGAAATAAGACGTGAAGCATAACCTTTCAAATAAAAATAGACTCATTAATTCCGGTTCATCCAGTGAAAAGTTCTGAGGTAACTAAAAAAGTAAAAACAGTCAATTTGAAAACCTCCTCCTTTTTTGAAGTCGGTTAAAAAAGGAGGAGGTTGTCAATTCGACTGTAGGTATTATCAAAAACGGATCACCCAGCCAAAAGTTCTGAGGTAACAAACATAAAAAATATACAGTCGAATTGAGAACCTCTTTCTTTTTTGAAGTTTTTTGAAGGAGAAGGTAATTCGATGATATTTTTTTAATTATTGAAGTCGGTTAAAAAAGGTACCCATATGACACCTAGGCCCTTATTATGAAAGCTTGCTCAGTCATCGATATTATGCTTGAGCAACGCTTTTCTATGGCATAAACGTCACTCAAGCATAGCTCTATGACTGAGCAAGCTTTCATAATACGGGCCATAGACTTTATATAGTATGATATTGAAGACCTCTGTGGCGCGGTGGGCGAAGGTCCGCCTGTGACGCAGGAGGTTGCGGGTTCGATTCCCGCCTCGGGACAATTATTTGTACGATCTGCAGATATTTGTTCAGGGCGTTCTGGATGTTTTCTATATATAATAAAAAAATATCTATCTATGTAGTGTATTTGTATTATGTATATCAATTATCTAGTACCCATAACACAAGCTCTGCTTAGCTTGGGGCTAGATAATGCTGTGTGAATTGTCCAGCATTATTTATATTATTTATTTTATATGACAACAGTGGTGGTTGGTAACGAAATACTCACATGCTAATAAAACAGGCATCATCGGAATGTACAACATTGCGATGACACAAGCGTAGCAGAAGCCAAAGTTGTTGATGGTCTTAGAAGCATCGTAGCCCATTTTGTAAAACAGCATGGCCACGATGAACCCTAGAAACAAGTGCAGACCGACTCGAAGCCAAAGGTAATACTGGAAGAGAAAACAAAATTCTATCATTTTATTATTAAAACTATCGTAGTTTGACGAATTCATTGCGGATGTAAGCTTAACTACGAACCTCCGCATACCTTCGACCACTCCAGTGCTCGAAGGGATGCGGAACTCGCGTCTAGAACCGCACTCGCCCTAAAGATGTCCCTCGTGTGTTCTTCCAACCCAAATAAGGTTCGTAGTGAACCCGCTTACATCCGTTGAATGTCTATCATGTTCACAGCAGCTAAATTGGGATAAATGCAAGAAGAAGATGATCACAGGGAATAAATAATAGTCATGGTAAGGCTTGTACCAAGTTGCTTCCGATGACTCGACCAGAAAAAAAATCAAATAATCTGTTTTTTTCTAAATACAATAAATGTACACTTAGAATAAAAGTTAAAGCTAAAAAATGTAAATAAATATAATAAAATAATATCTCGTGAAGAACCGACAACAGCTGGGGTAAACGTGTTCGGAGATCGCGACTCGGCGAACGTACTGGAGGAATCCCCGGCCAGGTGGTATGACAAAATGCGAAAGACTGCAGGCAGATGTTGGATCCGTCAAGCTGGTGACAGGACGCTATGGCGCTCATTAGGGGAGGCCTATGTCCAGTTGTGGACTAATATAGGTTGATGATGATGATAAAGGAAATAAATTAATATTTCTGTTGTTTCAGTACTTAGACTACATGTGCATGGGCCATAAAGTTCAAAAATAACATTCACACCTATATACCATAAACACCCATTAGCACTTGTAATCTTAGAATTACTACGTAGTGTTATTATTACCTATATATTCTCTGATATTATTTACCGTGATACTCGTTACTTTGCGGAAATACAAAGTCATAAAATATCTAAATAGAACTATTAATATTCAGATATAATAATTATACTCTATATTTTAAGTAATTAAGTAGATTTAAGTCATCATTCGGCTGATATTAGTATAGGATCCCGCTATACAACGACCTTCACCGAAATGCTTATTTAAAAAAATATTTTTTAAATTATTAATTAAAAATACTCTGGACTGAAATTTGTTAGGCAACTCATATAGGATATATTTATTGGCATATTAAATAATATATAAAATACGTTTCATTAAATAAGCTTCTCGGTGAAGGTCGTTGTATAGCGGGATCTTAGACTATATGGTTCAAGATCTGCCTTTTCTTCGATGAGAATACTAAAATACCATTGGAAATAACGTAAACAATAAAGTGACTAGCATCTCTTTATGCTGAGTGTGAACTGCCATCACATCACATCACACTAATATTATAAAGGCGAAAGTTTGTATGGATGGATGGATGTTTGTTACTTCTTCACGCCAAAACTACTGGACGGATCTAGCTGAAATTTTGCATACAGGTAATTCAAATCCTGGAATAAAACATAGGCTACTTTTTATCCCATAAATCAGTTCCCGTGGGATGAAAATCACCTTTTAATGTTTCCATAGGAACAACGCGTGCGAAGCCGCGGGGCGCAGCTAGTACTGCATATAAGAATGATAATATTTAGCAACAATTCCGCGAAAAAACCTTCTTTGATAAAATCTAACAAATTATACATTTATACATAATGAAAGAACATTTATCAAAGTGACTTGGCGCGCGGAGCTCGGAGTGACAACATCTCTGGTTTTTTCGCGGAATTGTTACTAAATATTTTCATTCTTATATTTACAATGAATTTCCGCAAAATAGCGCCTGAATCACACTAATATTATAAATACGAAAGTTTGTATGGATGGATGGATGGATGTTTGTTACCTCTTCACAATAATATTAGCACGTTTATAATATAAATAGTTGACCGTACTACGGCAGACACTCGGCTCGGATCCGGCACGGAGAAGCATGAGTCATGCTTTAAGGGTGGAATTAATAATAAGCAGCGGTGCTTCAAACATCCTTTGTCTAGATAGACCGTGGGAGTGGGACACTAGTTTAATAACATCAAATTTTATGAACATCCGCATAATTGCGTAGTTTTACGTCGACGATAATACTATGCGGACTTTGACCTCTTTTTTGTCGGTCTCCGAACTTTGATCATAGTAAATTTAGCTATATTTAAGTTAAAAAACCTGTTTCTGGGTTTTTTTGTATCTACGTTGATTGCCTAATCTTTATGTCCATTATTAGAACTAATCATTATTACGAGTAGCTTTTTATAGGGTATTTCCTCCTTCAGTCACTTTATGTGATACATTGGACATAATATGTTATATAGACAGACATATGAACCACATATTATGTGGTCTACTTTTAATTAATGATTGTTTTTGATGTTGTTGAGTTTCTGTGTGCAAATTTATCTTTTTCTTATATTTTTCCGGTATATCCGTCCGTATTTCATGTTGTTTTGTATATAATATATAGTAGTCAACCGACCTACGTATTATCCTTTACGTACATATTGTAACGAATTCGTATTAAACTATAATGTTATATTATGATGATAAATAAACGAAACAAAACTAAATAATATGAAGTCTTTCGTCTTTCATGATCAAAATAACAACAGTGGTTTTCTTTGGCCAATCGCCATCACACTATCACACTTTTAAATAATATTATGAATGCAAAAGTTTGAATAGATGTATGAATGGATGTTTGTTACCTCTTCACGTTAAAACTACTCAACGGATCGGTCTAAAATGTTAATTCTTATATCATCAATTTTTACACAGTTCCCATGTGATAGAAATAGTTTCCAAAGTAGTTACTGTTCAAAAGTTATTTACAACGGGATATTTACCATGATTTGAATTTTGAGCTTTCCAATATTGTGCCGAAATATTGGAAAGCTCAAAATTAAAATCATGGTAAATATCCCGTTGTAAATAACTTTAGTATTAATAACCATGATGAATTTAAAAGTTTTATAATAACTGTTCAGTCAAACACAATATTTATGTTGTTTCGCTGACATATGAAGTGGAGAAATGGACTACATCTTACCTTATTCCTAACAGTTTGCAACAACATCCTCTTAAACAGGACCACAAACTGTTGGCTCGCCGTGCTCCCATGCTTGTAGTTGTGATTCTCGACTCCACCCGCGTTTAATTGCTCTATCTCGAATTCTTCGTGAGGAGCCTCTAATGCAAAGTCCCTCCATCGTTGGTTCCTCCCATTTTCAACCGCTGAGACCATTCTGTCTGCGTGCGTGCCGTATTCTCCGCTTGATACTTCGATTACTGTAATAAATTGTCATTTTATTTAGCACATAAACATACTTAGATAGATAGATTATAACTTTATTGCACCATCAATACATAACAAAAACAAACAAAGAAATTACTGCTAACTAATCTAGAGAGGCACAATCGGCGGCCTTATAGCTAACAGCGATCTCTTCCAGGCAACCTTTGGATGTATAGGATCAGTACGTTTAGAAGCTGACGGTGGCGTAATTGATGTCACATTAATTATAAATAAACACAGAAAATTAATAATTAACACAATATCAAGAAGACTTATCAAGAGCGGACAGATAGTGTTGGTGAACCATGCTTTTAAAGATAGGTAGGGATTTAGATTATAGAAACGGGGAGGGCGTTCCAGAGTCTGGTGGCCTGCAACGTGAAGGAATCGCCACAATTACAACTAGTATTTACTCTTATAATGTATTTTATATTTCTCTAAAATCTAAGCCATCCCTAGAAGGCAGTTAATAAATTTGACTTCAATGAAACTCAAAAGTACCAAGAGTGTTGTGAAAGCATCAAACATCATCTCTTCTAAAGTCCATGGCAGGATCCATCATAGGCACTTTATTCTAAAGTAGTTTAGTTTGAACACACACACCACATCAACAGCCTTTACAAGTCCACTGCTGGACATACAGGCATTCCCTGATAACCACTTTATAGGCTACTAGCAGTGCCTAGCGGTTTCGCCCACATAGTTCCCGTTCCCGTGGGAATTCCAGAATAATATTATAGTCTATGTCACGCCCTGAGTAAGCTTTTTAATGATGAAATATTTTTTATTTTATCGATATTTATTTTTTATTAAAATAAAACAAGGAATCAAATCTTTTCTCTTTATAATATTAAGTATAGATGAAGAGTATTTTGACGATGACAGTGAACGATAGAATACACCAGATTCAAAAATGATGAAATATATTGCTGAAATAACCTTTGCTCTGACAAAGTATAATGAGTCCACCAGTCATCACCAAGACTATTTCTTGTGTTATTGTCATCAGTTACAAAGTCACAAACATATTCAAGGTTCAGAATAAGCAGGTTTCCGTTTACGTATTTAAACTCTATGTATGGACCTTTCAAAATAAAATTTAATTCTTCATCTCCATCTTTTATCATATCAGTCACTCGAGTGGAGCACGTTTTTTTTTTTTTTTTTTTTTATCAGAAATAGACCTTCATTTGACCGCAATCTCACATGATGGAAAGCGAAGATGCGGCCGACGATGTATCACGGCGGTCTAGAAGATGGCTACTCCGGACCACATTCCGAAACACAACTGAGTTGCTTCACGGACTGGCCCAGTCCGGAGGGTGGTGACAAGCCACGGCCGAAGCCTACCACCAGAGGGTACCGCTCTTAGTACCACCCAGAGGAGGTGTAGGGTATCAGGGGGTCAACACCTACGGACATGAGCGATACTGTCTCCCGAAATGTCCCGCGATACGTTCCTGTAAAACACACACTGCACAATCATGCAATAGTCTTCACTTTGTTTGTTTCTTTATTATTACGAGTATTGTTTCTGGATTTATTATTTACTTACTGAAATCAGCTGGATTATACGTCCTAAAGCCATAGCAGTCGCAGTTCATTTAGGAAAGACACAACCCCAAATACGCAGCCTTGATAGGTACCTTCCATCAGCGACCACGTATACTTGGTCAAACACAGCTAACAGAATGGGGGAGATTACCTCTATTTAATACTTACTGAAATCTGCCGGGTTATAAGTCCTAGGGCACGGCAGTTGCAGTTCATCCAGGAAAGGTACGACACCCGCCGACGTCCCTTGGTAGGCGCACCGTCCATCAGCCACCACGTATACATGGTCGAACTCTGCAAATAGTCGGGCAGATGGTGTGTGGAGGGAACAAACGACTGTGCGGCCGCCTCGGGCGACCCGCTTTAGGAGAGATACGCAGGTTGATGATGCTACGTCGTCTAATCCGCTGGAAGATGAAAATGTTTGTTTTTTAAAACCACAAAAACTAATACAGGAAGCAGAGAGCCCAAAACAATGTCCTTGCCACCTTAACATTGTTTTTGTAGCTCTCTCTTCTGTTTTAGTTTCAAAAACTGTGCTGCTGAAGACAGCGTCTTATACGGAGGGTATATAGTCTTCATTATGAGTGTAAGCGGGTTAACTACGAACCTTGTTTGTGTAGGAAGTTGGTGTTCTTCCAACACAAACAAGGTTCGTAGTTAACCCGCTTACACTCATAATGAATTCGTCAAACTACGAAAGTTTCTGTAGTAAAATTTAAAGAGTCTTGTTCAAAAGAAAAGCGTCGTGGGAATAAAAGGGGCTCATAAGCCAATTGACAACTTTTGTTGCGTTGACAACACTGCTCTGTCATTGCAGTACGACAAAAAGTGTTAGTTCACCGTAACGCCACGACTCTTATCTTTTTGAACAGACTCTATAACTTAGGGTCGCTGAGCCACATGAGTGAGTAGGGGGTCCGTACGTAATTTTTCCCAATCCCCAACACTTACGTGGTAGGTTCATCCAAGAATACTACAGGTGGGTTGTTCAGCAGCTCCAAAGCTACTGACAGTCTTTTCCTCTCGCCTCCAGACAGTCTTTCTGCTGTAGTGTTCCTTGCCTTCCCTAGCCTTAAAAGCTGGATGATTTCTTCTACCTGCAAATTTTAATATACATGTTACGTGTTCGTGATGATTACAGAAACTCCCGGTCACGCAGTGTTATTAAATTTCCAGTAACCCTCTATGTTTTTACTTGAAGTCCTACCTGCAAAAGCTTTCGTTACTTCTGCTACTTAACTTTCATTTGTTGCAAATTGCGGTCACAAGCTTCCTTCCTATGTGGCGACTTTAAAAAATTACAATACGGTTATGTTTACATCCTTCTAAGTACACTTTATCGTAAGTCCACTGCTGAACGTGCCTCCAAGGGGTTTTGCTAATCACCACAGTAAGCGGATTAGTGATAGCAGTAGAGGTGTTAGCATAAACAGAAGTAACTGATACTCTGACATCTACTTCGGGCTGAGTTGAGTCGAACCTGAAGCCGCAACCGCCGCGGCATCATGACGAGTGTAAGCTAACTACTAACCTTATTTATTTTTAATTAATTCGTCAAACTACGGTAGTTTTTTACAGTATTAAAAGATATTATAATCATTTTAGAAGTTTGATTTTTAAATATATCGTTTTGCTTTTTACTGCAGTTAAAGCAAAACGTTGTCTTCAGTTATACTCATCATTTTTTATTACAAAAATTATCGTAGTTTGACCAATTCATTACGGATGTAAGCGGGTTAACTACGAACCCTATTTGTGTTGGAAGAACACAAATAAGGTTCCGCACTCGCCCTGAAGATGTCCCTCGTTAAGGGATGAAACGTTGGTGTTCTTCCAACACAAATAAGGTTTGTAGTTAACCCGCTTACATCCGTAATGTATACTCATCATCATCATCCGCAGCCCGACTTCACCCACTGCTGGGTACCTATAGGCCTCCAACTTTTTATGCCATCTCATCCAGGTTCGTCCCGCAATGTTGGATATATCGTCTGTCCATCTTGCCGCTGGACAGCAATTATACCAGTTCTGATTTATTTATATCATCAACTTTAAATATACCTATACATACAAATTAAATGAACAAGCGTTTTTGCACTGATTGTCGTAGACCGGCTTAGGTATATCAAGGTTGGTTGACTCGCGGAAGTCTGACTTTTTTTTAATTAATGCCTACATAGACAGGTACAATTTTATTATAGAGCTGCCATGCATTTTATTGTTTTAAACTATAACTCCTACTTAAAAGGTAACAATGTTTAACAATATACTACGCTAAGCGAATCACTAATTAAACAAGATCCGTCAAATGCGAGTGTTATTTTTACTTGTTCACCAAAGGTCTCAAACATTTTGTCAATGTCATTATACAATATTATATATGTATGTACCTACTAAAAACCTACCCTTTATTACATATTTGCTTAATTATTAGATTATATATTTGTATTTGATAAGAGACTTCGCTATCTAATTAATAGCAAAAAAGAAGGTACTAATCTAAATTTTAGATATCGATAGCGATCCATCTGAAATGAAGATGGGTACCTTCTTTTTGCAAAGTATTCCTTTTATAAAGCTGCCCACTTCGGAGATTAGGGGGTAGGGGTAAGTACATTTTTTGACTAAGTATATAAAAAAAGTATGTAACTTATGATGTTTTAAGAACTTTTATTTTTAAAATAAATAAACTACATTATATTGACTATGTGTAGTAAGTATTACTAGGTATCTGAATCGGCTGTTAGATCTCTAAAAACGCTACATAAATTTCAGATAGATCGCTTGAATCCTAGCAATACTGAACATAGACAAAAGAAACAGTCAAACAATGTTTAGACATCCAATAAAGGGATGAAAATATCAGTAGAAAGTTAATACATATACCCGTTTTTAACCGACTTCAAAAAAAGGAGGAGGTGAGAACCTCCTCCTTTTTTTGAAGTATTATATATACATTCGTCTGTATTTTTTTTATTTTTGTTACCTCAGATTTTTGACTGGGTGGTCCGATTTGCATGATTCTTTTTTTATAAGAAAGCTGGTGCTTCCCGTGTGGTCCCATTTTAGTTTTGTTCAGTTCTGACAATGGGATCCATTGTCAGAACTGAACAAAATTATGGAATGAAAATTCATGATAAAACTGTAAAAATTTATGTCGGTTTAAAGTTTTTAAAACAATATTAATTATCTTTGTTTTGGTTCCAAAGTTTAATAAATGAAAGAATAACTTAGACCTAGTATTTTCAATTGAAACAATTGAGTTAATTGCAGACTGTTGCAAGCAATCTACAGGTAGCTCAACTTATCCATTTGAATAATCAATACCAATCGGAAGCATCCCCAAGACACTGGCTGCATTCCCCGCTGTTTTGGTTATCTTGCTTTTATTATTGTGATCAGTTTTTATTCATATTTCCTACCTACATAATATATGTATATTAAGTAGATAGGAAATGAAAAAAATAAGTTTACAAAAAGAATCTTTGATTCTAGAACTGAATATAATCGATATTTTATTTTGTGCCCCCAATCAAGTTATATATAAGTAAATAAATAGTCTACGGAAGCTGCCACGAAGCTTATAATAAATACTAAACAAAACGGTTTTTGTAAGGTTCATGCTTCATAAATGGGTAATTAATATTCAAAGTAGGCAAAAACTACCTCAAACCATATATTTCCGTCATTTTAATAACTTTTTAAAATGAGATGCCAGAAGTTTTTGCCTACTGGATTACGTAATACTGCAAACATACGTGTAATCGAATATAAAGAACTATGGTTTATCCATTTTGAATGAAGCAAGTTAGTAAACAAAATACGACACAAATAACAAAATCTCACTTGCTTGCCGTCGAGTTTCAGATATAAGCAATTTTTATAGAAGATATTTATTATTTACATTTATGTGTGTTCACAGAATTCGTAATAATAATTTTTACGAATTCTGTGTGCATGTTACTCAGGGATAATGAATTCTAATGGTGAAATAATTTTTGAAATTGATCTAGTAGATTTGAATATAGAAATTCAAATCTATCCTCTTTTTAATATTAGTATAATTATAGAAAAAGAAGACACTCGTAAAAAAAAACTATTCGACATTCATAAGATGGATATGTAGATAATCTTTGATTAGACACAAAACAGTATGGTAAAAATAATAAAAAAACAGTAAGAGTATTTAAGGTAGATTAAGATAAGTAAAGAGGTACATGAAAGACGTAGAACATTCGTTGACCCCCTCGGAGTCCCGGGTGAATCAACTTTTCCCTTTCGGTTTAAGAAACATTACGTGGCACCAAAGTAACTATATCTTAACGTATAACTTTATCATTGGTCCTAAGAGGTAGCTTACCTAAAGTTTCCATTACATTAAATTAGCAACTTGTATATATTTCTTTACATAACCTTTGCCATTCTTTGTTTGTCATCAAGTTCTCGCCGTCTTCCTACTTGTATGTTTTTTTCTTTGCTAATTTTGGATGTGTCTATTATGTGTCTTGTATTTAGTCATGTCCATGTATTTCATAAATTTTTGAAGGTTTCTCCTTAAAATTCATAAGATTTTTTACATTGCCTTTGTTAGCCTTCGTCTTCGCTAAGACTCTACCGTGACTCATCTAAGACTGCAGAAGATCGTTCAGTCTTAATTTGACGACTATACCGCAGTAGATTTCTGGACTTCGAGAGGTCTGTACCAAACAAGTGGGGTTGCCGTATAAAACGAAGTTTGTCAGTGTATAATAAGACCCTATTTGGTCAAGAAATTGTTTTATTTGATTTGGTATTTTATTATAAATCCCTAAAGTGTCAGGCCGAATAATTTCAAGATCTTGGTTTATTGTAGCCTTTAACTTCAAATGAGCTTCAGTGGCCATGGATACTTCTAGCATTATTATCATAATCATTTCAAGAACGTTCTGGAATGTCTACTTACCACGATAGCTTTCGTTTCCTTATCCATAGCAGCACCCAGTTTCAGATCTGCCGCCATAGCCATTGCTTCCAGCACTGTGATGTACGGCTGAAGAAGATCCTCCTGCATGATGTACCGGGATAGCTTTCTGAACTGTCGGAGGTTGCGAGGCTCGCCATTGGTTGCAATTGTGCCGGTAGCACCGGTTACTCTGGAAGATTATACGTGTGATTTGAAGGGTTTAGAATGGTAGATTATGCATCGAGTTCGCAAAACAGTGTATTACGTCAAGGGTGTTATTGAATCTTTGATCTCTGGGTTCTAGAATAACGCACGAGCGAAGCGACGGAGTTACAACTACTTGGGGGTACTAAGGGTATCGTTACGTTACACAAATAAAACAATACATAAAGTTGACAATTTAAAGATCATTCAATCTATTTCCGGTAAAGTATAATCTCGCAGTCTTTAAATCCAGAGTAATTTCTAGGAAGCGATTAGCCCATATCATTAGTTTCTTGTTGAGATGGTAGTCAACGCTTTACCATTTACAATAATATAATATATCTGTTTAACTAATATGCTGTCCGTCGAAAAGTGACTGCAGCTTTAGGAAATGACATCTATTATGCAAGTTACTATAACTAACATACTCTACTTTATACATACAGTTTAAGGCTATTTCTTTACAGGTATAGAATAGTAAAATCGATGTTTTGTTTGTTACTGGGT